>CM060930.1:85719110-88219110 GCA_030765085.1 Allium cepa | reverse complement strand
CTAGACAGGAACAACGCCAAACACGGCAAAACCATAATGCAAAACAGTGCAACATGAAAATGCAAGAGACTCAACCAAAATGTACATGCATACAAACCAAAACATAGAACCAATCTACAGCACAGTAACAAGATCACTAGAAATGAACTAACTCGAAGAAATTGGAAGTTTAACACGAAATACTTCATAATATATATATAGTGAACGCCACCAGAGTACTTGCAGTTCGAGTTCAACCAGATCAACCCAGTTTAATGTTGCAGCGAAATCAATCAGATGAAACAAATTTAACAAGTCAATCTTCATAAAGTCATAAGATTATCTAAAATTGAAATGCCGAAGTCAAAGAAGCAAAAAGAACGGAACTGACTCAAGCAAGTTCAAATTCATCAGAGGTATATGCAGTAACACGTCAACAAAAGAACAAGTCAGACATCATCACCAACATTCAATGTAACGACCCAGAATTTTTATTAATTTAAATTTGAATATTTAATTAATTTTAAATAATAATAAGTGAATTTATAAGTCGAATAAATTTTATTTTGAATTATTGGATTTAATTGGATAATTAAATCGATAACTTAATATGTTAAATTATGGAAATAATTGAAAATTGAGTTAAATATGATTGAAAATGATTTGTAAAATTTTATTTTATCATATGGGAGTTAGAATGATATTTTAGAACTTTTAAAATCAAATTAAAAGTTTATTTGTGAAAATTGAATATTTTAATATTAAAATCGACTAGTGAAAATAGTCAATTTTTGAACAGTCTCAGAATTGAACGAAACCAGTTCCATTGGATCCGTAATAGTTAGTTATTACCGGATTTCAATTTTCGTGTCAATCGGAGTTATCGTTTGATCGTGGCAGCTCGAAACGCATCGATTTATTTTTAATATTAATTTGGCGAGTTAAAATAGCTATTTTTCAAAAAGTCTTGGATTTCGACGAAACTAGTTTCATCGGATCCGTAATGTGATATTATTGTAAGGTTTCAAATTTCAAGTCAATTGGATTTACCGTTTGTCCGGTACAAATTAAAACGCCTAGAAATCGATTTAAATCGGTTTAATTTAAATTGAGCGTTTATAGCCATAACTCACACAGATGTCCGAATTAGCTTTCGAAACCTGTTCCATTGTGTCCGGAACGCGGGGTAAACCCTAGAAACGCTGATTACGGCGCGTAAATCGGAGTTCGGAATTTCCGGATGAATAGTGTTCGTTCGTTCTTCTATAAATAGAGACCAACACCTTCATAATTTAGAAAAAAAAAACCTAATATCAAAACCCTAGCCGCCAGTTCATTCATGAATGGCCAGAATTTAATCCCTTTCTTCCCTCAATCATTCACAATCCGTTGACATTCACGCGAAGTGTTCAACAGCAATATCGTAGAGCGTATCAAGAGCTTCAGATCCGTACGGTGGAGATGTGGTTTGGAGCGTCGAAGGGGGAGCAAGATGGGGCCGTTTGCTACAGGTTTGGCACGGCATTCGAGCATCAAGGGGGGGGGGGGCCGAGCTTGCTCTTGTTGGGACCGAGTATTGAGGGGATGGAGGCGCATCTCGTGGAGGTGGTTGATCGATGTGTAGTGGCGTGTGGTGGCTCGAATTCCTAACCCTAGTTATATGCTAATGGGTTTTGTTTACGGGAAGTTGTCTGTAGAGGGACGTAGGGAAGAAGGTGATGTTGGACGGCTGTGATGAAGGGGAGTTGAGATCATGCGGCTTTAGATGCATGTAGGGTTTTAATTATAAAATTAATGTTATAAATATTAGTTTAAAATCGTGTACAAACTTGTAAAATAAATATCTTTTTCATACGAGGTCGAAAACGCGCGAAACCAGTTGCGTTGGAATCGTATGGACGAGCACTACGCGATGGAGTTGGTTTGGAGTCGTTTGGAGTTAGTGAGAATTTTGGGTAAAATTAAACGCACGTTTAATTTTATTCGAAATAAATCGCTAAAACGAAATTAAAATCAAGGTGAGAACTTCTCACTCAATCGAATCAGTTTCGATTTTATTTTAAATAGTTAGATTTAAAATATTTGAATGCATGTTTGAATTTTGATTGATATCTATTGATTGTTAAAATAGACATTATACGCTGTTAGTAAGCGGATGTTATTTATTAAAAACATATACCGCGAATATTTCATAAACAGTGAAATTGGTATTATATATATAATAGCAATATATATATATATATTGGCATATGTATATATTGGAGTTATTGATTCCCCGCATTTTTTGTTTAGCGGATGAGACCCTATTGCGTCGTCTATTAAGCGGATAATATTTAAATCCCATATACCGCGATAATTTCGTACTGGAGCGAAATTGGTATTGTGCTAATGTCTGTGGATGCAGGAAAACAGGTTGGAGGGATCCAACTGGATTCCTCAACAGTTTTTAATTGATTTCAGATATTTTGATATTTGATGGATTATCATATCGATATATGATATCGTTGTAGTCGTGATTGACTATTTGGTGTGTAGCATCATTGGACCAAATTTGGAATTTTAAAATGATTTCAAAGTGATTTTTTGAAAGTATAAGTTATAAAATAATTTTTGGAATTGATCCATGTTAAATAAATAAACGTTATAACTTTTATGTTATAAAAATTATGATTTTTGAGAAATATAGTTAAAAAAACTGATTTTTGAGAATATGATGCTAATGATTTTATAAAATAGTTTAATCGGGATTTTAGAATTATTGTGAACAGTTTAAATATAGGATTTATAAAATTTAATTATTTTATGAATCAAAAGGATGAAGTTTTTAAAGGAATTTAAAGACGTTTAAAAAGAATAATATAAATTGATTTATATTAAGAGATTTATAAATGGATATTTATAAATTGAAATATTGACATTATAAAACGAGTTTTTATAAGTGTTTGAATGAAGTGAAAATGAATTTTTGTAAATGAATGGAATTCATAAAATTTTAAATGGTGAAGTTATAAATGAAATTTATAAATAGTAAGATTTATAAATTTCGTGAAATTATTAAAGAATATATTTGGATAAATAATTGAATCTTATAAGTTATAAGATTTATAATTATGAAGTTTAAAAGAACGATTTTGTAAAATAATCGTTTTATAAGCATCTAACTTATAATGTGAATTTTTGGTTTATAATTGAGTTATAAAGTGAATAGGTTAATAAAGGAATTTATAAAAGGAAGTTGTTATAAAATAAATAGAAATAGGAATTTATAAACGTTGTTTTATAAATTTGCAAACGACTTATTTTGATAAGTAAATTGTTGAAACCTATTAATGGAGTTATATTCACGTTTTTGAACTGTGAATAATCCTTTGAAAAAAAATGAATAAAAGGATGAAATTTGTTAACAAAGAATATTCACGTTTTTGAATAGTGAATAATATGTTAAAGAAATTGTTTTGAATGTGATGTTTTAAATAGAACTTAAAACAATCTAACGATGTTTTAAAATGTGTTGAGATTCGAAACCATAGATTTCAACATTCATTGTTGAAATAGACGTTTTCGAGAAATAAAAGGAAATAGTGGACTATAACACTGTTGTTATAGTAAATGATTTCCGAAAGGAAATGTTTTGTATAGTATTGGGATTTATATATCTATTTTAATTTCGAATCCCTATACTAGTGATTTTGGGTTGTTGTAACGATGTTTTACGCAACATTCGTTTTGGCCCAAATAATTATGTTTGAGAGAATGATTTCCTTAAAGAATGAAATATATACTTAATCTCGATTTAAGTATATCGAATATTTTCCAAGTGTTGAAAAATAAATAAAATTTGTGAATTACTTATGAATAAGTAAGTATGGAATCGTTTTCCAATATAAAGTGAATATTTTGAGAATTTATCTTTTTGAAGATAAATTGAAATGAATAATTGAAATCGCATATGCATGGATATTTTGGAATATAAATTCACTATTGAATTTATAATGAAAAGTGGAATTTGTTTAAAAATAAATATTGATTTATTTTTGAAGTGTGAAATTATATATCTTGTAAAGATATTTTGGAAAATAAATAATTTGGAAAATTATTTGGAATCTGGTGATGTGTGCATATCCATTGATAGTTCAATAACCGACTATCAATATTTCCCTTTGAATGGGTAATTGATGTGATTTGTTTGAATGTGAATGCCACACTTATTTTTGAATAAGCGCTCACTATTCGAGTTAACCAGGAAAGGACCATGGGGTCGTATAACCCATTCCGAATATGTGATACGTCGTTGTGAATTGCATTGAAGATCGGTGTTGAAGACCGAGTTTTTGCGAAAGCGATAGGATGACCTATCGATTGTCTCTGCATTGGGTAGCTCCTGGTATTGAGATCTCTTAAGTGATGGGAAATTCGATCGGGATTGTGAATACCCGGATTTGCAAGGGCTTCGTAAGAAGTGCCTTCGGTTTTGTTCGAGCCCGGAACAGACTTGTATGGATTGTGTGTCTGACATTACAAGTTGATATGTAAAGCCGATTTATTTCAAATATATTTCTGTTGGTGGCGGAGAATTTATTCTTTTAGCTTAACACCCTTCTCTGAGACGTACGAGCTCAGAGGTTATGTAGTTGAATGTTATCAGCGATATATTCCCAAATTGGTAATGTGACATGCTGAGTGTTGCTGAAAATGATCATTGTGTTG
The DNA here is from genome assembly GCA_030765085.1 of Allium cepa. NCBI lineage: Eukaryota > Viridiplantae > Streptophyta > Magnoliopsida > Asparagales > Amaryllidaceae > Allium > Allium cepa. The sequence continues at coordinate 88,214,424 of CM060930.1, read as the reverse complement.
ATTATTGTGATAGGATCGTTTATTTGATCGTCTATCCTGGTGATCATTGTGTTGATCATTTGTTGACCCAAAGCATGGCTTTTGTATAAAGTATGTTTTTGTGGACGTGACTTCGTCGAGCCTCACACCCCGTGAATGGTCAAAACGGGAAAGATGCGGCAATGTTATGAGGGGTAGCGCCCTTTAGGATGTGTGCATTTCCTTCTGGAAAAGGGTGGTATCATGGTATGGAGCCCAGATACTTACTCATGTTGAAAACACTTTGTTATGATTGTGTGAATTGATTACGAGCGCTCGGTGAAAAGGTCCCAAAGGACCGGGGGATGGCATATTCGGTCAGTTGTTACTCAGTTAGGGGTAACCCGGCCTTGTGTTGGTAGAGATCCGGTTTGGTTCTCGGGGATGTCCATCCAGAGGCATTCTCATGTGGCAATGGGAAGTTCCTTGGCCTGATCATTCGTTGGAAATCCAATTCCCAATACGAAACTTGTACGGTTTTAGTTGTAGAACCTGCCATCTAATATGGTAGCTATTAGTAGGCATAATATAATGGTACCTATGCTGGCTAAGATTTATATTCTACTTTCGAAATGAATTTTCTACACTATGCACTAGTAATAATATCAAATGTTCTTTTTAAATGCGTATCAAGCATGTTTGACTATCATAAGGAGAAATCTTCTCCAAGTCTGCGTTTGCATTTTGTGTGTGGCAGGAGGTCTTATGGTAGTCTCATTTTTAAAAAGCATTGCGAATTGACTTTAAAAATATTCTTCTATTTTGATTTTAAAGATAAATAAACTGTTTTGAGTTCTCACACCAGTCACATGACTGACTCGGAGTTTATTGTTTTCCTTCCTAAACTCTTGGTGCCCACCAATTTCCACACGGGCAGTCAAGAGTTAAGGTTTATCAGGATATTCTGGATATTCTGGAGTTACTGGAGGCAAGCTGGATGGCATGACGTATTACTAGTTATATAGTATTTCTTTTTCTGCTGCATTGTTTGATGTTGTATACTCTGATGATATGATGCAATGAAATGAAATGTATGAAATGTAATAATTGATATAGTTCTTCGTTTAAAGATTATTCATTTATTATTATATGTTGTTCCGCTGCGAATTGTGAGATTCTGATGTGATTCTGTTGTTTTCTATTCCGTTCTATTCTCTTTTCTTTCTATTTTAAAATGATCTATTTTCTTTCTGTTCTATTTTCTACTCTATTCTCCTATTTTCTTTCCTCTCCATCTTCTATCTTTTTCTCTTCTCTTTTCTTAAATACTTTTTCTTTTTCTTAAAACCCTCAGTGTTCGGTTTTCCGTCGTTCGATTTCTCGGGAGTCGATAAAGTGAGTATTGATGTCGAATTTTCGGAAGTCGAAGAATTGGGTCCTGACAATGTGGTATCAGAGCTTATGGTTAAGCGACAACCATGGTTCTGTTGGGTATTACTCAGTAGAGATAGAGTCAGTAGTACTCTAGATTGAGTTTGAGTGTAATAATAGCTATGAGAGCGTATTTGTTAGTGAATATAATTGTTTAGTATTGTGTTGACTTATCGGTTGATTGTTTATAGATTTCGGTCGATGTAGTCTAGCTAACTATCGTAGAAAGGGGTTTCTAAACTCTTAAACAAGATAAACCGACACAATATTGTTTTAAATTGGGTAAATGAAATAATTTTACCTTGATTATATTTTATATATAAAGAAATAATTTTTCAAAATTATTAAAGTCTATATAAGTTGATTGTTTAGTTGTTTGAATAATCTAAGTAAAAGAATAATTGTATAAGCAAAAAAATTATAAGAATTGAATTATAATTAAAGTGATTTACAATTGTGAAATAAACTTATATATATAAGAAGTGAAACTATATGAATATGAGTTGTAAATAAGAATGAATTTAAAGTTAAATGGAGGTATAACTTAAGTAATGTTAATGAAGTTGATATTGGTATCAAACTAAATTAATAAAGTTAAGTGATAGATATGAATATGAGTTATTTAAAATGAAATTCAACTTTAGAAATTAAATTGAATTAATAGATTGAATATTAATCAATTAAATGTAAATCAATTGAATGTGATTAAGTTGATATGAAATAATGGATATAAGTGTTAATTCATTAAAATCTAATGTTATGGGAAAGTTGAATAAATTGGAATGGAAATCAATTTAATGTTAAACCAAATTGAATGTAAAACTAATAATTTAGTTATGTTAAATATACATTGATTGTTATATGATTGTTAATTGATTGAATATAAGTTCATTAAGTGTTAATGAAAGTGAATTAGCGAAATTGGAAGCTATATAATTGAATTCAAATTGAAAGTAAATAAATTTGAATATGAATTAGTGAATATAAACTAATTGAAAATGAATGTTAGTAAAAACATCCACTGTATATGAATCAAATATGATTAAATTGAAAACCAATTCATTGAATATTAATGAGAATATGAATGAATATTATTGGTTATGGATGTTAGTTGGTTGATGTTTGCATTTGTTGTTTTGTTGCATTTGCTATGTTGACATATATAGTTATTATGTTGCTATATGATCTATATCGATACTATTATCTATATGCATGTACTCATGTTGTTTGTTGAGTGATTAGTAGGTGCGGATCGCGTTTGCTTCGCATTTGGAGCTCGCTTTCGCGCTATATTAGCCGTATACGCTCGCTAATAAAATATAAGGTACATATCTCGGATTAAATACCGTACTTTTATACTTTTTTCCCTTTGGGATGCCTCATTACTTGATGAGATGTATATTTGTGATATATATACTGTCATTTTTTTCGGATCGAGCCGCGCAAAGGAGACTATGGCGAATTTTTCCGAAAATTTAAGGCGTTAGAAAAAATTTGAGAAAATGGGAAAAATTTTAAAAACTTTAATGTTGATTTGAAGTTGAAAGTTAAACAATAGTAGTTGTTTTGAAAAGATAACTAAGTATGATTTGAAACTTAGTAAAGTTATTGTAAGAAATTTAATTATGAACTATGGAAAGTTAATAGATTATGTAACTTTTCTCACTTAATAATTTCGAGGACGAAATTCTTTTAAGGGGGAAGATTGTAACGACCCAGAATTTTTATTAATTTAAATTTGAATATTTAATTAATTTTAAATAATAATAAGTGAATTTATAAGTCGAATAAATTTTATTTTGAATTATTGGATTTAATTGGATAATTAAATCGATAACTTAATATGTTAAATTATGGAAATAATTGAAAATTGAGTTAAATATGATTGAAAATGATTTGTAAAATTTTATTTTATCATATGGGAGTTAGAATGATATTTTAGAACTTTTAAAATCGAATTAAAAGTTTATTTGTGAAAATTGAATATTTTAATATTAAAATCGACTAGTGAAAATAGTCAATTTTTGAACAGTCTCAGAATTGAACGAAACCAGTTCCATTGGATCCGTAATAGTTAGTTATTATCGGATTTCAATTTTCGTGTCAATCGGAGTTATCCTTTGATCGTGGCAGCTCGAAACGCATCGATTTATTTTTAATATTAATTTGGCGAGTTAAAATAGCCATTTTTCAAAAAAGTCTCGGATTTCGATGAAACCAGTTTCATCGGATTCGTAATGTGATATTATTGTAAGGTTTCAAATTTCAAGTCAATTGGATTTACCGTTTGTCCGGTACAAATTAAAACGCCTAGAAATCGATTTAAATCGGTTTAATTTAAATTGAGCATTTATAGCCATAACTCGCACAGATGTCCGAATTAGCTTTCGAAACCTGTTCCATTGTGTCCGGAACGCGGGGTAAACCCTAGAAATGCTGGTTACGGCGCGTAAATCGGAGTTCGGAATTTCCGGATGAATAGTGTTCGTTCGTTCTTCTATAAATAGAGACCAACACCTTCATAATTTAGAAAAAACAAAAAAACCTAATATCAAAACCCTAGCCGCCAGTTCATTCATGAATGGCCAGAATTTAATCCCTTTCTTCCCTCAATCATTCACAATCCGTTGACATTCACGCGAAGTGTTCAACAGCAATATCGTAGAGCGTATCAAGAGCTTCAGATCCGTACGGTGGAGATGTGGTTTGGAGCGTCGAAGGGGGAGCAAGTTGGGGCCGTTTGCTACAGGTTTGGCACGGAATTCGAGCATCAAGGGGGGGCCAAGCTTGCTCTTGTTGGGACCGAGTATTGAGGGGATGGAGGCGCATCTCGTGGAGGTGGTTGATCGATGTGTAGTGGCGTGTGGTGGCTCGAATTCCTAACCCTAGTTATATACTAATGGGTTTTGTTTACGGGAAGTTGTCTGTAGAGGGACGTGGGGAAGAAGGTGATGTTGGACGGCTGTGATTAAGGGGAGTTGAGATCATGCGGCTGTAGATGCATGTAGGGTTTTAATTATAAAATTAATGTTATAAATATTAGTTTAAAATCGTGTACAAACTTGTAAAATCAATATCTTTTTCATACGAGGTCGAAAACGCGCGAAACCAGTTGCGTTGGAATCGTATAGACGAGCACTACGCGATGGAGTTGGTTTGGAGTCGTTTGGAGTTAGTGAGAATTTTGGGTAAAATTAAACGCACGTTTAATTTTATTCGAAATAAATCGCTAAAACGAAATTAAAATCAAGGTGAGAACTTCTCACTCAATCGAATCAGTTTCGATTTTATTTTAAATAGTTAGATTTAAAATATTTGAATGCATGTTTGAATGTTGATTGATATCTATTGATTGTTAAAATAGACATTATACGCCGTTAGTAAGCGGATGTTATTTATTAAAAACATATACCGCGAATATTTCATAAACAGTGAAATTGGTATTATATATATAATAGCAATATATATATATTGGCATATGTATATATTGGAGTTATTGATTCCCCGCATTTTTTGTTTAGCGGATGAGACCCTATTGCGCCGTCTATTAAGCGGATAATATTTAAATCCCATATACCGCGATAATTTCGTACTGGAGCGAAATTGGTATTGTGCTAATGTCTGTGGATGCAGGAAAACAGGTTGGAGGGATCATATCGATATATGATATCGTTGTAGTCGTGATTGACTATTTGGTGTGTAGCATCATTGGACCAAATTTGGAATTTTAAAATGATTTCAAAGTGATTTTTTGAAAGTATAAGTTATAAAATAATTTTTGGAATTGATCCATGTTAAATAAATAAACGTTATAAATTTTATGTTATAAAAATTATGATTTTTGAGAAATATAGTTAAAAAAACTGATTTTTGAGAATATGATGCTAATGATTTTATAAAATAGTTTAATCGGGATTTTAGAATTATTGTGAACAGTTTAAATATAGGATTTATAAAATTTAATTATTTTATGAATCAAAAGGATGAAGTTTTTAAAGGAATTTAAAGACGTTTAAAAAGAATAATATAAATTGATTTATATTAAGAGATTTATAAATGGATATTTATAAATTGAAATATTGACATTATAAAACGAGTTTTTATAAGTGTTTGAATGAAGTGAAAATGAATTTTTGTAAATGAATGGAATTCATAAAATTTTAAATGGTGAAGTTATAAATGAAATTTATAAATAGTAAGATTTATAAATTTCGTGAAATTATTAAAGAATATATTTGGATAAATAATTGAATCTTATAAGTTATAAGATTTATAATTATGAAGTTTAAAAGAACGATTTTGTAAAATAATCGTTTTATAAGCATCTAACTTATAATGTGAATTTTTGGTTTATAATTGAGTTATAAAGTGAATAGGTTAATAAAGGAATTTATAAAAGGAAGTTGTTATAAAATAAATAGAAATAGGAATTTATAAACGTTGTTTTATAAATTTGCAAACGACTTATTTTGATAAGTAAATTGTTGAAACCTATTAATGGAGTTATATTCACGTTTTTAAACTGTGAATAATCCTTTGAAAAAAAATGAATAAAAGGATGAAATTTGTTAACAAAGAATATTCACGTTTTTGAATAGTGAATAATATGTTAAAGAAATTGTTTTGAATGTGATGTTTTAAATAGAACTTAAAACAATCTAACGATGTTTTAAAATGTGTTGAGATTCGAAACCATAGATTTCAACATTCATTGTTGAAATAGACGTTTTCGAGAAATAAAAGGAAATAGTGGACTATAACACTGTTGTTATAGTAAATGATTTCCGAAAGGAAATGTTTTGTATAGTATTGGGATTTATATATCTATTTTAATTTCGAATCCCTATAGTAGTGATTTTGGGTTGTTGTAATGATGTTTTACGCAACATTCGTTTTGGCCCAAATAATTATGTTTGAGAGAATGATTTCGTTAAAGAATGAAATATATACTTAATCTCGATTTAAGTATATCGAATATTTTCCAAGTGTTGAAAAATAAATAAAATTTGTGAATTACTTATGAATAAGTAAGTATGGAATCGTTTTCCAATATAAAGTGAATATTTTGAGAATTTATCTTTTTGAAGATAAATTGAAATGAATAATTGAAATCGCATATGCATGGATATTTTGGAATATAAATTCACTATTGAATTTATAATGAAAAGTGGAATTTGTTTAAAAATAAATATTGATTTATTTTTGAAGTGTGAAATTATATATCTTGTAAAGATATTTTGGAAAATAAATAATTTGGAAAATTATTTGGAATCTGGTGATGTGTGCATATCCATTGATAGTTCAATAACCGACTATCAATATTTCCCTTTAAATGGGTAATTGATGTGATTTGTTTGAATGTGAATGCCACACTTATTTTTGAATAAGCGCTCACTATTCGGGTTAACCAGGAAAGGACCATGGGGTCGTATAACCCATTCCGAATATGTGATACGTCGTTGTGAATTGCATTGAAGATCGGTGTTGAAGACCGAGTTTTTGCGAAAGCGATAGGATGACCTATCGATTGTCTCTGCACTGGGTAGCTTCTCGTATTGAGATCTCTTAAGTGATGGAAAATTCGATCGGGATTGTGAATACCCGGATTTGCAAGGGCTTCGTAAGAAGTGCCTTCGGTTTTGTTCGAGCCCAGAACAGACTTGTATGGATTGTGTGTCTGACATTACAAGTTGAGATGTAAAGCCGATTTATTTCAAATATATTTCTGTTGGTGGCGGAGAATTTATTCTTTTAGCTTAACACCCTTCTCTGAGACGTACGAGCTCAGAGGTTATGTAGTTGAATGTTATCAGCGATATATTCCCAAATTGGTAATGTGACATGCTGAGTGTTGCTGAAAATGATCATTGTGTTGATTATTGTGATAGGATCGTTTATTTGATCGTCTATCCTGGTGATCATTGTGTTGATCATTTGTTGACCCAAAGCATGGCTTTTGTATAAAGTATGTTTTTGTGGACGTGACTTCGTCGAGCCTCACACCCCGTGAATGGTCAAAACAGGAAAGATGCGGCAAGGTTATGAGGGGTAGCGCCCTTTAGGATGTGTACATTTCCTTCTGGAAAAGGGTGGTATCATGGTATGGAGCCTAGATACTTACTCATATTGAAAACACTTTGTTATGATTGTGTGAATTGATTACGAGCGCTCGGTGAAAAGGTCCCAAAGGACCGCGGGATGGCATATTCGGTCAGTTGTTACTCAGTTAGGGGTAACCCGGCCTTGTGTTGATAGAGATCCGGTTTGGTTCTCGGGGATGTCCATCCAGAGGCATTCTCATGTGGCAATGGGAAGTTCCTTGGCCTGATCATTCGTTGGAAATCCAATTCCCAATACGAAACTTGTACGGTTTTAGTTGTAGAACCTGCCATCTAATATGGTAGCTATTAGTAGGCATAATATAATGGTACCTATGCTGGCTAAGATTTATATTCTACTTTCGAAATGAATTTTCTACACTATGCACTAGTAATAATATCAAATGTTCTTTTTAAATGCGTATCAAGCATGTTTGACTATCATAAGGAGAAATCTTCTCCAAGTCTGCGTTTGCATTTTGTGTGTGGCAGGAGGTCTTATGGTAGTCTCATTTTTAAAAAGCATTGCGAATTGACTTTAAAAATATTCTTCTATTTTGATTTTAAAGATAAATAAACTGTTTTGAGTTCTCACACCAGTCACAAGACTGACTCGGAGTTTATTGTTTTCCTTCCTAAACTCTGGGTGCCCACCAATTTCCACACGGGCAGTCAAGAGTTAAGGTTTATCAGGATATTCTGGATATTCTGGAGTTGCTGGAGGCAAGCTGGATGGCATGACGTATTACTAGTTATATAGTATTTCTTTTTCCGCTGCATTGTTTGATGTTGTATACTCTGATGATATGATGTAATGAAATGAAATGTATGAAATGTAATAATTGATATAGTTCTTTGTTTAAAGATTATTCATTTATTATTATACGTTGTTCCGCTGCGAATTGTGAGATTCTGATGTGATTCTGTTGTTTTCTATTCCGTTCTATTCTCTTTTCTTTCTATTTTAAAATGATCTATTTTCTTTCTGTTCTATTTTCTACTCTATTCTCCTATTTTCTTTCCTCTCCATCTTCTATCTTTTTCTCTTCTCTTTTCTTAAATACTTTTTCTTTTTCTTAAAACCCTCAGTGTTCGGTTTTCCGTCGTTCGATTTCTCGGCAGTCGATAAAGTGAGTATCGATGTCGAATTTTCGGAAGTCGAAGAATCGGGTCCTGACATTCAATCAGTAATCAAACGGCCAAGCAAAGTATTTGAAGAATTCAAATAGAAATATATGAACGATAATTTAAGTTTTCATTCCTTATTCAAACCTAACATCATCATCGACAAAACGCATTCGAGTTCAAGAAAAATTAAAGAGCAAGCATCAAAATAAATCACGAATCAAATCGAGTATAAGTATAACTCGAAAAAGGGAAAATACATACTAGTTCAAATACATACCCTCTTCTGTGTACACGCACACCAGCCCTAAACTCGTGCACGACTTCACAGTGAGATGGAGCATCGCTCCGCCATTCAACGAACCGACTTCGGCGTTCGCCTTCTCTTTGCGAGCTCGACTCACCTGGCCCAAGATTATTTGATTCGATAACCTAAAGCCAAATCATCCTTCTCGATTTCCTGCCATTCCAACCTTCCACTGCAGCATCACTCGTCACACCACCTAACACCAACAAATCTCACCAAACGACTTGTCTTTCCCCCACAAACACACTGGACTGCTCGATTACACCTCCAAACGAACCAATTAAATTATGATTGGAAGCCTGTAAGCGACAAACCCAATGTTGTGACACTCAACCCAGCGTCGCACCACCTTAGATGACAACCACACAGTCATCTTTGCACGAGAAACATGAACCTACAAACATCAATGCCCAACTCCTCACCAATCTTTGACGATCTTAAACCCTAGTCTACAGCCAAACTACTGCACTCCACCAACCATCGTTGAACACCAAAAATAATACATGGATTTGAAGGTCTTCGCCTCACGAGTTCAAAGAATCCAACTTTATATTTTTTTTAAGTAAATGAATTAATTTTGATTTTTGAATGGAGATTGTTTAACTTTCTTAGCTTACACGAAAAGATAAAAAGAAAAGAGAAAGAGTAAGAGAAAAGTCGAAGTGTTGAATAATCTTGGTTTGAAATTTGTTTTATACAAATATTTTTGGTGTTTTGTTACACAAGATTTCATTCGCGTATGAACTGTGAATGGCAAAACAAAAATACGATCGTGCATAAAAATGTGACACAATGCAAAAACAATAATAAAATACACAGGTTATATTACTTTATTAAATTCCGAAAAATACGTCAAATGATGATTTAAATATTTTCCAAATTAATTGAAAAATCCTTAAAATTAAATTAAAGATATTATAATGAAAATCGAGTCGTTGTGTTAAAATTTGATTTTCTTATTATTTATTAAATTTGAATCAAAGTTGAATATGTAAATAAATTAAATATTCTTGTTCGAAACATTAAACTTTCCAGGTCGTTACATTCTTCCCTCTTTAAACGAATTTTATCCTGAAATTCCCAATGGAGTAAAAGTATCTCATAACCCTTAGCTATTAAAATCATACCTCTAAAATGAGTTACTGAACATTAAAGTCTCTTAAGTTATGAAAAATTTCAGTAGCACCTCCTTCGCACTACTCGATTGAAAAAACTACAACTTGCCACAACTGGCCCAAATCGACAAAAGAAAACAAAAGCCCAAAAGTGGCCTCCTATATCTAGAGCATAAAATCATCAACAACAATATTTACTTATGATATACCTTATAGAGTGTGTATGTAACATACCAAACATGCCCGTTAAGCAATAAACACATACCAATTTGTTGAGCAATCAAACTCTACTAGTGAAACCAAAAGCAGCAAGCTAGCCTTTGCTTCCATATACTTGAATCTCACTTACAAATACTATCAAATCATATAACTTGCATTTCTTATATAAGAAGCACACAATATATTAAAACCCGTACGATGTACATTTGTAATTTGTATGCAATATCAAATCCGATCACTTTCTCGATCACACAAATTGCACTTCCAAATTAGTATTGGTCACTCCATTTCCCTAGTGCGGACTTCGATCAGGTTCTTGATTAGAAACCTCTGTTCTCCTGTATAGCGGTATACCATGATAGAAAACTTTAAAATCAAATCAAAAATTAGTATCAAGTGTTCGCCTTAAAGAATCAAGTGAAAAATCCTTGTTTGGATTGGGGTAAATCACCTCGAAATCATGTACTCGAATCTGGATCAAGAACAGTTATGTGAATAAAATGGTCTACGTAAAACTTACATATTTATTCCACTGGTTTCTTAACTAAACCAATTATTTTCATTTTAAACCACATTCAACAGTACACTTCCTTTGATACTAAAATCATTTATAAATAATTTCATAAAACCTTACTTAAGTTTAATGTCATTTTATAATTCAAGTTCATATTCGTATAATACTCCGCTACATTCTAAGAGTATATACACAATATTATTTTGTTTTTATATAAGAAGGATGTTCTACAAATTTAAAACTTGTTTTAATTGACTGTCTCCTCAAATTTATAAGTTAGAAAAACTTGTTTTCTTATATTTTCACAAAAACACTTTGCATCCATTTCTCAACTAATTCGAAAGTTTTTGACTGTCCAAAATCATTGAAATTTCATTTCATTTTAACAAATGAAAATTACTAAATAACATATCATAATAAGATGTACAACCAAACTACCCTAATGTATAGGATACAAACGTCCATATAAAAACTTAACAGAAAACTTCAAAAGTAAACACCCGAATTTTATTACAAATCATATTGAAATAATAATATACATATCTTCTTTTATATATCAAATCATACTTTTGGAATTAAATCAAATCTGTTTTATCTAAAAACAACTCAAAAGCAAAACTAGTACATCGACAATGCCGTAGTCATCGCCGGAATCATTTTTTAGCGACATAATTGAGCTCAGTACTATCTATCTCCTATAAAACCCTTTTTAAAATATTTCTGTCCATAAATACTTTAAAATAATATTATTATTATTTTTTCCAAAACTTTTAAAAAACAATCTCCAAAAACACTAAGATTTGAGTTCTCGAATTCTCAGATTAAATCCATTTTATTTATAAACCATACTTATATAACTTCCCTTTCTTATATAAAAATATTTCACAAATGTATATCTTTGTTAAGTTATAAAACAACTTTATTAAGATTAAATTTTAATCCAACCTTGCCACTGACACCTTGTATTATAGTCAAATTGTGAAACTGAATTCACAAAGCGTTCGTTTCTAATTTAATCAAATAATAAATCCTCATAAACTGGCCTAGCACAATTAATCAAACAATAAATGACAAAATTTGAATATTATCATTTCCTAACAAATAAACACATCTTAAATAAACGTATCAATTTCTGAAAATTATTCTTTTATATATAAATATAATCTTAGTAAAATTATTTTTCATTTACTAATTTTCAAAACAATTTTGTCGGTTTACTTTGTTCAAGTGTTTAGAAACTCCTAATGGTACCATGGCATCCCATGTATTGATCAAAATTCATAAACCAATCAACAGAAAAATCAACACAATATAAAATATTTCTATGCACTAAAAATACGTGATCTCATATGCACACACACTCAAACTCATTCTAGTGTGTTACTAACCCTATCTCTAACGAGTTTACCCTATCAAGGCCTAGGTGTTCACTCAATCAAAGCTCTGATACCACGTATAATGACCGGCCTACTTGACCCTCAAAAGTTAACACTAATACGTCGACAGCATTCACATGTTGAGCATTCAAGTGCCGAAAAGGCAGATTATTGGGGTGAAAGAAAAAAAGTCAGAGCAGAATCTCATATAATGGCGATTAATATATTATATACAATAGACATTTACAAAAGAAAACTACAATATACATAGTTACATACATTAATCAAAGTAACTATCTATAATCAGCCTGGATAGTTATAATAATTTGTCCTCACAAATGCTGATAAATAAAAATAACAAATGCATTGGAAAGTAAAATATACATGAGTTTGTCTTAGAGGCATTCGGCCATATCCTAAAGCTCCACAGCATCTATAACAAAATTTGGAAATATGCTCGGGCTGACCCAAGCATCATAATAAAATAACACTAGGATCGGTTTGGAAAACCAACATAAGAAAAACAAATCATATGAATTTTTGAAACACCCTCACCCCTTATTATACCCAAAAGGACACATTAAAAAACATGGTGCATTGTAGGTATAAGTAAAGCTAACAGAGACTAAGATTCACAAGACAAATATAGATAAAAACAACGAAAACTTAAAATAATAACTTAATCAAAATAAAACTTCATAATTGCTTCATAAATAAGTCAAATACCAAATACCACATACATGTCTGAAAATCTAATATGTTTCATGAAACAAAAACTCATAGTCTCAAAAATCAAAGTATATAATATCCCTCATAATAAGTCGGTACATAGGAAGAACAGAAGCTGAAAATAAAAGAAGTACATAGTAGAAATCTCTTCCAAGAAAACTCCAAGCAACAACAATCTACTGACTTCTCTCTTGATTGCCTATGGGGGAAATGGGGAAAATACAGAAGTGGGCCAGACTAAAAGTCTAGCGAATGATAGTTGTTACTAGAGTCTTTAAGCAAGATAAAAGTAATAGACTCTACAACAGTTCTAGTATATAAAGAGGAAACAAAGGAAATAGAAAAGAAGATAAATTGAAAATAAATACGATTAACTATAAGATAGGTAAACTTTGATTGTTTGCACTTGTCCTTGATTTTTGCTCTGATTAGGCTGAATTCATAATCCTGTAATTAGGATGTATATCTAATCCTACCCTTTTGATAGGCCTACTACTCTATCGCACCTTTATGCGGACCAAATGCTATATAACTCCCTACATAGAATATTACTGTGGACCATACGACATATATAGATCCATACACATAAGGCATTTATTTGTTATGGACCAAATACTATATAATTTCCTACACATGATGTTACTTTAGACCAGACGACATATATAGCTCCATATACAAAAGGTAATGGTGTATACGAACGACACCCCTACTAAGCACTAGGAACTCATAGCTATTGTTGAGCACCCAAATGGAAGTCGTACACGTAACTACCACCATGCCCATGCTACCTTTTGCTTCACATATTGGGTCTTCTTATTACCTCCAACTCCAGCATAAGCATGCCTCTCATCCCACTTCAGGCTAATGTGAGATCACCGAGTGTCCATAGAATCTATATGGGAAATGCTGTTGGAACTGGCCCATCATCCAAACAATATCTAGTCGCGCCCCTTATCCAAATCCCCTGTGATTTGGTCTTTTTGTTTGACCAATTACTATCATTCTTAGCATCAGTTTTCCCTCATCTCACTTCAGACTAATGTGGGACCACCGTTTTGTCTAATAGGGAATGCTATTTGGTACAGGTCCTACTTTCATCTTTGCTTATTAACTTAAGTAAATTATATAAATAAGCCTTTACATTTTTCTCTACTATTTTTGCTCATTAGTTTATACTAAGTCTTAAAATAAGACTTATTCTGTTCTTTTTCTCATTATAACCTATGTTATAATCATGCTTATTACTTAACCTAAGGTCCAAGTGTGAAAATAAACCTCTTTCATCTTTTACTCATTTTTTTCCAATAATTCTAGGTCGTATCTAGGCCAATTAATTAGTCCAATTCTAATCATAATTAGGCATAATTTCAATCCAATTCCATTTATATTGCAGTCTTTATAATTTACATCTCATAATTATAAATAGGCCAATCTCTTTAATTCAGTCTAATTAATATCATAATTAGGCATAGTTTCAATCCAATTCCATTTATATTACAGCCTTCGAAATTTACATCTCATAATTATAAATAGGCCAGTCTCTTTAATTCAGTCCAATTAATATCATAATTAGGCATAATATCAGAGTAATTCCACTTATATTATAGTCTTTGAAATTTACATCTTTTATTTCATTATTTTGGTTTTCTTATAATTTAATCCATATTCGCGTTAATCCTATTCTAATCCATACTTGAATAAGAAGGAGAAATTAAAAAAACATTGGAAATAGAAGAAAATCCGAAGCATAGAAAGAAGATGTAAATAACGTGTAATTAATAGTAAATAAACTAAAATACTGTAAATAAACTGTAAATAAACAGAAAAGCTATATTAGCAGGAATAAACTAAAATTACTAAAAAAATAGTTGAAAGTAAATATACTGAAAATAGTTCTAAAAATTGTAAATAAACTACTGAAAATGCTACTCCAAAAATCGTAGTAAAACTACAAATATTGAAAACCTTATTATTTTAAATTACTTAAAGAAATCTTAAAATAATTACAATCACTCACCTTCGGTCCTACACACTTCCTGTTTCCCAAATCCACTTGGTGTTGTAAAATAATTTAATTCATAATGATTCTCCCCTTTGGAAAAATTATTCCATTTAGGGTCCTTCCTAGAAAGGTGAACCTAACTGGAGAAAACCTATAATGAGAAAAAGTATGGGTTCTAGAGGTCTATTTATAGGGGTAGAAGCGGATATCGGGCCATTGGATTTGGGGATTGAATAGGATGCAATCACGTCACAGGCTGAATAGAAGCTATCGGATGCAAAAATGGAGGAATCATAAAATAAAGAAGCAAAACACAACATAATAGGCTCTGGACCATTCGTTTGTTTGTAAATAACAGAGGTGGGTTGACCGGGCGGTCGACCACCTTGGTGCCTAGGTTGACCGACCGGTCGACCTACCTATATTTTTTTCCACTTATTTTGTTTATTTTATAACTTAGTCATATTAGCTCGATTTCTGATATTCTATATATGGTAATTGACCAGAAAATTACCACGGACACAATGGTACAACTCACTTGGCTCAGTTTTGATAACTTCATAAGGTTAACGGATTAATTATTACGGATTAAATTTTGGGTTGTTACATTCTCCACTACTTAAGGGATTTCGTCCCCGAAATCTCTAAGGATAAAAGGATGTACTCGATGTTTTCATCCAATTCTACAACCAACTACTCAATTATCAACCATTCATTCATTCTCATTAAGTTTTTCTAATGCGCTTTTATGATACTTATGCAATTAGTGTTGTGTAAATGTCTCTAACTAATGCAAAAGATTAGGCGGTGCACTGATTCAATTGACCTCCTTTTATGCAATCATGTTCGTGCCATGTACCCAAATGAATGCAAAAATTTCCTATTGATAACTTATAATTCTATACACGTGCTACAAACATCTTATAACGCAATAATCATGTGATAAACATCCATTTATAGCACCCATGGAAATAAAATGAAAATGCATGCACATCCATATACACATGCTCTAGTGTCCTAGTTAGGCTGATCCCTAAAGAATAATAGTGCCTAGTGTACCTATATGCATCCATTAGCATTCACTAGCAAACACCTGCAACCATTAGCATACATCATTCATAACATGTTCTGTTAACATGTTTACATCAAATCCTACCATCCATAGATTAAATTATGAGTTCTACCCTCCCAAAGGATAATAAATAAAATAATATATTCAAATATAAAGATGGAAAAAGGAATTCTAAAACTTACTATCAAAAAGATGAGGATAGGAAGTACAAATCTTCTCTTCTACTTCCCAAGTGGCGTCTGCAACATCATCCCCCTATTGCACCTTCACCGGTGGACCTACTTATTATTTAGTTGCTTAGTTTCTCTCCAATAATCTTCGTGGGGATATGCCAAACAAAAGCTTCCCTTTCTACCTACACCTCCTCCAACTGACTAGGCTCTACAACCTCCGCCGAGTCATGTGAGCACTTTTACAAGTGCGAAACATAGAAAACATCATGCATTCCTGCGAGCTTATCAGGTAAATTTACTCGGTAAGCCATCTTTCCAACTCTCTCTGTAATAGGAAATGGTCCAACAAATCTGGGGTCTAACTTTTCATTTGATCCGAATCTTACCACCTTCCTTAGCGAGGATACTTTGATAAAACTAAGTCTCCAACCTCAAACTTTACGTCTCTCCTCCGCTTGTCTGCATATGACTTCGGTCTGTCTTGAGCCATCTTCATCCTTCGTCGAATCAAATCCACCCTCTCAGAGGTCTTCCTAACCATATCGGGTCCAAGTAATAACTTCTCCGTAGACTCTACCCAACATGATGGGGGCTTGCAAGGTCTCTCGTATAAAGCCTTAAATGGTGTCATTCCTATACTTGTTTGGTAACTGTTATTGTACGCAAACTCAAACAATGGAAAATGCACCTTCCAAGTTCCTCCAAAGTCCAAAACGCACATCCACAGCAAATCCTCAAGCACCCTATTCACCCTTTCCATCTGGCCATCTGTTTGGGGGTAATACGGCGTACACAACCTAAGTTGCGTCCCTAGCGCCTCCTGTAAACTTCTCCAAAATTCACTAGTGAAAATAGGATCTCTATTACTAACAACGCTAGAAGGAACTCCGTGTAGACAGACTATCCCTCGAATATACAAGGATGCCAAATATGAAGCCGTACGTTTACTCTGAACTGGTATGAAGTGAGCACTCTTGGTCAATCTATCGGCAATCGCTTAAATGCTAGTGTTCCCCTTCCTAGAACGGGGTAAACCATCAATGAAATCCATAGAAATACTGTCCCACTTCCACTTCGGCACATCTAAGGGCTGAAGTAATCCATCGGGCTTCTGTCGCTCTTCTTTTACCCTTTGGCATATGAGACACTTAGCTACGAATTCCTCCACGTCCTTCTTCATACCACCCCCAAAAGAACATCCTCTTCGTATCTCGGTACATTTTATCACCACCCAGATGAATAGTCATACGAGAATGGTGCACCTCCTCCAAAACTGCTCTCAACAAGTCACTGGTACGTGGAACACAAAGCCTCCCATCTCTCCTAAGCCGCCCCCTACTATCTAAGGAATAGCTGAGGAGATGTCTCGATACCTCTCCTCAGCTAATCTTATCCATAATGTCCATGAGCTCTGAATCCCCCTGCTATCTCGAGCCAATCTGATCCATAAGGGTAAGCCTCACATCTAATGTCGCCAACAATCCGGGAATAATGTACGTAGAGGACTTAAAATGAAAAGGTGGAAATAAAGCTCCTCCACTCTACGAACAAAGGACTAAGGGTTGCTTTCTTTCTACTCAATGCATCCGCAACCACATTACCCTTGCCAGGGATATAAGCTATCTCAAATCATACGAGGCTAAAAAATCCATCCGCCTTTGTTGCCTTAAGTTCAAATCCTTTTGAGAGAATAGGCACTTTAATGGCTTATGGTCGGTAAAAAGCTCAAACCTCTCTCCAAGCAAATAGTGCCTCCAAGCCTTAAGTGCAAAAACTATGGCAGCCAACTCCAAATCGTAGGTAGGGTAGTTCTTCTCATGCATCCTCAACTACCTACTATCTTAACACACTACCCTCCCTTCTTGCATCAACACCGCTCCTAGACCCATTCTACATGCATCAGTGTATAACGTGAAAGGCTTAGCTCCATCGAATAAAACTAACACTAGTGCACTAGTAAGGGCTCTCTTAAGCTTCGTGAAGGAATCCTCACAATCCACGTCCCACACCAAAGCTTCATTCTTCTTAGTATGGCGCGTGAGTGGTGCCGAAATCTTGGCAAAGTCCCTAACGAACTTCCTCTAATAGCCAGCCAATCTTAGGAAGCTCCTGACCTCGATAACATTCTTGAGGGTCTTTCAATCTTACACTGCAATAATCTTGGCGAGGTCAACAACCAAACCTTCCTTCGAGACTACATGCCCCAAGAAATGAACTTTCTCTTTCTAAAAATGAAACTTTAAAAACTTAGCTCTCAAATGATGACTATGAAGTGTGCTAAGAGTCTCTTCCAAATGAACAGCACACTCCTCCACATTCTTAGAAAATACTAAGATATCATCCCATACCTCGAGAATCCCAAAAAAAGGCATCTCGGTTAAATTCTGCGCGTAGGATAAAGATTTTAAAACCCCTACAAACCATAGATAAGTGTGTTGATCCTCCTATAGGGTTTGAAACAATAATGGGGTCTACTATTGATGATATGTCCAAGCGTAAACAATATACTAGAGAACTAGAGATAAAAGACTGTGATGCTCTAGAATCAAATAAAGTCTGAATGGGAAAATTAGATATAGAAATCAAAACTTCAATTGTGACTTTCCTACCTCTATTTGGAATCCTACTGGAAGATGTTGTGTCTAACGCCTGAATCTGCGCAACTGGTGCACTTGCTCGCTGTGGACAACTCCTACTCATATGACCGGGTTGCCTGCAAGTATAGCACTTACCCTTCATCTTCTCCTTCCAGCAATCCTTGGCCATATGTCCAACCTTCCCACAATTATGGCACTTTATTCCCTTCTTAATCTACTTCTAAGGACCATCAACTTTCTTCTTCTTATTCTTTTTCGACCACTTCTTCTTTGAACCTTCTGATTTAACCTCCTCTTTAGACTCTTCCTCCTTGACTGTATCCGACAAAAGTGCCATCTCGACTAGAGACTCATAAGTATCTCCCATCGGTACATAAATTATCAATAACCCCTAAAGGGATTGATTCAATCCCTTCGCAAACTTCATAGCTTTCTTGTGCGGCGTGTCCACAAATCCATACCAAACCACAAGAACTCATTGAATTGATTGATGCATTCCTTAACAGACAAACTCCCTTGCTTCAAATTAATAAACCTCTCCAGCTGTGCATTCTCTTCCTCCTGAGACAGAAACTTCCTATCGAATCGCTTTCAGAATCCATCCCAAGTAACATTTCTACCCTCCAACTCGATCACCTCCCACCAATAAGATGCCTCCTCCTTTAGCTTCCAAGTGGCTAGCTGAACTCGCTGCTGACCATCCAATCCAAAAAGACCAAAACTCCTCTCGATGTCCCTAAGCCAAGCTCTACCACTACAAAAGTCTCCTTGCCATAAAAATTCTTTCCTTCCAAACTCGCAAAATCTTTACAAAGCTTAGAGAAATTAATGGAGGCATGCGGGTTGATGGGATTTCCACCTACAGGTGTAGGATTGCGTGCAGGCCCGTGCACCTCTGGAGTCATGGCTTGTAAGTACCTACGAAACCAGGTTGGGACTGGAATGCCCTCGGAAATGTTAGGGGCATCAACCATTCTACGAAAAGAAAAGAATAGTTTAGGAAAGAGTCAAATGGAGATTGAACTAGATTTATGAGGGGATTTTTATAAAAATTCTTTTATACTTAAAAATCATTTCTAACAGTTCATTTCTGAAAAATAATTCTTAAAATGAGTTATTTCGGAAAATACTTTATTTTTAAAATAAATTTTTAGGATCCTATAACCTTAGGCTCCGATACCAAATGAAACAACCCACACCCTTTAATATAGCCAAAATGACGCATTAAAAGGCAGGTGCATTGTAGGTATAACTAAAGCTAACAGAGACTAAGATTCACAAGACAAATATGGATAAAAACAGCGAAAACTTAAAATTGTAACTTAATCAAAACAAAACTTCATAATTGCTTCATAAATAAGTCAAATACCAAATACCACATACATGTATGAAAATCTAATATGTCTCATGAAACAAAAAATCATAGTCTAAAAAATCAGAGTACATAATATCCCTCGTAATACGACGGTACATGGAAAGAACAGAAGCTAAAAATAGAAGAAGTATATAGTAGAAATCGCCTCCAAGAAAACTCCAAGAAGCAGCAATCTACCGACTTCTCTCTTGATTGCCTATGCGGAGAATGGGGTAAATACAAGAGTGGGTCAGACTAAAAGTCTGGTGAATGATAGTAATTACTAGAGTCTTTAAGCAAGATAAAAGTAACCGACTTTACAATATTTTTGGTATATAAATGGGAAACAAAGGAAATAGGAAAGAGACAAAGTGAAAATAAATATGATTAACTAAAAGATAGGTTAACTTTGATTGTTTGCACTTGTCCTTGATTTTTGCTTTGATTAGGCTGAATTCCTAATCCTGTAATTAGAATGTATACCTAATCCTACCCTTTTGATCGGCCTGCTACTCTATAGTACCTTTCTGCAGACTAGATGCTATATAACTCCCTAGACCGAATAATACTATGGACCAAATGGCATATATAGCTCCTTATATAGAAGTCATTTATTTACTATGGACCAGATACTATATAACTCCTTAGACGGAATGTTACTGTAGACCAGACAACATATATAGCTCCCTACACAGAAGGCAACGGTGTCTACGAAAGACACCCCTACTAATCGCTAGGAACTCATAGCTATTGCTGAGCACCCGAATGAATGTCACACGCACAACTGCCACTATGCCCATGCTACCTTTTGCTCCACCTATTGGTCTTCTTATTACCTCCAACTCCAACATAAGCGTGCCCCGCATCCCACTTCAGGATAACATGAGATCACCGTGTGTCCGTAGAATTTATAGGGAAAATGCTATTGGTACTGCCCGTCATCCAAACAATATTCAATCGCGCGCCTTATCCAAATCCCCTTTGATTTGGACTTTTTATTTGACCAATTACTACCATTTTTAGCATAAGCTTGCCCTCATCTCACTTCAGACTAATGTGGGACCACCGTTTTGTTTAATAGGTAATGTTATTTGGTACAGGTCCTACTTTCATCTTTGCTTATTAACTTAGGTAAATTATTTAAATAACCTTTACATTTTTCTCTACTATCTGTGCTTATTAATTTATCCTAAGTCATAAAATAAGCTTTATTATGTTCTATTTCTTATTATAACCTACGTTATAATCGTGCTTATTATTTAACCCAATGTCTAAGTGTGAAAATAAGTCACTTTCATCTTTTACTCTTTTTCTAATAATTCTAAGTTATAACTAGGATAATTAATTTGTCCAATTCTAATCATAATTAGGCATAATTTCAGTCTATTTTATTTATATTACAGTCTTTATAATTTACATCTTATACTATAAATAGGCCAACCTCTTAAATTCAGTCTAATTAATATCATAATTAGTCATAATTTCAGTCTTAGTTCCATTAATATTACAGTCATTATAATTTACATCTCATAATTATAATAGGCCAATCTCTTAAATTCAGTCCAATTAATATCATAATTAGGCATAATTTCAATCCAATTCCATTTATATTACAGTCGTTGAAATTTACATCTTACAGTCCATTATTTCAATTTTCTTACAATTTAATCCACATTCGTGTTAATCCTATTCCAATCCATGCGCGAAGAAGAAGGAGGAATAAAAGAAACTGAAAATAGAAGAAAATCCAAAGCGTAGAAAGTAGATGTAAATAACGTATAAATAACAGTAAATAAACTAACATACTGTAAGTAAATTGTAAATAAATAAAAAAGCTATAATTAATATAAATAAATAGAAAAGCTATAATTAATAGAAATAAACTAAAATTATTGAAAAAAATAGCCGAGAGGAAATAGACTGAGAATAGTTCTAAAAACTATAAATAAACTACTGAAAATTAGGCTATTCCAAAAATTGTAGTAAAACTACAACTATTGGAAACCCTAGTATTTTAAACTACTTGAAATTCTAAAATAATTATAATCACTCACCTTTAGTCCTAAGCTCTTTTTTTCTCTTCCCGGATCCACTTTTTGTTGTAAAATAATTTAATTTATAACGATTTTCTCCTTTAGAAAAATTATTCCGTTTAGAGTTCTTTCTAGAAAGGTGAACCCAATTAGAGAAAACATAGAATGAGAAAAAGTGTTAGGTCTAAGGGTTTATTTATAGGGGTAGAAGTGGATATCGGGCCGTTGGATTTGGGGATTGAATAGGATACAACCACGTCATAGGCTGAATAGGAGCCATCGGATGCAAAAACGGAGGGACCGGATTAAAATAAAGAATGCAAAACACATTACAATATGCTCTAGAACGTTCGAACGAACGTTCATTCATTCATAAGTAACAGAGGTAGGTCGACCGTCTTGGTGCCCAGGTTGACCGGCCGGTCGACCTGCCTATATATATATATATATATATATATATATATATATATATATATTGCTTATTTTGTTTATTTTATAACTTGGTCATATTAGCTCGGTTTCTGATGTTCTATTTATGAAAATTGACCAAAAAATTACCACGAACATAATGGTGCAGCTTCCATAGCTCAATTATGATAATTTCACAAGGTTATTTATTATTTAGTTAATTAATGAATTAATTATTATGGGTTAAATTTCGGGTTGTTACAATTTTTAATGTTATCGGCCCATTAAAAATAAAGGTATCTTATAAGACCACGCCGCACATAAGTATGGATAGTTTTTACCTTGCGACAACCAAACCATTTTGTAGGAAATCTTGTGATATTATAATAATGTCTAGGGTTTAAAATAATATTGAATCATAGCTGAAACGGTTACATTAACTACATTCTGGTGCATTAGATATACAACTAAGTCTGTAAAGGAACGTATTGGAGAACAGATTCCATACAATGGCAAAGCTATTGAGTTACCGTCTGCCACAGTACATGTAACGACCCTGAATTTCTGATCCAATTTAAAATTTTAATTCCATAATTTTAGTATAAAATTAGAAATTTATATACGTTCTCAGTTAATATCCAAACTTCATATATAAGATGTGTCTAGTTAGTTATGGATATAGGAAAAGTTTCGTCATAAAATATCATAGTAAAATTCGTTCACATTTTATTGTATATCAGTTCATTTTAAAGTGCGTAAATTTTCATCTTCCGAATCTAAATATTTTTACACAGTAATGTTGTAAAAAATTATCTGATCGAGAAATCGCATTCAGTTTCATCTAATTTCATCATCGTCAGCTTCATTTAAATTATTCTGTAGAATGAACAATTTAATCGGCGTAAAATTTTGAGTTTTAATAGAACCTTCGCATCGTCAATATCTGTGTACCATTATAAGCACTTCGTCGTGTCGATCAGAGTAGTATATTCATTTGTACAAATCGAAGTTCGGCGTAAATCGTCGCACTAATTTAATTGTTCCAAACGGACCGGTTAAATGAATATTCAGCCCAAAATTTGACAGCCCATTTGCATTCAACATTTTGAAAAAGAAAATCTTTGGCTGAAGTGAATTTATTTAGGTGGTTAGCAGCTGGTTGATAGCATGGAAAATATACAAATATCTTGTAACTCACAAAAATTTATATTTCTTGTCTAATAGTTCTGACCATTGGTATACACAGCTGAATATAAAAAAACTTCGTTGTTTTCACCAGCCATGTTTCTTCCATCTTCTACAGGTACAAACACATACCTCTCTGTTTCCTCTCCTCTTTTATTTTTTTTCCTCTGTCATCATTTCTAAAAGAGAGAACAAACCGAAACCAAGCATTTCTCATTCCGCCTCCACCATTTTTTCCCCCACGTCGCCTTCCACCTCTGCCGCGACCACGTCGCCACCCGCTTCCTCCTTCATCATCTCCACTTCCATCACCCCGCCCTTCCCCTTCGACCGCTGCTCCAGGGCGAGACAACCCAGCCTACACCCGAGCCATCTCACCTCATCCCCACTGCGTGTCTGCCGTCCCCCTTCGCCAGCCTCCTCCTGACCGAACCACCGCCACCGAAGCACACCCATCTTATCAACCCAGGTCGCACCGCCCACATGCCCAGCCGAGCCCGACATTGCAACCGATTGAACCTTTCCCCTCGCCTACGCCGTCCACCGAGCCACCGCATACCCTCCGCAAGTTCGCCTACCCTGACGTCCTCGCTACCGCAGGCCCCCTAGAACCAGCCTATGTCCCTGTCTATGTCGAGACTGCTTTGTGAAAATGCATGTGTATATTTTGAAACAGTTTTCTACTTTATATATATATAATTGTTTTGCTGTTATAAATATCCGAGATTTACACTTACTTTCATAAAACTCATATTTGCTATCACATATATACAGTGTGTATATATGTTTGAAGTATGTGGAAGAGTAGTAAAGATTTTCTTCTCTGTTGTTGTACAGCAACTACGTGAAGTCATTCACCTTGCAGCAGCTTCCTCTCAGCTTTTTCCCTCTTTCTTTGTTGATTGGCAAGTGTGTATATGTATATGATTATATATATATATATATATATATATATATATATGATGTTATATTGGAAGTTGACGTGGTATTATTTCTATATCAATGGTTGCAGCTTGTTTGATTGTTCGTGTTTGTGTTGTGTTCGAGTAAAGTCTATTCGTGCCTCTTCGTGCTTCGTCGTTCATTCTCTTTAACCACTAAAGGTGAATAAATTTCATGACTTATATTATTATACAATAATAATCAAGTTTGGTTGATAATATTGATGATTGTTTGATGTTAATATTGAATGTTAAATTGTTAACATATGAAGTGATAAATAATATACACTTGAATTAGACGTATGGTAGTTAACACTTTTTTTTGGCAAGGCTAGTGGGATTAAATGGACCCCTACCATTTTATTGATATACCAAGAAAGATGAACAAAGAGGGAAGAAGCAAAGCCACCTAAATACTTAGGCAAGCAAGAGACAGAGCAACAAGAAAACTAGAGGAAAATACAGGGCATACCAAAAAATAAAATATAAAAACACGAGGAACACAAGAGGAACCGAGACATAGACAAGCAAGGATGCATCAAGGAGAGAGCAGTTAGAAATTCAGGATCAAAAGCATGCCTGGAAGCAACAATTCCTAACCTCAATCACGCCACTATACTTTCTTTCATTTGCATGATAATTTTCCTTTTTGCACTAAAAATTATTGAATTCTTTCATCCCAAATGATCGAGATG
This sequence comes from Allium cepa, assembly GCA_030765085.1. Classification (NCBI taxonomy): domain Eukaryota; kingdom Viridiplantae; phylum Streptophyta; class Magnoliopsida; order Asparagales; family Amaryllidaceae; genus Allium; species Allium cepa. The sequence goes on along the minus strand of CM060930.1, from coordinate 88,189,092 downwards.
AAGACTTTAAGAGTGAACAAGAGAATAAAAGTAGATCCACATTTCCACCTCGTAGCCTTGAATATTAGATCCCATTCAACTTCACTAACTAAAGCAACACTCCTGCCAGTAATGAGGATATTCGTAAAGCACCATAACATGTAAACATAAGGACAGTTAAAGAACAAGTGAAGAGAATCTTCCTCGGCAGCTAGACAAAAATAGCAAGTGGTATCGATATTGACTCCTCTCTGTCTCAACAGAACTTTCATTTTCAAAGCATTGCTGAATAACTTCCATAGAAACAGGTTCTGCCTTTCTGAATTATGATTTAGCCAAATATGCTTATACCAGTTGAAAGTCATGCAATTACTCTGGCAAACAAATTGCTTGTACATGCCATTAACCTTATACTTATCTTGACAGAAGGACCAAGATATACCATCATGCGGAGCAAAGGGTACATGACAACCATAGAAGAGACTCCAGTGTTGTCTGACGTACTGATTATTAGAGTAAGGGAGGACAACACGACCATCATCAATAAAATTACAGGCCAAAGCAAGCTTGCTAATACCAGTTTGCACTTGTTGGTTGAAGGAAAGAAGGTGACTCAGGATAATGCCTTCCTTAACCCATGGGTCATGCCATAAGGTCAACCGACCATTAAAACGTATTTTATTTTAAGCACATGGAAGAATATCGGTCCTTAATTTCAAAATACAATGCCATGTCCGACTACAAGAGTGAGGAATAGCCATGGTACAGAAATTTTTATTGCCAATAAAATGCTTGTAAGACCACTTCACCCAAATGTTATCTTTATAATTCAGGAAGTTGTCAATGTGATAAACAATGGCAGCACGATTCCATAGTATCATATTTTTAATACCTAGGCCACCTTTGGACCGCGGCAGTTCAAGCTTGGAGAATGTACATGGAGATAGCTTATTAGAGTTAACAGATCCATGCCAGAAAAAAATTGACATAGCACACCTAATCATATTAATCAGTTTAATAGGTAGGATGAAAGATCTTGACCAGTACACTGTCATAGAGAAGATGATTGATTTAATGAGCGTGAGCCTACCTGCGTAACTAAGCAGCCTATTAGTCCACACAGCAAGTCTAGAAGCAATCCTCTCGTACAAAGGCATACATTGAGAATACGAAATTCTCGATGTAGCCAAGGGAATTCCTAAGTACATGGAAGTATCAGCTCTTTGTGGAATGGAAGTAAAGTTTGAAATTAGGTTGATCATGTCATTACCCACTCCAGCTATCATCATATCAGACTTAGATAAGTTAATGGACAGGCTAGTAATTTTGAAGAATTTATCGAGACCACCCATAATAGAACTAACTGTCATCATGCTAGGATTGAAGAAAATCACCAGGTCATCGGAAAACATTAAAGAAGTAATGAGGGGATTTTCGCATTTAGGGTGATAGAGAAACTACCTTCATAAACTAGGTGGATAAGAATTTGAGTTAAAACTTCCATAACTAGAATGAATAAATAGGCAGACATAGGGTCACCCGGCCTAATACCTTGTTTACTTTGAAAATATCCCACATTACTATTATTAACCATAATGGAGAACCTCGCAGTCGAGATACAAGCTTCAATCCAAGCCACAAAATGTTTGGGGAAATTCATCAGACCCATAATTCTAACAACAGAGTCTCACTGCAATGAGTCGAAAGCTTTAGAGATATCAAGCTTGAACATGGCTCTGGGAGATACATGAGAGGTGTTGTACCCCTTCAGTAATTCGTGAGACAAAAGAACATTATCGAGGATACTTCTGCCACTAAGAAAACAGCATGATTGGAAGAAATGATGTTAGGCATAAACATCTTGAGTCTATTAGCAATGATCTTAGAAATACACTTATAAATGGTGTTACAGCATGAGATAGCCCTAAATTCAGAGACAAGACAGGCATTCTTCACTTTAGGAATGAGGGCTATGTTAGTAGCATTGATAGAACCAATCATTTTGCATTTGTTAAAGAAATTATGTATAGCCTTAGTGAAGACAGGACCAACAGTTTCCCAGCATGACGTAAAAAAGCAGGCATTGAAGCCATCAGGACCTCCAGGAGAATTAGAGTTGAGAGAGAAAAGGGCAATTTTCATCTCAGAGTCAGAAATAGAAGAAGAGAGCAACTCATTATCTTCAGGAGTAATTCTGCGAATGTTAATCGAATCAAGAAGGTCTAGCGTAAGAGTGAATTCATTACTGTTACCAAGCAACTTGCTGAAATAGTCAAGAAACATATTAGAAATAAGGGGAGGGTCAGAGATAAACTCACCGTTATCATCCTTAAGCGCACTAATTAACTCTCTTGACTATTTAGTTTTAAGAGATGAATGGTAGAAAGAAGTGTTCCTGTCACCATCCTTGAACCACTCCATTCTGGTTTTTTGTTTAACATGAGGCCTTCATGCTTCAAAGCCTCAAAAAGTTGGGAAGACAAAGTAGCTTCTTGGGATGCCAACTCACTGTTAGAGGTGTCAGTGAGCATGGACTCTTGAACATGTTGTAATTTAAGTGAGAGGCTGGAGGATGCCAAGTTGCCGTTACCAAATTTTCTCAATGACCACTCTTTTAATTCAAATTTGACATCTTTAAGTTTACATTGCAAGACAAACAATGGATTACCAAAAAAATGAGAGGACCAAGCTTTGTTAACAATAAGTAAAAATTCAGGATGAAGAATCCAAGCATTAAAAAATTTAAAATTTGATTTTCTTATCCTCACAGCAGCACCAAAGGAGATAATTTGGGGAGAGTGATCAGATAGGCCAGGCATAGGAAGGAGGTCAAACATATTAGGCCATTTGGTGAGAGCATAAAGATTAGAAAAGGAGAAATCAATTTTCGAGAAAATTCGAAGAGAGAGTCTTCTTGAATTGTTCCAAAAGAAAGGGGCACCCATAGTAGTAATCTCAATAAGATTAGATTGTGAGATGGAACAGTTAAGAGGCCAGATTTCTCGAAGAGACAGGGGATTGCCACCTTGCCTATGAGACAAAAGAAAGGAGCAGTTAAAATCTCCAAGTACAATCCAGGGATGAGATTCTTGTCTAAACGATGGGAGGAGATTAAGAAAGGATTGTCTGGCAAATACAAGTTTAGACCATATATAACAGTAAGGTAAAAGGAAGTGGAGGAAGAGACATGGATACAGTGTAAGTGGATAAGCTGAGAAGTTGAAATGATAGGAGATAAGAAGTAGATAGAGGGGTCAAACAAAATAAGAATCCTACCAAAAGGAGCATCAGATAGATTATTAATCATCTTCCAAGTAGGGTTAATGAAGTTAGCAGCTTTGGAAGAAAGAGATGTATTTATCTTAGTTTCTAATATTGCAAGAAGACTCAGAGAGTGAGTGGCAATAATGTTTTTACATTGGATTAGTTTAATATCCGAGTGGGAACCTCTTATATTCCACGCACCTCTTATAAGGAGTGGTTTGAAAATTAATTCCTGGAATAGTAGAAGAGGAAATGGTACCAGCACTCGGGTTGAGATCCAAGTCAGAATGCGGTTTTAATGTTTTGGGTGACTTACAGTTACGAGATGAAATATGACCAGCTTGTTGCACCATAAACTGATTTGCAATGCTGGAGGGAGGAGTAGCAGGGGGAGGGAGGGAGTAGGAGGAGGGGGTTTCCAAGCATGGGGAGCATGAATATGATTGTATGGATGGTCAGATTTATGGGAGATGGCAGAATCATTGGAAGATAGAGAAATTGAAGGATTAGAATTACATATGTTACTTTTTTGGTTGTGCACGTGCACAGAGGAAACATGCACAGACTTAGGTTGAGTTGTTGAGGGGTTAGATTTAGCAATGGAGGAGATTTCATTTCTAATGTTTGGTGGTGACGAAGTTAAAGAGAAAACTGTTCACTGATAGCAGAAAAAAAAGAGGTGGATATGATTCTGGAATAGAGGGGGTGGGTCAGCAGAAGATTTGCCTTAGCAAGGAGGAACAGAATTATCATTGTTTTCATGGTTTTTGCAAGTAGATGTGAAGGTATTAGTATTCAGTTTACATTCAATAACTTGTTTTTCAGTGGCACGCTTTTTCTTGACATCAATTGATCCATGATTACCACTTATGTTTACATCACTCGTATCATTCCCAACACTATTAAACATGCGAGCATCCTCGTCAGTAGCTACCTCACCCATTTCAGCAAGAATATGAAAACTATTTTCTTTCAGCATAATTGAATTATCAATAACACTAATCTGTTCTCCATCATCCACTATCTTAACAGGAAAAACATTTTCGATATCCCCCTCCTCAAGCTCATCACTTCGTAGCTCCTTTTTTTCATCAGAATTGTCAACTTCATGAACAACTTCCAAATTGACTTTCGTAAAGGAAGATTTAAACTACTGTCTTCTTGCTTTATTCACAACTTGCCATTTTTGTTTTCTTTGACTCATTTTTTCCTAGCTTCTTTCGTGTTTTCCCTAGAATCATTGACATTGACTTCATAAGATTTATTTTTCTTTCATTCTTCTCTATAACCATACTTGATTTATTCTTATCTTTTCGTAGTTAGTTTCAAAGTGACCAAAAACACAACAACGAGGGCATGTATCAGGCTTCCAGTGGTATTCAATATGAATAATTTGCGTTCCTCCATCTAGAAGCTGAACCGGAAAGGAACCAATCAGACCCCGATCAGGTTTTATTTCCACCATACACTTAGAAAAAGATAGCCACTCCAACCTCTCCATTGATTCATCCATACAAACAAGTTTTCTCAATCTGCTAGCTAACCAGTTAATTCCAATATGGGTCCACGAAAACATTGGTATATTAGAGAATTTCACCCACACTGGCACAGATGAAATACTTTCACAAGCATTTCCCACCGCAGGTTCCCATTGCTTGACTATAAAGAGTTTGTTTCACATAACAATAGGGTCACCTTGCAGAATTCTGTTCCTGTCTTCATCACAGGACAGCAAGAATAAGAAAAGGAAACCATTAGATCTAACTTTGATCGATCCTTTAAGTTTTTAGTATTTTTTCAGGAAGTTAATAACTGTTAAGTAAGACAGAGGCTTATCAAGGAGAAAACCGACCAGATAGTTGCTCCATTCATGAGTGCCTGCTTCAATAACGTTGGGTGGTGGAATCATAATCTCATTCTTGAACTCGGGGACATCTCAACTGGTATGTATTTCCCTATGTTACTCCGTTTACGCTTGAAAAGGGTAGTCCATATCAGTTGAGAAGGCTGAGGTAGAAGTGGCGGTAGAGGAGCAGAGTGAGACAAATGGGAAGATGATGAAGATGGGACGTAGGGAGTTGATGCCGAAGGCAGCGGCAGAGGAGGGGGTCAGGAGCAGGACGATGTTGACATAGAGGAGAAGACGTATGAAGAGAAGGGTTGGTAGCAGGAAAAACGGGAGAGGACTAAAGAAGTACAGAAGGGATGGTAGTTAACACTTTGAATTTAACATATGTACTTGAATTTGATTAAATTAAAATCTGCATGGTATAACCTTTGAAATGTCTAATTAGTCGACAGGTAAAAATATAATTAGCGACACTTTGAAACGATATAAACAAATTTCATATCGTGTAAATTTGATAAAGTATGGACTTGAATTAAGTAGATAACAAGTGTAGAATCTCATGAAATAATAGCGTAATAATCTTTAATCTACATGAAATAATAGTGTAGATTCGAGAAATAATGGTATTACTTTACATAAAATAATAATGTAAAATTAATATGATTATTCCGGTATTATTTAAATTAATTATTGTGTTGTTATTCATTGTTGTTATTGCTTCTCCATTTACTTTGACACCATCCCAGATATCAAACTGCAAGTTCCCTTTACTATGTCTCTAATTTTAAATTAAAATGGAATCGGGTTAAAATGATAAATACCCAAATAAAACACTTGACCTAAGATAGAGAACTAAATAAGAAACCCGATTGGTCAAACAATTTGATTCGAAAAAATAAAATAAAGATTTGATTTAAAATAAATAATAAAGGTTTTAATTAAGAAATTTTAAATTCTAGTGAAATTTAAAATGTTAAATATTTGATAAATTAAAACAAATATTAACAAATGTTTGATGGAAGTATACTATTTTAATTTAAAAAATTGTTGAATTAATTTTTGTTAATTTATTTAATAACTAAACAAATTTGAAACTTGTTCACTTAAGAAATTTAAATTGTGACTATTTAATTAAATGAGTAAATAAGTGAAACTGAATTTCTTTAATAAGAAACAAAATTTGATTTATTAAGTGAATTGAATATAACTTTGATTTAAGAATTTAATTTGGCGAATTCAATTAAATTCAACTTTTGTGTTTGGATTAAAATTTAGGTCAACTTAAGTGAATGATTTAATCAATTAGAAATTAAATCAAATTTGATTTAAATGTTAAATTAATAATTTAAATGTATCGAATGGAATCCATATTTGAATTTAATCAATATCTGAACTGTTTTAAATTTAATTTAAATTGAATTATGGAACCAAATAGAAATTTGAAATTGGAAATTTGAAATTTGAAATCGTAATTATGGAAATTGACATTGAAAGTCAAATGGAATGTTGACTTTCGAAGTCTAAGTGAAATTGATCTTGATTTTGAAAATTTATTAAATGACCGATCGACGTAATAAATATGTAGTTATTAAAGAGTCCGGGATCAGTTAGGGACATACTCTCTGTCTAAACCGAATACCGCTTTAATAACTATTATATGCGGAATGTGATCCAGAATGAAGTGGTTGGAATGATGTACGTTGATGATTGAAGAAAGAGAACGATAATGGATGACCGTGACACTTGTGTCAAATTGGAAATGACTTAAACAGGAGCTGTGTCGGACCAATGAGGCTAGCTATCTCTAGCGAACACACTTCTTCGTAAACTACTCATTACTTTTTTTTTATCGGCGCGCACCCTTAAATTTGGAGTGTTGTATCGCGGTGTTGCGATCATTGCGGCAATGCATTCTCACCAGTCCGGATCAGGCAAACGGTAGTTTCACTACCTTGGGTATTGCCTCATGTGCCTTGCCATACTTGCATCCCTATGCACGACTACTACGATTTGTTTTGTATTATACCTATAGAGTACTTCCTGATAGCCCACCAGTTTACGATGGAGCTTACAGTGCTATATAGACTATGATGCTATATAAATGTGTTAAGGGGAATAATGGTAATGCCTTAACACTATTTTGATACTTTATATTACTATTAAACATTATCTACTTAGCGTACACTACTATATATAGATAGTTTAACGTATCCTAAAAGATGTTCATTCCATTCATCTTTGAGTTATTATTACTTCAAAATTCGTACCATATTATCTTGTATAAGAATATATGTCCTGACTAGAGTGTTTGTTTGTGCTTATGCTCGGGTCAGTCTGAGTATTTCTGTTGCCGTGCTGCTTGGAAGTTGAAGACTTTGAAGACTATCATTTATCTTTATCAGTATTTCTCTATTCTATTATGATACTTGTATCGAACATCTATGTATTTCTATTTCACCATTTTCTTTAGACATTGTTGTATTTACTTAGTAGCTTCATGAACCACTATTATGATATTGTTATAACTCCGTTGCGTTATTCTATTATATTGTATCTGTCTGTGATTCTATGATGATTCTCATTTGTACATATACTCCATTAATGACTCGTGTTGTGTACTATTTAAGTTGACATGTGTTGATTATTGTCAATTTAAATGGTCCAATTATACGAGTTTTACAGTTGATATCCGAGCTTTGGTTTCCGAAAACCTCAGCCTGTGGAGTTGTAAAGCTCATTAGAGATAGGGTAGCCATACCCTAGAATAAGGAGAATCATTTCAGAATCTATATCCTTTTGATTCCATTCTCCTTATTGAATTCGTTTGATTAGAATTTCCTTAAGTTCTATAAATTTCTATCTTTGATTCTAAATCGCTTTTGGTATTCCAAGATGAGTACCAAGAGGAACGCCAGATGTGGGAGTAGGGGAAATGCTCCTGCATCACGTGCCCTAGCTCCAGCAGTCAAGTTCTCTACTCTTAGCAAAGAATACACCCAGCTTAGTGGCGTCAAATTCTCTGGTTCCGAGAGCATCATTGGAGCGCAACAGTGGCTGAAGAGCCTGGAAAGGATCTTCACTAGTCTTGAGATTACTGACGTGCAGAAGCGTCAATTGGCTGCTTGGCAGCTTCAGGATGCAGCACAGGATTGGTGGGAGTCAGTAACCTCCCGTACTGACGAAGAAACTATCACCTGGGCCTAGTCTAGGTAAAATCTAACTGAAATTACATCCAAATAATTCCTTCTACCTCTTCGAATCATGACTCATTTTGTCTCGCTTGTGAATAAGGATTCTTTTTCGGCTCAGTGGATGCCACCAGCCGGAAAGGCTCGGCTTTATCGATCATTTATGGGCCTCAAACAGGGTGACATGACTTTCTCGGAGTACAAGAGGAATTTTAACGAACTCTCCAAGTTCGGACCTGGCTTGATTGATACACCACTTCTGAATAACGAGAAACTCATTCATGGAGCACGTCCAGAGTTTTACGATCTCCTCATGTCTCATGTCCATGGCACTTTCACCGAGCTAATGGATTATGCCCTTAGGTATGAGGGAAAGCCGAGGGGTACATTGGTCATCAAGACACCAGCTGCTCAGCCGTCCTCTAGTCAGACTGGAAAGAGGAAGCCGAATTTTGAGCAGCAAAGGAAGAACTTGCAGAAGACAACCAGGCTTGGTTGTTCTCAGAAGAAGCCCATCGACTTATCCTCTATCACCTGCTTCAACTACAATCAGAGGGGTCATTATGCCAGTAGTTGCCCATATCCAAAGGGAGCAGCTATTCCACCACCAGCTCAGATGGCCAAGAGAGATGTATGTCACATTTTCTTACAGCCAGGACATTTTAAGAAAGATTGCCCTACCTAGAAAAGGGCATCCCATCTGGAGTTTTTGCTGTTACCACCCCTACCCTGGAAGTTCAAGATGACCAAGGTACATTACAGAGTACTTTTATGTTGCATACTTTACCCGTTAAAGTTCTATTTGACACTGGAGCAACACATAGTTTCATATCTATTGATTTGTGTAATAAACTTGAATTGGAACACATTCTTGCCTCAACTTTCTTATGTGTATCAAATCCCATCGGAGAACCGCTAACCTCAAAAGGGTATGCAAATATGTCACGCTTATGTACGATATGCATCATTTCACTTGGGATTTCTATGTCCTTGGATTCAAGGCATTCGATATCCTATTAGGTGCTGGTTGGCTATGAAAATTCGAAGCCGTTATCTCTTGCAAAGCTTGAACCGTCTCTCTAATTGATGATGGGAGTAAACCTTTATTTATTGAAGCTAAATCGCCTCAGGAGTGTGCTGGAAGTATTATACTCTCGCCTTAGGAGTGTGCTGGAAGTATTATATTCTCTCTTGACTCTCATCCGAATGATCTAAGCTCCACCCCGATTGTTAGCTTTTTCCTGATGTGTTTAGAGAAGTCAATTCCCTACCACCTCCGTGGGAAATCAAATTCCGCATTGATCTTATTCCAGGTGCTCGACCAGTAGTTCTCCCTCACAGGAGAATGGCTCCTAAAGAGAAGGCAGAATTGAATGCTCAGATTAAATATTTATTTGCTAAAGGCTTGATTAGGCGAAGTCATTCCAAATAGGGAGTTGTGGTTCTATTCGTCACAAAGTCAGATGGTTCTCTCAGAATGTGTGTAGACTATCGAGATCTAAACAAGCTCACACACAAGAACAGATATCCAGTGCCCCGCATTAATGATTTATTCGACCAGCTCCATGGAGCTAAAGTTTTCTCTCAACTCGATCTGGCTACTGGCTTCCACTAACTCAGAATTGCTGAGGAGAGTATTCCTAAAGCAATATTATGTACTAATAATGGCTTCTTTGAATGGTTGGTTATGCCGTTCGGCCTAACCAATGCTCCAGCTTATTTCGTCGATTTGATGAACAGAGTTTTCCGTGATGTTCTTAACAAGTTAGTTCTTGTTTTCATCAATGATATTCTCGTCTTCTCTAAAGATGAGAAAGAACATAAGTCACATTTGGCTTTTGTCCTTGAAACTCTTCGTAGTCATCAGCTTAAAGCCATGTTCTCGAAATGCCACTTTTAGAGAAATGAGGTTCAATTTCTTGGCTATATTATCTTAGGAGAGTGGGATTTTGATTGATCTAGCTAAGATCGCCATAATCAATGTAAGTTCTATCCTTATTTGTCATTCTATCCGAACATTTTATCTCTTGCTAAACTAGAATCCCTTGAATTTGCAGGATTGGGAGACTCCCAAAACTCCTACAGATATGCGTAGCTTCTTGGGCTTGGTCGGCTATTATCACAGATTTATAGAGAATTTTGCTCGGATTGCCACACCGCTCACCGCACTGACCAGAAAAGATGTCAAGTTTAATTGGAATGAAAAGTGCGAACCGGCTTTCAATGAGATGAAGCGAAAGTTGACATATGCCCTAGTTCTTACAGTTATTGATAAAAGCGAAGGTTTGACCGTCTATACTGATGCTTGTCGTAATGGATTAGGAGAAGTTTTAATGTAGAGTGGAAAGGTCATTGCCTATGCTGGTCGTCAGTTAAAGACCTATGAAGCAAATTACGCAACTCATGATTTAGTGCTCCTTGCAGTTCTGTTTGCTTTGAAGCTATGGAGGCATTATCTTCTGGGAACAAAATTCGAACTATTACGGACCATAAGTCATTGAGATATATTTTCTCACAGAAAGATTTGAATCAGAGACAAGTCTGATGGCTCGAATTCTTAACTGCATATGATCTTGATATTAACTACACCCCAGGGAAAGCAAACGTCGTAGCCGACGCTTTGAGCAGAAACAAAGCAAGGATGTGTTGTAATCTTGTGAAAGAATGTTATTTCAGCTCATTGTCTCCCCAGCTCTTACGGATCGCATCATAGCTAAGCAATATGAGGACACTTTGCTCTATCTTATCAAGGAAATAGTTCTCGGTAGAGTAGGAAATGTTAACAATAAAATGGGTGCACAAGTAGACAGTAATGGAGTTTTGAGGATCGACAACCGAATTTGTGTTCTAAATGTTGACGTTTAAGACAGGAAGTGCTTACAGAAAACCATCAATCCTCACTTTCATTTCATCCAGGAGTCACGAAAATATTTCAGAATATGAAAAGGTTATATTGGTGGAGTGGGATGAAACGTGATATCTTTACCTATGTTAGTAGATGCATCACCTGTCAACGAGTTAAGGCCGATCACAGAAAGACGGCAGGATTACTTCAACCTCTAGAGATTCCAAGTTGGAAGTGGGAGCATATTTCCATGGACTTTGTTGATGGGCTACCAAGGACCAGAAAAGGTAACGAGAACATTTGGGTGATTATTGATAGGCTGACAAAATCCGCTCATTTTATTCCAGTCAAGACCACTCGTACTGCTTCGAGTTTGGCCGATTTATATATGAGGGAAGTTGTTAGACTTCATGGTATATACCATCTAGTATCATATGCGATAGAGATCCTATTTTCACTAGTAAATTCTGGAAGGCATTTCAAGATACCTTGGGCACTAAACTGAATTTGAGCACAGCTTATCATCCTCGGACAGATGGCCAAACTGAGAGGGTGAATCAGATTTTGGAAGTCTTCTCCGAGCTTGTATTATAGACTTTGGTGGATCCTCGAAAGACCATTTCCATTTGGTTGAATTCACATATAATAATAGTTATCAGGTAAAATCAAATTTCAATTTGAATAATATATTTGAATCGAAACTAATTTATCTCTAAAAATCAGGCGAGTATTGGTATGGCGCCGTTTGAAGCTTTATATGGACGGCCGTGCAAATCGCCATCTTGTTAGATTGAGTCAGGGGACCGATTAGTGCTTGGCCCAGAAATAATTATTGAAGCTTCCGAGAAGGTTGAAGAAATCAGGAGAAAGATAAAGACGGCACAAAACAAACAGAAGTGCTACGCTGACAGAAGAAGGAGAGATCTTGAATTCAGTGTGAGGGACGAAGTATTCCTCAAAGTGGCGCCTTTGAAGAATGTTATTCGATTTGGAAGGAAAGGAAAGCTTGCTCCTAAATTTGTTGGCCCGTTTGAAATTGCGGAAAGGATTGAAACCTTGGCTTATAGAATCGCATTACCAGAGAAGTTTGCTGGTGTGCACGATGTGTTCCATGTCTCACATCTTTGCAAAGTAGTGTGCAATCCATCTATGACCATTCCCACTGCTCAGTTGGAAGAGTTAGTCAACGAGCCTGACTTGACCATTGAGCGGAAGCCGCTTCGGATAGTCGATCGAGATCCGAAACAACTTAGAAGGAAGACGGTAAATCTCGTCAAAGTTCAGTGGAGTTCAGATGACCGAGATTGAACATGGGAAACTGAGGATAGTATTCGGGATTCAAACCCCGAATTACTGATTCCAGGTATAATTCATTTTTCTCAAATCTATCTTGATTTTCTGCTTGTTTCTTTTCTACTTCTTCCGCTTCATCGCTTTTCGAGGACGAAAAGTTTCGAGTGGGGGAGATTGTAACAACCCTGAATTTTCGATCCAATTTAAAATTTTGAATCCATTATTTTAGTAAACTTCGTATATAAGATGCGTCTAGTTAGTCACGGATATAGAAAAAGTTTCGTCGTAAAATATCGTAGTAAAATTCGTTCACATTTTATTGTATATCATTTCATTTTAAAGTGCGTAAATTTTCATCTTCCGAATCTAAATATTTTTATACAGTAATGTTGTAAAAAATTATATGATTGAAACATCGCATTTTGTTTCGTCTAATTTCATCGTCGCTGGTTCATTTAAATTGTTCTGTCGAACGTGATCGGCAAAAAATTTTGAGTTTTGATAGAACTGTCGCATCGTCAATATCTTTGTACCGTTGTAAGCGCCTCATTGCGCCGATCAGAACGGTATATTCATTTGTACAAATCGGAGTTCGACGCAAATCATCACACGAATTTAATCGTTCCAAACGGACCGGTTAAATGAATATTCGGCCCAAAATATGACAGCCCATTTGCATTCAAAATTTTGAAAAATAAAATATTTGGCTGAAGTGAATTTATTTGGTTGGTTAGCAGCTGGTTGATAGCATGGAAAATATACAAATATCTCGTAGCTCATAAAAGTTTATATTTCATTTCTAATGGTTCCTGACCATTGGACTGAATATAAAAAAGTTCGTTGTTTTCACTAGCCACGTTTCTTCCATCTGCTACAGGTACAAATACATACCTCTCTCTTTCCTCTCCTCTTTTATTTTTTTTCTTTCCTTTGTCATCGTTTCTAAAAGAAAAGAAAAAAACTGGAACTGAGCATTTCCCATTCCGCCTCCGCCATTTTTCCCCCGCGTCGCCTTCCACCTCGGCCGCGACCGCGTCGCCACCCACTCCCCTCCTTCGTCATCTCCGCTTCTGTCACCCCGCCCTTCCCTTCGACCGCTGCTCTAGGCCGAGACAACCTAGCCTACACCCGAGCCATCTCACCTCATCCCCACCGCGTGTCTGTCGTCCCGCCTTCGCTACCCTCCTCCTGACCGAACCACGGCCACCAGAGCACCCCCCACCTTATCAACCCAGGCTGCACAGCCCATATGTCCAGCCGATCTCGACACTGCAGTCGACCGAACCTTTCCTCTCGCCTGCGCCGCCCACCGAACCACCGCATACCCTCCGTGAGTTTGCCTACCCTGACGTCGTCGCTACCGCAGACCCCTTGGAACCAGCCTATGCCCCTGTCTATGCCAAGACTGCTTTGTGAAAATGCATGCATATATTTTGAAACAGTTTTCTACTTTATATATATATAGATATATATATATATAGATATATATATATAATTGTTTTACTATTACAAATATCCGAGATTTACACTTGCTTTCATAAAACTCATATCACATATATATAGTGTGTATATATGTTTGAAGTATGTGGAAGAGTAGTAACAGATTTTCTTCTCTATTGTTGTATAGCAACTACCTGAAGTCATTCACCTTGTAGCAGCTTCCTCTCAGCTTTTTCCCTCTTTCTTTGTTGATTAGTAAGTGTGTGTGTGTCTATACACACACACACACACACACACACACACACACACACACACACATATATATATACATATATATATACATATATATATACACGCACACACACACACACACACATATATATATATATATGAATTTTATATTGGAAGTTGACGCGGTATTATTTCTATATCAAAGGTTGCAGCTTATTTGATTATTCTTGTTTGTGTTGCGTTCGGGTCAAGTCTATTTGTGCCTCTTCGTGCTTCGTCGTTCATTCTCTTTAATTACTAAACGTGAATAGATTTCACGAATTATATTATTATACAATAAGAATCATGTTTGGTTGATAATATTGATGATTATTTGATGTTAATATTGAATGTTAAATTGTTAACACATGAAGTGATAAATAATATACACTTGAATTAGATGTATGGTAGTTAACACTTTGGATTTGACATACGTACTTGAATTTGATTAAATCAAAATCTGCATAGTATAACCTTTGAAATGTCTAATTAGTCGACAAGTAGAAATATAATTAGCGACACTTTGAATCGATATAAATAAATTTCATATCATGTAAATTTGATAAAATATGGACTTGAATTAAGAAGATAACAAGTGTAGAATCGCATGAAATAATAGCGTAATAATCTTTAATCTACATGAAATAATAGTGTAGATTCGAAAAATAATGGTATTACTTTACATAAAATAATAATGTAGATTAATACGATTATTTCGGAATTATTTAAATTAATTACTGAGTTGTTATTGATTGTTGTTAATTCTTATTTATTTACTTTGACACCATCCAGTTATCACACTGCAAGTTCCCTTTACTATGTCTCTGATTTTAAATTCAAATGGAATCAGGTTGAAATAAAAAATACCCAAATAAAACACTTGACCTAAGATAGAGAATTAAATAAGAAACCCGATTGGTCAAACAATTTGATTTGGAAAAATAAAATAAAGATTTGATTTAAAATAATTAATGAAGGTTTTAATTAATTTTGAAATTTTAAATTCTAGTGAAATTTAAAATGTTAAATATTTGATAAATTAAAACAAATATTAACAAATGTTTGATGGAAGTATGTTGTTTAAATTTAACAAATTGTTGAATTAATTTTTGTAAATTTATTTAATAACTAAACAAATTTGAAACTTGTTCACTTAAGAAATTTAATTTGTGACTATTTAATTTAATGAGTAAATAAGTGAAATTGAATTTCTTTAATAAGAAACAAAATTTGATTTATTAAGTGAATTGAATATAACTTTGATTTAAGAATTTAATTTGGTGAATTCAATTAAATTCAACTTTTGTGTTTGGATTAAAATTTAGGTCAACTTAAGTGAATGATTTAATCAATTAGAGTTAAATCGAATTTGATTTAAATGTTAAATTAATAATTTAAATGATTATCGAATGGAATCCATATTTGAATTTAATCAATATCTGAACTATTTTAAACTTAATTTAAATTGAATTATGGAACCAAATAGAAATTTGAAATTGGAAACTTGAACTTTGAAATTTGAATTACGGAAATTGACATTGAAAGTCAAATGGAATGTTGACATTCGAAGTCTAAATGAAATTGATCTTGATTTTGAAAATTTATTAAATGACCAATCGGCGTAATAATTACGTAGTTATTAAAGAGGCCGGGATCGGTTAGGGACATACTCTCTGTCTAACCGAATACCACTTCAATAACTATTATACGTGGAGTGTGATCCAGAATGAAGTGGTTGGAATGATGTACGTTGATGATTGATGAAAGAGAACAATATTGGATGCCTTGACACTTGTGTCAAATTGGAAATGACTTAAACAGGAGCCGTGCTGGACCAACGATGCTAGCTACCTCTAGTGAACACACTTCTTCGTAAACTATTCATTACTTGTTTTGATCGGTGTGCACCCTTGAATTTGGAGTGATGTATCGCGGTGTTGCGATCGTTGCGGTGATGCATTCTCACCAATCCTGATCAGGCAAACGGTAGTTTCACTACCTTGGATATGCCTTATGTGCCTTGTCATACTTGTATCCCTATGCGCGACCACTATGGTTTGTTTTGTATTATACCTATGGAGTACTCCCTGATAGCCCACAAGATTACGGTGGAGTTTACAGTGCTGTATAGACTATGATGCTATATAAATGTGTTAAGGGGAATAATGGTAACGCCTTAACACTATTTTGATACTTTATATTGCTGTTAGACATAATCTACTTAGCGTACACTACTATATATAGATAGTTTATGGATCCTGAAAGATGTTCATTCCATTCATTTTGAGTTATTATTATTTCAAAATTTGTACCATATTATCTTATATAAGAGTATATGTCCTGACTCGAGTGTTTTTTTTGTGCTTATGCTCGGGTCAGTCTGACGATTTCTGTTGTCGTGCTGCTTGGGAGTTGAAGACTTCGAAGACTATCATTTATCTTTATCGGTATTGCTCTATTCTATTATGATACTTGTATCGGACATCTATGTATTTCTATTTCACCATTTTTTAGAGACATTGTTGTATTTACTTAGTACCTTCATGAACTACTATTATGACATTGTTGTAATTCCGCTGTTTTATTGTGTTATATTGTTTTTGTCTGTGATTCTGTGATGATTCTCATTTATATACATATACTCCACTAATGATTCGTGTTTTGTACTATTTAAGTTGACATGTGTGGATTATTGTCAATTTAAATGGTCCAAATATACGGGTTGTTACAGTACACCTCCAGAAAAATATACTGAGGGCCTAACATGGACCTCCTGCAAATCAGGATCGCTTACCCCTTATTGGATAGTACTGAATATGTCAACACACCAGTTGCCGGCTAACATCCAACCCGAGTCATTAGCGTCCATAAATCCATAGATATCGATCTAGATTAGGTGATGACCATAACCTAATCTTAGTAAACCACAAAGCCCTGAAGCATATCCTATGATTTAATCATTACCAAATGTGAGACTAGAGGCTACGTTTTACCTTTTTATATAGCAATCGCACTTGGAATGTTAACACCATCCTCCAGGCAACAATGCAATGCTAGCGTTCATCCATACAAGTTGTTTAGGATATGAACGAACCAAAGGCACACTTCTACTACATCCCTTTTTGGAATCACCCATAGGATTAGTAGCAAGTAGTCCCTATGCTTCAAAGAGCTCCGTCTTCGATTCCATCATCTTCACGGTGTCTTCAATTCGAATGTTTATGCCAGTTCCAAGTGGTTTTTAGATAATATATCTGATCATGGTCTTTCCGAACCGACAACTATAGTTTTAAAAACCGGCTAACATTTGATAGTCGGTTATTTAACTATCATATAAATAAAAAATTCAACCAAAGATTTAATTCCACGTGGAAACCAGCCATGATTAAGCACACAAGCAACCGCTAAGCCTATTTAAGTAATCATTTGATTAATTAAATCTCCTTTCAAACATTTATATTAATGAAAACGTTTTCAAATGATATATTCACAAACCATATCTACTCTTTTCAATACTTGATACTTATCTTAACTGCATAAGTATACTCACAAAACATTTTACTTTCAACTCTTAGAAAACTTTTTCATATACTTATCTTAACAATACAAGTATATTCGCGAAGCACTACATTTCTAATACTTAGAAAATGGACCCATATACTTAAGTCAATGGTAAAAGTATATTCACGACTCTTAATAAAGACTTAATTTCCAAAATCACACTTAATTTTGGGTAAAACAAATATAATTTAAAACATTGATAACAATAAGCCAAAAACACTTTCCTTTTGTGTAAGTAAATGGGCCATATAGAAATTAAACCAAATATATTTAACATCACTTCCTAATTTCAAACAGTATTATCTCTCGATTAACAATGAGATCGGACAAGTGAGAAGACTATCCTTGCCTCGACATATATTTTCAGTTCCCAAGATAGAGACTAGTTTCTATGTCTCGGAATTTGGTGTTAAGTACAAAAAGAATACTTTTCATACCACCATAAATTAAAATGATCATTTATGGAAATCGGTTCTCATTCTTTTTATAAAACTCTTTACCATTTGTAAAACTCTTTTATATTGACATACTCCTTTTATAAAACACCATTTATAAACTTCTTTTATAAATCTCCAAATTTATTACTAACTCTTTTTATAAAACTCCAAATTCATTTATAAAACTCCTTTTTAAAACTTATAACTTATTTATAAACTCGTTTTATAAAACTCAGAATTTATTTATAAACTCCTTTTATAAATTTCCAAATATAATTATAAAACACCTCTTATAAAACTTCTTATAAATTCATTTCTAAATTTAAATCTCCTATATTTATCCCACATCTCTGATTGCAAAATCGAAACAAATAGTTTCCATAAAACGATCCTTCCATATATCACTAAAATCCTTAAATTTGATTTATTAAACCAAATTATAAAAATGGTATCCTTTCCCTTTTTGTAAAATACCATTTATACATTTATTCTTTTTATATGATATTTTTATATAAAATATTTCACAAATATTTATTTCAAAATATTCTATCTTCTTTTAAAAACAGAATCATTTTATAATAAAAGGTAAATCCATTTATTTTCCTTAAAAATAAACACCCATTGTTATATTAATTTTTCCATAAAATACAAACTTTCCAAAATACTTTCAAAACATTTCCATATATATTAGAAAAGACTAATAAAAAGGTCAAACTAAAATAGAGAAATACAAAACTTTCTTTAAATAAAATATACTGGAAAATCCAAAAATCACTTTTAAAATCATTTTACGAATTAAAACTATTTTCAAATTCAACAAATAATAGTATTTAAAATACTATGATGAGGCTAATAGCTATCATAGTACTTAATCAATGCTACATCTACCTTTAGCACTAAAAAGTTCAACTTTTAACATGTATCAATGTCATATCCAATATGGTCGACTACCTACTTTTAATATTCAACAATTTATGTAACAGACATATAACTGAAATTAAAATCAACATGTATATAACTGAAATTTAAAATCACAATGGCGAGAAATACGAGTTTTTGGTACAAAATTCCATGTATTTCATATTACATGTTATTCGCATTTTAAAGAGAAAATTCAACCAAACTAAACCAAACCAATTAATCATCAAACTCAAAAATAATAATTTACATCTACTTTATATCAATTTAGTATTTATCCAAATGTGAGTTAACTCACCGAAATTCCAGTGGATTCTTAAGTGTTCTATTTTGATCTAAAATTGAATGGTGTTCAATTTTAGCTTAAAATTTCACTTGCTCCAGACTTGAAGAAACTAGTTCTTATGTGAAGATGTCACTCTTACGAGTGCTATGCAAATGATCGCGTTTCGATTGGAGCTCGTATGAAGAAGTTATTCAATTTATAAGATTCTGAATTTAAAAAATTTAATTAATTAGCAAAATAATTATTATTAACAACATAATTATCAGATTCGTTCCTCTAGAATCTAACCCTCTTCCATGTGCATGCACACCAACCCCAAACTCGTGCACGACGTCGCAGTGATACAGAGCATTTCTCCACCATTCAACAAAATGACTTTGTCATTGGCCTTCTCTTCACGAACTCGATTCACCTGACCTAAAATAGTTCAACACGGTCAACTGAAGCCAAATCGACCTACTCATGCTCAATTCCCCACCATTCTAACCTTCCACTGTTGCACCACTCATCACTCCATCGAACACCACCAAATCACACCAAACAACTTGTCTTGCCCCATAAACACACTGGACTACTCAATTACACCATCGGACAAAGCAATCAAATCACTACCAAAATCTAGTAAGTTACAAACCTAATGTTGTGACACTCAACCTAGCACTACACCATCCCAAATGTTCACCACACCTTCGTCTTTGCAAAGAAACATGAATCTATAAATATCAAGGACCAACTCCTCCCCAATCGTTGATTATCTCAACTAGTTTACTGCCAAACTGTGCACTCCACCAACCATCGTTGAACGCCACAAAACATACATAAATTTAAGGATCTTGGCCTCACAAGTTCAAAGAATCCAACTTTGCCTTTTTTGTTAAGTAAATGATTGGTTCTGAATGTTGACTGGAGATTATTTAACTTTCTTAGATTACAAGAAAAGATAAAATAAAAAGAGGAAGAGAAAAGTCTAAGTGTTGAAAAATTTTGGTTTAAGGTTTGGTTTATACAAATATTTCAAGCACTTCGTTACACAAGATTTCGTTCGTGTACGAACTACGAACAACAAAACAAAAATATGATCACGTACAAAAATGTGACACGATTCCAAAGCAACAATAAAATATGTTGGTTATCTTATTTAGTATAATTTCAAACATACCATTATTTGCCGAAAAATAGTTCGAACGATAATTTAAATATTTTTCAAATTAAAAATTATGGAAAATCCTATAAATTAAACTAAAAATATGTCATTAAACGAGTCGTTTTATTAAAAATTTATTTTCTTATTATTTATCACATTTGAATCAAATTTGAATATTTACATAAATTAAATATTCCTATTCGAAACATTAAAAAAATTGGGTAGTTATGCATTAGATTTGGATGAGTCCTTATCCCCTCCTGCAATAGTAATGATCATGTTAGTCCCTCATGTATCACTATCAGTTCCCTGTACCCTACCCGATCTTGAGTGGATCGAAGTTGAGGAAGTTTGGGTATATTAGGACTTTATTATGAGATATTCTTCCTCTTTCAAATATTTCTACAAGTTTGTTTCTAGTATACTTAATGAGAACATATACCTTTGTTATGTGCTTTGTGGAGACTCGTTTATTTTGGCTACTAAGGGGCGACCTGGGGTTCAAAATCAAAAGGTGGTATCAGATAATAGTTGGAATAGGTCCTTATTCTCCATGAACTCCTCTAGTTTCATTCTTACTCTTGCCCACCATTTTGCAAGATATATGGACATGTTAGGCCCCTAAGGGGGCATGTAGTGTTTGTAATTTATCTTTACGTAGATAAGACATTTTTATCTCGCTCTAGCTCTATATATTTTTTCTTTGTAAATTAACTGAGGCGTCTTTGCCTCACACCTATTATAATTGATGTAAAGTGGTACAACCGCTATAATTTGGCTTGCTTTTGCAAAATAATAATATTTGGTTTTTTCTACCAAAATTTTCTATAAAATAGCATCAGCATTTCTTAGTTTATATGATTGTTATTTTAGGTATTTCCTATACATGGTACAACGCTTATTTTAGGTGTTAATCTTTTACTTATGTTTTGTTACTAAAGACAGTGATTTCTTTTAGTATTTTGGTTGTCAATGTTTTAGTATATGTTATAAGCAAAAGTTTTAGCATTAAATATGTAACCCTACTATGAGTTTTATTCACACGTTTTTGGATTCAAGTTTTATGGGCACTTGGAAGCTGACTATATTTCGGAAACGGTCTCTTTAACCATGGGGGAAGACTGCATATATGATGATTTATTTTTATATTTTAAGCTTTCTTATAAGATAGAGATTTTGTTTGGCTATGACGTAACTTTCAATTTCCTTTTAGTCTTATATTCGTTAATAAATTTTTGACGACCCGAACTCGATGCCCGACAAACGACTTGCAAAAACATCAGATGAAAAACAACACAGCGGAAACAAAAGATAATACATTGATACACAACATTGATACAATGTCAGGTACAGCATTTGATAACAACAACCCAACACCATCATAAAATATATAGAACACAACACCACAGCGGAAAATATCGACATTAGCAAAGTCATCAAGAGAATCCAATGCTGCAACTCTAATCCAAAATTCCAAAGCAAAAGCTCTAAACTTCAAG
The DNA here is from genome assembly GCA_030765085.1 of Allium cepa. NCBI lineage: Eukaryota > Viridiplantae > Streptophyta > Magnoliopsida > Asparagales > Amaryllidaceae > Allium > Allium cepa. The sequence goes on along the minus strand of CM060930.1, from coordinate 88,167,119 downwards.
CTCGAACCACCATCAAGCTGAACTTGTACCAAATGCGATCCCAAACGCGATTGTCAAACCAAAACTTTGAAGGCTATCGAATCTACACCTACTATTTGATTATCTGAAAAATCCAACTCTAGACTGCCCATGTGGAAAATTGTAGGCACTCAGAGTTTAGAAAAAGAACAATAAACTCCGGGTCAGTCATGGAACTGGTATGAGCAAACAAAAACAGTTTTAAACAAAAACAAACAACAAAAGAATTTGAGATTGAAATCCGCAATGCTTTTTGGAAAATGAAACTACCATAAGGTCTCCCGCCGCACACACCATGCAAACGCAGAATTGAAGGAGATTTCTTCTTATGATATTCAAACATGCTTACTACGCAGAAACCATTTTGATATTATTATTAGTGCATAGTGGAAAACATTTGCAAGTATAATATTAATCTTAGCCAGCATAGACATTTCGAACTACGCCCACTGTAGCTACCATCTAAACAGTAGTGACCACCATAAGTATGTGTATTGGTGATTGGATTTCCAACAAATGGTCAGGCTAAGGAACTTCCTATTGCCACATGGGTACGCCTCTGGAGCGACTCCCTGAGAACTTACCCAGCTCTCTGCCAATACAAGGCCGGTTTACCCCCTTCCCAGGAGTAACACCTAAAGATATGCCATCCCCGGTCGTTTGCGACCTTTTTACGAGGATCCTCAACCACAAAGCAACAAGCACATAGTAATAAATTTACATTGTCCACATGAGTTAAGTATCTGGGCTCTATACCATAATACCACCTTTTTCCAGAAGAAATGAACATACCCTAGGGGCGCGACCCCTACAACCCTGCTGCATCTTTCCTGTTTCGACCATTACCACGATGTGAGGTCCTGATGTAGTCTCGTCCACAAAGCTACGCTTTTCACGAAGCCATGCTTCAATCAATAAATAATCAGCAGCACTTCGTATGCCACATTACCAAATTGGGAATGTATCACTAGTAACCATCAACTACATAACCTTTGAGCTTGTATGTCTCAGAGAAGGGTGTTAAGCTAAGAGAATAAATTCTCCGCCACCAAACAGAAATGTATTTGATAGAAAGCAGCTTTAAATCTCAAAGTGTAATGTTAGACACACATCCATACAAGTCTGTTCCAGGTTCGAACAGAACCGAAAGCACTTCCGAAGAAGCCATTGCAATCCGGGTGTTGACAATCTCGATCGGACTCCCCATCACATATGGAGATCTCTATACCGTAGCTACTCAATGCAGAGTCATTCGACGGGTAATCCTTTCGCTCTCAAGAATACCTGGTCTTCACCACCGGTCTTCAAATGTTATCCGTAACGTCGTATCATTATTTGGAATGGGTAATATGACACAAGGTCCTCTCCCGGCTAAACCGAATAATGAGCGCAATATTTAAAAACATATAGATATTGGGATTTCAGTTAAGTCACAACTTATTATCCAGAACCTTTCCTCAAATGGTTTGCACAAATTACCATTTCCAAATCTTTAAACCAAAAGATACACTTCACAAAGTTCACCCATCTTTCACAAAGATTCATTCACAAATTTCAAAACAATTTCCACTACAAATCGGATTAACTCATCCATTCTTTAAATCAAAGATTTAATTCATAGCTTTCAAGACCATTTCCAAAGATTTATTCATAACTCGGAAAAACATTTTCATTTCAAACTTGAAATCCTTTCAACACAAATTGGAAATTCTTTCCATATATGAAAACTTTTATTATTTAAAAACAAATAGTTTTCGTTTCGAATAATTCGATTTCATTTATACAAGTTAAAGTCCTTGGGTTAAATTCAAATTCCTGAAATGGTTTAAAAAGCATATAAACATATTTAAACCATAATTTCCAAACATAGAATTCAGTTTCAAATCTTGAATTCACATTAAATTATTTAAGTTTCAAAACTTAATCAAGATATTCAAAATAACTTTTATCTTTGAAATTCCTTTTCAAAAGCTTTTCACTTTTAACCCAATCCCATTTCCAAAACTATTTTGGATTCAAAATTAAATTTTAAAACCATTTCAAAAATCTGTGACTTAACCAATTTCCTCGTGCAATCCATATTTTTGTGTATATAGTGTAGTCCAGGGGGTTCACACAATAGTGCAACATCATCAATTATCACAGATTCAATCATATCAATATTGATCAGGGGTATATTCTTGTAACGCTTATCTTCCATTCCCAGATTCAAAGATAAATCATAGACAAAATAAATTACATTCATCACAGCTTGAATTAAAACAATTCATATCTCAAAGCATCACATAGTAGAGATATCAAACAATTCATAGCATTTCATATAATTCAAACATCCATAAGTGAGGTTAATTGATCACCTGATTAATTGAAACCAGATTAATCACTAATCCAGGTTAATTAACATTAATTAATTACAATTTATAATAATTAATTATCCTTTAATTATTTATTAATTAATATTAATTAATAAATTATCATCCTTTAATTATTAATGAACTAATCTTAATTATTTAATTACCCTTAATTAATTATCCTTAATTAATTAATCGATAAATTAATTAACCCTTAATTAATTACCATTTAATTAGTTATCCTTAATTAATTATAATAAGTAATTATACCTAATTACTTAATTAACTTTAACCATCAATTAATTACGTTTAACTAAGTGATTATCTCTAAGTAATTAATTACTTCTAATTACTTATATTAATTAATCTTCTAATTAATTAATTATCCTTAATTATAAAATAAATTAACCTTTATTAATCTTTGATTAAGTAATTGTCCTTTAAAATAATTATCCTTTAATCATCTTCATAAATCAATTCTTCCTTAATCACTTTCCTTAATTAATTAACTCTTAACTAATCACATAATTAAATTAACCACCTTGATTAAAACAAATTAACCTTTAATTATATTGATAAATTTAATCACCTACCTTAAATAAATAATTATTAAAATCCATTTGAAAACATTTAAAAATCAATTACACAATATATTACCAAAAAACAAATCATTTGAAAGAAAAATTTTCAATTTTACTTTTAAAACATAATTAATATATTTTGAAAACTTAATTATGTTTACCATTACTTTTTAAACTTCGTTCACCCTGCTATGTTTGTTAAAAACTTGTTTAAACATTAATATTGTTCAAACCTTGTTAAATTTTTTTCTTAAATATTTAAAAATCCTGCTGCAACATTAATGACCCGAGCCACATTATTAAAACCCCGAGCCAAAGCGACATCTTCCAGATCAAGACTTCAGGTCACTCCCAATCTTTTTCTGCTTCGAGTTATTCTCGCGAGAAACTCGAGTCGAACCCGATAAAACTACTTCTTCCCCAACGTATGCACGAACCCATATCTCGTGCACGTGTACCAACATACTGATGAACTCCAGTTGACCTCGCCATCTCCAACATATCGACGTCCATCAACTCACACCCTCAGGCCAACCAATTCGTCGAACCCATGACGAATTCGAAATCTACGAACCTAGTGCAGCCTGGAACAAAAATTGATCACCAAAAACTTCCTCGTACTGCCACCATAAATCATCAGCGAACCCGCGATCGCTACCCGAGCTCCACCGATAACCCGAGTCTCTTTTCCCACTGAACCGATCGCTTTAAATTCAATATCGACACTGCAGTAATCACCCAAACTCAACCAATCCAAAATGTAAATCGAACCCTAGTTCGACATCCACCCGCCGCCATGTTCATCTGTAAACGCTTCCACTATTTTTCCCTAAGTCCCTGGCCTGTAAGCATGCCCCAGATTCAACCCCATGGCCACCGGAACTCTCGATCGCCTGAATTCGACCAAAACTTACCTTCCGTTCATCTCGCACATTCTATCCAAATACTTGCTTGAAAATCTTAATATTGTGATCAAAATTCATAAAATTCAAGTGCGAATCCAGATATATAAATGCAATTTGAAATCTTGATACTTGGATTTCTGGAGAAAAAAAATTATCACTGTAATTTTCAAATTTCAGATGAATTACTTTACAGTTCTACTTGTTTTTATTTTCAAAATTTGTATTACATTGCTATGATAAATTTTTATTCAAAGATCAGTACCTAAATCTTTTTATAATTTGAGATATGATTTTTCTCTTGATCTTTGTCAACTTGTTACTAAAACAGAGACAGGTTTCTTTTTCCTTTTCATATACGGGCATGCTCAGATTTTTGTATGTATATATATATACATACAGCACACAAATTTATACATGCAAATAAGAATAACATATGGTTTAAAGGGATTTTTCCCACCTGTTTAAAGCAAAGAACCTGAAAATATTGTAAATTTAAAAACCGAAAATCCTGATGTTGATCTGCAACCTTGGGTTTAGATGAGTTTGAACTTGATTGTCTGTTGCAGTACGAATTGATTTGAATTTGATTGTTTTAATTCTGGAATTTTGCTTGAATCTGATCTTGCTTTGTTGAGGTTAGGCTTTGATCTCAGGTTTGTTTCCCATGCTGAACTCCGGTTATTTTGATTTTCAGGCTTTGTTAAAAAAAAGTTGTTGCGTCTGATTTTGAATTGCATTCTGGGTTGTAACTTGAGGCTTGATTTTTGTTTAAATTTCTTGATCTGTTTTGATATTAGTTTTTTAAAATGGAGATGATTTCTTAGTATCTGGTTTCTGTTCTTTTTGATCAGTAATTTGGTTCCAGGTTTTGAGAATGGCCTGATTATACTCTCTTCATTTTTTTTCTTTCTTTACATATAAATTAAATCTAAAAGGAATTTAAATGCCACTTGTTACCATAATCTAACACTTGTAAAGTCATGTAATGATCAAGCTACAAATGTTCAATTCATGGTCTCATTAATTTATAAATGTCATAGGTAATGTATTTTTTTAGTTTAAACCCCTACTTAATAATTTATTAATTACTTATAAATTTCAAACCATATTTATATATGTATTATGTGTTTATTATCTCCTATTTTACACTTATACTTTTATAACTTATGTCATATAATTTAAAAACTATGAATAATATTTTAAATATAACTTTATATCATATTTCTTTATTAAATAAATACATTTCTTTATTAATCATTTATATAATCTTTTAAAGCAAAAGATGGTTTTAAAATTTAACTACGCGTGAATAAATATATTACAATTTTATTCTAAATTAGCCTTTGAAAAATTTATCACATTAAATTCAAAATATCATTTTTAAATCAAAATACATATTTAATATAATTGGAAACATTCTTATTAATTTAAAAACAAAATATTAAATCCAATTTATTTTCGATATATTTATTTTTGAGTTTTCAAATTCAAAATTCAATTATATATATATATATAAACAACTAATATTTTATTTTGTTTTTGAAAAACTCAATTTAATTCATAATTTAATTTCAAAAATTACATTAATTATCAAATTGAATTTGGCTAAAATCCGGGAATGTTACAGATTCCACCCCTTAAGAAAATTTCGTCCCCGAAATTTTCCAGGAAGATAATAAAGTGCAAATGAAAGATAGAGAAATATCTTTTCATATCAAATTGAATATCTATTCTGCATTTGGCTTGCCAAATCAGAATATCAACAATAGATATGAGAATAATTCTATCCAATACTTTACGAATACTCGGGTTATCCAGATCTACGAAATATACAGGGGTATTGGTTAGTTCGAAGGAATAATTAACCATTCGTAGAACATATCGATACCCAATGAAACAGAAAAAAAAAAAAAGTTTGTCTACGATCTCAGATTCAAGATTTAACTCATTTACGATTTGCTGAGGAATAAAACTATGTGTAGCTCCCATGTTGAACAAAACTCAAAAAAAAAATATCGTAAACGAGAAGGTTACCTTCTAAAATTTCTTTTCCTTATCAGCCTTTGAGGTTGAAGGACCATCTTTGATTGCATACACCTTCGCTACTTGAGCTTGCTTCAGTGCTGGGAAATCCTTGATCCTATGTCCCGGCTTGTGGCAGTAATATCATTCCCTAGATTCCTGTTTTGACTTCATAAATGGCTCTCTCTTTCCTTGCTTCCAGGGGTTCTTGCAACTGTTCGAGTAATGGCCTTTCTCCAAGCAATTGAAACAAGTAACATCTTTCACCTTGTTATCCTTTGTATTATTCTTTCCTTTGCCTCTCCACAGTTTCTTTCCGCCGAACTTCCTTTTCCTCCTATTCGGATTGCTTGTTTTCCCTTTCTCCTCCGGAACTTCTTGCTTATCTAGAGTGGTATATCAATAGCCCATATCTATCAGGTCAGAAAAAGATTCCTTTACGTGAGTAGTCATCCTCTCATGGAATTTCTTGTTCATTCCCTGAATAAACTTTTCATTCTTCTTTAAAGATGTATTCACCAACTCCGGACCAAACCGACATAATTCGTTGAATTTGTTTAAGTATTCCTCAAACGATAAGCTTCCCTGCTTCAAATCCGTGAACTTCTGGTACATTTTAGCAGACGGCATATATCGCTGCTAGAACACTTCCTTGTAACGACTCCAAGTAAACTCATCCGCCGGCTTATCCATAGTAACTGTCTCCCACCAAGATAAAGCCTCTTCCTGGAGCTGCCAAGAAGCTATCAATCGCATCTGATCATCTTCCAATTTTAGTCCTTTGAAAATCCTTTCGCACGATCGAATCCAGGCTTGTGCTTCAATAATGGTTTCCTTGCCTGTGAATGGTTTTCCACCAAATCTGGAAAAACTTTGATATAAATCAGACAGATTCGGCTGAGGTTGAGTGGGAATAGTTGCTGTTGCAGGGACTTAACCATTTGAAGTGGTACTTCCCCATCCCCTACTTCGTCCTCTTCTCCACTCATTCTTATTATCTGTAAATAGTAAGAAAACTGATTTAGGCATTCGGACGAGATATCTTACAGAATAACAACAGTTAAAGAAAATAGACTGAGCAATTTGGGTTTTCGGTTTCACGGTTATACTATTTCTAGGGTATACTTCACCCTATCTCTAATGAGCCATCTAATGTGTTACACTCCGTAGCTAAAGTTCTTACTCAACCTTTAGCTCTGATACCACTTATGACGACCCGAACTCGATGCCCGACAAACGACATCGAAATCCGTATTGCTGGAGCTTGCAACAACAATAGATGAAAAACAACACAGCAGAAACAAAAGATAATACATTGATACAATGTCAGGTACAACATTTGATAACAACAACCCAACACTATCAGAGAATATATACAACACAACACCACAGCAGAAATATCGACATTAGCAAAGTCTTCAAGAGAATCCAATACTGCAACTCTAATCCAAAATTCCAAAGCCAAAGCTCTAAACTTCAAGCTCAAACCACCATCAAGCTGAACTTGTAGCAAACACGATCCCAAACGCGATTGTTAAACCAAAACTTCGAAGGCTATCGAATCTACACCGACTATTTGATTATCTGAAAAACCCAACTCTAGACTGCCCGTGTGAAAAATTGTGGGAACCCAGAGTTTAGGAAAGGAACAATAAACTCCAGATCAGTCATGGGAATGGTATGAGAAAACAAAAACAGTTTTAAGGAAAAACAAACAACAAAAGAATTTAAGATTGAAATCTGGAATGCTTTTTGGAAAATGAAACACCATAAGGCCTCCCGCCGCACACACCATGCAAACACAGAATTGGAGAAGATTTCTCCTGATGATAGTCAAACATGCTTACTACTCAAAAACCATTTTGATATTATTATTAGTGCATAGTGGAAAACATTAGCAAGTATAATATTAATCTTAACCAGCATAGACATTTCGAACTATGCCTACTATAGCTACCATATAAACAATGGCGACCACCATAAGTAAATAGCAAGTTATACAACTAAAACCATACAAGGCGCGTATTGGTGATTGGATTTCCAACAAGTGGTCGGGCTAAGGAACTTCCTATTGCCACATGGGTACGTCTCTGGAGGGACGCCCCGATAACTTACTGAGCTCTCTGCCACCACAAGGCTGGTTTACACCCTTCCCGGGAGTAACACCTAAACATATGCCATCCCCGGTCGTTTGCGACCTTTATCCAAGGATCCTCAAGCACAAGCAACAACCACACAGTAATAAATTTACAGTGACCACATGAGTTAAGTATCTGGGCTCCATACCATAATACCACCCTTTTCCAGAAGAAATGGACATACCCTAGGAGCGTGCCCCCTGCAACCTTGCTGCATCTTTCCTGTTTCGAACATTTCCGGGGTGTGAGGTCCTTATGCAGTCTCGTCCACAAAGCTACGCTTTTCACAAAGCCATGCTTCGATCAAAAAATGATCAGTAGCACTTTGTATGACACATTACCAAATTGGGAATGTATCACTAGTAACCATCAACTACATAACCTCTGAGCTCATAGTCTCAGAGAAGGGTGTTAAGCTAACAGAATAAATTCCCCGCCAACAAACAAAAATGTATTTGATAGAAACAAGCTTTACATCTCAAAGTGTAACGTTAGACACGCATCTATACAAGTCTGTCCCGGGTTCGAACAGAACCGAAGGCACTTCCAAAGAAGCCCTTGCAATCCAGGTATTCACAATATCGATTGGACTCCCCATCACATATGGAGATCTCTATACCGTAGCTACTCAGTGCAGAGTCATTCGACGGGCAATCCTTTCGCTCTCGAAAATACCCGGTCTTCAACACCGGCCTTCAAATGCTATCCATAACATCGTATCATTATTCAAAATGGGTTATATGGCACAAGGTCCTCTCCTGGCTAAACCGAATAATGAGCGCAATATTGGGATTTCAGTTAAGTCACAACTTATTATCCAAAACCTTTCTTCAAATGGTTTGAACAAATTACCATTTCCAAATCTTTAAACAAAAAGATTCACTTCACAAAGTTCACCCATCTTTCACAAAGACTCATTCACAGATTTCAAAACAATTTCCACTACAAATCGGATTAACTCATCCAATCTTTAAATCAAAGATTTAATTCATAGCTTTCAAAACCATTTCCAAAGATTTGTTCATAACTTGGAAAAACATTTTCATTTCAAACTTGAAATCCTTTCAACACAAATTGGAAATTCTTTCCTTATACGAAAGCTTTTATTATTTGAAAACAAATAGTTTTCGTTTCGAAAAAATCCGATTTCATTTATACAAGTTAAAGTCCTTGGGTTAAATTCAAATTCTCGAAATGGTTTAAAACCCATATAAACACATTTAAACCATAATTGCCAAACATAGAATTCAATTTCAGATCTTGAATTTACATTAAATTATTTAAATTTCAAAACTTAATCAAGATATTCAAAATAACTTTTATCTTTGAAATTCCTTTTCAAAAGCTTTTCACTTTTAACCCAATCCCATTTCCAAAACTATTTTGGATTCAAAATTAAATTTTAAAACCATTTCAAAAATCTATGACTTAACCAGTTTGCTCGTGCAATCGATATTTGTATGTGTATAGTGTAGTCCAGGGGTTTCACACAATAGTGCAACATCATCAATTATCACAGATTCAATCATATCAATATCGATAAGCGGTATATTCTTATAATGCTTATCTTCCATTCGCAGATTCATAGATAAATCACAGATAAAATAAATTACATTCGTCACAGCTTGAATTAAAACAATTCATATCATAAAGTATCACATAGTAGAGATATCAAATAATTCACAACATTTCATATAATTCAAACATCCATAAGTGAGGTTAATTGATCATCTGATTAATTGAAACCAGATTAATCACTAATTTAGGTTAATTAACATTAATTAATTACAATTTATATTAATTAATTATTCTTTAATTATTCATTAATTAACCTTAATTAATAAACTAATCATGCTTTAATAATTAATGAATTAATCTTAATTATTTAATTACCCTTAATTAATTATCCTTAATTAATTAATCAATAAATTAATTAACCCTTAATTAATTACCATTTAATTAATTATCCTTAATTAATTATAATAAGTAATTATCCATGATTACTTAATTAACTTTAACCATTAGTTAATTACTTTTAACTAAGTAATCATCTTTAAGTAATTAATTACTTCTAATTACTTATATTGATTAATCTTCTAATTAATTAATTATCCTTAATTATAAAATAAATTAACCTTTATCAATCTTTGATTAAGTAATTGTCCTTTAAAATAATTATCCTTTAATCATCTTCATAAATCAATTCTTCCTTAATCACTTTCCTTAATTAATTAACTCTTATCACATAATTAAATTAACCACCTTGATTTAAAACAAATTAACCTTTAATTATATTGATAAATTTAATCATCTACCTTAAATAAATAATTATTAAAATCCATTTGAAAACATTTAAAAATCAATTACATAATATATTACTAAAAAACAAATCATTTGATAGCATTTGATAGAAAAAATTTCATTTTTACTTTTAAAACGTAATAAATATATTTTGAAAACTTAATTATGTTTATCATTACTTTTTAAACTTCGTTCACCCTCCTATGTCTGTTAAAAACTTGTTTAAACACTAATATTGTTTAAACCTTGTTAAAAAAAATTCTTAAAAATTTAAAAATCCTGCTGCAACATCAATGATCCGAGCCACATTATCAAAACCCCGAGGCAAAGCGACATCTTCTCGATCAAGACGTCGAGTCACTCCCAATCTTCATCTGCTTCGAGTTATTCTCACGAGAAACTCGAGTCGAACCTGATAAAACTGCTTCTTCCCCAACGTATGCACGAACCCATATCTCGTGCACGTGTACCAACGTACTGATGAACTCTAGTTGACCTCGCCATCTCCAACATATCGACGTCCATCAACTCACACCCTCAGGCCAACCAGTTTGTCAAACCCATGATGAATTCAAAATCGAGGAGCCTAGTCTAGCCTGGAACATAAATTGATCACCAAAAACTTCCTCGTACCACCACCACAAATCATCAGCGAACCCACGATCACTACCAGAGCTCCACCGATAACCCAAGTTTCTTTCCCCATTGATCCGATCGCTTTAAATTCAATATTGACGCTGCAGTAATCACCCAAACTCAACCAATCCAAAATGCAAATCGTACACTAGTTCGACATCCACCCGCCGCCACGTTCATCTGTAAACGCTTCCATTATTTTTCCCTAAGTCCCTGGCCTGTAAGCATGCTCCAGACTCAACCCCATGACCACAGGAACTCTCGATCGCCTGAATTCGACCAAAACTTACCTTCCGTTCATCTCGCACATTCTACCCAAATACTTACTTGAAAATCTTAATATTGTCATCAAAATTCATAAAATTCAAGTGTGAATCCAGACATATAAATGCAATTTGAAATCTTGATACTTGGATTTCTGGAAAAAAATATTTATCACTGTAATTTTCAAATTTCAGATGAATTACTTTATAGTTCTACTTGTTTATATTTTTAAAATTTGTATTACATTGCTATGATAAATTTTTATTCAATGGTCAGTACCTAAACCTTTTTATAATTTGAGATATGATTTTTCTCTTGATCTTTATCAACCTGTTACTAAAACAGAGACAGCTTTCTTTTTCCTTTTCATATACAGGCATGCTCAGATTTTTCTATGCATATATATATGTGTATATATACACACACACACACATATAGCACACAAATTTATACATGCAAATCAGAATAGCATATGGTTTAAAGGGATTTGCCCACCTGTTTAAAGCAGAGAACCTGAAAATGTTGTAAATTTGAAAACTGGAAATCCTGATGTTGATCTGCAACCTTGGGTTTAGATGAGTTTGAACTTGATTGTTTGTTGCAGTACGAATTGATCTGAATTTGATTGTTTTAATTTTGGAATTTTTCTTGAATCTGATCTTGCTTTGTTGAAAGTTAGGCTTTGATCTCAAGTTTTTTTCCCATGTTGAACTCAGTTTATTTTGATTTCCAGGCTTTGTAAAAAAGTGGTTGCATCTGATTTTGAATTGCATTCTGGGTTGTAGCTTGTTTCAGGCTTGGTTTTTGTTTAAATTTCTTGATCTGTTTTGATATTAGTTTTTTGAAATGGGAGATGATTTCTTGTTATCTAGTTTTTTTTTCTTTTTGATCAGTAATTTGGTTCCAGGTTTTGAGAATAGCCTGATTATACTCTCTTCATTTTTTCTTTCATTACATATAAATTAAATCTAAAAGGAATTTAAATGCCACTTGTTACCATAATCTAACACTTGTAAATTCATGTAATAATCAAGCTACAAATGTTCAATTCATGGTCTCATTAATTTACAAATGTCCTAGGTAATGTATTTTAATAGTTTAAACCCCTACTTGATAATTTATTAATTACTTGTAAATTTCAAACCATATTTATATATGTATTATGTGTTTATTATCTCCTATTTTACACTTATACTTTTATAACTTATGTCATATAATTTAAACACTATAAATAATATTTTGAATATAACTTTATATCATATTTCTTTATTAAATAAATACACTTCTTTATTAATCATTTATATAATCTTTTAATGCAAAAGATGGTTTTAAAATTTAACTACGCGTGAATAAACATATTAGAATTTTATTCTAAATTAGCCTTTGAAAAATTTATCACATTAAATTTAAAATATCATTTTAAATCAAAATGCATATTTAATATAATTGGAAACAAATTCTTATTAATTTAAAAATAAAACTTTAAATCCAATTTATTTCCAATATATTTATTTTTGAGTTTTCAAATTCAAATTTCAATTAAAAATCAATATATATATATATATATATAAACAACTAATATTTTATTTTATTTTGGAAAAACTCAATTTAATTCACAATTTAATTTCAAAAATTAAATTAATTATCAAATTAAATTTCGCTAAAATCTGAGAATGTTACAAAATTTTATTATCTTTGAATTTGTTTTTCAAATTTGATCGGAATCGAATGGTTGTATAACAGTAAAAAATATAAATGAAAATCTCAACTGATATTGACACGCATTATTTATAATATTGACTATCAACAATTTAAAATTTAAAAACATTATGCTACTTTTACACTTTTAAATTGACAGGCATAGACATTCCTTCAAATTGAATTAATCAAACATCCCTATCATAATTTTCCGTAAGCAAATTATACCCACTTAGAAGGAGTTCATTTTGCACATTCCATCCAATTAAACTAATTGGATTCTTTAAAGCAGTCATGAGGTCAAATCAAGTGGTGTGCATGAGCAGGATCATCCTTGAAAGTATGTTTGATGGTGTAAGCTTATACAATTTGCATCAGTTTCATATAGTTTCTATTTTAGGTTACCGAAGGCATTGGAGAAAACTGTGCTCATCATTGGAGATGTTCATAGTATTGAGACTACAAAATAGTTTGATTAAAATATTCAAATAAGTTATCACATTTTAAGCTCAAAGGTAGATGTATGAAAATGGTTTATAATGTAAGAACTAGACATTTAGTGTTTTGTGTAGATATTATTTGCATATGGGCTTCAACTTATGTACTAGAATTATCAGTCAAATATTTTATGTTTTATGAAACAAAAAAACTACTAGAGATGTGTAATTCTGATGTTCAAATGGTAAAATTTTGTTAAACTAATTAATTGGATAGCGGTTTTCATTTAAATTGGCCTATTCTTGTTCAGATGTTACATGTTGATCATTTTTTTACAGATCATTATATCAATGATCACTTTGTATATTAATCGTTTTTTATAGATCATTATATCAATGATCACTGTGTATAAAACACAGCCTTTGCATTAGGTTATAATATACACATTTTAGTATATATGCATTTGTCACCTTCTCAAATATAGTTTCTTGAAATATTTACCATGTCGAAATCTTGTGTGAAACATGAAATTTGACAATATTTCAAACTTATTTTATTTATTGTTTTATTAAATGCTTAGTAATGACTATTTTAGTATATTAAAATAAGTAGCGATTGTTCCTATTTTTGTTAATATGTAATACTAATATGTATTACCTATCAAAATGAAATTATGAAAATTTTATTGCTGGATTTGATTGAATTTATTATCGGATGAACAAAGAATGTGTAGTGGTGAATTTTCATAGTTAAATTACATATGATTTTTGGTGTCTATATTTGTTTCCTTTAAGAAGTATTGGTTAGACCATAAAAATCATAGCAGGCGCTACTGCTATCATCCATAGACTCAATTGGATGATAGTTTAATTCTCAATATATTATGGGCTACTTATGCTTTATAATTGTTTATATTTAATGTTGTAGCATTATTTTTTCCAAAAAGTAGGACTCTAGTGTTCATGTTGAATATAAGTTGAAAAAAGCATAAATTTATTATTGATGAATAAGTTGGATGATATAACTATAAAAAAATTAAGTTTCATAAATTTCCATATATTCTATTTATTCTATCCAAAGCGGTGTAATAGAGGAAATGATTGATCGAACAAAATTAGAAAAGTTTCAAGGAAAATAAACTTAAAAGCTACAAAAAAAGGTTTTATAACGACGGTAAGGACAAAAAACATTAAGCAGAGCAATTTTAAAGTTCCATTTGAAATTGAAACAAATTTAAAAATATTTTGAATTGCTTTAAACAATATATTACAGAAATAAGTTGATTATTATATTCATATTGTATTAATATTATAACTTTATTTAGCATAAAAATGTCCAATAAAGAATATTGTAAGTGTCGCCCTCTCATATATATAATTGTTATGATACACCTTTCATCGCTATAGACTATTTACTTTTCTATGATTTGCAAAGTTACCCAATTCTAAAGAAAAGAAATTTTGTAAATATGTTCTCACATTACTCGAGATCATCTTCACAAAATTTTGCCTAATTTGGCTAACTTTGGTATATTAATCGAGATTTAAAATAAAAGCTATAGCAGCTAATATATGATTTAACATTTTAAACATGGTAGCGGTATCAAAATTATCTTATTTTTTATGCATGCTATATTGAACATCTTCAAATATGCTTGAAACTCATTATTAAAGTTCAAAATTGTCAACAACAATACAAAATATAAGTTCAAAGAAAGAAAATAAAAGATAATACGTAATTTAAAGAAATAAAATAGTAACCTTCTTCTAGGTGCATAGGGTCTCCACTACAGCCACAATTGTGCTTACCACAACATGGTACATTACTCAAGCATGCCAGAATATAGTGTAGGCACATTCAAGAACATAAGATGACCTTGAAGTCGCTCCAATTCCAACTGTCAACATGCACTCTTCCATAGTAAGAACCCTATTCATCTTCCTAATCAAACTACAATCGTGTACAGATCGGATGGTTTTGATGATCTTATGTCAATAATAAAAAACCTTAGGATCATATCATTTTTTTGCAAAAGTATTACCCACTTACATCACCCATTATCCTCCATAATAGCTGACATCTTCACCAAATATGCGTACTTAAGGGCACGTTCCATTCTTCACCTAGACCAGTACTAATTATGCATGTTTTGGGCAACACATTTACAATAAAGATGTGCTAGCTGTGAACTTTTCAACAACAACATCAACAACCAAACTCATTCCAAGTCCTCTCATTTTATATTTCTTTTTCATTTTACTCTTTTATATTATTGGCCATAGAGCTCCATTTGTTTGCTAATAAATATGGGCCATATGTAAGTTAATAAAAAAGGACCATCAAGCACCATTTTTATATATGTAAAATGCGTTGTTGATGAGCTTAATCGCTAATAAGGCTGGGTAACATTTTGATAGATTATCGAGTTTCCACTTTATTGATTATAATTCAAAAATCAGTAATAGAACTAAACCAATCAAATTTAGCATATGTAGATTACCATAAGGATATAAAACATAAGTACTAAACTATTGTGTATCATGTAGACTAAATTATATGATTGATCAAGCCAATCAAGTTTCATAAATTAACATTTACTATTGACACGTAACAAATTACATCCACCTCCCATGAAAAGGAAGCTACCAAAATTATTTATGGATACTTAGTTGAATCAAAGTTCAAATTTTGGTTTCCAATTCGATTTCGTTCCGTTTGATATATTTGAAATTTTTGCTGTATTTCGGGAATATCGAATGTTTTGTGTTGTGCGAAATTTTAATTGATTTGCAATAATGCCTAACCGTTATGAAATAGTTAGGCTTATGCACGAAAGCACCCAAAAGGATCCAACTTGTCGATTAATTATCAACCGCCTATTCAATAAAAAAATATTCACCCAACAAAGAAAAATAGAAGAGTAGATAACACAAAGAATTAACGTGGTTCGGCTAAATTTCCTACGTCCACGAACCCAACAACTATTCTTTAGTTTACTAAATAAAGAGAGTACAAAAGAGAGAGATTATAAAATTATAGGCAACAAAGTGGAGAGACTAATATGTAATTACAAATTGAATAATCAATTTCTCCGAAAAATTGTTTGCACTCAAAACCCCTATTTTGATTTTACTGTAGAAACTAAGATTTACTAAAGAGGAGGATAATTGAGGATGCCCTCTCCAACATGCCAATATGAAGATGAACTTCTTTAATTAAATAGACTTCAGAATGAAAGAATTACTAAGAGATTAAGCAAATTAATTTTCCAATCGTCTTGAAACTTTCCATATATCCTTGATTTGATTTCAAAGAAAATAGAAAATGGAGGTCTGGGTTTCCATAAGTTTCTTCGGTTGATTGAATCTCCATCAACAATCTTTTCTTTTTTCATATTGCAAAATCAATGAATTTATAAATAGATTTCTTTCTTCGTTTATAAATAAATTGAGTTATTAATTGATTTGATAATCAATTTATTTTCTTCCAAAATATCCTCATAAATCTTTCTACATATAGCCTAATTGATTAATAAGATCAATTATTTAAATCCTTTTCTTCTATGGCAAATATTCGAATCACCCAAATTTAACACTCCACATTGATTCAAATATAACAATCTCTCTTCATCACCATATCTCAACAACTTGTTGGGTCAACGCCACATGGTGCCAAACTCAAGATGAACAAGTTTAGGCATAGTTGCCCAAACACAACTTAACATAAGAAATATAGTATGCACGTCAACAAACAAAATGCATATGAGAAAATACTTCTTTAACAAATCCGATGTTGGAGACGAACATGTATATACTAAGCTTTGAGGGACCAATAGAGATTTAACAGCGCACTTCTCCTTCTCTATTCCAAATTGAGTGAGGACATACTCAACATTATCTACTCCAATCTCTTCCACAAGAATTTTGCTAGACATTCCTAAGTCAATACCGGCGGACTTACCAAAAGCTCCGCAACATAGAAAACATAAGATGAAGAATCATCACTATAAATATTCTTACAAATAGGGCCAACTGGACTAAAAGGCCTTTTCGGCAACTGAGCTCCACCTAGAAATCGAACCTCCGCAATCTTCTCATGAACCATGGTATCATCGAAAATACCAATATCTCTCCGAATATGGAATTAATCTGATGACTCCAAATGTGTTTGGAAATTTTCTATCCTCCCAATGTCATTACTTGATAGAGGGCCACCTTCAACAAAGACCTCTCATCAAATATTGCATACCTTCTAGTCACAATTCTCCTAATTGTTTTACACCATAACCTATACCTCTTCATTCCTTCTCTATAGCCTAATAAAATGTGCCTGCTTTCCCTAGGATTCAACTTATCATGTCACTCATCTTCCGAATAAGCTGAACAACCAAACACTTTAAGGAATGAATAACCAACAAGCTCTCTTTTTAATAACTCTCCAGGGATCGTCATATCTATGACAATGGAAAGTGTATGGTTGATGAAATTTGCTACCATAAATAGTGCTACTACCAAAATCCCTCTTCTAAACCAGCTCGCTCTCAAACTCATAGCTCTCTTCTATAATATCTGACACATGCTCTTCGCTACTCCATAACAATGTTGTGACGACCCACCTTTCGAACCCTTGAAAACGACACTTAATACATCATTGGTATTCGTGTGTCATTGCCCAAGCATCCGAAAGATAAGTTTTCATGGGGAAAAGTAAATAACAAAAATAACAGAATAGAAAAACCTCACAACGGAATGCTTACATATAACACAAATAGTATAAAATGTTACTCCTTATATGGTGTTATCAGAGTTATACAAAAGTACTACACCCAACAGATTGGCAGTTATACATTCTGAATTTACATTTTCCAAATACTAAATATACAAACTTAATTATACAATAGAAATAAATAACTAGATAACTAAGGAGCCTCCTGCTCGATCATCATCTTCAAAGAGCTCCAAAGCAAAAACCTGCTATTCGCGGACCACTCAAATATAATTGAGTGCCCGAATGTTTAGGGAAAATAAACAACTAGAGTCAAATAATATGTCTGGTATGAGTAAAACTCGAAAATAAAAGGGAATGTATTTAACAACAATATGTGGGACCAAGTCGCTAACGTGGAATAGATTTTCTTCCACATAAACAACAATCAAACATAAGAATGGAAAAGAACAATAGGAAACAAATCCAAACATAGACGATGGGCAAAAATAGTATGAAGATATAAACTTGAATGAATGTAAATAGTATGAACAAAATTTAAAGTAGACGGAATGGATAAAACAAGATAATAGTCCAAAATTGATATAATGGATAAAACTTATAATTAAACCTCCTGAGGAGTGGTTGACTCTTCCCATTGCAGTTACAAAAAAACAATTCGAAGGTTCGAATCAAATAAGGAAAAAAATTCAACAAATGACTATGAGGGTGCATCCCCCTTAAAAGAAGTATTCCTCTTGAAATATACTTGAAAACCCCAGGAGTTGCAAGCCAGACCCTACTAATCCTTAAGAAGAATCGGAGCATTTCACACCTAAATGCGTAAAATGGAATCTAATCTAAATAAGATCTGAAAATACCCAAATGGGAGCAACCTCCATAACTTGGCCCCCAAAAACAAGCGCTTTGATTTAGTGATTTTCGAGAAAGGATAACAATGCTCAATGGAGCACCAAATCATCTTAGAATGACGATAATAAAGAAGTTGAGGTAACTGATAGCTGAGAGGCCAATTATCAAGGATATAAACCGTCATGTACGGAAATTAAATCTTGTATACTTATCATCACTCATCGAATTCAAACTTGCTCTATTTCTTGGTTAACAATAATACCGGTTAAATCAAGGTAGTACTACCTCAAAGTTATGTCTTACGATTATTCGTAACTTTTAAAATAACAACAAGTCTACTTCTTCGATGTTTAGCACTAATTGTATAAATGAATCATTAACATATAAGTGATTTGCATTGTGGAAACTAATTCATTTTCATAAATGAGTCAAACTTTTTATTTTTTAAAAACCCGAATTCGTACTTGGATTCACATTACAAGTATTAGCTTTAAAACACTTTGTTAAAAGAGTTTACTAACTTTGAAACATCTTTATAAAAAGGATTTAACAACTTAAAACATCCTTATTACATTTATTAACCGACTTTAAAAACTCATTAATTCAATTAATTGATTGACTTCGATAGTGTTTAATTCAAAAGAGGTTAATCACCTTTAAACACCATTAGTTTAATTAATAAATAAATTATAATTAATTAAAATAAATAATTATCATTATTCAAAATGAAATAACAAAGTCAAAACATCCTTTGAAACTTCATTAATTGGGTTGATAAATTAACTTCAAATGCCGTTAATTGAAAGGGTTAATCACCTTTATAAATATCATTAATTAAATCAATTAATAATATTTAAATATAATTAATTTACTTCATTAATTAATAATTAAATATCATTATTAAAAGTTAATTTAAGCTTTATTTAAGGAAAGATTAATTAAGGTTAAATAGATTTATTAACTTTTAAAAGTCATTTATTAAAAAGGATTAATTAATTTTAAACACATCATTAGTTAAATGATTAATTAACTTTAATCCATCAACATTGACTAATTAATCAACCTTAAACATATTAAACAAGCGATTAATTAATTTAAAACGCCATTAACCAAGTAATTAGTTAAATTTAAAACACATCATTAACTAATTACTCAGTTAACCTTAATCCTTATTAATTAATTAATTAACTAATTAAATTATCATTATTAAAATGATTAATTACTATTGAAAACGTCATTAATCAAAAATTTGTTTAACTTGTAAAATAAGTCCAAGCACAATAATGAAATCAAATGGTTTTGATAAATGTGATTTTCTGAAAGTGCCGACATAGCGACTATCGCTATACGGGCAGTTCGAAAAACAGGTTTATGTCATTTGCAATACAACCAAACATCACATAGCAAGGGTATAAGAATATATACATGGTAATTAACAATGATACAACACATAATGATCATTTACTTACTAATTAGTTAACTTTAACTATTAATTTAAGATGTCTCTAACTACTTGCTTACTAACTTTCCAAAACGACAACTTTTTCCAACATGAACCAAACCAACAACCAATACATCACCAATACATATAATAAGCATTAAATAGATACTACTATGAACATGAATATAGTTTACAAACTTTGGTTTTGAGAATAGAGTTTTACTCATAGAAATGTAACCAAACGAAGTCGAATCGCTACATGATCTTGCCAACACTCGAACTACACTTCCTAATCACCAAAGCTCGGACTTTTGGGCCATATATGGACTGTTTGAGTTTGTCCATGGGATTTTATGGCTCGTCCTTGGCTCAAGATGAGGATCCATTGGTCTTGTTTGAATGTAGAGTGACGTAGAGAAGGAATAAGCTAGTTTTAAGTGGAGCGGAAGAACAAGTGTTTTATGCCATGAACTTCAATATGGAAGTCGTGGAAATGTAAATGAAGAAAATAAAGAGAGAAGTAGGAAATGAAGAAGAAGTATTTGTAAAGTGGAAAATCAATTTATTTACTTGGTTTTCAATAATCTCATTAGTTATATTTTCCTATCATAAATATATGTAATATAAACACTATGACAACCATATGCAATCAGGTAACATGATGCAACCAAAAGTAATGTAACAAACATATGAAACAATATAAGAGAACATTCTTAATAAATGCTATGCATCTAATATTTTTCAAAGTACTTCCAAAAATTTAGAACTAAATGCTCGGGTTTTGTATTCAAAATATTTTCAAAATTTATTTTCGAATTCCTCAACAAGAGAAGTAAATCAAAAATCAAAATAAAAAATGTCAAGGAAGGGGTCCTCCTACTAAAGAATGTAAAACTCTAGAATTAAAACAATATAGAGCTTACAGTGGTATTCCAGTTCCTCATAAAATAACAACTAGAGCAAACAATCTATTTATTTCTCAAATTTTCCTAAAAAAATACTTTCCAAAATCACCGAGATTTAGGTCCTAATAATAATAATATTTCATAAACCTTAGTTTATACATTTTAACTTTATAGACCATGGTATAAAAGATCACATAACCACCCAATAAGATTCCATAAGGAAAATCTAACATTTAGCATTTACTGTGGTCAAAATTGGCCAGCAACATCCAATTTTACGTGAAAGCACCAATATCCAGTCACAGATCACAAATAGAATATATGTAGAGAATATAATATGAAGAATGACCAAAATTAAAATGAAAGCAAGTAAAAGAGAGACAAGATTTATAGTGGTTTGGCTGACTTCGGTCTATGTCCACTCCAGAACAATCCTTTTTATTATCAAAAAATTGATTACAGTTACAATCTAGAATCTAGAATAAAAATGGCAGAGTAGCCTCTGGGTAGAAGATGAAGAGAAACGAAATGTAAATCCCTTTTTTTGAAGCCAAGCCTGCTGTATTTATAGGTGAAACGACTATAGGGCCTTCTCACCTACGTGGGCCTACCATAGCGATCATCAAGCCCAACTTGTCCATCCCATGCTGACCCGAAGTAAATCATATGCTGACTCAAAGCAAACAATGTGCCGACCCAAAGTAAACAATGTTCCGACCCAAATTAAATTTCACATCGACCTGAAGTTGATCCTCCTCTACCGGCTCGAAGTTGCTTCCTAGCCGACCAGAGGTTGATCCCTTTGCCGACCCAAAGCAAACTCAGTGTTGACCCTAAGTAATATGACCTGTAGCCTAGGCTGACCCGATCCAACCTCTTCTTAATGCCGACCTGAAGTTGAAGCCATGCCGACCCGAAGTGAAGCCCTACGCCGACCTGAAGCAAAACCAATCCTCACCTGAGCTATGCCTTTTTCCAAGTCCCGCATCGTTTGTCCATCGACTCTGCTTAATCTTTGCTTCATATTCGTACTTGATTATCCATCCATCCATTTGAACCAAATCCATAATATTCCAGCCTCGATAACCGTGCAATCTATTGAGTTAAATCCGCTTGTATACTGCCTTGCCAAAAGGCGGGTTAACACTTTGCTCCCCAAAACATGCCCTGTTATTGCAAGGCATGTTTTGAATTTACACAAGTCCAATTCAAAGTCTATAATCCATTAATTGTTATATTATCCAACCTAGAATCTAATCCATTGCTAATCCAATTCCATGATCTCTCCGGGTCATTAGCAAAATTCATGACTGTTTCGAATCGATATCCAATTATGAATCCATCCCAAATCCATTAATTGAATCCACGATTTCTCTAGATTGTTTTATCCAAGTCTAGGACCTCTTCGAGTTCATATCCAAATCCATAGACCTCTTTTGGTCATTTGATCCAAATCCGAGGCCTCTTCGTGTCCGTATCCAATTCTAGGACCTCCCGGGTCCCTATCCAAATCTGGAACCTCTCCGGGTCCATATCCAAATTCAAGACCTCTCCGGGTCATTTTATCATACTCCGGCGTCGACTCTTAGGTTGTGGGCTTATCCATGGCTTTCCTTCTCCGACCTCGACTCTCTGGTCAAGGACTTGACTCGTGGGGTATCCTACTCCGGCCTTGATCTCCAGTCGAGGACTTGATCCATGTATATTCTTCTCCGACCTTGACTCTCTGGTCGAGGACTTGATCCGTGGGGCATCCTACTCCGACCTCGATCCCCAGTCGAGGACTTATCTATGTTCGAGTCCATCCAGTCGCTCTTCAGCGCAGGGACCCATAACTTGCGGTTATTGCCCCATCTCTCCGGTCGGGACCATAACCGTGACCTTTGTTATTTATTACATTAATCCAAATCCAATCATTCTAGAGTATAGTTGGTAATTATAAAATAAAAGCCCGTACAATCAAGAAAAATAAATAGCTATAGTACCAGAAAAACCAGAGTTTGTAGTAAACAGAAAAAACAAAGTTTCATAAACCTAAGCACCATGGTTCATCGTCATCTCAGAGCATGCCTAGGGATCGTCCTCGATCCCATACATGTGTAAGCGACTTAGTCGTTCTACTTTGGGGTTTATTACTTATTCCATGCCATAAATCTAATCAGTTAATAACAAGCTGACAATGATGCCTTGATCAAATGTCATCTTCATTCGAGGTAGGTGATGGTTTTCTGTTCCATTGCCACAGCTTGGTTCCTTATATATTGTTGCAAATGACCATTCCTTATATGTTCCTCAATGATATCCTTCAAAATGCCTGCAGTCATTCGTGTTGTGCACATACAGCTCATACAATAGGCAATGCTTTCCTGATGCCCGCTCGTATTCGGAGGGTTTCCTTTTTGTCGACCTTTGATGCAGTAGGCACCCATGAGTATCCAAATAGACCCTTTCCAGAATTTCAGTCAAATTCGTGTAAGAAGAGAATTTCAGTTCTCTCCGTTTCCTTTTCAAGATATTACCGTTGTCATTCATCCTCCATTTTCCCTTATCATTCTTGTTTACATCTCCTAATGATCCTCCACTTTGCACGACATTCACCTCTGGTTTGTTTGCTAATGCGTCTTCTCGTCGAAGGAACCTTTCTGCTTCATATTAAAACTTCTCTAAATCAATAGGTGGATCCCATGCCAGCGAATCCTTGAACTTCGTGCCATCAGCAATGCCAAATACAGCTGCCATAAAAACCATGGATGGATCTGGATGATCCACCGATGCCGCCGCAGTGTTAAACTGTGTTAGAAAACTTCTCAAGGATTCTTCGGTTCTTTGCTTTAGTGTTTCCAAACTCATCACTTTTTTAGGTCTCGAGATGTGAACTCTAAACTGCCTCATAAATCTTTCGATCAATTCTGTCCACGTACCAATAGATCTGCTTTCTAATTGTTCGAACCATAGTGCTGTTATATCCATCAAATACAAAGAGAAGCACTATGCCATGACCTCCTCCGATGCCTTCAGTACTTCCATGTGCCTCATATACCTTGTCAGATGAATAACGAAATCTGTTCTTTCATCATATGTCTCCAACGTTGGTAGTTTGAATTTCGGTGGATTCCTAGCTTGCCTAATTGCAGGAACGAAAGGGCTCATGTTCACATCCTTCGAATCTCTATTTACCAATCCTCCTCTCATAGCCCGTCCGATCATTTCAGTCAACCAATCATTGTCATCAAGTGCTAGTCTTTGTTTGTTGTCTCCAACCTGCTCCCCGAGTCCGCGAGAGAATCCTGAAACATGCCCTTCTAGACGAGCATCTATGTCCCGATCAATGCCAAACTACCTAGCATCACCTGGTATTCTACCTGGAATCGAGCCAATATGATCTGGGCATGCCCCCAAGTGTGGAGCGATCGGCATTGCCTAGGCCGATCGTTCATGGATGGTTAGGGGCTACTCCCAGTGGCTCCACTCTATCTTGTATCCCGGTTGCTCCATTTCCTTGATTTTGATTCTAGACTTCCTCTGCTCCTACTGCTCCAACTCCATGATCCACATTTCCAGCATTCCCTACTACTCCATGTCCTTGGTTTCGCGCTACAGCTTGTCTAATCTGTCGGAGTAAGTTCTGGATCAAGTCCTCTTGTCTTTTCAACATCCTCTCTTGCATAGCATCCATCATCATTTCCATCTCGTCCCTGGTAATGAAGATTGAGGTCTGATTAGCTCCTAAGGAAGCCTTCTAACATCGTTCATGATGGCACCTCTCTGTTCTCTGTCTCCTTGTTGATTTCCTATCCATTGCTTCCTAAATCCAAGTTTCCAAGCTTACAAATCCAAGATCCAAATTTTCAAATCCCCGAGTGCTAGCTTTCTCGGTGAAAGCATCAAAATGTTGGGTCAAAATTGGCCACCAATACCCAATTATACATGAAAGCACCAATATCCAGTCATAGATCACAAATAGAATATATATAGAGAATATAATATAAAGAATGACCAAAATTAAAATGAGAGCAAGTAAAAGAGAGACAAGATTTATAGTGTTTTGGCTAACTCCGACCTACGCCCACTCCAGAACAATCCTTTTTATTATCAGAAATTTGATTACAGTTATAATCCAAAATTCCAGAATAAAAATGGCAGAGTAGCCTCTGGGTAGAAGATAAAGAGAAACAGAATGAATATCTCAAGCCTACTGTATTTATAGGTGAAACTCCGGTTATAGTGCCTTCTCACTAACATGGGCCCACCATAGCGATCATCAATCCTAACTCGCCCATTCTATGCTAACCTGAAGTAGACCATATGCCGACTCGAAGTAAACAATGTGCCGACCCGAAGTAAACTTCACGCCGATCCAAAGTTGATCCTTCTCTGCCGATCCGAAGTTCATCCTTCTCTGCTGACCCGAAGTTGCTTCCTAGCCGACCCGAGGTTGATCCCTTTGCCGACCCAAAGCAAACTCAATGATGACCCGAAGTAACATGACCTCTAGCCTAGGCCGACCCAATGTAACCTCTTCTTAATGCTGACCCGAAGTTGATTATACAAATGAATCGTTTCCATATAAGTGATTTGCTTTATGGAAATTAATTCATTTCCATAAACGACTCAAACTTTTTGTTTTAAAAAAACCGAATTCATACTTGGCTTCACATTACAAGTATTAGCTTCAAAACACTTTGTTAAAAGAGTTTACTAACTTTGAAATATCTTCATAAAAAGGATTTAACAAATTAAAACACCCGTATTACATTTATTAATCAACTTTAAAACTTCGTTAATTCAATTGAATGATTGACTTCAATAGCCTTTTATTTAAAAGAAGTTAATCACCTTTAAACACCATTAATTTAAATAAATAATAAAAATTAATTATAATTAACTAAAATGAATAAATAACAGAGTCAAAACATCCTTTGAAACTTCACTGATTAAGTTGATAAATTAACTTCAAATGCTTTTAATTGAAAAGGGTAAATCACCCTTATAAATATCATTAATTATATTAATTAATAATATTTAAATATGAGTAATTAATAAATAATTAAATATCTTTATTTAAAGGTTAATAATTAGTTTAAACTTTATTTAAGGAAAGATTAATTAAGGTTAAACAGATTTATTAACTTTTAAAAGTCATTAATTAAAAAGATTGATTAATTTTAAAAACATCATTAGTTAAATGATTAGTTAACTTTAATCCATCATTATTGACTAATTAATTAACCTTAAACATAATTATATAAAATGATTAATTGATTTAAAACGCCATTAACCAAGTAATTAGTTAAATTTAAAACACATATTAATTAAGTAATTAGTTTACCTTAATCCTTATTAATTAACTAATTAATTAAATTATCACTATTGAAATGATTACTTGCTTTTGAAAAACATCATTAATCAAAAACTTATTTAACTTGTAAAACAATTCTAAGCACGATAACGAAACCAAACGGTTTCGATAAAATATGATTTTCCGAAAGTGTCGATACAGTGACTATCGCTATACGGGCAGTTTGAAAAACAAGTTTATGTCATTTGCAATACAATCAAACATCACATAGCAAGGGTATGAGCATATATACATGGTAATTAACAATGATATAACATGTAATGAGCATTTACTTACTAATTAGTTAACTACCAATCAAAGATGTCGCTAACTACTTACTTATTAACTTTCCAAAACGACAACTTTTTCCAACATGAACCAAACCAACAACCAATACATCACCAATACATATAATAAGCATTAAATAGCTATTAATATGAACATGAATAGAGTTTACAAACTTTGGTTTTGAGAGTGGAGTTTTACTCACAGAAATGTAAGCAAATGAAGTATAATCGATACATTATCTTGCCAACACTCGAAGTACACTTCCTAATCACCAAAGCTTGAAATTTTAGGCCATATGCCATGGGCTTTTATGGCTCAGCCTTGGCTCAAGATGATGAGCTATGGGTCTTGTTTGAATGTAGAGTGACGTAGAGAAGGAATAAGCTAGTTTCAAGTGGATTAAAGTGGAAGAACAAGTGTTTTGTGCCATCAACTTCAATATGGAAGCGATGGAAATGTAAATAAATAAAATGGAGAGAAGTAGGAAATGAAGAAGGAGGATTAGTAAAGTGGAAATTATGAAGAGGTCATGGTATTTATAAGCATGCAAAACTAGAATTTACCAAAATACCCTTAGCATGAAACGATATAATCTCATGCATGTTACACCATGCCTCTCCCACCACTAGCACACATTACCCCCTCGCTCCTACGTCCTTACATTATGCTACCCCTTTCATGTGTATGTACTTAGGGTATGAAGATGATTTGTATACATATAAGTTTGTTTATATGTATATATATGCCTTTTATAACATAATATGTCACATCCATGCTTAAGTATTAACATGCATATGTTAATATATTTAAGTGTGCTTTATTATTACTAATCCTAACATGTATAAATGTGTGCATGTTGATACAAATGTGCATGACATTTTCGATGACTTTTATGATGCCGAAAAGTTGTAACTTCAAACGTTTTTCGATCACAATTTCTATTTTTATTTAAATTAACTATACTAATCAACAAAACTTGAAAATGATTTTAACATCATTAATTATTATTTAAAAGATGTTTATTTAGCTATTAAAATCCATTACTTAAATGTTTAAAAATGATTTAAATGTTCAAATTCAAAGTGATAAATTTACGGGTTGTTACAAATGTGACTCAACGGAAATAGAAAAATCTCTAACTACATGCTCGCACAATAAATAATGGATTCTTGTGACATAAATTCACTAATATTTCCAAATTGAGAACCTTTAAGCGCTTCATGCTCTTCTACTAAGGTCTTCCAATTACAAAACTGGGCAAATATTTCATCTTTGGCATATAAGAAATAGAACCGGACCTTTTGTAAGAAATCACCCACAAATAAGATGAACTAACGGGCTCCACCAAAGATGTAACTGAGGTGGGTCCCCCCACACATAAGATTGAACATACTTTAAAAACTCTATAGCTCTAGATCTCGCATTTGAGAGTGCGTGGTTTGAACGAAACACAACATCATATCAGAGCCGATGGTTAGGTGTGGCTCGCATTTGAGAGTGCATGGGTTGAACAACAAGTCACACATCACAAGAAACAATGAAGCATGCATTTATAGGAATGCGTTAGAATGTCGAAACATAACATTTTGCTTCAATTTCGTTCTCTATTTTAATTACTTTATGATATTGTTTTTAAATATAAATAAGTTAGTATGCACTATCAAATATATAATTTACCATTATAATTTCTAAATCCCTAAAATTTGATATTTACCAATAATAATCCAATTTCTTTAGTCTCAATATCTAATTTGATCAGCGCAATATCCATTTTCTTACCTACGGCCCATTAATTATGCTTACAAGTTAGCTCAACCGTGTATTTTATTTCATAAGCCTAAATTTTCATTTCATCTTTCTCAACTCCTAGATTTCTAGAGTAACCTTCATCTCTCCCTAGTTTCTTTTCAAAAATCCAAAAGGAAGGAAAAAGTTTAACTTATCCATTAAGAATTAAAGGTTGCTCAATTATTATACTTGATTAAATTTACATGGCACTATGGCAGCTCAAATGATTCAAAGACGTTTCAACTACTGTAATCAAACTCGATTCACACTATTGAAAATTGACATGCTTCCTCTTTGTTCAGTTTTATTTTTCATGTATCTCTAACCAATTCTTTTACGATTTAGCATTTTTATACTATGAAAATATTTGATTGCTTAATCAGTGATTGTATCTTTTAGAGGATTTTATCTCAGTCAACATCGGAATATTGAATATTGAAGCAAAACTTTTGTGTTGCTATGTACTTTTATATTAAAAGATCAAGTATAATATAACATTAAACTACATCTAATTTGTTTTTGAACATCGCTAATATTGTATTTAATTTTCTCACCAATCAATGGTGCAAGCATCAGTGGTGTGGTCAGCAAAGTAATGCTTTTTATTCTCAATATCATGTTCTCTCCTTCGTGAATGGACCTACTTAACCGCGTCCCCATGTATAAGTATAAATTTGCACATAATTGATGCATTTTATCTTCAAATAAGTTGTTTGTTTTTCAGAATCCATGTTTCAACACTCAGCATACCAGTAGCGGCTAATTATTTTAATTAAGTCCTCCTAAAACAAATTAATTAAAACACATTAATTTTCTATTGTTCATCCCTAAATTGTTGGAGTATGCAAAACAATAAAAATTCTTAAAGTTATAGTTGAATGCTTAGTGAAATTTGGGCGAATGGAAGCTTCTCTACAAATAGTAATTCAAAGCAAATTTAGCTCATAAATATGGTTCTGGAGCAGCTCCATTCATGCTGGAAACAACAACCGTCGTTCATGTAACACAACAGAACCCAAATGTAAAAGAGCCGATACACTAAATTTATAAAATACTAACCCTTAAAAGAAATTAATTATTTTTATTTTAGATAATACAGGGAGCAGAAAGTTAACAGCCTACCTCTTCTTAATCAGCTATATTGCAAAGGATGCAACTGAAGAATAAATTTCTAAACATAAAAAAGACAGATGGAGAAATGCAACACAACAAAATCTTATGATTTTAATTATGCATCTTATGAATCTTTAGTTAAGAAAAGGTAACTGAATCTCCTTAAGTGCAACATGTTTCTAAAGCGGATGAAAAAAGTTGGAATTCATGTGGAAAATAATTTGTCCAATCAAACATTGATAGTGTCATGAATATTGTACAACCAAAGTATCATTATTAAATTGCCCATATATAGACATAGAATTATGGGAAATGTCAACCTTCTCCCTTGAATTAATAGAAATTATGTATATATGACAACATATACATAAGTGATGATGAAGAAATTAGTGATATACAGCCTAGCATACTATATATTACTTTATGTTAAGGCAGTTCGTTTATGGTATGGACCCGTTGCAGCAATCTACTTAATTTTTTGCATGAAAAACAAACTTTTAAACCAAACAAAAGATGCTTAAGATGCTACATTCAAAATCTAAAAGGTTTAGTTGTATGTTGTACAACAATTTGCCAAATTTACATGATATGCTATAGGCTTGTGGAATTCTACAAATATGAATATTAGATTGCAAATATGGTAACCAAAATGAGTTTGGCAATACAACAACAGTTAAAAAAATATAGACCTTCCTTTGTAATTCAATAATTTTTTTGTTTTGTTTTGTTTTTTGTGATACTAATTCTCAAAGCAACTTAACTACAATTGCGTATGCAGGCATGCACACATATACATACATACATGCTCATATGCAAACATATTGGTTAAATAAGGTGATCTGTATTTTCATGCAATTCTATAAATATACCATGTATCATAAAATTCCACGGAAGATTTTTTTTTTTTTTACAAAGAGATAAAGCGCCCTAATGTGCAAAAAAGCAAATTGTAGCAAGTAGCAACCTATTTAATCATGTAAAATATAAAAGAAAATCAATTGTAGCAAGTAGCAACCTAACCATGTAAAATACAGAAGAAAATCAGTGCTTGCCATCGCTTTCAAGATAAACTTCCACATATTTAACAATTGGTTCACATAATACTACATTTCATATACATGCTGCCGACCAAAGATAGATGTCGAATAAAAGTTCTAAAGCAATTATTATAGTTTAAATGTAATCATATCCGCAATCCGCAACCAAAATCATTTTCAAATATTAGATATCCACATCTGCGGATATGGGTGGTTATCAGATATTTATCTTACCTGCCGATGATCGATAAATCAAAAAACATATATGGAAACTGTTGTTTTAACAAAAATTGTTTTTAATTTCATTGATTACAAAGTATGAAAAATAAACAATATGACGATAACAAATAGTTTCAAGCAGTTAATATGCATTAAATACGTATAATATAAATTATTAGCTTAATAAAATAATAAATATACACCTTTCATTGTACTAAAATGCACATAATACAAACTGGAAAACAATGAGAAGGAAAAATTTCTTCACATTTTTAATGAAGGACATAGATTTAAAATTTAGTCTAAAAGACACTTGATACTATGTTAATATAGCATCTAATAAAATATATACTTTATAGACTAAAAAATAAATGTTATATAAAACTTAGCATTATACATATGTAATGCTATATGAACTTAGCATTATATATGTATAATGATGTATCAATTTGACATTTCTTTAACTATGAAAATGAATACTTTCTAGTTCATCTAGTATAGCTCATCTGATGTTAGATTAATTTAGCATCCGTTTATCTGATACTGCTTTAATATAGCATTCTACTTTATCTAATGCTACATTAATATAGCATTTAGTGTCCTTCAGATTAAAATTTAAAACTTGTGTCTTTCATACTAAAATCTTTCTCAAGTTTCTACGTTAAAATAATGCCGCCTAATATAAACTATAACATTGATAATAATTGAATGGATGATTTTCGAATAAGGATATCTTCGTATCCGCATTTGTATCCATTTATTTCTGATATCGAATATTTATTCTCGTTTGAATACGAATGGAAATAATTTTTCGGTTATCCATTGGTAGGCCTAAGAGAATGTAATTCATTTATTCATGGAAAACCTTTTCATTTACAATGAAATTTATCAAGTAACAAATGAGACATAATTCTTGCAATATGTCTTCAATCTAACATAATATGACTAAACTTAAAGTATTGATTGAAGTTTACATAAAAAGCAATATTAATCTATTTTCAAAAACTATTAGTTCATCTCAATTGTTTCCTAGTTTCCATCTTTTTCCATAGAAACTTATTAATTCATCTTCGTCCACACTAAACCAAATGAATAATAATTACACAAGGGAAATAATATAAAATTAAAATATAAAAGAAAATTATTTTAAAAAAAAACCAGAATATATGAATATTATTAAATTAACCACCTTCTATCATTGTTGAGTTTGATATGAGATTCTGAGCATTGAAATCCTCAAAGTTGCACGCCAGTTTCACCACCACATTCTTTTCGTATACGCAAAAACAGTTATGATCAGTTATGTTGAGTGCTTTAGCTGGTTAATCATTATAACAACAAACTTGCATACATCCACAATTTTATTATTATGTGTAATAACTATTATAAAAATTAATTATAATCAAATGCAAATATGGTCATACGTAGCTAATAACTAACTTCACTATTGGAGCAAAAAGAGAAGTGCAATGTTATTTGGGTGCTTAGAGAGACTTATTGCTCATCAAGTGTTTGCACCAAAAACGATTAAAAACACCCAAGAATAGTTTCTGTAGAGAAGTAAATGAAGAAAAGCAAAATTAAACCAAGTAAATGAACGAGTAAGCAATAGAGAAAAAGCAGTAATCAAAGAGGTTTGTAGTAGTTCGGCGTTGTATGTCTATGTCAACTTTGAAGATTATCCTTTATTACTTTCTTGTGAATCTGATTACAACAGTAAAATAAAGCTAACACTTGATTACATTAGAGTCCTAAGTCACCATCAACATAAAAATCCTGAAAATGAATTCATAGGTCTGTATTTATAGAGTGGGATGATGAGATATTTCGCTAAGATTTCGGTAGAAGGCTCTCCAAGTCCATAGGGGTCCACCATAACGATCGACGAACATTGTTTATTGTTTTAGAACGATCGTTATAAATTATACCGATAGTTATTTTTGTCTCTTATTGCCATGCGGTCGCTTGTGGGGAGTCCTACATGCCTTTATGCCTTGCTTCTAAAATATGATGTCATTTTAAGTTGTAAACTGTGAGATGTGGATCAATCTTTGTTGTATTTGGATCGTTCACTGAGCTACACCGATCGTTATGAAGGATCGACATAAAACGATCAACATTCCTTGAACCTCAAAATTTTAACCTACGATCATTTTTGTGGGCTCCATTTTTTAGTATACCGATACTCTGAAAGTTTCAAGTGAATTGGCCTTGCGGATTTTGAGACATCGATCTTCACTGACTTGAGCAATTTTATGGATCGTTCCCGATCAGTCTACATAAATCCTTGCTTTGTTCGTAACTTTAGTGTATGAACCCCGATGACTTGAAATTTGGAATATAGCTTCATGGGGCTATGCCAGTTACTCCATATTGATTGCACCTCGTTTGATCCCAATTCGAATCTGCTCGACCATCATCCATAGTATCGCATATAACTGGTTCTCAAGGCTGGTAATTATCTGTTTCTAACCAAGTTGATGATATCACCGCCTTACCAAAAGGCGGGATAACATTTACCCGCTAAATTACATCTTGTTTGAACATGACGTGCTTTGAAAAGTTGCAAATTTCAATCATCGAAAAAGGATGCCATTTAGTTCGTTGAATGGTCGTTATCCTTTCATTCATTATAACTTTTATTCAATTCAAAATAGTATAAATACTAGATCACGGCTTATCGAAGATTATCTTGTTGTTTTACTGGTGATTATCAGGCCATAATAATTTTATTTTTGATCTTTCTTTGGTTGATTTCAGGTGCGAATTCAGTTTTTGTCGATTTCAAAAAATTAAACTTTAGAACATATACCGGTTTATATACGTGTTCGTACGCGACCCCCGATCATGATTGCATGTCCATGGGTTGTTATCAAATTTCAAATTTATTCCTAGTCTTGCGTGAGAATCTATGGTCGATCGTAATTTTTGAATGGATTTTCATATCCACCCATCTAAGATCGTCTGTAAACAATCGTCGCCATCGATAGAGTTAGATGTATGCCCTAGGGACAATTATTTAATTTGTAAATAAAAGGTATTTTCTTCCTATTATATACTTGATATAATGTGGTTATATTAATTAATTAATTACATCAAAAGTATATTTAGTAGAAAAATCTATAAATGGAATATTTTGTGATAATAGTTACAAAGTGTTATAACCGTGAGTAATTTATCACAATGAAACAAATATACCATTTTAAATGTTTCTAGTCAAGATGCATCGAGAATGGATATCGATGTATCCGTTGAGACTGAAGTACGTAACGCTCACCAAATGTTGGGCAGTTTATTATTCATGACTGCTAGGGGCACCTAGGGATTACGTACTAATAGTTATTAGATAACTATGGAACGACTTACTTGATAATTTTCTGTTGGTTAATATAACCAAGGTCAAACAGAAAATATCGATGTGACTGATTTACACAGTTCTCTCGACTTGAGAATACTACGGATCTTCAATATAAAAGCTCAACTTTGGTTATAACCAAATCATGGCATGGCGTCCATCGAGTGACTATAGTTGGGTCGAGTGAAAGTATTGGAAGTGAAGCACTATTCAAGAGAGGATTCATCTCCTCAGTTATATGCGGTTAGTATCACAGTCAACTCAAAGTCAAAGTCTCTGGCCAAAGCATTTCTATTAATAATATTGTTATTACTGAACCAAGGACTTTGTATTTGGACTAGAAAGTTGAATGTGGATGAGCATGGAATTTTGACCATTACCAAATTTCATAAGTCCAAAGTAATATAGTTTTGACAAAGAGAATTCGTGTAAACAAATGTCACAACCGGGTAACGCTTATTAAACTAAAATTGGATTTTTACCGAAAATGCGTAAGCGATAAATTTGGTCATAATGTCACAACACCTGCTAAGTGACGTGCGAACGTTAACATTAGAATAGTTTGATGTTAATCGCTGACCAAATTTACACCCAAGAGTTACACAGCCGAAATGATGAATTCCTTAAGATCAAATGATTTAATTAGTGTATAATTATTATAAGTTAATTAAATTAACTAATATTTATGAAATATTAATTATAAAATCTGAATATGATTTGAGAAATAAATAATGTTATATATATTTACAACATTATAAATATATCGAGCGATATACAATATCAACAAGCGACTAAATTAGATTTAAGTGCATAGTATTTTAGCATGGGCTTAGATGGGTTTAAGGCCATTGTCAAGGCTGCAAAATTTAGGTTTTGGGAAGGTCTAGGGGTGGCTAAAACATAGGAAATAGGCTTGGAGATAATGAGTTGAGATCAAGTGAGAATGGGTAAAAAAGTTTTCCTCGTTTCTCTCTAATACAACCCTACACACACACACACACACACACACATGTATGTATGTATGTATCTCTAAAAATAACGATGAAACTTTTTTTGGCCGCCACTACCTTTTATATTACTAATTAAAACATAAGCTCTCAATCCACTTTAAAATTTTTAAATATATTTTAAATTAAAATAATACTATTTGATAGTTAGAGGTCAGTGATTCCGAACTTACAATCGGACGAATCAAAAACAGTAAAAGGAAGGGAAGTCATTGCTTCAACGTGGATTCAAAGGCATCGTTAAATTAGTAATTTTAATTCATATTACAGTAATCAAATTATATTCTATGATACTATAATGAGAAATTTCATATTTGTTTAAATATATTCCTACTATATGTTTAGTTAGGTGAGATTTTTGTAAGTAGATGTGGTGATCATAAATAAGTTTGGTTGTATGCATAATCTGTTTATTATGCTACTTATTTTATGTATAAACAAATGTTTTTTACTGTAAAAAATCAATTCTTACCTTTAATAATTGTTTTATATATTTTTATTAATAAATTCATATATATATATATATATATATTAGTATATATTTCTCTCTCATAATAGCATATATGCATATATAAGATATATATACATATATATATGATTTAAAAAATTTAGTACACTTGTTTATATATAATACGAATTTACAAATTCGAAAATTAATTATCATACATATTTTTAAATTAACATTTATTGATTTTTTTAAATTTTTTATTATATATAAAATAATTATTACATTAAAAATTTAATTTTTTATTTTTAAAAATATTATATTATTTCAGAAATATATGTAAAGAATTTTTCAATAAAGACTATTAATTTAGTAACTAATATTATTTTGGAGTAACTATTTATGATTTATTAACAATAATATTTTAATCGAAAAATTCTTATAAAAATGTAACCATTCATTCATGATCCTAGAATTTATGAAATTTTGAATTTTGAATTTTTAATAGCGTATTATTTCATATTAAATAATTATTGCCAAAATTAATGTATTTGTTTATAAAAATAATATTTCAACTTTGAAAAATCTTCAGATTTTTCCTAAGCTCTATTTTATGATCCTAGATTTATGAAAATTGTTAAATTTTAATTTTCATCAATATATTATTTTTTTTGTTAATTATTTATGGATGAAAATATAATTTTATTCATAATATATATAAATTAAAATACTAAAATTATTGTGTTTGCAAAAACTAAGTAAATTTTGAATTATAAATAGTTTTTAACAATTGTTCTCTCTCTTTATATACATATATAATTATCTATATATAAATGTTTTATGTTCATATATTATGTAAAATATATTTATACATATATGTGTGTGTGCGTTGTAACACATATAAATGCACATATTTGAACAACATACATGACATACAAAATGAGCTAATATGTCCATTGCGATATAAATCCCAACATCTACATATGGGCCTATTATATCTTTTATGAGTTATTATGTTACACACGCACTCATACATATATGTATATGATACATTTATGTATAAACCAAATCAAATAAAATAATTTCATATCTTAATATATTTGAATTTAAATAAAATAAATAATTTTGTTAAAATGAAATTTTGAAATGTTCTAATTCAGTTGGACTCCGTAGGCCAAATAAAAGATCCAATAGGGTAAAAAATTTGAAAGTCACCCATAACTTCTGGCGCGGGCTAGTCCAGTTCCAACAGCCACTTTATATATATGTATCTTGTAATGATCATTATCGATTGTTAGCTTATATAAAGGAGCTTCGGATCATTCTAGGTGGTGGAACGATCAGTAAGGACTCTAACGCGAACGATCGGAATTTTTTATGGGCCGAACGATCGGCATATGCTTCTTCCAGTAAGAGCTTCCATACTTAACCAATCTCTATAATCTTGCCCGATCGTTTATAGGCTTATAGAACTTTGGATCATTTTGGAGCGATTGGTGTGATTTATGGGCAACGAAGGATGGGCCTATCCATCCATATAAAAGCATTTTACCTAGCAACTTCCAACTTCACTCCATACTTTCATATCATTCAAGCTTTCAACTAGAAAGAAAAAGAATGAATCGTTCTCCCTCTCTTCTTCCATCGCTCCAAATAACGATCAGAATCCTCCAACTAAGAAACGTCTTTTCTCTGTTCAAGCTTTAGTCAATCGTCCTCTTATCCTTTCCATAGCTGCTACTTTAGATCTCGCTTCGAATCAAGTTCCAGTTTCCCATTTTTTCCTCAGATCTCACAGTTAGGTAGCATGATTTGAACCTGCTTTAAGATCCAAGGACAAGACTTCAAGCACCTTTAATCTCATATTGTTAGTTAGTTCAGTTGGAAGAATTGTTCGAGCTAATTCAAGTTGGAGAGGATGGGAATTGGGGAAGATGGAGTTGCTGAGTGTGGGGAATGCGGATCGATGCATGACGATCGTTCTTGGATGATTAGTAGATCTTTAAACATGGTGAATTTCGAAGTGAATGGATCATTTGGAAGAACGGTCGTATGAATGGAGCAAAGATAATGATTAGTTTAGAAGGCCGAATTGGATCGATGGTGGGAATGAATCGATTAGAAACAATCGATAGAACTAGGCCTATGAACGATTGGTTGGGGAAAGGATCAGAAACGACCGGTAGTGAGGCATGGGAAACGATCGGTGATGCTAAAATGAATAATCGATTGTTTACACATGAACCTTAAAAGTGAAACTTAATTAAATAACTTTGAATCCAATGATGAGCTTCATCCTTGCACATCCAAGTGAATTGATATGACTTGTATAGGACCCGAACTACATATTGCGTAAATTTGAACTAGGGTTGTCAACGGATGCAAACGGATGCGGATATCGCTGTATCCGCATCCGCATCCGAATCTACATCCAATATCCGCAGATATATGAGAATTAACATATGTATCCGCATCCACAAATATTTTTCGGATATCTAAAAATATCCGCATCCGAAAATAAAAATCGGATGTTTCCGGAGATTTGAAAATATCTGAAATATCCGCATCCGAAATTGAATAAGATTTTTATTATACTAATATTTTTTAACTAAAACAATCACTTTCTCAAATAAAAATACACACACTACAATTAGGGGTAGGCATGGTCGGTTAACCGAACTGATCGGTTAATTTGAATGGTTAACCGATGAAAAGTAACAGTTTGGTTAACCGTTTCATCGGTTTTAATTAGTCCTACATATCGACTGAACCGTTTAAATTCAACCATGGTTAACTGGTTAAATTTAACGGTTGGG
The DNA here is from genome assembly GCA_030765085.1 of Allium cepa. Classification (NCBI taxonomy): domain Eukaryota; kingdom Viridiplantae; phylum Streptophyta; class Magnoliopsida; order Asparagales; family Amaryllidaceae; genus Allium; species Allium cepa. Next base: position 88,128,438 of record CM060930.1, on the reverse strand, counting down.
TTAACCATTCGAACAAAACGGTTAACTGTTGCATGGTTAACCGTTTAAGGCAAACGGTCAACCGTTGCATGGTTAACCGATAGTTAACCGAATATATTGCAAATTAATGATTTAATTCATGACAATATGACATGCATGCGTCATATATGGCAAACATAATTCATAACATTCCATAATTCACAGCATAATTCATGACATCCATACTGTAAATGTAGCATAGCAAAGATCACATAATTCATAACAGTCCATAATTCACAGTTAATAATACAATAGTACAAGTTTACAATATTAAATAGTACATATAATTACATTTTTTTCCAATGCAATGAAAATTAAAATGATAATTTGAAGATCGAATTTGAGCCTGAGTACTATGCTTCAGCTTTCAACTCCATGTCTCCAACTGCACTTCAAATTATATAAACAGAAAAAAAATCATAGTAAAGGAGATTCATGTAACTAAAATAAATAAAAACATCATATTCAAGGAAATTCATGTAACATGGGCATGTGCGTAACTTTAAATCCTGCACTATTCGTGTGCAGGAAGATGGAGCATCAAAAGGTCAAATCATATTTCAAAAATTACTTAGCGTTGAGGCAACTTTGAGCTCAGGCCCAGCAACTACGGAATCAACAACCCAGACTCATTTCTAACCACAAGATGAATCAGTAAAAGAGGACAAAGTTTGGTATTATCCACCTTAATTGATCCGGTATTATATTTAGAGAGGCACACACACTGAAGTGTTGTAAGTGTCATTGTTGGCCTATATCACCTGGTAAACCACATAAATTGCTTACTGTAATCATCTATTATATTTATCATTCATACATGCACATCAATTTTGTTTTCCAAAACTTGATTAATCCTTAGAAACTAATATTCTATTTCTAATGATCTTGGTTTCATTTAGTCTTAGACATGAAAAATAAATATCTGATATTAAAGTAATTTTGTTTTAAACATGTTAACGGTAAGGAGTAATGTACGCATATCGACTAGGATAAGTACTGTATACAAATATTGTCAATTGTCATTTAAGCATTATTCTATCCAGATACAGCTGGTGAACGCAATAGAACACTGTAAAGTTGAGACTTAACTAAAAAATAGTTCCGTCAAACAAACCAAATAAGAATTTAACGTCGTTTAGAACAACTAAACAATTGTTATTGATCATTATATTCTTATATATATTATGTCACAGGGTGCTCCATCGATCGAATAGAGCACAACCAAACAAGATATTTGTTCTGCTGATAGTAAGAAACTCCTTTCAACAATGGGTTGCAAGGGATTTTGTTTTTAAACAAGGTTGTTTGATGTTGTTCCTAACAAACTCGTCTGTTTACAAAACAATTTCCATTCTAATTAATATCATGCTAATAGGATGATAGCAGCAATGATATCAATGATAAACGTAATAGTCAAGCTACGACAACGAGTAGACGAAAGGGAGGTCGAATTGAGTACACATAAAGTGCAGATATTTTCTATGTTAAAAACTAATATTCATAAGATGCCCTTCTAATGAGTACACATACCAAATTGATGATATACTAACAATCATGGTTCATAAAGATCAAAAAGAAATATTTGAATGGAATGGCTACCAATTTGGAGTTGGCTTAAATCATATTTTATATATGATGTTTAAACGGAAAAAAGGTTATGATCATTTCAAGAAAATATTAAGTGGGAGTAATTGTATATTCATTTAGTGAAATTAATTGTCATCATCAATTTCATGTCATATAATTAACTCAAAAAGAATATCTAAACATTAGCAAGTAGGCGGTACACATACCATGACCATTTCAGTTGTAGACAGACCAACATACATTGGGTTTTTCATGGAAAAAAAGTAGTGGATAGGTGGAGTGAAAAGAGATCTAAAACTTGATGAAAAGGCATGTCCTACTCTTCCCCATTCCTCTGGAAATGATGACCCATCAACTGGTCCTTTACCTTGTAAAACACATGTAAGCCACCATTAGTTCAACAGGAGCAATAGCTGCTAGGAATTTATACTAGAAAAAGGAGGCTGATAACTAACCGATAAAGATTATAGTAAGATGAGGTGTAACATGCCACATGAGTCTTTGAATAAAGAAAGCAAAAGAAGAAAGTGCTCTGGATGGTTCAGTAAACTATCATTTACCCACTCTGTTCACACAAAAATGTTGTAGCAGAAGCAGAAAGCCGTAACATATGATGCACTTAAATATAATTTAATATAACAGTAACATATGAATGCACTTAAATGTATTACAGTTGTGATGCTCAGACAGTAACATATGAATGCATTTAAAATATCTAGCTATGATTACAGTCAAACAAAAGCTAATTTTTAGCTGTAATTAATGTGTTAGGTATAATTAAACTATAATTAGTAACGGTTGTACATCAACATGTAGTTTAACTACAACTATACATTAATATACAGTTATAAATCAGAGTTCAATCACAGCTATACATTAATATACGGTTTGATTACAACTACACATTAATAACTGTATTTTATAGGCAAATTTTAACATATAACATTAATCATTCAATCTAATAATTAAACACATAATTAAATAAAATAGGTAAAAATTTAAAAAAAACTCATATTCTTCCTCTTTCGGCCAGTATTCACCCCATCTCAAAGCCTCAAATGAAAATCAGATGGGAATCACAAGCTTGCAACACAAATATCGACCTTGCAAAATCGGTAGTGGATGTATTCCCTTTGTATTGATCAAAATTGATAGTGGATATGTATTGATCAAACAGATATGATATGTACGGATCAAAATTGAAGTTTTGCTTTTGATTCTGCGGATTTAGGGTTATTTTGATTGAATAAGGAGGAATACAAAATGAAAGAAAGCGATGTACGTTTTACTTTAGGGTTTTGGATAGGAGATGAGCCGGGCCAGTTAGGGCATTGGGAATAATATGAAACGGACGTCTGTTTGCTTCAAAATTTTGATTGGTTAACGGTTAACCACAGTTTACAGTTGTGTTAACCATTGACCGACCCAAATTTAATCGGTTAAGGACGGTCAGTTAACTGAAAGTTCAGTTAACCGATATAATCGGTTAAAGCGGTTCGATCGATGTCGGTTAAGTCAGTTAAATGTCCACCCTTAACTACAATACTAATAAGTTTTTCAAATGACAAAATGGCAACACACATAATATCAAACAAGTTTACACGATATTACATCAATTCAAATGATAAAATAGCAACATACATGATGACAAAATGGCAACACACCTAAATTTCGGATCAGACGGATGTTTTTCGGATACAGATATGCCCATATCCACATCCGCATTCGATTTTCTTTTCGGGTATCGGATATCTGCATCCGCTTTTCGGATATCGAATAATATCTGTTTTTGTGGATACGGATCTGGACGGATTTTGGATTTTTCGGGTATCCATTGACATGCCTAATTTGAACTTTGACATGAACTAATGCCTTCAACTATTCTCTTGGAGCTAATCAGTGACTTGAATATAAAAATTGGATCTTCACTTCCTAATAACCGATTATGAAAGTTAAACTACATCATTCCCTAATGATAGAAAGAAATGGTTGAAACAGTTATGAATGATGGTCTCTCCGGTTGAACCTCGAAGTCTCGTAGTTTTTTCTGATTTTAATTCCGTACAACTTATTGCTGTATTGTGTAATACCACACTAGTACCTACTATGCACTGGGGGGGGAGTACATGTTACTTTATCTAATCCTAATTTTTATTGAGTTTAATAGCAATAGGTTCTGGATGTTTTGGGCGTCGTACAGCTATGCCAGCTGGATCATCTTCTCAATAGAATAATCCTAACATGGAATCAAGTTCGTTAACTGAGTTTGATAGTCCGTTATCTAGTCATCATTCAGCACAACCGAAAAGCTCAGGCCCATAATTTGATTTTCTGATCCAGTTCCCATTCTTCCGCCAGAAGTTGTCGATCATGCTCTCGATACTCTATAAGATGGAGTTATTTTGGAGAATCCTGCTGATTCCGTAGCCTCTAATATTAAGAAAGATGCTCTTTATCGAATTTTCGTAAGGCATGGAATTCCTTTTGATGATGTATTGATTCCATTGTAGAATGATAGGGCTCATAGAACCCAAAAGGATATACGGCGTGCAACAAGTTCATGTGCTGGGCCGGATGCATCCCACCATTTAACTCATACATCCGGAAAATTCTCCATTATTTAAGGATAGCTCCAACACAGTTTCATCCAAATGGCTACGCTCTTCTCAATTGTACTTATATGGTATTTATTGAGTTCTTGCATCGTCCTACAACCATCAACGACATTCGGTTCATATTCTCTTTCAAGCGACAAAAGGGGAGTCTTTCGTTTACATTTCTTATGTCGGCGAAGAAGTATCAGATTCTAACTGGCTCATGGAATAAATTAAGCTCCTTTAAAAGCGAGTGGTTCTTTGTCCCATGTCCACCTGGCTTCGCTCGACAATGGATTTAAGGACGTAAGTGTTATCCATCATCATTACATTAGCGTGGAAAACTGATATTCACGTTATCTTCCTAACTAAGTAATTCCTTTTACAGGCTCTGTTACTCTGCCCAATGACAATGTTTATGAGGAGGTGATCACGACTCTAAAAAATGCACTGGCTAAAGACAGAAACATCGAATATCTTCTCATGGACGAATGCCTTGTTACTTTTTGTTTGATAAAAGAGGGCCTCAGCGTAGGGCTAACAAAAATTGCTCAAACTATAGGGATAAGACCATGGGCTGCAATCAGTCAAAAGGGAAATCGAATCGATCTCGTCGTGCCCCCATCTATGGGTGCTCAAGAATTCACTAGTATTGATGTTGAAGGAGATAAAGACGATATGCCTAGTTGCAATGATGATGAATCTGGTCTTGGAGTCGAGGTCAGATCCTCGTAGACCTCACAGCCTTTGGTTCTCTATAGAAGAAAAAGATAACATTTATTTATAAATTTTCCAAAAGTCGGGTTTTCGATCAACTTCAGTCGTCGATGGCTTCTAAGGTTGTTCAAGATGAATCCTCTTCTCCACTGCCAGAGCGTTCAAGTCTGCCTCTTGATTCTTTGTCTAGTCTACCAATACCTCATGACCTTGGTACTTTCCACTTTACTGACGTGAGTATTGATGGGCCGGAATCTTCCACTAGAACTGGCACTAAAATTCCAACTTCTAAAGGCAAAATTACTCCAATTAGCGAAGCTCTTGCACCTGGTTTGTCAGGGAGTAATACAAGGACACTTGCATACACTTGCACCCCTCAATATTGCATTATTCTCAACTTATGCCTTTTAAAGCTTAAAGTTGATTAACTTCTGTTTTCCTTTACATAAACGGTAGTGAAGAAAATGAACATTTTTGATTCCCTATAGGATATACACCACCAATCGTTTGGTTCATGCTCTAGTTCTTACCGTCAAGGTGGTAGTGAGAGTATTATGATTCCATTTATCACTCCGATTGGGACCGTGGTCATCAAAATAGGGGTGATAGGGATAAGCCACCTCAAGATAAGCATCGATCAAGTTCTAGATCCCCTCCTGCAAAGGGTTTTGATAAGCCAACTGATGGTCGGGATCCACCTATCGATCCTTCTCATGGACCCTCTCCTGTTTCAGTTCCTTCACAGCCTTTAGTTCCTTCTCTTTCTCAGTGGTCCAATGATCATCGTCACCATAGCAAACATGTTGCTGGTCATAGGCCCAGTAAGGAAAGTACTGAAGTCAAAATTGCTACTGAATATCCTATGATCGATCTAGCTGCTTATATGGCACAACTTCGAGAAGAGTTTCCAAATCTATGCTTTGAAGGGTTCTTTTTCCCTCCTACTCTAAAGGGGGTTCCAGATCATGTTTAGAAAATGACTATTGACCGTGTCACTGATATCCACAAACAATATCGTAAATGGATGAAGGCAACAGAGAAGACGTCGAAGGCATCTTTCGGGCGTGCGACGGAAATTAAAAGGTTAAAACGCTAGGAAGCTCAAAATAAAAGAACTATCATACTTTAACAAACAAGTTAGAAGCTTCTAGGACTTGCCTATCAGAGGCCGACAGAAAAGCTAATGCTACCATCAATTCCATGGAGAAGATGAAATCCAATCATCTTGATATGGTCCAGGTGTTACATCATCGAAATCAAAAAACAATACTTGAGAGAGATACAGCTCGAAGCAATGAATCTGCAGCGTCGAAGGAGATAGCTAAACATAAGGCTAAGATCGAGTACGTAAACAAGGAGAAAGATGATGCTCAGTAATCGCTCAGGATGCTTATGACGATCCAATGAACCTTAGACTCGAGAGAGATACAACTGTTGAAAGGGCCAAAGATGTTGATGCACTCATTCAGCGTGAAGTAGAAGCTACCAAGGATAAAGTTAGGGAGGAGATAATTAACGAGATCGACCCACTTCTTATTCTTTACAACCCCAACGTTCTCAAGCATAGAAATTTAACATGGCTTGGTGACGATTATCTGTACCAGCTCTGGCGCACGAGGGAATTCCTTTGTGGAGGAAAAAAGACCCTTAATATTGAGGAAATCAACCTGTCCAGACTTGCGAAATGCTATTAGGCGATGAACCCAAAACTTGCATGACATCCATCTTACACTTCAAAAATAATTTGCTTCTGCCTCTTCACATGAAGTGGGTGAAGGATCCAGTTGGCACAACCCGATGTTGCAACTGAATTGCCCCCAACATCATAGGCTATCCCTAGATCCATGGAAGATTCTTCAACCATCCTTGGGTATGATCCGGACAAGCCTCAGCATTCTCCAATTCTCGAACGTAGTTCTAAGGATATTTCGGCTTAACCTGGGAGCTACACCGAGGAAGGTATTTTGCCGACATCTTTCATCTTTCAAAAATTTAGGGTGTTGTCAGTTGATATTTCTAATCTTTTCACATATTTATCTAAGTTTTAAATCTGTCACGTGTTGTTCCTCCTCCCTTGCAAGCGCCTCGATTGGGTTACAAGCACCCATGACAGAATCCATTAAAGTTACAACTTCGGTCGTCGCTCAAGGTGCGCAAGAAGAAACCTTCGTCATTGATGATCAATTCATGGAGGCATTATGGAAGGAGACGACCCACATCATGAAATTCTCTTTAATAAGGATGCTATAATCATGGGCTCTGCCAACCCTACTGATGGGCTTAGCATGAAAAAGCGTGTCGAGGATATAGATTTTAACGAGCCTATTCCTATCCCGCTCCAGATGATTCCTCCTGGCAGGGCATTTGCCCAAAATGGGGTCCCCACTTCTTTTGGTGTTGAGAGTGCCTTGATCCCTCATGCTTCTAAAGACAATACCGCCTCGATCCATAAAACTGAAGACGTTTCTTTGAAGATAAGTCGAGGCGGAAAAGGGTCGAAGAGAGGATCGAGTGGTAGTTCGGATGGAGCCACTCCAAAAAAACAAAAGAAGGATAGGAAATCCAAGAAATGATCATTGGGTTGGTGTGATGTGTAAATAGCTTGGATGGCTACGTTTTCTTTTCATCGGTCGTATTTGTTTGGGTACGACCCCCACTTTTACTTCTCATTTTGGATAAACTTTGTATTATGAACAACAAGTTTAGTGTGAATAAGAATTCTTCTATTTTGTGTGGAATTTTCGTATACGCTTATTAAATGATCAAACTATCATATTTTCCATTTAATATATTTGTGACCTGTTGCTCGTTGGGTCGGATATTGATCCAACTTACCCATCCCAAGGTCTCCCTGAGGTCATGGCCTCGAGTCATATCAAACACTGGGCTTGAGCCTTAGTGTTACGCCATCGAATTCAGCGGTTTTAGTAATTATACCTCTGCCCCCAGTATCAAGTTAGCAAACTAGATGGTGGACGGTCGAACTCCATCCTTAGCGAATTTGTACTCCTTCTGTCGGTTTTAGGCCAGAGTTTATGGAATAGTGAGTGGTCGAACCACAGTCATCTAATTATTTATACTCGTATCCACACTCTTGGGATAAAAGTTAGTTAATGGACAGTAGGATCACACCCTTTCACCATCTATTCTCATATCCACACTAGGGGACTTGAGTTATTTCATAGGTGATCAGTCACACACACTTAGTATTTGTACGCATATCCGCACTCTAGGGATATGAGTTATTCAAAAAATTGTCGAGTTCAGTTCTCTTTGGTCAGTTGTTCTACCCTCAAATATAGGGTCTGACTCATCAAGTGGCTGGTCGAATCATGACCACTCTTGAATTATGTCGGGCCCATCAAATAGTGGGATTTAGTCTGTCGTATATCGCGACTAACATGTATATCAATGGCAGGTCATAAATATGATGGAAAATTCAAAGTTCTATTTGCTGAATGGAAAGGAATGACATAATTTATCTTAATACATATTTGAAAAATTAAATGATAAAGTAAATCCAGAAATTAAACACAACCGAATGAAAAAGGAAAACTAAGTGAAATAGCATCGTAAATGCTCGCTACTCCACACCCTTGGAAGTGTGACACCATCAATAGTCGCGCTTGAAAGTTCTTCTCCAAGCCTCTGTTCAACGAGGATACTGTCCTTCCTAAGTTGGATTCATATGCGATGGGATAGGAAAAATCCGTTTTAAAACAAGATCACCGACTTCGAAGGTTCTAGGTCGGACTTTAGTGTTGTAGTATCGGGCGACTCGGTGTCAATGTGCAGCTGCCCTCAAATCAACTTCCTCACGCTTGTCATCTATAAAGTCTAGAGATTCCAAAAGGAGGTCTTTGTTTGTCCTGGAATCATAATAAGTTACTTGATGAGAAGGAACTTCGAGCTCGATAGGAAGCAAGGGCAAATGGAGTTTGGCTAGTCGTGGACTTGTGGGCGGTTCAGTAAGCCCATAGTGCAGTCGGGAGTTCATCTACCCACTTTTCTCTAGATCTTTTCAAACGCTTTTTCAGAATAGATTTTATAATTTTGTTCACAGCTTCAACTTGTCCATTCCTCGAGGGTGAACGACTGCCGCAAATCTCTTTTCAATACGATACCGACTGTAGAAATCTTTAAATGCGGTACAATCGAATTGAGTCTCATTATCGGTTACAATAGTTCGTGGAAGACCAAAATGATAGGTAATGTTCTGGACAATGAAATTGATTACTTCCTTAGTCGCGATCGTAGCCAAGAGTTCCAGTTCGGCCTATTTGGTAAAGTAATCAATAGTGATAATCACATACTTTGCACCATCTTTAGAGATCAGTAAAGAACCGATAATATCTATACCCCATATGGAAAACAGCCATGGGATGACCATTTGCGTAATTTCTATTGGTGGAGCTCTTAGAACTTTTGCGTATCTGGCACTTGTTGCATTGTCTTACATATTCGGCATCATCTCGATTCAAGGTAGGTCAATAATACCCGTAATAGAGTATTTTCTTTGCTAGGGTTTGCTTCCCGGTGTGATCATCTCATTCCCCTTCATGAATTTCCTTTAGGACTCATTTTATTTCATCATGAGTGATACGTCGGAGAAGGGGAATGGAAAAACCCTTTCTGTACATAACCCATTCTTGTATAATATACGTGAAGCTTTGCGAAGGGTTTGCTGCTTTTCATCCCTACGTTCGAGAAGAACTCCCCGTGGCAAATAATCTTTAAATGGGGTCATCCATGATTCCTTCTCGGACTCCATCTCTAGTACTTTGGTCAATTTCCATCAAGTTTATACTCGAAACATTTAATATCTCGACTGGAATCAAGCTCATCTGTTGTGCATCCCCGGTCCTAGCAAACTTTGCCTATGAACCAGCCTCTCTGTTCTGGTCCTTAGGAATGTGCGTAATGTCATATTACTCAAAGTCAGTCAACAACTCCTAGACTTTGGTAAGATATGGAGCAAGCCATTTCCATTTAGCTTGGTAATCTCCCCTGATTTGATATACTACTAATTGCGAGTCGCGAAAGATTTTAAGAGATTTCATTCCCAGTTCTCTAGCGAGCTTAACTCCAGCAATCAGAGCCTCGTACTCAACTTCATTGGTTGTTGTAGGGAAATCAAGTTTTAAAGCATAGCAGATTGACTGATCTATGGGATTTACAAGCACAATCCTAGCTCTAGAACAACGATCGTTGGATGATCCATCTGAACACAACTTCCACTGTATGGTAGGGATTTCACCGCTCTTCGAAAATCATCCCATGTAGTAAATTCTGTTATAAAATCTGCTATGCCTGACCCTGGATAGTCCTTTGAGGAGGATAAGTGATATCGAATTGACTAAGTTCGATATTCCACTTGAGTAACCTTTCAGACATCTCAAGTCACTACAAGACCTGTCGCAATGGCTGGTTGGTGTAAATATCAATAGGGTATGCCTGAAAGTAAGGGCGAAGTTTCTATGATGCAATCAACAAGCAGTATGCTAGTTTTTCTATCTTCAGATAGTTCCTTTCAGCATCTGTCAATCGCTCACTAACATAATAGATCGGTCTATGAATTCGATTCTCTTCTCGAAGCAATGCGGCACTTATTACGTGTATCAACACAGCTAAGTAGACATATAAATCTTCATGATCCACTGGCTTTGATAAGATAAGAGGTTTCTCCAAATGGTTCACCAAACCTTGAAATGCGTCTTTAAAATCCTGCATCCATTCAGAATTCCTTTTTCCTCTCCTGATTAAGTCAAAGAAAGGAATGCATTTATGGGTAGTTTGGAAATGAATCGGCTTAAGGCAGCGACCTTCCCATTCAGGCTCTGTACTTTTTTGATAGTCTTTGGTGCTTGGATATTGCGAATAGCTTGGATGTTCTCAGGATTAACTTTGATTCCACGGGCATACAATGAAACCCAAGAACTTTCCTAATGCAACGCTAAAGGAACATTTTAGAGGATTAATCTTCATTTTATAACGTCGTAGGATGCTAAACATTTCCGCAAGTCTTTAATGTAGTTGTTAGACCATCATGACTTCACGAGCATATCATCCACATATACCTCCGTTATTTTCCCAATCCGATCTTTAAACATTCTGTTAACTAGGCACTCGTAGGTTGCTTCTGCATTTTTTAATCCAAATGGCATCACCACGTAGCACTATAAAGCAACATCGGTAATGAAGCTGGTATGCTCTTGGTCGGGAATGTGCATCGAGATTTTTTATATCCCAAGTACACATCTATGAAAGATAGCAATTAGTGTCCCACGGTCGAGTCTACGAGTTGGTCGATCCTTAGAAGAGGAGAACTATCTTTTAGATATGCTTTGTTCAAGTTCGAGTAATCAACGCATGTTCTGCATTTCTCATTTTCCTTTCTCACAAGCACAGGATTAGATTCCCATTTAGGGTAGAGGGCATCGCGAATAAACCCATTATCTTTGATTTTATCCACCTTCTCTTTAATAGTGGAGGGTCTCTTCGAACCCATACCACATCCTTTTTTGTTTCACCGGGACATACCTCTGGTCGATATTCAATGCATGGCTCGAAATAGTGGGTGAGATCCTATACATATTTAAGTGAGTCCAAGTGAACACATCAAGATTCACTTGGACAAATTCTATGAGTTCTTTCACCATTGGAGGGCTGCACTATGATCCGATTTTTAGGATCCGTGATGGGTCGTCGTAGCTAATGTCAATCGTTAGCTCAACCAGTGCAAACTTGGTCTCTTTAGGCCCTTTTTCATCATCTCTCAAGTCTATATCTTTATAGAACCGACCGTCGCACCCGAGCTAAGGCTCAGGCGCTAGTTGTCAATCCTCAGTGGCTTGGATGTGAACTGGCTTGTCCACACCTTTACCTTTCTCCCTCCGTTGAGCATCCCTCAACTCAGCCACATAATGGGCACGTCTAGTCACCTAATCACCATGAACAACTCCAACTCCACTATCTTTTGGGAACTTCAAAGTCAAACACCATGGGGCAAGAACTACCCAAAACTCATATAGGGCTGGTCAGCCCAAAAAAGCATTTTATGGAGAATCAACATCCTAAACAACAAAAGGCGAAATCTGGACCCTCCTACAGTCACCTTCTCCCAACTTTACAGGTAATTCAACATAACCAACAACTTCAGTTGCAGCACCGTTAAAACCATAAATGCGGGCTTTAGACAGTTTCAAATCCTTTGCTTCCATCCTCATTTGATCCTAAGCTTTCTTGAACATTATGTTTACAGAACTTTCACAACCAACAAATATCCTTCTCATAAAAGCGGGGCCCATCATGGCCGAAATGACCATTGGGTCATCGTTGGAGTCTTCACCTTGTCTGCATCACTATTTCTAAACATGATGTCATATACCATTGAACGTGCTATTTTGTCGTAGCTCCATCCACTGTGTTTGAACAACATTCAGAGTCTACATGCTTAATCACGCTAGCATAGCGCTCCATCTCAGGCCAACTTTTATCAACCGAATGTGGTCCTCTGACTATTGTGTTGATCAATAATCTTCCACCAGTCCATAAAGCTTCCTCAGCTCTATGTGGTGCTTGTTCTCGATTGGGTTCAAATGTTCCTTGCCCACTATCCTGTGGGTTTTATGAACTACTGTAACTTCCTTTCTCGAATCAGGTTTTCGATAATGTCCCAGAGATGGCTCCATTCATTGGTGTTATGCCCATAAATTTATGAAACCGAAAATAATTCCCAATTTTTTTCTACTTCTCTGTTGATTCTTTTGAAGGTGGCTTCCTGTACTGCATAGTATTGCAGCTATTCAAATAGAAATTCTCCAGAGACGTATTCAGTGGCGTGTAAGTATTGTACATCGGAATTCTAGGCTTTCCTCTTACCAGAAACCTCTTTCGTTCTCAGCTCCTATCTCTTCCTTTCTTTTGTTGATTTAGTTTATTCTGGACGTTCACTTGAACTTTTTCAAAGCTTTCACCAGATTGCTTTACTGCAATATTACTGTGTACTCCATCTCCACTTGGTCCTACAACACTTTTCTTCTTGGAGGATCTGGCTTCCTTCTTTCTTAAATATTGAGCCGCTTTTACTAAAAGAGTTCCAACATTACGGGTGGTTTGCCGGCTAACTAATCGCCAAAATCAAATTTTGGATCAATCTCTCTCGTCACGGCCATTAATATTGCACTGTCATTCGGATTACTGATTTCTGTAATAGCCAAGTGGAATCTCTCAAAATAATCTTTCAACGATTCTCCTAGAGCTTGGATCATGCTGAATAAAGATATTACATCCTTGGGCGAGTTGTGTGCATTCAGAACTTCTCTACAAACCTAGTAGCCAAATCATCAAATCTAGATATCGATCGTGGGGGTAACCTTATGAACCACATCGTTACTATCCTAGATAGAGTTATGGAAAAACATCTACACTTGGTTGCATCATCAGCACATGCGGAATCCATCAGCCATTCATATTTCATGATGTGCTGCCTGGGGTCGGTTTTTCCCTCATAGGCAGGCATAGACGGCATGTTAAACTTCCTTAGATATTTTGTATATGAAACATTATCAATAAATAGGGTATGGATTCTTAAGATTCCCCAATCATCATTGGTCAAGCCTTGGCTTTTCTCACTAGCTGTCTGACCATAGTCGACAAGTTCGGCGTTTGGATAGTTGGTGCCAAGCGGTGGTCGTGTTCCACCCCACGTGAATGGCTAGGTTAATGTTTATGAGTTGTTCCATGCCTTCTTGGTTCAACATCTTCTCGATATGTATCTTCTCAATTCGCTTCATCATCATTCCGAATAAGTATTTGGTCAACATTTAATCGAACTCTATAATCCAAATCTGCCGCAACAGCTCCAGTTTGAATCTCAACGTGCACAGGTAAGTTCCCATCTCTAGTGGAGGGATCAACACTGATCGTTCCTGGCAGACCACGATGGTCTGCATGTTCATGCCCTCAAGCTTCTGCATGATACCTGTATGTTCTGAGATGCATATGCCTATGATACTCATCAAATGAACTAGAACTCTCCAGTGCCAAGTAAGAGGTAGGGTCCCTCTTAGCCTTTCCTCGCTGTTGCTGAATGAGTTGGTTCATTAGGTTGATATTGGCCAGGATCTGCCGATTTAACTCTCGATGGCTATTCACCAGCTCTCTTATCAGATTCTAGAATTCAGTTCTCGTAAAAGAATCAATTGGATTCTGGAATTCAACTGGTTTAGCATTCACATTCATTGGTTGACTGCTTGGGTCTCCTTGCTAGATAGTAGCATTTTCGTTTCCTTCCACATTGGTTGAAGTAGATCTAGTATTCCTCACCATTATTGATAGCTTTACTTAGATTTTTGCAAATTGTCATAGAACAAGCAAACTTCTTGAAGATAACTATGCATCTCCTTTGGGGGATTTATGAAATCCATTAGCAACAAAGGGATCCTGACAAACTGAGAATCAAGGTTCTTTCTGAAAGCACCAAAATGTTTGCACCAAAAATGGTTACAAACACCCAAGAATAACTTTTATAGAGAAGTAAATGAAGAAAAGAAAAATCGAACTAAGTAAACGAACAAGTAAGCAATAGAGAATAAGTAGTAATCAAATACATGTAGGTTTATAGTGGTTCAACGTTGTATGCCTACATCCACTTTGAAGATTATCCTTTATTACTCTCTTATCTATCTGATTACAATAGTAAAATAAAGCTAACACTTGATTACAATGGAGTCTTGAGTCACCAGCAGCGTAAAGATCCTGAAAATGAACCCATAGGTCTATATTTGTAATTGAGATGACGAGATATTTCGCTAAGATTTCGGCAGAAAGCTCTCCAAGTCCATAGGGGACCACCATAAAGATTGACAAACATTGTTTATTATTTTAGAACGATCAATATAAATTATACAGATCATTATTTTTGTCTCTGGTTGCCATATGATCGTTTACGGGAGGGTCCTACATGTCTCTATGCCTTGTTCCTAAAAATGTAAAGTCATTATGAGTTGTAGATTGCGAGATATGGATCAATCTTTGTTACATTTCGATCATTCACTATGCTACACCGATCGTTATGAAGGATTGGCATAAAACAATCGGCACAAAATGGTCGACATTCCTTGAACCTCAAAGTTTTGACCTACGATATCGTTTTATGGGCTCCTTATTTTAATATACTAATGCTCTGAAAGTTTCAAGTGAATTGGCCTTGTGGATTTTGAGACATCAATCGATCCTTGCTGATTTGAGCTATTTTATGGATCGTTCTGGATCGATCTGTATAAATCCTTGCTTTGTCCATAAGTCGAGCATATGAAACCCGATCAATTTGAAATTTGGAATATAGCTCCATAGGGCTGTGCCAGTTGCTCCATACTGATTGCACATCGATCTGCTCGACCATCATCCATAGTATCGCATATAACTGATTCTCAAGGCTAGTAACTATCTATTTCTAACCAAGTTGATGATATCATAGACTTGCCAAAAGTCGGGATAACAATAAGCATATTTAAACTTTGTCTTGAAAATTTGGAATTGACCTAGTGATGCAGCTTTGACTAGGCTCAAAAAGTTTAGATACCAAACTGTCACAACCTATCCAGGATCTTCCTCACGAAATGATGATTTCGTGTCAAATAAACCGATAGAACGATAAATGCTCAGTTCCGTTGATCATGATGATACCAGAATCTAGCTATCTCCAACCCGTTGATCTCGCAAGACGCTGTGTTGAAAGATCTACAATTCGATCATTGATCACTCGTAAGTGAGACCGAGAATTGGCTTCAACTTCGTTGATTCGCTAACGAACAACCCGAAAATGGAAAGAAGAAGGAGATCGCACTCAACTTCCAACAATGGTGGCCAAAGCTCACACACAAATTTATTTCAAAATCAACTGCTTTTACAAATGACAACACACCCCTATTTATAGAAAATTACAACACACACATGCGACTCAACATAAGCGACTCACGACCTAACACATACGACTTAACATTATACGAGTTACACATCATACGACTTAACAACAACACATGCGACTCAACATCATACGATTTACAACATCATACGACTTAACAACAACACATGCGACTCAACATCATACGAGTTAAGAAGATAGCACAGCTTCAGGAACGACTTAAGCGACATACGACTTAAGAAGATAGCACAGCTTCAGGAACGACTTAAGCGACATAGGACTTAAGAAGATAACACAGCTTCAGGAATGACTTAAGCGACATACGACTTAAGAAGATAGCACAACACCATGCGACATAAGAGAACAATGCGGCATAACTGAACGACCTATAGAAATGCGTCATAAGTGAACGACCTATAGACATGCGGCTTGATTTCTTGAGTCGTTATCTTATAAGGTAGGCGATCATGGCAGGCGACTTAAGGCAGGCGACATAAGATGGTTGCGACTTAAGACAGGCGACATAACATAACTCGCTTATCATGATGCGCTGCATCATCCTCCCCGGGTTGAAAAGAATTCGACGCCGAATTTACACTTTCCTCTTCTTCGACATAATTATTCTCATGATATGGAATCAAGTGTTTGACGTTGAAAACGTTAGCAGTATGGATATAATCCGGCAATTTTAACTGATAAGCATTCTCATTAATCTTTTTTACGATTTCCAAAGGGCCAATCTTTCTATCAGCTAGTTTGTTGTAAGTACCAATAGGAAATTGATCCTTAGTCAATACTGCATATACAAAATCTCCTTCTTTGAACTCAACATTTCGTCGTTTAATATCTACGGATTGCTTATATTTCTCATTCGTCTTAAACAATCATTCCTGCACAACCTTGTGGCACTCTTGCAATTCATTCACAAAATCACTAGCTCGTTTGATCACTCCTTTCTGCTGTGGTACTATAGATAAATCTAATGGCCCCTTAGGAATTGTTGAGTAAACGATCTGGAATGGACTGAACCCAGTGCTACGATTAACTGCATGGTTGTGTGCAAACTCAGCTTGACACAGCTTGGAATCCCAACTCTTCAAATTGTCATTCACGCGGCATCTTAATAGATTACCTAGGGATCTATTCACAACTTCTGTCTGTCCATCCGTCTGTGGATGATAAGCACCACTAAATTTCAGCTTTGTCCCGACCATTCTCCATAGACTCATCCAAAAATGACTCAGAAAACGAGTGTCTCTATCCGATACAATAGATTCAGGCAACCCATAAAGACGATAGATCTCTCTGAAGTATAACTGTGTGACAATAACTGCATCTGCAGTCTTTTTGCATGCGATAAAATGTACCATTTTTGAAAACCGATCAACCACCACGTAGATAGAATCATTGCCACGTTGCGTCCTCGGCAAGCCCAATACAAAGTCCATACTAACATCCACCCATGGTTTAGTAGGTATAGGCAACGACATATATAAACCTGCATTTGTTGCGGTCCCCTTTGAAACTTGACAAATATGGCACCTCTGAACGAATTTTTCAACCTCCTTCCTCATTGACGGCCAAAAATAAGACTTTGAGATCAACTGCATAGTACGGTCGCGACCCACGTGTCCTTCTTCATGTAATTCTTTGATGATTTTCATTCGTAGACTGCAATCTGGAATACACAACTGATTTCGTTCGAATAGAAAACCTTCAACCAGCATATATCCAGCCATGTTTCCCTGCTTGACTTTGTCTAGGATTTCGGAAAAATATGAATCTGAAGTAAGAAGATCTGGAAGTAAGTCAAAACCCATCACCTCTATTCTCATGGTTGTTAGTAAATTATTCCTCCGACTCAATGCATCAGCGACGCGATTAGTTACTCCAGACTTGTGCTTTATGACGAATGTAAATTGCTGCAAGTAAGCTATCCACGATGCGTGCCTAGCTACAATTTTATTCTGCCATTGTAAATGTTTCAATGCTTCATGATCTGTATACAAAACAAATTCTTTGTGGAACAAGTAATGTCTCTAATGCTTCATGGCCTGCACAATAGCATAAAACTCCACATCATAAGTATTGTAACTCATTTTTGCTCCAGAAAGTTTTTCACTGAAATAGGCAACTGGACGTCCCTTCTGACTCAACACTCCTCCGATTCCAACTTTGGATGCATCTGTATGTAAATCAAATAGTAACTGAAAATCTGGCAACACTAGAATCAGTTCTGAGGTTAAAAGTTCCTTGATTTGTTCAAAAGCAGATCCTGCCTCTTTCGTCCATGAAAACTGCTTTCCTTTCATACAATTAGTAATAGGAGCCATTGCACCACTAAAGTGCGGTATAAATCTTCGATAAAATGAAGCTAACCCATGGAAACTTCTGATTTCTGTTATAGTTTTGGGTTGTGGCCAATTTCTAATTGCGGCTACTTTACTCTGGTCCATTTGTATCCCTTCCTTGGACACGACATAACCCAAAAATAAAACACTTGGCGTCATGAACACGCATTTCTTCGTTGCTGCATAGAACTGTTTTTGACGAAGAATAGTTAACACCTTTCGCAAGTGTTGAATGTGCTCCTCTGTGCTAGCACTATATATCAAGATATCATCAAAGTAGACTACAACAAACTTCCCGATGTAAGGTCTGAAAATTTGATTCATCACCCTCATAAATGTGCTTGGTGCATTAGATAGACTAAATGGCATGACCAGCCATTCATATAATCCTTTCCGAGTCTTGAATGTTGTCTTCCATTCATCACCTGGTCTTATGCGAATCTAATGATAACCACTCTTAAGGTCGATCTTAGAAAAGATTACAGACCCACTGAGTTGATCCAATAGATAATCAAGTCTTGGCATAGGAAATCTGTATCTGACAGTTATTTTGTTAAGTGCTCTGCTGTCTGTACACATTCTCCATGAACCATCTTTCTTCGGTACCAACAGAGCTGGTACAGCACAAGGACCGAGACTCTCTCGAACACGCCCTTGCTTAAGCAACTCCTCAACTTGTCTCCTCAACTCTTCATGCTCTTTTGGACTCATACGATAATGCGGCCTATGCGGTAAAACAACACTTGGAACTAGATCAATTTGATGTTGTATATCCCTCAGTGGCGGTAATTCCTTGGGTAATTCTGCAGGAAAGACATCTTCAAATTCATTTAACACCGGTCTAACCTCCGTAGGAATTTCAAGATCTTCACTTGTTTCATACCGAATTAATATAAATAATTCAGCACTATCTTTCACTTCTTTAACAAATTCTCTCGTAGATAATAGACTAGTTGATTCCACTTTCTTCACTGACTTGCTTTCACTTTGTTCACGCTTCTTAGGAACTAAGGTAACTTGGGTACCTTCGAACATGAAACTGTAGCTATTGGTGCGACCATTATGTTGTATAGCTCTATCATATTGTCGTGGTCTTCCCAATAGTAGATGACACACATTCATATCGACAACATCACACCATATATCATCTTTGTATTTCTTCCCAATAGAAAATGTAACAAATGCTCGTCTTCCCGCTGTCACTTCTCCACCTTTCTTTAACCATGCCAGTTTATAAGGTCTAGGGCGTTTTTCAGTCTTCAACCCTAACTTCTTGATGGCTTCTTCAAAAATAATGTTATCGCAGCTTCCCGCATCAATAACAAATCGACAAACCTTTCCCAAGATAGTACATGTAGACTGAAAGATATTTCTTCTCAACCAACTAGAATCATTCTCATGCTTTGGCATTAAACAAGACCTCCTTATCATCAAGTTACACCCTTCGTCTCCTGACACAACTTCTTCATCTTCATCAAACTTCGATGGTTGAGAATAATCAATTTCAGCTTCCACATCCTCATACTCACATTCCTCTGCAACTAATGCTCTCTTCTTTGGCTTTGTACATTCATTACTTTTATGGCCAAACTTCTGACAATTATAGCACTTGATACTGTTATTGACCTTTGCTTTAGCGGCTTCATTGACAATTGGTTTATTGACTGCCTTGGAAACATTAACACTGCTACTAGCACCCTTATTCTGGTTGTTAGAACCCGGCAAACACACCAATTCCTCGTCTTCCTTGTTTCTCCCAAGCTAGAGCCTTCTGGTGTGCTTCAGCAACAGACATTGGATTAAACATATTAACCATGTCTTGAATTTGCATTCGTAACCTTCCAACATATCTAGCCGTTAGCTGTTCCTCGGTTTCCATAATATCATTCCTTGCAATCAATTGATAGAATTCATCTGCATAGTCATTCACTGTCTTCGTCCCTTGTCTCAAATTCTGCAAACGTTGATACATAAGAGATTGATAATTGTACGGCAAGAAAGTCACTTTCATCATCTTTCTCATCTTCTCCCAAGTGACAACTTTTGATTTTTCCATTCTCTTCCGAGTTAGTTTAGTTTGTTGCCACCAAGCTATAGCTCTTCCCCTAAGTTTTGTAGCAACTAATTGGACTCTGCGATTCTCAGGCACATCCTTGAATTTTAAAATTTCTTCAACATTCGACAACCAATCAAGAAATTCTTCTGCTTGCATACCACCTTTGAATTCTGGAATTTCCATCCTCATACCTAACTCCCATTTACGATCATTTTCTGAATCTAGATATTGATTTCGCACTTGGCCTTGATTTCGATAATGAATACTACCTCCATCACCATCTTCCTCAAAATCAGATGTATTTCGATATCGATCCTGACCATCTACGTCCCTACGACCACGCATGTCCCTTATACCATGTCTTTCAGCATCACGATATGGTTCATTTTCGAACCCACGTTGAGTTCTTCCCTCTTCATTTCGGTACCCATGGTGGTCTCGCATCATTGAAACTGATGATTCTCTCCTATCTCGATAAGACCGGGGTGACATCCTCCTTTCTTCCGAAACCGATGGTGAAATCATGTTTCCACCCTGGTTCGAAACTGGTGACGTTCTCCTTTGATTTTGATTCATGTCGTTCATCAATTTCTTCAATTTTTCAATACCGTCATTGAACTTTTCATTGATACGCTGCTCCATCTGCTCAGCTTCTTGTCTTCTATACAAATCTTCAACATTATGATAGCGATTAGCACGTCTCGGAGGCATGATCATTAAACAATCTATTTCCGTCTCTGATTTGGCTCTGATACCAATTGACGCAACTTTGACTAGGCTCGAACAGTTTAGATACCAAACTGTCACAGCCTATTCAGGATCTTCCTCACGAAATGATGATTTCGTGTCAAATAAACCGATAGAACGATAAATGCTCAGTTCCTTTGATCGTGATGATACCAGAATCTAGCTATCTCCAACCCGTTGATCTCGCAAGATGCCGTATTGAAAGATCTACAATTCGATCGTTGATCACTCGTAAGTGATACCGAGAATTGGCTTCAACTTCGTTGATTCGCTCACGAATAACCCGAAGATGGAAAGAAGAAGGAGATCACACTCAACTTCCAACAATGGTGGCCAAAGCTCACACACAAATTTATTTCAAAATCAATTGCTTTTACAAATTACAACACACCCCTATTTATAGGAAATTACAACACACACATGCGACTCAACACATGCGACTCACGACCTAACACATACGACTTAACATCATACGAGTTACACATCATACGACTTAACAACAACACATGCGACTCAACATCATATGATTTACAACATCATACGACTTAACAACAACACATGCGACTCAACATCATACGACTTAAGAAGATAGCACAGCTTCAGGAACAACTTAAGCGACATACGACTTAAGAATATAGCACAACACCATGCGACATAAGAGAACAATGCGGCATAACCGAACAACCTATAGAAATGCGGCATAAGTGAACGACCTATAGACATGCGGCTTGATTTCTTGAGTCGGTATCTTATAAGGTAGACGATCATGACAGGCGACTTAAGGCAGGCGACATAAAATGGTTGCGACTTAAGGCAGGCGACATAAGATGGTTGCGACTTAAGATGGTTGATATAAGGCGCTTATCATGATGCGCTGCATCACCTAGTTAAATGCAAGTAGGTTAGATTATGAGCAGTTGAATCATTATCCTGAAAAAAAATGTCTAAGGAAGGATTACAAATTTTCTATAGATTTTAGTGAAGAATAGTTATTGTGTACAATGTGAAAATGTTCTAAGATAATTATTTGTTGAAAACTACAAAAAGTATTCGCCCTTACTAGATTTCTTAAGTGCGTTGCCAATGTCACTATCCTCCCTATTGTTCTTGTTCGCTTGCTTTGAAGTTCACAAATTCAACGAAGATTGCATTAGTAGCTGCATCAATAATATTGTTAGACAATTAAGGAGGATAATAGATATATAAGGTGTCGGTATCTGATTAATTCACCAAGCTTAACTAATATCTATAACTCCAGCTCGTTTAAAATAGATGAATGCAATATAGTCACAGTTTCTGGCATTGCTCATTAAATTAATGAAGTCGAACAAAAATCCTACATATAGAGTTAGAGTCTTCATGAATACCAAATCTATTAGGTTAACTCAACTGTAATTGGGTTAAAAAGGCAAACACCAAAATTCAAAAGACGGGGTTAGGGTTTAAGCAACAACCGAGAGGAATACGTGAGAAATAAGCATCTTTGATGCAGTGATGTTTGGTTTTCACAGTGTGAATTGGAAATGGTCTAATGCAATCAGAGAAGAAGTTAGAAGAAGATTATGAGAAGCAGCAAGACAGTGGAAGACCTGGGTTGGTCTGAGGCCACTATTATAGTGATGATTGTAGTTTTTGGTGATGATATAAGAATTTGTGATGAAGTGTGTTGTGAGGAGAATGAGATAATGTATACGGGAAGATGGTAGAAATGCAAGGGTAGCGAATATATGGTAGTTTTGTGGAGTGCAGGCAATGAAAATTCAAGGAAGAATTGAAAAAGCATATGAAAATGAACAGGTTGAATCAAGCATGAGAGGATTTAAATTGTACAATGATATGGAAAAAGATCAAGAAATGAACTACTGAAAAAAATGATGTACAAAGTTTATGTATTGATTTGACAATGAAATGTAAATTTTGCTAGTAATATGAAACATGTACAAATTTGCAAGGATAAGCGTGTATAGAAAATTCTCAAATAACAAAAATTAACAAAAGATAAATGCCAGAGTTATAGGATAGAAAACTACAAATGCTCGAATTAACAAATGATGCAGGACTTGCAAGCTACAGACAATGAGAACAAGAACTGGAATAGGGATAATGCAAGATATTACAAGAAATGGGAAATTATAAGCTAATGGTAATAAACTAGAAATAAAGAACAAATGATAGCTAGATACAAGAACTAATATTGAATAATTGCAGAATTGAAATAACAGGAAATGAAATGGCAAATTAAGGAACAAGAATGAACTGATTTTGAACTAAGATCTAATCTATATCTAAGTACAAGATTAAAGGAAGTAATTGGTACAGAGTTTGCAACTGAAAATGAAGGAAAATGAACTGTATTGCTTCAAATTTCTCAACATAATAACCAATGCATGTTCTCCCATACACACACACAACCCATGCACACATACAAGATTAATTCAACCCAAACCCATTCAACTCAGTTACAAACCAGTTCACACAAAAAAACAAACCCACTTTGCTCTATAAATATCTGCAAATACACACTACTCAACACAGACCCCAAATCAACTTGTATCAAGTGTGCATGCGTAAACATGCACACACTGATACACACATATTACTCTCTCCTCAGGCCATGTTTCCAACAATCAAAGCCTCTAACGCCTCCTGACATCCTCCCCATCACCTCTGATGAGCCAACCACTATATAAAGTTGAACTTGGTTGGTATTTATTTTCTTCTTCAGTTTCTGCCTGCAAACGGCAGCTTCCCTTCTTCAATATCATGATAATCATGGTTTGGTTTTTGCATCTCCCCTCTTCTTCAAGAATAGACCATGTCCCAAGGTCCAAGATGGGAAATCTTCCAATCATTGGCCAATAATCCTCCTAAGTAACCTCCTCCTCTAGTCTATCTTTCCACTTAACTAAAATTTGCACAACTACCTCATTATTCCTAGGGATCATCCTCCTATCCAAAATCCTCTCTGACTATTCTACCATTTCTTCCACAAAGCTTGAAGCATCTTCTTGTATCACCACTCCATTTCCCACTCTTTTCTTCAATTGAGATACATGAAACACTGGATGTATCTTTGCAAAATAGGCAGTTGTAATCTGTATGCTACCTTCCCAATCTTCTCTATCACCTTGCATGGCCCATAAAATTTTGGAGAAATTTATGTATTCTCTGGTTCTTAGCAGTGATTTGCTTATAAGGTTGAAGTTTTTAAAACACCCAATCTTCATTTTCAAAGTCCCTCTCTGTCCTTCTTAGATCTGCA
Source organism: Allium cepa (assembly GCA_030765085.1). Lineage (NCBI taxonomy): Eukaryota > Viridiplantae > Streptophyta > Magnoliopsida > Asparagales > Amaryllidaceae > Allium > Allium cepa. Next base: position 88,104,179 of record CM060930.1, on the reverse strand, counting down.
TATTTCTTCATCCTCTCTTGAGTCATCTTTAAGCTATCTTTTAGAAATTCTAGCATAACGTCTTTGGTAAATAATTGCTCTCCTATCAATTCCACTTTGGCAGTGTTTAGCACATAGGATAGAAGGTTAGGGCAGTCAATACAATAGACGGTTTTAAATGAGGTGGTGTTAGTAGGGGATTTCCAAGTATTGTTACACCAATACTCAACTAGAGATAACCAATTTGCCCATGCTTGAGGCTTATGACATACAAAGCATCTTAAATAACCTTTCAATATTTTGTTAACAACCTCAGTTTGTCCATCACTCCGAGGATGAGAGGCTAAGCTAAATTTTAAAGTACTCCCTTGTAATCTAAAAAACTCTTACCAAAAATGATTGGTAAATAAAGTGTCCCTATCACTAACAATGGTCTTAGGCATGCCGTGTAGCTTAAAGATTCCATTAAAAAACGTTGTTGCTACCTCCTTTGTTGTATATGGGTGATGAAGTGGAAAAAAATATGCATACTTGCTCAACCTATCCACAACCACAAATATGACAGTGTATGAATGACTCTTGGGCTAGCAAGTAATGAAATCCACGGAAATATCTGTCCAAATACTTTCAGGAACAGTTAGAGGTTGTAAGAGACTAGAAATTAAAATGTTTTCACTCTTATTTCTTTGGCATTCATCATAAGATTTAACAAACTCCTCAATGCTTCGTTTTGTTTTCTTCCAATATAACACTTGCTTTAACTTCTTCATAGTTCCTTTAACACTAGAATGACCTCCTAAGAAGGTGAAATGATGTTCCTTGATCAGGGTTTCGGTTAATAAAGGGAGATGATGGTCTGTTGATGGTGAAATATCATATCTTCCCCTACTTTATACTTGATATCCAGTAGCTCCTTCCTTTGAATCCTTGATTTTTATTGCTGGTACCATGTAGAAGTTTGTAAAGTGTTCTTCAACTCCTACAACCAAGGGGTTTGCTCCACTGAAACTGCTTGCAATTGCCCCTTTTCCATTGTTTCTTCTTCCCTCCTAGATAATGAATCGGCCATTACATTTTCTCTTCCATTCTTGTATCCTACTTTGTAATAAAAACCATAAAGCTTTGCTAACCATTTATGTTGAAGGCCAGTGGATAATATCTATAATAATAGAAATTTTAAACTTTGATGATATGTCTTTATTATGAATTGCCTTCCCATTAGATACTATGTCCATTTTCTTGTTGCAATGATAATGGCTAGTAATTCCTTTTCATATGTAGACAGTGCTGAATTCCTCCCATGCAATGCTTTGCTTAGATATGCCAATGGTTTGCCATTCTATGTCAACACTGCTCCAACTCCTTGCCCACTTGCATCAAACTCCAAGGTAAAATGGTAGATTGAAGTCAGGCATAGCTAAGATTGGTGGTGTGGTCAAACAATGTTGAGTTTCAAAGGCTTCCTTAGCTTCTTCACTACACTTGAATGCATCCTCCTTTAACATCTCAGTTAATGGTTTAACAATCACTCTATAACCCTGAGCGAACTGTCTGTGGTAACTAATTAGCCCTAAAAATCCTCTCAAAGCCTTCAAACTTTGGGCAATGGCCATTCAAGCAGTGCCTTCACTTAATTGGGGTCAACAACAATGCCTTCGTATGAGATGACATGTCCAAGATATTGTATTTATTCTTTAGAAAAATGGTACTTAAATAATTTGATCACAAGCTCATTGTGCTTTAGGACCTGGAAAGTTAAGTTCAAATGTTCCAAGACCATGTCTGGCTTTATCAGTATGTCATCCAAATAAACCAATAAAATTTTCTCAAGTAGGATCTAAAAATATCATTCATCGGTAATTGGAAGGTAGATGGAGCATTAACTATCCCGTTAATATGAATTCATAACGACCATCATGGGTCTTGAAAGCTGTCTTGGGTATGTCTGGTTCATACATTCTGATCAGGTGGTACTGACCTCAAATCAAGCTTAGAGAAGAACCTAGATCCTTGAAGCTCATCAAAAAGTTCATCTATCAATGGTATGTGGAAATTTTCTTTTAGGTTTTGGGAGTTTAGGGTCCTATAATCAATGCAAAGCCTTTATGTTCCATCCTTCTTCCTCATCGTCACCACTGCAGAGGAGTAGAAGCTACCGCTAGGTCTGATAATGCCTAATTCCTGAAGCTCTTCGACAATTTTTTCAAGCTCATTTTAATATGGTAGGAGTGTCCATATAGTTTGAGGCAGACTGGTTTGGAGTTTGAAAACAAAGGAATTTTATGGTCATGTAACCTCTTCGGGGGTAAAGGAGGGTTAGTGGTTGTTGTTTCAGGGTATAGTTGGAGAAGCATTTCAATTTCTAGACGGATGTTGGGGCTTCCACTATTTTTAGGAGGAGATAGGGTACATAACATCATGTTAAGTTGCCCTTGTACACATTCTTTTCTCACGATTTTCTTATTAACCACTTCCAATTCTGCTTGTTGAAGTCCCTGCCAAATATATTCTTTATTGCTGTACGTGAATTTGACCTACAACTTCTCCAAATTCAAGGTTACTTCATTCATTTAGCATCCAAGATCACCTGCCAACCTTTAAGTGCAAGCAATAAAAGGTTTACGGGCATCTTACATCCTTGGCAGTTGACATGATTACATGCTCCTGATCCCATCAACTTTTCCCCATTTTCTATTGCAACTTCATTAGTCTTTGATTCATCAATTTTCAATCTCAGTTTCCTTGCTAACTGATTATGTATAAAACTATGTGTCGACCTTGAATCAATTAATATCTACACGGCTTTTCCATGAATAATGCATTTTACTTGATGGTGGAGAGGGCTGGAATGCCACACATAGCTTGAAGGGTGATTGATAGGGTTTCTTCCACTGGTTCTTCACTCTTTCATTCAGCAATTTCCACTGTGATCCCATCGTCTTGCAACTCCTCATCATGTAATGGAATTATGCCTTCTAACACGTACACTTGTGAATTTTTACACTTATGATCCCTGTGCCGTTTCTCCTTACATCCATAGCATAAGTTTTGCCTTCTCATTTCAATGATCTGACTGGGAGTAAGTCCTCTACTTCTGGTTATGTTTTTTACGGCAGTACTTCCTTCTATATGATTTGGGTTAGAGGTAAAATCAGGTGATGGTTTAGAGGATTGTGGAGGATTAGGGTTGTTTTTCTTGGAGACAGTGGAGGTAGTAGGGTATTTCTTACTTTTCTTGATTTGGATGTACTTACTTTCAAACATCTTGGCAAGGGAAACAGCTTCTTTAAAATCAACAAGTATCGAGGTGTAAGAACATCATATACCTAATCTCTTCCTTCAATCCACCAATGAATCCATCTAGTAGGAATTTAAGGGATAAGGTCTCTATGATAGCTTGTAGTTGCTCGAATCTGCTTATGTAGGCTCTCATTGTGGAATGTTGTTTGAGTTTGGATAGAGTTTCATACGGTCTTTCCATTTCCTCAGGGTTAAACCTAAACAAGATTTCTTCCTTGAACACTGATCATAACTCATGATTGATCACTGTGTTTGTATACCAGTGATACCATTGAAGTGCCTCTTTCTTGAGATAGAAAGAACATATCTCCACCCAATAGTGCTCCTCAGTATGATGAAACCTAAAGAACTGCTCTACCTGCCTCAACCAATCAGTAACTACTCCTTCACCATAAAAAATAGGAAAGTCTAACCTGTAAGAGAATAAGAGATTAGGGCAGTTTGTATTGTGGTAGTTTGGATTATGATAATTTGGATTGGGGTAGTTTTGATAATGATTTCTGGGTGCTTATGGAGGTTCTTGAGGGTACAGTGGAGGGTTCATAGTAGGGAGCATTTCTTGGTTATGGTAAGGCAGTTTTTGGTGCAACTTTTGTGGTTCTTGGACTTAGGGGGGTGGTGCTATGGGATTAGGTGGAGCATATGGGTTATAAGGAAAGGGTTTTGGCTGTTGTACAGAGGTGGATAGTGGGGATATTGTTGGTGCAACTAGAGGTATTGATGGAGCTGCAACTGGAGGTACAGATGGTGGTAGAGATGGAGCAACTAGTGGTCAATTCTTGATTTGTTGAATGTCTTGGATCAGGGTGGTATATGCTGTAGATTCCTTCAAACTTGGTGTTGAGATCTTGGATAGAGTGCTCCAAATTTCAGGCAATATGCTCCAAGTTTTGTGTAGAATGTTCAAGATTTCTCAAGGAATAATTAGTTCTATTATTAATTTCTTCCTGCCTCTACCATGGTATTTCTTGATCAAGAAGTTGTGTGTGTGTGTTTTTTTTTTTGGGGGGGGGGTGTAGGTTTGGGAAATGTTGTTGGTGATGTTTGGATTGAACTGGGGTCTGAATCATCCGCAGTTGGCTTCTCTGATACCAGTTTGGAAGAGGTGGTTTGGTCTGAGGCCATTGTCATGGTGATGGTGGTGGTTTCTGATGATGATATAAGAATTTATGATGAAGTGTTGTGAGGAAAACGAGACAACGCGAGAAGATGGTAGAAATGCAAGGGTAGTGAATATATGGTGGTTTTGTGGAGTGCAGGCAATGAAAATTCAAGCAAGGATTGAAGAAGCAGATGAAAATGAACAGTTGTATCAAATATGGAGGATTTAAATTGCACGGTGATACAGAAAAAGATCAAGAAATGCACCGCTGAAAGAAAATGATGTACAAAGCTTATGTATTGATTTGACAATGGAATTTAAATTTTGCTAGCAATATGAAACATGTACAAATTTGCAAGCATAAGCATGTACAGAAAATTCTCAAATAACAAAAATTAACAAAAGATAAATGGCAGAATCATAGGATAGAAAATTGCAAATGCTCAATTAACAAATAATGAAGGACTTATAAGCTATCGATAATGAGAACAAGAACTGGAACGAGGATGATGCAAGATATTACTAGAAATGGAAAATTATAAGCTAACGTTTATAAAATTGGAATTAAAGAACAAATGATAACTAGAAATGAAATAGAAAATTAAGGAGCAAGAATGAACTGACATTGAACTATGATATAATCTAAATCTAACTACAAGATTAAAGGAAGTAATTGGTACAAAGCTTGCAACTGAGAACGAAGAAAAAAGAATTGTATTGCTTCAGATTTCTCAACATAATGACCAGTGCATGTTCTCCCATATATATACAACCCATGCACACATACAAGACTGATTCAACCCGGACCCATTGAACTCAGTTAATCATCAAATGGCACTCAGTTCATATCTTTCTACTGATCTTTAAATGGCACTCAGTTCATATCTTTCTACTGATCTTTAAATGGCACTCAGTTCATATCTTTATATTTCTCTTTGGTATTCTTCTTTTATCCCTTCTCAAGGCAATAGAACATAGAAAAGCAGGATGCCCGTGACGGGTACGTGTGGGATGAACCAAATACTCGTTGAACTTTATTTTCCCGTTAGAAGGAGCTCGTACATGTTCGGGAGTACCGCCCGTGAATACTCCACCCGTATGAAAAGTTCTTAATGTTAGTTGAGTCCCTGGTTCCCCAATTGTCCAAGTACCAGTAGAAGATTCGGCGGCTACCGCAGCCCCTGCTTCTTCAGCGGGAACTCCGGGTTGAGGAGTTACTCGGAATGCTGCTAAGATATCAGTATGTTTGGTTTCGTAATCTTAACAAGTTCACACACAAAAACAAACCCACTTCACTCTACAAATATCTGCAAATACACACTACTCAACACGGACCCCAAATCAACTTGCATCAGGTGTGCACGTTCACACATGCACACACTCATACACACATATTACTCTCTCCTCAAGTCATGTTTCCAACAACTAAAGCCTTTGACACCCTTTTGACACTCTCCCCATCACCTTTGATGAATTGACCGCCGTACAAAGTTGAACTTGGCCGAAGTTTGTCTTCTTCTTCAGTTTCTACCTACAAACAATAGATTTCCTTCTTCAATATCATGGTAATCATGGTTTGGTTATTACTGACAGAGAGGCAGAACCCATGTTTCGGAGGAAAAAGAAAGTGAACTTTTTAGGACGAGAAAATGAACCCATGTTACCGTTAATTTTCGAAATCCGTCCGTATCCGTATTCATATCCGTATCCAAAAAACGGATAAATATATGATATCTGAAAAAAAGGATACATCCGAGAATTATCTGTCCGGTGTTTATCATGATTATAGTTAATATTTTGTATATTTTCGTACAACGATAGACATGTACTTATTTTTTTACTAAGGTAGTAGTCTGGATTATATGAATTTAATGCATATTACTTGCTTAAAACAATTTATTATCATTCTGTTTGTTATTTTTCACACTATATAAACAATGGAGTTGAAAAATAGTTTATGCCAAATCAAATTCTTTTATCTATATTTTTCAATTTGTCGATTATTAGCGGATAAGATAATTATTTAAAATCCATATGTATACATTCAAAAATTGCTTTTGAAAGTGTGGATTTGGAACCACGCATTTCCCTAAGTGTCCGTTTAGCGGTAAGACTAATTTCTCCCTGGCAAGGTAAGCTTACGTTCTCCTTATCACTCGCATTTTAAGTCACTTCCCATGGCGATAAACATCGCATCTCCGTTCTCTTTTTTCCCCTTCTTCCTATCGCCCCCTTCCACTCCGTCCAGCCCCTCTTCCTCCACCATCGTCAACCTTTCTCGCTGGAACAATGCCAATGCCGAACGTTTCCGATCCCAGGAGGAAATCGAACGCGACCTCCGCATCTCCCGTCGCTTCAAATCCCTCTCCATCCTCTCCCAAGGCAATTCCCCAAAACCTAACCCCAATCCCAATTTCAAATCAAATGGCTCTCCCTCCTCCCCCTCTGCTCCATCCATCCCCGGCCGACGATCCAAGTACTCCAAACCGCCCCAACACCCCGCCTTCCAGAAATTCCACAGGCGTCGCGACAATATAAGGAAACCTCTTCCCGAAGCTTCTGGTTTGGAAAGAGGGATAGTTTTGTCCGATAAAGGGCTCTCTTACAAATTGGAGAATGCACCTTTTGAATTTCAGTATAGTTATACTGAGACACCGAAGGTGAAGCCTTTGGCGTTGAGGGAGCAGCCTTTTTTGCCGTTTGGGCCGGATGGGGTGAAGAGGCCATGGACAGGGAGGAGGCCATTGCCGGAGAGTAAGAAGAAGCTGCCGGAATTTGATTCCTTTAAGCCACCTCCTGCGGGAAAGAAAGGCGTGAAGACTGTACAGAATCCTGGGCCGTTTTTGGTGGGGATGGGACCCAAGGTTACCCCGAGGAGCAGGGAGGAAATTTTGGGTGAGGAGTTGACTACGGAGGAGGTTAAGGATTTGGTTAAGGGGTGTGTTAAGACGAAGAGGCAGCTGAATATGGGTACGTTATTAACTGTTTGAATTTGGTTCTTCAAGCTTGACAATGGTGGTAAGTAAGATATTAGGTTAATATACATCCATGCTCATGAGTGAATTCGGTGCAACATTTGTTAAATATTCTTAATAAAAAATACAACTGATGAAATGAAACATATCAGTAATAAACTTAAGACGATTGTTGGATTCCTCTGAAATGTATGTTTCATCTCCTGGAGTGGATATTATATTCCCTGATTGATATTGCTATTGAAATATTCATGCTTAAACTAAATGTGTTGCTAAAAGCACATATAAACCTTCTTTCTACTAACAACACAAAAAACTACCACAGCTTAACATCATTTTCACTTCTTAATACCACGCTTCCCTCTATAGGCTACTTTATCGCATCTCATTCATTATATTGCTTAAGTTCAATTTTCAAATACAATTCCTCAAGAAATTCTTAATCTTAAATTAAGAGATGAGAAGTTCATTCGAACTCAACCAGAAAAGCACCAACGTCATTTGCAGTAAGGCACATTGCAACCACCTACATCACCAGCGGCTCTCCTTCATTTAGTATTTTTGAATAAAATTATCTATGTTTTCAATTTTTATGTTAAATTTTGTTAATTAGTAATATGGGGGTTGAGGTAAATTTCAATTGGTATTTGATTATGAATTCAAGTTAGGTTTTAATTAGAATTCGAGTTAATTTTATTTCTATGAACCTGATTTGGTTTAATGATCAAAAATTGATAGTCAATGACAATTTATGGAGATGGATTTTGGAATGGAGTTGAATGGATTTCAATAATGTGAAGATAAGTGAAAAACTCAATGTGGTACTAGGAAGTAGGTAATTTTATTAAAAATTTGTGGTATTAGGAAGAAGGTTTATGGATGCTTTTAGCAACACATTAAACTAATTTAGAGGATTACATTCAGATACAAATACTAGATTTTAGCCATGTTATCAAATCTAGTATATATTTGTTATTAATATTGAAATTGGTTTAGGTTTTTATTTTCAAACGCAGATAGTGCCATATCCACATCCGCTGCGGATACGGACGAATATTAGATAATTATCGATAAATCAAGAAGCATAAATATAAAAATTTAGTTTTAAGAGATTATAGAAATATGACAAATAAGCAAATATGACGATAATAAATAGTTTTGAACAGTTAATATACATTAAACACATATAATATAAACTGTTAACTTGATAAAATAATAAGTTATATGTTTCACTATACTACAATACACAATATAAGCTATATTTTTTTACAAAAGCCGGAAGGATGATATTCGGATGCTGATGCTTTCGTATCCACATACGTATCCGTATTTTCGGATGTTGAATATTTATCTGATTTTTAGATACGGATGTAGTTAGATTTTGGATTTTTCGGGTATCCTACAAACTTAAATTGGTTCAGCCACAACACACTTCCGCCACACCTCTTTTAGTCTATGCTACACATTTCTGAGTATATCAAATTACAGATATGTTTAATTCACACCATGTACAACCTATGTATAATAAAATAAGCTCATTTCTAAATGTTCAACTCCTTCAAAATGTTAAATCATAAATTACCCTTAATACGTTTAGCATATTAATTTAGGATGTAATTTTGAATGTGATAGGGGAATGAGCTAATTCACTGAGAAGTTGATCCGGGTGGCATGTAAACATCTTATCTTTTGGAATAGTTTAAAAAATATATGTAATAAGGTGTAGTAGTTGTGGAATGTGGCAAATTCCTCATTCTTTTTTTAGCATAAAAGAAACCGAATGCATTGAGATATCTACCGTGCAATCATATGTTCTGCTATTTTAATTGTTTTTTTCAAACAATTTGTCCTTATGTGGTATATGTGGATGTGGTGTATGAGAAGAGAGAGCATATTTGGTTGGTTTCAAACAAGGACTAACTTTTTTGAAAATAAACCAAACCGACCATCGCTTATTTTAGTTGATTTCTGATTTTTTTTTTGATTTTATATTCATAAGTACATTAATATGGCTAAAGTGTTTTAATAAGTATTTTTATGATTTTTATATATAATCGTCAGCGTAGTTTTTCGATACACTAACCCTCAATGTTCAGAAGTTAGTTCCAAAGTAAAGCTCTTGGTATTAGAGGCTGACCTGAAAGATCATCGAGAGTCAGTTTAGAAACAATTAGAAACAAAAAAGAAAAAAGCAGCAAAGAACAAAATGATTTATAGTAATTTAGGAGATCTCATATGTCCACTTTCGGTAGTTGCTCTTATTACCCTTTCTTATGCCGAGATGGCTCCAGTCTTAATACATTCATTAATAACCTCTTTGTAAAAGCTAAAGATGATCATTATTTGGAAATTTAAATGAGAATTTGTAGCGAGCTTTGGTTGCGGTTGTCAACTTATATTTCATATCTCAAGTCCTTGATGCATAGATCATTTATTTATATTGGTTGAAAGTGTCATGGATTGCTGACTTGGTTGATTGTAGAGCCTTGATTAATACATGTGTCATCATCAAGTTGCTCGTTGGTTCACACAGATTGATGATGTGTGATTTTTGGATAAAAATTGCGGTATCGTGGATTTGTTAGCTTCGTTTGATGTATGCTTTACGTTATTGGGACGTTCTAAGCCATAATTGGTTGCTTTGAGCCCGCTGTATTTGATTTGCATTTAAGGTGACTTTGCTTGCAAATTGCGCCATGCGACATGCTGAAGGGGTTTTGACACTAAAATTCATTGCAATATACTGAAGCATCTATCGTCAACATTGTAAGATTGGGAGCTTGTATCATATATCAAGCTCCAATTTTTGACATCGTATAGTCTTGACTTTGTAGCGAGATTGTAGATAATAAGTATTGAGTTGCATTGAGCTTCCAGTTTTAGGCATTTGATATTTAAACTTCACGAGGAAAGTATTTACGGCAGAAGACGTCAATTGTGATCGAAAGGAGTAAATCTTTGGTTTCTTTCCTTCGGTTATAAGTTGAATAGCAAAAACATGTAAACTCTTTGTTAAAACAATGGTGTGTACATGCCCTCTAAAGTTTGCTTCGTATGATTGAATACGAAGTGAACTTTGGTAGATTAGTTAGAATAAGATATGCACTTAGATATGAATATCATTTTCATCAATGTTTATGAATATCCTTTTCAGACAAGCACCATTGTCAAGTGGTTAAGTGATTCGGTTTTGGTGCGAAAGGTCACAAGTTCGAAACTTCCGTAGCGTGATTCGAACGTTTATTGACATGTGATATGTTGTCCCAACGACATGTTGTATATAAAGTACCATTTCAAAAAAAATGAGCGATTTTTTCTTAACTTGAAACCATGTAATGCTTGTATATTATATTATATTTTCGCGATTTCAAAAGAACTTTTTCAACTAGGAAATCAATCATGACTATAAGAAAGGAAATAGTTGCAGCTCGTGTGATGCAGTTTACTGTAACTTAAGCTTAAGACCGGGTTAATGATCCAAATGTCCCTTTGACTTCAGCAGCATTATTTTTGGGGTTGCTTGTCAGTACCATGAAGATTTCTTGTGGATGTTCCACGAACATTCTAACATTCCGATTTGGCAACTACGAATTTTGATCACTAAAAGCAATAATTATCTTCGATTCCTCTTCTAGGGCGTTAGCCCATCATAAACTACTAACCAATTTGAATACTCAATTATCATTGTAAATGTTATAAATAATGAACATTCACTTTGGTCGGAATCAACCGAAGAAGACATTTTATTTACCATATGGTAGACTTATTCCTTAGTTTTGTGACGATGATCTCTTTGAAGATCTATCGCTTTGATACGTGGATTGTGTGAGTCAAATCCATTTACCCAAATACATAATTTTCATATAGAAGTTTACGTTTTGCGTGGCCGAAATCGTTGTTTATTGCAGAGTCCTACAAAACATAAATTACTGGTAAGCAAAAGTTATTTTTAAGGGATTTCAACTCCATTGGGCTGTAGTGACCGAAAATTAACTTCATTTTGGTTCTCAACATCACTAAATACCGATGATCGAAAGCAATTTATAAAATATTTTTTGTGAAAGATACGTTGTTTGTGCAATATATAAAGTTGCAAACACAAATCATCAAATTTTGAAAGCTTTTTAAAAGTTTTTTCACATCTTATTTGTTAAGTAGGTGAGCGTATCATATGCAAGGTTTCAAATCTCATATTTCGATCGCGTTTTGTCTTGGAAATTTTACAGACAATATTTCGTATCGGACGAGATCTCGGATGAGATGAGTGTCTCTCGGGTATCCACTCAGACTGACATCTGGGATCTTAAAGTCCATCTCTGGACTATCTCGAAGTAACTTAACCATCTAAAGTTGACATTTTAAAGATTTTTACAATAATTGTTACCACATAATTTTTATAAAACGATAATATTAATTTTTCTTTTTAGAGTGGAGTGGTAATATGATTGATTTATATTAACTAACGAATTCTACTAATCTGAATGTTAAAAATAAAAAATATAAATATTTTATTTTTGCTTACTTGTTAATAATGAAACATAGAATTATAAGGTTTGCAAAATGTCGTTAGAGTGCATTTTTTTTATTAATACAAGAAGTAAAAGATATATGTAAATGAAATGACACAACTTTGTATGAGATCTTATATTGAAATCTTACCCCAAATATTCACTTGAGATCTCAATATCTTGAAGGACATTAGTGTCAAATTAAAAAAATAAATTTAATGTCTTGTTTAACTAAATCTCGTCTCACTCAAGTTTGAAATGAGATCTCGAGTGAGATCTCAGATGAGATAAATGAGATTTGAAACAGTGATCATATAACATACACGAGTAGTAGTATGGTTTGAGATATTATGTGTTCCATGTTTGAAGAATCATATTATTTTTCGGCCTTTTGAGTCTGTATGTAATAATAGGTATAGCTTCGTGAAGAATCAGTGTTCCTTCTCAATTATTACAAAGGGGATCATCAATCGAATCTTTGGTATTTGACATGATTTTGTAGAGGACTAGATCTCCTTTTTCAAAAAAATGCAATGTTTGACGCGTTGGTGTAGTATTGAGATGCATTGATTGCAGTATTGAGACATTCTTTGCATGTATTCAGCTGTTCGTATTGATGCTTGCTGTCGAAGTTCAGGAAGAAAGTCGGGTAATTCTTTTGTTTTGTTAAGCACCGTAAAACATTTTTCAATGAAATGGTATGCCAAGCTTTTTCAACAGCATAGCTTCTGATTGTAGGCTAAAGAATATGGTGTATGTCTTGTCGGTGTTCAAGTACTAGTTTTATATGCCCATGGGACGTACAGTATTTTGTCTATCCAAATTTCTTTTGCTTTGTTTAAGCGCTTTTTAAGGCAATTATTGACTGCCTTATTTGCTGCTTCCACAACACCATTGGCGTGTTAATGTGCTTCCAAGGAGAAACCATTGACGATTCCATTATTTTTGTATTATCATATATGAATTCTCGGCTTTCGAATCGCGTATCGTTGTCGGTGATGGTCTTACAAGGTTCACTGAAACTTGTAACTATGTTTTCGATAGCGAATTCGACCCTTGGTGAAGTAATTAATGGCTAATATTACAAATTATGTCTCACATTTTGCCATTGGTATTGGGCCTATAAGACGGACTTGTCATCGATACTAGTTTCACTAAGGGGTGCTCTCGATATTTTAAAGATTTTTTGATCACATCTTTTTACATACTCTATGACATCTTTGTTCATTGTTTACCAATAATAACCTTATCGTAATACTTTTTCAAGTTTAAGTTGACAAAAATGATTTTCGTAAGTACTTCTTTGTGCTTCTCGAAGTAACTCTTGACTTTGTTTTTTGGTCACATATTCGTTTTTATAAAATACCATCCGAGATGGTAAAACCGATGCATTGTATTTTATTCACCATGCTTTGCTTAATTCCAAAGATAGCAAGTTCTTGATTATCATCCATGTAAAAGTGTCTTGCGAAACGGAAGGCTGGAAGTTCTTGATTACAGCTGATTGTGAACGTGTTATGGCGTAATCTCTTTCGGAAATTGTATACTTGATTTGAACTCTTGAGCATCTCTGGTGCTGGCAAAGTTGACTATGAGATTGAAGGCTGTAAGTTCTTGATTATCATCCAAATAAAAGTTCAAATCCAAAGGTAACAAGTTCTTGATTATCATCCAAATAAAAGTGTTGCGTAATTGAAGGCTGTAAGTTCTTGATTCCAGCCGATTGTGAATGTGTTATGACATATTTTTTTTTGGAAAATTGTATAATTGATTTGAATTCTTGAGCATCTTTGGTGCTGGTAAAGTTGACTACGAGACTTAAACGTTTTTATCACACACTATGCTTTCTGCATTGCAACTAAAAACAAGCGAGTAATAGTTTAGCTAATTTTGAATACAATGCTAAACTTGGGTCTTTGGTTTGATAGGGGTTGTGCACTTGGTTGAAAATGAGTGCCAGTGTAGACTTTGATCTTGTTAACACCGAGGGAAACAACCATCTTGAGCCCTATTATTCAAGATCCATACTACATCACGTTGTTTGTTGTCAAGAAGCCCAACTTAATAGCACAGTATTTTTGGTGATTAACCGGAGTAATCAATATATAACCTGCTTCCGTGCCTTGTTCATTTGACGCACCATCTACAAATAATTGTCAGCTTAGCTTTACGATATTCTTGTCTTTTAAGGTTTTGGCCTCTCGTCCAGTGCATTCAAGTATGAAATCTGCGATAGCTTGAACTTTCATATCATTTCACGGTATATGTGAAATATCATACCGATTTGATTTAATTGCCTATTTAATTAGTCTTCAGGATGTCTTACATCAATTGAACATTATTCTTAGAGGTTGATCAATAAAAAATTGATAAGATGTGATTGATAGCATGATCGAAGTTTCCTTGCAATGAAATAAGACAAATGTTGGCTTCTCAATTTGTGGACAATGTTTCTTCAAGGGACCAAGTCTTTTGCTTGCTATATTGACCATTGAATACCTTCGTCCTCTTGCATCACAATAGCTATGTAAGTCTTTAAAAGCTTTCTGACACTCGAAAGTCTATTTGAATTTTATATGCTTCTTGAGCAAGTAAAAGAACAAGATGCGTTTATCACTGGATCGACTGGTGAATCAGTTTAATAATGCAACTTTATCATTTAAACTCATTAATCCTTTGTTGTTGGTGGGAGGTTTCATATTTGTAATAGCTTTACCCTTCTTGTGGTTTGTCCCCTTAGATGTTGACCATAAAACTCAAATAATAATAATAATAATAATAATAATAATAATAATAATAATTCTAGATTGAATGTCAAAAGAACACTTTTAAGAATTCAGTTTCATATTGTACCTTCTTAATATACATAACATGTCTTATAAGTCTTGAATATAATTTGTAACTTGTTTCGATTTCACTAATATATCATCTACGTAGACCTTAATGTTTTGATCAATCTGTTTGTCAAACATCTTGTTAACTAACATTTGAAATGTTATCCCAACATTTTAAAATCAAAGGGTATAACTTTGTAAAAACAGTCACATATTCCATTGAAGATAATATGCTCTTCGTTGGGCTTGAACATCGTTAAATGATCGTTCTCAAAGTATGCATCTATAAAGAAAGTAACTGATGCCTACTAATTGCATCTACTAGCCGGTCTATATGAGGTAATGGAAAATAGTTCTTCGAACAAGCCTTCTTCAAATCAGTAAAATCTATACAAATCTTTCATTTTTCATTTGGTTTTTTGACTAATATCGGATTAGCAATCCATTTCAGCTAATGACTTCTCAAATGAAGTTATTTTTCAATAATCTTTCTACCTCTTCTAAAGCGACGTACTGAACTTTATCCAAGAGTCGACGTTTTTGTCTGATTAGGGTGAACTTCGAATCTAAGTTAAGTGAGTCACATATAATCGAGGTATATCCTTGTCATATCATGATGAGATCAACAAATACTTGTAAACTTTTCTGCAATAAACCAAGTAGGTATGGTTTCAGCCAATGTTTTAAATATCGGATTTCGGTCACGTTTCGTCTCAGAATTTTTGCACAAGTTATTTCGTATCGGGGGAGATCTCGGACGAGGTGAGTAACCGGGTGTACATCTCGGATTGACATCTCGGGTCTTATAATGCATCTCGAGAATATCTCGGATGTACCTATGTGTTTAAAATTGATGTGTCAAAAATTTATTTAGCGGTTATAACTTTCTTATTAAAACTAAAAATGGTAACATACTTGATTTACATTGAAAAAGAGAATATTTTTAGAAGAGTAGTAGCTTGATTTGCTTAATTGATTTGATAATGATTGAATAATATCCTTTTATTTGAACATAATAAAGAAGTGAAACCTTTCACTTTGACTCATTAAAATTAAGATAAAAAGTAAAAAATATGTTTAAGAAGTTGATAGATTATAATTGGATTGAATAGTTTTTTTTAATCAATATGAAAATAAAAAATATTATGGAAAATAAGAAAAATGTATAATTTTGGGTGACATCTCAGATTGAAATTTTGATCCATATTTCGAGTGAGATTTGAATATTTCGGACGAGATGAGTGTCGAGTGAGAGATGTAGGAGATTTGATGTCTCGTCTCGTTTAAGTGTGAAAAGGAAATCTCGGACGATATATAGGAGATTTATAACCATGGTTTCAGCAGATAAATAAGTACCAATTTGACCATCTTGGTTGAATCATTCAAATCTTAGTTTCAAATTCTGAGCTAAGGTTTACATCCTGTATTTTTCGAACTAGATCAGTTAAATTCAGCAATAATTTCTACGTCTTTTGGTCTCCATCGAGACTCAACTTGTCTTCATGGTCCATGCATGCATTCTCCAAATCATTAAAATGCACTTTGATATGGCCATCAAGGTTTAACGTTTCATTGGTGTTTGTAGCATATACCTAATGCCTTAGCATTGGCGTTTCTCATAAAACCCTCCGTCATCAACCAAGCGATAACACTTGCACCGGTCTGTAGCAGAGCATGCTTTCAACGTGCTCTCTCTTCTGTTATCATTAGCTCTTTGACCGAGTTTTTTGTTTATTCACGACCTTAACTTTTTGGTGGCAGCTGACGTAGAAGGATTTTTGGCAACACCTTCAGTATGGACTCTCATGACTTTCAAAGCATTTAGTTGGTGTTGAGCATTTTCCATAAATGCTAAAATCATCCTCTTAAACTAGTTGTAGAGTTATGGTCTCAATGTCCAGAAGGATTCTTAGTTTATTGCGACACCAACCATTTAACGTCCAAAAGCTAGTTTCGAAGTAAAGGTCTCAATATCGAAGGCTGATTGGAGCGGTAAGGATCGAGAATCGGCTTGGAAACAAGAAGTAGAGAGCAGTAAGGAACACAATGATATATAGTGGTTCGTGAGTTCCCCTACATTCACTTTTGATGGTTGCTCTAATTATTTCTTATGTCAAGATGAATGTAGCATTACTGACAATCATTAATGATATCTTTGTAAGATCTTGAGATAGAACTTGTGACGAACTTTGTTTACAGTTGTCAGCTCGTATTTCATATAAACTTTCCTTTATGAACTCTCTATTTAAAGTGGTTGAAAATGTTGTAGATTGCTGATTTGGTGGATTGTAGGTTAATACGTGTGTCATCATTCTCATTGATTCACATGGATTGATGACGTGTAATTTATGGATAGAACTTGCGGTATAATGGCTTTGTTAGCTTCTTTCTACGTAAGCTTTGCTCTGTGAGCTTCGTTCTATGTATGCTTTCCTCTATAATGGCGCTTCTGGCAATTGGCTTTGTAGTGGTGCTCTTGGCCATAACTGATTGCTTTGGGTCTGTTGTATTTGACTTGCTTTTAAGGCGGCTTGCAAAGTGTGCTAGGTGACGCCGATGGGACTTTTGGACTCTAGAATCCATTATAATATATTGAGGTATTTATTGTCATTGTTTGAAGCGTTGAGGGCTTGCATCATATATTTGCCTTCGACTTTTAGTCGTATATAGTATCAACATTGCAGCTAGATCGTAAATAATAAGTATTGAGTTGCATTAGACTTTTGGTGTCAGACATTTGATATTTAAAGTTCATGAGGAAAGTATTTACAGACAAAGGCTTTGGTTATAGCCGAAAGGAGTAAAGCTCCAATATTTGTTTGGTTTCTTCGCTTCGGTTATGAGTTGAATAGCCGAAAATATATCTTATCTTTGTAAAAATAACGGTGTAACAATGATTTTGTTATATTTTTGAGACACATGGAATGTATTTATAAGTAATCTAAAAAACTTAACAACATTTTTAATTTTGACAATGAAATAAACGTTTGATTATTTTAATTCATGGATCAAATACAGTTATTTTGTGAACTATTTATTGATCATCGTAACTAAATAATCAAAACAAATAGATCAAAATGAATAATTTTGGTTGATTTATTTGATTCTGACCAAATAATGTTTAATCTTATAAGAAGTGTAGTTGCCAACACCTTCTAATTATGTTTATTTCAATAATCACATAATAATATAATTCTCATACTATACTTTTTGCAATCTGCTACAACCATAGTTGAATAAATATTGTTTTCTATTATCGTCATCAGTGACTATTATCGACATCGATATAATTTGTATCAAGGACAATATACGATATTTTAGAAATATAAACTTAATGTAAATGTAATAGCAATATGTTTGTTACAAGTTGCAAAAAGTTGTATTAAATCACAAAAATATATATACTCCACTTTAGCACTTCAGGTATTTATTGTTAGATTATTTGATAATATACATATCAACTAGTTTTATGTTAAGCTTCGGTATTATGGTCAAGTTCAATACTTTGGTTATTGAAATCTTTTTTATTTATGTGTCCCTTCGTGTAATGTTTTGGACTTAACTTTAAGAGTAATTAAACTATTCAAGTTAAATGGATTTTGAGCCAAAGGTCGCTAATCAAAACAAAACAAAAAAATACCCCCGCCTCAAATTGAATGTATTTTCACTAGTAAATCACAAATCTCATGGATTTTATAGCAGTGTCATGCATTTGTTCATAAAAATCATACTTTAAAATTCAACATTTTTGGGAAAATTGAAGTTGATGATTCATTTATTAAACCACATGCTTAGGACAAAAGTCGATTTAACTACCTTTAGGGACTTGAAATTCAAAAACCATTTTAACTGCCATCAGGTGTATAAGTCAGTTTAACGTCCTTCTAAGACTCCAAAGGCAATTTAGCTATCTTATTCAGTATCTAAATCAAGTATAGCGTGCCTTTTAAGACTCAGAAAGCAGCTAACTTGCCTTTTGTGGCTTAGAAGGTAGTTAAATTAATTTTGAGGCCGGAGAAAGACTAAGATGCTTTCTCAGAGTCCTAACATACTTTAACTATCTTTTTCATCTTCGAAGGCAGATCTTTTGAGACTAAATGAAATTTATCTACCTTGATAGCCATAGAAAATAGTTAACCGCTTTCAAAAGCTGTTACCTCCAAAGCTTGTTAAATTACATTTAGTTTCATTTGAAAGGTATGGCTAATCATAATGAATTAGATGATGTAGAAAGTTTTGAGTTATATTTTATATGGTAAAGAAGGATTTCTCACACGCATGCATGCATGCGCACATTAAAAAATTGAAATATAGAAAGGAAAAAGTAATTTAATGGTGAGAATAGATCTTGAGTCCGAGTTTTTTTAATAGAAATTGTAGGGTTTCTAATACTAAAATATATGGATGCGATAAATTGATGAAATAAGATGATTGAAATTGACAAAGCAAGGATGCGTTTTGCAATTTATTATGTGGTTGAGACACATTTTGAAATAGTATTATCGATCCTG
Organism: Allium cepa; assembly: GCA_030765085.1. Lineage (NCBI taxonomy): Eukaryota > Viridiplantae > Streptophyta > Magnoliopsida > Asparagales > Amaryllidaceae > Allium > Allium cepa. The sequence goes on along the minus strand of CM060930.1, from coordinate 88,084,970 downwards.
ATCCAAATTATATTTTCAGTAAAATAAAAAACACTGATAAATTATTCACTCTTCGAAAATTTGAGTTGCTTCATGATTCAAAAACATGGTAAAATATGAGATATTTATGCATGTTATTTATAAACATGATAATATTTAGTTATTATTGCTGATATATGCACAAATAGTGGTTTGATAGCAACGGTATATCAGCAAATATTGTCGTTTTATTGCATATATATTGATATATATTGTTGATCAACATTTAACTATTATTTGGAAAATACTGTCCGTAATCCGATATATTGATGTTATGTCATTGAATTTTGTCCGATATTTACTACATTGGTTTTACTGATTGTATATAATAGAAACATCAAGCAAAAATTACATATGACACTTTTTTCCAATCAAGTTTGAACGTTAATATTACCGTTTCCATTATTGACTGATATTGAAAAACTTGACAGAGAATAAAATTGTCATTTTTTAATAGTTGAAGTTGGGAAGCTTCAGCTATGAAGTTATTAATGGATTAGTTGTATGAAGAAAAAATTTATGTAATTATCGACTAGCGATGAAACCCTTTGTTATTTTGTACTATTGGTGTTTACGTCAAAAGTTGGCACACACCCAATGAAGTAATAAATATGAAAATTTCAAGAAAATGCATGGAAAAAAAAACGCAATTTTTATAGTGGTTCGATGGATACTCCGATCTATGCCATTTAAATTTTGTTATTTAATTTCTATCGAGTTTTTACAAAATCGTTCTTACAGATTGGTGATGACCCTAAAGAATACAATGGTAATGCATAAATTTGTTGGAAGAGCCAAAATGTCCTCTAAACAACGACTCTGCTCCTCTTTTTTTAGATGCAGATTGTCGAAAATCTCTCCTCCACGTTTTAGGCCACGTTTCGTACGTTCAAGAAGTGTTAACTGAAAAAGATCGTGGTCAAGTCATCAACGTTCAGGGATCGGTACCGATCCATGGTCAGGGATCAGTACCGATCCTTGAACTTGCTTTCTGGATCTCGACCTCCTTCTTGTGGATTCTTGGTTGACTTGCGTTCTCAACTTTAGCATTTGACTGCATCGATATAAGGTTGGCTTTGACTGAATTTCATGGGTCGGAGGATGGGCATAGGCATTTCATGTATCCACCTATTGTTTTTGTTATAGGATCAAGAGCGAACCATCCCTCTTGGTTTGCATTGACTAGAAATCACTCTCGTTTTCTACGAAATGAATTGCCTGGTGATTTAGGCAAGAAGTATGAATCGGTACCGATCCATGACTTAGCATGAACCTTTGGTCTTGGCACTTGAGTGACATGTTGGCAATTTCCAGGACCTTTGACATGTTTGTAGCTTCATCTATTAGTCGTACTCGATATTTGAGTTTGGCAGATGCCGCTATAGATTCTTGCTTGGTAATTTTTCTGTTTGATTATTCTGAACCATTCAACTAGGGCTTGGCCACAACGCTGAATAACAATTGGTTACTATATCTTATAAGTTGTCATGGTAGTACGGAAAGCTACATGATTTTGTGCAAGTGGAAAAAGCATCTCCTAGTATGTACCAAGGTTGTAAAAATGTTAGGCGGACGTTAGACGATAAGTATGGACTAGGGATTAATCGTTTAGGCTAGGGTTAATCGAGGATTAATGGAAGCTAGACATTTTTGATAATTCATGTATTTTGGATAAAATTTTAGCATTTTGTTTATACATGACCACCTAAAACTAGCACATTGATAATTATACGTGACATTGAACCTTAAATAATGCATAATCCGTGCTTAAATGCATGTTTAAATTCTTACATGAGGTGATCTAGGTAAATCACTAGGCAGTAAGCCTTGCCTAGCGTTTAGGCATGGCTAGGTGATGCTTAGGCGGAGGCCTAGAAAGATTTGTACAACACTGGTGAGTAGATGAGAAGCTGAATTGACTTTTGTAGGATTGCAGTATTAATCATGGAAGGGTGGTGCAGTGTGAATAGGACTCATATTTTATGGAATATAAATGAAGGCACAAAAATAGCGAGATAAAGTATATGTGCGTAAAAGATTGATATTTTCATCCATTGTTTGCCGAAAGCTTAATGCCTAATAAATTTAAATTGCTGAAAGTTTAGTGCCTATCAAAGTTAAATTATTCAACCACTTGCAAAATCTACAAACTCGCATATCATTAATAAAATAGCGTTTATGTTAATTTCTACTATCAATTAACTTTGCAGGAAGAGATGGTTTGACACACAACATGCTGGATAATATACATGCACATTGGAAACGACGAAGAGTATGCAAGATTAAATGTAAGGGTGTATGCACTGTTGACATGGATAATGTCCGTCAACAACTAGAGGTTTGTAATTCTAATTCTCATGCCATCCAGACAAACACTTTTACAGAACATTCTTCTTTTCTGGTTGAAGTAATTTAGCTAACGTATGCACACCATTATAGTGCATCAATAGGGCTTTTGCAGATTTATTCTTAATTTTACCACTTATGGATCATTCCGAGTGCACATTGGCTGTTAAACTGATGATGTATGTCATGACCATACTCAGAATACACTGAGTGCAAATATTTTTATTTTCCGTATTATTTTTGCCATTTTGTTGTTGGACAAATTTTTTTTTCTGAAAAGATTTGACTGATCAAAATTTTGTAGTACCATATCCAAGTTACAAATATTATGATGTTAGGTGCACAAAGGTTGCGTTCTGAATCTTCTGATGAAAATTCTGTATTAACTTTTGCTAATGTCAAATATTCTAGCCAACCAGACGGAACCAATTGATTTGCATATTAAAACCCCACAGATAACTCTTATTATAGCTTGTAACATAAATGTTAACCTTTTGTTTATTTTTCCTAGACTTGACTTGTGGATATATAACTAGAAATGTTCAGTGCTAGTTATGAGCATTATTTAAGTTATGGTGCGTCCTTGAACGACACGAAAGGGGTATTTTAATTGTTTTATCATTAATAATTATTTTTATTATTGTATTTTTGTTTTGATAATTTTTTAATTATGTAGTTAAATAGTATAATGGAACAAGATAACTTCATTAATCACTACAAATTGAAATATAAATAGAATTACAACGTAATACAACTAAAAGTATAATGGTGGATAGGTAGGTGGATGTTCCATTATAAACCGTTGGTATCTGATTATGTGTTGTGAGCGATTTGTCTCCAACCATAGTCAATTCTGGGCTTCGTAATCTTTCAAATTAGAAAAAACTTTCCCGTTCTCTTGAATCTTGAGTAGTGATACGACTTTAGAAAGATGAATTTCTTAAAAAAAATTCACATGATCAATGACATTCTTGAATGTCGTGGACGGAAAAGCGGATGGTACCCTTGGAAAATGATTAGGGAGGAAGTAGTATATGGAGAGGGATTAGGATCATGAGATGTAGTATATGGGGAGGGGTTATCTGTTTCAGAATGAGGTTCCTTCAAATTTCTTTGATATATCATATCGGCAATACTATTTATCTTGTCGTCATTCTCCATTCGTTTTCGCCTACCACGAGCTTTGGAAAATAAACCTCCCTCACGTGCTGGTTTAGGTTGTGTCTTGACTTTTTTAAGTGGAGTATAAAATCTATAAATTTCCCATATCGCATCGAACGGTGCATTGGTGGTTTGTTCCGGAGGGGGCGAATGCACTAGCTCTTCAGTACCACCAGATGTGAACGCATTCGCTCCCGTTGCGATAGTACTTTGATAAATCCGATGCATTAGCTCCATATGAGTTGTTGGGCGTTCCCTTTACTTCAAAATTGTGGAGCAAAACTCTGAAAAGCAAAAGAAAAGATATTGGTGATGAGGAAGAGGAAAAATGGGTGGTAATATATATATATGTATGTATGTATGTATGTATGTATGTATGTATGTATGTATGTATATGTATGTATGTATGTATATGTGTGTGTATGAGATAATTTGAATGTTGGGGATGAATTTACCATTAGATGCGAACTAGTAGATTTGGTCTGTTGGAGCAAACGGTCCAATGAGTGGCTCCCACTTTATACACGTCTGATGCGTCCAACCTGATGCGAAAGTGAATGTGGCAAAAATTGACTGCGAACACATCATTAGTTCATTTGTCCTTTTCTAGACCAGAATGTCAACTACATTATTGTATTTTCAAAATATAAACCTTAAGAGTAAGATAAGTTCCACTTAGATCTATCCCAGGAGACGAACTCATTTTAGATGCATAGCTTTGAGCTGTTCCGAACTGCAAAATATACTGGAGTAAAATAGTAATGTGTCCTGGGGTTTCTAAAATGTCAATAATATGTTTCCAAAGTGCAAACAGTTGCATATTCAGTGTCTAAAACCTAATGCTTCTATGCAATTACATTTATTTTTTTCTTTCTAAATTTAATGTTACCTAAATCAAATATAGTCTTCAGTGCCAAATATTAACTTTTCTGACAACCAATGTATTTTGGGTCTTCCTTTTACATACACAAACAGGAAAAAACGGGAGGAAAGATTATCTACAGCAAAGGAGGAATAATCTTCTTATTCCGCGGTCGGAATTATAACTACAGGACCCGTCCTAGGTATCCATTAATGCTTTGGAAACCTGTGACCCCTGTATATCCTAGATTGGTTCAGAGGGCTCCTGAGGGTTTAACTCTAGAAGAAGCAAGTGATATGCGGAAGAGAGGACGAAAATTGCTTCCCATCTGCAAGCTTGGTATATAATCTATCTTGACTTTACACACACATTATGTTTCTTCATGCTAAATTATGCCAAACCATTGGAATTCTAGACTATTTCAGTAAAATAGTGTGTTTTCTACTTTATATTTTACTTGGTTGACGTCACAACAGTTTTCTTTTTCAAACCACTGGTATGTGCTTATGCATCCAATTCCATACAGTTATAGAGGATCGACTACTCCTGAACTGAACCACTCTTTATATTATCTGTGTATCATTACAAGATCTGTTAAATTGGCAGTTATTTGGATTGATAAATTTGCTTTTTATCACTGCTAACTTAAGTTCTCTTCAGACATTTGATTCACCTGAATGCATAAAGTGTTATATGCTTTTTAAACAGGAAAAAATGGGGTTTACACCAACCTTGTTAAAAATGTAAAAGAAGCCTTTGAAGCATGTGAGTTGGCCCGCATTGACTGCACTGGTTTACACAAGAGTGATTGCAGGAAGATTGGTGCCAAACTAAAGGTACTGAAAATTTCAAAGAAAAGAAACATTAGTACACACACACACGCAAACTTTCATATGCAAATGTGCATCTATATTCATATCTCATCTTGATTAATACATGCTAATCATTTCTTAATATTTAACATAACAGGATCTAGTCCCATGCGTACTAATATCATTTGAGTATGAACATATACTTATGTGGAGAGGAAGGGATTGGAAGTCCTCCCTTCCTCCACTTGAAAGCAAGCACATTCGTACAACTGTTAGTTCTACAAGTACTTCATCAGATGTATCAGGTTCAGAAGTTCAAGAATCAGTTGATTCACTTACTGAAAATAGCTCAGACATGAATCAAACCTTGCAAAGAACCATTAGTTCTTCAATTACTATATCAAATGTGTCAGGTTCAGAAGTTCAAGAATCAGTCGATCCACTTACTGAATGTAGTTCAGACATGACTCAAACCTTAGAAACGTCTCATGTGATAGCAGTTTCAACAAATGACGGAAGTGCAGAAGAATGTCCATCAACTTTAGGAGAAAACATGAATAGTCCGGGTACATCTTATACCGATTTCAAACATACTGATGGGGCTGAAAATATCGAGGATGAAAATATGATGTCAAATGATATCAAGAGGCCTGAAAATAGGCATTTAGATGCATTAAAACTCTTAGTGGCACAAGCTATTGAGAGTGGACGTGCGATAATTCTGGAAGATGAGGCACTGGATGCAGACATTGTTTATGAGAGATCTGTAGCACTTGCCAAGACAGCTCCACCAGGCCCAGCATTTCGACATAAGTTGAAAAGAGTTTTAGTGCAGAAGAATGAAAAAGAAAATAAAAATTCTGAGGAGCGGGTTATTGAGGTTGAAACTATTAGTAACATACCTGAAAAAAGAGTTGATAAGAGTTTAAGAAGCAAAAGAAGAGATGACGTTGCAAAAGTATTCTTAGAGGTAGTTCCTCGTGGTAGCCTCGGAGTTGATGAACTTGCAAAGCTTCTTTCTTAGAGAGCATTCAATCATGGAGTCGTAGTATAAATTGTGATATTTATACATAGGAATTTTCTTGATTGTTCGGTATGACGAAGAAGCTTCACTGGATCAGCTGTGGTTAGAATCGAGTTTTGAACCGCTGCATCAAAATGCATGAGCTACGTAGAAAGACTAGAACTTTGGACATGGGTCAGTACCTAGTCTTTCTTTTACCTGCTTTATATAAGATGGATTTACAATGTTTATGTTCATTCAAAGCTATTAGATGTGTAAAATAGGTAAACATATAGTGTTAAGTGACCCCAAAATCTTACATCATGTATCTAGTATATGATACTTCCAAGTGGCACATAATCAAATTCCTTGTGATCTACTTCAAACCCAAACCTCCCTAATGAAAGATATGTACAGCAAGTGCGAGTCTTTATTTTAAGATTTATACAATAGTTGCTGAAAGATATCGCTTATTCAAAGATCTTGTACTGATTGAAAAATCTGCACATAAACTGAATGATACGGACGTCTACATCATACACAAACTGATAAGTCTAGTTATCTTTCTCCCATTTTGAGGTATTAAATCAAATCAAAGTTCTTCAAGGTTAGGGATACATATTGGATAGTTCTACAGTAACTTCTGTAGTTTTGTGTATGCTTTAGTTTGATATCAGTTTTGAAGGGAAATTTAGGATGTTTATCTATTCTCTTAAAGTATGTCAACAACTGCCTATATATGAAATTTTGTTTTATATGGATAAAAATTTGATCTAAATTTTGTGAAGATTTACGTGTAGAAAGTACACTAAAATATGAATACTGTAACTACCGTTAAACATATGTAGCGCTCTATTTTATTTTTCAATAAAATCAAATAAAATAAAAAAGGAAGAAAAAAGAAAGAAAGAAGAAGAATAGGAAGAAGAAGAAGTGAAAGTTGTTCTGCTCTGGTTGATTAGTTTACTCACTATCGTATCGATTGATGAAAGCTATTAAGGGCTTAAATAAATGCAACTAATTAAAGTCAATGAACTAATTTTAATCATATAAGTGTTGAAAAGATCAACATACTCTGTGCAGAGTTTACTCTGAATATACAGAAAAAAAGTAAATTAATACACATTTAGGTAGGGCTATACATGGCTAATTCTGATAAAAGATTCACACTAAATTAAAATATACATATAGCTGTCCCATGTCAGCCAACAAAGCAAAACATACTGACTTGGGCTAAATTATTTAACTACTACTTACAGTCCTATTTTGAGACATCACTCTTAATTAATTGCTTTCGGAAATTGATATTTTGATGCGAAATGTTTACATATATGCTTAATTAATTTGAATCATCAACTGATCTAATTTCTTTGAATTGATAACATTTTCCGTGAATTTGTAATAATGATATGTTCTTGTATGTGAATCAGCATACTGCAATGTAAGAGCATCATCAGGGGTGTTACGAGAGTATTGATGCAATATGCACAGGTATGCGCATAATCGTGATAAATTTTCCACGGTACCACCTGGTAATAAACTTCAAAAAATTTATAATCATTTGACTGTAATATATGAACATTCAAATATAGCTGTATGGTTAGGGTAATTCAAGAACGGTTGGGGTAGCAAAGAGTAATACGTCATGTATGCTATATATTAACTTAAATTCCACAACTGGGATGCTCTGACGCAAAATTTCACAAAAATATCATTACAGAGCAGGAGCAAGGTTTTGAATTGTAAAATTGTAAAGTTCACACTTCAAATTGAAATAAGATTTAAATCGTAAACCGTAGGTTCAAAAAAAAAAAAAAAATCTATTTTTTAATGTTTGTACACACTTTAAAATTGATGATGTTAATGTTTGAACTTCTATGTCGAAATCTAAAAGTCAAATTTTCCTCATGTTCCATTTTTATTTGGTATGAAAACGTTAGTATTGAAGTTATTGATCCAAATAAGTATATTAAATATATTATTATGGACTAAATGATTTTCTAGTTTGCAATTTTAATTAAGTCTGAATCGGAATGTAAATCTAATCATAAAAGGAGTTATCTGATTTGAAAAGAGATTTAAATCGTAAGATTTTAAGATTTTTGATAACAATAGACGGGAATATGAAATCTTTGAAAGTCAATTTTAGATGTCTAAGTTACTTTGACAGAGTCCCGAGATGAACGGTAAAATCTGATATGTACACCGAGATACACTCATCTCGTCCGAGACAAGATCTCATTTGAGACCTTATAGATACGAAATATTGTGCGTAAAGTTCTCGATACAAGACGCGACCAAAATTCGAGATTTAAAACATTGCTCTTGTGATTCTTAGTGTGTTACGTACTTACGTTTAACTTGCATTAATAGTGTGTGAAAAAGATAAAAAATTTCCAGGAAATTAATACTATTCAGTATCTCTTATAATTTTATAGTAAGTTAGATATTGAGTAGTTAAACTATAGAAGTCCAACTGGATTTTATGACTCATTCACAATTGATGTATCCACATATTAACCATGGTAATACAGGCATGTATGACATACTTAAGACGCCAAGTGGTACTATCATGTACTAAACTTTTTCTTAAAATACCATTAACAATCAGTATCAAATTAATTGATGCAAGGCTGCTGGTTGAACATACACATTCTAATTTTGCATTTGTTTCACTTTCAACTATATCTACCACTTCATTATAATACTTTATCCAGTGTCTTAACACCAATTGAAAAGTTGGCTCTAATTTTCAAATACAACTCCTTTGCCTCATTCCTGAACAGAACTCAGCCTCTTCATTTTGTTTAATGTTCTATTGATTTTTTCATCTCTTCCAAACATATACAATCCATCAAATGAAATATCACGTCCCTGAACATGTCCACTTGGTTTTTCTCCCTCTTCTTTTTTCTCTTAATGTGAAAAAAGAAAGGAAAAGAAAAAAAAAACTACCTACCATTAACTATTATAACCTTTTCTATTAGTGTCAAGATTATATTTTAAAAACCACTTTAATAAAAGCAAAAAATGAACCTCATACTTATTTATAATTCTTTAACTTAAACCCATCCAAAACAATAAAATTAAACAAACACTTCCATCATATATTAATCTTCCTTGCATCAATAATATAGCTAGCATCACATATAAAAGACAATAAGCTGAAGTTGACCTTACCTCTCCCTTATATCATACAAATGACAGGTATATTATGTACAAACTCCCCTCTCCTTTCTTCCTTCATTTCCTACCATAACATCACATGATAGCTAGTCAACCATAGCCTTCCAAAATCACCCTAAATTTCATTCATGAATCCTAAAACATTCAAATTTCTGTTCATCATATCCATATCAGTATCCGTTTTCGTATCTGTATCTGCACAGTCGAACCAACCCAATCCACCGCCTATCCAAACCTCCTTCCGCCCAAGCATAGCAGTGGTCGTAGGCATCTTCTCTATCCTCTTCTCCCTCACATTCCTCCTCTTAATGTACGCCAAATTCTGCCACTCTTCAGGTTATGAATTCTTCAACCACAACCTGAACATCCACGTCAACAACATTCATCCGAATTCAGTTTTGCATACCTTTTCTGGACTCGATAAAGCGGTGATAGACTCGCTCCCATTTTTTCAATTTTCATCCCTCAAAGGCTCACGCGAAGGCCTCGAATGCGCCGTCTGCATATCAAAGTTCGACGACACCGAAATACTCCGACTTCTACCGAAGTGCAAGCATGCGTTCCACATCGACTGCGTGGACAAATGGCTCGAGTCTCACTCTTCGTGTCCTCTGTGTAGATGTAGGATTAATCCGGATGACGTTAACAGGTTTAAGTACTCGAACAGTTCACGGTTCTTGTTTAGAGAGGAGGAGGATCATGATCATGATCATGATCATGATAGGTTTGAGCTTGATGTATTTGTCGAGAGAGAGAGTGATGATTGTAATAAGAAGAAGAAGGATGAGTTTTTGATGAAAAACGATGAATTGATTTTGCATAAGTTTAGGCATCGAATCATTGTTTCTGATGTTGTGTTTAAGAGTAGGTGGAGCGATATGAGGTCATCAGACTTTGTAACTCTTAATTGCGATATGTTGAGTCTGATGTCTAGCAAGAGGTTTGTGGAAAAGAGGAGAGAATTGGATGGTGAAAATTCCATGCAGTTGAGGTCTTTGATGTCTTCTGGGAAGAGGTGTATGTCTGAAATTACTGATATGTCAAGGTTTCAAGGTGGGAAAAGTTCAAATTTGAATCTGAATTCGAATTCGAATGGGGAGGAGGAGGTAAGGAGAGTTTGGTTGCCTATAGCGAGGAAGACGGTGCAGTTGTTTTCTGGAAAAGAAGGGAAAACAGTGTTTGATCATCAGCAGAATAATGAGGGGAGTTATTCAAATGTGTGAAGAGAAGATTGGTATGTTATGTATATACAAATTTACATGATTTACTAGATAGCAATGATCTAATGTAAAAGGTGCATTTATTTCAAATGATTTATACTTATTTTTACTCGTAGAGATGAACCAATGCTTGTTTCAAAATTTTCAACTTGGCAGACATTGACGTTTTCTTGTGGGTAGTTAAAATGGCAGAATTGCTTATTGTAGAAAAATTTATTTGTCTTGTTGATATCATCATCATCATGTTGAATTTCTACAAGCTTACATTTAAAAATTATTTGCTCTTGATAATGAAAGGTTGGATTAAAATATAATTTGCAGTCCCTTTCATATCGCGCATAATCCTTATTTTTCAAAGTTTTGTGTAGGATTCTTGTACTCTTTTTTTGTACTGCGCTTGTTTATTTGCGGTGGTTGTTATTCCTCATTTCAATCATGTAAAATATAATTTGATAATATAGACTTTAACTTATCCATTTTTTCTTTAATTCTTTAGAAAGAAATCCAACAGCGATTTGCATATGGCCGTATCGTATTAAACTGTCAGTTAACTTTTGAATATGGGAATATCATATGATGTTTGAATTAAGACAAAAAAGCCGTGTAAAACCAATGAAGAAGATTGCTTGTAATTTATACCAAAGCATCAACATTTCGATGTAGATCAAATTAGATGATGCATGCCGATAACTGATGCATGCCGACATCACAATTAAATAGAACTAAAAAATTAAGCACAAAACACTAATTATCAGCAAATTTAAACGCCTTCTTGATATTCTAAATACAACTCAACATAGAAAATGGAAAACTTATTTGAAAAATGCAAAAACTCATATTCCAAACCGGTCATTAAAAAAAATGAAAAAATAAAATAAAATAAAATAGAGTTTGCCTTTTAATTGAATTTGCAATAAAAAACAATTTCAACGGTCCGTTAGTTCAGTTGAGTGTGCAAGGATAATAATTGAATTGGGCATGGCTTGTTTGCACCATGGCTAATTCAGTTTAATTTTTTGATTGAACCAGTCATTGCTCTTTCTGCTCTTGAAGAAGCGACCATTTTTGCTTGAACTTTGAAGAAGCAGGCAATGAAGCGGAAATTCTTATGTATTTATATATTTTGGTCAAATATTCCTAGAAGAGCCTGATTTACATACACAGTTTATTGGCAAAAGTTGTAGCTTCGCTTGTTTGTGTACATAAAGAAACGCATCTTCGCAAGCTTGATTTGTCTACGAAACTTGAGCATTCCAACTATTTTTTCTATACTAATTTTCATGAAAATGTGCTACTTGTTTACCACAAATGTTAAGAATTGAATGCTGATATTTTTGAATATTTCAAATCTGCAGTTGCTTCCAGTTACACTTATCCATGAATTTTCATTCGTAAGCGAGGATGAAAATCATTGTTTTACCTAATTAATAATTGGTGAACAATTAATGATGGGTGTAGCCCATTATTGATAATGTTTTTTTCATAGAAGAAGGGGTACTTAACTGTTATTTAGAGATCTTGAACCTAAGACCTTCAAAACAACAATTTATATATATTATCAAACTAGTGGTCCTTAACTGTTATTTATACGGCTTAAAAAGGAAAAAAATTTGTTGAACCCTTTCAAAATACGTTTCCATCCATTTCAATGAATAATCATACAATTATATTTAAGATAAACTATAAGTATGTACATTAAAAATGGCAAATATATGCACTTTCAGTTCAATTCTCTGCTACTAATAATGAGAATTCCATAAATAGAAATTCAACTGTGTCTTTTTAAAATAACAAAAATACTCTTCGTATAAACTAAAATTTTGCTAAAATGGCTCCTATAGAATGTACGGGGTTAGCTCATAAATGCATCGCGATAACTTCAAATGCTTGCACTAGAATTGCAAATGTTTACTGGTTTTATTGCAAAAGTTTGAAGAAGTCATAAAAAATCTTTAGATAATGGTTCGAGAGGTTTTGTATCCCCGAGGAAACCGAAGTGAATTTTTTTTGAAAATTAAACGTATTCCTAACTCCACTACTAAAAATGTATACGATTTTTAATATAATGTACATTTTTAATATAACAATGATATAATGTACAATTTAGGATGTCCTTGGTCATTTATATCAATTTTGCATAGTGAAATAGATACTATTTCTAGTCAATGTTTATCAATCCCAAACAACTTGGCCATGCTAGGGTGACGTTGAAAAATGGCGACGATTGAATAGTCTATCCGCATAATTATTGGTAGTACATTTGTGTATCGTTCGCAGATTTCCGTCCCTCACCTGTTGGACGCGAACACGACAATGGGCAAATGGCCCACTGTGGAAACCAAGGAAAATAGTGGGTTGGTTGTGAAGTTGGCTGTTCATGTCGTTAAGTAATCTAAAGTTAAATTTTCATAAATTTCTAAAATTAATAACTTGTATAAACGAGGTTGGTTTTAGACGTAATTTTTTGGGTTGCGATTATATTAAAAGGCTCTACATTATGGAGTCGGTTTAAACTGAATTCGAATAATTTGAAATTTTACATTTTAATTAATTAATTAATTAATTTTTTCAAATTCTTGATACATATAATTCATTAAGAAACAAACAATTAGTTAAATATAAATCAATTTTATTCTATAATAAATACATTTCAAATACTTTGTTTGGATTCTCCACTTGCAGCGTTACAAACGCATCATCCGTTCATTAAACATTCTCTGATCAAATGATCCGTTCAGATTCTCTGCTCGCTTCGTAAAGAACGAAACTGTTAGTTTGTGGTTTATGCATCTTTTATATTGGTTTTATTATTTTTTCATTATATTGCATAATTACTAATTATTAATTATATAAATAATTATTAATTACTTAAGTAATTATCAATTATTTAAATGAATATTTACCTAATTATAACTAATTAAAAAAAATAAAATAAACAAAAAAACTTTGCCTACAAACTTGTCTCTTTTAACTTTTGTGGGAGGATTGATCTTCAAATGTAGTATAAGGGGAGAATAAGTAATGTGTGAAAAAGGAGACTGTTCTGTCATGTATTTACAACTTCAACTTCAATGAATCTACACTAAAGCCCTTTGGGAACATTGTAATTTTGCAATTTAGCATTTTAAAATCCTTAATTCGCTTGGAATACCAATTTATTGCTAAATTCGAATAAGAATGTCTTTTGGTAGGTACTTCTGTAGTTTTAATATACTAAAAAAAACATAAAGAAAGAAGAAAAAACTTCAATCACTTTAAGTTTAGCCTGAATAACCATGACACTAGATAAAAAAGACAATACATGAACCATGTAAACAAATGCTATAAGAATGAACTTAGCATTATATATATGTAATGATATATTAATTTGTCATTTTCTTAACTATGATGATAGATTCTATTTTAGCTTATGTGGTGTAGTTCATCCGATCTTAATTTAACTTAGAATCCCGTTTATCTAATTCTAGTTTAATATTTTTATCCGAATTCTATTTTATCCGAGGCTTCGGTGTCTATCACACTGAATTTTAAAACTTGTTTACTTCAAACTAAAATCGGTTGGGTTTTTCTTTTTAACTAATTCTCTCTTTTAATATAAATTATTTAACATAATTAAGATGTTGCGTATATTATATCTTGTTTCGCTTTCGTTAATTTCTGTTATACACTGACTATAGCTTTTTTTTTTATATATAGTTTCACCATTATGAAATCATTGAGCACTTAAGTCAGACTTTTAAATGAGGAAATTTCATACATTTTAAATAAGGAAAATTTTATACGATACACCAGTGAAGCTACAAAATGAATGAAGTTAACAAGGCTTGTAATATGTGAAACAGACATCAGCATCGGATGTAAAACATACTGGATAATCCGTGCAAACAACCGATGCATGCGTCACATTCAATACTTTTATCATGGTGTAATAAAAATAATAATAATATGCACAAAATACTAGTTGTGACCAGATTTGGCTAGAATACTAGGCTTGGTCATATACAGCATGTACACTAACAAAATTAAGATGGTTTCTTCGACATACAAGACTAAAAGATTATGGGTTTAATTTGCTAAAATGCCAGCGATGTACAGACAAAGGTGACCTGCAACATAACACAATGAAGTCAACATATTCGTTTAATCACAAAAGATGCAAAAATTCTTACATTTTGGTCAAATATTGCTGCGGAAGTTTCATATTCTATAAGCATAACGTTAGAGATAATAATTGTAATAAGTTGTAGTACAGTAGCATGTAATTGCTCTTTACAAACACTGTGTGTATATATATATATATATACACACACACACATTCGTGTTGTATCTAATGAAACTAGAATGTTTTGCATAATTTGCTTCTCACACTTTTGAACATGGTATCAGAGCGTCAAATCTGAACCAAAATTCAAAATTCAGATCTCAGATCCGATATCTCTCAGATCTGATCTCATCTTCTTCTTCACAGCAGAACATTCTCAACATCGATCTTCTTACTCTCCTCTCACTCATCTTCTTAACCGAATCTCTCAATCGCTAGCTGCAATCAAAATGTCTCACAGCAACAACTCACCATTAAGTGCCGATTTAACAAACACTGGCGATAATATAGCTAACCTGGTATCCAATTCTCTTGAGAAAGCATCGAAGACAATCACAAATCCTCAAACTCAATTGATTACCGTAACTCTAGATGAAGGAAATTTTCTGTTATGGAAATTTCAAATTGAGACAGCAATAAGAGGCTATGGACTGCAAAATTTTATAGATCCAGGAACTACCATACCACAACAGTTCATCGCTGGACAGGAAGGGAAGACAAATACAAATGTGGAGTTTCTAGTGTATCAAAGGCAGGATAGTTTGCTATGCTCATGGTTGCTTTCCTCTATAAGCCCTAACTTACTGTCACAAGTCATAGGATGCAAATCAAGCTTAGAAGTGCGGAATGTTATTCATCTAAACCTCAGTTCACAAGCGGCTGCTAGGATTATGAGCTATAAGAGGCAACTGAAAAATATTAAAAAGGACAATATGAGCATCAGAGAATACTTGAGTAAGATCAAAAACTTGTGTGATCTACTTGAATCCTCTGGACACAAAATAAGTGAAACCGAACAAGTTCTCACCATTCTCAATGGTCTGGGAGATGAATTCGAAGCTGTAGTAGCTGTCATCACATCTATGGAAGCATCACCATCAGTTCAGTACACAAGCTCAGTTCTCCTTGCACATGAAGGGCGACTGGAACAGAAGAATAACACTACTTCAGATTTCTCAATTAACTATGCAGCAAATCAGAAAAACACACAAAAACAGAACAGATCTAGTTCAACAGATAACACAGAAGCACAAATAACAAGAGGAAATTCATCTTATGGAAGAGGAGGATACTACGGAAGAGGAAGAGGAAGATTCTTAATTAATCATCCAAAGTGTCAAATATGTGAGAGAATCGGACACACTGCTATCAGGTGCTATTTCAGGTTTAATAACAACTTTACTGGCAATCAGCAGGTCACTCCAAATCAGAATGTCACTAAAAACTATCCCTACAATGTTAATCTAAGTCAAGCTCAAGGAATCACTAAACAAAATACCAGAAATCAGGCTAATCAAGGAGAGGCTCAGGAAATTTTGGCCAACGACGCTGATATTGGTGATGAATCCTGGTTTCCAGATTCAGGTGCTACTCACCATGTCACCAATAGTCTTCAAAACTTAAATCTAGGTGGTACTCCATACTCAGGTAATAACTCTATTTACATGGGGAATGGCACACCACTTAGCATCACACACATAGGAAATGCTCAATTTTTTTCAGGTGACAGAAATAGAACACTACTGCTAAATAATCTATTGAGAGTACCGTAGATCAAAAAGAATTTGATTAGTGTATCTTAGTTTGCAAGAGACAATCAAGTGTTTTTTGAATTTCATCCTAATATTTGTTTAATTAAAGACAGTTTGAATAGTGAAATTTTGTTACAAGGGGAACTATATGATGGCCTGTACAAGTTCAATCTTGGATCTGGAAGAACTGAAGACAAAGTAGCTTGTTATAATGCAGTTAATAATAATGTTGAAGATGAATACACTGTATGGCATAAAAAGCATAGGCATCCTAATACCAGTGTAATGAAAATTGTATTGAATAGAGAAAACCTAATGCATTTGAATCATGTTATTCCACAACTGTGCTCTCAACGTCAACTAGGCAAAAGTCATAAATTGCCATTTCAACAATCTGAAACTGTGTATAACAATCCACTAGAACTGATTGAATGTGATTTGTGGGGTCCTGCACCACTAAACTCAAGCTATGGTTTTAGATACTATATTGCATTTGTCGATGCACACACACGTTACACATGGATCTACTTCTTAAAGCTGAAATCAGATACTAATACCGTAGTTAAACAATTCATAACACAGGCTGAAAGACAGTTTGATAGAAAAGTGAAAATTCTTCAAACTGATAGGGGAACCGAATTCAAATCGTTGAAGAACATGTTTAATGAAAGAGGAATAATACATAGGTGCACCTGTCCTTATACATCTCAACAGAATGGGATTGTGGAAAGAAAGCACAGGCATGTGGTTGAAATGGGACTAACACTGTTATCCCAAGGATCCCTACCTTTAAAATTCTGGCCAGAAGCATTCTCAACTGCAGTGTATTTGATCAACTGTTTGCCCACCAAAGTGTTGAAGAATATCAGCCCATATGAAGCATTGTACAGCATTAAACCCGATTACCAGAGACTAAGGGTATTTGGATGTTTGTGCTTTCCATTGCTACGACCATACAATGCACACAAGCTCGACTTCAGATCCTCTCCATGTACATTTCTAGGCTATGGAACGAAACAAAAAGGATACAGATGTTTAACAAGTGAAGGAAGAATAATAATGTCAAGGCACGTTATATTCAATGAGAAGGTATTTCCATTTGCCAGGTGACCAAAGGAGATGTTTGTATCAATCATATACCAACACTTTATCAAAAAGCAGATGTACTGACCAAGGCATTATCACAAAGTCGATTTATGCAATTGAGAGATGAACTAAATGTCAAAGATACTTCTAAAGTTAATGACAAAGAAGAACTGGGAGAAAAGAAGGAGGAGTTGAAGAAAGAGAGCCTAAATTGAGGGAGAATGTTAGAGATAATAATTGTAATAAGTTGTAGTACAGTAGTATGCAATTGCTCTTTACAAACACTGTATATATATATACCCGTGCTGTATCTAATGAAACTAGAATGTTTTGCATAATTTGCTTCTCACAATTTTGAACACATAAAAGTGTAGCTTAATTTGTTTCTGCAAGAGTAGTCGCCCACTACATCTGCATGCATGTTTTTTATGCTTAAATTGTTTCCAAGGCTTCAATATTATCATTATGGTTATGTGTGTATGTATGTATGACATGTGCAAATTGTTTACTGGGAATATTATCGTCTGCATTGCATGTAAACTACAGGGAGTGGTTCTTGAATGTCTATTCGTTGTAACAGAAAATGTACCTATTTTAATATAAGATATATTCGAAATGCATTTGAGTCTTTGCGATCTCTGTATTTACTTTTTCCTTTTGCATTATTTCATTTTGAAATCCTAGTTAGCATTTAATTTGAAAACCGTGTTTTGCGTTTCTTATGTTTACTTTTAATGCACCAAAGATGAGAAAGAGGAGAAAAACAATAGATTTCAAAAATGATTTTAACATATAAATGTGAAGAGAAATGTTTCATTTAGTGGACAAACTTGTATCAAAATTTAGTTCATGTATCGTAACCTTTAGAATTTAGTCATAAGGAAAAACAAAAAAAAAATCGTATCCTTCTATCTTAAAATTGTGCATCTCAAAACGTCGGTAGTAATCGCCACAATCATGCTAGCAGTTGATATTCCACCTACACCTACAGTCGGGCTGCCTACCGTCGTCACCGCTGTAGTTGCTTTTCCAACCACGCAACTAAATTATTTTCTAAAAAAATTATAAAATGATACTAAATAGTATCATCACTGCAGTTATCTTCTTTTTCCTCAATTTAAAGCTACACCACTATAATAACCACCACATTATCTTCAAAACCTAGCCATCCTGTTCATCGTCACCATGACCGTCAAAGTACTCCAAATCGTCATTGCCTACCAACTCTGAAATCCTAGTCATCTCGTCATCATCCAACTTTGAAACTCTAGTTGCCACTGGTTGTTACCACTAGAGTCACCGTCATTCATCTCCAAACATAGATCAATGTTCTCCTAGTTAGGAAAACATTGACTATAATATCAATTTATCCCAAGTCACAACATAAGTCTATGTAAGATCGATAACAGTTAAGATAAAAAAACAAGTCAAATAATCGAATTTAATTCAACAATTCGCACTCATAACAGGCATGTTGAAAAAAAAATCAGTGTTAAGAGTTGATATTAACAAAGGTTACTTACTAAAACCTTGATTCAAAATGTAAAACGAGGAAGTAAAATATGAAAAAATGTAAAGAAACACAAGATTTAGAGTGGTCCGATCTATGTTGATTAATGTTCATTATGAGAAATTTCATATTACTTTTGCTTCTCTTATAATAGCTTATATTATAAGAGACAATAACATGAAAGTAAAATGCTTGAGAGCTTGTGTTTTTCAACCCCAGTAAAAACACATGCCTCATTTTATTTATAGCCGCTGCATCTTTTGTTGAATGGCTGAGATTACGAAGCTAGGCCGCTGAAATCACGCTGGACCATTACTCATGTCACTTGGCCTGATACGTGACGGGTGGAGGTCTAATTGGAGCGTATGGTTAAGATGAGTGCCAAGTGGCCGTCCATACATTGGGCTTGCCTTGGTCAGGTACAAGCAGCATCGGATCTGGTAGTGGCTGTGCAATGACTATCAGATGAACAATATTGTATGCGTCGGTCTTTTCAAACGAACAATACATGCGAATCTTCTTTTTGCAGGGGCAGTTAGGTGCCTATGGCCAAAGTCCGTTGAGCCAAGACACTAGAGCTTCAGAGGGTGCGGGGGTTAATTAGGAAAACAGGCGGGTAATCATGTTGAAAATTGGGTCGTGGATTGGAAAGCCTAACTGATGAGAGATGTTGGGCCGCTTTCCATTGCTATTATCCACGAATGACCAATAATCTATCAGATTAGTGTGGGACTCGATGTAGGAAGGGTCATTTTTGAGGAGAGAACTAGCCGCTTGAGCTGGTTATAGAACATGTGAAGTAAGCCGGCCAAGATGTAACGAACCGCCTTTCTTACTACTAAAGACGACACTTAATACATCATCGGTATTGGTGTGCTGTTCATTCATTCGTCCGAAAGACAGATAATTAGGGGTGAAAGCAAAAAGAGATAAGATAGAAGAGAATAAACTAATCAACATAGAATCTCACAACGCAACGAAACAATATATATTACTCATAATTTATTACTAAGTCACTTCAAAAATGTTGCATCAGAGTCATACTAATACAAATTTTACCGTAGCCTATCTAACTGATACAACATACATATAATACAATGGAAAACAAGGTAATAACTAGCAATAGATGAAGCCACCTGCTCCAAGCTCATCTAAATGAATCTGCGGAAAAACCTAAACTACTTGACTGCCTATTCAAATTTGTGCACCCAAGAGTTTAGGAAAAGAGAAAATAAACTCTGGGTCAGACATGGGTCTGGTGTGAGTAAAACATAAGTCTTTAACATTATAAAAACTCTTAAATCAATGGCATCTCGTAAGACCACACTGCACATAAACACGGACGATTTTTTACCTTACATAACCAAAATATTTTCTATAGAAAATCCATTGATATTATAATAATGTTTAGGGGTCAAAGTAAAATACGAACATAGTTGAAATGTTTGCATATCACATTTCAACATAGTCAGACACAACTAAGTCCGTACGCTACTTATTGGAGAATGGATTCCATACAATATCTAGGCTACTGGGGTACCATCTGTCACTTTGCATCTCTAAATAAAATAACATCGGGGACCTCGCCGGGATTCTCTGCCAACACAAAGCCGGTCTACCACTTGACTAGTAGTACCATATATGATCATGCCTTTTGTTAGTGGGCCTCGAAGCATACAAATGAGAGAAAATTTCGACACTATATAGGGATGATCGTACCATAATTGGAGCTTAGCCTTGTTGCATCTCCTCCATTTGAGTCATTCCTGATTGATGAGGCTTAAGGCTACGTTTTACCTTTTATATAGCACTTCACACTTGAAATGCTAACACTGCCCTCCAGGCAGCAATGCAATGCCGGCATTCATCCATACAAGTTGTTCAAGATATGAACAAACTGAAGGCACTACTTCTACTACATTCATTTTGGAATCACCCTTAGGATGAGTAGCAAGTAGCCCTTTCACTTTAAGGGCACCGTCTTCAATTACATCATCTTCAAAATGTTTTCACTTTGAAACGCTTGAGTTGGATCAAAGTGGATTTCGGATAACATACTTGATCTAGGTCGCTTTTAAACAACATATGGTAATTTCCGGTAAACTCAACCTCGGTTCTTTAGGAAAAAAACAGTCAAAGATAAGAGCAGAAATCACCTCCTAACCGCTTGTGGATAGATTTCCTTACCATTTGTCCTAGGTGAACGAAACAAGATTTATACGCACAGTACAACGTCATCGGACATGTTTGTACTATATAACTCACGTGTTGTAACGACCCATAAAATTTTAATAATTTTAATTGGTTTTATAACGTATTTAATTGAATATCTATGAAATTTTATAATAATTGAAAATTTTAAAATAAAATGTTTATATATTTAGAATACGTATATTTAAATATAGCAAAGTGTAAATTTTCAATTAATTTAATGGAAGTTTATTTCATTGTGAAATTCTATTAAATTCAAGTCAGTTAATAATTGATGATAATAAATTTATTTCCAAACCGGAATATTTTTCTATAGAAAATTTCTAAACCATCTTCTGACTGAGATATCATTGTTCGTTTTTCAAATTCGGACTTCTTTAGCTCCTTCGATCTTATTTTCTGTGTTTTTGCTGCACTTTTCCTTAGTAGAAAATTCGAATTTTTATAATTAAACCATACCACCAGTATCTGTATACCATTTTGATCGTCTCGTCGTGCTGATCTCAACGGTATATTTATTTCTATATTTTGAAATCCGGTACGCAACAGAAGTAATAAGCTGTCGTGGTAACGGTACCCTAATTTGTGACTTTATTTCTCCCTTCCGTTTCAATTTTTTTTTGAAAACGTGCTGTCCAATTCAAGCTATTAATTTCTTTAATTGATTTCTAAATCAGTGCATAGCAGTTACTTTCCTACCGTTAAAATTTCAATTGCTTTAATAAATTTCATTTGCACAAAATCAAGACTCCTCTGTGACTATTACTTTATTTTCTTACCGTTCGAAATTTTATCGGTTGCAAAACAATCAATTGCTTTAAATTTTTCCAGCTGTTGCCATCCCATTGCCGTTTAAAAGGTTTACACGTATAAAACTTATACGTTATTTTTGCATTCATTAAATTTAAACATTCCATTTTATTCACTTCGCACGTTCTTTTTCTCTGCCACTTTAAATCCAACCTTCACCCTTTCTTTCCTCCTCCCCTATACTTTTTTTCTCTCCTTCCCTGAAGCCTCTCAGATCTGTTCTTCTCCTACTCCATTTTGAATGAAAAAAAATATAAAAACAAACTTCACTTCGAAACAGATCCCACACTCCTCTCGTAACGGCTACAACCCCGCAACCACCTTACTCACATAAACTTCCGACCACGTGCCTTCATCCCCTTAGCGCCGCCTCGAGCCACGACAACTACAGCCAAGCCGAAGCCAACCCCTCCTCTCGGCCTGCCACTCAGTCCGGCCGTTCCCCCTCAAACCGGCACTCCATCATGCAACCTCACCCGCAAACCCATCACGTTAGCCGCCACCCTCCTGCGGCGAAGGCCGTCGCCCTTACCAGCTTCACGCGGCAGCCCCCTCCACTACTCCTCGTGCATCAATCTTCGCCACGCATCGTAACCCGAGCGTGAGCATCCTCCTCCGACCACCCAGGCACTCGCAACCAAGCCCACCCTCTTGTCAGCCCATCGAAAACCCGATTGCACCCATCACCTACCTTCTGCACCAGCCCTTGCCGAGTCACCGTCTATTTGTTTCCCAAGCCGCCATGGCTGCATGACGCTCAGCCTCGCCTCCTCGTTGCTATAATAGGTACTGTATTTTCGACTGTTATTTATTTATATAAGTAGTGTAATATTTTACATACGGGAATGGTGCAGCTTTGATTTGGCCGTTCGTTTTATATTAAAGTATTTGTATACAATTCATTTTTCTTCGTTGGAGTGTATATTCTTATATAGATGCTTGCCGTAATAGCTTTATATGTGTATACTGATAGTATATGTTGCATGCTTTGGAATATATATTGCAAGTACATACACATATATGTGTTTATGGTACGTATATAAAAGAATAAAAATTTTATTAGTTAAAACAGTCAATTTCATAAATATTAAAATGATTTTTTTAGGCTATGTTATATTTTATAACTTGTGAATGTATTACAATATTTAATTTCAGTATATAGGTTTTTACTGTTAAAATATATAAGGCAGTATTTTATATATAGTTCAACAGTTGCTTTTATTTCATTTTATTATTATTAAAATATAAGTATTACATGTACAGATTTTAAGTGAATATGATATATATATAATATAAAGCTTATTAAGTTATAGGATAGTATGATATAAGTTTAGTATAGAATAATATGTCAGGGTTTGGGTTCATCTGTCAGTACATCGTGTAGGCAAGTATGCGTGTGTAAGTATATGTGTTATAGTGTGTGTTTTATATAAGTGTTGTACTTAATATATTTGGCCACAGAATCGTTATAGTTTAAATACACATAAAATAGTTTCGTTATGTTTAGTTATAATATATGCTTTATATATATATGTATATTTTTGTTTAAATGTAGAATAATTTATATGTTTTTAACCTGCGTGTATATATGTGTTTTAAGTACAAATTTTTTTTTGGTCAATTGTATATAAATCTGGTGTATATGCGTGTTTATATATACTTGTTTATATTTATAGTATATATACATAGTCAGTGCTGATTTTAAGTATAACGAGTTTTAAAACAGTTCTTTTTTTTATAACAGTTAAGTATCTTATTTATGTAATAGTTTGCTATAGCCAAGTATATATATTTTGTTTTAAAGCTGAAAACTGGATATTGATTTCTAAGTATACATTAGTTTGGTTTTAAATTTACATATTGAAACTTTGTTTATGTGTTAGTTATTTAAAACAATGAGTTTTGAAATATAAGTATATATATTTTATTTATAAAAGTTTGAAATTAGAATACGATTTTGAAAATATATCTATACAAATTCATTTATATCAATTATCTTTATCGATCTAGTTCTGATTTGTTCCCATCACTTCCATTATCAGCTTGTCGGTCGAACTCGAGTCCATCGTGCTTTCCTTTGAGATCCGTGTTGTGATCCGTAACTCATTCTGTTGTTTTATCTCTGGCCTCGAAAGGTGAGCAACCACTCACGATTAAGAGTTCTTATATTTATTAAATTTAATTTCAATTGAAACGACAATTGAAATATGTTGTTGCAGTTGTTTAAATTGTCATTTATGCTATTATTTGTAACTGTTCACTTATGGGATATGACACCATATCCTATTGTTTATATTTATTTTGATGATATATGCCTGTTGTTATTATTATTTTCATATCTATTATCACTTTGCAAGTTCCCTGTTAGTATATAAATCATTATGGGTTGAAATGATACATACCCGAACGGACTTTAGAATAGGAGAAAATCGTTATGGGTTGAAATGATAAACCCAAGCGATCTTCATTTAATTGAATTTAGGATTACGGGTTGAAATGATATCCACCCGTATATATTTAGTGTACGGGTTGAAATGATAAATATCCTAGCACTTGACTATATGATAGGAAATATATACAGACACCGTTGGTCCATATAAATATTTTGAAAATAAATTTCTACAGTTGAAAAGAAATATATGGGATTTAATAAATATTGGTTCTTAAAATATTATATATAAATGGAAATTTTATGTATAGATTAATAATAATATTATTGAGATTGATTTCATCCATATAATATGTTTGAGTATTATTTAAGATTTATATTTCAAAATTTACCGTTGTAAAAAAGTTGAATAATTAAGAATGGGGGATAAATTTGGGTTTATTAAAAATGGTATTTTAAATAAGGATTTATTTAATTAAATCGATTTGAAATTTTTGAATGGAAAATTTAAAGGTATGATTTTGTAACTGGATTTTTGATTTAAGTGATTTAATGAATATTTCACGTTTAAATAAATTAAAGAAAATATTGAGTAAAATGTAATTTAAGGTTACTTAAATGATATTGAGTCTAATAAGGGAGTATTTCAAGACTAAATAATAATGAGGTTAAATCGAGATCTATATGAAACTGTTATATAGAACATTTAAACATTAAAGCCTTGAACTATATTGGAATTTAAATGGTTTATGTTGAGATTCGGATCTGTATTTGAAATCAACGTAGTTGAATTTGTTATTTAGCAACTAAATTGAATTGAAATAAAAATTTAGGTTGAACTAAATTTGAATTTATTATTTAGAAAACTAAATTGAATGAAAATTTAGATGAAACGTTGAATACTTAAAGTTTTGAAATATATGGAAATATAAAGGGGTTTTTGGGATTATAAATCCGAATTTGAGATCGATAAAATTTAAGTGGTTATTTTAGAAATTGAGTTGAATTTAAATTGATAAATTGAGATTGAATTTAATTTGAACGGGAAGGTCGGGTGAGGTTGGAACGTTTTGTTAAGTTGAGGAAATTGAAAATACTTTACTGTATAAATTATATATATATATATAAATACTATTTTGGGAAATAGAGAGATATTTGAAGTGAAAATGAGATTTGGTTTTGAAGTATAAATTAAGCTGAAATGACCACGGTGTTATAGTGTATATTTCTACCTTGTAGAAAGTTCCATGGACCCTTAGAGGATGGTTATCCCAAACATCCTTTAAGTTATTTGTATTTCAGTTGATATTTCACTTGAGTTGGATTTATTGATATAAGAATGTTAATCCTGACTCGAGCGTTTTGCTTTACGCTCGGGTCAGACTGAGTGATACAGCATTTGAGACTCACCTTTGGAGTTCGGAGCTTCATTTGGAAATCCAACTATCGATTCAGATTCCAGCCTTTCCAGTTGATTGGTTCAGAGAAGTCATCTGTTGCATTGGAGACTTCACTGCATTTGAACTATTCGGTTGTATTTTTCTAACTCTGATGTATATAGTAGCTTCATGAACTACTATTCTTTATCTATTCCGCTGCATTATATTACTCTGTGATCTGTGATTGATTTATTTACTGTATATTTTAAGTTTTTCCAAATTTTAATTAACAATTCAGTATTTTGAATTATTCAAGTCGGATATGTATGGTTTTATTGTCGATTTGAATGGTCCAAAATAGCAGGTCGTTGCAGTTGGTATCAGAGCTTTGGCTCTAGGCAAAACTTAGCATATATGGTAAATTTATTTACAGAATCACTTTCGCTCGAGTTGATTCTCTTCCTTTTGACTCGATTTCCTTTGAATTTTGGAATGTCCCTCGGTTCCGAAATTCATTTCTGTCTCTCCTTATTTATATTCGTTTGATTCTGGAGTATCCCATAACTCCACTGAATGTTTTGTAAAGGGGGTGAAAACTCCTTTTCAATTGGCATTGACTCACCGAAGATTTGTATATCCTCGGTTTACGATGCTGCTATATCTTGATATGCTGAATTCTATCTCTGGCGATCGGATGTTGATTTATTTTGGAATTCCGCATCGATTATATTCCTAAAATCACGGTTGACCGGTAAAGGTCGCCCACGATTTATAGAAGTATATCCATCTTCTATTTTGTAATTTAATTATCTCATCTTCGATCGAGTCTATCTTCGAATCAGGATTCTATTGATTGGAGTTCCTCTAAATTAAATCGCTATCTTTATTTTGAAATCCATTCTTGAATCATCCTTTCTAAATCGGGTTTTGTTTGTATTTTTGAAATTGTTTATACCGAAATTTTATTTTGATAACTATGATTTTTTATATATATATAAAAGTGAAAATGTTTTCGATAAGGATTATATACCAATATATATATAAAGCAAACACGAAATGTTATTCTATATAAAAAGGTTTTGAAAGGATTTGAAATTTTGAAAAATTATAAGAAATTGATTTATATAAAAATGATTTATAACTGTAGAGTTAAATCTGAAATTCGAGAATTGAATTCCGGTATTTTGAAATTGGTTTTAAGATTTTATAAAATATATAAAAATAATACGATTTAAAAGTATTTTTCAGAATAAGAAATGTTTCAAATGAGTTCAAATGAATTCCAATAATTTTGAAGAAATTTCAAAGAAGTTTTTAAGAAAATAGAAGTCCAGAACTCACTTATGTCGCTGGAAAATAATTTCGGTGATGAGTGCACGCATCATCGACATTGATTTTCGAGTTTCAGAGTGGGGGAGAGGCCACTTTAATAGCTTCGCTATGCAAGTGATTTTGTAAAACATTTTTTGATTTCAAATTTCGAAGTATAATTTGATATTTTAGAAAGATATAAGTATATATTTGAAACAATTTAAAATGAGACCAGTGTTCAGTCCTCGAGTTTCGGATTTAATAATTGATTTATTGATTTATTCTTGATTTTCAACTCTTGAATTGAAAATTTGATTTCCCTAACTATTTTGAATGTTCGAACACTTCCAAATCGATATTAAAATTTCAAAGCTAAGAAATTTCGAAGAGTATAAAATGTTTGATAAAGAATATAAATTTAGTTTTGAAATGTTTTGAAAAAATATACATTTAGTTTTAAATAATGGTTTTCAGAAAGGTAAATTGGATATTTCAAATAGAAATAAATAGTTTAAAGGTTTTAAAGGGATAATTACAAATTTGGAAACCATTTTGAGTATAATTGATTTTGTGAAAATATTTGGTTTTGAAATTAAATTGAAATTAAAAACCAGTACTTATATGGTGATTTTGGAAATGAATTTGTTTGACTTGAATTATTTTAATTGGAAACTGGTATTATTTTCTAAACCTATTATTTTGGAACTTCGAAATTGAGATATTTAATTTGGAAGAAAATTTGGTGAAATCATATATGATTTTGAAACTGAATTGATATTGAAATAATTTGAAATTGAGAACCTTATATTATTAAGTACTTGATTTGGGAGTGGTCGAACTTATATAAAATGAATTGTATAAGTATGAATTTGATTTGAAATCTATTGATTTGAAAGGTACTCAATTTGGAAAGAGATTTTATATAATCGAAGTCTATATAAGTATGATTTGATCTACTATTGATTTGGAAAGTATTCGATTTGGGAAAAATGGAATCCTATATATAATGGACTTTATATAAGTACGATATTTGAAAGTGATTTGAAAAGGTACTGTGTGATATATAATTTTGAAGTAAAGATATGGAAAGTGCCTTCTGCTTGATATCCGCTTTGTGGCCACATCGTGGATTCATTCTATCGATATTATTCCCTCTGATTTTTGGTTTTCCGGATGTAATACTCGAGTGTTCCCACCGTGGCGTAACCCATGGTTTTTTCTTCTCTCTCGCGACTGCATAGCGCAATTGCCTGGCTGAGTCTGGCCTAGGGGTACGGATTGTTTCCTGGGGGATCCAGGTGTAACCATTGTGTATCCTGCAATCTGTGTAGGTCGCGAATAGTAGCGAAACTGCCTGGCTGAGACAGCCTAGGGGTACGGATTGTTTCCTGGGGGACCCAGGCGTAACCATTATGTATCCTGCACTCTACTAGTCATCATGGCGTAACTCGCAGGCTTGAGAAAGCTTACGGATACGGATTGTTTCCTGGGGGATCCAGGCGTAACCATTGTGTATCTGCGAACCATGGTCGGACAAAGGTTTTGTTTTGGTTGTTTTATTTGGATTGTACTCTCCATATCTGTTTTAAAGGTTTTTCAAGTATTTTCACTGGGTGTTGAAACAAGTCTACTAAGTACTTGAGGAATTCTAGCTTTGCGCCTGATCAACGCATAGCCAGAGTCTGTAAAAACGAGGATAAACTTATTGAAATATTGAGTTATAAAAATATTTTCGAAAGGAAAATCTATTTCGATATAATAGTATTTTATTATAAAAGTATTATTATAAAGGTATTTATTATAAAGTATTTTTCCCAGCAAAGAAATTTTGAATTAATATTTGAAATTTAAATTCTTATGGTTCTAGATTAATTATTCGTGCCCGATACTATTCCTTGCATCTACCTTATCCGCTCAGTTTAGTTATGCACCTTGATTCTGTTTTTCAAATCTACCTTCCTTCCTTGTTGGATATATCCTTTTTAAATATTGCTTATTTGTATACTACATTGTTTAATAGAAAATTTTAGCATTATAAATATTTTTGAAGTTATTAATTAAATAAAACATATTTAGAGTGAATGATTTATTGATAATATTTGAAAGGTATCTTGAGATAAAATTTCATAGATTTTGGATTTAATATTTTTTTTTTGCAAAGCAAGTCGGTTTTATAGTGGACCGTCCACTTTTTATTATGAAAGTAATAAAGTTGAAGTACAGGAGTAAGGTAAAGCACCTTAACTACTAAGAGAAAAAACAGAAAATATAGCACAGGTACGAGACAAATATGTCACCGTAACTAAAACTAGGAAAAAACTAGCACTCCTCCGAAGAGGAAGAAATCGCATCAGTTCCATCCACCAGAGAAGTGACTAAAGGCACGGACCCACAAAAACCAGCAAAAGGTCGAAAAAGAAGAGCAAGACGTGGATCATAACCCATTGCATCGGAGGAGTAGATAAATGAACGATCCCAGGAACTATCAGCTAGCATCTCAGAATTCGAACTCGCATATAACCCATCCAAATCAAGAACTAAGGAATCACCAGAAGGTTTGTAGCGAAGGCATCGAAGGTCCTGATGATCATCAGAAACAAACCGGAAGAAAGATCCATTGACCGGGTTAAATCTCATATCAGAGATGGGATCAATCCAACACCCCTCAGGATCATCCCAAGCAACAGGCAACGGCGTCGAGCCAGGGACAGGATCAACAACCACTGAAGCAGGCCTATCCATCGGCGACGGAGGCAAGTCAGTAGATGGAACAGACGATGTAGGGGATATCAAAGAACCAGGGAATGTAACCTTGGGGACCCAAATCCTACGTGGGGGGCGAGGCAAAGGGATCTTCGGAGCAGCCGCGACGGCTACCGAATGCAAGCAGGCGGTAGCCAGGTGGCCAAAAGAGTGACATGAGGAACAAATTTCCGAAACCCAACCATAGCGAACACGAACTACCTCAACATGACCAATAGCTAGCTGAACCGAAGTACAGGATGGGAGAGGCTTGAATGGGGATATTTCAATAAGAGCCTTAACATACATCAACTTATCACGAGCCACTATATTTGAGTCAAAACATTTCAATTTTCCAACGTTACAGGCTAGCCAATTCAGACCAATAAGAGGTTGAAGAGCAGAGGGAATCTGAGAAAAAAATACCCACACGGGGATAGAAAGAACTTGTTCACGTGCACTTGCCACAGTTGGGGTCCAAGGAGTAACAATGAAAGGCCTACCATCAAAGAAAGAGGGCTCAGCGTCAAGAGCAATCCGACGATCCTCAAGAGAGGAACATTTAAGATAGTACATGGAGTCAATCAGCTTCACATCCAAATTACCACGAAGCTTCCATGCCCTCCGAAGTGCTAAAGTCACATTATTTAGACGGTAAGTAGATTCAAGAAAGAAACCTACTAAATGATCAGCCCAAAAATCCACACCGGCTTGCAAAACAGATGGGGGAGGGATCATCACTCCATTTTCTTCGACCATTTCAAATTCAATCGGGATGTAGTTACCTGCATTTCGAGGCAAGGACGAGAATAGGGAAGACCAAGTTTTGGAGATTGGCATCGAAGGCGGAGTAGGACCAGGGCGCTCCAGAACGGGACAGGAGTCAATAGAGGCAGCTGGAAAAGATTCACCAGTGCCAGCCAAACTGGGAATAGGAACAGATTTCATTGGGGCATTATCATAAGCACCTAGAGTGCACTGACCAGAACATTGTTTGCCATCCGATTCACTCCCCAGAACACACTCAGGCAATCTAACATTACCCCCAGCATCATTCACAACATTCACTATCAGCTTCCCCACATCACTAACTGGGCCGTGGTTACTTACATTGTCACCATTATTAGGACGAGGCTCACGAACTGTAAAATCACAGTCGACAGGGGTAACACAACCAATAATACCTGAACCAACGAAACCTGCTTGACTATTCACATTCACATCAGACCCAGAACTTCCACCGCTAGCAAGGGGAGGTAACGACAGCAAAGTGGACGCAGCCTTATTCACAACACCAAGAACCGATAGACTGCCTGGCGAAGAATTCGCAACTAAAGCCGGACCAGATGAAGGGAGAGGAGGGAAATCAGCAATGGACAGGATGGGAGGCATGAGGCTATCGGAGGGGGACGACTGGACTTTGAACACTCGGACAGATCTGGTAGAAGAGGGGGAAGAGCGTAGCGATAAAGAGGGGGGAAGCGAAGAAGAGTCAGGCATGGACAGAGGAGAGAGAGGCGAAACGGAAGGGAGAAGAAACGGTCAACGGGATGGAACGCAAAAATCGCTGGAGCAGGAAGGCATGGATTACATGAAAAACTTATGCTTTTTAAAACTTTGGGGACGAAAACTTTGGGGACAGGGAGACTATGTCGCCCTGACCTTTGGTTAAGCCGGTTTTATAAGTGGCCGTGCACTATGCCTCATTATTGTGGCCGCTGGGAATCGATCCGGTGCCACTACAACACAATGTAGCCACATCCACTATGTCGAAACCATTGGACCACTAGAACTTGGCAAAACTTTGGGGACAGGGAGACTATGTCGCCCTGACCTTTGGTTAAGCCGGTTTTATAAGTGGCCGTGCACTATGTCTCATTATTGTGGCCGCTGGGAATCAATCCGGTGCCACTACAACACAATGTAGCAACATCCACTATGTCGAAACCACTGGACCGCTAGAACTTGACAAAAAAACTTTAGGGACAGGGAGACTATGTCGCCCTGACCTTTGGTTAAGCCGGTTTTATAAGTGGCCGTGCACTATGCCTCATTATTGTGGCCGATGGGAATCGATCCGGTGCCACTACAACACAATGTAGCCACATCCACTATGTCGAAGCCACATCCGGTTTTCAATGGATTTAATATTTTCAATCGTCTTTGTAAATATAAGTAATAATGTAAATAATTGTTTTCAAAGGAGTTTTGAAAAGTATTAAAGTATTAAAGAAAATAAAATTTCAAATGAAGTTTTAAATGAATATTTCAAGTAAAATTTATATAGTTTTAAATTAATTATTTACCCTTGACTTTCAATCTACTTTTATTTCTGGTTGTTTTATTCTCCTACTTCCTTCCTTTTCGGGGACGAAAAGTTTCGAGTGGGGGAGAGTGTAACGACCCATAAAATTTTAATAATTTTAATTGGTTTTATAACGTATTTAATTGAATATCTATGAAATTTTATAATAATTGAAAATTTTAAAATAAAATGTTTATATATTTAGAATACGTATATTTAAATATTGCAAAGTGTAAATTTTCAATTAATTTTATGGAAGTTTATTTCATTGTGAAATTCTATTAAATTCAAGCCAGTTAATAATTGATGATATTAAATTTATTTCCAAACCGGAATATTTTTCTATAGAAAATTTCTAAACCATCTTCTGACTGAGATGTCATTGTTCATTTTTCAAATTCGAACTTCTTTAGCTCCGTCGATCTTATTTTTTGTGTTTTTGCTGCACTTTTCCTTAGTAGAAAATTCGAATTTTTATAATTAAATCATACCACCAGTATCTGTATACCGTTTTGATCGTCTCGTCGTGCTGATCTCAACGGTATATTTATTTCTATATTTTGAAATCCGGTACGCAACAGAAGTAATAAGCTATCATGGTAACGGTACCCTAATTTGTGACTTTATTTCTCCCTTCCGTTTCAATTTTTTTTTTTGAAAATGTGCTGTCCAATTCAAGCTATTAATTGCTTTAATTGATTTCTAAATCAGTGCATAGCGGTTACTTTCCTACCGTTAAAATTTCAATTGCTTTAATAAATTTCATTTGCACAAAATCAAGACTCCTCTGTGACTATTACTTTATTTTCTTACCGTTCGAAATTTTATCGGTTACAAAACAATCAATTGCTTTAAATTTTTCCAGCTGTTGCCATCCCATTGCCATTTCAAAGGTTTACACGTATAAAACTTTTACGTTATTTTTGCATTCATTAAATTTAAACATTCCATTTTATTCACTTCGCACGTTCTTTTGCTCTGCCACTTTAAATCCAACCTTCACCCTTTCTTTCCTCCTCCCCTATACTTTTTTTTTCTCCTTCCCTGAAGCCTCTCATATCTGTTCTTCTCCTAATCCATTTTGAATGAAAAAATATATATACAAAAACAAACTTCACTTCGAAACAGATCCCACATTCCTCTCCACACGGCTACAACCCCGCAACCACCTTACTCACATCAACTTCCGACCATGTGCCTTCATCCCCTTAGCGCCGCCTCGAGCCACGACAACTACAGCCAAGCCGAAGCCAACCCCTCCTCTCGGCCTGCCACTCAGGTCCGACCGTTCCCCCTCAAACCGACACTCCATCATGCAACCTCACCCGCAAACCCATCACGTTAGCCACCACCCTCCTGCGGCGAAGGTCGTCGCCCTCACCAGCTTCACGCGGCAGCCCCCTCCACTACTCCTCCTCGTGCATCAATCTTCGCCACGCACCGTAACCTGAGCGCGAGCATCCTCCTCCGACCACCCAGGCACTCGCAACCGAGCCCACCCTCTTGTCAGCCCATCGAAAACCCGATTGCACCCATCACCTACCGCCTGCACCAGCCCTTGCCGAGTCACCGTCTCTTTGTTTCCCGAGCCGCCATGGCTGCGTGACGCTCAGCCTCGCCTCCTCGTTGCTATAATAGGTACTGTATTTTCGACTGTTATTTATTTATATAAGTAGTGTAATATTTTACATATGGGAATGGTGCAGCTTTGATTTGGCCGTTCGTTTTATATTAAAGTATTTGTATACAATTCATTTTTCTTCGTTGGAGTGTATATTCTTATATAGATGCTTGCCGTAATAGCTTTATATGTGTACATTGATAGTATATGTTGCATGCTTCGGAATATATATTGCAAGTACATACACATATATGTGTTTATGGTACGTATATAAAAGAATAAAAATTTTATTAGTTAAAACAGTCAATTTTATAAATATTAAACTGATTTTTTTAGTCTATGTTATATTTTATAAATTGTGAATGTATTACAATATTTAATTTCAGTATATAGGTTTTTACTGTTAAAATATATAAGGCATTATTTTATATATAGTTCAATAGTTGCTTTTATTTAATTTTATTATTATTAAAATACAAGTTACGTGTACATATTTTAAGTGAATATGATATATATATAATATAAAGCTTATTAAGTTATAGGACAGTATGATATAAGTTTAGTATAGAATAATATGTCAGGGTTTGGGTTCATCTGTCAGTACATCGTGTAGGCAAGTATGCGTGTGTAAGTATATGTGTTACAGTGTGTGTTTTATATAAGTGTTGTACTTAATATATTTGGTCACAGAATCGTTATAGTTTAAATACACATAAAACAGTTTCGTTATGTTTAGTTATAATATATGCTTTATATATATATGTATATTTTTGTTTAAATCTAGAATAGTTTATATGTTTTTAACCTGCGTGTATATATGTGTTTTAAGTACAAATTTTTTTTTGGTCAATTGTATATAAATCTGGTGTATATGCGTGTTTATATATACTTGTTTATATTTATAGTATATATACATAGTCAGTGCTGATTTTAAGTATAACGAGTTTTAAAACAGTTCTTTTTTTTATAACAGTTAAGTATCTTATTTATGTAATAGTTTGCTATAGCCAAGTGTGTGTATATATATATATATATATTTTGTTTTAAAGCTGAAAACTGGATATTGATTTCTAAGTATACATTAGTTTGGTTTTAAATTTACATATTGAAAATTTGTTTATGTGTTAGTTATTTAAAACAACGAGTTTTGAAATATAAGTATATATATTTTATTTATAAATGTTTGAGATTACAATACGATTTTGAATATATATCTATACAAATTCATTTATATCAATTATCTTTATCGATCTAGTTCTGATTCGTTCCCATCACTTCCATTATTAGCTTGTCGGTCGAACTCGAGTCCATCGTGCTTTCCTTTGAGATCCGTGTTGTGATCCGTAACTCATTCCGTTGTTTTATCTCTGGCCTCGAAAGGTGAGCAATCACTCATGATTAAGAGTTCTTATATTTATTAAATATAATTTCAATTGAAACGACAATTGAAATATGCTGTTGCAGTTGTTTAAATTGTCATTTATGCTATTATTTGTAACTGTTCACTTATGGGATATGACATCATATCCTATCGTTTATATTTATTTTGATGATATATGCCTGTTGTTATTATTATTTTCATATCTGTTATCACTCTGCAAGTTCCCTGTTAGTATAGAAATCATTATGGGTTGAAATGATACATACCCGAACGGACTTTAGAATAGTAGAAAATCGTTATGGGTTGAAATGATAAACCCAAGCGATCTTCATTTAATTGAATTTAGGATTACGGATTGAAATGATATCCACCCGTATATATTTAGTGTACGGTTGAAATGATAAATATCCGTAGCACTTGACTATATGATAGGAAATATATACAGACACCGTTGGTCCATATAAATATTTTGAAAATAAATTTCTACAGTTGAAAAGAAATATATGGGATTTAATAAATATTGGTTCTTAAAATATTATACATAAATGGAAATTTTATATATAGATTAATAATAATATTATTGAGATTGATTTCATCCATATAATATGTTTGAGTATTAATTAAGATTTATATTTCAAAATTTACCATTGTAAAAAAGTTGAATAATTAAGATTGGGGGATAAATTTGGGTTTATTAAAAATGGTATTTTAAATAAGGATTTATTTAGTTAAATCGATTTGAAATTTTTGAATGGAAAATTTAAAGGTATGATTTTGTAACTGGATTTTTGATTTAAGTGATTTAATGAATATTTCACGTTTAAATAAATTAAAGAAACTATTGAGTAAAATGTAATTTAAGGTTACTTAAATGATATTGAGTCTAATAAGGGAGTATTTCAAGACTAAATAATAATGAGGTTAAATCGAGATCTATATGAAACTGTTATATAGAACATTTAAATATTAAATCCTTGAACTATATTGGAATTTAAATGGTTTATGTTGAGATTCGGATCTGTATTTGAAATCAACGTAGTTGAATTTGTTATTTAGCAACTAAATTGAATTGAAATAAAAATTTAGGTTGAACTAAATTTGAATTTATTATTTAGAAAACTAAATTGAATGAAAATTTAGATGAAACGTTGAATACTTAAAGTTTTGAAATATATGGAAATATAAAGGAATTTTTGGGATTATAAATCCAAATTTGAGATCGATAGAATTTAAGTGGTTATTTTAGAAATTGAGTTGAATTTAAATTGATAAATTGAGATTGAATTTAATTTGAATGGGTAGGTCGGGTTGAGGTTGGAACGTTTTGTTAAGTTGAGGAAATTGAAAATACTTTACTGTATAAATTATTTAATATATATAAATACTATTTTGGAAAATATAGAGATATTTGAAGTGAAAATGAGATTTGGTTTTGAAGTATAAATTAAGCTGAAATGACCACGGTGTTATAGTGTATATTTCTACCTTGTAGAAAGTTCCATGGACCCTTAGAGGATGGTTATCCCAAACATCCTTTAAGTTATTTGTATTTCAGTTGATATTTCACTTGAGTTGGATTTATTGATATAAGAATGTTAATCCTGACTCGAGTGTTTTGTGTTTTGCTTTACGCTCGGGTCAGACTGAGTGATACAGCATTTGAGACTCACCTTTGGAGTTCGGAGCTTCATTTGGAAATCCAACTATTGATTCAGATTCCAGCCTTTCCAGTTGATTGGTTCAGAGAAGTCATCTGTTGCATTGGAGACTTCACTGCATTTGAACTATTCGGTTGTATTTTTCTAATTCTGATGTATATAGTAGCTTCATGAACTACTATTCTTTATCTATTCCGCTGCATTATATTACTCTGTGATCTGTGATTGATTTATTTACTGTATATTTTAAGTTTTGCCAAATTTTAATTAACAATTCGGTATTTTGAATTATTCAAGTCGGATATGTATGGTTTTATTGTCGATTTGAATGGTCCAAAATAGCGGGTCGTTACACGTGTTTCTCCTAGATATTATCAAAGTTACGTTTTGGTTCCTTATTTGATAGTCATTTATTTAACTATCTAATAAAAAATTAACAACCAATTCAGTTTGAGAATTATTTATCCACAGCAACCACCAAGCCTAAAAGAAATCTTTTATTTAGTAACCTCCTTTCAAAATGTTTGTCTAAAATACTCATATACTTATATCTTTGACATAAGTGTATACACAAAACATTTGTGAATAACTTCTTACTTCCAAATCATGTTAGAAAGGATTAAACAAATGTGGTTTAAATTGGGGTTAAGGACAACCCTTAACACTATCCCTTCAGTGCTAAATGTGGAATGGATGTTCCACCCCACCATTTTTAAAAGGTCTGTTTAGATAACCCAGATCTCAAATTCTTATTATACTTCTTTCGATAAACCCTTTTTAATCAAATCTATTTCATTCATGAAATCTCTTTTGCTAAAAATATAATACCATTTCAAAATGCTTTCTAAACTTCCAAATTCATTTACAAAACACTTTTATAGATATTCAAAATAATTTATATAAATTGCTTTTGTAAATATTCAAATTTTATATAAATTTCTTATAAATACCTAAACTCTTTTATAAACTCTCTTTATGAATATCCAAATCATTTCCTAAAATTCTTTTATAAATACCCCAAAATCATTTATAAAACTTCTTTATAAATCTTTCCTATTTAACAACTTCTTAATTAACCTTAAATCAATTTAGCTTCCTTTAATAAGCAAATCCATTTTATAAATCTTCCTTATTTACGAAATCTTCTTTGTTTAAAAACTCAAACCCATTTACCCAAAAACACCTTATAAATTTTCAAATTCCTTTATAAAACTCTTTATAAAAACTTCTTTTTATAACATGGAAAACCATTCTCATTAGTTAAAAATATCTTTAGTAAAATCATTTGTCAAATCATTCTATAAATGTCTTGTTCAAAATGCAACAACTTTGAAACCATCTTAAAAGAAAATGAAATATTTATTCTTACAAAATCAAACGGAGGCTTAGCGACCACAATGATGCTTGTAATTTGATTTTACTTATCCAGTTTAACATGGCATCACATAACAACTGGTATATAAAGAATAAACCATAATAATCAATCAACTTAAGTAAATGTCCAAATTAAACGTATATCAGAATGGTGTTTTGTTCTGCTAATGGATGTCATGTAGTTTTTCCAATCATATGAGGTTACTTAAGGATAAGCAACCCAGAAATCCCTTGATTTAATTTTTTTTTGAAAAGAACATAGTTTAAAACGAAACTGATTACTTAAAATAAATTAAAACCCTTGTAAATGAGAGTCAGATCTTTGTTAAATAGTAATTAAGCTCTAATTAAATGTAATTTTACCCTAATTAAATATTGTTAACATAATTAACTTTAATCAAATATTAATTAAATAAAACCCTTTTTTAAAATAATAATTAATTAATAATTATCTTAAATAAATAATTAAATTATTATTAATTAATCCTTAATTAATAGTTAAATAATAATTAAATTTGATTAAGTAAAAAATCATGATTAACTTAATAGATGAACATTTAAGTTTATAAACTATTATTAACAAATGATTAAATACTAATTACCTTTATTAATTAATTAATCAATTAATAATCATTAGATAAATAAATAATTAAATAATTGTTCTCTTATTACCAAAATAAAGTTAGAAAACATTTCCAAAAAATTTCTAAGTGAAAACAAGTTTTGATTAGAAAAATAGTTAGATTTTCCGAACTGCTATACGGACCCGTAATTTTCAAAACTTGAAATTTTTATTTCTAACTTTTAAAACTTTAATTTTGAACTCTTTGTATGATCGATTTCACCCTAGAAAGGGGTGGGTGAATAGGGTGATACTATTAATTATAAAAATTTAATGCGGAAGTATATAAAATAATAGCAGCATAGATAATAGCAGAATATAATAAGCAAAAATAGAACAACACAGAATTTACCCAGCTTCGGTAAAAACCTACCTACGTGCTGCCCCCAAGGTTTCTATTAGAAATTAAGTAGTCAGACGCTTACACACTTAAACTCGCGACACCTACCTAACTCTATGCTCAAAACCCTGCCACAACTTAGCCATTGAGTTGCAAATTCTCGAACTACACCACTGTAGTTCATCCCCTAGTCACGCGACTAGAAAATTACAAAATTTTAAAAGGAAAATACAAACTAAAAAAAAATTAAAAACAAAACCCTAATTTTTTAAATATTAAGCCCAAATGATAGTTTAAAGAAGCCGACCCAATAAGTAATAAAGATATCCTCTTCTCCTTTTTATTTTCGACCTGTAATCTTTCGTTGAGAAAAAATGGATGCTTCCTTTTGCTCGTTCATTCCTTTTTCAGTTTTAGGGCTTTGCAATCTGAAGAAGTGCCGACTTCAAATTGATTGATTGAATAGATATTTGCGTGTAGCTTTGTTGATCGATCGTTTCTTCGTTGCTTAGCTTCAGCTGCTTCGATCGAGTTCGATTTTAATGGTATGTTATTTCCCTTTTCTTTTCTGGTTGATATGCTTGAACTTGATACTTTTTCTACGCGGATTATGAATGGGTTAAATAGGGTTCGATCCCCTATAATCTCGTTCGTCTAATAATTTTCTTCGACCACTTAATTATGTTTGAATGAATGTGATTTCTTAGACTACTTCAATTCGTATTTTTCGTTGCTTGATTATCACGGCTCGATACTGACTTTGCTCGACTTCCTTGGACACCACGGTTTTTATTTTTCTGGTGCTTTGAATTTATGTTGACTTCGACACTTTGATATTTTTTAGATGAGAATTTTATTTCGACTTGTTCAACTATGATACTCAAGTCATCTTGCTGTGTTGATTGAAATGCGGCTTGATTTGTGATAATTTGAACTTGTTCTTATCTTGGTCATCACAGTTTTAATTCATTTACTTTGTTTGAAGCTGCTACTTGACTTTGTTAATTCGTGTTCCTCATAGGCATTGTCCGGTTCAATCTTTACTCTGTGACTTGATTACTGCAACTGGTTAGATAAGTATACCTGCACATGTGTTTGTGCGTGTGTGTGTATGTTCACGCATGTATATATTCAGTTATATGTTGCAGACTTGAGTTTGTTGCACTTCATGTTAGCATTGACTTGTCTCGACTACTTGACCATATGCATGCTTCGAGCTCCTGTGCAATGAACTTGTATATTTCACCTATTGAGGCTTGTTGCAATTTCATTCATGTTCATATATATGTATATTAGTGCTTTGATCTATGTGTATTAGTGCTCATTGACTTGTATTTGCAACTATACTGGTTTGCATTGAGCTCTGCCTTGAACTGAACTGTTCTCATTCAACCTACACTTTGCGGTCTGTAGCTTAAGTTTGGTCGATTGCATGTCCACTTTGTTGCACTACCTATTCCAGTGTGCCATGACTTATGTAGTTGTCTGGTTCATATAAATATATACAAGTGTGTGTATTGAGTCATGTGAGCTTGTGTGGTCTGATGCACTTTAATATGCTATGCCCTGTATGCATGTTGTCATTCACTTGTGTACTTGGTTTCCCTGTCCACTGCTTGACTCGAAGTGTGGTC
Organism: Allium cepa; assembly: GCA_030765085.1. Lineage (NCBI taxonomy): Eukaryota > Viridiplantae > Streptophyta > Magnoliopsida > Asparagales > Amaryllidaceae > Allium > Allium cepa. Next base: position 88,044,136 of record CM060930.1, on the reverse strand, counting down.
ATGGCCATTTGATTTATGCGCATAGCATACATACATACATACATATATATATATATATATGTCTTTGAGGCTGGCAATTTGGTTGTGCTGCACTACTCTGTCCACTGATTTTATTTGAGCTTGCATTGTTTTCATGGTCATGCACTTAGTAGAGATGTTGTTTGTTCGAGTCTGTTTGCGTTTGAATTGAGTCAGTGATGGTATGTTGGCATTACTCACTGGTCCTGGTTTGTGGCTCACTTTGTGTTGAGTTGCCTGATTACCTTTTGTGCTGGTTCATGAAATCTTCATGTTAGTTTGGATTAGTGTAGTTTCATTGTGGCTTCACTTTGAACTTCATGTGTACATTTGGATTACACCTGTGTTGAATGCAGCTTATAGCTCGGCTTTGACCAGCTTATAGCTCGGCTTTGACCTTCTGCTAATATTGTGACTTTATTTGTATTTCACTTGAGTTGAACCCGGCTTATGACTGGGTTGACCATGTGCTCACCTGTCCTTGCAATTCTATCAAGTGTATATCGGTGTGCATGGCCTTGTGGCATGTACAGTGATACACTGTGCATGTCACAAGTTGTTCTTTTAGATGAATTCAAATATTAAATAATGACAAATAACCTAAATAACTAAGGCAAATAATATTTTCAAAATACACATTTTATTTTACACTGCACAAATATTTCTTTTTCAATTTTACTGCGTTAGTGTGTATTTTGCAGATAACTCAGATGCTGGATTCAATCTGGAATACAGTTGAAGATCGAATACGAGTGTATAAGCGAAATGTAGCGAGGAGAACATTATAAATGAAAATTGTGATGCAATCAAAATCGTTTTGTACTAAAAAATTGTGTATATATATGAGAGCTCAAATTTGTACTACTCAAAATTGTAATAAATATTTGTTTGAAAAAAATATCTGTTTGAATTTAAACTCTGTGTTATTTATTTTATTCAGTAAATATTTATTTAATTCTGTGAAAATAAAATACCGCATTAACAAATACATTTAAATAAATACATATATGTTTATTATCATCAAACAAAAATCATATACTTGCAAATTCAACACTCTTATCTTCTTTCAAACATGAAAAAAAAAAAAATACATAAACCCACATACAACACATACAACACATACAACATTTTGGTTTGGTTAGCGAATTTCTACGTTGCTTTTGGTTAGCGAATCACTGCCTTTGTGTCATAAACCCACATACAACACATACAACATTCAATTAGAATACCACATCATAACATTATAGCATAATCATAAGCAAGAATATTACTTTACAAATACTAACCAACTTTTCCAACATTTAAGGTATAATCTTTATCGCCTACTCAAACTTCGGCATAAGCAATCAATACCAAACCAACATATATGCATGCAGACACAACATACAACATCACCACATATGTAAGCAACGTCTTAACCTGTAAATTTTCAACTTCAAAAGGTTACAACTTGAGTTTTAAAAACGTGAACTTTACTCACCGTAACTTATATAAATCAAACTAAACTTCCAATGAACTTGGCTACAACACTAGCAAACCGCCTTAGCTTGAAAATATGACTTAGTATGACCTTCTATGGTAAAATGGGTTAGGCCAAGGGAATAATTAGGCTCGGCCCAAGGTGATTTTGAGGTGTAGGGGTTTTCTTTGTGAAGAGAAGAGGTTTGGAAGTGAATGAAAGGTGTTTAATTGTATTTTTACACTGTTTTCTCTATCTTTTTTCTTAGGAATTTGGAGATGGAAACCATTGAAATACATGGAGATAAGAAGAGGGTTTTGACATGAAAAATGTAAACGAAAACAAAGAAGAGGATGTAGGAATGAGAGGGGTATATATAGGCTTAGGAATTTTATTTAAAATACATAAAGTGGTTATAATTAAATATATACACATGCATGTACCCTCGTGCTTCCCCTCTCCCCTAGGCCATGTTATAGGGCTCTTAAGTTATGGCATGGCATTTGCATATATATAAGTGTGTTTATATGTATATATATATTCTTTTATAACGTAATTTGTCCCATCCAAGCTTAAGTGTGTGTGTATATATATGCTTAATTAATACTAATCCTGACATATATAAATGTTTGCATGTTGCACCAAGTGCGCATAATGTTTCTGACAACTTTCGGATGTGGAAAAGTCTAAATTTCGAAAAACAATTTTCGGTTACATTTTCTATTTGTATTTGAACTATCTATATTGGTAAACAAATTTTGAAAATTATTTTATCATCATTATTAAATAATTAGAATAGGTTTGTTTGCTAATAAAAATCCATTTATTGATTATATAAAATATATTTAAATAGCCTATTTCAAAGCGGCAAAATCCTGGGTCGATACAAATCTATTTTACCATCATTTGTTATTATTTAAAAGAATTATATTTTTTTAATTTATAAAACCTATTATTTAATATTTAAAATTTATTAAATATTCGTAAATCAAGGCGGTAAAATTCTGGATCGTTACACCCTTCCACCTTTAAAAGAATTTCGTCCCCAAAATTATATCCCAACCCTAATTCCCAGAAATACTTAAATTATCATTAGTCCGTGCGATGTACATAGATCATTCCTATGTAAAATCTAATTTGATCATTCATTCGAACGAATAACTTCACTTTTGAACTAGTATCGCTCACTCGACTTCCTAGTGCGGATTTTGATTAGACCTCTTAAATAGAAACCTTTGTTCTCTTTGCATAGTCATAAATTATGATAGACAACTTTTAGTTTCATGTAAGAACCCTCATCAACGCTCGTCGGCAAAAATCGAGTGATAATTCCTTATTCCTAATGGTTTAAAACACCTCCATTCATATACTCGATTTTAGGATCGAGACTATGTGAAAAGAAGAAATGATCTTCATGCAACCTACGTTCCGATCTATCGATTCTTACTATTTAACTACTTCCTACCCTCCAACTATGCTTCATAAGAACCAAAATTTAAATTTATTAATTTATATAATACTCTTCTACATTCTAAGAGTATATACAAACTTCTAATTTTTAATTCAATTTACTTCTAACCATTAGATGTAGGCCAAAGTTAATTTGGGTCTTGAAAGTAAGTTGACCAAATCAACCCCTTTACCCTAATCGGTCTGGTAAGTAGCTAGAAAAGTATGATGCTGGTATCCAAACTCCATCCTAGTTTCTACTTTTTCTTAGACACTACTAAGGTAAAAATGTCTATTAGCCGGCCTAATAACATCAAATAATTCTTCACATCCTAGATGTTAAAATCAAAAGACATGGTTTAAATAAACAAATTTTATTAAACTTCCTTATTAAATTTAACCTAATTAAACTTCATTTATTAATCCACCTTCAAAATATCTTTTTATTTTTGAAAACTCTTCCTTTTAAGGGATTCAAGAAAACAATACCCAGGTTTTATTTTAAAAAACTTTTAAAACATAAATACAGGCTGAGTAACTCCAAAACGATGTCAAGGAACTAGGTGCTACCAAATAGCACCATATTCCCCTTTACTAAGAAAGGCAATACTCAAGAGAAGTGTTTGTCATTCGAATTGTCCAAATTAGACCTTACTCTCAAACTTTATTTTAAAATATCTATATCTTAAAATATCCTTTAGAAAGATTACTGCTATTTTCCAAAATCATTTAGAAGTTATCAAAGACAGCGGGATTTAACATTCTCAAAACCCTTTTCATTTTTAAAACACATTTAATAGCACTTATTTGTAAAATCATCTCTCTTAATTCATCTTATAAAACTATTTGAAGGTTTTCTCCTAATAAACACCTTTATTAAAATTCAGTTTTTTTACCCTGCATACCATCAAACGCCTTATAGTCAAATTGTGAAACTTAATTCACATGGTGTTCGATTCAATGTTCCTACAAATTCTGTCTACCCAACCCATGATGGAAAAAGGAAATCTATTATTAAATCTGGCAATAGTCAATGCTCAAAACTGGATGAGCATGGCTAGTTAAACCCTAAATGCTAATCATTTAAATATTATTAACTCCAAACCCATTCTCCTCATAGATAACTATATAGATTTCTAAAATCATCCTCTTTTATATATAGAAAATATATTCCTAGGTAAAATCATTTCATTTACCAAATTTAAAACAATATTATGTCAATTTAACTTGTTCAAGTGTTTAGGAAATCTGTTTCGATAATATAGATCAGGCGCATTGAACAGAATTCTTAAGCAACTCAACAGGTCCAATAACATAATATAAAACATTTTTATCCACTAACAAATATGCACCATATATATATTATACTCAGACTCATTCTAGGGCACAACTGACCATATCTATAGAAGTTTACGATACCAAAGCCTAGGTGCTCGCTCAACCTAAGATCCGATACCAAATTGTAACGAACCGCCTTTCTTGCTACCAAAGACGACACTTAATACATCATTGGTATTTGTATGCCGATCATTTAATCGTTCGAAAGATAGGTCACTAGGGGTGAAAGAAAAAAGATATAAGAAAAGAAACTGACTAACACAGAATTTCACAACGTAATGGAACAATATATTACTCAACATAATATATTACAAAGTCACTTTAAAAATGTTACATCAGAGTCATACTAATACATATTTTACCCTAGGACAGTTATAACAATCTGACCCTACCTAACTGATACAATACACATAATACAGCGGAAAACGAGGTAATAAATAGCTATCGATGAAGCCACCTACTCCAAGCTCCTGTAAATGAATCTACGAAAAAACCTGAACTACTTAGCTACCCAATCAAATACGAGCACTCAAGAATTTAGGAAAAGGAAAACTAAAATCCGAGTCAGACATAGGTCGAGTGTTAGTAAAGCATAAGTCTTTAATTTTATAAAAATCCTTAAATCAAAGGCATCTCATAAGACCACATTGCACATAAACACGTATGGATTTTTATCCTACGATAAACAACACATTTTCTATAGAAAATTTATTGATATTATAATAATGTCTATGGGTCAAAGTAAAATATGAATATAACTAAAATGCTTGCATCTCATATTTCAACATAGTTGGGTACAACTAAGTCTATATGGGGCTTATTGGAGAATAGATTCCGTACAATGAATGGACTACCGAGGTACCGCCCGTCACAGTGCATCTTTAGATAAAATAACACCAAGGACCTCGCCGGGATCCCCTGCCAACACAGAACCAGCCTAGCACTTGATTAATAGTACTGAATATGATCACCACTTTTGTTAATGGGTCCGAAGCATACAAATGAGAGATAATATCGACTTTAGATAGGGATGATCATACCATAATTGGAAGCAACCCACTTAGCCCTTCTACATCTCCTCTATTTTAGTCATTCCTAGTTGATGAGGCTTGAGGCTATGTTTTACCTTTTATACAGCACTTCTCACTTGGAATGCTAACACAACCCTTCAGGCAGTAATGCAATGCCAACATTCATCCACACAAGTTGTTCAGGATATGAACAAACTAATTGCACCACTTCTACTAATCCAATTTCCAGGACTAGCAAGCATCCCTTGCACTTCAAAGAGCTCCGTTTTCAATTCCATCATCCTCAAGATGTCTTCCCTTTGAAACGCTTGAGTTGGATTGAAGTGCTTTGCAGATAACATATCCAATCCTGATCTCTTCGAAAACAACATTCGATAGATTTTGGTAAACTCAACCCCAGTTTTTTAAGAAATAAGCAGTCAAAGGTAAGAGCGAAAATTACCTCCTAATCATTAGTGGATGGATTTTCTTACCATTTGTCCTAGGAGAACGAAATGAGATTTATATGCAAGGTATGTCATCATCGGAGATGACTGTGTCATATAACTCATGTGTTTCTCCTAGATATTTCCAAAGTTACGTTTTGGTTCCATATTTGATAGTCGGTTATTTAACTATCAAATAAACAAACAACAACCAATTCAATTTGAGATTTATTTATCCATATCAACCACTAAGGCTAAAAAAAATCTTTATTTAATAAACATCCTTTCAAAATGTTTGTCTAAAGCACTCATATACTTATCTCTCTGACATAAGGATATAAACAAAACATTTGTGAATAACATCTTACTTCTAAATAATGTTAAAAAGGATTAAACAAATGTTGTTTAAATTGGTGATAAGGACAACCCTCATGACTAGCCCCTCGGTGCTAAATGTGGAACGAATGTTCCATACCACCATTTTTTAAAGGTCCGTTTAGAGAACCCAGATCTCAAATTCTTTTTATACTCCTTTCGATAAATCCTTTTTAATCAAATCTATTTCATTCATGAAATCTCTTTTGCTTGAAATCAAATCCATTTCAAAATGCTTTCTAAATTCCAAATTCATTTACAAAACCCTTTTATAAATGTTCGAAATAGTTTATACAAATTGCTTTTGTAAATATCCAACTTTTTATATGAATATCTTATAAATATCCAAACATGTTTATAAACTCCTTTTATTAACATCCGAATCATTTCCTAAAATTCTTTTATAAATATCCCAAAATCATTCATAAAACTTTTTTATAAACCTTTTTTATTTAACAACTTAATTAACCTTAAATCAATTTAGCTTCCTTTAATAAGCAAACCCATTTTATAAATCTTCCTTTTTTGTGAAATCTTCTTTGCTTAAAAACCCAAATCCATTTACCCAAAAACACCCTATAAATTTCCAAATTCCTTTATAAAACTCTTTATAAAAAAATTCTTTTTATAACATGGAAAACCGTTCCCATCAGTTAAAAACATATTTAGAAAAACCATTTGTCAAATCATTCTATAAGTATCTTGTTCAAAATGCAATAACTTTGAAACCATTTCAAAAGAAAATGAAATACTTATCTTTACAAAATCAAATGGAAGCTTAGCGACCACAATGGTACTTTTAATTTTATTTTACTTATCTAATTTAACATGGTGTTTACAACCAAATTGATCACAAGCACCCAAGAATAGATTTGTGTAGAGAAGTAAATAAAGAAAGTAAAATTAAAGCAGAGGAATATAATAAACTAACAAGCAAATCAAAGAAGTAATCAAGAATGCAAGAATTTATAGTGGTCCGGTGTTGTATGCCTATGTCCACTTTGAAGATTGTCTTTATTGATTCACTAACAGTTTGGTTAAATCAGCAAACAACAAAAAGTAAGAAAAAACTTGATTACAATAAACTCTAATGTAACCAGTAGTATAAAGATCCTTAGAATGAACCCCTAGGCCAGTATTTATAGGTGAAGGTTACCATCAATCTCTTTGAAACTTAGGCTATAGGACCTTCTTATCCATATGGGCCCACCATATGGGTCGATAGGCCTAAGTCTCAATAAAGAGGGATCGGTACCGATCCCTTCATTGGTCGATTCTTGGACAACGATCCCTATAGTGGCTTCCTCATGCTTAGATATGTTGACTCTTCAAATATCAAATTATTTGGACTAGTGGATCTCATGCTTTTTATTGATCTTTGGATCAACTTCCCTTGTAAGCTATTTTGTACCGAACCCTTCAAGTGGCTATGTGCCAATCCCCTAAGAAGACTCTAGTATGTCGATCCATCTTGCCTTGACCATGCCGATCCATCTTTTCTTGACCGTGTCGATCCATCCGCTTATCCAATCATGCCTATTCATGCACTTTCATCTATGTCGATCCATAGACTTCCATCTATGTCGATCCATACACTTCCATCTATGCCGATCCTCTTTTACTTCGACCATGCTGATCCCTTATATAACCAACCATGTTGATCCCTGGGTTTCCACCAAGCCATGCCGATCCCTTGTTTGTCTAGGCTAATATCCATATTTTAAGCATCCTGCATCGTTTATTTACCAACTATATCCATTTATGGTTTCATCTAACCATCTGTACTTTATTTTCGGGTCCCACAACTATTGCTTCATGGTCATCATTCTTGATATTTGTCGAATCTGTCTTGTGCAATCAGTCCAATATAGTCAGATCAGGATAATGGGTAACACTTTCCCCCAAATTATGTCTTGTGAGTAACATGATGTGCTTTGAATTTTCCAAGGCATTGAATTTTTCATTGATTACCATGACGCTTGGTCGATTCCCAACAATATAAGTCCAAAGCCATATTCCATCAATAGATACAAATCTGGTCATGCGAGACATATAAACTTATTTATTATCTGGTTCAGCCTTGAACTTGAAGGTTTCAGGTTTGATTTCAATTCTGTTGATTTTAAAAGGTCGAACTTTTGAACCACTCTTATGCATATTCATATATATGTTTTTGCTGTTGGCTCCCGGACGTGTTCGAACGCTCGTCATTGTGAATTTCTAGAACCCTTGGTATGTTCACGTTTACAGCCAAACGTTCACAATCATTTTCCATTTCATTTCATTTTTTTAACATTTATAGGGATCGACATTCATTATGCTGATCCATCTTTGTAGCTATCCAAATAAGGATCGGCAAGTTTCTATGTCGATTCCTCTCCCCTTATGACTGGTTCAATGTTCCTGCTGCCGAACCTTCTTCCATTCATATAAATACAAGCCTTCCTATATCCATCCTTCACTTTTTCTATTTACCTATCTTTACATAGAACTTCCTTGCCGAACCTAAGCTATCCAAACTTCGACTTCAAATCCATCCACGATTTTGGCCATTCAAAAAACTCGCCCTTCCCTTGTTTACAATTCGACAATCCTCAACTGTTCATCTCCATCTTAATTCGAAACTCCATGTTTTTGTATTGGTACGAATTTGCAGTAACTCTTTCGATTACATGATTAGGTTTCCTTCTTCGAGTTGTTGATGTGAGCATAAGGCGGTGAACTATCTTGAAGTAGCCGATGATTATCGAAACAAAGGTCCTGTAAGTTGAATTAGGCTTAGGAAGAATAGATAAGGAGATATAATTAGGGTTTAGTGTGGATTTATGAGGGAAGAAGAGAGACAAGGGTTCAACGAAGGGTTTTGGTGGAGGAATAGTTAGGAGTAAAGAAATGTAGGGTTTGGTACATGACAATACGACAGTGACAGGGATCGGCTAGGCAAGGGGTTGGTTGTTTTAGTTAAGGAAGGGATCAATAATTTAGCCGAGGAGAGGGATCGGTAAGGAAAGTTTGGAGAGAGGGATCGGTAGGATAGGCTCTGATGGAGGAATCGGTAGTAGAGTCAGGAGTTAAGAGTTGAGAAGGGTAAGAAAAATGAGGGTTTGGCATAGGATAGTGGCATAAGGATCAACATTCCCTACTCTAGGATAGGGTTCAGTATAAAGGCTTTTGATGGAGGGATCGGTGATTGTGGTTAAATAGAGGGATTGGCATAGGAGTTCTTGGGAAACAGATTGGTATTCAAATCCTAGGGATCACCATGCACCATATAACCTATTTCCAACTTAACTTGTTTGAACAATCACCACTATTTTGCCTTGCTGACCTTGAACTATAACACCAATGGACAATCTAACATGCATACTTAAACCATCGAACTTGAGATTGAACAACCAAATTTCCAGAACCTTCAATATGAAGTAAGTGAAAAACTTACAAATGAACTTTAGTAATTTAACGACCCGTCTTTCATTCCAAAGAAAGACGCATCATCAATAAGAAAGAAAGAGGTAGAAATAGAATAGATAGAAGAAAGAACTAAACAATATCAGAATCTCACAGCGGAAACAGAACAAAATGTAATATATCACATAACTATTACATAGTCATTACATCAGAGTTACAAAGATTAAAACAACATCATCACATTAGACAGTTATAAAGACCTGTCTAATCCATTACATTTCAAACTACAACAGTCAAGGACACCACACAACAGAAATAGATAGTTATAGCTACGTCTGGACTCCTGCTCCAAGCTTTCAAAATTCATCAAGTAAAATTGATCACTTAGCTACTCATAAAAATTTGAGTACCCAAGAGTTTAAGAAAAACAGAAATAAATTCCTGGTCAGACATGAGTCTGGTGTGAGTAAATGGGTAAAAGTTGTTTAACTTTAAAAATCATTTGAAAACAATGGTATCACGTAAGACTTCCTACACATAAACATGGGTAAGTTTTTAGTTATGCTAACCAAAACATTTGATAGGAAATCCTGTGATATTATAATATGGTCTAGGATTTTCAAATAAATATTCACATAGCTGAAATTGTTACATGATTAAATTTCAGCATACTAGCCACAAAATGAATTATACAATCAAAACCGTAAAGGCACGTAGGGATAATGAGTTTCCATCAATTGCAGGGCTACTGGGGTACCGCCCGTCACAATACGTGGTCTACACTATACCGAGGATCCACCCTAAATCCCCTACAACACAAGGCCGGAACCATCCCTTACTGGACAGTCCCGAATAAGACAACCCCATGGTTGTAGCTAGTAACCGCCCACACAGCCGAATAAAAAAGGGACTCTAGACAGAGGAAGATCTTATCCTACTTGAGCGCGACTCACTTAGCCTTACTGCACATCCCTTATTTTAGCCATTCCTGGTTGATGAGGCTTGAGGCTACGATTACCTTTATAGAACACATCTATCTTAGAATGCTCATCGTCCTCTTGACAATGTTCTAAAAGCATCAATCCATACAAGTTCGTTCCGGGTTCGAACGAAACCGAAGGCATTACCTCGTTACACTCATTTTGGAATCACCCTCATAGTTAACGACAATAACCCTTGCACTTTGAATCTCCATTTCGAACCTGAAAGTACTATTTTCGTTATACTCGTATTGGAATCACCTCAGAGTTTTAACGACAAATAGTTCTTACACTTCGAGTCTTCAACTTGATCTTCACTTGAATTCACAACCTAACGTTTAACTTGGATCGACGTGGTTTTCGGATAATCAAATTTGATTTCCGATCCTGGTCTCATCGAAATCCAAACGTTTCTTAAAGGCCAAGTTGTTTAAGTTTAAACAATTTAATTCAATTCAATACTTTGAATTCACGCAGCATCATTCATAGATAAATATCACACATTTATCACAGATATGTCCCATATCACATCACAGAATATCAAGGAATATCATCTAATAGATATCAACCAATTCAGACATTCTAACAAACAATTATCCATAAGCAAGAATTATTAATCCATATTATAATTAATTTAATTAACTTAAATTAAATTAATTACTTAAGAATTAATCACTTAATCCTGCTTAGCAATCATTAATTAATTACAAACCATTTAATTAATGAATCATTCCTTAATTACCTTGTCAATTAATTAATTAATCTCTAATCATAGATTAATTATCCTTTTACTATTAATTAATAAAATTTAATTATTAATTAATATCCCTCAATACAAATTAATTAATCCATAATTACATTTATAATCAATTAATTAATCTTTAATTAACTAATTATCCCTTAATTATTAATGAATAAACCTCAAATATTAATTAACAAAACTTAATTAAAAATTAATTAATCCGTAATTACCAATTAATCAATCCTTAATTAACAGTTAACCAATCCTTAATTAATCTTTAATTTGAGATTAATTATCCTTTAATTATTAATAATAAAACCAAATTATTAATTAATAAAACTTAATTATAAATTAAGTACTTCTTAATTATCAGTTAATTAATATTTAATTACCTAATTAACTACTCTCTAATTACTTAATTAATCAATCTTAATTACTTAATTAATTAATTCTTAATTATACTTAATTAATTTCTAATCATTCATTAATAATCTGTAATTATTTAATTAATGATCTTTAATTACAAATTAATTAACCTTTAACTAATTTACTTTTAACCCTTAATTATTAATTTATTAATCCTTAATTAATCAAATAAATTAATTACTCTTAATTAATTACTTAATTAGTCCATTATCATTAATTAATTAATTAATTAATTTTACTTAAATTTCTTAATTAACTTAATTAATCCCAACTCATTAAAAACCTTATTTAACCTTAAGATAAAACATTATCTTTATAATGGCTTAATTATCATTAACACCATAAAACATTTAACTTTAAAAATTATCTTCCTTAATTAAATCTTTTTAATTTGAGATTTAAAATAAGTTAAAAATTAACTTAACAAATTCAAGTTAAACACTTTACATAAATTTCTCAAATCAATTAGTTAAAAACATTTATTTTTATAAAGAATAGATTTTAAAAACAAGATTCATTTGAAATTTAAAACTTACTTTATTTAAATTTAAAAACTTATTTTTATAAAACTTTTAAAACTGTTTTAAAATTTTTGCTTCGGGTTGAACCCGTATATTACTCGAGCCAAGTCCCGAGTTTCCTTCTGTTCCTAAAAAACTTAGTTTTAAAATGTTTTAAAGTTTAAAACCTGGAACAAAATCACACACGATCCACTCGAATACGAACCCGAGTCCCTCCTCGAGTTCTCATTCCAATAACCCAAGATATCCTTCGAGGCAACATCCAATACCCAAACAACTGACACCACCCAACCCCTGTGTACATGCACCGGCGTCAGAGCCACCATCGTCGCTGCAAACAATCCTAACCACCAAAACACAATCTCAAGCCCATGATCGAAATCAAGCAATCGAGTCGAAACTGGAACCAAACACCATGCCAAAAAAACTTCTCGAACCCATGTCTCCGATCACCAGAGACGCTGCAACTCCGACCATGCCTTCGCCAGACTTCCACGCAACCAATGCCAAGGCCTGATGCCACTCGATCAACCAGGGACTTCGTGGTGACCAAAATTCCGAACTTAACAAAACAAGGGTTAAAAACCCATTCCAGTCCACCGTCGACGCCACGGTGATCTAGAACTCCACTAGATATTTTTGCCAAAACCACCTGACATCCTCCTACCTCTAGCCAAGACCTCGGCCTCCCATGCACTACCGATCATCAGAAAACACTCAAAAACCAATTTATGGTTAACCAAGAATTTCTCACAGGTTTCCAAATTAAAAACCAAAATTTTCATTCTAAAAATCCTGATTTTCAGAGAAGATTTAAGTTATAAAATTGGATCAACAAATTATGATATTTGATTTTAACCTACATTTAAAATTGCTACTATACTAGCTTGATTTCATAAGATTTACAAACCTATTTTGCTTAAATAAAATTTTAAACTTTCATTTATGTTTAAACAAACATGTTGTGTTTGAAACTCAAAGCCTAATAGTGATTAGTTTAGGGAGATTTTTAATTTTTGATTTATTTTTAATCTCTGTAGTTTGAAAACAGAGAAGAACAACATACTATGCATGCACAGTCTATACACATACATATACACAGAGATCACACTTATAAATACACATGCAAAGCAAAATTTAATAAAGAATCACAAGCACAAATTTTCGTTTACTTAAGCCTTTTAGAAAATGTTTTTACTCACCTGAATAGATGAATCAGAGGACATGAAACAGATGCTTGAAACTGGAATAAAAATGCTTTGTTGACTGAGATGATTTAAGATTGAAATAGGAATGATTAAACTTTGATCTTGAAAACTTGAATGCTTTAATCAGAAAACTAAAATGCTGATGCTTTGATTTGAAAACTAAAATACTTTGATGGTCTTTGAAAACTGAGATGTTCTGGTATTTGATCTTTTCTTAAGTTTGCTATGACAATCTCAGGCTTGAAGATGGTTACAGGGTTTTGAGTTTGATCTGTGATTTGCTTTACAGGCTTTTGAGTTTTAATTTTTTTGAGAAAGTTTACAGGCTTGAGGATAAAATGGTTTACAGGGTTTAAGTTTGATTTTCTCTGGTTTGAATATTAACAGGTTTGAGTTTTAGAATGAGAAGATAAGAAAAGGATTGAAAAGAGAAGGTATGTGTTTATATAAGCTTAATTGTGATTTATTAAAATTTAAAGAAAATAAAATAAAAAGGATGACACTTGTTCAAATGGTTAACATTTGTCGATTTCATATTATAATCTCATTACACATGTTAACAATTTGCTTTATAATTAAACACTTGTAATTATTTATGTTTAATATTATTTTAAAAAGATTTAAAAGCTTTTGTATTTAATTTTCCTAATCAATAAGTACATTCCTTAATTAATAAATGTTTTTCTTAATTTTAGATAAATAAAACCTTTTAAAGAAAATAGAATGAAAACCAATTATATTCTAAATAAATATATATAATTCATTTTTAAATGTTACTATAAAAATTTTGTATTTATTTTACTATTTAATAAACACTTTCTTAATTTATATAAATAAATTTCATTTAAAGAAAATATTGTAAAACAAATCTTATTCTAATAAAAAAATTATCCGTATAATTTTATATTCAAAATATTTTTAAGATATATATCTTTTAAATTTCAAACTTAAATTCAAATTCAAATTTTAATTTAAAATCAACTCAAATATATATATATATATATATATATATATTAATTTAACATTATTAAATTTGAAAATAATAAGTCTATTTAAAATCTATTTATAACTATATTTAAAAACATCACATTATATTGTTTAAAATAACAACTTTACAAATTTTAAATAATTTAATAAGAAGATTATCACATTTTAAATTTCTTAAAATTCCGAGATATCACATTCCTCCCCCCTTAAAAGATTTTCATCCCCAAAATTTAAAACAAAAGATAATCCAAATTTTTTATTTCATTTTAAACCATCCAAGCATACATATCAACCATACATTATCAACCAAACAACAATTCAACCAAACAAACAAATCATTCAAACAAACAACTCTAGCTATCCGGACACAGATCCAGATAAGCCTTCCTAAAACTATCCAGAGTTTCCCAGGTACAGTTCTGGGATCGCACTCCACTGCTCCTTAACTAGCTATACCACTGTGATCCAGAGCTTCCTCTTACCCTGATCTATAAATCTGAACCAGATATTAGACCACACTTAAAACCAGCTCAACTAACAGATCCTTCTGAACTGCAGATCCCAACTAAGATGGATCATTCACGTATTTCCTCAAATGAGATACATGAAAAACATCGTGAATTCTAGTCATCCGGACTGGCAATTCAATCCTGTAGACGACAACACCAATCCTCTCGAGCACTCGGAATGGACCAACATACCTTGGGCAAGTTTTCCCGTTTTCCCATATCTTATTGCTTCTTTAAATCGGGGAAACTTTGACAAAGACTAAATTTTCAATCTCAAATTCCAATTGTCTTCGTCTCTTGTCCGCATATTCTTCTAGCGATCCTACACTGCCCTTAATCTCTTCTTGATAAGCTCCTCCTACGCAGATGCCTCACGGATCAAAACTGGACCAAGAACAAGACGATCTCCTGACTCTACCCAATAGGATGGAAATCTACAAGGTCTTCCATAAAAATCTTCATAGGATGCCATCTTGATACTCGCCTGATAACCATGCAAGAATTCCATTAAACACAGATGGTCTTGACAAGATCCACTAAAATCCAAAGCTGGTCGCAATGCCTTCAAAAGTTGCTAGAGAAGATAGGATCAAGGTTGCTAACAATGCTGGCTGGAACACCATGCAATCAGACAAACTCCTCAAGAAAATCTCCGCCAAAGATGCTGCAGTATGGGTTGCCTTAACTGGAATAAAATGGCGATCTTGGTTAACTGGTCTACAATCACCCATATTCCTTTATTCC
This sequence comes from Allium cepa, assembly GCA_030765085.1. Lineage (NCBI taxonomy): Eukaryota > Viridiplantae > Streptophyta > Magnoliopsida > Asparagales > Amaryllidaceae > Allium > Allium cepa. The sequence continues at coordinate 88,028,516 of CM060930.1, read as the reverse complement.
CCTTTTTGGTCCTTGGCAAACTATCGACGAAATCCAAAGAAATCATTTCCCACTTCCACTTAGGAATTTCCAAAGGCTGCAACAAACCTGCGGTCTTCTGCTAATCACCTTACACTTGCTGACAGATCGCACATCCATGACGAAAGCAGCTACATCCTTCTTCATGCCCTTATAGATCTTGAAATCCTTGGGCGGATACTCAATCTGGAGTGATGACTCTCTGACAGTACTTCTAGCTTCAAATCCTTGAAATTCGAAACACAAATCCTTCCGATGATCCTCAATGTTCCTTGGCCATCAATCTCAAAACTGGAACACCGACAGTTCTTGACTCAACCCATCTACTTCTGGCACACACAAAAGTCCGTGTAGATCTCAAACTTACTCTTTCCATCCGGAATAGCCAGGACAGGCGCACTGATCAGCCTTGCCTTCAAATCCAAGGAAGCCTCTTCACACTCGTGGTCCAATTAAATTTTTCTCCTTTCCGAGTCAACTTGGTTAAATGTGAAGAAATCTTAGAATAGTCCTTGATGAACTTCCTGTAGAACCCTGCCAAACCCAAAAAACTGCGGACTTTTAACGAAGTCTACGACCGCTTCCACTCCTGAATAGTAGCTACCTTGGCTGGATCTATTGAAATATCCTCACCCAAAACAATATACCCTAAAAATCTGACTTTCGAGTTCCAAAAATGACATTTCTAAAACTTAACCTTCAGAACATGCCTCCTCAAAGTCTTTAACACTATCCCCAAATGCCGCTTGCACTCCTCTTCAGACTTGTAGTAGACCGGAATATCATTGATGAACACAAGAACAAACTTATACCACACATCCCAAAAAAACTCGGGTCATCAAATCCACACAGAATCTCAATGTCCCATCCAACTTGGTCACAAAGACAACAGCTGAACCTCAATTGGGAAAAACTAGGCCGAATCAAACCCTTCTCTTAGAAATCTTAGGTCTGCTTCACCAGCTCTTCTCACTCCTCCGACGACATCCTTCAACCGAGCTGAACAACAAGTACTGCTCCTGGAACTAAGTCGATTCAAAACTCTATCTCCCGATGAGGACAAACCTTTCACTTCCTTAAAAACATTCGAAAAATCTCCAACCACTTCGATGGACTCTACACCTTTCTGGAGATGCCTCACTTCCATGCAGGAGATTACTCAAATGAACTCCGGAATCATCGCAAGTCACTTTTGCGATTCTTTCCAGCTCAATCTCCAAAGACATAGTCCTCACTTCGCACATCAAGACAGCCTTATACTTATCCAACCAATTCATACCTAGAATAAGATCAATCCCCTTTGAAATCCAATACAAATGGGTCACAAGGAAACTATGAGGGAGATAAGAAAGCCTTAAGTCTCTACAGATCTTATCTAACTTGGTTACTCCGTCTATAGGATTAGATACAAAGATAGGAGGGTCAACCAAACAAAAGAAAAGATGAAACTCCTCTAGAACCCGTGTTGGAAACCCGAACAGATACCCAACAAATTTAGATAGGTATATAGTTATATAAAAATTACAAATACATGCTCTCAAGATAGACAGTACTCTAGATCCTAGGTATTATCTTAACCTATGCTCTGATACCAAGTTTAACGACCCGCCTTTCATTCCACAGAAAGACGCATCATCAATAAGAAAGAAAGAGGTAGAAATAGAATAGATAGAAGAAAGCACGAAACAATATCAGAATCTCACAGCGGAAACAGAACGAAATATAATATATCGCATAACTATTACATAGTCATTACATCAGAGTTACACAGATTACAATAACATCATCACATTAAACAATTATAAAGACCTGTCTAATCTATTACATTTCAAACTACAACAGTCAAGGACACCACACATCGGAAATAAATAGATATAGCTGCGTCTGGACTCCTGCTCCAAGCTTTCAAAATTCGTCAAGCAAAACCTGATCACTTGGCTACTCATAAAAATTTGAGTACCCAAGAGTTTAAGAAAAATAGAAATAAACTCCGGGTTAGACATGGGTCTGGTGTGAGTAAGCAGGTTAAAGTTGTTTAACTTTATAAATCGTTTGAAAACAATGGTATCACATAAGACTTCCCACACATAAACATGGGTAAGTTTTTACCTTACGCTAACCAAAACATTTGATAGGAAATCCAATGATATTATAATCAGGTCTAGGGTTTTCAAATAAATATTCACATAGTTGAAATTGTTACATGATTAAATTCCAGCATACTAGCCACAAAGTGGGCTATACAATCAAAACCGTAAAGGCACGTAGGGATAATGAGTTTCCATTAATGGCAGGGCTACTGGGGTACCGCCCGTCACAGTACGTGGTCTAGATCACCGTACCGAGGATCCACCCTAAATCCCCTACAACACAAGGCCGGAACCATCCCTTACTGGACAGTCCCGAATAAGACAACCCCATGGTTGTAGCTAGTAACCGCCCACACAGCCAAATAAAAAAGGGACTCTAGATAGAGGAAGATCTTATCCTACTTGAGCGTGACTCACTTAGCCTTGCTGCACCTCCCCTGTTTTAGCCATTCACGGTTGATGAAGCTTGAGGCTATGATTACCTTTATAGAACACATCTATCTTAGAATTCTCATCAAATTTGATTTCCGATCCTGGTCTCATTGAAATCCAAACGTTTCTTAAAGGCCAAGTTGTTTAAGTTTAAACAATTTAATTCAATTCAATACTTTGAATTCACACAGCATCATTCATAGATAAATATCACACACTTATCACAGATATGTCCCATATCACATCACATAGTATCATAGAATATCATCTAATAGATATCAACCAATTCAGACATTCTAACAAACAATTATCCATAAGCAAGAATTATTAATCCATATTATAATTAATTTAATTAACTTAAATTAAATTAATTACTTAAGAATTAATTACTTAATCCTGCTTAGCAATCATTAATTAATTACAAACCATTTAATTAATGAATCATTCCTTAATTACCTTGTCAAATAATTAATTAATCTTTAATCGTAGATTAATTATTCTTTAAATATTAATTAATCAAACTTAATTATTAATTAATATCCCTCAATACAAATTAATTAATCCATAATTACATTTATAATCAATTAATTAATCCTTAATTAACTAATTAATTATCCCTTAATTATTAATGAATAAACCTCAATTATTAATTAACAAAACCTAATTACAAATTAATTAATACTTAATTACCAATTAATCAATCCTTAATTAACAGTTAACCAATCCTTAACTAATTTTAATTTGAGATTGATTATCCTTTCATTATTAATTAATAAAACCTAATTATCAATTAATAAAACTTAATTACAAATTAAATACTTCTTAATTACCAGTTAATTAATCTTTAATTACCTAATTAACCACTCTCTAATTACTTAATTAATCAATCTTAGTTACTTAATTAATTAATTCTTAATTACACTTAATTAATTTCTAGTCATTCATTAATAATCCTTAATTATCTAATTAATGATCTTTAATCACAAATTAATTAACCTCTAATTAATTAACTTTTAACCGTTAATTATTAATTCACTAATCCTTAATCATTAATTAATCAAATAAATTAATTACTTTTAATTAATTACTTAATTAATCCTTTATCATTACTTAATTAAATTAAATTATTTTACTCAAATTTCTTAATTAACTTAATTAATCCCAAATCATTAAAAACCTTAATTAACCTTAAGATAAAACATTATCTTTATTAATGGCTTAATTATCATTAACACCTTAAAACATTTAACTTTAAAATTATCTTCCTTAATTAAGTCTTTTTATTTTGAGATTTAAAATAAGTTAAAAATTAACTTAACAAATTCAAGTTAAACACTTTACATAATTTTCTCAAATCAATTACTTAAAAACATTTATTTTTATAAAGAATGGATTTTAAAAACAAGATTCATTTGAAATTTAAAACTTACTTTATTTAAATTTAAAAACTTGTTTTTATAAAACTTTTAAACTTTAAAAACTGTTTTAAAATTTCTGCTTCGGGTCGAACCCGAATATTACTCGAGCCAAACCCCGAGTTTCCTTCTCTTCCTAAAAGAATAACTTAGTTTTAAAAAAATTTAAAATTTAAAACCTGGAATAAAATCACACACGATCCACTCGAATACGAATCCGAGTCCTTGCTCGAGTTCTCATTCCAATAACCCAAGATATCCTTTAAGGCAACATCCAATGCCCAAACAACTGACACCAACCCCTATGCATATGCACCGGTGTCAGAGCCACTTCCGATCTCCGAGAACCCTCCGGCACATCGACATCGTCGCTGCAAACAATCCCAGTCACCAAACACAATCTCAAGCCCACGATCGAAATCAAGCAATCCAGTCGAAACTGGAACCAAATACCATGCCAGAAAAACTTCTCGAACCCACGTCTTCAATCACCAGAGCCGCTGCAAATCCGGCCATGCCTTTGCCAGACTTCCACACAACCAACGCCAAAGCCCGATGCCACTCGATCAAACAGAGACTCTGTGGTGACCAAAATTCCGAACTCAACAAGACTAGTGTTGAAAACCCATTCCAATCCACCGATGATGCCACGGTGATCTGGAACTCCACCAGATATTTTTGTAGAAACCACCTGACATCCGCCTACCTCCAGCCAAGACCCCGACCTCCCAAGCACTGCCGATCATCAGAAAACACTCAAAAACCAATTTCCGGTTAACCAAGAATTTCTCATAGGTTTCCCAACTAAAAATCAAAATTTTCATTCTAAAAATCCTAATTTTCAAAGAAGGTTTAAGTTATAAAATTGGATCAATTTTTTTTGATATTTGATTTTAACCTTTATTTAAAATGGCTACTGTACTAACCTAATTTCAGAAGATTTACAAACCTATTTTGCTTGAATAAAATTTTAAACTTTCATTTATGTTTAAACAAACATGTTTTGTTTGAAACTCAAAGCAGTGATTAGTTTATGGAGATTTTGAATTTTTGATTTATTTATGATCTCTGTAGTTTGAAAACAGAGAAGAACAACATACTATGCATGCATAGTCTATACACATACATATACACAGAGATCACACATATAAATACACATGCAACGCACAATTTAATCAAGAATTACAAGCACATATTTTAGTTTACTTAAGCCTTTTAGAAAATGTGTTTACTCACCTAAATAGATGAATCAGAGGACATGAAACAGATGCTTGAAACTGGAATAAAAATGCTTTGTTGACTGAAATGATTTAAGCTTGAAATAGGAATGATCAAAACTTTGATCTTGAAAACTTGAATGCTTTGGTCAGAAGACTGAAATGATGATGCTTTGATTTGAAAACTGAAATACTTTGATGATCTTTGAAAACTGAGATGTTCTGGCTTTTGATCTTTTTCTTGAGTTTGCTTTGTCAATCTCAAGTTTGAAAATGGTTACAGAGTTTTGAGTTTGATCTGTGATTTGCTTTACAGGCTTTTGAGTTTTAATTTGTTTTGAGGAAAGTTTACAGGCTTGAGGATAAAATGTTTTACAGGGTTTAAGTTTGATTTTCTCTGGTTTGAATATTAACAGATTTGAGTTTCAGAATGAGAAGATAAGAAAAGGATTGAAAAGAGAAGGTATGTGTTTATATAAGCTTAATTTTGATTTATTAAAATTTAAAGAAAAAAATGAAAAATAGAGTAAAAAGGATGACACTTGTTCAAATGGTTAACATTTGTCAATTTCATACTATAATCTCATTACACATGTCAACAATATGCTTTATAATTAAACACTTGTAATTATTCATGTTTAATATTATTTAGAAAAGATTTAAAAGCTTTTGTATTTAATTTTCCTAATTAATAAGTACATTCCTTAATTAATAAATGTTTTTCTTAATTTTAGATAAATAAAATCCTTTAAAGAAAATACAATAAAAACCAATTATATTCTAAATAAATATATATATATATATATAATTCATTTTTAAATGTTAATATAAAACTTTTTTATTTATTTTACTATTTAACAAATACTTTATTAATTTATATAAATAAATTTCTTTTAAAGAAAATATTATAAAACAAATCTTATTCTAATAAAAACTTTATTCATGTAATTTTATATTCAAAATATTTTTAAGATACATATCTTTAAATGTTAAATTTTAATTCAAATTCCAATTTCAATTTAAAATCAACTCAAATATATATATATATATATATATATATATATATATTAAAAAAACACATTACTAAATTTGAAAATAATAAGTCTATTTAAAATCTATTTATAACTATATTTTAAAACATTACATTATATTGTTTAAAATAACAATTTTATGAATTTTAAATAATTTAATAAGAGATTATCACATTTTAAATTTCTTGAAATTCTGGGATATCACAAGTAACAAACTTCGTACATCGATATGCCGATAATCGATCCCAAAGCTTATGTAGCCGATCAATCTTCTTGCTAGTTGAGACGGTCAGCGATGACGGTCTCTCTGGACAAAACTCCCAAGTCTCGTCATTTTATTTCATTTTTCTAATTTCAACCTATCTATGTCTATTATATACTGCACTGCACTACATTAATTCACACTTAGCATAGGGGAGCATGTTATTTTTCTAATCTCGATTATCTACCGAGTACAGCCGACACAGATTCCAGACGCTTGAAATGTTCAGCTGACACGTCTTCTGATTCGATAATGCGACACGTTGATTCTGAAGCGAAGTCAAGTTTCGCAACTATATCAGAAAGGCCTTCTCCAAGCCATAATGTGGAACAAACAGAAGTTTCTAACCCCACAAGCCCATCTTTTCTTAGATATTTCAGTCCTTCCAACAGAAAATATAAGACCTGCTCCCGATACTGTAGAGGGCACTATTCTTCTAGATAATCTAGCGGATTCACAGGCTTCTTAAATTGGCGAAGCCACTCTCTGCTTGCTATGCTACATTCAGGAATCCCGTTTGGGGACTTCTTGGTTCCTTCAAGATAGGATAGGCACCACTTGCCCCTAGCATGGTATACAACATGCAACAAGTTTATGTGTTGGGCTGGATGTGTACCGCCCTTCAATTCGTTTGTCCGATAAGTGCTGAAATATCTTGGGACAGCTCCTATACAACTTCATCCCAATAGTTATGCTTTTATACAGGGAACCTTCCTGTTGTTCATGAATGTCCTGTTTCGTCCGCCTGCTCCCGAAGATATAAGATTTATATACAATTTCAAACGACAATCGATAAGTCCTTCTTATGTCTTTCTTTAGCCTTCGCCAAATTTCCAAGTTTTGATAGGTGCTTGGAACAAACTCTCATTGTTTAAGCATGAATGGTTCTATGTGTGTTGCCCTTCTGGATTTGCAAGACGATGGTTAGAAGGGTATTAGTATTACCTTCACTTCTCTGTCAAACTCTCTAATTCAAGTCATAACTTTTCCTTTGAATCCATTAACATCCGAAGTTTTTTTAGGTGTTCGCCCATGTCCTGAAGGCGCTGACTTTTCAAGAGCCATCGCTACCATTCATGCTACCTTCGTTGAGGATAAAGACATCAAACTCCTTGTAACTAATGAGTTACCATCTTTGTTCGGGCTGTTGGAAGATGGCCATAGTATCGAACTTCCTGGAAGTGCGACATTATTAAGGAATGTTGTAGAACAAAAGAGGGATACTTTTAACTCCATCATGCCCCCTGTCGAGGAGACTCGGGATGATAACGAGGAGGGTGAGATTAAGGATTCTCAAGCCGAGAAACCAGAAGATGTCGATGTAGGCCTCGAAAAAGCACCAATGTTTAAACCATCGCAAGACGGACAATCCCAAACACCTACAAAGAGAAAGAAGAGGTTGGTGTACAGGCTTCGTATAAGAAAAACTGCCTCTAACCCAGAGTTGTTATTACTCCGGTTAAAGAGGAATCATCCTCTCAGCACTTGGAAAGCTCGTTAAAGGGATTTTCTAATCTTCAAATTCCAAACGATATCATGTCCTACGACTTTCCAAACATTAACATTGAAGGACTCAACTCTCCCACCAGAAGTGGCGAAGGCATTCGACCTTCTGATAAAGGAGATAGAAAGCCGATGAGCAAGGCTACAGTTACCAGTCTGTTGGGGGGAACAATAGGACACTCACATCCACATGCACTTCACGATACACTTTTCATTAATCTTCTATGTAACAATTACTAATATGTTCTCATTTGGCCTTTATAGGTGCAATATCTCAATCAAGAGCCTTCGATTGCCTTAGAAGTTCTTCTGCGTGCCATCGATCAAACCAAGATTCAGAGTCTACTCGGTATAGGAAGAAGGACGAGGGACGCGATAAGAATTATCATTCAATGGAATCTTCCGCCTCTTCCAAAGGCAAATCCCAATCCCTATTCCAGACATCTTGACAAGGCGAATAGTATGATTTTCCTGCTCAAAGTAGTGACCAGCCTTCCTACCGTGGTCCTCATTTCGTTGCGCCTCACAAGCAACATTCCGGCTCTTCAAGCTCCAGACAATCTCGTGAGCGTCGATTAGACAAACATCCACTTGCTACCTCTGATCTTCCTTTGCCGGCCATTGCTCCCGACATTTCCGCAGCAGAGAAGTTGGCCGAGCTAAAGGCCACTTTCCTAAAGGTTTGCTTTGATGGTCTCAAATTCCTTGCATTCACATAGTTCCCTGGCATGCCAAGGAAATTTCTTTCGCGTGCATGAACAATGTATTTTTGCAGCATGAACCATTTATACACTTGGTAGAAAAAGTCTTCGAAGTTTCTATTAAGCATCAACATGAGATAAACTACCTCAAGATGGAAGGTATACACGACAAAGATATAATCAAGCACCAAGATACTGAATTGTTAGAAATTAAAACCCAACAGGCTGAAGCGGAGAAGTACGCCAAGGAAACGACAGAGGAAGTAAGCCGTTTGGAAGCTACTCATAAAAAATAACTCGACGTGGCACTTCATCATAGCACGACACTTGCTTTAGAAAAGGATTTCTGCATAAGGAGAAGGACGCTCTTGCTCGCTATTTCAAGGAGCTTGGAGAACTTTTAAAGAGGGAAAAGGAAGAAAAAATCAAAGCTCAAGAGGAATCATAGAAATTCCTCGAGGAAGTTGTTGAGGCTAGAAGCTTAAAGGCTAAACTCGACAAGCAATTTGCTAGAATCGAAGCTCTTAAAAAAGAAGCTCAAGTAGAGGGCCGAAGAGAGATAATCGAACAAGTTAACTCCCAAGTGGAAGCTGCTATGGAGTTTGGTAGGAATGAGTATAAGGACTTATTCGATCCGTTGATTATTGAATAAAATTTGATCCATCGTGAATTATGCTTTCTCAGTGAAGGTTACCTCAAATCGCTTGGTGAAACTTGAAAGCACATTGTCGAGATGAAGAAAGAGATGGGTGAAGTCGAACTCAACGAGGAAGAATTAGTGAGGAAAATTCTTCGTGGGAATGAGCCTTCAGCTCTAGCTACTGCAAAACTTCGATTTTTCAATGCTTCAGCACCTACTGATGGAGGAGAGAATTTTGCCAGTTTTCATGGACTGTTCCTAAAGGTCCTTCTCCATCCCAAGTAGCCGGAACATCAATTTCTCTTGATACGGAGCAGGATCTTGGCTATGACCCAGATAGGCCCGTCTTCGAATCCAATATGTTATCCCCTAGTTTAGAAGGAAGCACCTCGACAATGACAGAGAGTCAACCAGATGCTGGTATTTCACTTTACTCCTTAGTTTACGAAAAGTATTCGTTCTTCACGTGCCATGGCTTTAAGCCAATCTCCATATTTTATCAAATTTTGTAGGTCTTCCGGGCCCCACTCAAACTCCCAGAAGTGGTGTTGTTGCATAAAAACACGAGCAAATGGCTGAAGATTCGGCTGCTGCTAATGTTCCAGGACCTGATGCTCAAGTCATCGGTGCCCTTGATGAAGATAAGACCGAGGAGCCACTCCTGGCCGACGAACCTGGTGAGGTTATAATTATCGATGCCTTAGAACACACGAATAAGACCAGCATGAAGGAGAAAATCGAAAAGGAGAAACTGTTAGAAAGAAAGTTTGAAATTGGACCTACCGAGGTGGACATTAATGATCCTCATCTTGTGCCATTGCATATTATTCCACCGAGTGGGTCGATCCCTGATGAACTTACTCCTTCCTCTTTAAGCTCTCTAGCCAAAGGTTCCCGAAAGAGAAGAACAAGTGGTTCTACCCTCGAGATATCAGAAAGAGAGTGGAAGTTGGAGAAGTAGTTGTTGCTTCAGCTCAATGTATATAACTTGCATAGTCTTTTCTTTCACTAGTCGTAGTTGTACGGGTATAAATCCCGATCTTTTAAAATAACTTGTACCGAAATTTTGGCACTTGTTATGTAAATAAGAGTTTTTGTTTTCTATTATGATTCATGTGAATTGTTATTTAAGTAGTTGAATGATTACTTTCCATTCAATGTACTTATAATTCGTTGCTTGTTTATTCTAATAACATTTCACTAACTCCATCCCAAGGCCTCTAAGTGGTCGTGGCCTCAAGTTGTATCGAACAGCAGGCTCAGGCCTCAGTGTTATGCTGTCGGACTCATCAGTTTTTTGAATGACCGTGCTTTTGCCTTTGGCATTGATTTGGCGAGGCCAGAAATTGGACGGTTGAATCCCATCCTCAGCGTGTTTATACACCTCCTGTCGTTTTCAGGCCAGTTTACGAAATAGAGAACGGTCGAAATCTACTCATCTAATCATTCATGATTATATCTATGCTTTGGGGATAAGGTTCAGTTGATGGGTGGTTGTTTCGCACCCAGTTTATGTTTAGACTCTAGTCCGCACTTTGGGTACTCAGTGTTACCTTAGGGGCGGTCGATCTCCACCCGATTTATGTTTATAATCCAGTCCACAAAGAGTTATTTCATGAGCAGTCGGTCTCTACCCGATTTATGTTTATACTCCAGTGCGTACTCCGGGGACTTAGAGTTGTTTCATGGGCAGTAGGTCTCCACTCAATTTATGTTTATACTTATGTCTGCCCTCTCGGGATTTAGAGTTATTTTGGAGAGCAGTCAGGTCGCACTCTTTTTTGGTTGAATAATTTGCCCCCCCTAAAATTTGAAGTTTTGATTTAATGAGCGATCGGTCGTATCTCGGTCGCTTTGATTTTTGTTTCAGTCCAAGCACTAATTTTTCAATCTCCATATTATTGGTCGTATTCGTTCCTTATTGTGTATCCCATTCTCTGGATTATGAATGGGAATTATTAAACGAACAAGTTGATTGAGCTTATCTTGATTGACCCCAGCGGGTGTTAGCACGATTGTTTGGTTCCAAACTCTGGGAGCCTCTTCATACACATTGGTATCAATCAGTTCCGCTATGTAATTATCATGCAATGCAATAGCAAACGTAAATACAAAGGAAGCCTAAAACTTTATTCATTAAATGGAAAGGAACAACATAAACTGTCTTATTACATATTTGAAAAATCAAATGCTAAAGCAATTTTTGAAAATAAATACAGCTGAAATGTTAGGGAAATAAGCTAAGTAAAATATTATCGTAAATGTTCGCTATTCCACGCTTTTGGAATTGTAATGCCATGGTCAGTCGCTAGCTTGAAAGTTCCTTCCCCAAGCCTCTGTTCAATTACATATGGTCCTTTCCAAATTGGATTCATGTGTGATGGGGGTAATATAAACCCGTTTCAGGACGAGATCGCAAATTTCGAAGGTTCTCGGTCGAACTTTAGTGTTGTAATACCGGGCAACTAGATGTCGATGTGCGGTTGCCCTTGGATCAGCTTTCTCGCGCTTCTCATCTATAAACTCTGGAGATTCCAAAAGTAAATCTTGATTTTTTTGGAATTATAGTAAGTCACTCGATGAGAAGGGACTTTAAGCTCAACAGCAATAACGCCTTCGGAATTGTACGCAAGGACAAATGGAGTATGGACAATCGCGAACTTATGAGGATTCTGTAGGCCCAAAGTGCCGTTGGGAGTTCATACACCCACTTCCCTCTAGCCTTCTCCAAACGCTTCTTCAGAATAAATTTGATGATTTTATTTACATTTTCAACCTATCCATTTGCCTATGGGTGAGAAACCGCTGTAAATCTCTTTTCAATATGGTATCTTTGACAAAAGTCTTTAAACTCAGTACTATCGAATTGAGTCTCATTATCTGTTACAATAGTCTATGGAAGACCGAAGCGACATATGAGTTTTCAGACAATGAAGTTGATTACTTGCTTGGTTATAATCGTAGCAAAAGATTCTGCCTCGGCCCATTTGGTGAAGTAATCAACTGCCACAATAGCGTATTTCATGCCACCTTTAGAGGTTAGGAATGAGCCGATAATTTCTATACCCCACACGGCAAACAACCATGGGCTGACCATTTGCGTGATTTCCATTGGTGGAGCTCTCGGGACTTTTGCATATATCTGCCATTTATTACATCGTCTGACATAATCTATGACATCTCAATTTACGGTTGGCTAATAATACCCATAACGAAGTATTTTCTTTGCCAAAGTTTGCCTCCCTGTGTGATCGCCACATTCTTCTTCATGAACTTCTTTTAATATATGCTTTACCTCATCATGAGCAATACATCGGAGTATAGGGACTGAGAAACCTTTCCTTTACATAAATCCTTCTTGCATAATATATCGTGAAGCTTTACGAAGGACCTGTCGCTTTTCATTTCTTTTATCAGGAAAGACTCCATGTAGTAAATAATCTTTAGTTGGGGTCATCCACGATTTCCTTTCGAATTCCACCTCCAATAGTTGATCGATTTCCATCATGTTTATACTTGGGTATCTAATACTTAGAATGACACCAAACCCATCTGCTGTGCATCGTCGGTACTAGCGAACTTTGCCATCAAATCAGCCTCTCTGTTTTGATCGCGTGGGATATGTGAAATGTCATTGTATTCAAATTCTGTAAACAACTCCTGAAATCGAGTAAGATATGGGGCAAGACGTTGTCCCTTAGTGTGATAGCCTCCTCTAACTTGACACACCACTAATTTCGAATCACTAAAGATTCCAAGAGATTTAACTCCAAGTTCTTTAGCGAGTTTAGTCCAGCAATCAAAGCTTCATGCTCAGCTTTGTTGTTTGTTGCAAGAAAGAAGCTTCAAAGCATAACAAATCGACTGCTTTTCAGGAGTTACAAGTACAATCCCAACTCCATAATAATGATCATTAGATGCTCCATCAGCATATAACTTCCATCGTACAGTAGTAGGGATGTCACTTCCTTCTGGAAGATCATCCTGCATAGTAAACTCTGCTATAAAGTTTGCCAAAGCCTATCCCTCGATAGCTCTTCGCCGGGAATAAGTAATGTCGAATTGGCTGAGCTCAATGTTCCATTTGAGTAACCTCCCAAACGTCTTAGGTTGCTGTTGGACTTGTCGTAACGGTTGGTCGGTGTAAATATTAATCGGATGTGCCTGAAAGTATGGACGAAGCTTCCATGATGTAATTAGCAAGCAGCACTCCAATTTTTCTATTTTCAAATAATTCCTTTCTGCTCCTGTCAATCATTTACTCATGTAATACACCGTCTTATGGATTCGATCCCCTCGTAAACCAAGATGACACTTATAGCGTGTGTTGATATAGCCAAATAAACATATAACTCTTCTTGATCTACCGGCTTTGACAAGATAGAGGGTCTCTCCAAATGATTCATCGGAACTTGGAATGCGTCTTTACAATCCCGCGTCCATTCGAAGTTCCTTTTTCCCTTCCTAATCAAATCAAAGAAAGGAATGCATTTGTTGGTAGATCTGGAGATAAATATACTTAAAGCGGCAACCTTCCCGTTAAGAACCTGCACTTGTCTAATGGTTCTTGGCGCCTGAATACCACGGACAACCTGAATCTTCTATGGATTTGCTTCTATTCCATGAGCACTGACAATAAAGCCTAAGAACTTTTCTGATGCAACGCCAAATGGACACTTCAAAGGATTGTTTTTCATCTTGGAATACCGGGGGATGTCAAACATTTCTGCCAAGTCTCTGATGTGGTCGCTTGATCGTCATGACTTCATGAGCATATCATCCACATACACTTTCATTGTTTTTTCAATCTAATCTTTAAAAATCCTGTTAATCAAGCGCTGATAAGTTGCTCCGACTGTAAAAGCCCGAAAATCCGTACTCCTTTGAGCTGGCAACATTCCACAACAATCCAGTCAAAGGGGAACAAACTTCCGAATCTTTATGGTTGAAGAAGAAGAAAAAGGTAGAAGAAGAGAGAAAAAGAAAGAGAAACAGAACACAGAACAGAAAAGAACACAGAACAATATCAGAATCTAACCATCGCAGCGGAACAACATATAATAGATAAATGAATATTCATTAAACCAAAGAACTGAATATTTTATACATTACATCATATTACATTCATTCATATCATCAGAGTGTACAACAATCAAACAGCGGAAAAGAGATACTATATACAATAGATACAATAAATAATAGACTACGCCATCCAGCTCACCTCCGGATATCTGTAGCAACACCTGAATCCAGAATGACCTGATAACCCTTAACTCCGACTGCCCGTGTGAAAATTGGTGGGCACCCAGAGTTTAGGAAGGGAACAATAAACTCCAGGTCAGTCATGTGACTGGTGTGAGAACTAAAAACAGTTATTTATCTTTAAAACAAAAGATAGGATAATTTTTAAATAAATTCGCAATGCTTTTTGAAAATGAAACTACCATAAGGTCTCCCGCCACACACACAATGCAAACGCAGACTTGGAGGAGGTTTCTCCTTATGATAGTCAAAGATGCTTACTACGCAAAATCAAATCAGTTTTGATATTATTATTAGTGCGTAGTGTAGAAAACAATTTCGAAAGTAAAGATATAAATCTTAGGCAACATACGACCATTATCGTATGCCTACTATAGCTACTATGTTCAATAGCAGGTTACCGCCACATTCCATAGCAGGTAATACAACTAAAACCGTACAAGGCTCGTATTGTTTCTTTGGATTTCCAACAAATGGTCAGGCCAAGGAACTTCCCATTGCCACATGGAGACGCCTCTGGAATGACGCTCCGAGAACCTAACCGGATCTCTGCCAACACAAGGCCGGGTTACCCCTAACTGGGTAACTACTGACACGAATATGTCATCCCCCGATCGTAACCGATCTATATCCGAGGATCCCCGATTTCCAACAACCACAAAGTAATAAATTTGCAGTTACCACATAGGTTAAATATCTGGGCTCCATACCATGATACCACCTCTATCCAGAAGGAATGACATACACTAAAGAGGTGCTACACCCTAATAACCTTGCCGCATCTTTCCTGTTTTGACCATTTCCGGGGTGTGAGGCTCGATGAAGTCTCGTCCACAAAGCCACGCTTTACAAAAGCAGTGCTTTGGGTCAACAAATGATCAAAGCAATAATCATCAAGATAGACGATCAAACAATTGATCCTATCACAAATGATCATTCAACAATCATTTCACAGCAACACTTAGTATATCACACTACCAAATTGGGAGTATATCACTAATGACCTTCAACTATATAACCTCTGAGCTCGTACGTCTCAGAGAAGGGTGTTATGCTAAAAGAATAAATTCTCCGCCACCAACAGAAATATATTTGAAAGAAATCAGCTTTATATCTCAACTTGTAATGTCAGACATACAATCCATACAAGTCTGTTCCGGGATCGAACAGAACCGAAGACACTTCCAAAGAAGCCCTTGCAATCCAGATATTCACTAATCACGTCCGGACATCCCGTCACTAAGGGTGATAAACCTCTATATCGGAGATCAGCCGATGCAGAGTAACTCGACGGTAATCCATCCGTTTTCACAAATATCCGGTCTTCAACACCGGTCTTCAAATGCAATTCATAACGACGTATCACATATTCGGAGTGGGTTATACGACCCCATGGTCCTTTCCCGGTTAATCCGAATAGTGAGCGCTTATTTTTAAAATAAGTGTGGCATCCAATTTCAAGCAATCACAGCAATTACTCATTCAAGGGTAAATATTGATAGTCGGTTATTTAACTATCAATAAAGATGCGCCACATCACCAGATTCCAAATAATTTTCCAAATTATTTAATTTTCCAAAATATCTTTACTAGATATAAAATCTCAATACTTCAAAAATAAACCAATGTTTATTTTGAAAACCAATTTCCCTTTCCATTTATAAATTCCACAGTGAACTTACATTTCAAATTTTCTATTGATTTCCAGCTTCAATAGATTTCACATATTCAATTCCAATTTATCTTCAGAAAGATAAATTCTTAAAATCGTTCCATTTCATATTGGAAAAATAATTCCATACTTATTTAAAAATAAGTAATTCAAAAATCTTATTTATTTTCAACAATTTGAAAATATTCAATATACTTAAACCATAGTTAAGTATATATTTCATTCGTTAAGAAAATCATACTTTTATTCACATTTATTTGGGTCAAAACGAATGTTGCGTAAAACATCGTTACGACAACCCAAAATCACTAGTATAGGGATTTGAATTTAAATAGATATATAAATCCCAATACTATTCAAAACATTTCCTTTCGGAAATCATTTACTACAACAACAGTGTTATAGTCCACCATTTCCTTATTTTCTCGAAAACGTCTATTTCAACAATGAATGTTGAAATCTATGCGTTCGATACTCAATGCATTTTAAAACATCTTTAAATCGTTTTAAATTTCATTTAAAACATTTTTTTCCAACATATTCATTTTTATTAATAATATATTCACCGTTTTATAATTCCAATATTTTTAAATTTATAAGTATCAATTCTATAAATTTACTAACTATTTCAAAATTCACATTTCGCTTTCATTTCACAAAAATCTTAAATTCTATAACTTTAAAAATTGAAATTTTAAATTTATTTAAAATGAATCAATTCAAAATTTAAATAAAAACATATACTTGAAAAATCGATTTAAAAATCCCTTTAAAATCAAAAATCGTTATTTTTAACTTTAAAAACGAATCCGATGATGCCACAGCATCAATTGGTCAATCACTACACAAATATCATATATCGATATGATATTCACAATCATCAAAAATATTTATAAACAAATAAATATTTGTGAGGGGTCCAGTTGGATCCCTCCAACCTGTTTCCCTGCATCCAAAGAGTTAGCACAATACCAATTCCACTTCGAGGTGGAATATCGCGGTATATGGGATTTTATAAAATATATATATCCGCTTACTAACGGCGCAATAGGGTCTCATCCGCTATACGAGGCGGGAAAATCATCAACTGCAATATATACATATGCCAATATATATATATATTGCTATATATAGATATATCCTAAAATATCTAATATCACAATCAAGCCAAACAATTCAATCAATCAACAAATTTTAAATATAACTATTTAAAATTTAAATAACCCTTTTTGAGTGAGAGGTTCTCACCTTAGCTTTTAATTTGCAATCCATTCCCTTTTCAGGTTGTTTTCTTCACAGATTATACCTTGTATAAATAATTATACAATTCATTAATATTCGAACAATCGAATAATAACTTTTTCATTTGACAATTTTATATTAACAAATTTCCTTTAAATGGATAAATTTAATTAACTAACCATTTAATTTTAACCAATAATAATTTTTTTCTTTTCAACTAAAAATTTAAAATTCGAATTGATTCCTTTTAAATAAATCATTTCACTTAACAAATTTTCCTTTTACAAATTTTCCTTGCACAATAACTTTAAATTAACTAGTGATTTTATTTTAAAACCAATTCGTTTAATTTTTAAACAAATTCTTTCTAACTATTTTAAGATAAATTATACAAGTAAACTAAACGAACTTATTTCTACAACTATTTCCTTTTATAAATTTATTTTAACAAACTTCTTTTATAGATTTTTCTGTACTGTAACTATATTTATTTATATATATATTTTTTTTTAACTTACTGTAATTATAAAAATCGAATTTAAGGGTGATACCTTACTGCAGATCGAACACTAGCCATACAGCTCGAGATCGACTTCAGCACCTCGCCCCGGCGCATGCCATGTGCGCGCCTCCCTTGCCGACACCACTCCCTGCCGCGAACCACCAAGTCGCAGTCGCGACCTTCGCCAATTCCTAGCCCTAACCCACGCGACCCCCCCAGCCACGCCAAGCATCACGCGCCGCCGCGCCCTCCATCGAACACGCCACGCGACCCCCGAGACCCCACGTTGTCGCGCCTCCACCTGACAACGCTGCCACAATCGCCTCCATCACCTCGGCCTTAAACCCACGACACAGCGAACCCTAGCCAAACAATCGCGACATCGGCCACCCCTGATTCAAATCGCCCCACACTCGAGCCCACCTCCTTCACGCGCCGCCGCCGCCGCGAGTCCCATTCGAAGCTCCCCCAGTCGCCATTGATTTCGAATTCGAAATTTTTTTTTTAGGTTGCGGCCATGGTTTCAATTTGAACGAGAATTGAGAAAAGAGGGAGAGTTGTTGATTTGAACGAGTGAAAGGGTACGCGGCCATTAATAATCTGATTTGAATTCGATTCTTTTCTCCTCTGCTTTGAAATGATGTTGCGTGAGGTTTGTACTGAGTTGGGGAGACAGCGTGCGTGATGGTTTCAGAGAATAGGTCTGCTTAAAGAAAGTAGGGTGGCTGATACTGACAATTGGTATATTTAAATTCAAATTAAATTTGATTCAAATTTAAATGCGTTTACTCAACGTGTGTCCACATATAAACTCCATATGCTACGAAATTTGAGATTCGGCAATAATCCAATATTACGGACCCAATGGAACAGGTTTCGTCGAATTCCGAGACTGTATGAAAAATGACTATTTTTAAATTCAATTTAAACGATATAAATTCCAAAACTGAACGAACTACTATTAATTTCAAATCTGAAACTTCTATTATCTTCAATATTATCAATATAAATTTTATAAGCCTTTGAAATAATTTTAATCAGCTTAAAATTGAAGATTTAAATTTTTATTCACTTTCAACAGATTAAATTTTATAATTTAATCGACAATTTCAAAGTTATATTGAAAATTCAAATTAAACCATCATTTAAATATTTAAAATTAATCAAATATTTTCAAATTAAATTATTCAAATTTCTGGGTCGTTACACCGACATTCTTCAATCCAAATAGCATTACTACGTAACAATATAGCTTAACATCTTTAGTAAAATTGGTGTGTTCCTAATCAGGGATATGCATCGGGATTTGGTTATACCGTGAATACGCATCATAAAAGATAGGAATTTGTATCCTACGGTTGAATCAACCAGCTGATCAATCCTTGGAAGAGGAAAGCAGTGCTCCGATGTTTCTGCGTGATCTCCTTCGACCCTGCGATGCCTATGCCTGTGGTATTCATCCGATGAGCTTGAACCTTTCGATGCTGAGTAAGAAGTGAGATCCCTTCTGGCCTTCCCACGCTATTGTTGAGTAATCATGTTCTGAACTTCAACCGGATCAACACTCAAATTTGCAGGTTGGTTGCTTGGGCCTCCTTGTTGAATGCTAGCAGTCTTATTTCCATACACATCTTGAGAAGTAGATCTGGTATGTCTCACCATTATCAATCTCCTTTCTTAGATTTTGCAAATCTAAGTAGTGTAAGCAAGTTTATGAAGATAACTATGGATCTCCTTTGGGGGATTTGCCCAATCTAATAGCAACAAAGGGGATCCTAACAGGTTGAGAATCAAGCTCTCAGTGAAAGCACTAAAATGTTTGCAACTAATACCACAAGCACCCAAGAATAGATTTATGTAAACTAAAATAGAGGAATAGAATAAACTAACAAGCAAATCAAAGCAATGATCAAGAACACAAGAATTTGTAGTGATTCGGCATCGTATGCCTTCGTCCACTTTAAAGATTATCTTTGTTGATTCACCAATAGTTTGATTACAGCAGCAAACAACAAGAAGTAAGTAAAAACTTGATTACAATAAAGACTAATATGACCAGCAGCATAAAGATCCTCAGAAAGATCCCCTAGGAAAGTATTTATAGGTGATGGTGACCACCAATCTCTCTAAAACTTCGGCTATAGGACCTTCTTATCAATATGGGCCTACCATAGGGGTTGCTAGGCCCAAATCCCTATGAAGAGGGATCGGTACCGGTCCCTTCATTGGCCGATTCATGGGCAGTGATCCCTATGGTGGCTTCTTCATGCTTAGATATGTTGGCTCTTCAAATATCAAGTTATTTAGACTAGTGGAGCTCATGCTTTTGATTGATTTTTGGCTCAACTTACTAAGCAATTTTCTACCGAACCCTTTAAGTGGCTATGTGGCAATCACTCATAGCAGACTAAAGTATGCTGATCCATCTTGTTTTGACCATGGCGATCCATCTTGTCTTCACCATGCCGATCCATCCGCTTATCCAATCATGCCGATCCATACACTTCCACCTACTCCTATCCATACACTTCCATCTATGACGATCCCTCCTTTGCTTAGACCATGCCATTCCCTCATATAATGTTGATCCCTAGGATTCCACCAAGTCATGCCGATCCCTTATTTGTCCAAGCTAATATCCATATTTCAAGCATCCTACATCGTTTATTTACCAACTTCATCCGATTCTAGCTTCATATAACCATCTATACTATATTTTCGGACCCATAGCCATTGCTCCGTGGTCTTCGTTCTTGATAACAGTCAGATCTATCTCGTGCAATCAGTCTAATATAGCTGGTCAGGATACCGAGTAACACATGGCATCACATAACAACAAGTATGTAAGGAATCAACCATAACAATCAATCAACTTAAGCAAATATCCAAATTAATTGTATATCAAAATTGTGTTTTGTTCTGCTAATGGAAGTCATTTAGTTTTCCTAATCATATGGGATTGCTTAAGGGTAACCGATACAGAATTCCCTTGGTTTAAAAACAAACTTGAAAAGAAAATAGTTTAAAACGAAACTGATTACTTAAAATAAATTAAAACCCTTGTAAATGAGATTCAAATCTTTGTTAAATAGTAATTAAATCTAATTAAAAGTAATTAAACCCGAATTAAATCTTGTTAACGTAATTAACTTTAATCAAAGATTAATTAAATAAATCCCCTTTTTAAAATAATAATTAATTAATAATTATCTCAAATAAATAATTAAATAATTATTAATTAATCCTTAATAAGTAAATAATAATTAATTTTAATTAAGTAAAAAATGATGATTAACTTAATTGATGAACATTTAAGTTTAAAAACTATTACTAACAAATGATTAAGTACTAATTACCTTTATTTATTAATTAATCAATTAGATAATCATTAAAAAAATAAATAATTATTCTCTAATTACCTAATTAAAGTTAGAAAAAATTTCCAAAAATTTTCTAAGTGAAAACTTATTTAGATTAGAAAAATAGTTAGATTTTCCGAACTACGCGTATAACGATTATCGCTATACAGACCATTAATTTTCAAAACTTGAAATTTTACTTTTTAACTTTTAAAACTTCAACTTTGAACTTTTTTCATCTTAAAACATGAAAAATAAAATTTTGAAACCAAAATCAAAGATTTAAACTTGAAAACTTTTTACTTTGAAACAAAAATCAAACTTTTGATAAAAAAGGATTTCTACGTCGCTTTTGGTTATCTAATTGCTACCTTTGTATCATGAACCCACATACAACACATATAACATTCAATCACAATACCACGTCATAACATTATAGCACAATCATAAGCAAGAATATTACTTTACAAATACTAACCAACTTTTCCAATATTCAAGGTATAATCTTTATCACCTACTCAAACTTCAGCATATGCAATCAATACCAAACCAACATATAAGCATGCATACACAACATATAATATCACCACTTACTTATGCAATATTTTAACTCATACATTTTATAACTTTAAAAAGTTAGTAACTTGAGGTTTATAAACGTGAACTTTACTCACCGTAACTTTTATAAATAAACTAAACTTCCACCGAACTTGGCTACAACACTAGCAAACTGCTTTAGTTTGAAAATATAACTTAATGTGACCTTCTATGGTGCAAATGGGCTTGGCCAAGGGAATAATTAGGCAAAGCCCAAGGTGTTTTGAGGTGTAGGGTTTTGCTTTGTGAAGAGAAGAGGTTTGGGAGTGAATGGATGGTGTTTAATTATATTTTTACACTATTTTCTCTATCTTTTTTCTTAGGAATTTGGAGATGGAAGCCATTGAAATACGTAAAGGTAAAAAGAGGTTTTTGACATGAAAACTATAAATGAAAACAAAAAAGAGGATGTAGGAATGAGAGAGGTATATATAGGCTTAGGAATTTTATTTAAAATATATAAAGTTGTTATAATTAAACATATACACATGCATGGATCCCCATACCTCTCCTCTCACTCTTGTACACGTTACCCCTTTTCCCTAGGCCATGTTGTTGGGTACTTAAAGTTAGTCATGGAATTGTGTGTGTGTGTTTATATGTATATATATGCCTTTTATAACATAATTTGTCAAATCCAAGCTTAGTTATAAATATGTGTGTGTATGTATATTAGTATACATAAGTATGCTTAATTAATACTAATCCTAACATATATAAATGTGTGCATGTTGCACCAAGTGTGCACACGTTTCCGGAAAAGTCAAAATCTCGGAAAAGGTTTTTCGGTCACGTTTTCTATTTGTATTTGAACTATCCATATTGGTAAAAAAAATTTAAAAATTATTTTATCATCATTATTAAATAATTAAAATAGGTTTATTTGCTAATAAAAATCCATTTGTTGATCATATAAAATATATGTAAATCGTCTATTTCAAAGTGGTAAAATTTTGGGTCGTTACGAATCTATTTTACCATCATTTTTTATTATTTAAAAAAGTCATATTGTTTTTAATTTATAAAACCTATTATTTGAATATTTAAAATTTATTAAATTTCATAAATCAAGGCGGTAAAATTTTGGGTCATTACACAAGATGTAGGCCAAGGTGTCAACTTTTTGAATAATGTCGATATGTAGGGTTGTGTAGGCCGGCCCATTCTCTACTTGCGAGACAACCGAGCAACATTTTGCCCTCCAAATTCATGCCCATATGTAGAAGCATACTTGTTATTATGCATCTAATGTCGCATTTAATGCTGTTACATGTGTCCTTGTGCTATTGACGATGATGGTTTATTTCTCCAGACATTGCAGAGACGATTCATTTTTATGGTATGTGATTTGACAAAGTCATTGATGAAACCTAGATGTCCTAGATTGCTTCCCACGTGGCTGATCCAATGGTTCGAATGTTTTCTTATTGCCTATAAGTTGCTCCCCCTCTTCTCTTCATGCTTTACTTAGCTCTTGCATTTCGCCATGGAAAAGAAAATAGAACTCATCTTACTTCTTCATCTTCAATTAACAACTACAATCATCGATCACCAGCAATAAGTATCTCTTACTTTGATTCACGATGCTTTTCACGTTACTGCTAAGTCGAATTTTTGACTACCTTTTGAATGATTTCATGACTTTCATTGTTGCTTTTTTTTTCACTTTTATGTTGCTTTTGCATTTCATTTCTATGTTAACCAGAACATTGTTATTGCTTTGATGAACTCTCTGATGAACTTTCACCATACACGACGTCGAATGACCATCGTCGTGGCATCAACAGTGCTCCTTCGACATTAATCACTGATTAGGCCACATCGTACTTTGAGTTTTCAATGTTACGGAACCGCCTCCTTCCAATTCAATAAGGAAGACAATACACTGAGCCCAAGACCGCAACTAGGATTAGGTAGCGGGTTGGTAGCATTGCGGGCCATATGGTCTACCTTGAGTTTAGGTTAGGGCTTGAACGGGCTTGCCGCCTGGCCATGGATCACTCTTACTAGCAGTGGGGGAAAATTTTTCTACCGAGTCCAATCATTCTTTAAGTAGGTTGGGGTAGTTCAGTAATATAGGTTGCTTGTTGATTGCGGATGGTTGAAGCTGCATGTGCTAGTGGGCGGACCCTCCTTCCAGGTTCCTCTAAGGCTTGGGAAGATTGGGTCAATCTTGCCTGCTTTTTGGCTTATCATGGCCGCGGGAGATCAATCCTCTCTATCCTTTAGTTGCCGACTAAGCCAGCCAACCCCCGACGGGCTATTCTACATGGTTGTTCACTTACATGAAGAGCAAGGTAATGCTCCCCTCTATCCCTTTTTTTAATTAGATTTCTGAATGCACACCATCTAGTGCCCAGATAGCTCACCCCAAACAACTATATTCTCTTAGCGAGGCTCTTAATAGTCTGCCGAAACTTGAATATTAACAAGGAAGGCTAAATTGAGCAGGCAAACTAAAACTGATCCGGGTAACTACTACTACCTCTACGGTATTGACAAAGCCCCCTTCTTTTTCGATCTTCCGTATAAGGTGTTTGGATATCGAGATCGGTTCTTCTTTGTGCCCGCCACTGTTAATCCAAACCTTACAATGTGGGCTTTTAACATTGTGACACCCCACCTCTATACCCATACCACTCAAGAATATTATAGTGTAATATTATCCAGCAATATGGAGAATAAGGCTAGTTAGGAGCGACCAATCGTTCTGCTGGGATAACACTATCATGTCATCTTTTATCTCATGTCACTATAAAACACGTGTACAGTCTTAGCACAAAGCAATAAAAACGTTGGTTAATCAGGATAGAACAATGCATAATATAAATTAGATCATAGAGTCACAATCAATGGAGAAATATAATACATCACTTAACAAAACATAGTGAGTCCACATGTAGTATCAAACTCACTACCCAAAATAATATACAGAGATACGACAGAGACAACCAAAATTATACATCATTGGTATAACATCATAACATACACATGGAGACATCACAAAATAACACATATACACTGACAAAGATAGACACTAAGCTTTCTCCCAAACTTCCCATCGTTCAAGGGTCTAGTGTCCCAGTACCTGAAAATCTCAAACCGACTCGAGTATTATATATAATAAATGGGCCCGGCTATATCTAAATTCAAGGGTGAGACATAATGGTAAAGCATGGTAAAACTTGCATAGCATGTGCAACATAATCAATAATCTGACATAACGTCAAAGAAATACATCATGTAGCATAATTCAAAATCACCCGTGGTTCACACACACAAGCATGGGTTAGGATAACACATATATATCGAGTGATATAAGTAACTTACGTAAATCATGAAATACCACACATTTACTTAATTCATGTCCAACAAATTCATAGGAAATGTATAAACTTTACTTAATGTACAATTCATGTCCTTATGTAAGCGATAAATTTTGACTATAAGCTTTATCTAAATGATTCAAAACTAGAATAATAATCAAACCTCAATAATAAAGCCAAAAAATCATGCCTCACATTCCTAATGGAAGTAAATACCTCCAAAGCTCAAGTATTCCAATAAAATATAAAGAGATTAAAATCAAGTTTGAAATAATACAAAATAATATACAAGAATCTCTCGTCAGTGAAAAACTGTGTAGTTAAATCCTCATCAAAGCTTTGCAAAATTGCCGCTATAACGCACAGCGCTCTTCGGCCGCTGCACTCTTTTAATTTAGCCCTATAGTAGGTCTACTTTAAGCCCCGCTATTTTACGCTATGCCCACTAATCAATGCTTTTTAGCATCTTCTTTAGCAGCATTGAAATTAAAAGGTTGATTTGACTAGTTTTCATTTAAACAAAATCAAAAAATTAAGGGTAAAGGCCTAATTTTAAGGCACAACTGCTTAATATTAGTTAGAAATCTATTGTAGTCACAAAATACGGACTGCAAAACTCATGATATTCTTCAGTTTGTTATATAAGATTGAAAATATTTCTTTTTTCTACATAAATGATGTGAGAATAAGAGTAAATTAACTTTAAATATTTAATTTAATAACAGAAAAAAGTGAAGCTTCCACTATTTTCTGTTATATCACTTTTTTATCTCTTCTATAACGTTTTGCACCTCCACCGTTACATAATAGCTAAATGCTTTAACTGCACAGGTGAAAACAGTGAATATAGTAATTAACTATTACTCCATCCCATCATCCTAATGGAAGTAGAAGCTTCCAATAGTTAGGTCCTTCGAGATAACAACAAATCAAACTCAATAATCACAATCTATTCAAATTCTCGAAACAAATATCCAAATGTTATCTCGACTGACTGTTCCAATGAAAGAAGTTACTTTCGACCATTGGCCCTTGGAGATAATAAGAATACTAAACTCAATAATATCAACATCAATAGAACTTGGTGCAAAAAGCCATAACGTCGACCCCCTTCCTTAGAGAGATGACACTCTCAATTGAAAGAACCTAAAATCAGAAACAAAAATTGTATCGATGAATCTCTCAGCCATAAACTCTTATGAGAGTGTAAATGAATAGAAATACAAATAAAATGATGAATGAGCATGAAACAAGTTCCTAATGTCAAATAATAGACAAGCCTTTTGGCTAGTCTTAGGGATAGATTAATCAAAATGACAGGCATAGAACAAGTCTCTAATGTTGAAAGCTCAATAATAACCAAAATGATGATAGTCGTCTCTCTAGTGAGGTAGCAAAGTAATAAAATAACCAAATGAACCCACCTTACGTTCCAAAAAGTAGACTAACAAACCTACAGCAATACTCCAAGAAATGCTAATGGTCACAGACTCATTTCTTATAGTCCCTTGGTTTCTTTGAGAGTCATGACCCTCAATACCCATTTGTATGTCGTAAACATATTGCAAGCTAACGATATGCAGTGGTCACTTCTCCTACTTGTCCTTAGTAACAGACTGTTGGCCTTAAGTGTTGTTGAGGAAATTTCCCTTATGAGAGTAGTAATTCTCGGCCAATTAAAACTCCAAAATGACCTCATGGAGTAGTGGCTGTGTGCGTGCACTACACCACAAAAGGCTTTTAACAGCGTTTGATAAACGCTGTAATATGATACAACAGCGTTATTTCAAACGCTGTATAACGACATGCTGTCGTATATACATAACTTACAACAGCTTTTCTATAAACGCTGTTGAAACATCTCTGTGACAATGTTTATTACGAGCTGTCAATAATGTTTTTACAGCGTTTTCAGACTGCTGTATTATTTTTCAACAGCGTTTATAATTTAGTTGTCGAAGATGTTCAAATTCTACTTTAACTGTTTACAACAGCTTTTTCTAAACGCTGTTATTGAATCATCAACAATTTTGACAGCATGTTAAAAACGCTGTTATTTAATCATCAACTATTTCGACAGCATGTAAAAAACGCTGTTATTGACAATTTCAAGATAATTACAGCACGAATTAAACGCTGTTGTTTCTTCATTGACAACATTAATCAAACGCTGTCTTCTATTTATATAACAGCTTTAATATTCCACTCTATTTTTGAATATTCCAAAACTATATTTTAAGCATATTCAAGCAACTAGTATATATAACAGATTCTAATAACTATTAATTGGTTACATAAACTAGTTAAGACAATATTAATAAACAAAAGACATCCATAAACCAAGTTTCAATAATATCCATAAAAAAAAAAACAAAGTAAACCAAGTTGCCACAAATTCTATTAAACAAAGACACGTTATATGTTAAGTAAAAGTATAATATCAATACAGTAAGTCCACACCAAATGCCAACAACAAAACGTGCATCTAAAAAGTTTCATATGCTTGCTACTTGCTACTTGCTACGGAAGAAGAATGTGTCATCGCCATCTTTAATTACCTGCAATGAAGAAATTTGAAATGATCAGTGAGTAAACGCCATCTGAAAATTTGAAGTTTCATATGCTAAAATTCTTAACTGCGCCAAAAAATCACTATATGGATCTAAAAATTTGAAGTGATCAGTGAGTAAATGCTTAACAACCCACCACTATAATCAATACAAACCAGTGCACATCACCAGTGAACATCAAACCAAACTGCACCATATTCCATCCCCAACTACCTCCACTACCACCCTATTGCAAATTCCTCCATCATCACCATTTAAATACACTCTGCTACGGCCATAACAGCTGCAACAAAATCCACTCAACTACACGACCATACACCAAGCATTGTCATTACATTTACACCACCATTCATCTTCACTGCTTCTCCCCTGTTCAAACCCGGTCAGACCAAACCACCCACTTCTGCCACTTCTCCTCTCTGAACACATCCTTCATTACTGCCACATTCAAACTGTCACATTACTACTCATCTCGTCATCAGCATATCATGCATCACATTACCCACCATTTCTTCAACGTACCGCACTACACTACTTCACAAACAAACCAATTACCTTACATATCAACAGCCTACCCTGCTACTGCATTCATCACAACATCATCAACATCCTACCATCAACACTTCAACACATACAACCATATCTCCCCAACACCTCTGCATTTCACCCCTGACAACCAACTGACTGCTATCAGACATCAATTCCACCAACTATTCTACATTTTACCCCACTGCATACTCACCTTCATCTATTCACAACTCCACAATCTTGCCATATAATTCAAAAACCACAACCATTTCACTGACCACACTCTGACATCCATCTCTGCAATCACCCACATACACTACCCTTTCACCACAAAAACAGTCACCGTCCTGCTATTCACCCTATACATTAACCACCAGCCCATACAAACTTCCACATACACACTGATAAACATCTACACACTGACAAATTACACAGCAATACCCTTCCATTGCATTAGCAGTTCCAGTGCTCCAACTTCTACAAACAGTTTCAATCAACTCCGACCAAACCACCCTGTTCACTGGCCATTACCCAATACCACTACATCCATACATCAAGAACTATTGTTTGTATCACAAAATCTAAACCAGTGTGCTGTTTGTATTACAACTGCAACTGTGCTGCTACCCTTCACACAAATTCAACAAACAATTTAGACATCAAAACCAAGCAAGTCGATCACTTCTACAATCAAACCTTCATCGCCTGCAGTGCCTCAACCTGCCTGCATCACCTCAACTGCCTTCCTTTGAAACCTGCTACATACATTGACTCAACCACACAATCATTCAAACTCCATTCTCCTTATCAAACTGACCAAATACCCACTGCATACATCTGCTACCATGACTGTGCACGAGCTTCTGACCAACCACCAGAACAAACTGCAGCCAACATAAACAACCTGTAAACGGATTTACATTCGAATACCCATTGCATAAATCGAATACCCCCAACACCTGAATCAAACCATCGCCATCTCCCAAATCACTATGCGACCACTCCTGAATACCCAATACCCAAATTGTGACAATTCCAATCACCAATCGCATGCACCACATCATCAAACACCAGCAGTCAATAACTTATAACCTACACCAGCAGTCACCTTTGCCTTGCAATCACCATTCAAACTCCCCTTACTCATTCAACACTCCCTACACCACCTCAATTTCAAAACCTGACACAACCACACAAACCTGAAACCAAGCCATTCCACTGTTCTACCAACTTTATACCTCACTGCCACCGCCATATTGCATTTTCCACAACCAAAACCACCGTACCCTACTTCTACCAATTTAGTTGCCTATCACTTCTCTGGCGTATACACACCTGACAGTCCACATACCTCTGTCATCCACAACCTGTTCATCGCCTACATTACCACATCCTACAACCAGTTCCCCACTTCAACTCTACTTCCACATCACCAAACATTGCTACTCAATACTGCCTTATACTTCACTTCTCCAACACCATCTGTGCATACAAACTACAAACTCTTCCAACTACTCACAACAGTCTCTGTTGCTAAATCACCCGCCTCCTCCCACATCAAATACTTCACTGCATTACCCTAAACAGCGCTAATCATCCACCACCATCTCAGAAAACACCTCTGCTGCAACCAAGCATACCCTCTGACCACACCATACTTCCCCTACCACCAGCATACAACACATCAACCTTTAGCAAACTTCATTTGCCTTCCCTCAACTTCACTATCACCATTTCCAAACTTCCCCCATCAAACTGTCCCACATAACTCCTCCACCAAACATCATAACCAACGTACTTCACTGCTGTTACACCATCTCATTTCGACAGCTTCCCCTACATCAAAACTGCACACAGTCATCACCAGCCTACATACTGTTGCATCACCAAACAACTACACCACTGTCATATAAAACTGAAATCAGTTCACACTTCCATCAAATACAATAAATACCCCAACTTCAACACTTCATTATCACTTCACATCCTCACCTTCCTTTGCCAAGCTCCTCCTCTTGCTACTGCCTATAACACTCCTTTGTTATACAACCATTCAACTCCAAAACAAATACCAGAACTACATAAAAACTTCACTTCACTCCCAAAAAAAAACAATGGACATTTTTTCCCAAAATCAGGAGAGTTAACAATGGATTTGAATTTATGAGATTTAATAAAACCGCTCACAGCCAATCAATGCTCATTTACACTAGCATATTTAATCAAATGAAACTATAGTAGTTTTTTATCTTGTCTATTGCATATAAACAAGATGTGAAACTTACATGGAAGTTGAGCTAATTCTAACATTCGCAACAGGCCATGCTACAGTCGAGCCAATAACATCTGATAAGCATTCCATGAAGGATGTAGGCTGCCATATAGGTGCATTTGGGACTTTTACAACATCCACCCAAACTCTTATCGCATTTGGTCCTAGTGGAACAGAATGTACCAAAGCATTTGGATCTGTTGAAGACACGGTTCCTTCTGCTACTATTTTTCCCGTACCCTCTAAATCAATCAACTTGCATTTGGTATTTGCAGAAAAATTTGCACTCTATCACATAACAAAAAAATGGTAATACGATATCAACAATTCTTTGAGAGGAATATTAGCAATATGAACATGTTACTGTAAGAGATGTTGGAGCATTGATCATAGGAGTAGGACATGTGCTAGCGTTAACCGTTTTAACAACCACTGTTGATTCTGGCCTTGCTATTTTCTTACCAATAGCTTCTCCAATACATGTCATGCCAACTATAGGCCTCCACAAAAATGCATCTTCTTTTTTCGGATTGTCCACCCAAACTATCTTGGCATCTGGTCCAAGAGGAATACCATTAATTATCTGATTTGGATCACTCGAGTACACTCGTCCTTCAGCAACCAGTTCTTTGCTCCCACCCCAATCATACAGCTTGCAATTGGTTTCCATGCTATTAGTTTTACTCTATTAAAAAAATACATTTGTTTAAGTTGAACATAGAAATATACAAAAACATTGCACAAATTTCAGTAACACATCTTTAAAGCGTTGTAGCAATAGAAATATACAAAAAAATGCTAAACCATACTACCATACTACCATAAAATGCTAAATTTATGGATAGAGATTATTATCCACGATGGCCCTACATATTAAAAAAATGCTAATTAGTGTTAAACTTACCTTGTTTTGTTTTTTGGAGTCCTCACTTTTGTGTATAACAACTTTATCAGTTGGCCATACTACTATCTCATCCTTGGCATCTCTTATATATACCAAACCAAGAGAAGGCCTCCATAAGAAAACATCTAATTTTCTTGGATGGACAATCAATTTTTTTTTGGCATTTGGACCTAAAGGGACTTCATTGCACAGTTCTTTCGGATCGCTTGACACAATTTTTCCTTCGGCGACAACCTCGTCATCATCTCCATGCCAAGGCAGTAAACTACAATTATCACCTGTTTGACTATACTTACTCTGCAATTAACCAAAACTATATTATATTGATTATTGATTTAGATATCAAATTATGTATGATGTTGCAACCGTTGGATTTTTACCACTACGGATGTGTTCTCTTCTCCCAACTTCCTTTATCCTGCAAATCAATAATATTGCAAATTAATGGTAAAAATAAATAGACGTTCATTTAACCAAAGAATAAATTGTCGAAATAATCACAGAAAAATAATCACAGAAACTTATAATAAAGCTTTTAATCTTTGACAGTATAAAATCTTTTCAGAAAAGAACAAAGAAAAAAATACTGAACATCCAGTGAGTTATAACTATACTTTCGCAGCTTTGGTATGCCTGATGCAGTGTTCTTCACATTTTTTATATATTATTTTATTGCAACCAACTGATGTAGTTAGCTATTCGGTACTGAAAATAATAATATAAGCTTACAATAGAAAAGGAAGTTGACAGTTTTGTTGGTGGAGATGTTGTTTAAATGATGTAGAGGATGTTGGTATGTGGACAGAGGAGAGGTGCACACTGTTGTTGGGCAGTGAGCAAATTGAGGCCGAGAGCAGTAGAATGTAAATGGTTGTGCACAGAATGTAATTTAAGGCAGGGTTTAACAAGGCAGGGGATGTATTTGAAGGTGAGAATGTTGACAGCAGTTAGATTGTGGAATCAGTGAAGAGAGAAGTGGATGTGGTCGGGAAGAATGTGCTGCGCTGTTATGGGAGAGTTTGACAGTGGAGTATGCAGGGGGTTTGTAAATGTAATAGGCAGAGAGTAGTTTTGTAACACAGAGTGAAATGTAAAACAAAAAAACAGTGTAAAAAATTGAAAGGAGAGGAAGAAGAAAAATGTAAACCAATGAAAATGAAATGACCTTTTTTGGGTTTTGAATTGTAATGTGTTTTTTTGTTAAATAGCAATGCAAATGCAAAACAAATATAGACCGGAAAAACAAAAACACAACAAAATGAGCACAAAAATCACATAAAAATCACACAACAAAATGGTTTTTTTTTTAAATGCAAAACACACACAAAACAAAACAAAAAGAAAAACCTCACTCTCACCAACACCCTGTTCTATTGTAAATGCTCTGTATAAGAGTTGAATTACAATGGCAAATGTTTTGGCTGTTTGTTCATCCAAGTAGCCAGATTTGCAACCATGCATAGAGAAATCTTTTTTTAAGGATAATGGACGCCAAAACATAGATATCTTGTTTTGTCATTTAGGTTATCTCCATGAAATTGAAAATCATTCTCGAAATTTCTGAACACCAAAAACATTTAAAATATAAATTAAAAGTCATACCAGACACTTCATTAACATGTAAACCACTTGCTTTAGTTCTGAGACACTATGTTGACATTGAGCTACTTGAGTATCTTTGATTTGTGAGAGAATCGCCTTGGTCGCAGTCATGCCTCTTCCCATTCCACGCAGTCGTCCCGGTCTATCTTGTCCCACACTTGTGAGAGAGCATCATCTTTGAAATTACATGTTAAGCTAGGTTGTGATTCATTTTCCACCTTTTTTATTTTCTCCTACAAAAAATATATTTTAAATATGAGTTCTAATTTATATTATTTTCAAAATAATTACTTTAAAAAAGGTCAAAAGCACTTACAACAATTTCGGCAACATGTGCATTCACGGGTTCGCCATTCTTATGAGTGTGAGATTTAACCCAAACATCAACTCTAGAAATGGAAGAAGGATTTACACTTTCCTCTTTCTGCATTAAAAATGACATAACATTAGATAAAACAACTAATCATAGTAAATTAATTAAATATTTTTTCTCACCATATCTTCAGTTAATCGTGCCATTCCTCGACGATTACAAGTATGTGGCATTTGTTTACCCCTCATGGATTTGAATTTTTCGCTTCGTAACTATGTATAAAGATTTATCACATTTATTAGTTAATTTGCATTCTTTGTGCACTTATATTTTATATATAGAAATGATTAAAACAATTACTATATAATTACCTTAAACTCATTACTAGTTCTGGACTCAACAAACCTTTTCCATTCCTTTCATAGTTTTGACATTATCTGGTTTTAGTCGAAGCTGTTCCTCCGTGTTTTTTGCCTTTAATAACTTGTCAACTAGTTTGCTTTTTGAACACCTCCAAATACATCCCATTTGCCGAAGAATGGGAACCTTTTGCCATTCTTCATCTAGTTTAAATCTAGCCTGTAACAAAGAAAAATATCAAAATATAGTAATTTTATTTAAAAACTGAATAAAGAAATTAATAAGATCGCATAGTCATCGAGAAGACAGACAATGGAAACTGCTAAATTTCCGCAATGTCCAAAACCCCAACCACTAATCAGGCAAACTTTCGTACAAGTTAGGTACTACATATTACAGTAAGTTGAAATAAATATATCGACAAATGGAAGTTTAGGCCAAGTATCAGGGTGAAAAGACATATAGTATATGAACCAACAACAAATAATGTATTATTGTGCACACATGTAAAAATGAAAATTATAGGGACATCAGATGTATTAGCTAACAACTGGGTTATCAAAATTAAAGAACAAACGGTGAACATAACAAACCAACTGCATTTCAAAACCTAAGTTAACTAATCCACAACATACAAGTACGTCCAGGTTGCCAAAATTTTAAGATTAGTAAAAGTTATAGTAAACTACCTGGTTAACCATTTTAGAAAAAGGATAATTTCAAAATTGAATTAGTAACAGCCCTGGGACAAATGCGGACAAACATATTGCAAGAGTAAACACTTTAAAATAAATGTGAAGTGGTGTAAGGAAACAAGGGTAAAATCCTTCTTGTTCTACCAACATTCAAGGACTAACAGGAGTTTGAAAAGGATAATTGTGCAAGTCTTTTAAAAGCTTTAGCAGTGGTTGTATGCAGAAACTATCAGTCAGACATAAGCAGCTACAACCACTAAAATTTTAGTAATTAGGACAGGACAAAACTTGTGGAAAAAGTAACAACTTGCTATACCAAATC
The DNA here is from genome assembly GCA_030765085.1 of Allium cepa. Classification (NCBI taxonomy): domain Eukaryota; kingdom Viridiplantae; phylum Streptophyta; class Magnoliopsida; order Asparagales; family Amaryllidaceae; genus Allium; species Allium cepa. The sequence continues at coordinate 87,993,681 of CM060930.1, read as the reverse complement.
ACATCAGACATATAAAAAGGTAAATCAATCCTCAAAAACTACCATTCGAAGAATTACCACTGAAGTCATAAAGCATAACAAACTAATAACATATAACCCTTAGAAAAAATTATAATTACTCAGTGTCCTGAAAAATATTTCACATAGTTGCTTTTCCCAGACGGTCTCCATTGTGATTTCTTATATCTTGATCATTGTTTTTGTTTGATTTCGTTTGAGTTTAGTTATTTTTGTTATCATATTCTTCATGATTATTAGAAAAATGTTCTCTTTTTTTCTTTATACAGTTGTAAGAAACACATGCACTGTATTGTGAATGTATTCGCTGTTAGTGACATATCGTCAATATTCCACTGTTTCATATGGTCACTGGGTTGCTGATGTATAAAAAGTAAAGAAATAAATAGATTTAATAGCAGTAATCAGTATACAGTAACTAAGAACATTGCAAGATAAGCAAACCTGAACGGATTCCCATAGAACTGATTTCAATTCTTCACCAAGTTGCCTCCATTCCTCAAGTGTAAATGGAACAATCTTGCGCACAAGTGGCCCCAGATAAGAAGATAGCTTCACCGACCCTTTTCCTATCGGTTCGCCCGATGAGTTAAACTCGATTTCGATTCGGCTTGCAACATCTGAAGGAAGTCTTTTCACTTTGGTTGGGCCTCTAGTCTTCTTTTTCGAAATCTGATTTGCATCAATGTCTTCAATTGTTCTCTCGATTTCCATTGTTGTTTCAGGATTTCCATCGACTTGCATAGCAGTGTCTGCGATTGAGTTGTTTGCATTCCCAACATCATTGTTTTCCAAAGGTGGCTCAATATGCTCTCCTATTGCATTAGACCCATCGACTGCATATGTGGATTGTTCGAGTCTTTTTTGATTGCGCGTAATCCTCTTATCCATTGTCTTTTTCGTACTTCTAACCATTTTCTGCAAGTATAACATATCAACATATGAATTTCAAGTTATAAGAGCATATTCTAGGTAAAACTTTTAAGGTACAAATAAAAAAGACTTTGTCAGAGCATGCAGTATGCACTATATATTGCTGCATGACGTAACATTTTTGACTTGTATCACTTGACCTAGTCAATGTTATTTCTGGTTCAAATTGGTGATCATCCTTGTAATTAAACTAATTATTTATTTCATTACGTTACTAATTCTTTGCACTGGTACAGTGCACTTGATTGTCAAGGAAATCTAGTACATAATTATCAGGAGTGTTTTTTTTAAATTAATCATCCAATATATTTTCATAACCAAAAATCAGTTTGCCTTACAAAAATTGTAACATATAGAAAGTACAAATTGGCCTGCGTCTTACCAAAATCAGAACTCAGGTCCAACTTCGATCATGCGAGGAGCAGTTAAGTCTTTGAGCAGTAGGCCTTGTAAAAAATGCAATATATAAAAGATGCAAATAGGATGAGGATTGATGCTATTTTCTGTACAGATGGTTTATTTGAGATTTACATACCAAAAATTGAAGTGTTATTTGTTTGCATCTGAAATTTCAGTTGCGAGATATTTACTGAATAAGAAATATTGTTAATAGAAAATAGCTATTAATGTATAATTTAAAGATTTATATAATTTTATTTCAAGTGTTGTAATGAGCGTTATTTGCTGCTTTGATTTATTAATAACAATAACATTCCATAACAATTTGTCCCATGGTAACAAACAATATTAGAAAGACAGAGCCTTTACTACATATTGTGTTTTAGCATTGTCTTTAGCAATCCAATGCATCGGTGAAAATAAAACAAACAATATTTGCAAGAATATACAACTGCAATTAGTATACACTATACATTTTTGTAGCCATCTTAGGAAAAAAAATCACAGGCTTTGTGTTGATTATAGCAATTAGCAAGAAAACCATATGAAACATATATACTACTATAATTTTAATATATTGGTGGGTCATCTGCATCCATATCGTTTCCAAAGTTGCTACTGACATCACCATATACATACATCAAAGTTTAAAACAAAATTTCAAATTTCAATATTTAATAAGACTTCAAATCTAACTTAAACTTCTCATAAGAAAACAAGACATCAAAACTACTCAAGTATGCCTTCGCAATCCTCCCTGACATAACTAACATTCTCAACTAAATCATCTGCATCCATATCGTTTTCTTCAGGGCCGCTCGCAACATAGTTAGCTTCTTCAACAAAATCATCTATCTCTAATTCATGAAAACCTCTTGGCGGTGCTTTCATTACAACATACCAATTAGAAGAATCATTTTCTCTTGAATAAAAGACTTGTTTTGCTTGAGATGCGAGGATATAAGGATCTTTTGAAAATGAAACTTGACTTTGATGTAAATTAACAAGAGTGAATCCATCTTCAACTTTTATCCCGTTTCCTATGTTCGCCCAATGACACTTAAAAACAGGAATATAAAAAGCATTATAATCTAGTAAAATTATTTCAGTCAGTATCCCATAGTACGTAACCACATCAACCACTTGAGAAATGTCTTTTGCACTTGCTCTACACATGGTAGTCGCGTCATAAGTTACTCCGCTATTCTGGGTTTCTCTATCAACATCTTTTGTATGAAATCGTTGTCTATTAATAATATATCCTTTGCAGGAGAATGCCGTCTTTTTAGGACCGTATGCAATCCATTTTAATATTTTATCATGATCCTTTGAGTCAACAGGTATCTAAAAAAATATTCAAACATATTAAACAAGTAATTTCATTAATTCATATATGAAAATATTGAAATTCTTTAACAAACCTTCCTTTTAATCCAATCAGCGAAGCTATCTCTGTGGGTTTTCCACAGTAAGGTCGCATTTTTTTCTAAGCGCTTGTTTGAATTTTGCAACTCCTCCAAATGCAAACTAGTACAGTAAAAGTGATGTTAAATTATAGTTGCCAATACAAGCACATCAAATCAATGAAAGTGGGACATAACATATACTCACTCTAAAAATGGTTCCACCATAGCCATATTCATTAACACAGCTAAATGAGCAATTTCTTTCTCATTGGAAGACAATGTAATTGATTTGGACATTGAAATTGGACGCCCTTCAAGTATTGCGTTATCTTCATAATCTTCATTTCGATCTTTTTTTTCAATATCTACCGACTTACTCAAAAATTCACTAAAAAATTTCATGCATTCTTCGGCAAGATATGATTCTGCAATGCACCCCTCAGGTCGTGCATAATTTTTTACGTAGTCTTTGGGTGTTTTCATATACCTTTCAAAAGGATACATCCAACGAAAATGAACTGGTCCGCACAATCGTGCTTCTCTTCCAAGATGATTTGTCAAGTGTATCATAATATCGAAAAATGAGGGTGGAAAATATCTTTCAAGTTCACACAATATTTTAACGATATCATCATCAAGTTGTTGCAACTTCTCCCTATCAAGAACACATTGACATATTTTATTGAAAAATGAACATAGACGAATTATTGCATTTCGGGGTCTGGTTGGCAATAAACCTCTTACTGCAACCGATAATAATTGTTGCATTAAAACATGATAATCATGAGACTTCAAACCACTAATTTTACAATCCACTAATGACACGCATTTTTTGAAATTTGAACAATAACCATCGGGACCTTTGAAACATACAACCTTTTGCAAAATATTTTTTTCTCCAATTTTGATAATGTATACGGAGCTGGTGGAATATATGTTTTGGTTCCACGGGGTTGTGCATAAAGACCATGCCGAATACCCCAATCCTCTAAATCATGTCTACAATTAATCTCATCTTTTGATTTGTTATCATGCAACATTGTACTTAGTGTGCTTTCACAAACATTTTTCTCAACATGCATTACGTCCAAATTATGACGCAATGGAAGTTCCTACGAAAAAAATTAACATTTAAATTTTCTATATATTCTTTTTTTTAGATTAATAAATAAAAAAGAGATTTGAATACTAACCTCCCAATATGGAAAGTAAAAAAAAATTGATCTTTTTTTCCACCTTGATAGCTCCTTTTTTACAGAATTATCATCTTCATTATCTTCATCCTCACTACTGTCATCGATCTTCCTTTTCTTACTTTTTCCCTTAATCTGCTCTTTTCCAAAATCATTTGGAAAGTCCTTCAAAATAAGAAAGATGTTTTTACCTGTTAGAATTCTAGGCATCTTTCCATCCTCTATAGTGTTATCAAACCAAGCTTTTTTTTTCCTCAACGGATGTGAAATAGGCAAAAATCTTCTATGGCCCATATAAACATTCTTTCGACTATATTTCAACCATCGACGATGAGTATTGACACCACATAATGGACAAGCCTTTTTACCCTTTACACAACATCCAACAAGATTACCATAAGTAATGCAAATCCTCTACTAATGGCGCCATATATACATCAATATCATTCCCCGGTTGCTTTGGACCTGGAATTAGAAGTGTTAGCATAATATTTTCCTTCTTCATGCACAACATAGGCGACAAATTATATGTCACAAGCATTACTGGCCAACAACTATATTTGGAACTCAACATGGAAAATGGATTAAACCCATCTGTAGCAAGACCAAGTCTGAGACTACGTGGATCGGCTGAAAATGATTCCTAATTTTCATCAATTGTGCTCGATGTTACAGAATCTACGGGATGTCGCATCCTTCCATCACTGCTTTTATTATTGAAATGCCACCTTAATGCTTCTGCCATCTTTTCAGATCTGAACATTCTTCTGAATCTTTGAATTATTGGAAAATATCTCAACACCTTAACCGGGATACCCTGCATAATCTCATTTGTATCCCGAGTCATTTTCCATCTTGAGGAACCACATTTCGGACAGTCATTCAAATTTTTATACTCTTTACGAAAAAGACAACAATCATTCTCACATGCATGAATCTTTTCAAACCCCATATCAAATAGTTTGAGGAATTTCTTTACTTCATATAAAGTCTTAGGAAGTACATTATTCTTTGGCAAAAACAGTTGTTGCACATTAAGAAGCTTATCAAAACCAGAATTGGATAATCCAGTTTCGCATTTAAGGTTATACAAAATAGTGATGGCAGATAACTTTGTATGATCTATGCAACCAGGATATAATGGGGTTTCTGCATCTTCCAAGTTCTTAAGTAAATCATCGTGTCGTCTCTGTGCATCATCCTTATCTTTATCATCATCAAAAAAATTATGATTAAAGTAGTCTTCATCTTCATAGTGAATTGCTTTGAGTAAGTCGTACGCCTCACTCTTTTTATTATTATTTTCAACATCTACTTGCTCGCCATGATTATTCCACCTACCATCTTTGTACTTAGGATCCATTCCCTTTATAATTAAATGCTCAATGACGGTTTCACCATAATGATGACTAAGATTTCGACAATCTAAACAAGGACACAAAATTTTCTCTACATCCCCTAACTTTTTCTTCGCAATAAGCACAAAATTTTGAGCTCCTTTTCCATACTCTTTACTGGTTCTATGTTTAAAATTGAAAGCAACAAGAATGTTAGCTTTCATTTTCAAAACATGTTAAGTCTAAAGTTATGTGTAAATTTAGTTGTATATGGTTACCTGTGTAGACGCAACCAGTCTTTATCCATCATCATATATAATATGGAAGCAATCAAGTATCTAAAATTCAAAATAGTAATTGGAAATTAGACTATTTAAACAAGTAATGAATGCTAGAAGAGTTTCTGGGCCTTTTAGTTAGCTTGTTTAAATGTGAATACTCATTATGAGTTTCTTCTTGAGACGTATAGAAAATAATATACACATCAAGAAATACTTCATTAATATACACATCAAAAAATGGGGAGAAGAAGATGAAAAAAAGGACAGAAACCTAGGTTCTTCAAGTCGTCATGAGCTTCAAATATATGTTGTAAAATATCGGCTTATCATTTTAACATTTTTTATAAATACAATCAACCGACGATGCAAGGATAAACACAAGAGCTCAGAGTACTAAAGTGTGTAGAATTTGTTTATTTGATCGAATTTAAGTAAAGCAATGTAATCAAAATTCGAGGATGCAATCTAATGTAGCAATTATTTGATACTATGTAACCAAAAATAAAGAACAAAAACTGAAAAAAGAAGTAACTGAGCAAATACGAGACCACAACCTTTTTAATTTATTTTTATTTATTTATTTCGATAGGAACTCAACTAAAAGAAATTCAAATTAAACAGGAATACCCCAAAAAATTGTAAGATTACACAGCAGTGCCAACCCGTTCACTTTTGTTGTATAATTGAAACAATGCTTTGTTAAGGTGATTAGGATAATGAATTATAAGATTTTTGGTGTCAGTTGGAATATAACTTTGTATGAAATGTTCTATTTCTGACAGTAATATATACCTAAGTTCTACATCCTATTTAGTTTAAATTTTACAGCGTAAATATTGAACGACTTAAAGCTGTAAACATCTTTTATTCGCCAAGTGATATTATGGGAACCAAGAAACTCAATAATTAGCATCTCGTAGCCGGGCCAAGCAACCGAGTAACAATGTATAAAACTCTTTTACAAAATATTGTTTTTATAAATCCCCTTTACAAAATATCATTTGTAAATCTCCTTTATTAAATTAATTGATTACCTTTAAACATCATAAATGAACAATTAATTAACTTTAAACCATCGTTAAAGTAATTAAATATCTTTAAACAAGTCATTAATAAAATAATTAATTAACTAATTTCAACCATAACTAAAACGATTGATTTTTTTTGGCAAGGCCAGCCGTTTTTTATTGTGGACCGTCCACTTTTATCACAACAAAAGTAATAAATACGTATTAAAACAGGAGTTAGGTCGATTGTCTGAATGACTAAACTTATTCAAGCATCACGTATGGTGCAACATACAAACCAGGTTGCAAAAGAAAACGCATATAAGCTCCACGCTGGAAGCAACTCGTAGAAACAAACGTATCTAACAAACTTAGATACGATAGGACACTACTATCTATGAAAATTGACCCAAACCAACTACAAATTTCCAACACAGCTAGCTAAAAAATATAGCCTAAGCTAGCATTCAGAAGACAACCAGATTGCCAACAAGCAACAGAACATATTTCATAGAGATGCAAATTTCAAAGATGGCCAGGGAAGACCATAACCAAATGCAGCAACAAAAAATTTGCAAAACAAAAGATTAAACCATAATCATCACCTAGATCAAGTAGAGATTACCGATACCAAATCTAGTAAAAAAATGCATAAATTTCCAAAGCAGGCATCACCAACAAACGAGTGTAACATTGCGACATGACAATAGGAACATGAAGCCAGAAACATAAAACATACAAGTAACCAACAGAGGCATGACACAGTAATCCAAAGGAGAGATTGCTAGAAAAAACCCAATGAAGCATCACCAGCAACTATTTTAATAAATACTCGTTGCAAGAGCAATCGCCAATTTTCATCTTCTTTACTCGCTGCACATCAGTGCCACCCACCTTTCTCTTTTAACTCTCACTTACAAACTGTACATCACTATCCATTACCCCTGACAGTGCATTCAACCATATCTCAAAACACTGCCTGCCATCAGTTCTTCACTTAAGTCATACAAACTTCAACATTCACCGTAGTGCTTCAAAACTGCACCATTACAACCCATCTTAACATCCACAATCTTCCTTCATAACCTCTGTCATATTCATACTCCATCACCTTTATTTCTACCACTGACCAACATCCCACATACTTCCTTCAAAACTGCCTTAGCTCTCTATTATGAAAAAGTCTTCAACAAATTGGAAAAGTGAGCTGGAACATATACAATGGCCGAACCCACAAGCGATAAATCACATGAACACCCACATGCGAAATTTGTTACGTGGATGGATGTCAGCCATTGATGGATTCAAGATCATGACACTAACTGGAGCAGATTTATGTAGAAGAACATGAGATGCTTATAGTTGAATAAACACAGAACTCACACGTTCACGCCACAGAACCCTATTTCAATCATGTAATGATTAAATATTCATCCAGTTTTGAGCTGGGATCCAAAGGTAAACGTTAAAGTCAATTGCAATCCAGGCTACATGAACTTAGCTAGTTATATGGCAGTATGTATGCATATGTTGAAAGTTATGTAACATAGATGACTATGTGCATAAGAACATATACGCACATTTACTTAAACGCATCAACCACAGCCATACTCCAAGCGACCCCATGAGAGAAACTGTGAGAAATAGACAAGGTGATATCCTATGCTGACCAATTTGAACATGACACGTAAATACAAAGGGCTAACCATAATCATGACCCACGACACAGCACATGCTTAGTATCAAATCCCATATTATGGGACACCTTCCAAAATTAATTAGTAGATAATGCAATTACTAATATATATTTAACACTTTTCTACCAAGCTAAAAGTGGTCCACAAACAAGTTACAAACTTCAGTAGAACCATACATATGCACTGAATGCATTTACTTGTGGGCTTTTTTTACAGTCCTACATGATACATGCAATGTGCTGCCAGCCCATAACACCAAAATGAAATCTAGGTAACAATTTCAGAATGTCATTTTACAGACTTACATCGTCCTTTCTTGATATTTAATAGAAATCAAGCTGGGTAAGTTTACGGCGAATATTGCTGTATCAAAAGATGATCCAATTAAATAGTAAAAATTGTTATTAGTAGGAGGAGTGTTTTGAGGGACACAACTATTGCCGATGTATAATAAAAACAAGCAGGATAATGTAACAATGTCCTATTACTGATATTTGATAAAAATCAAACAGAATAAAGTAACAATGTCTTATTATTAGTATTTAATAAAAATCAAGATAAGTTTTAAGGCTAACATTGTTATATCAGAGGATAATCTAAGACAGTACAAACTGTTAAAAGTTGGAGGCTTTTGAGGGACACAACTAAAATGGATATACAACGATTCAAAATGTATTGGTTAACGCGTTACCTTCTGACATTTAGTTGTTATGTATAAACATTGCAAAGCTACACTGGGAAACATCCACATGAATTTAGTCCACAAACCAAAAGGAATTCTGTAAGCCAAACTGTTTCCAAAAAATTTGCCATTACAACGGCGCTATTTTGTAGCACCGGAGTAATGTCTATGCATTACCCCTCTCCTGATACTTGGCTTGCGCCATTAACAATAAATTTGGTTGCTGATAAATGGCCTCACTTTTAATGTTCTCCAAAGATAAAAAAATCGAAGCCGCCTCTATTGTTACAATTTTATGATGAAGCCTAAAAGATAGACATGCAACCTATAGTTAATGACGCAGAACTAGCAATTCGGAGAGTAGATTGCTAACCACCAAGATGTTGGCAATCGATGGGATCATAACAAATAAAAGGCACACATCCTCTTTTAAATAAAATAAAACTATATAGATATATGCATGTGTATTAAATTTAGAACAATTTATACCTTAAATTTATATTTAAATATGTATTACATACAAAATAAGATAAAACAAGCAAATATTTAAATTTGTATAGAGCTGCCAAAATTGTTCTATTGATTTTATATATTTTTTGTATAACTTTAAACAAGAGGATCAACTTGAACGAGACACAGAGAGAAATAAGTTGAACTATGAATGTGTGTACAAAGAACAAAACCATAAAGCATGCGTATTCAAAAGATGGAGTGATATTAAAAATATAGTGGACATTACGGAGAAAGAGAAATAAAAATAAAAAGGATATAAAGTACTTCAAAATTAAAATTAAGGGTAACTTGTTGTAAAGTACTACCACACATGAGTATAATAATATCCTTTGGATAATACAGTTGAATATGAACTAAAACATGAAGAATGCACGTTTCAAAAAATACCTGTTAACATAGCATTAAAAAAGTAAATAAATTGTAAAAACAAAGCATTCACCAGCTTTTTAAAGGAAAAAAGCAAAGTTTCCCACTGTTCAGATTCCAAACTTTCTGCCTTATGTGTGTACTAAAAAAGCATTTCAAAATGTTTGTATTTGCACCAAAAGAAGAAAATGAGTAGGATGCTCATATTAATATACATGAAACATCACTGAAAGAAAATACAATTTATTTGTATACTCAGATTTCATTTGGTATACAATATTTAATTAGAGAATTATTTGAATGAAAATTTTAAATGCAACAATTAAAAATATGATAATTATATTCTACACTACAAAGTCTGAATATAATAAGAATTTATAAACTGGAAATTAAAGAGAAAAAAGAATGATTGCTTTTTCTCCCTTTTTTAGCTTTTCCGACCGTTGAGATTTGACCGTATATAAACAACTCTAAATCTATATTTTTGATGTTATAAGAAAACTTCAAGCTGATTTGCGTTTTCTAATTTAAAAAATTTAGAATCTGAATTATATATTTATTTCTATAGGGATTTTTTTTGTAATAACATTAGAGATAAAAATCTGATGTAGGATTTGATAGTGCAGACCATCCCTCCGCAACCGATGTAGCCCAATACACAACACACTTAAGGATATCAGTCCGAGGAGAATACAACTTAGGGATCTACGCAGGTTTCTTAGTTGACTAGCGCTGCTATGATTAGTGTTTACCACAGAGGTGGTAATGGGTAAGTAAATTTACAACATTTTAATACTATACTACACATTTTTATTGTTATCAATGATTTACATAATTAATACATTGACAAGTTTGACTTCTCAGATAGTAACGCAATATCACGCATTATTAGCTTAAATCTGAAGTCTCGTATCACATAGTTTTGGCGTAATTTTACTCCCTCCCCATTGAAGTAAAAGATGCTTGTTTCGAGGAATTTAAGGTAAATTAATGTTGTTAATAATTATCGCATATTTAGAGTAAATCCTTTTGACAATTGAAATATCATTCTGTCTATTTTAAGTTCCAGAAAAACATGTATTATTGGTTGCGCTAATATGCACTAGTGAAGAAACCAGCCTACTCTCCATACTGCACAATTAACACGTTTCATTGTTGAATCCTTTACCACATATAATTGATTCATAACAATCTCCTTACAAAGCTCCATCTTCTCCGACGGTTTAAAACAACCATATATCACCAAAATTAAAAATCACCATTATATAATTTTTAAATGACTTGATATTACGGTCTTATGCTCAAACGCAGATTTTTGCACCTTATATGCAATAAAAAATAAATATGCACAGGGCCATTAATCCAAAAGTAGATTATTTTTCTCAACGTGGCTTTATTTTCAGTGATAGCCATACCTTTAACAAAAATTACTTAAAAGTACAAGAATCCACCTTGTATTTCCAGTTCCACCAAGTTTAGGGCAATCAATTCCAAATCGATGCTGATAGAAGAGCCGGCGACAGAGACGCTCAATCAAAATCGACACGGAAGATGAAGGATGCTGCAATCTGGTGGTAGGAGAATTGAAATCGAAATGGATTGGTAGAAAAATGAAAAACGATGGAGAGGGAAATGAATTATTAAGAGACGAGGGAAAATGAATTTTCTTTGGAAGTAAGCACGTGAGTTGGCGGCAAACCAAAAAAAACACAGCGATACTTTTTTCAGCGTTTATCCTCACGAATAACTCTCTCAAAAACTTTTACTACAGCATTCAATGTTTAAACGCTGATAATAAATGCTGTCAAAACAAACTTTTGTTGTAGTGGTGTGTGGTTGGTGTGTGATTCTAGGGATGTGAGTGTGCGTGTAATGACCTGCCTTTTTGACCATCAAAAGTCGACACCGAGCACTACCACTGTGTTCAAATGTCGCGCATCTAATCAACAAAAGAGCAGATTATTAGAGTAAAATAAAAAGAAAAGAACAAAGAATAGAGAAAAGTAGAATCTCACAACCGAATCAACAACATATAATATAACAAGGATAGTAGAAACCGTCACTCCAAAAATACATAGTATATCAGAGTTAAAAACAAACTTATTAGCTAGATAGTAATAAAATCCCGACCTTACAAATGCTGATAAGGATACCATATAATACAACGGAAAATAAAACACTACGATATGTGAATCTCTAGCTCCCATATAAGATCTCCATAACACCAAAAGAAACCTAGAAAAAATATACGGTTTGACCCGAGAATTATAATGAAATAACACCTAGATCAACCTGGATATACCAGCATGAGATAACTCAGATAATAGGGAACATACAAAAGTTCTTTGAGACCACATCGCTAACGCAGTACGGGTTTTTACCTTATAAGAATAACATCCATACAGGCAAGAGCAGAAATAAACAGTAGGAAACAAATCCAAATAAGAATGGAAATAGGTAATATTAAAAACCAGACTTGAAAGAATGAAAATAGTCTAAACAAAATCCAAACCAGATAGAACAGATAAAACAAGATAATAGTCCAAACTTGATAGAATCGACTAAACCTATAATAAACTTTGGACTAAACCTATAATAAACATTGTAATGAGTGGGTGACTCTTCCCATTGTAATTACAAAAAAAAATTCGAAAGTTCGAATCAAATGAGGAGAATGGATTTTTCCAACTTAACTAGGAGGGTGCTCCCCACTTCAATGAAAGTATACCTATAGACAAAATATACTTGAATGTACACGTGTCACTCTCGAGAACTTCCAAGCCGGGCCCTGCTTCACACGAGCATCCAAATATTTCACATCAATGCGTGCATGCCAACACCTCTCTAGATGATGTTAACATATCCTGATGGGTGCGACCCAAATGGCTTGGCTCCCATTCGGGCTTTGGTTTTAGTTTTTCCGGTGTTGGAAACCAATGCCTAAAACGAGCGATAAATTGTCTTAGAATGACGAAGCATAACAATGACTTGGAGGGTGCACCCCCATTTTACGTGCTTTGGTTTTAGTCATTTTAGATAAAGGATAACAAAGCTCAAAGATCAGCAAAACGTTTTAAGGTGACGATACACCATGAAGAAAGTTGAACCTGATAATTAATAAATCAACTATCTGAGATAATTAAAATGATTGTATATGGAAAGTAAATATCATATATTTACCACAACTCGCTTATTTCAAACATGTGATATCTGTCGGTTGAAAAGGAAGCTGGACAAGTGGAGGTAGTGTTACCCCTAGGCAACGCCTCGACGATATTTTTAACCTACGAGATAGAAATGAGTCCAAACCCTAATGTTTAGCGTTCAAAGTATGACTAGATCCTTTCTATATAAGCGATATCGATTACGGAACTAATTTTCCATAACCGAAATTGAACTTTAACTTTTAAAAATTGAACTTGTGCTTGATTTCCATATTTCAACATTGGTAACAACAGTTTGGAAATGTTCTTTTAAAAATGTTCTTTTAAAAGGAAAACTTGAAAAATTAAGTGTATTAAAACAAGGGTAAAAAATAATGTCGTTAACACATGATTTACTATAAACCCAAAACTATTTATACGTACTTAGCTTTATTTATAAACAGTTCCTTTTTAAAGGACTTTCTCATATATAAACCATTATTTATAGTTCTAAACCAATGTTTATTATCCCAAAAGATAATAAAGCAATTTAAATATCTTTATAAATTTAAAAACAATATTAATTATCCCATAAGATAACTAATCACATTTATACTCTCTTTTAAGTAAACAATTCCACTATCTTTAATAAAATAGTTAATTGTTTCCAAACACTTTTATATCTTTAGTAAATTAACTTTGAAATCTTTATTAAATCAGTTTATTAATTTTAAAAGCACTTTATTAATTAATTAAATCAAAATGCTTTTATTGTATTAGCTAATTTACTTTAATCACTTTTATTAAATCAATTAATTAACTTTAAATATCATTAGTTACAAAGATTAATTAAATTAAAATAATCATTAGTTAAAACAATTAGTGAAATTTAAAACAACCATTAATTGAATGATTAATTAAATCCAAATATCATTATTTAAAATGATTAATAACTTTTAAATATCATTGCTTAAAATGATTATTAATTTCAATTATCACTAATTAAAATAATTAATTAAGCTCAAGTGATCATTAGTTAAAATGATTAATTAAATCTTATCTCATTTATATCAAAGATAAACCAATTTTAAACATCATTTATTGAATTGGTTAATTAATCTCAAAATAATTAGTTAAAATGATTAATTATTTTAAATTCTCATTAATCAAGATGATTCATGAATTTTAACATTCTGTTTAGCGGAAACACATGCTCAAGTTCAAAAACATATAACAGGGTTTTAGGGATGAAATTTAATGAAGACGATATAGCGAAATCGCTATAACGAAAATTAACATATAAAATGGAATTTTAGAGTTTTATTTCAATTATTATCAATATAAGAACATAGGAATGTAAATAATAATTATTGTAGAGAAACCTCTCAAGGTCTCTATACAGATTTACCCTACAAAACAGTGGTTATAGATAATACATATATAATCATATGGGTTCATAATAATCAAATTAATATGTCATCCCTTTTCCAAACGGAAATTCAACCAAACAATCAATCGAACAAATCAACTAACATCTAAACAAATCAATAATCGTTTATGACATCATAGATATGATATAAAAAAATTATTGTGAGTTAAACTCACATGATTTTCATTTTCGCCGAAACATTCCGATTTGGACTAAAACCGAATGAACGTTTGATTTTAGCCAAAAATCCCACTAGCTATAAATACAACTAAACCAACTCCATTGCAAAGATCTCAACGACACGTGTCCAATGCAAAAAACAGCTTTTCCGATCTCGTATGAGTGAGATACCCATTTTATAAGTTATCAAATTAATTTAAATAATTAAATAACAAATCTATTTAAATTTACAAAATTAACCCGCACTGCTTTCTTCCCCAATTTAACAAAACGTGCACAGTGAAACAAGACCCATTAATGGCCAGGCACTAATATGCAGTGACACAGAGAAAGATACAACGATATTCCATTTTGTCTTCGCTAATGTCTTTCTCTTGACAAACTCGACTTGACCATCACCAGGCAAAAACCCTAGATTACCACAGAAAAACATGACCTGCTTTAAAACATTTCGTTGTTGCAACTGTCGCACCTCCCTCCAAACCACCGCGCCTTGCCAAAATGCGGCCACCAAAGCACCAAATCACCATGAACTCGTTTCAATCTACCTCAAGCCCTCACTTCACCTTAATCTCAAGAAAAAAAAATCTAGTGTCGCTACCCCCAATTGGCCACCACCAAGATGACGATATGCCTAAAAAGATAGATATGGAGGTGAAGGCAATCATCGTACGAGCTAAACGAATCCAAGATCGAAATTTTTAGTTAACTATATTATTTGATTTTGATTTTTAGAAATTTTTGAATAACTTTCTTTCTTATGCACAGGCAAGACTAAATATGGAGAGGAGGGTATGGCCTGGTAATGAAAGGGTATGGTTTGAAACGTAGGGTATGGGCAATTATGGTTGAATTAAAGAAATTTATATATTATTAAATTTTAAAACATTCAACAAAACATACCCATAAATCTCGAACTCTAAACGAGATGTTCCACTTGGCATTATATATGTTATACCCCTATTCCAAACATAATGGAACTAGTCTCGAGCTCTAATTCTATCATATGCAGTAGATAACTTTTCACACCCAATTATTGTATTAAATTTTTGATATTTTTTCAAAGCATTTCGATCTCGCACGACCAAACGATATGTCTGATCGCCAAGAAATTCGATGGCATATTATAATTCACTATTATGGATCAAATGAAAATGGTTTTGTCAAAATCAGAGACATTGCCCCGAAAGGCAAATTTCGCAGATTTAAATAACGTCTTATATTTTAAAAATTTATCAATATTTACCCGATCTATTCACATTTGTAATTAAATTTACAAATTGCAATCACCAATATTATTTATTAATTAAAAGGAGTTGAATAAAATTATTAAATCCATTTATTTACATTTAATTCAAAATTAAAATATTTAATTACAAAATCCACTTATTTAAATATTTAGAATTAATTAAACATTTAAAATCAAATGACCACAATTTTTGGGTTGTTTCATTCTCCCCCCAAATGAATTTCATCTCCGAAATTCCTAATGAATAAAATGTTTCCAAACCATTAAGTTTAAAACTATTAGTTAAAATGAGTTATTAAACTATTTTCAAAACCAATTAGTTGGAATAGATTCTAAAATTTCCAAGACTTATAAAACCACCCACTTATACCAACTAATTTCCTTCCATTCATTCATTCCAAGTTATAACTCAAAAATCAAATTTTAGTTATCAAAAATTTTCAAAATTCTCAAAATTTTCTAACTTAAATTTGCGAAAAATTTCGCCAGCATCTCCTTTGCACGATTCGATCGAAACAACTACAAATCGCCTCTACGGGCTGCAAACTAATCAAAGAAAACAAAAGCCAAGTGGCATTCCATATTTAGGGCATAAAGTCATCGACCAAACCAAATTTTCTAAATTTGTTATGTACATTTTGCGTTTGACTCATATTTTGGCAAGCAATTTATTATCTTTTTGCGAACGCAGGTGCACAGGAATCAAATAGCAATCTCTTGTATACCTATACTTACGAAATCTAAAAGAAAATAAGGTTTGACAAATGAAATATGATGTAACTCAACATGCAAAAGTTAGCATAATATAAATTCACATGCAACCAACAACTATATATATCAATCATATGTGACATAATACAGAGAATATTCTATAATTGGTGTTATGCATTGTATTCTTTCAAATGATTATTTTAGATTTATATACCTGGGTATTTTAATTTAAAATTTTATTTTCAAATTTCTCAGACCAGAAAAATCAAAGATCAAAAATCAAAATGACAAGGAGGGGAATCCTTCTAATAAAGTATGGTGAAACTCTAGAATTGAAACAACATGGAGCATTCGGTGTTTTTTCGGTTCCTCCAAAAACATCAACTAGCGTGAATAAATATCTCCTAAAATCTTTAAAAATCTCCTTCCTCAAAATCACCTGGTAGGTCCTAATAACAACAATACACAATTCTTTGTCTATAATTTAAACTTTATAAAAAATGGTATATAAAATCACACGACCAATCAATTCAATTAAATCAAATCAATCGAATTAAATCAACCAAATTCCATGAAGGAATAAACTAACATTAAGAGTCAATCAAAATCCACGTGGGGAACCAATCACTTAACACTATTTCAAAATGTCAAATAACTAACAATCAAATCTCAATTTAGGTTCAAAACTTTCTTGATTGTCCCAAAAATATAGATAATTATCTCAGCGTACCATTTTTCTCATTAGCCTTTGGTTATTGCTTAGCAGATTATCCAAACTCACTTGGACAAAATGTGTAAATCCTCGGAATTTTTGACCTCGAAAATTCGACACTAATACGTTCACTGTAGAAGTGCCAAACAATCGAATGATGGAAATCCCCGATTATTAGGGTAAAGAAGAAAGAGGTAGAAGAAGAAATAGAAAACAACAGCACAGAATCTTACATTCGCAGCGGATTAAAATATAATATCAATTAATAGCATTTGTACAAAGAAAGCTGTATCTGTCAATTTACATACAATACATCAGAGTTCAATAAAACTGGACAGTTGTAACAACTTGTCCCAGAATACAAGCAATATAACTCCAAAACACGGCGGAATATACTCCATATGTTCCTGCCATCCAGCTTGCCTCCTGAGCTCCTGAACGCCCTAACCTTAAAATCTGTCATACTCGGTCTGACCCAAGCATTACATTAAAGTAGCACCCAAGTCAGGCTGGAAACTAGCGTGAGTAAACCCATATAACTTGAAATACTAAGTTATAAAATTTATTTGAAAACCAGGGTAACTCGTACCTTCTACGAGTTCTTCACTTGCTAAAATCAATCACTTATTACGAAACAATATCTAAGAACTATTACTCAATTTAAATGGACAAGTTGCTTAATTTATTCCATTCCAGTCTATTTGATTCTAAAATCAAATCTGTAAAGAATTAATGTAGTTACTAATCGAAGTGGTTTCGGATATTGCTGATATCCGACTCCGGTCTCTTCGAATCCAATGTCATCTTTAATCTAAGTTGTTCAAGTGAATACAATTTAATTTTAAATGCCGGATGTCACATTTACAAAACAATTCATCATCGATAAATAACCCACATTATTACAGTTCGACCCAAACATATCATAACACATAGCATCACAAATTATTAGTCTAGGGATTATAATCAATTCGGGTATTCTATACAATTTAATCATCCATAAGCAAGATTGATTTGTTATTCAATTCCTAATTAATTTAACTTATCACCAAATAAATTAAATTAATTACTTTAAAATCCTGCTTAATTAACATCAATTAATTATAACCCATTTATTATTATGAGATTAATTAATCACCGTTTAATTATTCACGATAATTAACCTTTAATTGCTTACATAAATTAATTATCCTTTAATTAATTACATTAATTAATTATTCTTTAATTAATTACATTAATTTTCCTTTAATTTCTTAAGTTAATTAATTAATCTTTAATTACTCAAGTCCTTAATTAATCTGAGATAAACTATTTATCTTGATTAATTACTTAATTACCGTTTAAATCTTATTTGAAAATACTTATGGATTAATTTATTATTAATTTAATATATAATTATTTCAAAACCAAATCAATTAACTTTAAAAATATTTAATCTTTAAAAATTTAATCTTGTTTAATAATGCTTTGAAACTTGTTACAAAATTTACTTTGTTTTTAAAGATGCATTTTCTTGTTGCTATTAAAACTTGGTACAAATCTACTTTATTTTTATAAAACCTGTTATTTAACAAAACAGACCCGAGCCCACAATGAAACTCCCCGCACACTCACTCAAGCCAAACCTTCCATTTCTTGCGCACGAACCCGATGCATCGCCTCTTCTTCCCCGAGCTCGAACTACCCAGCAACAACAGATACGTGAATGGCACCTATGCATGTGCACAAGAGAAATGGCCATCTTCGACCAAGGCTTCAACCACCATCAAGTCGTAGACCTTCCCTTCCATTGGCACAAACACCCAGATGGTCGATCGACTCGACCAATTGAAAACGAACCACGCGAGCACCTTGAACCTAAACTCGATCGATGAAAACCACTCTGCACCGCCACTTACGATCATCTGTGAGCTCGCCGTCCAACCCAAAGCTACGTCACGTCACCACGCTGCGATTCCCCCTCACATGGTCAAGTCCGATGCACCTACGTCGGAGGAACTGCCTCGAAAACAATGACGAACCCAACAGGGTCTTAAACCATACAACGTCGCCAACTAGCCACTACGGTGATTTGAAAATTCTCCGAGCATTTTTCCGATGCTCCCCAGACTTCCATCCACCTCCAGCTTCAGGCCCGACATCCAACCCTCACCGATCGACGAGAAATCGATGAGATCAGCGACTTCATTCAACTTGAGGAATCTCAACATACCCAACACTAAAAATCTCGATTTTAATATCAAAATTCATTATTTTCACATGTGAATCAGATTATATAATTATTTGACTTGAATTTATTTTTCTCTGTAATTTCTTATTCCCAGAAATCCTACCTATTAATTACTCTTAATAATATTTTTAAAAATCAAATCTTGTTATTACAAACAGATCTCCTTTGAAGATCATAACCTAAAACTATTTGTATAAAGAAATATGAATTTTTCTTTGAATTTATTGAACCTGTTACTTAAAACAGAGACAGTTATATACATGTTCACAGATATACATAGATACTTCACTTTTATATACATGCAAATGCTTAAATTCATCCATACGTACATATCTACAACATTACTATAGATACTTATCACATGCATCAGGAAAAAAATTGTTTACTCACAGTTTGAAAAAAAACAGAGGACATGCTTTTGAAATCTGCTCCTGATCTTTGTTGAGTTGAGCTGCTACTAGATGTTTGAATCGAATTTGCTTGATTTATGTTGATCTTTGAATTAGCTCAGGTTGAAAACTTGAAAGATGTTGTTCAGTTTGTTTTTTCTTTTGGTTTAGTTTTTTAGTTTGAGGATGAAAGAAAGGATTAAGAAGTGAAAATGAATATATTCAACCTGGTTTCTCACTTCTTATTATTTACATATATTTCAATTAGAAAGAAACTAAGCCACTTGTCTTTTGCATGTTATCTTAGCTGCAAATGTTTAATGCATGATAACGAAGCTTACAAATGTTTTAAACCCTTTATTTAATATTTTATATGTGTTTTATATGTTTTTTATAAATTTATCTATTATGTTTTTTTTTAATTTTTATATATATATACAACTACATTTATTTCATGTTGAATTATAAAGAAAAGTATACTAAATCCCTTTTTTATTAAATTCTATGTTAAACTTAAGCTATTATACTTTTTAAATAGATAAATAATTATCTTAAGTGTTTTAAAAATATAGATTTTTAACTTTAAATAACTTTTGAGAATTATCACATTAAATTCAAATCAATGCTTCCTATTCACAATATATATACATATTATAATTAGAAATATGTTATGTGAATTATATATATATATATATCCACACCTTTAAAACTTCCACATATTCTACTTCTCATGGCATATATATACATATATATACATATACACACTTATATACTTGTATATGTATACACTTATGACTTTCAACATTATAAAGTTTACATATATCTATTTATATATAAATTAATTTACTATAAGATTCATCATTTCCAGATATTTAAAATTCAACATTTATTATAGTTACAAATCCATTTATATACATCCAGATATTTAATTATCAGTTAATTACCAATTATCAGGTGTCTAAAAACCGGATTATCACATTCCTCCCTCCTTTTAAAACTTTTCATCCTCGAAAAGGAACGAAGCCAGAATTTTATTAAAATGCTTATTATTAGTTAAATTACTTTTTGAACAATTTTAATTAAAAACTCTTTTTTTAAAACACTTCAAAATTTACATAATATTGCCAAAATAGCTTTATAAAAATACTTTTTACAACTCATTGTCTCAATAAGTCCATCCTTGTTCTTAAAGAAATTCGGTCATACGTTGATCAGGCGTAGGATTGAAAATTTATAAGTACTTGGTAAACCCGTTTTCAACACATGGTGAAAATACTTGGAAAATATTTTGGTGAAAATATAGAAAACACTTTTTTTTTAAAATATAGACATTACTTTTGGTGAGAATGCCCTGGAAATCATCACCCCTTCCGTGGTTGCAGTTTACCTTATGGTTACGTTGCCATCCCGGCAAAACCATAGAAAACTGTAGGCCTCCGCGCCCCTCGCTTACACGATGGAACCCACCATAGATCGCAGCTACACCCAGGTTTTACGTTGCCATCACGACAAAGACCCTAGTAACTGTAGGAATTAGCGCCCTCGAATTTCGCTGCCAAATGAAACTTCACCACTCCCACATAGATCGCAGACTACATCAGTCGAGTCCCAATGTAGCCTGTAGGCACTCACCGCCACACGACTTTCGCTATGTCTTCGTAGATTGTAGTCTACCGATGTTACGTCGCCCTCACGGCAAAATCAAACGTAGACCATTGGCACTCACCCACACGACTTCCGCTATGGTCCGCAGTAGATCGCAGTGATATCGAGTTACACTGTCGTCAGAGCATAACCCAAATATCTCTATAGGCATCAGCGCCCTCGACTTTCGCTACCCACACACTGTCCTCAGGAACTTCAGTTTGTCCGGACTTCTTCCCAAGATCAAATTTAGAACCCCACTTAAGGCTCAAGGCAGAACCATCCCGTGGATCTCCTACTAGAAGTTCATTTAAATGGGAGCGCCTTTTTCTCCAGGGCCAATCTCAAAATATTTTATACTATACACATATAGTATCTTTCAAATCATACTCTTTATATGAATCACATATAAATCTCCTTTACACAAAATCGATATCTCAAAATCGATAATTCTCAAACTGGCTTTCCAAATTTCCAAAATTGATCTTTCCCAAAAATCAAAAGCCTTTCAAAATCCATGGGTTCCAAAAACCTTTTTTCCAAAATCATTCTCATAAAATCATTTATATTCATATAGATATATATAATCTTGAAAAATCTTTGGATCACTTCATACTTATATAAATTCCCTTTTACACTTCAAATATTTTTCAAAATTCTTTTCTTCTAGCTATAGATTCAACAAGGGGGAGTTTATCATATGTAATGAATATATATAATTTTATTTATGCCAAATCAAATATTCAAGTTTGATTTCTTTATAAAGTTATGTACAACCTTACTTACTCTCTATAAAGTGAATTTTAATCATAGAAATATCCATCTTCCACCTTTATTGTTCATATATTTCTCAAAATATACTTTTCCCTTTCAAAAATCAGTTTTACATTTCTTATCAAAATCTCCCATATCTATTCCAAGCATCTATGATGCACATATACCATTCGTACGCAATATCAAATTCGATCGCTCACTCGATCACACAATTTCACTTCCGAACTAGTATCGTCCACCTGACTTTCTAGGCGGACTTAGATCTGGTTTCTTGATCAGAAACCGGCATTCTCCTTGTATAGCCATAACTATGATAGAGAATTTCCAGAACCAATCAAAAATCCTATCCAGGGTTCGCCGTCGAAAATTGAGTGTAAAATCCCAACTCGGATCGATATAACTATCTCGAAATTCTATGCTCGAATCTGGATCAAACCGCTATGCGAATAGAATAATATACGTACATCCTACATATTTATCTCCATTGATTATTAGCTAAATCAATTCTCTTTTTATTCACCTTTACTTTGATTTCTATTGACTCATTCACAATTGCTTCAATCCCTATTTGGGTTATCACTTCAATTCTTATCCCAACTAGTATTCAATTATAAATTGTTTTCACTCTGACAAACTTGAATTTAGAAAATAGCTTGAAAAGTTTAAAATAGTCAAATGGTTAAAAAATAGTTATTAGTTGTAAAATAGTTGTAAATATTTAAGTAGTTCTAAAATAGTTGTAAAATAGTTAAATAGTTGCAAAATAGTTGTAAAATAGTAATTATTTATAAATTAGTTGTAAAACAATAATTAGTTTATAAAACAGTTGTAAAATTGTTGTAAAATAGTTTCAAAAATAGCTGTAAAATAAGTATAGGATAGTTTGGCTTTTAAAAAGAAAGATTGTACAGTAAATAGCTTGGAAAATAGATTTAAGAAAGCTTAAGTTAAAATAATTTGTTTGAAAATAGTTTTAAAGCTCAAACTGTTCAATTTCCCAATTTTCCATCCCAATCAATCTTCAATTTCCAATCCCATTAAATTGATTCAATTTCAATTCAATTTAAATTAACTTCCTATCCCAAATTCAAATCAATGCTTCCTATTCACAATATATATACGTATTATAATTAGAAATATCTTATGTGAATTTTTGATATATATATATCCACACCTTTACAACTTCCATATATTCTACTTCTCGTAGCATATATACATATACATACGTATATACACTTATATACTTTTATATGTATATACT
This sequence comes from Allium cepa, assembly GCA_030765085.1. Taxonomy (NCBI): domain Eukaryota; kingdom Viridiplantae; phylum Streptophyta; class Magnoliopsida; order Asparagales; family Amaryllidaceae; genus Allium; species Allium cepa. The sequence goes on along the minus strand of CM060930.1, from coordinate 87,970,130 downwards.
TATGATTTTCAACATTATAAAGTTTGCATATATATATTTATATATAAATTAATTTACTATAAGATTCATCATTTCCAGATATTTAAAATTCAACGTTTATGATAGTTTCAAATCCATTTATATACATCCAGATATTAAATTGTCGGTTTTTTTTGAAGAAACGGGTGTGTAGCGCATAGCTACACAGCCGATTAGACAAATTATATTATAGCAAATAGGGGTTATGGTCGATCAACAAGCCTGATCGATAGCCAGTAGGAGTAATCATCTATTGAACAAAACCCAAAAAGGACCATTGTAGCGAGTTATATATACAGTAATAGAAATAGAGTTATAGTAAAAATAGACAAAGTGAGGGTCTAGCTAATCACGGCCTGGATAGAAGGCCCTGAGAATGTAGCAAAAGGATCCACCAAGTGGAGCAAAAGGAACTTTGAACATTAGCAGTCAATTTGAAGCGTCGCCGTTGTTGGGAGTAAGGCGCCAGGTGAAGGGATGCCTATGCACCGAGCCTGTCCAAAGAGCAAACAAATATGATATTTTGTTACAAATACCAAGAACAATGTTTTTAAGTTTATTGAAGACAAAAGCATTTCTTTCTTTCCAGATGCACCAGCTAAAGATGCCAATGAAAGATTCAAGAGTTTCATTCGGGTTGTTGGATTGCCAATGATCAAAGAACGAGTGTGTGGTCGAAATGAAGCGAATAAGTTTGGCACCGGTCGAGGCAAAGATGTAGTAAGAGAAGTCACATTCGAAACAAAGGTGAGCAATGGATTCATCTTGCATGGAGCACAAGACACAACGAGGGTCAACCTAGGTGTTCCATCGTCTGAGCCTATCCTTAGTGTTGATACGGCCGTGGGTAAGACACCATTGGAAGAAAATGATGCGTGGAGGTAGTCTGCATTTCCAAAGTTGTGCAAAAGCGAATGACCTACCAGGATGACTAAGGTATGAATAGCAAGTAGCAACCGAAAAGGCTTTCATTGGATTTAGAGCCCAGGAATAGACATCTGGGGAATCAGTGAGTTGAGTGGAGAGGAGTATGTTAGAGGTCGAGTTAAGGTCGGACAGTGTGCTAAGGTCAAAGGGAGTAGGACGGCAGATGCTGGATAGGCCGAGCGTGGAAAGATCCGCAACCGATCTGAATGGATGGGAGATATGGGGAAATAGATGAGCGAGGGAGTGCGCAAGAGGGAGCTGTTCATGCCAGATATCAAGCCAGAAAAGGCAATTATGGCCATTGCCAATGGATACATGGAATAGAGATTTGACTTGGGAAATGAGTTTTGTAATGCCTCCCCAGAATGGAGAAGTTGAAAGGCACAGGGTAGTATGGAGAACAAAATGTGGGTTGGAGTAGTAATGATATTGCAGGATCCAATCCTTCCAGATGAAGTGCCCAGGAGTGATGATACACCATACCCATTTGGATAAGATAGCGTGGTTGAAGGAGCAAAGATTAACTAGCCCTAGTCCACCGTGGTCCACGTGTAGGTAGATTGACTTCCAATTGATTAAGCATTTTCCTTTAGAACAATTCCAGAGGAAAGCACACCTACAAGAATCAATTTTATTAATAACCCATCTTGGTAATACATGAAATGACATCCAGTATGTGGGAAGGGAGGATGGCACTGATTTGACGAGGATTAGACGGCCATCGGTAGATAGGGAGTTTGCTTTCCATGATGATAGGCGAGATTCGATCTTGGTGGTAAGCGTGTACCAGTCTTGTCGGGCAAGTTTGGTGGGGGGGAGAGGGATATCAAGGTAGGTAATGGGAAAATGATCAAGCTTATAGTTGAGCAGAGATGTAGTTTAGGGGCCGAGATGATGAGCACCACCGTGCATGATGACAGAACTCTTATAAAAGTTGATCGAGAGGCCAGAGATGAGTTCGAAACTATATAAGAGGACTTTGAGGCAGTGGAGGTGATCTGGATTAGGGGAGATGAGTAATATGGTGTCATCAGCAAATTGCAAGTTGGAGAATGACAGTTCAGAATTGGGTAGGTTGATGCCGGCAAGGAGGTTATTGGATTTGGCGAGTTGAACCATGCGATTGAAGACATCTGTGATGAGCACAAAAAGGAGTGGCGAGAGGGGATCGCCTTGTCTAAGACCTCTGGAAGATTTAATATCTCCGCCTACAGTACCATTGATAGAGATTGCTGAAAGACTTGTATCTAGAATATATTTTATCCAATTGCACCAAGTATCTGAAAAGCCTCTATCTTTCATAAGTTCAATCAAGAAACACCAGTTGACAGAATCGAAAGATTTGGAGAAGTCTAGTTTGAGGAGGGCCCCTAAGGTGGAGGAGTTGTGATAGAATGAGATAACCTCTTGGGTGGCAGCAACACAGTCTAGGATATTTGGGCCCAGAATGAACGCCGACTGTTCAATACCGACCAGAGCACCAATAACATGTTGAAGATGCTTAACAAGGAGTTTGGTGATAATTTTGAGGGTTGTGTTGAGTAGACTGATTGGGAGAAATGAAGGAAGGGTGGTGGAGCCCGGGGATTTGGGTATGAGGATGATGTTGGCATAGTTTAGCCTAGCGATCAGGGTGGGGTTAGATTGAAATTCCAAACACATATTAATAATATGGGATTTGACTGTTGCCCAAAAGTGTTTAAAAAAAAAGTGGTCCAAAGCCATCTAGACCAGGGGATTTATCCTCGGCCATATCGTTCACAGCCGACCAGATTTCATCCTCAGTAAAGGGGGAATCGATAGGGATAGGATCAGGGTTGGGATAGAGGAGATTCTAGTCAATATTGGGAAGCCGAGGAGAAGTTTTGCCAAGGAGGCTGCGATAGTATTCTGTGAAGAGACTAAGGATATCAGATTGGTTGGTGAAGATGGAATTATTGTGGATGATTCCCGCGATGAAAGACGATCTACGGTGGCTATTGGCAATACGATGGAAATAGGCCGTATTCTTGTCCCCGTCCTCAATCCATTTGGATTTTGACCGTTGCTTCCAACCTATCTCTTCTTGTTTGATAAGCCTTTCAAGATCTACTTCTAACTCCTTTAGGCGAGCAGATTCTGGATCAGATAAGGGTTGGGATTCCTCTAGAATTTTAAAGTGCAAGATTTTATCTGTGGTTTTCGCAATGCGGATGCGGATCGAGCCCCAGATAGATTTGGCCCACGGTCTAATGAGCTTTCTGAGCGAGCGAAGTTTGGAAACTACTTTGGCAGTAGCAGATTGACACTGAGATGGTTGGGACCAAGCAAATCTGACGAAGTCATCAAAAGAAGGTTCAAGGAGCCATAGATGCTCAAATTTGAATTGTTTATGGGGGGTTGGTGTGTATCCAGAATCTTGGAGAAGAGGGCAGTGGTCAGATAGGGTCGAGGCGAGGCCAGTGATAAGCGATAGTAGGTGAAGCTCATCCCAAGCGGGATTGAATAGGAAGCGATCTAGCTTAGCTAGGGATGGAATTGATCAGCGATTTGACCAAGTGAAGAGACGGTTACTGATGGGTGAGTCAATGAGCGTGCAGGAATTGATGAAGTCATTGAAAGCAACTGAGTCATATGAATAGGTACCCGAGTTTCTATCGGAGGGAGATCTGGTTATGTTGAAGTCACCTCCAATAATCCAAGGGCCGTTAAAAAGGGAGGCAGTTTCCAGGCAGTTAGACCAAAGAGCTTCTTGCTCTATAGAGCTTTGAGGGCCATAGACATTAGAGATGAGATATAATAAGTCAGAGTGAATATGACGAAGGATTATATGTAAAGCTGCAGTGTGTTGGATGGATTGACACATGTTCCAATTGGATTCGTTCCACATAGTGATTATGCCACCACTTGAGCCAATGGAGCATACATGGGTCGAACTAGACAGATAGAGCCCACCCAAAAGTCTAATTAGTGAAGGGGACAGATCTGTAAGTTTGGTTTCTTGCAGAACAAGGATGTCAATTCTTTAGGGGGCCAGAAGAAGATTGATTGCGTGGCATTTAGAGGGGTCACCCAAACCTCTAACATTCCATGTGACAGTTTTTATTGGGATAAGGATATACGCTCGGATTCTAGTCTTTGCATGGCTATGTGGTGTTCGTTAGATAAATTAATTCCCATGCAACAACTCATTTTTTTATTTAATTTAGAGTTAGCTGATGAAAAAACGACTGGTTTAAGAAAACTACCGGAGCTCCCTGAAGCGGTCGCGCCATGGTTAAGCCTATTGCTCCATCGAACAAGGGTAGGGGAGAGCGAGTCCAGACGTGGCGGAGCTAAAGTGGAGACATGGGGCAGTGGATGTGACACAGTCGGAGGAGGCGATTCATCTTGTGGTTGTGGATGTTTTAAGTGGATAGGGATGGAGAGGTCGAGATCAGCCAGGGGGTCCCAGCGAGGTTTAGGATTTGGCATATGACTAGCATTGGGTGGACTCATTACCTCCAGGGAGTCAACTTGGATACGTAACTAACGGGCAGAGGGAAGGTTAGGCGGAGACATGACAACCTCAAAATTCATGGCATCAAAAGGGGCTTCTGAGTCCGATTGACCAGAAGAGATTACGAGGGGTTCATTGAAGCATTGCCAGTCCCTTTCAAAGTTGATGCCTAAGATGAAAGTTTCTGGGCGCCTATTAGGGTGTTCGTGATTACAACGGTCGACAGTGAGAAAATGGTCTGAGTTGTTGAGGCGGGTGACAAAACTGCATGGGGTGGTTATTCCTTCAAAGACTGAATTCGGATATAAAGAAATTTGTGATCAAAGTGCGCCCAGTCGCATTCGTCTAGGGATACAGTTCTGCCAATGGATTTCAAGGCGGAACTCACCGCCTCAAAATTGTTGCGCAAAAATTTGGGAAAACCCTGCACTCGAGCCCATGATGGGGGTTCTAAGCTTGGAGCAGACGACGGTATGAAATCGGACCATGGTTCAATAAGGACCGATCCAGCACTGTTAATTTGGTGATCGACCAGAGCCTTAATGCTTATTGTAGGGCAATGACCGAAGGGCAAAAGACCAAAAAACGGTTGTTTGACAGCAGCCATATTGGCCATTCTTTTACCTGGAGGTGGGCTGTAAGGGTGATTGAAAGAGTTTCAACCGTCTAGAAACCATCTATAATTATGGCCATGAAATAGTTTGAGGGGTTATCCATGGAGAAGCAAGGAAGAGAAGAGAAATTTGTGGGAGTATTTTGGGAGGAAATTCGATCAGATTGAGGAGTATAATTGCGATTATTAATTGGCTTAGATGGTGGGGTCCACCTAGGCTGCGCAATTTGAAATTTACGTTTGCCAATTGGATCAGCGGATGGGGCCCCTTTAGGCTGCACATTAATATGTTTGGCAGGAGGATCAAAGAGTGGGGTCCCTGTAGTCTGAGCGATTTGAACAGTTTGGCGATTTGGTATGATACACGCAGTTATCGAAGTGTTGCAGTTAATTAATTTTTTCTTTGGACACGACAGTTGCGAATGGCCGAAAAATCCACAGAAAAAGCAAATCTTTGTTTCTCTGCACTTTTTGGCCAAGTGATCATTTCTAGCGCAACGGAAACGTCGCCATTTTGACTTCAGGAATTTAATTGTCAAACGGGTCGATCTGAAGGTGGGAAGAAATTTGTGACGCTTAATGATCGGAGGGTTAGGTAGGGGGGCGGGGGTGGCGGCCACCTGGGCATATGTATTTTTTTGGGGATTGACATGGAGACCGTGGGGACCAGGTGAGGTGGGTTTGATGTATCGAAGAGTGTCGTGTTTGGGACGGAAGAAGACGGGAGGTTGTGGGCAGAGGTCGACGAAGTAGGGGCAGAATGTTGGTCGGATTTGGAGCCAGGTTGAGCAGGTGGATGGCCAGAGGGAGGGGTGAGAGGGGTGGGAGGAATGGGAGGAACGGGAGCCAATTTTCTTATAGAGGTTATTCGTGTAACCTGATTATCAGTTAATTACCAATTATCAGGTGTCCAAAAATCCGAGTTATTACAAAATGGATAGTTATACTCTAAATTCATTAGTTTCTTAACTACACGAATTTTTCTGAATCAGTTAAATTTTCACTTAGTATTTTATTCAATACTAAAATTATTTATGAATCATTTCATAAATTCTCACCCAAGTTTTAAAAATACTTTATAAAGTCATTTCTTTATAAAACATCAAATAATAAATTATTCCACCTTATTTACTTGCATAATACTCTTCTATACCCTAAGAGTACATACAAAATTTATTTTACTTTTCAAAGGTCTAGATGGGGATCAAATCAAATTATGGTTTCTTAAAACCGGGTCAATCTATTATCCTCTTTAACTTAGACTATTAAATGAATTATGTTTCCTGAGTTGACCCAAAAACTGCAAATAGTTTACACTATTTAGATTTTTTTAAACAAATATATGATCTTAAATAAACAATATTTATCAAAACTTCCTTATCCACTTTAACCCATTTAAACCTATATTAAATTATCTCATTTATCAAAATAATCTCTTATTAGAAATACTTCTGTCTGGAAAACAATTCCCTTTTATGGGAACTCAAAATTGGATACCTGGTTTTAATTTCAAAAACTCATTTTTTGAAAGAATAATACATATATTTTGATATGTAACAACTTCAAACAATTTATTTATTAAAACTCACTTTGGGTTTATTTGGATTTGAACTTATTTCGATCGCACAATAGTAAAGAGAATAATTTACTAAGTACTGCACAATGTTCATCTAAGCAAACATCCGATCATCACTTAGAAGATTATTCAGATTAGCATAAAACTAATTGAAATGATTTCCTCCTAATCATCTAAAAGAAAATCATACCGTTTAAAATTTTACTACCTAAAATATTTTTACTTTTAATTACTTCCAAAAAATACTGCTATTTCATTTCGTAAAATCCTTTTGAAATTATTTCAATTTTTTTGGGATTTAGATTCAAAAATCCTTTTTAAACACATTTTATAAACTACATTTATATAAAATTTTGTTTACATAAAATCATCTTATATTATAATAACCCTTCTTTATTATTATGGAATAATCTTGAATATTTATTCTCTAAATATCTTATCCCGCTATTTAGATTATATTAACAACTTTTTATTGAAGTTTAATCCTTAACTCACCATTATTAAAAGATGAATTTTTAACTTAACATATTCTCCAAACAACTTATATTCAAATTGAGAAAGTTAATTCACAGAGGATTCGTTTTATATTAATGCGATAAATGCTCCTAAATAAACGGAGTACTATATTGCAATTAACAAACAATAGTCAATGCTTCTTATTTAAATTAAGAATAACCGTACAACAAATAGTGATAATAAATAAATACTATCACGCTCAAACAAACAATCCTATAACTATATAAAGTTTTGAAAATTAATTCCTTTATATATACAAAATATAATCTTAAGCAAAGTATATAATTTTCCAAAAATTTCAAAAATTTCAATACCATGTCTGTTGGCCTTGGTCTAGTGTTTAAAAACCCCTATCGATATCGTGGTATCCCATGTCTCGACCAGAACCCATAAAAACCCAATAGACCAATTAACATAATATATTTTTTACTATAACATTAACAAATATTCTCTCGTATATATACTACTCTCAAACACATTCTAGGGTGTTGGTTACCCTATCTCTAATGAGCCAAACCCTACCAAAGCCAAGGTTCTCGCTTAACCTCACGCTCTGATCCTATGCTGTAATGACCCGCCTTTTTGGCCATCGAAAGTTGACACCGAACATTACCACTGTGTTCAAACGTCGTGCATCCAATCGACCAAACGGTAGATTGTTAGGGTAAAATAAAAAGAAAAGAAAGGAGAACAGAGAAAAATAGATTCTCACAGCGGAATCGACAATATATAATATAATAAGGATAGTAGAAATTATCACTCAAAAAATATAGAGTATACCAGAGCTGAAAACATACCTTATTAGTTGGACAGTTATAAAATCCTGACCTTACAAATGCTGATGGGGATCCTATATAATACAGAAGGAAAATAGAACACTATGATAGGTGAATCTCCAGTTCCCCTCCAAGATCTCTATAGCACCAAAGGCAACCTGGAAAACGTACTCGGTCTGACCCGAGCATTATAATGAAATAACATCCGGATCAGTCTGAAAATACCAGCGTGAGATAACTCAGATAATAGGGAGCATAGAAAAGTTCCATGAGACCACACGTGCTAACAAGGAATGGGTTTTTACCTCACAAGAGTAACATCCATATGGGAAAGAGCAGAAATAAACATTAGGAAAAAAATCCAAATTAAAATGGGAAAGATAATATTGAAAACAAGACTTAAAAGAATGAAAAAATTCTGAACAACATCCAACCTAGACAGAATGGATAAAACAAGATAACTGTCCAAACTTGATAGAATCGACTAAACCATAATTAAACATCGTAAAGAGTGGTTGACTCTTCCCGTTATAATTACAGAAAAACAATTTGAAGGATCGAATCAAATAAGGAGAATGGATTTATTCAACTTAACTAGGAGGGTGCTCCCTCTTTCAACGAAACTATAACTCTAGATAAAGTATACTTGAAGTACACGCGTCACTCTCGGGAACTTCCAAAATGGACCCCGCTTCACATGAGCGTCCGAATATTTCATACCAATGCATGCATCCCGACACCTCTCTAGATGATGTGAACATACCCTAATGTGTACGACCCACATGGCTTGGCTCCCACTCGCGCTTTGGTTTTAGTTTTTTCGATGTTGGATGCTAATGCTCAAAACGAATGATAAGCCGTCTTAGAATAACGAAGCACAACAATGACTTGGGGGGTGCACCCCCTTTTCTGCGCTTTGGTTTTAGTCATTTTCGATAAAGAATAACAAAGCTCAAAGAGTAGCAAATCGTTTTGAGGCGATGATACACCATGAAGAAAGCTAAATCGATAATTGATAAATCAACCATCGGGGATAATTAAAATGATTGTATATGGAAATTCAATATCATATATTTACCACTACTCGTTGATTCCAAACAAGTGCTGTCTCTTAGTTGAAAATGAAGCTGAACTAGTTGAGGTAGTGTTACCTCTAGGCATCGCCTTATGATATTCTTAACCTTCAAGATAGAAACGAGTCCAAACCCCAATGTTTAGCTTTAAAAGTATGACTAGATCCTTTCCATATAAGTGATATCGATTATGGAAGTATTTTTCCAAAACCGAAATCGAAGTTTAACTTTTAAAAACTGTACTTGTGCTTGATTTCCATATTTTAATATTGGTAACAACATTTTGGAAATATTCTTTGAAAAATGTTCTTTTGAAAGACAAACTTTTAATGCTAACTGTATTAAAACAAGGGTCAAAAACAAATCTTGGTAAAACATGGTTTACTATAAACCCAACATAATTTACACTTAACTTTGTTTATAAATAATTCCTTTTTAAAGGACTTTCTCATTTATAAACCATTATTTATAGTTTTCAAAAATTGTTTATTATCTTAAAAGATAATAACGCAATTTAAATGTCTTTATAAACTTAAAAACAATATTAATTATCCTGAAAGATAACTAATCACATTTATAATCCCTTTTAAGTAAACAATTCCATTATCTTTAGTCAATTATTTCCAAACACGTTTATATCATTAGTAAATTAACTTTAAAACCTTTATTAAATCAGTTTATCAACTTTAAAAACACTAAATTAGTTAATTAACTTAAAACGCTTTTATTGTATTAGTTAATTTACTTTAATCGCTTTTGTTAAATCAATTAATTAACTTTAAATATCATTAATTACAAAGATTAATTAAATTCAAATAATCATTAGTTAAAACAATTAGTTAAATTTAAAACAATCATTAGTTAAATGATTAAATAAATTCAAATGTCATTATTTAAAATGTTTAATTACTTTTAAATATCATTCCTTAAAATGATTATTAATTTCATGTTTCATTAATTAATATAATAGATTAAGCTCAAGTAATCATTAGTTAAAATGATTAATTAAATCTTATCTCATTTAAATCAAAGATAAGCCAATCTTAAACATCATTTATTAAATTGGCTAGTTAATCTCAAAAGTCAATAGTTAAAATGATTAATTATTTTAAATTATCATTAATCAAAATGATTAATGAATTTTTAACATTCTGTTTGGTGGAAACATAAGATCAAATTCAAAAACATACGATAGAGTTTTGTGGATGAAATTTAATAAATGACATATAGCGAAATCGCTACAACGACACTTAACAGACAAAATGGAATTTCAGGGTTTTATTTCGATTACTATTAATACAATAACATAGGGATATAAATAATAATTATTGGCGAGAAAGCCTTTAAGGTCTATCTATATATTTACCCCGCAAAACAATGGTTATGGATAATACATATATAATCATTTGGGTTCATAACAATCAAATTAATATGTCTTTCATTTTCCAAATGGAAATTCAACCAAAAAATCAATCAAACATTTAACTAACATCCAAGCAAATCAATAATCGTTTATAACATCATAGATACGATATATTAAAATTGAATGCGAGTTAAACTCATACTGATTTTTGTTTTTTCCGAAACATTTCGATTTGGACCAAAACAGAATGGGCATTCGATTTTAGCCAAAAATCCAACTAGCTCCAAATCTTACAAAACGAACTCCGTTGCAAAGATCTCGACGACATGAGTCCAATGCAAAAAAGGGCTTTCAAATCCGACTTCGTATAAGTGAGATACACATTTCATAAGTTATCAAATTAATTTAAATATTTAAATAACAAATCTATATAAATTTACAAAATTAACCCTCATTGCTTTCTTCCCCAATTTAACAAAACGTTCACTGAAACATGAACCCTTTAATGGCTATGCACTAAAATGCAGTGATATAGAGCAAGATACGACAGTTTTTCAATCCATCTTTGCCAACAGCTTTGTTTCGACAAACCCGACTGGACCATCATCACGGTAAAAATCTCGGATAACCATAGAAAAAGGTAGCCTACCTTAAAACACGTCACCGCTGCAACTGTTGTGCCTCCCTTCAGACCCCTTTGCCTTGCCAAAATGCGGCCATTGAAGCACCAACTCACCACGAACCCATTTCAATCTACCTCAAACCCGCATGTCAGCTTAATCTTGAGAAAAACAAAACCCTAGTGCCGCTGCCCCAAAAGGCAACTATCGAGATGACGACGCTTCCAAAAATTGGATATCGAGATGAAGGCAATCATCGTACAAGCTCAATGAAACCAAGATCGAATTTTTTTTGTTAACTATGTTATTTGATTTTGATTTTTAGAAAATTTTGAGAAACTTTCATTCTCATGTACAAGCAAGACTAAATAAGGAGAGGAGGGTATGGTCTGGTAACAAAGGGGTATGGTTTGAAACATGGTGGTATGGGCAAGTATGGTTGAATTTAAGAAATTTATTTATTATTAAATTTTAAAACATTCAACAATTCATACCCAAAATCTCAAAATCCAAAGGAGATGTATTCCCTGGCATTCTATATATTATACCCCTATTTCGAACATAATGGAACTGGTCTCAAGCTTTAATTCAATCATATGCAGAAGATAGCTTTTCAAACTCAATTATTGTATTAAATTTCCAGTATTAATTTCAACACGTTTCATCTCGTACGACCTAACGATACGTCTGTTCGCCATGAAATTCGATGACGTGTTATAATTCACTATTATGGATCCAATGAAACTGGTTTCATAAAAGTCTGAGACAGTGTCTCGAAAGGCAAATTTCATAGATTTAAATATCATCTTATGTTTAATTATCGATATTTATCCGATCTATTTATATTTGTAAATAAATTTACAAACTGCATTCACCAATATTATTTATTGATTAAAAGGAGGTGAATAAAATTATTAAATCCATTTAATTAATTTAATTCATAATCCAATTATTTAATAACAAAATCCACTTATTTAAATATTTAGAATTAATTGAACATTTAAAATCAAATGACCATTATTTTTGGGTTGTTACAGTGCGTAATCTTGAGTGATGTGTGTGAGTGCAAATGTATACATATGTGTGCATTCTATGTTCAAGCTCGTTAGTGTGTGTGCAATTGTGTGTGTGTTGTGTTTTGTGTGTGTTTATACTGTGTGTTGCACGTGCATGTGTGTGATTCAATGTGAAGGAGAGTATGCTGCTATGACTAAGTGAATAAGTCAGTGTTTGTGTGCATTGTGCGACTAGGTTAGTATATGTGGTGTGTGTATATACAATTGAATTGTGGTTAGTATATGTATAGGTGGAGCATACTATGTTTGGGTGAGTGTAGAGGCTGAGTTTGTGTGCATGTAATTGTTGTGTTGTGAGAATGTGTATGAGTGCAAAAGTATGTATATATGCAATGCATCTTAATAAGTGCTCTGCGTGTTATGTATCATATGTGCTATGTGTGTTAATGAGTGATGTGTTGTGTTAAATATGTTGTGCGTGTGTTAATATGTGAGTGTTTGTTTTCATTTGTAGTGTGTGAACATGTTGTGCATTGGGTAGTATTTTTGTGTATGTATGTGTGACTATTGGTTAAATATATTTCCATTTAAATACATTACTCAAACATACACTAACTTATATTATATATATAACTATAGATGTAAATTTAAGTTTTCTAGACTAAAATATAGAGAATTCAATTGTATTGTTTGAATGGAAAATATGAAATGGTTTTTAACTGTTACTTTATAGATTTCAAAGTATTATATTTCAATACAATTCAAGTTTTGCAAATATATTTAATTGTTTAGAATAAATTAAATTGACTTGGGTGTTTATAATTAATTACGAATAGCTATTAGTTTCATAAACCGTATTTAGGAGGTTTCAAACAAAAGAAATTAGTATTTGAGTTTAATTAATTATCTTGTGTATTTTAATGTAAATATTTATTTTCCATTTTGAGTTATTATTTGTTTTATCATATATATATATGTATATTATGATTTATTTGCTGATTGTTTGTTCTATACATATATATTTGTAGTTAAAATTTTATTTTATTTTACTTCCTTTCATTTACAGAATTGAATTATATGAATGATTCACCCGTTGATGTTAATTTGATTATTGATTTGAATTGATATGGTGATGACATCCTTCTATATGAATTTGTAACATTTTATATTTGATTTTGGGAGATTTCATTTCTATGCAACAAGAAATTTGAAAAACAGATTTGTAAATACTGTTTGGGATGTGGAATTCGGTAATATTTTTATGGTTATTCATTAGACATGTCATATAGAGATATCTAGTGTGGATTGAATGTATTTTATAAGCATTGAATAATTATCCGAATAACATGCAATGGTATCGGATGCCGTTATGTTATTTTTTTGGTTATCATTGTAAGTAAATGTCACTCAAATGAGGATTACACTCATGTGTATGTGGAGATACTTACAACATTGAGTACACTATAATCACATCATTGTTTGTAAGAGCCGTGTGATGGCCTACGATTATATATATATATATATATATATATATATATATATATATATATATATATATTAATAGGATATGAGCTTTATATGACCATCGACATTGTATCCAACTTCCTTTATGGTTTGGGAGTGAACTAGATTGGCTTTAATCCATCATGGCGGCCTGACCATGGGTCTTACCCTAGATCCACGACATCGTAGTTATTATTGGGTTAGGTGACACAAATGGTTGGTGTCCTATAGCCACTTTTGTTGCTTAGGCCAACAGTCTATTACCTATAAGGGAAAAGCAAGGTCATGACCGAGGCCATATATTGACGAACCATTGGTGGATATGAGCCACGATGTCTGTCGAGGTGACTGAAGACTGTAGGAACAGATCCGGCGATAGGCATATGACTGTAGACCTTGGGTTCCTGGAGTGGGAATGCGATCATTAGTCTCCCGTCCGATTCTGGTATATACGTATGTATTGGATTGACATATATTGTTCTCGTTCCTATGATGAGTTTGACTAATCTAGAAACTATAAGTCTGAAGTATGGCCAGTCACTATTATATTCATACTATTATAATTTATTCATATATGAGAAGATGGGAATATACCTGGATTAGTATGGCGGATCCTTATACCTTTTATTACGTATTGATATGCAGCCTATCCTATTTGTATATTGATGATGGTTTTGTTATTTTTAAGGTTGAGGGATATATTGGGTACTGTTATGAGCTAGCCCAACTATACTTGATGATATATCCTTATTGATGATTTCTTGATTTGACCATGATTTATGGATATGGATGATTCACCCATTTGTTGTTGATATTTATTATTTCTGATCTAATTACTTTGAAATGGGTGATGACATTTTTCTGCATGATTTGTGATATTTGAAATTGTAAAAATATATGAGAGTATCTATGATATCGTGATTTTATACTCTGCATATATTACCACTTAATTATTAACATGACAGATGTTCTATATTATCCGAATATACTTTTCTTATATTAAGTTATATATATATATCCTTTATATAGACATAGCTCGACCTATTTGTTAATTATAATACCCAGTCAGTCCAGGACATTTTAAGTACAGAGATAGTGAGACTGGCTTATGTTTTATGGGCATAGAGGAGTCTAGACATTTATTATTATAGATCATCTTTCTATATTGTATAGTTTTGTATATATAGCACTGTGATGTATATTCGACATATGTTGTATATTTTATATTGGTTACCACTGTGATTGAATCTAGGTTCTTTGATGTTTACTGTATATTGTATATTGTATATTGTTCTATCTTGGAGGCACATGTATTTGTTGCATTGTGCCGATGTTGTGTACTTATAGATGTGTTATTTATTTGATGTTTAAATATGTTCTAGTGTTAGCCCAAGGGAGTATTTACGTATGTACCCTATATCATCTCATTCTCTATATTAATCGTAATATTAATTAGTAGTACTCTTGGTAGTATAGGTATATAGGTAGGGGTGTTAAACCAGGCCTCCATCGATCCAACACTTAAGTCATTTTGTCTCCTAAAGTGTAATTCTAAGTGAACATGCAAGTAACCCGAAGTAAACTCTTATATGGTCCAAAGTGGAACTTGAAGTAAGGCATGTCGATCCAACTCCTTAGCACCACCACTGATCCCACACTTGTACTTGAAGTGACCCCTGCGCAACCTTAAGTGAGACTTGGAGTAACCTCCTATACGACCCGAAGTGCAACTTGGAGCAACCACTCCACCAAACCAGGGCTTTAGCACCTCGACCTATCTAGCTTCTTTGGACCGTAACTTGAGAAAATTAACTCTAAACTAATTGAAACTTGAAACTTAGCTTTATGAGGCCTCCTTTGTCACCCCATACAACACACATCAAATTTGGCCACTATCGCTTTCATGCATCAACAATGAGTAGTAACATCATTCCTATTTCTAAATCACCATTCGATCAGTGTTTTCAACCAAATAAACAACATACATTCAAGCATTCAACATATATAATATATCAAAATAAGAAAGTGTTCACATACATCAAATTACAGCCAAGATCTAAGGGTAAGAAAAATGGGGAAGATCTATAAGAACAATGGAGATCTATAAGAACACCCTTTCACTAAAGTCTAGCAAATTGTTTAAAATTAACACGTTTGATTAAATTTGGTTTAAAACATGTTTTAGGACCCAAAACTAATTAGTAAGTGAGAGGTTCCTACCATTCAACTAAATCTAAAATAATCCAAAAAGAGATCGAATTCCAAGATGAATAGTAGATCCAAGGTGTCTCAATAGCAAATTCCCAAATCCAAGTGCTAATTTCGTTAATCTTCTCCAAATGACAACATTCGACTAACTAAAGTATGGTTTAGAGTGGTTTTAGGCCTAGAGAATGTTAATGGTGGATTCTTTAACTATTTTGGAAAGTGTGAAATGACAAGAAGAAGTCCTATCTACCTCCTATAGGTGCTAATCTCGAAATGGGCTTTGGGTTTAGCCACTAATCCCCATAATTACCTACTAAGCCGTTCAAAATCAATTGGAACTTCAAACAAACATATCTCCAAAAAGGTAAGTTCATTTTTCTATTATGACCACTCTATTGAAGGGGAAATAATAATCCTAATTTAATGGAAGTGGCTCCAGACCCTATTTTGGACCCCCATCAAAAGTTATAGGCTTTGCTAGAATTTCAAGGTCAAAATCGTTCGGTAAAAAAATTAAGGATGGAAATGCCTCTAGTAATCACTTCCTAAAGTTATAGAATCATACAACTCTATATTAAAATAATATTAATATTTTATGATCCTTTGGTACATAACATACGAGTCGTCACATTTTGCATGGCTGGATAACTCTTTGACATGGGTTATCAAATTAAAGGCAGTAATGTGGTCAAATAGTTCAGTGTTTCTACAAACTTGTTAATGGAAGGCAAGGCATATCTATGGTGGATGTTGGTGCTCAAGATTTATTCAGAGAAAGAATCTCCATTCTTGATCTGAAAGACCCTCGCTTCCTGTACCCCTAGTTTGGATTCTATGTATTGGTGGCATAAAATGGCCTTTTCTCCTATGGTACTAGCCTCTGCATGTCATACATGGCACTGGCCCCCTACTAAGGAGGGAATTATCCATCGTTGATTAGGTGATGGAGATCTGTGGTGACGGTATGGATAAAGGGGAATGATGATGTCGGATTGGAGTAGTAGACCTGCTTCTGATGGCTAAGGGCGATCTAGGTGGGTATACCCGCCTTTCACGAGACCTAGGCCAGGGCACCTCCCTTTGGTGTCAAGAGTGGAAAGATGGTTCTTTGGTTTCTCAATTTCTTCCTTACCCTTCGCCACCACGACGTCAAAGCGCAGGTTGCATTCCTCATCCGCTGCCCAAAGGTGATGAAATGTGGGTAATTATTCTACTAATAGGGAATGACGATTTACTTGGAATTTTTGTACACTATTGGTTTGGGCTTTGGGACGTTGTGGGCATTTCCCTGTTGCGGGTAGCACGCCCGTACCGGCGACGGACAAGACCACCCATATTGGTGGTCTCCTATACAATCCTCTCACGTGTGTTATGCATTATGTATGTGATAGGAAATAAAGTCTGGATGGGGGTCCGGTCAGTCGGGGAGGATCGTTAGACCAAAGTTTATGGTCATTTGGTTGTCCATTCTAGACCTGAGGTCGTTCATGCCACGAGATAATTGCACTAAGCTTTTCAATCCATTTATCATGCTAACCCACACGTCATTGCTCAACCCAAGCAACCATTTGATTTATTGGCTTCTTTCTCACCATGGAGTTGCAAAGTGTGGATGTGAGAAATTTGTAAAGAGAAAAATGATGAAAAATGAGAGCTTTTAGGGGAGGCCCTCCTTCTAGCACCTAAATATTGACTAGAAAATTAGTCAACCTTGGAATTATGATAAGTGTCGATATTATCAGTAGTTACTTTCTAGCACCTTGATTTGAAATGTAAAATGAGATAGTGGAATATGTAAAAATATAAAGAGATATAAGGTTTAGGGTGGTTTGATCTAAGTTGATTTACGTCCGCTATGGGAAATTTCTTATTAGTTTGCTTCTCTTACGATAACTTTGATTATAAGAGACAATGACAAGAAAGTATATTGCCTGGGAGTTTGTATTTTTCAACCCTAATAAAAATGTATACCTCGATGGATTTATAACTACTAGAATTCATGTTGAACGATAGAGATCGCGCAACTAGGTCGCTGAAATCATATTGGGCCATTGATCCTGTCGCCTGGCATGTTATGTGATAGTTGGAGTGCTAGTTAGAGTGTATGGTTGAGATGAGTGCCAGCTAGTCGGTCATACATTAGGCATGGCTTGGTCGGAGACAAGCAACATGGGATCAGGAAGTGGTTGTATAATGGAACTTTACTAGCGTGGAAGTTATGGACATGGAGTGGTGCATAGTGGTGCTTTTGTCAAATGAACAATGTCATATGCACTAGTCTTTCAAAGGAACAGTGCATGCGAAGTTTCTTCTTGCAAAGGCAGTTTGGCGCCTATGGCCAAAACTGCTGAGCCAAGATAAAAGAGCTTTTGAGAGTGTTGGTAGTTGATGAGGAAAACAGGTGCGGGACCTTGTTGGAGAGTGGGTCATGGGTCGAACGGCTTGGCTTGTGAGAGACCTAGGGCACGGTGGGCAACTTTCCAATGCTGTCGTTGACCAATAAGGGATATACTGGATTAGTAGGGGTGCCAATGTCGGGCGGCCATCTTTGAGGGGAGAGCTTTCTGCTCGAGCCGGTAATGGGCCAGGTGAAATGAGCGGGCCAAGATGTAGGCCGAGGTGTTCTTATAAGAAAACTGAGCAACGGAGAAGAATTAAAAGAAATAAAAAGTAAACAGGACATAGAGATTTATAATGCTTCTACCATTGACGAGATAGCATCACTTTGAAGGGATGAGTTTTAATAATAATTTTAGAGAGGAATACAAGAGAATGAAATATCTATTTTATTACAAGTTTGCTACAAGGATAGAGAAGAACAAAAATATGAGAAAATAATGATCTCTAATGAAAAACTACATTTATATAGAGATTGGTACTTAGGGTAGAAGTAATTTAATAATGTTAATAAATTAATTGCACATCAATTTACTAATTCATATGGAAATGCATATCTATTCCAGACATCAATTTCCTTCAAAGTGCATGCATCTCATAACATGCCTTTATTAATCAATTGATTTGGAAATTGATTGATTACCTTCATCTTTTAAATTCATTTATTTCCAAATAAGTAATTTCCTCCATTTTCTTTAATGCAATAAAAAGGCAATTAATATTTTCTAACATATATTTAAGTTACAGTTATAACACTCCACCTTGACTCAAATATATATCCAAACAAACTCAAAACTCCGTCTTCAACTAATATTCTCAAATCTAAGATGATACAGTCATATATACTTCCCCAGTGAGCTTTGACAATGGCACCTCTCATTGCATTTTGCTAATAAGCTCTTACAAAGTCACAATCAACCAACGAAGTGTTGCAAATATCCAATCCAAATAGAAGCAGTCAATCTTACATACATAAGAAGAATACCACATTTCCTACAAGCTCTAACCAGGCCCCCTCTCTACTTTTGTGTGCCACCATGTGACATCTAACATCTCAATTAGTGAATCATGTTCAAGTAATGCTAGAACATAGCAATCGAAAACAACTTAGTATACATGTTTGATGCATTATCCTTTGTGTGAATTTTGAATAAGCGAATCAAATTTCTTTATTCGTAATTATAAAAAAAGTCTATCTTACCTCTATATGTTTTGTCCTCGTGTTGAAAGCTAAATTTTCAGTTGAGTGGATTGTACTTTGGCTATCGCACTTCACCACCAAAATATTATGTACAAAGCACAAGTCACACAATAATCGCTTCAAGTAAAGTGCCACCTTAGCTGCTTTAACAGTGGATACCGAGTTATCAACTCAAATTTTGTAGTAGAAAACATAACCATAGTTGCAACCTCGCTCTCCAACTAATGACAATACCACCAAAAGTAAATACATATCCAAAGATTGACTTCCTTTAATCTATATCTCCGGCACAATCTAAATCCAGCCAAACACAATCTTTTTAATCACCACAAGCAAGCCTAAAATACGATGTCCCATTAAGACATCTTTAGATAACTTTGACAGTTTCCTAATGAAGTTTCTATGATTAGCCATGTAGCAACTAACCACTGCAACAACATATGTAATATCAGACTTAGTACAAAACATAACATACATCAAACTTCCAATCGCGCTAACATGGGGTACATTTTGCATATAGACCTTGAATTCATCATGAATTTGAGAAATTTTCCAGAAAGTTATATGTGCAAAGGCATTGTTGTACTAACGACTTTTTTTCTCCATGCTAAATTGAGAAAACACTTTACTAATATACTTTTTCCAAGTCAATCCTGTAACTCCTAGCTTTCTAACCCTACAAATATCCATGCCTAGGATTTTCTTTGCTTCATCAAGATCTTTCATTTCGAATTTCTCTTTCAAAAGCAACTTTAATTGATTCTTTTCATTCGTACCTTTAAAAGAAATAAGCATGCCATCCACTTGTAGAAGTAAGTACACTCAATTTCGACTATTTAACTACGAGATACGAACATCTTTTATACTTTTATCAAAGATGATACTAAGCACGAAAGAATCAAACCTCATATACCATTGTTTAGGCAACTGCTTCAGACCATAAAGTGATCTCTTCAATTTGAAAACTCAATCAGACTTTTTTTTGTACAACAAACCCATCTGGCTGTTTCATATAAACGGTCTCTTCGAAGCCTCTGTATAGAAAGTTGTCTTCGCATTAAGTTGTTCCAACTCCATATCCTAAATAGCAATGGTAGCCAATAAAGGAAAAGATCACATTATACGCTTTCCATTTTCCCTGTGAAACCCCTTTTTCTACTAATCTTGCCCTGTATCTTCCATCGTCCTTCACCTTAAATATCCACTTGCATCCCGTGACTCAGTGTTCCTAAGGTAATGGAACTAACACCCATGTCATGTTCTTCTTCAAAACTACATCTCAACTTCCATAGGACAAATCCATTTTGAACTGTCACTTGACTTCAAAGTATCATTAAAGTCTAAAGGTTCATCCTAGACCACATGAAATGCATATTCAAACCGATCATTAAGGCTAAGGTTAACACAGTGCCACTCTCCCTATCTCTCTAGTGCCTTCCTGATACGTCGACTAGTTCGAATGGCTCCAACATCACCTAAACACCATCAGCTCCACCTTGAACCAAATCCTATCTAATGTCATGAACATCACTATCACTACCAGGAGGGTTATACGGAATATCATATGATGCCTCATAAACTGCATTCTCCTTATCATTAGCAGTAACAACTTTACTCATAGATTGAACAGTAGGAGTAATCTCCATCTCTTTAGGCTTCTCTCCATGTAAGTGTGGACTATCAGTTAAGTCTTGTAAAGGCTTAAACATAATCGACTCATCAAAGGTAACATGCCATGAGTGGATAATTTTCTTTGGGTTAGAGTTCTAAATACGATACCCTTTAGTACCATCCATATAACTAAGAAAAATATATTTAGAAGCTCTAGGTTCCAACTTATCATTTCCTTATTATAGGCATATACAGGACAACCAAAAATATAAATTAATTCAAGTTTGTTGTTGTATATTTTCATATTTCCTCTTGATTAATCTTCCCATTAATGTATGAACGTGGAATTTGATTTATAATATGAGCAGCAATTGGAATAGCTTCAGCTCAAAAACCTTTAGCTAAGCCTACAGTTGATCTTTAGAAATGAGCCTTTTGAAATGGAGTCTTATTCATCTTTTTTGGAACCCATTGAATTGCGGGTCATTAGGTGTTGTAAATTTGCTCCTAAGTCCATGCTATTTCCAATAATCTAGGAACTCATTTGAGACATTTGTCATTGTTGGACCTTAGAATCTTTAATTCCATCGCAGTATGGTTTTCAATAAGAGCCAAACAAACTTTAAGTTTCTTAAACACTTCCAACTTTTCTCTCATTACATACAACCAAACCTTGCAAAATATAAAGCTCCTCTAATGGAAGCTCTAGAAATTTCTCCCTAAACATTCAAATGAACATAGTCAAGTACCCTCCTAGAATTATGCTTACCAACACCAAATGATACTCTGATCAGCTTAGCTAATACACACTCTTGAAAGAAATCCAATTTGCTAAATATTTCCCCTTTAACCATATTCCTCTTACGAAGTAACTCTAAGTTCTTCTCTAAGTAGGACCTAGTCTCAAATGCCAAAGCCTACAGGCATCCAAGTCTCTATCACTATCAGCTCCAATACATTAATCCCCACGAACATTGGTATCCTTAAGAAAATACAAATTTCGAACCATAATATCTTTCATAATCACAAGTAGCTCTATAGAAACCCTAAAGCCATCTTTTTCAATAATACTCTTGTTGGAATTGACCCGGCCTATAATGGGTTAATGGAGAGAATTTCCAAAAAAAAAATCCTTAATTGAATCTTAATGGGACTATGAAATTTAATACATCCACTAGATCCAATCTAGTTATTTTAAATAAAATCATATTTTATTTAATTATTATGTTTTATTTAATTAACCTATATTAATTAAATAAATATATGTATAATCATGAAAATATCATAATATATTATAAGATGTATAAGGTATGATAAACGTATATGATGAGTTATAGTGTAGCATATCAAAGTGTACACGGTTAAGTCTATGCACAATATATACTAAGTTTTACTTCTACTATGTATATACTTAGCGCGCACACACATATCGATTCCCCTTAATAAATATCTTAATATATATATACATATACATACATATTTGTGCATGTATGTATGTATATATTATGATTTCAAAATTTTATTTAATAAATAACAAAAATAATTTTACAAAAGATTTTGATTACAAATTTGAATTTTTAATTAAATTCAAATTTAAATCATGATCTAAGATTTTGATTTAAAATAATTATCTTGTGTTTGAATTAATAAATGGTATGAAATAAATATATCATATTAATATATATATATATATATATATGAGTCGAAATTAATTAATATTAATTTAATAATATATATTGAATGTTTTAATATGAATAAATATTATATATATATATATATATAAATATACACTTTACTTTCAGCCAAATATTTTTCTTTTATTTTGTGGCCAATAGCAAAAAATTATATATATATATATATATATATATATTTGTACCAAAAATGGACACAACACTCATTGGATGTAATTGAAGAGATTAGAATGAAGAAGTAAAATGAAAAATGAGGCTAATCTAACTATCACACCAATAAAATAAACGGTATCGGAAAGAAAACAAGAATTTATAGTGGTTCGGCGTTACTGCCTACCTCCAATTTGAATTTTTTAATGTTTATTGCTGATTAGAAACTGAGTTACAACAGTACAACCGCTAACACTTGAATTACAATGGAGTTCAATTCAAGCACCAGCATCCAAAGTCCTAAATTATGAGCATGGAGCCGATATTCATAGGTATGGAACTCGAAATATCTACCTTAGATCTTGGAATACTCTTTCACAAGCCGAGGTGGGCCTACATGATCGATCCAGGGTCCTTTGGGATCGATCCTTGATCGATCCAACATCACTTTCTATCGATCAGAAATTGCTCCAATCAAGCTGTGATCGATTATGCAGGTTCCTAAGGTGTTGTGAACTTGCTGTGAAAATCTTATTGCATTTGGAGTTGTGGTTGTGGAGTTATTGATCGATTAAGGTTGCAAATATGGAGTAGTTGAAGCCCTCGTATGAATATCTTCGTATTGATCCCTTCGTATTAATGACGTGGCATGCACGTTTCATGGAGATCCATGATTTATGCATAGTGGTGAGACCGCTTCTTTTGGGTTGACGTCTTCTTTCATGTCCATCCGATGCTTTGCTGTTTGAATCGATCTTGTGATATGCTTCTCGTATCGATTATAAACTCAACTTTTCCTATAGATCGAGTAAGTGATCGATACAGACTGATGGATGCTATATCTTGGAGTCGTGCGCATTTTGTATCGATATCGATCGATACGAAATGATGGATACAAAATGAAATTGACATATCAGTGGATTGCCTCTGCTTTTCTGGAGTCGTGTGTGTCTCGTATCGATAATGATCGATATGAAATCCTCGATACGAATTGTATCTTTAGGATTTTTGATCGATCCATTACTTGAGCATTCAGACTCCAATTGACTTAAAATTTGGAATGTTGCTTTGCACAACACTGTTTGTGTATCATGCTGATTGTGGCTCGATATGGAATCAGACCAAATTTGCCTGCATCCATCGTGAACTTGCAGATAACTGATCGCTGAAGCGGATTGTCTTCAATCTCTAGTCAAGTCCCTGGTATCATGTCCTTGCCAGTAGGCGGGATAACAATATAAAATGAATTTAACGTTTGTAAATTTAAAATTTAAAATGTTTAATCAATAAATAATAGTTTGAATTTGTAAAAATAATGTTTTTAACTTAGAAAATATTTTATATAGATTAACATAAAACCATGGTTAATTTTTTTTTACAAATATATAAATGTTATTATATTGTATTAAGGTTGAAACACAATCTTTAACAATAATTAAATATGTAAATTATAAATAATCAAATAAGGTAATGACATATGATTATAAATGGTGACATAATAGTATAGAGTAATCAACACATATGTAAAATAAGAATTTATAGATTCACACTTCAATCTGATTGGTCTCCCAGATATTCTAGATGCGCACCACTATTGCAAGAAAATATTGTACCATCATTGGAGGTTGTTGTAATTAACTTTTGTTGATGTAAGAGGGGTTTGACTATGGTGATATGGGAGGGAGTATTGTCGGCCAATGCACTAGAATGAGGATGCAAAAACTAAACTAAAACAGTGCGTTTTAGATATCTTTTTATAGGGAGAATTGGAGAAAATATCTTCCATAATTCTTTTCTTGCATCCTTATCTTACACAATTCTCTTCTTGCTTTTTTATCACCTGCCTAGAATGGCCATTATTGGACCAAACAACCTCAAATCCATTAGCAATTAATGTTATTTAAATCTAATTTAAAAGCATATCGATTTGTACATATACAGTTACACTCAATTAATTTCTAACTACACCTAGACATTTCTAAAGGCATATCCATTTATTAAACATACACCATACATGAAAAAAATAGTAATTAATATTTCTCTAATCTTAATAATTTAATTTATTTATAACTATTACAAACAAACTGGATGAGAATGTACTTCGGAGACTGAATAGATTAAATTATGTGACTCATGGGTGTGAACTCAGTTGTAGATTAATATCTAAAAATTCAAATATTAATGTTCACATTTCATCGTAGCTAGCTGTGTGATAGTATTGCTTAACTCATCGCTTACATATCACCTTAGTAAAATCCAATTTGATAGTTTTAAGTGGTAGCTATTGGTATTGATTTGTTTGAACCGATTCTCTTTATCAAAGTTATAGCACTTTAGGATTTTTTGTACCTAGTGGTCAAAATTCTAGTATCACCCACATTCAACTCAGTTAGTTTATAAACAAAGTCCATGGTTCAATAATAAAATTCGTTAATAATTGTTCTACTATGGTAGAGATTTTGACTTGAGTTCACTAGAATTGACAATGATACTAACCTCATGCAACCGAGGTGGTGTATTCTCTGTTGAATAGTGCTACACTTTCTTTGCTTCTACTTAGAACTAATTATAGTCACTTAACGATGCTTATGCCATGATTTAACCATAGTCCAACCGGAGTATTCACTTAGAAGTTCTATAGTATTCATAAGTCGAGAGAACTGTGTTACATCATCACTTTGTGATTTCTTGTTTGACTGGTTATTATTAACCAACAAAAAACTCTTGAAAATGTCATCCTGTAGTTATCTAATAACTATCATTATGTAACCACTTGGATCCTCCAATAGCCATGAGTAATACACTCTAACATTTGGAGAGTATTGCATACTCTGATCTCAATGGATGTATTGATATCCTTTCTCTAAACATATTGACCATGAACATTTGAAACAATAAATTATTCTATAATATGATAATTTTCTAATGATTACAACTATTTATAAATATTATCACATAACATATTATTTAAGGATTTATATTTAATACTATCAATTAATTACTTAATCAGCTTGATCACTATATAACAAAGTATATAATCAAAATAAACACCTTTACTATAAATGAGATTGGTTATAGAGTTAGATATATATAACAAATTACATATTTTCCCATAGGGGTTAACCCTAACTCTATAAATCTCCTACTTGCTCTTGGGCTCAACTATAGAATCTTAAACCCATTCTTTCGATCGATTTACTCAAAAATGATCGAGCTAGTCCCTTAGTAAATAGATATGATATATTGTCCTAATTATCTACTTTGTTAATCAACACCCCTCCATTGTCGATAAACTGAATTTATCATATGGAAATTTTAGAGTATGTTTCTTAACTACTTATGAGTCACGGTTCTTTCGTGATCCGTATCGCTGCACTGTTATTATATAACAATGTCATGCGATTCTCAATATTTGGAATTGCCCCCAGCTTAGTAATAAATTTGTGCATTATATATATATATATATATATATATATATATGTATGTATGTATGTATGTATGTATATGCATACAACTTTTTCTGCAACACTATTCAAAGCGATGTACTTAGTCATTTGGTTGAATCAACCACAATCTTTTGTTTGGAAAATTTTGAACTTAAAGCTCCGTAACTAAGACTAAACATGAATTTAGGATTGACATACTATATTTGATATCACTTATGAAGTTTTAGTTTGAATACTCCTTTATAAGGAGTTCGTTGTTTCTATCAACAATTATCTAGTACTTCATAAATACTTTAGAATGCTCTTAACTACCATTTAGTTATCTTAATTTGTATTTGAAATTCTCTCACTATGCCAATTACATAAGCGATATAGTAGACATCCTAGCATATATAATAATTTATATTGGTAATGCATAAGAAATCTATCTTATATGCTCTATATTAAACATTTTAAGACGCTATCTGTGTATATCATTTAGGATAATCCTAATATCCTTTTATAATGATTACAAAAGTTTTCATTTTCGAATCAAATATCGAGAATTAAATAACTAGACTAAGACTGATTATAACACGAATACATCATTAATGGTTAGTGTTTGTTGTTTACTCACAGTACAAGAAATATCATAGTACATTAAAATTTCTTTCTTAAAGACACATGCTTTTTTAGTATTTTTTATAGAAATTTGAACTATTTGATTTATCTATCAAAATATTTGCTTAATTATAATGCTTGTCAAACGATAACTATCGTATCAATTCTTGGATTCCATCCAATATTCACAAACTCGGTTATCGCTTCCACTAACCTCAAGACATATTGGTTGTTATGCGCTGATGTGCATATCTTTACCACCATATTTAATCTATTTAAATTAAATAAATGATCATGTTGGGTATTTTTACTTGTTTAAACCAAAATCAAATTATTTTCAAATTGTCGCATATTCATCTTCATTAGGGGTAAAATGGTCATTTTTTGCATCTATTAAATTGTGAAAATTTACTTGGAATTTTCTATGTTGTTTTGTAGGAAATTTAGTGAATTTTACAAATGATTACATGATGATATATGCATGCATAAGAGTGAAGAGAATAAATGGAGATGAAAATAATTCAAAATGACGATCATGGAGGACCCCACTTACCCACCTATCTTAATGTATACCGAGGAGCTAATGCACATGCTAAAAGACCATTAAATCTTCATGCATACTTAATGGATGATTATTGGATGCTAATGGTTACTTGGCCACCACACTTCCTAAAGGGTAGTTTGGGCATTCCCTAAAAGTATGAATTAGGATTTAACGCATGTAGAAATACCCCTTATGTTTCATGTAACCCTCCTCTTCTTTAGTCTCTCTTTTAGGCTCTTTTCTCTTAGGAAAACAAAATAAGAGTTCTCTTTCTTTTCATGGCTACTTAGCCATTTCTTCTTTTATGCAATTCTTTTTTTAATGCGATTTCAACAAATATTCTCTCTTTTCTTGTTTATTTGTTTTCATGCTAGTAGTGTAATTTCATTTATACATGCAAGTAGATTAGAATTTATTTCTTTACTTAGCTTTTATTTTCATTTTTCTCTCTTTTTCCTCTTGTTTTCATTTAATGTTACAAGCTACATTTGTTGATTTAATAACAAATATGAGAGGATAAACCCCTTCAATTTAGGGTTAATGAAGCTCTCTAATTATGTAGCTTCAATGTTTTGATAATTATGATCTCTTTTGAGCTTAAATGAATGTTGATGTGATTTATTGTTTTATGTTGAATTTTATAGTCTATATTGTTCATAACAAACAGGCTATTCTTAAAGAATCACAAACTATGATTGCCTCTTCATCTACATGTGATGATGGTAATGAAGTGAATGGAAATTAAAATTTGATGGCCTATATTTATAAAAAATAGTTAACAGGCCATGCTTAAAATAGATTTCTTTTTCAACTTGTTGTCATTTTTCATGAGAGTTAAAAGTTGTTTAAGAGGTGTGGTATAGTTTGGTGGCTTATGTTGAGCTAATTAATAGCATAAATGGGACATACTTATGATAAAAACATCAATTAAACTAACTAATGATCAAAAAAAAGAGATCATAATTTCATGTGTGTTGAACTATGTGATCTAGAGAGTGGATTTATCTCTAAATTGTCTTAACACTCTCATATTTTTATCAATTTTCTTTTATTAGTTTTCTACATTTTAAGCTAATCACATTTTCAACTTTAGTTAATTTGATTGAATAGAGATTTAAAATCTAACAATTCCCTACGGATCGACCCGTACTCGCCTCGTACTATAATAGTACGCTGTATGCTTGCGGTATAAATTTAATTTGAAATTTCTCGATTATTTTCTAAACCGATAGAAAATTAGCCGGTAGACAAGTTTTTGGCGCCGTTGCTGGAGAATTGATTTGATTTTGATTTTCTATTCTTTGAATTATTTTTGCTTAATTTTCATGTGTTTGTACATTAAAAAAAATTGTGTGTTTATGTGAATTTTGATTTTTTTTGTTTATAGTTTGCTAGTTTCTTTTTCATTAGCATTTGCATTCTCTATTAAAAAAACAAACACCATTCAAAAAAAAGTTATTTGCATTTTTCAATTTACATTTCAATTTTCAATCACAATTTCTTTTTCAATTTACAACTCAATTTCTTTTACAAACTTGATTGCCAAAAAACTGTTCTGTGCATTTCCCCCTCTTTATCACTGTTACTGCACAACCTTTCTCTGTGCATATCATCAAAACTGTCACTGCTCTTCATAAACTCAATCTTCTTACCACATTCACAACCCCACGGTGCCTCGTTTCATCACTTGCTATCTGTCACTGCCTTGCCTTCACCCTATCTCACAAATACCCCATACTCTTCTTTACTTCGGAGCAGCCACCAACTTCAACCATCTTCAACTCCACCACAAAAAACATCACTGCACAGTATACATTATCAATTCCTCAAATATACAAAGTGCCTGCACATCCCTTTTCTATCACAAACTTCATCAACCACTTATTTTCACCCATACATACAAACCTCAAACATAACCATTCATACAAACTGCACTCCATCTCCATACACCTCTCTAACAAACTTCTGTCGACTTCCAAGTGCACAAACTGCAACAACCCTTTGCCATTTCAATTATGCCAACAACCACTTCCAACAACTTCAATCCACTACTACCAGTCATACTGTTCCAACTTTCCCGCCAAACAAACTTCAACGGCCGCTACTCACTTCTCCAACAGTTCAGTCACTTGAACAACTGTTTCACTACCCTCCTCTACCATTAAATTGCACTACCTATCCTCTATTCAATCCTAAACAATCAGTTCTAAATCACAATACTACCATACCACCTTCTGATATTTTAACAGTGCTAATATACTTCCGACTTCACTTCTTCATCACTGACTCACTGTCATACATTCCTCTTGAACAACTGCCACACTCCCCCGAAACCAGTCCCTGACCTCTACACCCACCCTAATCATCCACCAGCAACAGTGCACTCTCACCTCTCTCTGATAAACCTCTAAACTCACCAACTGAATCATTCACCAAACCACAAGACTAAAAAGAAAAAAATCACCACTATCGGTATACAGTTCAACCACCAAACCAAACGTTATCTTCACATCCCTTCACTTACTCAAATTCCTCCACTCAATCACCTGAAAGCAGCCCTCAACGCCACTACTCGAACCCCACTTTATATCCTCACTTCTGCAAAAATGCAATCCCTAAATTCACAATAATTTGCTTCGTCGCCTGTAACAGAACCACTGCCAACATCCACATTTCCGCGACCTCACTTAAAATCACCGAACTTCAACTACTCACGATTTCACCTAATCGTCCCTCCAAAAAAAACAATGACAGCAAATCTTCGATTCGAACAACCTAAGTGCAACCCCATTGAGACAATCGAACTCGTCCCGCATCCAAATCGCAATTTACCAAAAATGTAACGACCCATAAAATTTTAATAATTTTAATTTTTTTATTTACGTATTTAATTGAAATTTTGAGAAATTTAAATAATAATATTTTAAAATAGAAACTTAATATTTGGATTACGTCCAATTAAACATAGCAGATGGTAAATTTTCAATTAATTTTTATCAAAGTTTATTTCATTGTGAAATTCTATTAAATTCAAGCTAGCTAATAATTATTGATAATAAAATATTTTTTAATCCTGAATATTTTTCCATAGAAAAATTTTAAATCATCTTCTGACTGGGACGTCATTTTTCGTTTTTCAAATTCGGACTTCTTTAGCTCCGTCGATCTTATTTCTCTGCGTTTTTGCAACATTTTCCGCTAGTAGAAAATTCGAATTTTTATAATTCAATCGTTCCACCAATATCTGTATACCGTTTTGATCGCCTCGTTGTGTTGATCTCTATAGTATAATCATTTCTGTATTTTAAGATTCAGTACACGACGGTAATGATAAAACAACTCGTTGTAGCATACCACTTTTACACTTTTAATAGTGGCGTTCCTTCAAATTTCAAACGCCAGATTTATAACGGCAATTAGCATTTATTTATTGCGAGCGTGATCTTTGCTTTTCCAGAATTTACTCTAACTTTAACGTCGTTTCCCTGCTTACAAGATTTGTTGTCGTTCCACCTTTATTTATTCACGTTCGTTTCTATTCCCTTTTATTTTGCACTCTCGCCTGAAATTAAGGGACTTGACCGTTGAACTTACAGTCACGTGTATATTTGCTCTAGCCGAGTCATTTGGCCACTCATTTCACTTAGAAGGTACGTTCACTTTATTTCTTTCTTTTCTTTCTTTCATTTACTCTTCTGTGTCCTTCTCCCTTATGTTTCTTCCATTACTTTAATTTTTCAAAGACCCATCTCTCTGTTCATTTCCTTTTCTTCATCTTCCTCTCTCCCTCAATTTTCTTTCCTCCATTCCATGCTTCCAAAAAAAAACAAAAAACGCAAAACTTCCACCCACTCCTGTCGCCACCAACCCTTGGCCTCGACCACTCCACTTCCCGATCCAACAGCCTTCTCTCGACCTCCTATGGCCGCCATAGCCACCTCAATAGCCGTCGAGCCTCTCTTTCTTTCCATCCGCCTATCCCACAATCTCCCCTCTCCCTCTAGTAGCCGAGCAGTTCCAGCCTCGGCCTAGTCTACCTCCGTACAACCGAACCTCCACCGCCTCCTCTTCCTCTGCCGAGCTCGGCTCTTCCCTACGTGGTGCGTGCAGCCCCTCCAGCCGTGTGTATATATGATTATATATATAAGGTAATTATATTCAAGCTATTTGATCTATCCGAGTTGTTATTGTAGTATATTAAGTAGGTTTGCTGGAATTCTTTTAGTGTTAAGATTTTTTCTATAAGTTGAATAATTGTCACTGTTAGATATATATGTGTGTGAATCCATTTTATAATATATTTACGTGTGTATACATGGCAGTTATATTGGTATATTTATGCGAGTATAAAAATATTTATATATCTATATATAGATTAGTTTGTATATATTGTTATGTATAAATATAAATTATTACATACTTGCATATATACGTTAATATTTTGTTAGTTATTTAGGCGATCAGCTGTCAGCCTATATAAATATTTGTAAAGGATATCTTTGCTTTATGCATTGTTTTCGAATATAAAACTGTTTAAGTGGGTTTTAAAATAATATATATATATACACACAAAGATATTATCTACATTTGGATGGCTTTAAAGATATAGAGATAAAATATTCATGTTTGTAATATGTTATGTATTATAAAGGAGATTTATATATGTTAGTTGTAAAAAAAATCTTGGGTTAAAAAAAAGGATACTGACTTTATATGATTTGTTGTATACATTAAGTTATAAAAGTTATACAGTATACATATTGTAAAGTATATAAAGTTTTAAAATAAGTGGTAGCAGTAGGTCATGAACATAGGTATGGGGTGTATTAAAGGATGTTATTTTATATCTGTAATACCATTTTGTTTAAGTATGTATATAATATGTTAAATAGTAATTTGAGCTATGTATATTGGTTTTAAAATATATAAGTATGTATAAATTTTATAATGTATTATTCATAGATATTTAAACCTTTCAATATTTTAAGCTTTATACATATCATAATGAATTGTTTATATTGATTCGATATCACAAATTGATTTTTATTTATAACCCGTACGTAAGTTGTACATGTGTATATACATCTGTTTGTATATATGGGAACTTGGATTTTTCAAAATTTCATTAATACAGTGCATTTGGGATTATCTATTTATTTGAAGATAAATTTATATTATTTTAAATGTATGTTTGATTTTGAGATATGATTTTGAAGTGCTTATATATTTTAAATTTAAATGTATTTAGATTTAGAATATGATTTATATATTTATAATTATAGTTATATATATAGTTATATATATATATAGTTATATTTAAGTTCTCTTATACCAATCATCTTCATCGATCCGATTCTGATTTAAATCCGTCTATTCCTATTTATCAGCTTGTTCGTCAAATCCGTTCCAATCTAGATTTGCTTTGGAATTCGTGCCGATTTTGCTTTGCTTCAAAGTTCGTATTGGGATCCATAACTGACCTGATTATCGTTCTTCTCTAGCCTCGAAAGGTGAGCAATCACTCATGATTAACGTTCTTGTATTTTATTAAATTAGATTTCAATTGAAACGACAATTGAAATATGATGCTGTAGTCATTTAAATTGTTATATATATGCTATTTTCTGTAACTGTTCACCTATGGGATATGACACCATATCCTGTTGTTTATATTATATTTTTATTGATGATATATGCCTGTTATTTTATTGTATTATCTGTTATCACTCTGCAAGTTCCCTATAGTTTAGAATTCACTATGGGTTGAAATGATACATACCCGAACGGACTTTTGGATAGGAGAATTTCGTTATGGGTTGAAATGATAAACCCAAGCGATTTTCAATTAAATTGAATTTGGGATTGCGGGTTGAAGTGATATCTACCCGTATATTTAAATTTCGGATTGAAATGATAAATATCCGTATCCCTTGACCATAGCGTAGGAAATTATATACAGACATCGTTGGTCTATATATATATATATATAAATGTTTTGAAAATTATTTCTATGGTTTGGGAAAGAAAAATATAGTTTTAATAAAGACCGATTCTTAGAATATTATATGTATAAAAATGAAAATTTTATGTATAGACCTAATAATAATATTTAATCTAATTGAGATTGATTTAATACATATAATATGTTTAAGGATTCGTTTAAATTTATATTTCAAATTAGATTTGGTAAAATTTTGAATAAAGCTAGAGTTGAGAAGATAAAGTTGAATTCATTGGAAATGGTATTTAATTAAGAATTATATTCAATTAAATCGATTTGAAACTATTGAATTCGGGATTTAAGATATGATTTTATAACTTGGTTTTGGTAAAAGTGATTAAATGGATATTTTAAGTTTAAATAAATTTAAGGAAATATTCTGTAAAATGAAATCTAGGGCTATTTAAATGATATCGAACTTGTTAAGTGGATATTTCCCAACTAAATAATAATGATGAAGCTAAATCAAGATCTATATGAAACTGTTAGATTTAACTTTAAAATATTGAATATTAAAGCTTTGAATATAACGAAAGTTTAAATGGTTATTGGGAGCTAAATTGAATTAATGAATTGAGCTTTGAATAAATGGGAATTTGAAACTTGAGTTGATTAGAATCAATTTGTGTAGTTGAGGAAATTTCAAATACTTTACTTTATAAATTATTTAATATATATATATATATATACACTATCTTGGAAAATAGATATATTTGAAAGGGAAATGGTGTTTTGATTTTAAAGTACAAATAAAATTGAATGACCACGGTGTTATAGTGTATATTTCTACCTTGTAGATAGTTCTATGGACCCTTAGAGGATGGTTATCCCAAACATCCTTAAGTTATTTGTATTTCAGTTGATATTTCACTTGAGTTGGATTTATTGATATAAGAATGTTAATCCTGACTCGAGTGTTTTGTGTTTTTGCTTTATGCTCGGGTCAGACTAGCGATACAGCATTTGAGACTTGCCTTTGGAGTTTGGAGCTCCGTTTGAGGATCCAACTATTGATTCAGCTTTTAGCTCTTTCAGTTGATTCGTTCGAAGAGGTCATCTGTTCGTACTGGAGACTTCACTGTATTTGAGATATTCTGTTGTATTTTTATTTCTAACTCTGATATTTATATAGTAGCTTCATGAACTACTATTTATCTATTCCGCTGCATTATTTTATATTACTATGTGTCTGTGATTCCATGGTTGATTTATTTACTGTATATGCTGAGTTTTGCCAAATTTTAATTAACAATTCGGTATTTTGAATTATTCAAGTCGGATATATATGGTTTTATTGTCGATTTGAATGGTCGAAAATAGCGGGTCATTACAGTTGGTACAAAGCTTTGTCTCTAGGCAAAACTTAGCATATATGGTAAATTTATTTACAGAATCACTTTCGTTCGATTTGAATCTCTTCCTTTTGACTCGATTTTCTTTGAACTTGGGAACGTTCCCTGTGGTTCAAAAAATTCATTCTTGTCTCTTTCTATTTATATTCTTTTGATTCTGGAGTATCCAATGACTCCACTGAATGATTTGTAAAGGGGGTGAAACTCCTTTACAATTGGCATTGATTCACCAGAGATTTATGTATCCCTCGGTTTAGATGCTACCATCTCTTGTTATTTCGAATTATATCTCTGGCGATCGAATGTCGAATTGCCTCAGAATTCTACACCGATCTAATTTGGAATCACGGTTGACCAGTAAAGGTCGCCCGCGATTTATAGAAGTATATCCATCTTCTATTTTGTAATTTAATCATCTCATCTTCGATCGAGTCTATCTTCAAATCAGGATTCTATTGATTGGTGTCCTCTAAATTAAATCTCTGTCTTTGTTTTAAAATCCATTCTTGAATCATCCTTTGAAAATCGGGTTTTGTTGTATTTTATATGCCGAAATTTTTATTTGGGTAACTATGATTTTATTCTATATATAAAAGAGAAAATGTTTTCGATAAGGATTATATACCTTTAAAAAAAACGAGAATTTGAAGTTTCGTAAAGATTTGAAATTTTGAAAATATTATAAGAAAATTTATTTATATAAAAATGATTTATAACTGAAAGGTTTCGAATTTGAAGTTTGAGAGATTGGACTACGGTAATTTTGAAAATTGGTTTAAGATTCTGAAATATATAATAATAAGATTTGAAAGTATTTTCTGAATAAGAAATGTTTCAAATGACTTAAAATGAGTTCCAAGGATTTCGAAAAAAAATTCAAAGAAGTTTTCAAGAAAATAGAAGTCCAGAACTCACTTATGTCGCTGGAAAATAATTTAGGTGATGAGTGCACGCATCATGGACATTGATTTTCGAGTTTCGGAGTGGGGAGAGGCCACTTTAATAGCTTTGCTATGCGAGTGACTTTGTGAAACCAATTTGGATTTCAAATTCCGAAGTATGATTTGATATTCGAAAGATATAGGTATATATATTTGAAATAATTTAAAGTAAGCGGTGTTCAATCCTCAAGTTTTCGGTTTGATTTAGTATAACTCTATTTATAAAAAAATTGATTTACTGATTAGTTGCTGATTTCCAACTCTTGAATTTGAAATTTGATTTCACTAACTATTTTGATGGTTCGAACACTTCCAAATCAAGGTTTAAAATTTTAAAACTAAGAAATTTCGAAGAGTATAAAATATTTGATAAAGAATATAAGTTTAGTTTTGTATGTTTAAAGTATGAAGAGTATGACTTAAGTAAATTTGAAACTTTTGTTAAATAAATAATTTGAAAAAGGAAAATTGGATTTTTCATATAGAAATAAATAGTTTAAAGGTTTTAAAGGGATAATTATAAATTTAGAAACCATTTTGAGTATAATTGATTTTGAGAAGAATATTTGGTTTTGAAATTAGATTGGTATTAAAACCAGTACTTATATGGTGATTTTGGAAATGAATTTGTTTGACCTAAATTTTGTTGATTTGGAAATTTGGATTATTTTCTAAACCTATTATTTAAGAAACTTTGAAACTGAATATATTTAATTTGAAAGAAAATTTTGTGAAATCATATATGATCTTGAAACTGAAATGTTATTGAAACGAGAAAAAATTTGAGAACCTTGATTTACTAAATACTTGATTTGAGAGTCATCGAACTTATATAAAACTGATTTGTATAGTATGAAATTGATTTGAAACCTATTGATTTGAAAGGTACTCAATTTGGAAAGAGAAATTTTATATAATCGAAGTCTATATAAGTGTGATTTGATATACTATTGATTGGGAAAGTTTTTGATTGAAAATGAAATCCTATATATAATGGACTTTATATAAGTATGATATTTGAAAGTGATTTTAAAAGGTACTATATGATACATATTTTCGAAGTAAAGATATGGAAAGTGCCTTCTGCTTGATATCCACTTTATGGCCACATTGTGGATTCATTCTATCGATATTATTCTCTCTGATTTTTGATTTTCCGGATGTGATACTCGAGTGTCCCACCGTGGCGTAACCCATGGTTTTCTTTCTCGCGACTGCATAGCGAAACTGCCTAGCTGAGACAGCCTAGGGGTATGGATTGTTTCTTGGAGGATCCAGGCGTAACCATTGTGTATCCTGCAATCTGTGTAGGTCGCATTA
Organism: Allium cepa; assembly: GCA_030765085.1. Lineage (NCBI taxonomy): Eukaryota > Viridiplantae > Streptophyta > Magnoliopsida > Asparagales > Amaryllidaceae > Allium > Allium cepa. The sequence continues at coordinate 87,933,189 of CM060930.1, read as the reverse complement.
GTAGCGAAACTGCCTGGCTGAGATGGCCTAGGGGTACGGATTGTTTCCTAGGGGACCCAGGCGTAACCATTGTGTATCCTGCACTCTACTAATCATCATGGCGTAACTCGCAGGGCCGAGAAAGCTTACGGATACAGATTGTTTCCTAGGGGATCCAGGCGTAACCATTGTGTATCTGCGAACCATGGTTGGACAAAGGTTTTGGTTTGGTTGTTTTGTTTGGGTTGTACTTTCCATATATGTTTTAGAGGGTTTTCAGGTATTTTCACTGGGTGTTGAAGTAGGTTTACTAAGTACTTGAAGAATTCTAGCTTCGCGCCTGATCAACGCTGGCCAGAGTCTGCAAGAACGAGGATAAACTTGTTGAAACATCGAGTTATAGAAGTAGTTTCGAAAGGAAAATTGGTTTCGATATAAAAGTATTTTATTATAAAGGTATTTTATTATAAAGGTATTTCCAACAAAGAAATTTTGTATTAATATTTGAGAAAAATTTTATGGTTTGATTTAACTATTCGAGTCCGATACTATTCCTTTGAACCTACCTTATCTGCTCAGCTTTATTTATCCACCTATATTCTATTTTTCGAATCTATCTTCTTTCCTTTTTGAATATATTCTTTAAAAATATGGTTTATTCATATACTACATGGTTTAATCGAATTTTTTTAGTGTTATAAATTTTTAAATAAATAAAACATATTTAAAGTAAATGATTAGTTATAATATTAGGAAAATATCTTGAGATAAATTAATAAATTTATGAATTATAGATTTAATGTTTTTAATATCTTCTGTGTAAATATAGCTGATTATGTAAATAAATTGTTTTCAAATAGTTTTCACATATTTATAAATGTGTTATTTAAACATATTTAATTCCAATGGGTTTTGAAAATTTTTAAAGTATTAAAGATAATTGAATTGCAAATGATGTTTTCAAATAAATATTTCAAATAAAATTTATATAGTTTTAAATTAATTGTTTATCCTAGTCTTTCAATCTGTTTATCTTTCTGGTTGTTTCTATTCTCCTACCTTCTTCCTTTTCCGGGACGAAAAGTTTTGAGTAGGGGAGCGTGTAACGACCCGTAAAATTTTAATAATTTTAATTAGTTTATTTACGTATTTAATTGAAATTTTGAGAAATTTAAATAATAATATTTTAAAATAGAAATTTAATTTTTTTGGATTACGCCCAATTAAACATAGCAGATGGTAAATTTTCAATTAATTTTATCAAAGTTTATTTCATTGTGAAATTCTATTAAATTCAAGCTAGCTAATAATTGTTGATAATAAAATATTTTCCTGAATATTTTTCCACAGAATAATTCTAAATCATCTTCTGACTGGGACGTCATTTTTCGTTTTTCAAATTTGGACTTCTTTAGCTCCGTCGATCTTATTTCTCTGCGTTTTTGCTACATTTTCCGCTAGTAGAAAATTTGAATTTTTATAATTCAATCGTACAACCAATATCTGTATACCATTTTGATCGCCTCATCGTGCTGATCTCTACAGTATATTCATTTCTGTATTTTGAGATTCAGCACACGACGGTAACAATAAAACAGCTCGTTGTAGCATACCACTTTTACACTTTTAATAGCGGTGTTCCTTCAAATTTCAAACGCCTGATTTATAACGGCAATTAGCATTTATTTATTGCGAGCGTGATCTTTTCTTTTACAGAATTTAATCTAACTTTAACATCGTTTCCCTGCTTACAAGATTTGTTGTCGTTCCACCTTTATTTATTCACGTTCGTCTCTATTCCCTTTTATTTTGCCTTAAACTCTCGCCTGAAATTAAGGGACCTGGCCGTTGAACTTACAGTCACGTGTATATTTGCTATAGCCGAGTCATCTGGCCACTCATTTCACTTAGAAGGTACGTTCACTTTATTTCTTTCTTTTCTTTCTTTCATTTACTCTTCTGTGTCCTTCTCCCTTATATTTCTTCCATTACTTCAATTTTTCAAAGACCCATCTCTCTGTTCTTTCATCCTCTGTTCATTTCCTTTACTTCATCTTCCTCTCCCCTCAATTTTCTTTCCTCCATTCCATGCTTCCAAAAAAAAACAACAAATGCAAAACTTCCACCCGCTCCTGTCGCCACCGACCCCTGGCCTCGACCACTCCACTTCCCGATCCAACAGCCTTCTCTCGACCTCCTATGGCCGCCATGGCCACCTCAATAGCCGCTGAGCCTCTCTTTCTTTCCATCCGCCTATCCCACAATCTCCCCTCTCCCTCTAGTAGCCGAGCAGTTCCAGCCTCGACCTAGTCTACCTCCGTACAACCGAACCTCCACCGCCTCCTCCTCCTCTGCCGAGCTCGGCTCTTCCCTACGTGGTGCGTGCAGCCCCTCCAGCCGTGTGTATATATGAATATATATATAAAGTAATTATATTCAAGCTATTTGATCTATATGATTTGTTATTGTAGTATATTAAGTAGGTTTGCTGGAATTCTTTTAGTGTTAAGATTTTTTATATAAGTTGAATAATTGTCACTATTAGATATATATGTGTGTAAATCCATTTTATAATATATTTGCGTGTGTATACATGGCAGTTATATTGGTATATTTATGCGAGTATAAAAATATTTATATATCTATATATAAATTATTTTGTATATACTGTTATGTATATATATAAATTATTACATACTTGCATATATACGTTAATATTTTGTTAGTTATTTAGGCGATCAGCTGTCAACCTATATAAATATTTGTAAAGGATATCTTTGCTTTATGCATTGTTTTCGAATATAAAAATGTTTAAGTGGGTTTTAAAATATATATATATATGTATGTATGTATGTATATACACAAAGATATTATCTACATATGGATGGCTTTAAAGATATAGAGATAAAATATTCATGTTTGTAATATGTTATGTATTATAAAGGAGATTTATATATGTTAGTTGTAAAAAAAATCTTGGGTTAAAATAAAAGGATACTGACTTTATATGGTTTGTTGTATACATTAAGTTATAAAAGTTATACAGTATACATATTGTAAAGTATATAAAGTTTTAAAATAAGTGGTTGCAGTAGGTCACGAACATATGTATGGGGTGTATTAAAGGATGTTATTTTATATCTGTAATACCATTTTGTTTAAGTATGTATATAATATGTTAAATAGTAATTTGAGCTATGTATATTGGTTTTAAAATATATAAGTATGTATAAATTTATAATGTATTATTCATAGATATTTAAACCTTTCAATTTCTGTAAGTTTTATACATATCATAATGAATTGTTTATATTGATTCGATATCACAAATTGATTTTTATTTATAACCCGTACGTATGTTGTACATGTGTATATACATTTGTTTGTATATACGGGAACTTGGATTTTTCAAAATTTCATTAATACAGTGCATTTGGGATTATCTATTTATTTGAAGATAAATTTATATTATTTTAAATGTATGTTTGATTTTGAGATATGATTTTGAAGTGCTTATATATTTTAAATTTAAATGTATTTAGATTTAGAATATGATTTATATATTTATAGTTATATATATAGTTATATTTAAGTTCTCTTATACCAATCATCTTCATCGATCCGGTTTTGATTTAAATCCGTCTATTCCTATTTATCAGCTTGTCCGTCAAATCCGTTCCAATCTAGCTTTTCTTTAGAATTCGTGCCAATTTTGCTTTGCTTCAAAGTTTGTATTGGTATCCATAACTGACCTTATTATCGTTCTTCTCTATCCTCGAAAGGTGAGCAATCACTCACGATTAACGTTCTTATATTTTATTAAATTTGATTTCAATTGAAACGACAATTGAAATATGATGCTGTAGTCATTTAAATTATTATATATATGCTATTTTCTGTAACTGTTCACCTGTGGGATATGACACCATATCTTGTTGTTTATATTATATTTTTATTGATGATATATGCCTGTTATTTTATTGTATTATCTGTTATCACTCTGCAAGTTCCCTGTAGTTTAGAATTCACTATGGGTTATAATGATACATACCTGAACGGACTTTTGGATAGGATAATTTCGTTATGGGTTGAAATGATAAACCTAAGCGATTTTCAATTAAATTGAATTTGGGATTGCGGGTCAAAGTGATATCTACCCGTATATTTAAATTTCGGATTGAAATGATAAATTTCTGTATCCCTTGACCATAGCGTAGGAAATTATATACAAACATCGTTGGTCTATATATATATATATAAATGTTTTGAAAATAATTCCTATGGTTTGGGAAAGAAAAATATTGTTTTAATAAAGACCGATTCTTAGAATATTATATGTATAAAAATGAAAATTTTATATATAGACCTAATAATAACATTTAATCTAATTGAGATTGATTTAATACATATAATATGTTTAAGGATTCGTTTAAATTTACATTTCAAATTAGATTTGGTAAAATTTTGAATAAGCTAGAGTTGACAAGATAAAGTTGAATTAATTGGAAATGGTATTTAATTAAGAATTATATTCAATTAAATCGATTTGAAACTATTGAATTCGGGATTTAAGATATGATTTTATAACTTGGTTTTGGTAAAAGGGATTAAATGGATATTTTAAGTTTAAATAAATTTAATGAAATATTCTGTAAAATGAAATCTAAGGCTATTTAAATGATATTGAACTTGTTAAGTGGATATTTCCTAACTAAATAATAATGGTGAAGCTAAATCAAGATCTATATGAAACTGTTAGATTTAACTTTAAAATATTGAATATTAAAGCTTTGAATATAATGAAAGTTTAAATGGTTATTGGGAGCTGAATTGAATTAATGAATTAAGCTTTGAATAAGTGGGAATTTGGAACTTGAGTTGATTAGAATCAATTTGTGTAGTTGAGGAAATTTCAAATACTTTACTTTATAAATTATTTAATATATATATATATATATATATACACACACACTATCTTGGAAAATAGATATATTTGAAGGGAAATGATGTTTTGATTTTGAAGTATAAATAAAATTGAATGACCACGGTGTTATAGTGTATATTTCTACCTTGTAGATAGTTCCATAGACCCTTAGAGGATGGTTATCCCAAACATCCTTAAGTTATTTGTATTTCAGTTGATATTTCACTTGAGTTGGATTTATTGATATAAGAATGTTAATTCTGACTCGAGTGTTTTGTGTTTTTGCTTTACGCTCGGGTCAGACTAAGCGATAAAGCATTTGAGACTCGCCTTTGGAGTTTGGAGCTTCGTTTGAGGATCCAACTATTGATTCAGCTTTCAGCTCTTTCAGTTGATTCGTTCAGGGAGGTCATCTGTTCGTACTGGAGACTTCACTGTATTTGAGATATTCTATTTTATTTTTATTTCTAACTTTGATATTTATATAGTAGCTTCATAACTACTATTTATCTATTCCGCTGCATTATTTTATATTACTCTGTATCTGTGATTCTGTGGTTGATTTATTTACAGTATATGCTGAGTTTTGACAAATTTTAATTAACAATTCGGTTTTTGAATTATTCAAGTCGGACATGTATGGTTTTATTGTCGATTTGAATGGTCCAAAATAGCGGGTCGTTACAAAAAATTTACAAACAGTAAATAAGATATAGTAACTTGCTTTTTCACCTCCATTCAATAATGCCAATTACTGCTCATCTTCCACCACGTCATCCCCAAAACGAACACCTGTCCTCCATCGCCCAATCTGAAATCGAACATGCATATAGTTCACACAATTCGATCGCAATCCAAATACAAGTTTCCTGAAACCAAACAACCACCTATCTGCAAATCACCAACAACAATCGAACTCCTACGAACTCGCGACCATACTTTAAACTTGGGAAATTGAATCGGACGATTGAAAGTGGGAATTGTTTTCGGGTTTTAGGAAATTTCGATTTAATCTTATGTTTGGGAGCGAATGAGAAATTTGTATTTAGGATTTATTATTTAGGTTTGTAGTGTTTTGCTTTGGGACGAAAAAAGAATTTTTGGCTGAGTTTGTGTCATAGGTCGGGTTACTGCATGAATTTTTAAATTCAACTTTGGGCTGTAACTTGTTTTTAGAAGAAAAAAAGAGAGAAATAATTTTTGTTTAGCCTTCTTTTCTTTTATTAGGTGGTTTTGTTTTTATATAAAGAAAAGACAAAAAAAAAAAACTTTTTTTGCTTGTATTAGTTTTCAATTGGTTTGCTTTCATTTGTTTCGTCTTTCACTTGTTTTATTTTCTTCTTTGATAAACATATAAAAAAATTAAATAGAAAAAGATTGTATGTATCGTGCTTTTAGTTTTTGGTTGCCAAAGCAGAAGGGATTAGCTTGCTGAAAATTGCTGCTTTGCTTGCCAAATAAACTGCTTGCTTGAAAAAAATTGCACTCTTATCTCTTGTTTTTTATTCATTTTGCATTGTTGGTTGTTTGCATTTGCATTGATATACAAAATTTTTTGAAAATTCAAAAAAAAAAATTCAAAAAAACAAAAACAAAAACAAAAATTCATTCGTAGTTGCATTGTTAGTACACGTTTAATTTTTGTTTTGCATTTCATCCTAGAATGTTGATTAATAATAATGGTTAGACATCGATAACACTTAATTGTACATTGACAATTTGTCTTCTTTGAACAATTTACTTTCTTGGTGTCTAGGCTATGGCAGAGTAATAACCATTTATAAGTATTATGATGATTCGTAAATATTATAGTGGTTGTTCCTCTAAAGGTACTTAAACCTTCGGCTGTATTGCTACGGTGATTCGTGATGCACCGATAACCCCTGCCCATTACCTAGCCGAGAACTATCTTGTTGAATTAAGACAATGTGTGATTGTACAATTTTGAGTTAACTTAGGATAAATCATTTGTAACTAACCACTGCATTCATTTAGTTGCACTAATTCATGCATATTTAAAAAAAATTAAAATCCAATTTTTTTTTGTAAATACTCCTTTTCCTTTTCGTTGAAATTTTTAACTCCTTTTTCTTTGAAATTTCAAAATTCCAAAAAAATGTAAAAACTTTTCAAAAACCAAAAAAAATAAGACAAAAATCAATTTCCCTTTCGAAAAATAAACTTTATTTGTAAATATTTTTCCTTTATAAAAAAACCAAAAACATTCTTGAAAATGTTCGAATTTCCATATTCACTTGAATTTTGCAATAGTTGTGAAAATCAGTATAATCTATACGATTTCACTCCAAATTCGTATGGATATTTTAACATCAACTATTGTGTAAATAATTCAAATTTCGAACAACAAAATTTTCAAAATAACGAACAACCCTCGAATCTCGAAAATAACATTTCATCTCTACTTGAAATCTCTACACAACAAAATCAAATGATAAATGATATGTGTAATTCTTATTTGTGTGATTACTCAAGTCAAAATTTTAAAATAATCAAAATTTGAATTCACTTCAAAATTCAAATGACTTCGAGTATAGCACATGTCAATTCAATTTTGAACTTCAAAATGAATTTCAAAATCAAAACGAAAATGTGATCCAATTTTCAAATAAGTTTTGCAGTGGGAATAATCTCGACCATGATGCAAGTGAAAAAATTTGTTCTCAACAAATCCAAATCAAAAATTCTAAAATTAATAACTATAAATTTCATTTTTTGAGTAAATGAACAAAATTTATAACGATCACTCAGATTCGTTGTTTGAAACTTATATGAAACAACGTGAAAAACAAAATCAAATTCCAACGTGTGACGAGTTAAGTAATAATTCATCTTTTACCAAAATTGACGATTTTCAAATAACAACTTTTGAAATAGAAAACGACAATCTTAATGAAGTTGTTGAGAACACAGTAATTGAGTTGGGTTTTAATTCTTTTGAGGGTGAGAAATTCGATTTATATTTCGATCTTCCTTTTTTCGATTTCAAAATTTTGAATACAACAACTTTGTATTTTGAAAATGATACGCGCAATGAAGTTGTTGATAATCCTATAAAGGAAGATGAATTTAACGAACACGATTACTTTGTACTTTTTGAAAACAAGTTGTTAAATTCTGAAGGGGAAGATATAGATAACAATTTTGATTTTGAAATAGATAATTCGAAAGAAGTTTTCGACGACAAGCTTGAAAATAAGTTTGGTGAGTATAAATTTGAACTTCAACAAAAAGTTCTACCTATCCTAAAAATCATCGAAAATAAAATAACTCATACGATTTTCAATAAAACGACATTCGTTTTTCCAGATCAACATTCAATTTTGAAATCTTTTATGGTTTGGTTTTCCGAATTGAAGCCGAGTCTCGTATACTTGAAGAGACAAATGAATCAGTCTTTGGAAGACCGGTTCATTTACTCTTTAACGACATACTTTCCGAACTCTTGTAAATAATAATCTTTTCTTTTTCATGTAAATATAGGTTATATTTTTATTTTCTTATTTCCTTCCGCTTGGGTTGACTGTGGGGACACAGTCAAAATCAAGTATAGAGGGAGACTTATCATCATTTTTAATTTTTCATGGTTTATTTTTAATTTTTCTTTCCAAAATTAAAAAAATCTCAAAAACAAAAAAACAATTTTTTTTAGCATTTTGATTTATCTTTAAAGAAACACTATAGGATAGTTATATGGTTTTGGCTTATTAAATTGAAAATTTTGAAAGTTTATTTGTCTTAACAAAAATAAAAATGAAGCTTGATTACAAATAACGATAATTTAACTTGTATATAGGAAAGTTCATATGTGATAATTATGAAATATATCCTAGTTGAAATCTTTGTATTAAAAAGTGGTTGATTTAAAGTAAAGGATATAACTTTTTTTGTCTTCTAAGTTAAGTGGTGCTAAGATGATTTTGCTAAACCCTCTTTTCCAAAGAAAACATAATTTTTTTGTATATATGTAAATATTTTCTATTAACACCTACGGTCGACAGGTGTACACATATGTGTGCACACTCGCCATGCGCTGTACCTTTCTCACGTAAGCCCGAAAGGTAGTGCACGATCGGTATATCATGCCTCAGTTTATCTAAACTAGGTGTATATATATATAAATTCTTTTTAATAACGCCTACAGTCAATAGGTGTTCACACTCATGTGTTCACTCGCCACGCTCTATATTCCCCTCACATAAGTTCGCAAGGCAGTGCATGTGTAATATATCTGGCCTCAGTTTATCTGAGTTAGGCATATGTAAATATTGTAAATCTCAATAATATTTTCAAAAAATCATAGAGAGTAAGAAAATGAAATCCAAGCATTATTTTAACTGTTTGATTTGACTTGTTGTTGAAAAGAAATGAAAATGACACTTTGATAAATTTTGATAATGAACTAAGGATTTATTTCATAGTTACATTGTATTATCGACCGAAACAACGAGTTAGACTGTAGCCCATTTGTTACGATAACCTTGTTTTCATTGGAAATTTAGACGAGTAAATGACTTAAATTTTCATGACAATAACCTAAACCTATATTTGACTTATTTGTGTCAATTTAAAATAAATCCTTCAACTGTAAATATCACTAATAACTCGCATTCATCTCTTTGTAAATAATCGTGCATTTTGTAAATATTTTCATCCTGCATTTGGATTTTGTAGGTATATCCACTGAAAACCCTCATGAAACAACACTCGTCCAACTAGGGACATCCAAAGGTTTTACGGCTTGTTGCATACACTCAATGCAATCGTGCTCCCTATGAAAGCAGATTTATCTTAGTTTTTCTTTGTTTGAGGATGAATAAAAAGATAAGTATGGGGGTATTTGATGTGCACGTAAATATGCATATCTTTACCACCATATTTAATCTATTTAAATTAAATAAATGATCATATTGGGTATCTTAACTTGTTTAAACCAAAATTCATTAAAATTGTCACATATTCATCTTCATATAGGGGTAAAATGGTCATTTTTGTGCATTTATTAAATCGTGAAAATTTACTTAGAATTTTCTATGTTGTTTTGCAAGAAATTTAGTGTATTTTACAAGTGGTGTCATGATGATATATGCATGCACAAGAGTGAAGAGAACAAATGATGATCATGGAGGACCCTACCTACCCACCTACCTTAATGTATACTTAGGAGCTAATGCACATGCTAAAAGGCCATTAAATCTTCATGCACACTTAATGGATGATTATTGGATGCTAATGGATAATAGGTACCACACTTCCTAAGTGTTAGTTTGGGCATTCCCTAAAAATATGAATTAGGGCTTAACACACATATAAATACCCCTTATATTTCTTGTAACCCTGCTTTTCTTTAGTCTCTCTTTTATGCTCTCTTCTCTTAGGAAAATAAAATGAGAGTTCTCTTTCTTTTCATGACAAGTTAACCATTTCTTCTTTATGTAACTTTTTTAATGCAATTTCAATATATGTTCTTCTTTTTTTTATTTATTTCCTTTCATGCTAGTAGTGTAGTTTCATTTATACATGCAAGAAAATTAGTGTTTATTTCTTTACCTAGATTTTCTTTTCATTTTCTCTCTTTTTCCTCTCGTTTTCATTTAATGTCGCAAGCTACATTTGTTGATTTGATAACAAATATAAGAGGCTAAACCCCTTCAATTTAGGGGTAATGAAGCTCTCTAATTATGTAGCTTCAACATTTTGATAATTATGATCTCTTTTGTGCTTAAATGAATGTTGATGTGATTTATTACTTTATGTTGAATTTGATAGTCTATATTGTTCGTAACAAATAGGCTTTGCTTAAACAATCACAAGCAATGATTACCTCTTCATCTACATACGATGATTGTAATGAAGTGAATGTGAAATTAAAATTTAATGGCCTATATTTCTAAAAAATAATTAGTAGGCCATGCTTAAAATAGATTTCATTTTCAACTTGTTGTCATTTTTCATGAGACTTAAAAGTTGTTTAAGAGGTGTGTTATAGTTTGATGGCTTATGTTGAGCTAACTAATAGATAAATGGATCACACTTATGATAAACACATCAATTAAATTAACTGATAGTAAAAAAAAAGAGATTACAATTTCATGTGTGTTGAACTATGTGATCTAGAGAGTAGATTTATCTCTAAATTGTCTTAACACTTCATATTTTTATCAATTTTCTTTTGTTAGTTTTCTACGTTTTTAGCTAATCACATTTTCAACTTCGGTTAATTTGATTGAATAGAGGTTTAAAATCTAACAATTCCCTACGGATCGACCTGTACTCGCCACGTACTACAAAAGTACGCCATGCGCTTGCGGTATAAATTTAATTTGAAATTTCTTGACTATTTTCTAAACCGATAGAAAATTAGCCAGTAAACATGTGCAAACATCTACTCTAAATCATTATTTAGAATATTTGTTTTAACATACATGTACCAAAAATCAAAATCATATCAGGTGATAAATCTACGAATTAAATATGAATTAACTTCAGCACGTTGATTGATGAATTTATTATGTTAATTTCAACAATTGAAATTTATGATGTTATTCTTGTCAACATTGCTTATTCATTGGTCTTCTTCTCGATGATACATTTGTGACCAGTGAATCATATCCCTTTGGGTACAACTATATCATACCATGCTAACGCACTTGTAATCCTTCTGGATTTGCACATCGTGCTATATAGAAGTGTCAGTACTCTTAATTGCTTATTGACAACTGAGGAAATTATGTTTTTGACATTGATATGAATCTCATAGTTTATTTTTAATGTGTGAGTATTCTTATTAGACATTATAATGAGTTGTGTTTATTTTGGCTTAGTTAATTTCATTTTGTCTTACATAATTGATTTTATCTTTGTATCATGTTACTTCCAAAAAATTTCAAAAATTGAATGGGAATATTGATATCAAGTTCTAAGGAAGCAATAATATCGAAGGTCAAGGAAGGACATTTATTGATGGACTGGCATTGAAAGCTATCAAATGTTGAGGAGTTGTGCTATTGAATGTCGAGAGCTATCGAATGGCAAGACCTATCGAACATTGAAGAGTTGCACTATCATATATCAAAAGTTGTCGCATAGCAAGAACTATCGAGTATTGAGAAATATTACCATCACATGTTTAGATTCAAAGCTATCGCATGCTGAGATAAGGAGTTATCGTAGGTTGTAGAATAAAAGCTATCACGTGTCGAAAGAGGTGAAAGTTATTGCATACAAGCTACCGCATGTCAAAAAGGTGAAAGCTATCGCTTATATGCCACGTCATTCTAAACCTGAAAACTATGGCATACAAGCTATCACATGTCAAAAAAGTAGGAGCTATTGAATGTCAAAGAAGAAAGAGCTATCACATGCAAGCTATCGAGTTTCAAGAGATGATGTCATTGCTCGACAAAGCATTATGCTATTAATGAACTGCAATACAAGGCTATCAAGGGGCAATAAAGTAAGGCTATCAAAGGTCAGGAATGCAAGGCTATCAAGGGCCAACAAAGCAAGGCTAATGAGGGCGTAGGAATGCAAGGCTATCGAGGGTTTAGGAATACTTATATCACATGACCGAAAACTGTTATTGCATGTCTGAAAATGGAGCTAGAGATATCTCACTTTAGCTATGCGGTAAATCCTAACTAGACTAAGTAATCTTGGCGGAATAAAAAGCGAGCCATGCCACATGTCATAATATCAATTTGCCACATCAGCAAAATCCTAGTCATTTAAGATCATAGTTGCAATGTTCCAGAGCCACGTATCAGAAATCTAACAGTGTAACTCGTTTATAAATAAGCATGTATACCCTACAAAGAAGGAGAGAATTCCAAATTTCTATTTTTCCTCATTTTTATTTTTGTAACCAACAAATTAAAAAAGCTTGACTTGGGACATCAATGGCCTATTAGGTTGAATTGGAATTGTTACTCTTCAATTAATGACTTGCATACTTGACTAACTGAATATCAACATCCTTCCCAAGAGATAACTCTCTTGCCTAAGCACTTTTCTACATCCTTGATAATTTGAATATGGACATTAGATAAGCCAAATTTTAGTTTGACAGATCATATCCAATTCATTTGACTACTAATATTTTCTAAAATAAATTCCTTCGTCATGAAGTTGGCGTTTCTTGAAACAACAAATGTTTCTCAATACAACGAATAGGCATTGCAAACATTTTATGATCTTCCTTTATGTATAAAACTAACTTAAATTTGCGTTACTGGAACTAATTTTCATAATGTAAATTAGTCAAACAATGTGGGTTAGTTCCAAACTCCTTTGGGGTGGATCATATAAGATCCTTTACGGGCAAGTGTTATGTCCAGCCTCTTAACTCACATAACCTATCAACTTCATAACCTAGGATATATAGAGGTTTCTTATCAACACTCATTTGGGGATCTCGTAAAATATGCTTTAGATGAAATTGAATTTAACCTTATGTACTTATTCTCAAGCACACATCCTTATAGAAAGAAGTTAACTCAACTTCACTCGTCATCAGTTATACTTTGTCCAAAAAGTCAGATTACTCCTAATCGATGTATTATTGTGTATCATAGGGAGGAGTGACGTTTAAGATTGAATCATATTTTCTTTTAGGTACTTTTGGAACCCTTTCCAATGCACTCAAATATTCGATCAAATCAAATAAATTATTTCCTTTGAATGTTATGTTTTCTACTTCTATTTTAAATTAACTTACCAAAATACACTACTTGTGTATCAAATACACATGTTCACTTCCATGCTAATTCAGCTTCATTTCTATGCTAATTCATCTATGAATTTAATGAAGCAAGTAGATCCATTCTGTTATCATTAGACTTTGAATTGCATACATCTATATGTATCGATTCTAAGAGTCCATCAGCTCTATTTCGTTCCATTGAATGGATTCTTTGCCCTTAATTGTTTGACATATAATCCACTAGTACTGTATGATTTATAATTATACGATTAAAGAATTATTTGACAAAGATATGGCTTAGTCCATAATTCTAAAATTACTATAAAAATTTCAAATATTTCTTTATTTTCTATAGCTGATGCATCACTTATGTTACAATACCGTTATTGTAATTGATTTATTTCATAAAAATACTCACAATATTTATAACAAAATAAATCCACATCTATTTTCAGTCAATATTGAAAATAGTTATTATTTCATAAATAATAGTATATGTATAGAAAAAAATTCATATCTTGATGCATCCGCAGATAAGCATATACCACATGCTCTAACTATTTCGGCCATCATTATAACAATGTATAAAATCAGAGATTTAAGGGTATTCCCTAGGAGCAATTATGTAATTTACTATAAATTATTAACTCTAGAATAAAATCTCATTCTAAATAAAATGTGTTTATTTTCAATTTTTTATACTTGTTACATTGTGATATATTAATTAAGTAATTAATTTTAGTATGTTAAAATAGAAAATCCTTTAATGATAAGTTATGTGATAATAATGAATATAAGGAGTTGTAATCATGAGAAAATTATCATAATATAAAATAACATATTGTAGTCATGGTGTTTCGAGAAATGATACCGATACATCCATTGAGAGAGAGTGGGTAACATCCCCTAAAGTTGGGCAGTGTATTCCTTATGGTTGTTTGGGGTACTTAGGATTTATGTTCTCATAGTTATTAGTTAGCTATGGAGTGAGTCATCTGAGAATTTCCTATGAGTTCATAACTACTCGGTCAAACAAGAAATCTCAAAGCAACGATGTTACATGGTTTCTTCAACTTGTGAACATTCATTTTGAATATAGTCAAAGCATGGCATAGCGATCCATCGGGTGACTATTGTTTAGTCTGAGTTGAAGCACTGGAAGTGAAGCACTATTCAATAGAGAATTTGTCTCCTAAATTGAATGAGGTTAGTATCATGGTAGACTATGATCAACTCAAAGGCAAAATCTCTAGCCAAACTAGAACGATAAATAATAAATGTTATTATTGAACCATACTTTATTTATGGACTATCAAGTAGAATGTGGATAATAATGGAATTTTAATTAATACCAAATTGCACACGTCCTAATGTGAGATAGTATTAGCGAAAAGAACATGCGTAAATTATTGTCACTATTGGCACAGCTTAAGATAATATAATATATGATCTTTTACTTAAAAGGTTTGTAAGCGATGTGTTCAGTCAAAATTTCATAACACCAGTTAAGGTGGCATGTGAAAGTAAATATTTGAATTGTTCAATATTAATCGACGACTGAATTCACATCCCTGGGTCACACAACCATACATGTAAATTATCTAAAAACCCACCCGATTTAATTAATTTATACAGTCTAAATTAATTAAATTAACTAATATTTAACAAATATTAATTATTGAATTATTTAAGGTTTTAGGTGTTATTAGTATTTATTTGTGCATATGTATAAGTTATATATATATGTATCGATATACAATACCGGTATGTATTAAACAAGCTTTAAATATATTTATTTGCATAGATATGCCTTGGGATTTTTTGGTCTACAAAGGGCAATATTATGGGTAGCCATATGGAAGAACGAAATAATTTAAATATTGATTTACATTTGATTGAGGAATTAAGCAGGAGGTTTTGAAAGGGAGAATGATAAACATTTTCATTCTCTCCATAAGATAAATCTTACTCATTAATTCATTCATTTTATTTTTTCTCTTTCTCCATCCTCTTTCATGCACGCCACTTTTTCTTCTTTTTTCCCAAGGCCAAAAAAATTTCACCCTAAGCAACAAAAACAAAAATAAAATAAAGAGCTACATGGTTCATCTGTCTCCTACAAAGGTTGGTGTTGATTTTAGAAATCCAAAGGGGATCCATAGATCAATATGTCACTCATTAGCTAGATCCTCATGGTAAAACTTATTTTTCATATTTCTATAAAGTTGTATCACTTTATAATGATTATATATATATATATATATATATATATATCACTGCCTCATATGACATCATAATCTAAATAATTAATAGGATGATTTGATTTAATTTAATTCATTTCTTTAAAACTGAAAAATATATGTTGGTGTAAAATTACATCTATAAATACAATTCAATATATGTATATAATGATTTTCTAAGTTAATATATAATGAGTTAAATAGTATTGATTTTAATTATTTTGAAACATGAAATTCATTAACATCTTGTTCTAAACTTTATGTATACGCTTTTATTTTAAAATTCCTTTTGACTGTTTTTTATTACATTAATCTTAAGTGATGAAATTAAATATTATATATGTATAATTTTTTATTATATAATTATATACAGAAGAATTTATAAATATGTTAATTTAATGTTTATACTAAAATAATTTTCTTTAATATGCATGTGTCTGTATATGTATACTTTGAATACTGAAATTATATATACATGTATATACTTCTCCTTAAAGTGTGTATAAATATAAAGATAGGAGAAAATATTTTATAAAGAAAAGTGTATAAATTTTAATATATAAAAATACTTCGTTCAACACGTAGTACTTGAGATCGTGGCATGAATAATGTATCTTTGGAGGGAGGGGGGTTACAAGGGCGGATGGAAATGAGGAGGAGGGGATTGGAGTGCAAGCATATATATATGTATTTAATTATAAGTACTTATATAATTTTAAATATTTTCCTAAGCCTACAAATACCACTACTCATTCATGTTTCTCATTTTAAATCCTTCATCTTCATTTCAACATTCCTAAGAGCTTGAGAATATACATCCATGGCTTCTCTTCATAAATTTTGAAGTAAGAAAAATCACTTATTTTTACTAAAAATTTCCTTTTTAGTTCACTAAAACACTTCCACGAACCATTCTACAGCTCAGTTCCAAAATATAAGCACCCACTCTCCAAATTTGGGCATGGTCGAGCCCAAACTTCCCTATGTTGAGCCTAGTCTAGGTGAATTTAGCCTTGAAGTCTTTATTTTGCAAAATTCTAGCTTATATCCAAGTTTTAGAAAATGTCCGCCTTCAGTTAGTAAAGTTTTGGTGAGTAAAGTTCTTATTTATGGAAAATAAAATAAATTGATTTTGATGAACTATATGTCATAAAAATATAGTGATTTATGTGTTGAAATACCATGTTGTTTTGATGGCATATGGTTACAAGTTTATGTTTGAGTTTGGATTTGTGATTTGGATGTTAAATGATATATTTAGATATGGATATGTGAATGGTTGGCTTATAATATGATGGTAGTGTGTTTATGATAAACCAAGTTTATGTGATATAAATGTTGTGAAGTCAGCATCTTGAAAAGTCGCAAAGGACTTGAGATCTGATTTGAAAATAAAAGCTTGTTTTCTAGTTTTCGATTAGTAAATGTTTTCCAAGTTTTTCATTTTTGTTTAAGTTTTCAAAACTCTTCCATTTGTGTTTTTTCAAACAAGTTATAGCAAGTATATAAGTTAGATAATCACTTAGAAAACAATTCTAGCGAATTGCGCTCATAGCGATAGTCGCTATAGATGTAGTTTGGAAATTTTCACGATTTCAAGTTTTAAAGTGTTTTCTTTTGGATTGTTCTTGAAAACTCATTCAAACTAATTAAGTAAGTAAAAGTTTTAAGTTTTTTCTATTTATTAATTTATTTATTCAGTTTCTTAACTAGGGCAAGTATTAATTGATTAATTAATTATCTAATTAAGTAAATAGGTTAAGTAATAAGAGTTTAAGAATTTATTAACTAAGTTAATTATTTCAATTAAGAAAGTTTTAAATAATGATAAAGTAAGATAAAATAAAACTAGTTTTTATTCAATCAAGTTTGTTTAGTTTAATTATTTATTTAATTTGAGTTAATTATTTAATTAAAGGTTAGTTATCCACTTAATTAAGGTTTAATTATTAAATGAATGTTATTTAACTAAATTTTAATAATAAATAAATTTTTAATTAATTATGGGTTAAATTATGGTTTTAGATTTAATTAAGATTAACTAAAGTTGAAATAAGTTTTAAGCTTATGATTTAGTTAAGGTTTATTTATTTTAAAGTTTCTTTCAAAACTCTATCGGTTATTTATTATTAACCAACTTTATTATTTAATTAAATTGTTTAAAACTAAAGGATCTCTTGTCTATCCTATCAAGTAGCCAAAGGAATTAAAGTAGTTGTAGTAAAACATTGATATGTTTTGTTGAACGTAAGTCGACTTGTACTTATCACAAATACCGCACTTTGGAAACATGATGAATACAGAGGAGTTAATTTTGATAGGTGAGCCATGATAATCTAAGCATATGGAATGTACGTTCATACGTAAATCTTTACAACCTGATAGTGAAATGGTCCACTATAAACAGCTTGACCCTTTTAAAATTATCGAATGTGAGTTTGTAAAGACCGGAATCGGATAACAGTTGTCATCCTAAAACCATTTCGAACCAACATAAGCGTTCGAATTGGAAATAGTGAAGGCAAAGTCTAATATGAAGACTTTAAAGTGTAAGGACTTTTTGCTACTAACACTGAGGGTGATTCCAAAGTGGGTGTAGTCTAGGTAGAGCCTTCGGTTTGTTCATTTCCTGAATGAATTGAATGGATGAATGCTGACATTGTGTAAACGTCTGGAAGGCAATGTTAGCATTCCAAGCGGCAGTGTGATAGTAAAGGTAAACATAGCCTCAGGCTTCATCAACCGAAAATGACTAAAACATGAGATATGCAGTGCGACTGAATGGGTCGCTCCCATTAGGGTAAGGTCACCACTATCTAGAGTCCTTAGTGTCAACTCATGTATGCTTCGGTACGATTGCTGATCCCAATCGAGCGGTGATCTTACTCGGCACTATCCAGCAAAGGGTAGGCCGGTCTTGTGTTGGCAGGGGATCCCGACAAGGTCCTCGGTGTTATTTTATCTAAAGATGCACTATGATGGATGGTATCACAGTAGCTCAGTCGTTGTATGGAATCATTTCCTAGTAAGTGCCTTCGATCTTATGTGTATATCTATTATGCTGGAATTTAATTAATGTAACAATTTTGGCTATGTTAATTATTTACTTGAAAACCCTAAACCTTATCATAATATCACTGGATTTCTATATAAAGTGTTTTGGTTGCCGTAAGTTAAACACCCGTCTGTGTTTATGTGAAGCGTGGTCTTAAGGGATACCTTTGATTTTCAAAGTGTTTTTATGACAAATTTTTTTAAGTTGTTTTGAGTTTACTCACACAGGACCCATGTCTGACCTAGAGTTTTATTTTCTTTCCTAAAACTCTTGGGTACTCAAATTTATATGAGTAACCAAGTGATCCAGGTTTCTTACCATTGTAATTTGGAGCAGCCGGTGCAGATGGCTTCATCGTTAGCTAATTATTTCTATTTCCACTGTGTATGCATGTATGGATGATCTATGTATTTTGTAGGGCTGGTAGCTATAACTGTCCAGTTGAAGGTTGTAATGTAATGACTATAATATTATTATTATAGAAATGACTATGTAATATCCTATATTATCTATTATATGTTGTTTTGATTCATGGTAAGATTATATGATCGTGTAGTTTCTCCTTATCTTTCTTTTTCTTCTACCATTAATGACTCGTCTTTCGGAGTAAGAAAGGCGGTTCGTTGCATTTTGGCTTCGAAGCTTAGGTTAAGTGAACACCTAGGGCTTTAGGTTAGGGTCAACTTCGAGAGTGCATAATTGTAATTTATATTCATATATATACATATACTTACACACACACACACACACACACATATATATATATATATATCGTATAGATAGATCGGCTTAATGGCTTTGATTCATACCCTTCTTTCAAGATTTATCCCGTCTAATTATTCTATGAATTATCGTACTATGTCCAGGTAGTAAGATATGAGCAAGGGAGACAGGGTAGGGGGCACGTAGCACTATGACTACAAATGGTCAAACCCTAAATCCTAGTGGAGTTCGGATTGTCTAAGAGGCAGCGCTAGAGTAGCCGAGAGTGAATTTCATAACCTTGTGCAAGGGATACATCAATTTAGGAGGGAAACCATTTAAAGGAACTATGTCTATCATGGAAGTACAATCTTGGTTGCGATCTTCCAAAAAGATTTTTAAAGGTCTTGTCTTATTAGATGAAAAGAAAAGGTTCTTACAGCATGGCAGCTGCAAGATGGAGGAGCAGCCTAGTGGACTCCCTTACTATAAATGTTCCTAAAGAAGAGTTCTTATGGGCATGTTTAGAGAAGTTTTTAAGGACTATTTCTTGCCAACGGCAGGAAGGACTAGGAGTATAGGAACTTTATGGACTTAAAGTAGGGTGGGCCTATTTGTAGCACAATATGAGACAAAGTTCAATGAGCTATCTTTTTTTGGATCGGAATTGATCAACACCGCATTAAAGAAAATGAGATGTTTATTTGGGTATGAGAGAAGAGTACCATGAGACAATGACTGCTCACATTAAGGGTACTTTTGTGAATTTAGTTGATATGGCTCTAAGGTATGAGGCCTTGGAAAAGAAGAAGCCTACTCCTGTAGCACCTAGTGGAAATACCAGTGGAAACGGTTCTAATAAGAGGAATTTTAATCCTAATTAGAAGAAGCAAGGAAAAGGGAAACATAGAAAAGGTCAAGAAGTCAAGCTTAGGAATAATGGCTGTTATATTTGCAAGAAGAAAGGACATATTGCCAGGTGTTTTCCAAATAGAAGCTCCAAAGCAGCAAAGTGGAGTCATCTCTCCAATGGTCCAGAAAACTCTCTGTTTTAATTGCCATTAGCCCGGGCATATGGTAAAGGACTCCCCATTCATGAAAAAGGTGTAACAACCCAAGGTGTACGCTATTAAGAATGAACCTTCGACTTCACCTGATGTGAAGAAGAAAGGCGTCCCTGAAGGTACCTTATTAATTAATGGTATTTTTTCGGGAATTATTTGATACTGGTGCTTCTCATAGTTTTATCGCTTTAAAATCAATACATAAATTTCACCTTATTCCAAGTATTGTAGAAAACCAAATGTGTGTGTCTAACCCCATAGGTGGGGTAACCCATTTGAGTATGATTTGTTAGAATGTGTCAATTTCCTAACTTTCTCATCATTTTTCTTGCGATCCATATGTCTTAGACTTTAAAGGATTTAACATTATTCTTGACATGGATTTGTTATAGAAATATAGAACAGTTTTAGATTGTAATGAAAGAACTGTATCATTAGTAACCAATTTGGGAAGAATTGCTAAAGTATCATATGAGGAACCTGGTATACATATATATACCCTTGAAGCAACCCAAGATAATTTAGGGTCTATTGAAGTTGTTACGAGTTTTCCTGATGTATTCGAAGAGTTTAAAAGTTTACCCCCGCATTGAGAATAGAGTTCCGTATTGATTTAGCCCCCGGTGCAAGGCTTGTGGTTCAACCTAAGTGAATAATAGCTCCAAGGGAGAGAAGTCAAACCTAAGACCTATTAAGGAGAAGATTGATTAGACCCAGTCGTTCGAGTTAGGGGTCTGCTGTAGTGTTTGCGTCTAAGTCCGATGGGTCTTTAAGGTTGCGTGTGGATTATAGGGAGTTGAATAAGCTGACAATTAGGAATAAGTATCCCTTACCCCCACATCGATGATCTTTTTGATCAACTTCATGGAGCTACCGTATTTTCCCAAATGGATCTAGCTACTGGATTCCATCAATTGAGTGTTGTTGAAGATAGTATACCCTTAATTGCGTTTAGGGGTGATGAATGTTTCTTTGATTGGTTGGTCATGCCTTTTAGGCTCACCAATGCACCAGCATATTTTGTAGACCTCATGAACCGTGTTTTCTAAGATGTTCTTAACAAGTTCGTGTTATTTTTCATCGATGACTACCTTATCTACTTCAAATCTAAGGAGCATAAGCGTCATTTGGATGTGGTGTTGGAAACATTAAGGAGGCATGTCCTGAAGGTGATATTTTCTAAGTTCCATTTTTGGCAATTAGAAGTAAGATTTTTAGGACATATTGTGTCAGGAGGGGGCATTTCATTTAACGCATTAGAAGTGGAAGCTATTCAGGAATGGAAGCGACTGCAGACACCTACCGAGGTTCGCATTTTCTTAGGTTTGGTTAGATAATATAGGTGGTGTATTCAAGATTATTCTAAGATTTCCTCTCATTTGACTAAGCTGACTAAGAAGAGAGAGAGTTTTGTATGGACACCAAAGTGCGAGGAAGCATTTTTAGAATTGAAGAAGAGACTTGCCAATGCATCAATTTTGGCTATTCCAGATGGAAATAGTGGATTCATGGTTTACACGGATGCTTGTGGAGTGGGACTATGTGCCGTTTTGATGCAGTATGGTAAGGTGATTGCGTATGCATGCAGACAGTTGAAGCCTCATGAGAATAATTATTTTATGCATGACTTAGGTTGTTGGTTGTTGTCTTTGCATTGAAAATGTAGATACACTACTTGTTAGGTAAGGATCCTTTTATTCCTCTATGTGCTGTTTTGATGCAGTATGGTAAGGTGATTGCGTATGCATGCAGACAGTTGAAGCCTCATGAGAATAATTATTTTACGCATGACTTAGGTTGTTGGTTGTTGTCTTTGCATTGAAAATGTAGATACACTACTTGTTAGGTAAGGATCCTTTTATTCCTCTTAGTTTCTTTCTAATCTTTAGAGATTCTAGAAGCAAGATTTCTTTCTTTAATTAGGTGAAAAATTTGAGCTCTTCATGGATTATGAATCGTTGAAGCATCTTTTTACTCAAAAGGATCTGAACTTGAAGCAACAGAGGTGGTTAGAGTTTCTAACGTCCTACGACTTGGATATTCTTTATATGCTAGGAAAGGCTAATGTGGTGGCGGATTCCTTAAGTAAGAATGTTGTTTTGACTCTTTTGGAGGTCACCCCGACTCTCTTAGAAAGAATACCGAGCAAGCAAAGAGCAGACATAAGCTTAGTGGCAATCATCAGGTAGGTTGAGGAGGGATAGTGTGCAAGTTTTAAGATTGATAACTAAGCAGTTTTGAGGGTGAATGGATGGATCTGTGTACCGAACGTCAACGGTATTAGGTAGGAAGTTTTGTCAGAATGTCATAGTTCTAAGTTAAGTATCCATCCAAGTGTCACAAGATGCATATGGGCATGAAACAGCTGTTTTGTTGGAAGGGATTGAAAAGAAATATCTCTATCTTTGTTAGCAGGTGTTCGTTCTATCAAAAAATCAAAGGTGATCATCCGAGAGGCTACAGAAAAAGTTACAGTGATTAAGAAAAGAATGAAGGAATCTCAAGATTGCCAAAAGAGTTATGCGGGTAAAAGGCGGAGGGATTTGGAATTTGTGGTGGTAGACTTTGTATTCGTAAAGACTTCGCCAATAATAGGAGCTGTTAGATTTGGAAAAGCTGGAAAGTTAGCTGCAAGGTATGTTGGACCTTTCCATATTCTTGAGAGGATCGGATTACTTGCTTATAAGGTCGAGTTGCCAGAAAGGTTGGCGGGTGTTCACAATGTTTTCCACGCGTCTCATTTGAGAAACTTTATTCATGACGCATCTTTGATTTTGGAGCCATCGGTTCAAAAGGAATTGGAGATAGAGCCAAACCTGATAATGGTTAGACATCCAGTTTATGTTGTGGTTCTGTGTGAAAAGAGGTTGTATAATAAGATGGTGTGACTAGTCAAGATTAGGTGGAGTGTGGATCCAAGGGATTGCACTTGGGAGACTGTGGATTGCATGAAAAACCTTTCCCGAGTTGATATTAGGATAATTAATTGTTTGTCTGTTCTATGTATAGTGTTTGCATGTTTGCTATGGATGCTTAGTGTATGTCTTTGTACGTGTTTTATGATATAAAAATATTAAGCTTTTTATGTAGTTTGAATTATCTTCTTGTTTTCTAATTTCGAGACAAAGTTCTTTTAAGGGGGAGAGTGTAGTGACCCAGATTTAATAACTATTAAAATGGATATATAATTGTAATTTAAATAATAAATAAATGGATTTTTATTAATAAGTAAAACTATTTCAAATGATAACTAATGATGATATAATGATTTTATAATTTTGTTTACCAATATATACAGTTCATAGAGAAATAGAAAATGTGAACGGAAATTATTTTTCGAAATATTGATTTTTCATCTGTTAAAGGTTATCTACAATATCATAACACTATTTTAAACACATATGCACACACTACAAACTATCTTAACATGATGAATACGTGTATATATGCATGTATATACTTCCCTTTAAAGTTTTTATATATAAAGATAGGAGAAAATATTTTATAAATAAAAGTGTATATATTTTATTGTATAAAAATACTTATTTCAAAACATAGTACTTCAAATCATGGCATGAATAGTGTATGAGGGGGAGGGGGGAAAGGGAGGTACAATAGTGGATGTAAATGAGGGGGATGGAAATGGAGTGCATATATACATATTTAATTATAAGCACTTGTATATTTTTAAATATTTTCCAAATTCAATAAGTACTACTACTCTTTCATGTATCTCATTTTACAACCTCCATCTTCATTGCAAAATTCCTAAGAGATTTATAGTATACATCCATGGCTTCTCTTCGTAAATTTTAAAGTAATAAAAATCACCTTTTTAATAAAAATCTCATCTTAGTTCACTAAAACACTTCCACAAACCATTCTACACTTCACTCCAAAATACAAGCACCCACTCTCTAAATATAGGCGTGGTCGAGCCCAGTCTCCCTTGGCCGAGCCCAAACTTCCCTATGGCCGAGCCTAGTCTAAGTTTCAGTGAGGAAAACTCTTATTTTTGGAAAAGAAAATTACTTGGTTTTGATGAACTATATGTTGTAAAAATATAGTTATTGTTGTGTTGAAATATCATGCCGTTTTGATGGCATATGGTTATTAGTTTGTGTTTGAGTTTGGATTTGTGATTTCGATGTTAAATGATATTTTTGGATATGGATATGTGGATGGGTTATGATATGATGGTATTATATTTGTTAAACAAACCAAGTATACATGATGTAAATGTTGTGAAATTAGCACCTTGAAAAGCAGCAAAGGACTTGAGATCCGATTTGAAAACAAAAGTTTGTTTTATAGTTTTAGATTAGTAAATGTTTTCCAAGTTTCTCACTTTTGTCTAAGTTTTCAAAACTCTTCCTTTTATGTTTTTTCAAATAAGTCATAGGAAGTATTGAAGTTAGATAATCTCTTAGAAAATAATTCTAGCGAACTGTGCTCATAACAATAGTCGCTATGGATGTAGTTTGGACAATTTCACGATTTCAAGTTTTAAGGTGTTTTCTTTTGGATTGTTTTTGAAAATCCATTTCAAACTAATAAGTAAGTAAAAAGGTTAAGTTTATGTTATTTAACATATAATTTATTAACTAGGGTAATTATTATTTATTTATTTAATTAATTAATTAGGTAAAGTAATTAGAGTTTAAGAATTTATTAACAAAGTTAATTATTTTAATTAAGAAAGTTTTAAATAATGACTAATTAAGGTAAAAGAACATTAATTTTTATTTAATCAAGTTTATCTACTTTAGATAATTAGTTAATATGATATAATTATTATTAATTATTATTTAATTAAAGGTTAATTATCCACTTAATTTTGGTTTAGTTCTTAAATGAATCTTATTTCATTATAGTTTAACTAAAGTTTAATTATAAATAAATTTTACTAATTAAGGTTAGATTATGATTTTTGATTTCATTAAGATTAATTAAGGTTTATTAAGTTTTAAACTTATGAATTAATTAAGTTTTATTTATTTTAAAGTTTCTTTCAAAACTCTATTGGTTATTTATTATTAACCAACTTTCTTTTTAAGAAAATTATTTAAAACAAAAGGACATCTTGTCCATGCTATTAAGTAACCAAATGAATTAAAGCAGTTGTAATAATAAAAGTAAGTTGACTTTATTTATCACAAATATTGCACTTCAAAAACAAGATGAATACAAGGGAGTTAATTGCGATAAGCGGGCCATGATATTCTAAGCATATGGAATGTATGTTCATATGCAAACCTTTACAACCTGATAGTGGAATGGTCCACTATAAACAACTTGACCTTTAAAATTATCGAACGTTGATTTGGAGAGACCCAAATCGGATAGCACTTGTTACCCAAAAATCACTTCAAACAAACGTAGGCGTTTGAATTGGAAATAGTGACGGTAAGGTCCAATATGAAGACTTTGAAGTGCAAGGGCTATTTTCTATTGACCCCGAGGTTGATTCCAAAATGGATGTAGTGGAGGTAGCGCCTTCGGTTCGTTCATCTCTTGAACGACTTGTTTGGATGAATGTTGGCATTATGTCAGCATCTAGAAGGCAATGTTAGCATTCCAAGTAGTAGCGCTATAGTAAAGGTAAACGCCTCGAGCCTCATCAACTAGAAATAACCGAAACGGAGGATATACAACGAGGCTAAGTGGATTGCTCCGATTAGAGTAAGTCATCCTATCTAGAGTCCCTACTATCAACTCATGTATGTTTCGGTATGGTTGTTGATCCCAATCGAGGGGTGATCTTATTCGATAGTATCCAACAATGGATAGGTCGGTCTTGTGTTGGCAGAGGATCCTAACGAGGTCCTCAATGTTGTTTTATCTAGAGATGCACCGTGATGAGCGGTACCCCAATAACCATGTCATTGTATGGAATTCATTTCTTATAAGTGTCTTCGGTCTTAGTTGTATACCTATTATACTGGAATTTAATTAATGTAACAATTTCGTCTATGCTAACTATTTACTTGAAAACCCTATACATTATAATATCACTAGATTTTTGTATAAAGTGTTTTGGTCACCGTAAAGTAAAACCCGTCCATGTTTATATGCGGCATGTTCTTACGGGATACCTTTGATTTTCAAAGTGCTTTTATAAGAAAAAATATATTTTGAGATTACTCACATCGGATCCATGCCTGATCCAGAGTTTTACTTTCTTTTCTAAAACTCTAGGATTCTCTAATTTGTATGAGTAGCCAAGTGATTTAGGTTTCTAATGGTTGCAATTTGGAGGAGCCGGAGCAGGTGGCTTCACCATTAGCTAATTATTTCTATTCCCCATGTGTATGTATGTATGATCTATGTATTTTGTATGGGCATGTAGCTATAACTGTCCAATTGAAGGTTGTGATGTAATGACTTTGATGTATTATTATTATGGAAATGACTATGTAATATCCAATGTTATCTATTATATGTTGTTCTAATTCGTGGTGAGATTCTATGATTGTGTAGTTTCTTCTTATCTTTCCTTTTCTTCTCCTCTTAATGACTCATCTTTTGGAGTAAGAAAGGTGATTCGTAACAGTTATTATCTTAGTTAGAAGAGGAAGGCCAAGATTGAATATTCATAGCATTTCCTAGAGGGAAGATAGGACTATGATCTCATTCTGAAGTCCTTGGTGTAATCTAGCAACTTGACTTTTCAATTTCTAGAGATTTATTAAAAGGATAGTAATGGAATGGAACACACTAAGATTTTCAAGGAAGCAGTAGATGTTTTGAGCTGACGGTTTAGTGAAGTAGACTAGGTCATTTGCAAATAGAAGGCACACGATCCTAGGGTCTTTGCACTTTGGGTGTAACTCCAGCCACTTGCTATTTGCCTTGTGGATAAGCATGGAGTAAAGCACTTCCATTGCAATAACAAAGAGTAATGCGGAGATTGGGTCACCATGTCGAACGCCTTGAGTTCCTTTAAAGTATCCATAATACGTGTTGTTTCAGTGAATGGAGTAGTGAGGGGTTGATATGTAATATTAGATCCAAGCTAAGAAAGGGATGGGAAAGTCCATAAGGGATAGGATAGCAATAACAACCTCCTATGAAATAGTATCAAACGCCGTTTGTATATCATGTTTGAGAATACATTGAGAGGACATGTAGTTGCTACCATAGCAATTTAGCATTTTATGAGTAAGAAGCACATTATCAATGATAGTTCTCCTAGGGATAAAGGTGGTTTGATTAGGATAAACAATCTCAAACATAACACTTTGAAGCCTATTAACGAGGATCCTAGAGATGCATTTGTAGGTGACATTTGCATATGATATAGGTCTAAATTGGAATACATGCTTTGGATTTTCCACTTTAGGGATAAGAGATAGGTTGATGAATTGATTGTTGGTAAAAGCTTGTTTGTGGAGAAGAAGTACAAAATGACATTAGTGAAGTCTTAAGCAATTAAGTCCCATGCATCCTTGAATAAGAAGGATTTAAAACCATCAGTCCCACCAGTGTTGTTGGAGTTGAGTGAAGTAAGGGCGTCTCAAATTTCAATTCCAAAAACCTGAGCAATCAATTTTTAGGGTTTTAGAAGGGGTATAGAAAGGCAGATTCATAGTAAATAAGGGATTGACATCAGGTTTGTGAGAAGCATCAGAGCCTAGAAGCCTGGAAGTGTTCAACAAAAGCATCGTTGATAGAGTTAGGAGTAGTATGGTACTAGTCAATACTGTCAGTTATAGCATGAATAAACTGGTTAGCCTATCTTCACCTTAGTGTAGAGTGGAAAAATGACGTGTTCCTATCACCAAGAGTTTCATGTAACTCTCTTATTTTTTGATGTGTCATCGCAGCTTCCTTGAGGAGAGAAGAACTAAGCTATTTAAATAGGAGAAATTCATATTCATGAAGAGAGTTATGTGATGGATTAACAGAAATTAGCGATTGAAACGAGGATAGATCATTACGCAGCTAGAAGGACAGTTTGCTTCCATTCCCAAAGATCTCTTTAGCCCATTTCCTAAATTCATCTTTCATGAGCTTAAGTTTAACTTGAAACTTTAACATAAGATTTCTAAAGACCATAGTAGACCATACCTACAAAATAATAGCTTTATAATGTTCATGTTGAGTCCATGCATTAAAATGTTTAGAAGAGGGAAATTTGCTCATGACCATGGAACAATCAACCCATCTAATGAGAAGTGGGTTGCCATTAGAAATCGTAGGCATTAAGGATAGGCAATGGATTGAAGTCCAGTGGGATAAGGATTCAGAATTGTAGAATGCATGATTTAACTTACAACAAGTTCTAACTCCATACCTAGATCTATTATTCTAAGTGTAAAGTGGGTCAAAGATTGACATAGGGAGAAGGATTAATTGAGAGATTGCTTGGTTAAGAGGAGAAATTTCTCCAAGGCTAAGAAATTTTAAGTCGATCTTTTGGTTTGGTTAAGACATGTAGTTGAAGTCCCTAAAGCATAACCAAAGGTGACGCAGCGGATTAATCAAACAAAACTTCAATCGATGAAATGTAGCAATCGGTGAGTTGAAGATACCAAAATGCCCAAGTTCGTTGATCCAAAGATACCGAACTCTAGCTATCTCAAACACGTTGATAGCGCACTATACCGTGTTCAAAGATCTACGATTCTTCGCACGTTGATCTAGCGCACTAGATTCCGTGAATCGGCTTCAACAAACGTGGATTCGAGCGCACTCGAATGACGTAAGTGGAGATAGGAGATTACACTCAACTACCAATTGGTATGAAAGCACAAAGCTAACAAAAGAGAAATTTTATTCAAAATCAACAACCTCAAAAATTACAACACACACGCTATTTATAGAGAATTTCAACTCAACGCAACAAGCAACACCCAACTCTTAGGTCGGCACCGACTCACGACCCAACTTAGGTCGTGACCGACTTAACACTATACGACTCATCTCCTTACAACAAAACAATAGGCAAACGACTTACGCAAGGTCGTTACCGACCTAACTAACTCCAGATACACGACTCAACATAGTAACACACCTGACCGACTCAAAAGTATACGACTCAACAAGCCCAGCCTTATGGCCACACCTCCGACTCAAGAAAACAATTAACGACTCAACTTGCCAAGCGACTCACGACTCAACCGACTCATCAACTGACCGACTCAACACTCATACGACTCAAGCTTCCCAGTTCCTTGCCGCATGACTCAGTTAGGTCGTGGCTGCTTCCTCTCTTGTTAAGTCGTAGCCGACTTAGGCTCTTAACTCGTGCTTCATTAACTCGTAACTCGGCTTCACTAGCTCGTAGCTCTTTCTCCTTAGGTCGGTCCCGACTCATGACCGCCTCCAGCTCCTTCTCAGTGACTCGTGCCTTTTCTTCCTGTGTTTCATTGAGTCGTGGACGGTCCAAAAGTTCTCCCTTAGGTCGGAAACGACCTATAGCCAACTCCTTAAGTCGTGAACGACTTATCTTAACTCGTAGGCTTTTCTCCCGTGAGCCTTTAAGTCGGAAACGACTCATAAGTACTATCCTAGTTCGTGAATGATTCATTCCTTTGGCCTGATCTGCATCAAAAGGACACTAGATTGAAGAAGAGGCAAGCTACTAAGACCAGAATTAGAGGAGAGGTGTGAACAAAATAGATGAATTAGTTGGTCAGTGGTAAGAAGATTAGAAGCATAATAGGTTATGGATTGTAGATGACTAGAATTATTTCATATGGAGCTTGCAGTGGATTGTGCACAATTTTCTATTCATTCATAATTCTCATGGTGGCAAGAAGGGTTTGCACTTCATCTAGCTTCGTTTCACACAATCCTATCATTTGGACATTCTTTTGATGAATAATGTTTCTTATTTCAATTTTCTTGGAAGGGATATGAGCCCCTCTTATATTTCACATAGCTATATTATGGAGCATCATTGGGGAAAATTGGGGAGGGGGGGGGGGGAGGGGTAAGGGAAAGAGCATGAAGCGAGCGTATCTTCGAGCCCGCTTAGCAGAGACTTAGATATGATCAAAGGCAAATCTCATCCATTATTGAAGTCATCAGTTGTGGCTTCCTTTTTCTTTCTGCTACATTTTAAAGTTTTTGGTGCAGCACTAGATAGGTTCAAATTAGTAGGAGAGGATGAGGGATTAGAGTTATGGGGAGGGAGAATGAGGTATGGAGGGGGAAGAATGTGTGAGTAAGGACCAACAATAGGAACTGAATATATGATTATATGATTTTAATATATTATTATTAGTGCTCAATATGATTATATATGATTTTAATATTAGTACTTAGCTATAATTTTATATGATTTTAATGTTACAACTTCTGTAAGTATGTAAGTGGCGATGAAGGTGAAGTAAAGCATATTTTGTACAATGTTACAAGGGTTGGCCTAACTCTAACTGAATTTGGAGATCCAAGCGAGCAGAATAGGTCAACTTTAGCTAGCGACACATGGGACTGAAATTTTTATACAACTGGGAGTCTTTGGATTATGTACTGGACCTTGCCTCCTTGTTCTCTAGGTTTCTACATGCTATTGGGTATATTTAATCTTTGGATGGTATTTATTCTTCCTCTTCTAAGGGGGCTAGTATGTATTTTGTTTTTTCGCCGCCGAGACATTATCGTCTCGCTCCTAGTTTGTAGTGTCATTGTAGTTGTTGAGGCATATTAGCCTCACACATTTTTCATATTATAAATAAAAAAAGTGGAGACCACTATAAAACTGGTTTGCCTTGGCAAAAAATATTAGTACTTGATTCATCAACGTTGATTTTACATTAATCAATTGCAATCTAGTCTAAATTTTGAATAAAACTTGCCGAACCAAATATAGGTTTCTAACTTCAAATTTGGATTTTGAAATTTATATCATTAAATTTATGTTAAGTATGTCTAATCAATCTTTATTATTAATATTTGGATTTCATAATATCTTGTAATTAAACATACACTTTACATTAATCAAACAAAATTAAAGCAATTGATATATACATATAAAAGCAAATATATACATGGTAGATATAAATCGCAATATCCACATATGTATATATTGACCTTGTTGTTGTTTTATTTTATGTCAGGTTATACATTGTATTATCACATGTCATTTTGTACAATGATTAGGTATAGTTTTAGTAGAATGTTTGGAAAAGAGGAAGGTGTAATCAATTGTTGATATCACCTTTTCATCTCTTTCTTTTAGATCTTGATGTGATTACATCCAAGTCTAATAGTATGTTCATTCTCATTTTTAAACACCTTTTAGAAATATGAATATATCTGATACATACATACTTATTCATATCTCATGCTTAATTAAATTGATTTAATTAATTAAGAATAATAAAATATTAATAAAATATGATTTATTAGTAACAACTAGAATGGATCTAATGAATCCAATTAGACTTTAGGCCAAGTATGATCCAAATAGGGGATTTGATGAAATCTACCCATTTTATCTATTATAAAACATACCAGGTTCCTTCAATAGTATCTGATCCTAAATGGTGTATGCAGTCTAACCAGTCACACATTTAGGGCTATCTAAATAAACTTCTTATCCAATGAGTGCCTAGAAAAATAATGTCTACGTTTGGGGATGAATAATCAAGTATTGTTTCCTCCTTGTCTCAATTGTAAATCCCAAATTTAAATGGGCAAAACAAGTCCAAAAGACTAGCCCTAATGTAAGGTCCGAATTGATTTTAGCCTTGGCTAATTTTCATTTTGAAATTTGAAAATCAAAAATCATGTTCTAATTTTAAATTTAAGTTTAAAATACGAAAGGAATTTTATAAAAGTTATTAAATAAATTTGAAAATTTGAAAATTGTTTTTAGGAAACCAAATAATTTTCAAAATTTTAACATATTTAATTAAAATGATTAGTTAAATTATATTAAGAAATTAATTAAGAGTTAATTAATGAAAAAGATACATACATTGAATATATATGTAACTATAATTGTTATAGTTGTATATTTATCCTAAAATTGTTTAAGATAAATGTATTAAATTTTTTGAACTAATTAAAATCTTTAATTAAAATGTTTAATTTAATAAACGGTTTTATTTAATAATTAATTTATTAAAGTAATTAATTAATACACAGACACACATACATACATTGAGATATGTGTGTGTGTGTATAAACAAAACTATAAATGTTATAGTTGGTCATTTATCCTAAATGGTTTGAGATGAATAAAATCTAAAATTTTAAATACAATAAAATTAAATTAAATTAAATTAGGAATTAAAAATTAGCTAAATATGATTTAGGCAAATTCTATTCATACACCAAACATCACCTAACATACACCATTACTTTTTCTAAAAAATATATTACTAAATTACGTTCCTTTTAATTGCATTCTAATGTTTTTCTTATAACCCATCAAACTTTACCATTAAAGTTAATGGTATTTGATGAATTCTATACTTTTTTGTGAAGAAGTTAATGAATTTTTTACCATGAAACCTAAAATATCAATTAAGACAACTTTCATAACTATCTATCTTGATTTTAAAGCGCGTACTGTATTTTCTAAAATTAAAGTTGATTTTGATGAAATCTTTTAGTTGCTTCATTCATGGACAATAATTTTCCAATATGACAAGATATCCAATTGATACCAATATGTGTCCAAGCTAACAAAGGTATATGATGAAAATGTATTTAGATAGGTACCTTTTTTTACCTTGAATGAATGTTTCCAAATGTTGGTTCCCATGGTTTAATCACAAACATTTTACCCCATGTGACCAGTGGGCCAGCTTCCAGAAATTTGTTTTTATCTTCATTACAAGCAAATTCAAAGTAAAAAAATGTCATTCAGACTTAACTTGGTAGGATCCCTTCAATTCCCAGTGTCTGCTTAGATGATTAAACATAGTGGTGTAAGAGAAGTTTCCATTGAGGAAAAAGATGACAAATTGATCAGATCAAGAGAGTAAGCTAGCTTCGGTGAATTTTGAAGGAACTGCTAAAGGCTTACTAGTGTAGTCTAGATCGAAAACACGCGAGATGAAGATTCCAGCGTTCATTGATTTGGCCTTGAAAAGTGAGGACCAATTGTAGGTTGAAGCAGGTAGTGATTTCGAAGGGTCAGGTAGGGCAGGTGGAGGCGCAGGAGAAGTCGGAGAGGGTAGTAATGGGGAATAAGGAGTTGTAGTACGTTGGGTGGGTGCAGTTGACAAGGCAGGCTGTGTAACTGGTGGAGGAACATAAGTGACGTTGTAGGGAAGGATAGTGGAAACAGTGGATGGGATGGTATGGGAGATTAAAGTCAACGAAGGTAGTGGGTTGGTAGAGGAAGAAGAAAGGACGGGTGTACGAGGATGGGAGAGGAGAGAGAAGAGCGGTGGGGTTCCCATTAAAAAGTAAGAGGACGTGAAAATGAAAACTCCAAAGTTAAGCGTGCTTGGGCGAGAGTAGTACTAGGATAGGTGACCTCCTGGGAAGGGTGCGATCATACCAGTACTAAAGCACCGGATCCTATAAGGGGGAGAATGTAACGACCCTTAATTTCACCTTTTTGATTGTGAATATTTAATTAATTTTAAATATTTAAATAACTGATTTTAAAATATCAATAAACGTTTTTAATTAATAAATATTAATTTCAAACTTTTATAGAAAAATATTTATAAAAGTAAATAGTTCGAATTAATATTGATATTGTGACCAACAATTGTTTCATCGATAAGGATCTCGAAAGGGGTGAAATTTTCATTTCGGCGCATTGTCTCGGATTTTACGAAACTATTGCCATCAGAATTAGAATAAAGAGGCGTTGTACGCCAACGAGTTTCATGGTGACCAGACATGCGGTTTGATCGCATGAGTTCACAATGTGTAACGTTTTAATTAGAGAATTGAGTAAAATATTATGTTATCATCTAAACAGACTTACCCTTATCTCACTCTTTCACTTTTCCCTCTTTTCTTTGTTTCTCTGTTTCCTGTAAACATTTTAACCTATCCACCACCATCAAAAAATAAAATCAAGAGATAGACTCAACGACAATAATCATAACACCGGACCCATTGTACTCGTGGAGAGAAGTGCTTCAAATCTATATAGGGTTGGTCATATGTGATGGTGGCTGGAAAAGGTCAACAAGTTCTTATCGTGAATGGTGGATGAAGGGGAGGAGAGGGAGGCCATGATTGATCAATTGGAGAGTGGCACTATAAAATTGGATCGAAGAGAAGTCAATTGGCGCCAGAAGAAGGAGGTTAGATCACCTCTAGTGGAACATGAAACACCCCCCACACCCCTTAGTATACCCAAAAAGGGCACATGAAAGGATATGGTGCATTATAGATATAGCTAAAGCATCATAGAGGCTAAGATTTATAAGGAAAATAAATATAAATAGCGGAAACATTTAAATGGTAACTCATTATTCAAAATAGAACTTCATAAATAAGTCCGAAAAACATCACACGTCTCAAATACCACATACACATGTCTTATGGAAAATACATCTCAGTCTCATAAAGTTAGAGTACAATAAAATAACCATCCTTCTCATAAGTACCGGTACATCAAAACCTAAATGAAAAGATAACTAAAAAGAGGAAGAATGCATGAAAAACTCCGGGAATGTATCTCCAAGAAATCTGAATCAACTATCCTTGCCTCTGCTAGCCTATGGGGAGGGAGGGGAAATAGAGGAGTGGGTTAGACTATAAGTCTGGTGAGTAAAAGTATTTACTAACATTTCTAAGAAAGATAAATATAACAGACTTAAAAATAGTTCTAGTATAAAGAAATGAAAAGATAATGCTGGAATAATATACTATTTAACTGATTCAGTTTGCTTTAATTGTGACTGTTTGCACTTGTCTTAGATTACTGCTTTGATAAGGCTGAAACCCTAATCCTATTTTAATTAGGCTGAAATCCTAATTCTACCCGTTGAATGGCCTTCTATCTCTGTTATGCCACTGTGAGCTAGTCCCATCCTATGGGCCCTATAGCAAAAGACATAATGCTTGGAACGCAGTAGCGATTTACTTACCCTAGTCAGTGCTGCACGCTTGGTCATCGTGGTAAACGTTAACTATTGCTCCCTCTTATGACCTCTTACCTGCCTTATCAGCATAAGCGTGCCCAGCCTCACCTGATCTGTTGTGAGACCATCGGTCCTAGTCTAAATGGGTTCTGCCCAGCCTTACCTTAGTGTTATGTGAGACCAACAGTCCTAGTCTAAAAGGGAATGCTGCTGGTGCAGGTCCAATCAAAAAAAATGTAGTTGCGCTGTAACAGCCCACAAATCCGTACATCTTGAGTCAACACTATTCTACAACAATCAACTCAAGTTGTACAGAAATACAAACCATTTGGGTTAAAGAAGATGAGGTAGAAGAAGAAAATAGAAAACATCAACAGAATCTAACCATCGCAGCGGAATAAAATATAATAGATATTAAATGATCTTTACTCTAAATCAAATATCTCTGTTTATATATTACATCATCAGAGTACAACAATCACAGCTCAACATCAATACCATACAAACGGATACACAACAACTCAACACAGCGGAATATATATAAACAAGTACGAGAGTACGTGTCGTCATCCAGCTCGTCTCCTGAGCTCCACAGCATCATATCTTATATCCTATAATACTCGGTCTCACCCGAGCATTATAGTTAAATAACACCCGAGTCAGTCTGGAATACCAGCGTGAGAAAATCACACCCAATTGATTATTGAAGTTTCAAAAATCCTTTGAAAACAAAAGCATCTTGTAAGACCATGCCACAAATAAACATGTCGGGTTTTTACCTTACGATAGCTAAAACAATTTTTATAGAAATCCTATGATATTATAATAGGGTCTATGTATAAATACTCATAAAATAGCCGAAATTGTTATATCTATTAAATTCCAGCTACTAGCCACAGAGTGGGTAATACAAACAAAACTCGTACAAGGCTCATAGGGAGAATGGATTCCAACTAATGACTAGGCACTGGGGTACCACCTGTCACAGTACGGAGCCTAGATCACCGTACCGAGGAGTACGCCCGCTCCCCTGCAACACAAGACCGGGACTACCCCTTACTGGATAATCCCGAGTGAGATCACCCCGCGGTTGCGATCAGCAACCGCCCACTAAGCCGAAATAAAAAGGGACATCTAGACTGGAATGACCTCACCCTGCTTGGGTGCTACCCACCTAGCCTTGCTGCATAACCCCTGATTTTCAGTCATTCCTATTTGATGAGGCTTGAGGCTAAGCGTTACCTTTTTAGAACATATCCCTTAGAATTCCCATCATCCACCTGACGATGTTTCGCAAGCATTCATCCGTACAAGTCCTTCCTGGGTACGAACGGAGCCGAAGGCACTATTCCTACTACATCCATTTTGGAAATATCATCGGGATTAGTAGCGACTAGCCCTTGCACTTCACTACTCCATCTTCGAATCCAAAATCATTTTTCACGAAAACGTACAAACCGGATCGAAGTGGTTTTCGAGAAATAAATCTCGATCTCGATCTCTTCGAAACGATCAACGCATTTGTCCAATATTGATAGTCGGTTATTTAACTATCAATTTATATTCACAAACATCCATCAAAACAATAAATAATTTCCCAAATTATTTATTTATCTCAAAAATATCTTCACAAGATATATTTTCACTTTTCAAATTCCTTTGAAAACAGTTTTCAAAACTATCTGCCTTTCTCAGAATAAATTCCAAGTATTTCTATTTCCACTGGAATCACCAAGCATAAAACTTTAGATTTTTAAAATAATTTAAAAACACTTTATTTTAAAATATATTAGAAAATTTTACTTTAATACTTAATTTAAAACAATGCTCTGGAAATACTAAAATAATGTTACCTTATAACTATACATTAGATTTTCTTCTTTAAATTACCAAATCATTCGTTAAATAATTATTACGATAATAGAATAAAATAAAATACTTAATTTGGAATTTACTTTAGAACATTTAAGTTAAGACTACTTCAATAATTTGCTAAGATATATTTCATATCAATATTTAAAAATAAGGTTACTTTATAAAATATAGAACTAGGTTTCCACTTATTAAAACCTAAAACTAAGTCATTCTTAAAATAATTACTAATATAATAGATTAAAAGGAAATACTTACTTTAGAATTTAAATATTTAGAAATAATAAATTTTTCAAAACATACTTTTAAAACAACTTTAAAGCCATTAATTTATATTTAAAAATTAACTTTGCAACATACTTGGTTATTCAGGGAGAATTCCCAATCTCAATCACTTAAATCAATTTTCCGAAATTGATTCCCAATTTATTCCATTCGAAATAAATCTCTTTACGTACTCGGTCCATTCCAATATTTATTAATTATGGACCTTATTATTAATGTCATTATTTTAATTCTTTTATCTGAAATATACCAATTTCAGGTTATTCCCAATTCCTTCTTAAATAATTTAAATCTTAATTTTAAATAAATGTTTTAATCGTACTAAAGTTTAAAAATTCATTAATCTTCTATTTATTCAAAATTTCCCTTCCATATACGGAATTTATTTATTCGAATTTGAAACTATTATTATTCTTATCCAATTCATTCCTAATTTATTTAAATTCTCTATAATTATTTTACTTACAAATTCTCTTCATTTTATTTCCAAAACCCAATT
Organism: Allium cepa; assembly: GCA_030765085.1. Taxonomy (NCBI): domain Eukaryota; kingdom Viridiplantae; phylum Streptophyta; class Magnoliopsida; order Asparagales; family Amaryllidaceae; genus Allium; species Allium cepa. The sequence continues at coordinate 87,894,839 of CM060930.1, read as the reverse complement.
CTATATATCTTGATAAATTAGTGTACCGGGACATATTCAGGTAAACCATAACATCCAATATTCCAACTGTCAATAATATTCATCACAGAATATAAAATAATCACAACAGAGAGTATTAAATAATTTAAATAAATGTTGAGGGATCCAGTTGGATCCCTCCAACCTGTTTTCCCTGCATCCACAGACATTAGCACAATACAATATTCCAATTCCAAAATATCATACTATAGCACATTAATCAATTCAACCATTCAAACAATTATTAAAAATTTAATCATTTGAATTTAAATTTAAATTTAACTTAGTGAGATTAACTCACCTTCGATTTTTGTTTTACATTCCAATTCAAACTCGCCTGGTTTTCCCCACGACTTTAGACCTTGTATAAATATTTATAGTTTATTAACATTTGAACCACTTGAATATTCAATTACCATTCAATAAATTTAATTAACTAATTATTTTGTTAATATTCGAATAAATCGAACAAATAATTTCCATTTGCTAAATTTAGTTAAATTAACAAATAATTTTTATAATCACCGATCATAAATAATTAACTAATACTTTGGGTTTAAAATAATTTCTCTTTAACCATTTCTAAATTAATTAAACAAGTAAATTACAAAGTTATCTTCCTTTTGAAACATATTTTTTTTTTTACCTATAAACATATTTTATTGAATTCTTAAGAAAATAAAAATCCTATTTCAGCCTATATATATACTTATAAAAATAATTTATATTACCATTTTAAAAGTTTTCTACTACCTAAACCTTACCTACAATATCTTTTTCTGTTAGATTCATCGATTACTGAGTTGAATACATATGTATAAATTAATTTAAATTAAAACAAACTTCTAAATTATACCTTACTGGAGTTCTAAGCCCTAGAACAATCCCCTTGCTTCGATAACGACGCGAGTGCCACCACACTGCCTGCCGCACTTTGCCCTAGCCCCTACTGTCGCACGCGAGCTCGAGCCACGATGAAACCCAAAAATGGATCAGAAACCCTCGACTACACCGATGCAGAGCCACCCACCTTAGGTTGCGCGCGTAGCCGCACCTCGACTCACAAACCCCCCCCCCCCCCCCCGATGCAACTCCCTACGTGATTCGACACTCAACAGCGCCGCCGAATCTTCCCTCGATTACCTCGATCGATAGCTCCAGCTCGAATGAAAGAGAAGGGGAAGAAAAAGAAGTCGCGATTTGGTTTCGATCTGAAAGAAGTGGGGCGGGTTGGATTTGGATTTTGATTTGAGAAGGGGGTTTTGATTTCGAACAGAGAGATTTGGTTTTGATTTTGTAATGTAAAAGAAGCGACATTTTTATTTTTTTCTGAACGATGAAGGACACTCGCGTGATAAAAATAACAACAACGAAGGGAACAGGAATAGACATTATCGTACTAGAAGCTGAGAAAAAGGAGACAGGATTTGAGGGAAATTATAGTGATGGTGATTAGAATTCGGCTGAAGGGAAATTTGATAAGTAAGAATATAATATATTTGAATTTAAATTGTCTCCATACAATTTCAACGTGTTTAGATATTGTATGCTCACACAATAACTTCAAATACTACGAAAATTGAAATCCAAAAATAATTCAATATTTCGGATCCAATGGAACTGGTTTCGTCGAATTCCGAGACTGTGTCTCGGAAGGCTATTTTTAAATTCAATTTTAAAACGATAATAAATTTCAAAACTGAACAGATCACTGTTAAATTAAATTTTAAAACTTATATTATCCTCAGTATTATCAATATAAATTTTATAAGCTTTCAAATTATTTTTAATAGGCTTAAAATTCTAGATTCAACATTTCATCCAATTTTAAATTATTTAAATTCAATAATTAAATTATCAAATGAATTGTGATATTCGTAATTCAAGTTAAAATTGCTCTATTGAATACTTAAAATCAATTAAATATTCCGATTTTAAATGCTCGAAAATTTCGGGTCATCACATGCGCCCCTTGCCCAAATCTCCTGATTCGAGCTTTTATCTATTGACCAATTATTTACCATAGTTAGCATGTCCTAGCCTCATCAAGCTATTGTGAGACCATCAGTCCTAGTCTGAAAGGGTCCTACCCCGCCTCAAATAATTTGTTGTGAGACCATCAGTCCTAGTTTGAAAGGGAATGCTGTATGTACGGGCTCTGCTTCTATGTTTTGCTTATGAACTTAGTGTAAGTTCTTAAAATAAGCCACTTCTGTTATTTCTGCTCTTTTTGCTTATTAATTTAATCTAAGTCTTTAAAATAAGTCATTTCTGTCATCTCTGCTAATTTGCCTATTAACTTAATTATAAGTCTTAAAGTAAACCTTTTCTATTATTTCTAATTATTACATATGTTATAATTTTCTTATTAACTTAGTCAAAATTTTAAAATAAGCCTTTCTGTTCTTTTTGCTTAATTATAACCTACGTTATAATTATTACTCTTATGTTTTATCTTTTAGTAATAACCACTAGTTATAAACATGTTTGCAAATGTCTTAAATTTGCTTATTTCAGTCTATCTTCTTTTTATTATAGTTTTTATTTTACATCTGATTTTTGTACATTTAATGTTTTCTATTTTAATCCATATTTGGGAATTATTCTCTTTTTTAATATTCTGATATTTTATTCGCGCAAAAAGGAATAAAAAGAAACTAAAATTTACAGGCTAAATTCTAGCTTAAAACAAATGTAAATAAATGCAAATAATTGTAAGTAACCAAATAAAATAGCTGAATAAAAAAACTGAATAAAATAGACTGAATTTTTTTTGAAAAATAGCTATAAATAAATTATGTAGAAATTGTCTCAAAATTGTAGAAAACTACAACTATTGAGAACCCTATTATTTTAAATTACTTAAAAATCTAAAATAATTACTTAAACACTCACCTGTGGTCCTTAGCTCTAGTCCTTGGTCTTCCTTGATTCACTTCTAAAGCGTAGAATATTTTATCAAAAAGGTTTCCTCCTTAGTAAAATTTTCTATTAGGGTCCAGCTTTTGGCAATGAACCCAAATAGGAAAATATCTGAATGAGAAAAATAGCTAGGCCTAAGGTCTTATTTATAGTGTAGTTTAAAGGTCTCAGACCATTGTATTTGAAGATTAAATCTGGTGCAACCATGTCATAGGCTCACTGGGAACCGTTGGATGGAAGCACGAATGCACAGGATTGAAGAAAAGTTGAAAAACACGTCATAGTTTTAACCTGGACAAAACTACGTACAAAAACATACGTGGGCCGACCGTGCTTATGTGAGGATCAACATGTAGGTCAACCTTACTATGGTGAGCGTCGACCTGATCGACCTAACCCATTGTTTATTATTATTATTTTTTCATTTTCTTCAATGCTTGTTTATTTCGTAAATTCTTCGTTTTAGCTCGGATTTTGACAAACTATATATGGAAATTGACCAGAAAATTACTACGGACACAATGGTGCAACATCCATGACTCAATTCCAATAATTTCACAAACTTATTTATTATTTAATTAATTCTTTAATAAATTATTATAGCTTATATTTTGGGTTGTTACAGAACACAACAATAACAAACTGGTATTTCGAACTGTTTAAATTGACAATCATCCACACATGTTAGACTTAAATTGTTCAAACAATAGATTGTTAAAATTCCCAAAAAATGTAATTTTAAAAATCTAAATTTTTGACACATTAAAATAAAATATTTATAGAAATCAATATTTATAAAACTCAAATATTTCATATCAAACTTTGGAAACCATTTTTCAAAAATAGACCAATGGTGTCCGTATGTAGTTTCTATCATATGGTCAAGTGATAAGGATATTTATCATTTCATTCTGCAATTTAAATTTAATATTTACGGGTATATATCATTTCAACCCACAATTCCAAAATTTCAAAATCAACGAAAATCGCTTGGATTTATCATTTCAGCCTATAACGATTTTCCCTTAATCTATTAGATCGTTCAAATATGTATCATTTCAACCCATAGGGAATTTCTATACTATAGGGAACTTGCAGAGTGAGAACAATATGATAATAATATAACATTATCAACAACAGGCTTATATCAAGATTGACAATATAATATGTATATAACAGGTTATTAGTGTCAATACTGTCAATTAGCATATGTGAATAGATGCAAATAATAACATATCATATTTAACGATTAAGTAACTAAAAATTTAAATTTAACAACGTATTTAAATCATCATTTCATGTAAATTAAATTTACTAAATATAAGAATGTTAACCGTGAGTGATTGCTCACGTTTCGACGCTAGAGAACAATGAGAATGGAAACAGTGACACAGATACGCACGGACAAGCTAGAATTGTGGAAAAATCTCTGGACAGCAACAGAAACAAGCGAAGAAAGGTGGACTAGAGATCGATGAAAACTATATATATATATATATATATATATATATATGATTTTCTTCTTAAAATCAATATTCAACTTAAAACCCATATTTAAAATAAAATCTTCATATTATATTTTAAAATCAATAGTTATTAAAACGCATATAAAATCAAAATATCTACATATTGAAATTTAAAAATCTATTTTAAAATAAAAATATTTATGTATATATTATAATTTAAATATATATATTATATTGCAAAATCATTATCTAATTTAAAACAATATCTAGTATAAACAAAAGAGAAATGGTAGATCCAAATATCAAGTATCCAATATAATATATGTGTAATATATATATGAAATCAAATATCAAATATAATTTTTTATATAAAGAGAAGGCTTGGAGGATAGAGGAATGCTAGCTGTCAGGGCAAGGAGGAGTGGGGTTTAGGGTTCAGGGAGTGGATCATGCTATCATTCGGATGAGGAGGCTCAGATGCTATATTTATGCGGCATAGGCATAAAGATGGCTGCAAGGCTGTCACAGGACAGAGGTTGTTTGTCGAGGGACAGAGTTGATGGGTCAGGCTTGGACCAGAGATGCAGTCGGCTGGCCAAGAAGGTGCTTGGGCGATCGGCTGTTGTGTTGCTTTCGGAGGTCGATGACAAGCTCATGACTGAAGGAGTAGTGGGCGGTTGATTGTAACGAAAGTGGTGGAGGCGATTGGTCTGGTTGTGGAGAGGAGTTGCATGTTGATCAATTTATGGCCAAGATAGGAGTTCTAGCAGCTAAAGGGAGGTTGAGTGGTGATTTGGAAGAGGTTGTTCGTCTGTCAAATCTAGCAGTGCATGCAGAGGAGAAATGGAGCACGCACGGTGGAGGGTTGTTAGCATGGTGATCAGTTGCAGGCGTTGGGTTGGTGAAGAGGCAAGGGTCTGGTGGAGAAAGACATGAGCGATGGCTGAATAGGCATGGCCGATGGTGAGGCAAGAGAGAGGAGAGAAGGGGTCGGATGTTGCAGCTTGTGGCCATGAGTGGTGATGGTGTGTGGAGTGTGGCGTACGGTGGTGGACATGGAGGACGGGTCGTGCACATGGCCTTCAGTTATAGGTTTGGTGACCAAAAGAAGGTGGGAAGAGGAGGCTGATCTCATGTGTGTGGTCGTTCGTGTCGAGAGGAAAGGTGGGAAGAGGGGAGGGCCATGGGTAAGTCGCGGAGGAGAGGTTGAAGTGGGAAGGAATGGTGACGGTCGGCCATGGGAAAATAAAGGAAGGAAATGAGAAAGGACTTCTTAGAAAAAAGTTATGCAACTGTTACATAACTTTATATGTATTATTATTCCAAGATTAGAACGAAAGAATGTTAAAAGACAGCGTTAAATTTCATAGAATAATAAAAGTCATGACTGGAATTTCAAGAAATAATAAAAGCAACTAGCTATTGGTTGTCTCGGGGAACAAACAAAAGGACATAGACCCAAAAGGTCCAAATGCAGAACCAATATGGCTAGTCATTTCACAGATTTCGTTGCGCAACGGACATCGAAATGTACAAATGAATATATTGCAGAGATCAACAAGATGAGACTAATAGAATGGTACATAGATATCAAAAATATGACCATCCTATCAAAAGTCGATATTCGTTGTCAACTGCTGCAAATTCGTCGAAAATAATATAAATGGGGCTAGAGAAGTCCAACTTTGACGAAACGAATTATGACGTCTCACTCAGAAAATAGTTTACATTTTTATTATATATAAATATTCATATTTCAAAGATATTTTATTTCCATCAATTTTAACCAATTTAAATTTAAATAAAATTAGACAACAAAATAAACTTCCATATTTTTTGATGAAAAACTGACATTTTCTACGTTTAAACAGACGCATTTCAAATATCAAAATTTCATTGCTAAATTTTAATTATTTATTTTCATTAAAATTTCAGTTCATTACGTTATAAAAATCATTAAAAATTACGGGTCGTTACAACGACTGTAGAATTTCGCATGTGACATGAGCAGGTTGCGATCTGGTAGGGGTGCTAAACCTTGTGTGGTGGTGGCCATTGTGGAGCATGCACAAAGAGAAGGTCGTTAAAGCAGGCAATGTTTTATTTCTCGGAGTATTTCTCGAGATTGGGTGGGCATAAAGAAGTAGGGAAGAAGGATTAAGGTAATAACTGATTAAATTAAGCTGATTAATTAATATTTTAAATTCGAAGTCTTACAAAATTCATATCTTCCACATAATAGGTCCAATTGAGACACGTTCTTTTGCATTATGCTACGAGTGTTATCTATGCATTGGAACTAATTTCGTCAAGTATGGAGCCAATAAGATATTTAGCTAAAATCGAACGTCGTTCGATTTTAGATCAAGTAGGAACATTAAGCATCAGCTAGAGTTTTGGTGAGTTAACTCACCTTTGGATGAACACTACATGATATATGATAGATGTAAATTATGATTTGTATGCTTGGATGATTTGTTTATTTGGTTTGGTTGAAATCCCGCTTTAGGAAGTAGGATGGTATATAAAATGAAATACATAAAACTCATGAAATTTTGTAGGGGGATCCAGATTCCTCCCCGCTATTGATTTTAATTTCATTTACATGCTTGTTGCATAAATTATTAAATGCTAAAAGCTTGGTAGTTTGAGTATTTGGATATGCCTTGATATGTCGCAAAAGTTGAATTCTTTTAGTATAAAACAATAATGGCATTGATTAATTGCTAAGGTAGATCTAAGCCTCATTATAGTATTTTGGAAATTTTATTAATTGCTGTTTTTGATTTGAAAATGGTTTTGATTCGAAGGACGACTTTAAATGTGATTTTTGGAATTTTCTATAGCATTTTATTTAGAAATTGTTTTTGAACTTCTTTATTTTATATCAACCTTTTTGTTAGTTTCTTATTTATATGGGAATGTTTTAAAAGTATTTTGGGAAGTATTTATTTTATAGAAAAGTTAATATAATAATAGTTATTTCTTCTAAAGATAAGGATTTATCTTTCATAATTTAGCAATTCTGTTTTAAAAGATGATAGAAATATTTTGGAATAAATATTGGTGAAACACTTTGTATAAAATGTTTTATAGAGAGAGATTTATAAATGGTACTTTACAAACAAAAGAATATATTTATAAATTATATTTTATGAATGGAAATGATATCATTTTGTTGAATTGGAATAATAAATCATATTTGTGAATGTATAGTGATATACGGAATGACCATTTTCTGGTAAGTATTTAGTCCTATCTTGGAACTGAAGATTTGTGATTTATATGAAATTTAAAATAAGGATATTTAAGGGAGTTTTATAAATAAATTTAGAGATTTATAATAGGTTTTTATAAATAAATTTGAGATTTATAAAAGAAGTTTTATAAATAGAAATGAGATACATAAAATGAGTTTTATAAATATGAAAGAGATTGATGAAACAAATTTTATAAAAGGAATGAGACTTGATTTCTATAAATGATCATTTTAAATTATGGTGATATGGAAAGTATTATTTTCATACTTAATACCAAATTCCGAGGTAGGGAAACTTGTCCCTATCTTGAGAATTAAAAATGTATGTCGAGGAAAGGATAATACGCAAACTTGTCCAATGATATTGTTAATTAAGGGATAATACTAGTTTGAAATTGGAAGGTGGGGATAAGTATACCTGGTCTAATTTCCATATGATTCATTTACTTACACCAAAGTGTGTTAGGTTTATTGTTATCTATGTTTTAAATGACATTTGTTTAACTTAAATAAGTATGGTTTTGGAAGTTAAATCGTTCTTAAGATTTTGTGAATAAACTTATACCATTGACTAAGTATATGGATACATTTTTCTAAGTATTGAAAGTATAGTGTTTTTTGGATATACATATTCTGTTCAGATAAGTATATAAATATTTTTCTAAGAACTAAAAATAAAATTATTTATGAATATACTTATACCATTGAGATAAGTATATTAATACTTTTCCAAGTATTGAAAAGAGTTAGAGGGTTTGTGAATATACCTTCCATAAAACATATTTTAATACGAATGTTTGAAAGGAGATTTTAATTATTGAAAGGATTAATTAAAGAGGCTTAGTGGTTTATTATGTGCTTAACCATGGTTGGTTTCTATATGAAATTTAAATATCTAATTGGATTGTTTGTTTATCTGATAGTTAAATAACCGACTATCAAATCTTGACCAGTGTTGAAATTGTCAATTGTTGGTTCGAAGAGACTAGGATTGGATATTTATCCAAAAACCACTTCGAACTGGCACAAACATTCAATTTGAGACAACTTCAAGATGATGGAAAACAAAGATGGATTTCTTTGAAGTGCAAGGACTACTTGCTGCTAATTCTGAGGGTGATTCAAAAATAGATGTAGTAAAAGTAGTGCCATCGATTTGTTCATATCCTAAACAACTTGTATGGATGAATACTACCAATTCATTATTGCCTAGAGAGCAGTATTAGCATTCCAAGAGGGATTGCTAGATAAAAGGTTGAATGTATCCTCAAGCCGCACACCGGGTAATGATTAAAACAGGGGATATGCAACAGAGCTATGTGGTTCACTTCCATTAGGGTATTTTTTTACCCAGATCTAAATCAATATTTATGGATTTAAGTATGCTCGTGACTCAGCATGGTTGTTGGCTGCCTCCTAGGTGATGACATATTCGATACTATCCATGAAGGGGTAGGTTGGTTTTTTTTGGCAAGGGTCCATGTAGGCACTCGGTACATTTTTCTGGAGGTGTATTGTGGCAGGTGGTACCCTAGTAGCCTGTCATCATATGGAATATATTCTCCAATATGTGCCTTTATGGACTTAGTTGTATACTAAATAAGTTGAAATGTAACTAATGTAACCATTTTGGCCATGTTAAATATTTATTTTAAAGCCTAGACATTATTATAATTTTACTGGATTTTCTAATAAAATGGTTTGGCTATTGTACGGTAAAAACCCATCCATGTTTATGTGAGGAATGGTCTTACAAGATACCTTTACCCTTGAAAAGTTTTATGACATTAAATATCCATATGGTTTATGTTTCTCATGCTGGTTTGCCAGACTGATAAGGGTGCCATTTTCTTACAATGCTCATGTCAACCCAAACATATTTCCAAATTTAGTTATGGATGTATTGGAGCTTCAGGAGATGAGCTGGATGCTTCCAAGATGTATTCATATATTTTTAGTTTTCTGTTGCATTTATTATTTTGTATGTATTAGTATTTATGAGGACGGGTTCTTATAATTATCTAGGCTGATGATATCTTAGTATACTCTAATTGATGTGTGCGTATTGTCATCCCACCTTTTAGCAAGGCTGAGATATTGAGAAATTAACTGAAAATCAATGACTACTCGTTTCGAATATTGATTGTACATCGCAGGTTCGCTATGGATGTCTACGGATTTTGCTTGAGTCCGAATCGAGCAACAATTGACAAGACATGACAAGCAAAGCCATAAAAGCTGACATTTCAAATTTCAGGTCGATTGGAGTTCGTGTGATTGAGATATGATCGATACACGTTGAGAAAGACACGTTGTTCATATCCATCAGGAGATATTAGATTTCGAATCGATCCACGACCGCGCTATTCGGATCCATTGAGTTCGTATCGATCAAAGCGACTCCACCTCGTATGTGTTTGTATCGATAAGAGCGGTTTCGCTTCATATCCATTGTGTGCATATCGATCCAACGAAGTCTTATTCGTATCCTTCAAGTCATTGGCAATTCGTATCGATCGCCTATGCCAGTTCTTATGTGCTTCGTATCGAACGGACATCGAGCCTTTCGTATTAATCAAAACACACACAAGTAATCGATGCGAACGATACATATTGTGATCTATACGAATTGATCGCTAAGATCGATACAAACAAGGCAGAGTGATCAATGCAAACATGACTCCGATAATGGATGCGAATGAGACTCGGTCAACTCGACGCGAGAAGTGGATCGATCCAAGAATGTCACACCACGCCATCTCGCCTGCACGTGTTTGAGATCGAGTCGAGCAGATCGATGCGAAATGTATCGATACGAACAGGAGCGACGCGAAGAGGATCGATTCGAGCAAGATAGCCAACCGAAAACTTGAATTTGCATCGATCGTGTCTCGCAAACCACAGGTCCAAATGCTATGAAATTTTCACAGAAGCTTACGTACAAGACATAGAAGGTTCATGCCAAGTTTCGACTCCATTGGAAAAAATCTTGATCGATACAAATTACGTTCGTATCAATAACGGATCGAGTCGAAACTCTATGGGATCGATCTCGTGGGCCCACTCACGTGCCAGAAGGAGTCTCCCAATGTTTGAGCGAGATATTTGCATGGAGCGCCTATAAATAGCACCCTAGAGCCTATAGAAAAAGGACTTTTGAATCGAGTGACATCCAGACTCTGCCTAAACCTCGATTGCACTCAAACTTCGCTGTTGTATTTGTATATAACTTCTGTAATTCACTATAACCGGCAAGAACATCAATAAAAGATTATCATTCAAAGTGGATGTAGGCCGGAGATAGCCAAACCACTATAAATCTTGTGTTTCTGTTCGTTATTTTCCTATTATTTCGTCTGGATTTGAGATTTGTGTTAGAAGATTACTGATCTATATTCATACACTGGTGATTTCACGATATTTGGGGTTTGTGACCAATTTTGGCGCAAACATTTTGGTGCTTTCACTTAGAATGCCTAACTCAGGGATTCTACCGCTTAGATATTGGACTTGAAAGCTTGAAGAATTCAGATTTAAAAGACAATGATGCGACAATCAAATAGAAGACAAAGAGCCGAGAGAAGCCAACAAGGGGGAAGTCAAGAGGCATCCTCTGGAGCTGGAGAAGGACAAGCTTCGACCTACATCACCAGGGGCGAGATGAAGGCTATGGAGGATTCAATACATGAAATATTATTGAAGAGTCAACAGGATATGATGCAAAGCTTCTTTGAGCAGATGAGAGCGGCTGGAGCACAGAACCTTGGACCGACTACAGCGGCTGCGAATACAGGACAAGGAGCTAGGGTTGTAGAAACAACGGAAGTCAGATTCAAGATCAAAATGGAGAACGTGAAGGCAATCAACAAGGACCTGGGGGCAGACCCACAGGATGTGACACTGGAAGACCCATAGATGGAGCTCAACAGGCTAAAGCCAACGCTAACGTTAATGAGCCACATGAAGAATATTACCTAGAACACCCTTCGAGACCTGGGGGCAGGATAGAAGTATGCCAAGGGGACAACCTATGGATGGAGACAAAAGAATGGCTGGATTAGTACGACGAATTATGAGAGGAGGATTGTCAAGCGGAGGATTATAGGAAGTTATTCAGAGTCCGTTCACTCCGAATATCAGAAATGCGAGGAACCCTCCAAAGTTCAAGTTACCCATGCTGGACCCTTCTGATGGAAAGTCAGACCCGACCATGCATATTACCAGATATAGCAGACATATGGAAGTGATGGAAGTGCTGGAAGCATCTGAGGAGGTGATGGCACGATGTTTCCCTTTATTCTTATCAGATTTGGCTACGCTTTGGTTTAGGTATCTAGAGAATGGATCGATCAGAACATGAGGGGGAGCTAGTGGAGTGCTTCATGAGGCAGTTTAAGGTCCATGTGACACGACCCAAGAGTGTGATGACCTTAGCTTCGATAAAGTAGAGGACCGGAGAGTCCATAAGAGATTTTCTACTACGATTCAATGCAATGGTGGCTTTAGTAGATCGCCTGGATCCATCGATGATTTTGATGGCGGCGGTAGCAGGAGTTGCAGAAGGCACAGAGTTTAAGGATTCTTTGGCAAGAGACCCACCACAAGACAGTGGAGAATTCTATCATGAAGCTGAAAGGTACATTCGGCTAGAAGACTCACGCGTCGAGTGGTGAGAAACAAACGCTATGCAAGACGAAGGAACCGCCAAAAAACAACCTGGGACAGACAAAGGGAAGCGAAAGCAGGATGACAAATACGATGGTCCTGACAAACGGAGGAGATTTCGAGAGCCCAGATTCAGGCAATACATGGACTTGATGGCAAGCCTAGAACGGATTTATACAGAGACTCGGGGGCAGCTCCCCTATCGAAAACCACTCAGGAGGGATCCCACGGAGCGGGAATGAAGGAGTGGAAAGTACTGCCTATTCCATGAGTTGGAAGGGCATACTACCGATGAATGTCGCCATCTGAAGGATGAGGTGGAAAAGCATATCAGAAGTGGTAGATTACCACAATACACCAGAGATCGGATAGCGGCCGTAAGACCTGAGCAACTGCCACCTCCACCTAACAGAACTAATCCTGGATCGGGATAACGACTCGTCATCAATTGATTATGATGGCAAGGGACAAGTTCAGGATTTGAACTTTGGTCGATTAAACTCCTTAGATTAGATTTTAAAATAAAACGGCTATTCCACTTACATATGTACGGGAACCTGAGCAATCCATAGGCATGCTCTGAGATGGTATTAGACCGCTCTATCCGGAGAGGCAATGTCTAGTTTTTCCTGTTGTTTGAGATTGAACATCTAGGATTTGAATTTAATAAAAAAACTTTAATTTCTTGAAATAAACCTTTGACCGGAGCTTTAAAGGATGAACATTAAAAACCAGCCTGAAAATGATCGCTTTATGACCCTACCCAGAGAGACAGGGCCCGGAGTGAAAGAAGTGAGTTGCTTTGCCGGAGAACGACAGGATCTACTCACTTAACGTCGTTCCCCATTCACCAAAGAGTGATTGGATCGGGGTTCGATAAGAGCCCGAAGTGGTTATGATCGGCCCAGGATTTTAGGCCATGACATCGCTTAATGTTCAGAGACACTGTACCAGAGTGCAGGGGGTGTTGTCGCTTCGCCAGAGAGCGACAGGATCGGCTCACTCGACGTTGTTTCCCCTTCACCGGAGAGTGACATGATGGGATCTAGCAAGAGCCCGGAGAGGCTGTAGACTTTGATTACCGACTTTTGCAAATGGAAATGGCTAATGATTCAGCTTCGAACAGCCATAGACTTGATTGACAACACTATAGCTATGAATAAAACATGAACTCACAGCCTCCGATTGAAGCTATTCAAAACACGCCTTGAACCAAAAGGCATGTTTTTGGGAGGCAAAGTTTTATCCCACCTTTTAGCAAGACCGAGATATCTAAAAATTAACTGAAAATCAATTATTACTCGTTTCGAATATTGATTATACATCGCAGGTTCACTATGGATGTCGACGGATTTTGTCCGAGTCCGAATCGAGCTACAATTGATAAGATGACAAGCAAAGCCATAAAAGCCGACGTTTCAAATTTCAGGTCAATCAGAGTTCATGTGACTGAGATATGATCGATACAAGTTGAGAAAGACATGTTATTAGTATCCATCAGGGGACATCAGATTTGGAATCGATCCATGGTCATGCTATTTGAATCCATTGAGTTCGAATCAATCAGAGCGACTCCACCACGTATGTGATTGTATCAATAAGAGAGGTTTCGCCTCGTATCCATCGTGTGCGTATCGATCCAGCGAAGTCTTATTCGTATCCATCAAGTCATCGACAATTCGTATCGATCGCCAAAGCCAGTTCTTATGCACTTCGTATCGATCGGACGTTGAGCCTTTCGTATCGATAAAAACACACACAAGTAATCGATGCTAACGACATATAATGTGATTGATACGAATTGATCGCTAAGATCGATACGAATAAGGCAGAGCGATCGATTCGAACAAGGCTTCGATAATGGATGCGAATGAGACTCGGTCAACTCGACGTGAGAAGTGGATCGATCCAAGAATGTTGCACCACGTCATCTCGCCTGCACGTGTTCGAGATTGAGTCAAGCAGATCGATACGAAATGTATCGATACGAACAGAAGCGACGCGAAGAGGATCAATTCGAGCAAGACAGCCAACCAAAAACTTGAATTTGCATCAATCATATCTCTCAAACCACAGGTCCAAATGCTACGAAATTTTCACAGGAGCTTACGTACAAGCCATAGAAGGTTCATGCCTTCGACTCCATTGGACAAAATCTTGATCGATACGAGTTACATTCGTATCGATCACGGATCGAGTCGAAACTTTGTGGGATCGATCGCGTGGGCCCACTCACATGCCCGAAGGAGTCTCTCGAAGTTTGAGCGAGATATTTGCATGGAGCGCCTATAAATTACACCATAGAGCCTATAGAAAAAGGACTTTTGAATCAAGCAACGTCCAGACTCTGCCTAAACTTTGATTGCACTCAAACTTCGTTGTTGTACTTGTATATAACTGCTGTAATTCACTGTAACCAGCAAGAACATCAATAAAAGATTATCATTTCACAGTGGACGTAGGCCGGAGATAGCCGAACCACTATAAATCTTGTGTTTCTGCTTGTTATTTTCCTATTATTTTGTCTAAATTTGAGATTTGTGTTAGAAGATTACTGATCTATATTCATATACTGGTGCTTTCACGATATTCTGGGTTTGTGACCAATTTTGGGCGCAAACATGTATTATTATTTTTTGTAAAGATCATGTGTATATTGTATACTACCGATCATGATTTAAGATTCTACTCTGTTTTTTCTTTTCTTTCACCCCAACAATCTGTCTTTTCGACACTTGGATGGTCGGCATGTGGATACCATGGATGTATAAGTATTGACTTTTGAAAGTCGGAAAGGTGGGTCGTTACATCCAGTCACTGAAATTCCTATGTTCCTGCAAAAGTAAAGCTCCCATGTCTCTTTAGACAATGGTTTTGTTTGATATCTGATGATAACGAGTAAGACCCAATGGTCAGTTCATCGTGTATGTGACACGGGACTCACACTGCATATATTATCATTTTCACCTATCCCTATCGACATTCAAAATCCGATTGGTCAATACACGTTACATTGGATTCTGGACTTTGGTCACATAGGTTATTATTTGAAATAAAATATACCTAGTGGTGTTGAACGCTTAGTTTTCCTTTCCAGAATGACTTGTCAGTCACCTCGCTTCTAGTCCGATGCTAGTACAATTACTCCTCCTGAAGCTAGGTCCTCCATAGGTCAGGCTTCATCTACCGTACATGTTAGCCCGGGCGTTCAATCACTGCTGAGTTACAAGAAATGATTGTTCCACTAGAACCAATGCAAAATTCGTCTCCTTCTTTAAACGCATAAATCAGTTAAAAGGTCTCAAATGATATGCCAGAATAAGTGTCGACTATTTTTACACCAAAGATGCTTTAGAATATATGTCGCCAATATGGGATCCCCGATGAGATGTACTTCTTCCAACACAGGCCCAACAAGCACACAGTCCCCCATTGGGATATACATCATGCAACAGATACATGTGGTTATATGGTATTGTGCCACCTTTCAATCTATATGATTCTCCAAGAATTCGGGTTGGCTTCATCTCAAGTTCATCCTAATGGTTATGCTATCTTGAGTACCCTATACGTGCTCTTCATGAAGAGCCACTTTCAATGAGTTAACCTTCCTCTTGCACTTTAAGTAGATGCATGACTCGCCATCTTACATGATAATTAAGGCTTGGTGTAGATGCAAGGTCATCGAGAAGCTCCATGATAAATGTTCTTACTTCAAGAACAAACATTTTTTCATCTGATGCCCATTTTGCTTTAACCGACCTTGGCTCTCTGGAATTAAGATTCCTTTCTTTTGTTCCATTCACACCTGAATTTTCACCATCTCATTGTCTAACTTCTGACCTAATTCCTTCATAGATATTCATGCTTGCGATAGCAGTGAGGAGCATGGTGATAACTTGGATGCTCTGTAGAGAGTTTTGATCCAAAATCGCTCTACTCCAAAGCTTCTGATGGATGAAAACCTTCGTTGTTGCAATCTTTTTCTCCCCATTCACTATGATGTTCTTAGTGAGATCTCACCGAGCATCTCCAGGATGCCAACTAGGTCTTTGGCCCCTATATGCAGCTCTAGTGATAATCCCCAGGGGAAGTGGAAGGCCCGTTCGGTGTGCCACATCGATGAATCCACCGATAGAACAACATACAAGCCTATCGTTGAAGAAATTCTAAGAGAAAGGGTTGAATGTACTGGAATGCAAACAATTCTAGAGGTGTGTGAGGAAGTGGCAGAAGAGAGGGGAAATAAGAGATGATTGAGGTGGAAAGATAAGAAGGGAGTGTAGAAGGGGCGACAATGACTATGATGCCAGTCTTGAGGAGGATGAGTCATGCGGCGAGACGTCTTCCGAGGCGACTGAAATTCCTGTGTCGCCGTGCCGAAAATGTATAATCATCATATGTCCAGAAAAGGCCGCATAAACAAGTACTATGCCAATAACTGTGGCGACACCTCCAGCCAAATCTTTTGTGCATGTCTTTGGCTCCTTGAGCAATTTTGATATCTCCATTTGTGACCTCCTTAAAAAAGGCTGCCAGGGCTTCACTTTCCCGTCCGACGATGTCATAACTGAAGGAGACGAGGCTCTGCCTTTACTTCCATGCGAACTTAATCTATATTGTGCTTAGCGGATCCTTGATACTCTACATTTCACTAGGATCATGAACACACATCTCTGGATTGATTTGCATTCCAAAATTCCAAAATCGTACAATCTTTCTTCTCATTTCAATTTCATGGCGAGGAACAAATATAGAAGGCTCCAGTATAGCATTGGTGAGTCTAGAGGGTAAACCCTCGAACCATACTCATCTTTTTCAACCTATCACTGAGTATAAGAATCCAAGGAGGAAAGGATCAGATAGAAAAAAAGGAAAGCGAAGAGTAGAAGATGATCTCCACATCGAAAGAGAGGAGAAGAAAAGGCAGACTGAAGAGAGGCAACCTAGTGATCGAATAAGAGGCACAAGGACTCACATGATCACCGTGACTCCTCTTCCAGTATTCCTTCGCCTCGCTCTAAATACCAAACTCCTACTTATCGTTTGCCTCCCACTTTTTGCTCCTTAGCTACTACCATCCACCCTCGTTCCAAAGGAGTCACTGCCTATTCAATTCATATCCCTTCTTCATCATCCCATACGCAGCCTGCTTTACCAGATCTCTTTCTACATGGCGTCATGTTCGATCATGACATCCAAAATATTCCAAAAGGAAGAAACAGATTGGGATGTCTAACGGGTCCAAATGTTTGACGATAAAGGCTATGAATGGAAAAGGCTCTACTTCACTCTCTCTCAGGTCAATGAAGTCAACTACATAAATATCCAATCCTTCGATCCCCAAAAGAAAACCTACGACAACCTCATAAAGGGATACTAGGAGGCCTTGGTGAAGATGAAGATGGAGTGAGATGATGTGCTAAAATCCAAGGATAAACCTGAAAGCCTGATTGTTGAAATGAAGTTGGCACACATTAATGTTGAACTCCTACTGAAAGACAAGTTGAAAATTAGACACGAAGACGTTGCTACACTGAAAATGGAAATTGTCAAGAAGGACCTGTCCCAAACTACTAAGATGAAATTATTCAGGCTAGAAACAACACCATTAAGGAGAAAGTGGCCGGGATTCAAAGGCTCCATAAGGTGAATAAGAAACTTACCAATGACTTGCTACAGGTTAAGGTTGAGAAGCAGGATGGTGAAGTCGAACATGCGATCGTTGCCCAAGAGCTAAATGAGCTCAAAGAGGAGAAGGACAAGGAGAAAGAAGAGTTAAATAATACTCTCCAGGACTTCTTTGCAAGTGTAATCCAATATAAGAATTTGAAGTGGCTGGGGAGAACATATGTTGAAACTCTTGCCTATCCCTTTGAGGAGTTGCTACATTGCTCGGAAGCAGCCAGTGAAGGCCTCAATAAAGCAAAGCTGATGGAAAAGTACCTCGATGTAGAAGATATTGCTAAAATTGAATACTAAAAGGCTATTCTAGCCGAGGAAGAGGCCGCCACTGCCCAAGTACATCGGATCCACTGGCCTAAGTACACTGGATCCACTGACCCAAGTACACCGGATCCAATAGAATTATATATTCCAAAACCTATGGAGCCTAATGCTGACATTCCTAAGATAGCGGAGGTTAGCTCCATGGCTATCTAGATTATTCCAACACCTGCACCGGCTATTTTTGTTGAGTTGTACATTTTGTTTGTACCAAAATTGGGCACAACATTCTTTGGATGTGTTTGAAGAGTTCAAATGAAAAAAATGTAAAATGAGGCAGATCTAACAAACACACCAATCAATAGATAAGAAAAAATGCAGAAACATAAAAATTTAGAGTGGTTTGGTGTGTGGCCTACGTCCACTATGAAATGATTGATGTTTATTGATTATAGCTCACTGGTTACAAGTGAATTGCAATAATACAATAAAGTGCAACAGCAGTTTCGGCAGAATATCGACGTAGATAGGCCAAATGTCCCTTTTCTGTAGGTTCAGGGTACTATTTATAGGCGTAGGCAGCAAATATCTCGTCCAGATTTCGAAGGACTTCTTCTCTCACATGAGTGGGCCACGGGATCTTGTTTAGGTGATTTCGGCTCGATCTTGGAGCGATAGGAATTGAATTCATATCGATCAACAGTTGGTCCTTTTAGGCTGAAATTGATCAGGTACATTCTTGAGGTTGTACGCTGAATTGAATTCTTGGAGTATATCGATCAATAGTTGGTCCTGTAAAAGTTTGGTGGCATATGGACTTGTAGATTGTGAGATATGATCGATGCAAGTTTGAACCTTAAATGTGCCACCGAGCTCATATCGCTCTCATTCGTATCACTCTACTTCGTATCGATGCTGGGCATGTGATGGATAATGACATGGCACTATTTTCTAGGATCAATCCACTTTTCATGCCGACTGACCGAGTCTTCCATTCGACCGAGCTTTATTCATATCCATCTAAGGAGCACTCTTCATATTGATAGGTGGAGAACCAATTTCGTATTGATGCATGTCCATGCCTTTCATATCGATCTGATATGGTCCTTTTCGTATCGCTCCAAACTGCTATGTTCTTATCGATCTTCGGAATGTTGTTTTATATCGTTAAGGGATGGTTTTGTATCTATATTCACCAATCGATACGAATCGTGTCATCAGTGACCGGTATGAATTGGGCAGTTGATGGAAGCGACACGATAAGGTTTTAAGTGATGGGTACGAAGAGTGGTTGGCGTGATGGGTACAACTGAGGTTCTCTGGATGAATTCGAATGAAGTGAATACAAAGAAGGTAGTTAACTATGATGGATACAAACTCAATGCTTTCTCCATGGATACAAAGTGTTGAATGCTAGGAATCCATTGTTCGTCTTTGCAATTGTCACAAAGTGAGCATCCACTTCATTCACGAGTCACTGTTAGTTTTCTTATATCGAATCCTGCATCAATCCTCTCTTAAATCAACATGAAATTCGAGTTATAACAATGCTTGATGGTTGTTTTGCAGTATCTCATCGTATCGGCCCTCTCCTGAATCGGGGTAAAAAGTTGAATTTTTTTCCGTATCGATGTATATCGACACGAATTTGATTGTTGTTTTAATGTAGTTCGTGTCGATAGGAACCAATATATACGAGGTTGTGATGCTAGATGGATACGAATTGAACCTTTCATATTGATGAACCAAGGGATACGAAGGATTCGATGTGCATTTGCTTCGTCTCAATTGCTTGATGGTTACGAATTACGTTTCGTATTGAAGATGTTGGAACTTCCTCAATCAGTCACCGGATACGAATGGGCTTGCATGGCATTGCTTTGGTTAGACGGCACATGGATACGAACGGTGGCTTTCGTGTCGATCCAAGGGAACCTGTTTTAATAGGTCAACACGACCGGGAGACGAATGGACTCTTTCCCACCATAAATGCCTCGGCACTTAGGATTATTTTTTCACTTTTACTTTCCTACTATCATCTCGGCTTTCATATCGCTCGAACCAAAAGGAAGGGAGCTCGCTCTTACACTCAAATCGGCAAATCCATTAATCCCTCGAATTACTTGCTTGAATTAGATAATAAACTGATGAAAAACCAACATAGAATGATGGTACTTGAATTCTCATGCCATTTTATATGCATTCGCGATTGATTTTGGTGAGGTTGTGTCATGGACGGCCGAAGTGAGGTCGAGGGTGGAAGAGCCGCCGCTTCGAAGCCTTTGGAGAAGATGAAGTCTGGGATATGAACGAGTTATGGAGGGATGGTTTGGTTTCTGCTCCGTATCGATGCAAGAGGAAGGGTTGGTCATATTGATTCTATTTAAGAGTGTTCGTATTGATCTGAGTGATCGGATTTCGTAACGGAGAAGTGGAGATCTTTGTGTTGATTGATGGCAGGGTTTCATATCGATTCGAGTTGATCGATACAAAGACTTGGACTTGCTGATCGATATGAAGGTGTCGTGCTTGATCGTTATGAAATTACATGTACTTAATCGACACGAATTGCCTTTCCAAAGATTGATACAAATGCATCCTTCATGATTGATCCTAACTCATACTTTGATGGATACGAATAGCTTCCTTGATTGATATGAATTGGAATTTTGGCGATTGATTCGAGTTGAACCTTGATGAATTCAAAGCCTCTCGTACATTTAAACATATGACTCCGACGAGCTTATGCCTTACATAATTTGATTTAACCATTTCACTGCATATTTGACTGCCTTTCGAAGCTCGTCGATGGAACTGTAACCTGACAATATTCAATGAATCTCAACTTCGGTCCATCTCCAAAGTCTGGATGACATGGTTGTGACGGTCAATCCAGTTGAATTTCGAAGTCTCGCCTTACAAACATCTTTCAAATTTCGTAGAATCTCCTAAGTAGTATGTAGCACTGCATTGCACAACACACTCATACATTTCATTTTAGGGAAAACATGGGATTGTTGTCACCTAATGATAGTTTTTACTAAGTTGATTAGCTATGGATCCCGGAAGCTCGCAACAACAAGAGGCTCAGTCCCACTCTTTCCAATAATAGAAATGCCGTCTATTGCTGCCGAAGTTATAAGTTCTGCTCAGGACGAGTTACCAGGAGCAGTCTTCATTGAGAATCCACAAGACTCGGTTCCGTCTAATATTTTTGAAGAAATGTTAGGAAGGATTTGCTTGGGACATGGGCTATCGTTAAACGATGTCCTACTACCATTTTCGAGCGATATGCCGCATACTCCTCAGAAGGGTTTACTGCTTTTAATAAATTTTTCTGCACAGCCGGGACACTCCCACCATTTAATCGGTATATCTGGGAGGTGTTATCTTATTTAAGGTTTGCCCCCTCATAGTTGCATCCGAACGGGTACGCTTTGCTGAACAGCCTATTCATTGTCTTCATGGAGCACCTTTTCAAGCCCTCGACTCCAGAGGAAGTCGGATTCTTGTTCAATGTAAAGAGTCGAGAGATAATCCCTCTTTCACATTCTTAGAAGGAGCTTGAAACTGTCAAATTGTGATGGGACTTGGACCAAACTTAGCTACTTAAAAACGAGTGATTCTATGTTCGGTGCCCACTGGGATTTGCTAGACGATGGCTAGATAGACGCAAGTGCTTCAATTCCTCTAGCGACTAATTAGTTAATCCCCATTGATACTAAGCTCAATGTTATTTCCTCTATACAGCTTCAATTCCTCGACCCGAGGCGATCAATTTAGGGAAATCGTCAGGATTCTTCAAGAGGTTCCAGGCAAGTTTAGAGAGATCAAAGCGGTGCTGACAGATAAAATATGAGGGCTGTTGGGTTGATTGATGGTGATTAGAGCATAGGGCTTGAAGGATCTCTCAGGGCAGCTCCAGTAAGACAAGCTAGACGAAGAGCGCTCGGAATTATAATCACTGAGCGGGGAAGCGAAGAGGATACGCCCATCGAAGACAAACCCGTAGCCCGGCCTTCAGATAGTCCTCGACATTCAGAAATGATAAGGAAAGGCAAGGCGGTTGCTCATAAACTTCGCAAATCTATGAGACGGAAATCCGTGGTTGTGTCTCTATCAGCCGTCGGTGTTATAATTTCGAAGGCTCCTTCCTCACACATGGACAACCCCTTTGAAGGACTTACAGATATTCTAATCCCGGACTATGTGTCGCTCCAACAAGCTACTGGATTTGAAGGGCTTTAAAGTGCTTTATATTTAGGCGGGTCAACTCCTTCGAGTATGGCCGACATAACCGATTGGTCGGGGAGTTAACATTTACATGCATACACTTCATGACACCACATACTTAATGTTCGCGAGTTGTCTAATCTCCAAAGACAACTAGCTTTTCCCTTCTTTTAATTTTGCAGATCCGATGTCGAAGAAACCATCGATGCTTGGTAGTCTCCGCACTGCACGCGGATCTTCCAGTTCTTACGGGAAACCTCGTAGGTGTGATTTTGACCATGAACTCCGCTACTCTAGTGAAGAAAGGGATTATTACGACAGAGTGAGAATCAGGGAAAATGAGAGGGAATGAGAAAGAGAAAAAGAGAGGTGAGACTGACGCCGCTCCCATCATGCTCTCCTCCACCCAGGGTTACGTTGCCACCTCCTAGCTCGGAGACACATACTTTTGCTACTCCGCACCCACTAGCCTCTCCGTTAATTCCAAGACCCGACGAACATTGCCGTACAACTGCGGTGAACATCTCTATAATAGCTATTTCTTCGGTTACTAAGACGACAGGTGAGGGAGCCGCCCGGATAGCCTAACTAAAAAGAGAATTTATGAACATATGCTTCAACAACTTCCATTTTTCTCAAGTTTGATGGTGCTTCCAGATGGAGCAGAAAAAATCGTTCATGATCATGTCTATCACGCTTTTGGACAATATCGAAAGTGGAAGAATATCGTCGAGAAAACTTCAGTAGTGGCGTTTGAGCGGGCCAAGAAAACTGAAGAGCTTCAAGAAACCATCACCTAGAAGGATCGGATCGTCACAGCGCTTACTTGAGAGAATAATACTTTAAGGAATTTCAAAACGAAGGCCCTGAAAAGGGTGGACGAGGACAATAAGGAGTTAGAGCGGATAAGGTAGGAGCATTTGAAGTTAGTAATGATATGGGCCATAGGAATGCCACAGTCACTTCTGAAAAAGGCAAAGCACTACAAGAGCTGGCAGAGCTTAAAGCCAAATACGACGAAGTCGTTAAGGAAAAAGATGGAGCTAACATGATCACTCAGGAGGCGTACGATGAAACCATGGAGGCTTGGAATGTACGAGATGCGACAAAGTTGAAAGCTTAGGAGGCCGAGGCTAGTGTTGAGGTTGAGGCCAGTGCAGCGGAGGCCAGACTTAAGAGCGATATTGAAGATCTTTTGATCACTTACAATGTCAACGTTCTGAAATACCATGACTTAAGCTGGCTCAGCGATTATCCAACTCACTTACATAGCACCTGGCATCATCTTTTGACCGATGAGAAGGCAGAACATCATACTGAATCTCTCGATGAATTTGATCTGGAAAATCGAGTGTTGAATGAGGAAGAGAGGAGATTTCTCCATGATGCCACTGTTGCATTTAAGAAAGAGAAGCTCGCTCCTTAGCACTCGGAGGTTGGAGAGGGCTCTAGTGTTGAGCATCATGATACAAGCTCTGAAATCCCTACATTAACCCAGTCTGAATCCGCTTCTGCGGTCCTATGATCAGGATCAAACACAACTATCTCTAGCCCGTGAGAACGTGTCAGGAGGAACTCTGGCCCCCGCCGCAAGCCAACCGGAGGAAGGTATTACGAACACTTTTCAGACTTTTTCAAAGTCTGGATTATTATGAAATGAAATTTCTAATATTTTCTCTTATCTCCATTCAGTTATAGTAGCAACACCAACCATGCCCCCTGTAACCCGAGAACAAAACCAAGAGAAGGAGGCTATCATAATGGAGGCGATTGATGACCACCATTACTGCTACGGCCGAGGAAGTTGATGTGAGTGCTTTAACCTTTAACGAGAAAATGATGGATGAGCTCCTAGGCACCCACAGCGATTCACTTTCTAATTTCCATTTGTTATGAGTGGAAGTGCGTTCGCGGCCAACTCTTTGGCTCCGACGACTAGCGTTCTGCCCGATACTCGAGCAAATCATGACGATGCAGTAACGGCCGAAATTAATGCTGAGATAGCGGGCACTCTGAAAGCATCCCGATTCTAGTATGTTCAGAGGAGGAGACCACAATACTTCCTCGGGCCGGGGACAAGCCTAGTAAAGGCAAAAGTTCGAAGCGGCATCATAGTGGCAGCTCCGGTGGGTCAACTCCAAAGGAGAAGAAGCATAAGAAGAAAAAGCCAAAGGAGTAGGAATGAATCTTGGCATCTCTTTTTTGGTAGATAGTTAGGAACTTTCTTTTCGTTCTTGTAGGCCGTGTATAGATGCGAGTTTGGCCCCAACTAGTAGGACTTTTTAGCATAGACTCCTTGTATCTATTTTGCTTTTAATGGATAGATGAAATAGAATTTCCTTTTGTTCTTTACACAACTCTGATTTTATTTATATAAGTGTTGCATCACCCGAGTATTCTTCTGAAACACTTGCGAAGTACAAGTTTATGGAACGGACTTGTGTTCGGTTGTTAAGTTCCGAAGTCATGGCTTTGGGTTGTAACCAAACGTTAAGTCGATCCTCACCATTATACCGTCTCGATTAGTAGTTGGTGTTGGAGTCATGCCACCAGTCCTGGGGATAAGCCGAAGTGGTCAGACAGTGGTTGCTTTTCACCTTTGATATTTTTAGCTTCACTTCGTCAGAACTAAGTGGCAGAGAGATGAATTCGAGTGGTCAAGTTACACTCGCTCACTTATTGACAATCGCACCCATACTCTAGGGACTGAATTCGCATGCTGGCGATCGATCATGCCTGCTTAATGTTTAAAGTTATGTCCATGTTTCAGGGACTTAAATTGTTTTTCGGGCTGTCAGTCACACCCATTTCAATGATCAGGTCTGTGTCCATGCTTTAGGGACTTAGGTTGATTTGTGGGCGGTCAGTCACACACAGTTGAAGTTTATATCCAAGTCCGTGTTTTGGGGATCTAGAATTAGTCATGGGGGGTCAGTCACACCCGATTGACGTTTATACTCCAATCCGCGCTCTGGGACTTAGAGTAAGTTGTGGGTAGTCAGTCACACCGAATTGGTGTTTATACTCCATTCCACGCTCATTCCACGCTCTGGGGACTTAGAGTCAGTTGTAGGTGGTCAGTCACACCCAGTTGATGTTTATACTCCAGTTCGCGCTCTGGGGACTTAAAGCTAGTCAACATACGGTCGATCAATTTGTTTTGAGTTTTAGGATTTCATTCGCACTCTGTAAATGATAGATTTATGAGGATCGTGGACGGTTGGGTCACATCTAGCATGAGTTAAAAAGCAAGGTCAGTAGACGTATGGATCCATCCTCCTCAGGCTTGGATTAAGTCTGGGTGGAGTCGTTAGGTAGACAGATCCACCCTCCTCGAGCCTACATTTGCAAGTTTATACTCCAGCTAGCATATTGGGAATCAGAGTTAGTTAGAGGATTGTCGTGTATCAATCCTTTTTGGCTCCAGTTTGATAGCTTGTCCCGGAGCTTGGGTTTCACTTAGCGAGTGACCGATCGTATCACAGTCACTCCCTATTTGAATAAGTCCCACCGTAGGATGGAACTCAGCTCTTCGTGCATTGTGATGGTCGTTTGACGCATTTTAAGAATCACTTCTCTGGCTTAGAGACATTGCATTTTATTGCTGAAATAAGAATATGGCAAAGTCAGTTGCCTTGTTATAAATTCAAATTTTGAAATGCATAAACAAATTGCAAATGAAAAGTAGACTAAATGAATAAATAAATCTTGTTATGTATAGAAGAGGCGAATAATCTCGCTGTTCCAGGCTCTCGGCAAACTGAGGCCATCAACGGTCGATATTGTCTAAGTCTTCGTTTAATAACATACGATCCCTTCCACATTGGTTTCATATACGAAGGGACCGGGTAATTCCTCTTGAGCATAAGATCACCAAGTTCAAAGGTTCCAGGTCGGACCTTAGCATTATACAATCGGGCGACTCGGCTTCGGTGCCCTCAAATTAGCCTCTTCACGCTTCTCATCTAATAAGCCCAGGCATTTCCAACTCAGTTGGAATAACGGCTTCTGAACTGTAGGAAAGTGAAAATGGAGTGTAGCTAGTCATGGACTTGTGTGTTGTTCAATAAGCCCATAGGGCCAAAGGAAGTTCGTCGATCCATTTGCCCCTAGCCTTTTCCAATTGTTTCTTCAGAATGGACTTTATAACTTTGTTAACAGCTTCGACCTATCCATTCATTTGAAGGTGTTCAACTATAGAGAACTTCTTTCGGATATGGAATCTCTATCCTTGAACTTGACACTATCGAATTGGGCTCCATTGTCAGTGATGATGATATGTGGGAGACTAAATCGACAGGTAATGTTGCGTACCACAAAGTTGATCACTTTCTTCATCATGATAGTACCAGGGGCTCGGCTTCCGCCCATTTGGTAAAGTAATCAACTGCAATGATGGCGTACTTCATGCTACCTTTGGCTAGAGGTAAATACCCAATAATATCGATTCCCCATATTGCGAACGGTCATGGACTGACCATTTGAGTTATCTTTAGGCGGGGCGAGCATTCTTCTGACATCTGTCACATTTCCTGGCATAATCTGATGCATCGCGATTTATATTCGGCTAGTAATAATCGTATCAGAGCACTTTCTTAAGAATAGCTTGCCCACCGGTGTGATCACCACATTCTCCTTCAAGCACATCATGTAACACTCACTTAATCTCGTCGTGGTCAATACACCGGAGTAAAGGAATAGAGTATCCTCTCCTATGCATGACTCCATTCTGAATAGTAAATCGTGAAGCCTTTCGGAGAACTTGTCTTTTCTCAGTCCTACGCTCTAGTAGGGTCCCACAGTCGAGATAGTTTTTGAATGGAGTCATCCATGATTCCTTACTTGGTATGACTTCATGTACCCAGTCGATCTCCATTTGATCAATACTTGGGGAAGATAGTGTCTCAATGGGAATGATTCCCATTGATCGTGCCTCACTAGTGCTGGCTAACTTTGCGAAGGAATCAACCTTTTGATTGTGTTCTTGGGGTATGCAATAGATGACATAATAATCGAATTGATTCGATACTTCCTGGACCCATGCAAGATAAGTAGCCGTTCTCCGGTCTCTGGCCTGGTATTCTCCCCGAACTTGGCACACGACCAATTGTGAATCGTAGTAAATCTCCACAGCAATAATTTTCAAGTCTTTGGCAAGTCTGAGTTCGGCGAGTAAAGCTTCGTATTTGGCCTCGTTATTGGTTGCACGAAAATCAAACTTCAAAGCATAGCATATAGATCGGCCTTCAGGAGTTTCGAGCATTATTCCAGTGCCTGAGTAGCGGTCATTTAATGCGCCATCAGTATGCAGCTTCCGGACATATTTGGGAGATTCATTGGCTTCGGGCAAGTCCTCTAGGATAGTGAATTCGGTTATGAAGGCTGCCAGGAATTTTCCTTGAATAGCTTGCCTTGGTGCATAAGTTATGTCAAACTGACTCAACTCCATATTCCACTTGAGTAGCCTACCTGACGTCACAAGCCGCGTAAGGACCTGCCGCAACGGATGGTTGGTGTAGATAATGATAGGATGAGCCTGGAAATACGGACGAAGCTTCCTTGAGGCAATGAAAAGACAGCAAACTAACTTATCCAATTTCAAATAATTTCTCTCTGCTCCGATCAGTCGTTTGCTAATGTAATAGACTGGCCATTGTATTTGATCCTCCTCCCGAATCAAAACAACATTAATTGCATTTTCTGACACTGCCAAGTAGATGTACAATCTCTCGTGATCAATAGGCTTCGACAAAATATGCCGTGTGGATAGGTGTTGAACAAGTGCTCGGAATGCACCTTCACATCCTGTAGTCCATTCAAAGTTCTGTTTGCCTTTCCTGATTAAGTTGAAGAAGGGAATGAATTTGTCGGTGGACTTTGAGATGAACCTACTCAGCGTTGCTACCTTCCCCTTGAGGCTCTGGACTTGCTTTATGGTCCTTGGAGTCTCAAGATTTCTAATTTCCCAGATCTTCTTGGGATTGGCTTCGATTCCCTCAATATTAATGATGAACCCAAGGAACTTTTCTGATGTGACCCCAAAGTGACACTTTAATGGGTTGAGCTTTATTCTATACTCTTAAAGGATGCTGAACATCGTCTCCAGGTCTCTGATATGACTGGTGGAGAATCATGACTTTACAAGCTTGTCGTCTATATATGCCTTCATAGTTTTTTCGATCTGGTTAGTAAACATTCGATTAACTAGTCGTTGGTAAATTGCTCCAACATTTTTTGAGTCCAAATGGCTTGATTTGTAGCAGAAAACTCCCAAATCGATGAAGAAGTCGGTATGCTCCTAATCGGGCAGGTGCATGGGAATCTGATTGTAGCTGGAATATGCATTCATAAAGGAAAGAGCTAGTGTCCGGCTGTTGAGTCTATAAGTTGATCAATCCAGCAAAGTGGAAAACTGTCTTTGGGTCAAGCTTTATTCAAGTCTGAGTAGTCAACGCATGTTCTCCATTTCCTGTTAGGTTTCCTAACAAGTACAGGGTTGGACACCCATTCCGGATATAGCGCATCTCAGAGAAACTCATTTGATTTGAGTTTATCCACCTCTTCCTTTAGGGCGCAAATCTCTCTGGATCCATGCCATGCCTTTTTTGCTTGATCGAAATATGCCTCTTGTCAATATTCAAGTTGTGACTTGCGATGTCCGGTGGGATCCCACATATGTAAGAGTGCGTCCAGGAAAACACGTCGAGATTTGCCCGGAGAAATTCAACCAATCCCTCCTTCATCTATTGGCTTAGTTGAGATCCAATCTTTATCATTCTAGAATCTTTATTATTATCAATCGAAATATCGATCGTCAGCTCTACTGGAGAAGCTCAACTGTCTTTGACTTCATCCTCGCTTTCAATATCTCTCGAGTCAAGATCTCTTAAGAATTGGTTGTGGTGTCTATGCCTAAGCCTAGGCATTAACTGTCAATTATCTACAAAGCGGACACAAAGAGATTCCACTATACCCTTTCCCTTCTCTTTTCGTTGTGCCTCCTGCAGCTCAGCAACATAACAGGCTCGTTCAACAGCCTGGTCTCCCTAAACAACTCCGACTCCATTGTCGGTAAGAAATTTCCAAGTCAGGCATCAAGGGGCGATAGCAGCCCTGAAGTTAGCTAGGGCCAATCGGCCCAAGAAATCCTTGTATGGTGAGTCAATATCCAATACAATAAACTGCAACATCCGGACTCTCTGGCGTTTCTCAATTCCCAACTCCACTGGTAGCTCCACCATCCTAGTGGGTATAGTCGCACTTCCACTGAAGCCATAAATACAAGACTAACAAGGCTTCAAATCTTTCGCTTGCATCTTCATTTGATCGTAGGCTCGCTTAAAGAGTATGTTCACTGAACTTCCACTGTCCACTAAGATCCTCTTCATCTAAGTAGGACCTATCTGAGCTGAAATGACTAGTGGATCAATGTTAGGGGCTTCGACTCAGTCAGCATTCCTATCTCAGAAAAAGATGTCGTCTGTCATCATCTTCTGCTTTTTGGCCAGAGCCCCATCTTCGAAGTTACTGTAACATTCGAAGCTCTTATGCCTAATAGAGCTGGCATACGATTCCGTTTCCCTCCAGCTCTGATCCGCTGGATGAGGACCACCACTAACAGTGTTAATCATTAACCTCCCACTAGTATGTGTGGATTCCTTTGGTCTAACCTGATTTAGTACTTGATTTTGATTTGATGGGCCCACACCTTCAGCCTGTGGCGCCTGGACGAACTGCGCCAACTTTCTTTCTCGGATCAACTTCTCGATAATATCCTATAGATGATGACACTCGTTCGTGTTGTGGCCATAACTATCGTAAAATCTATAAAACTTCCCAGTTTGAATATGTTTCTCTGACGATTGCTTCGGAGAAGGTTTCTTATATTGGATAGTATTACATGTTTGTAAGTTCACATTTTCCGGGGATGTATTTAAAGGAGTATAAGTGTCAAACATTTGAGCTCTATGTCACGGTCTATGATTCTGATCCGGCTTCTTACCCTGATATCCATCGCCTTTCTGTTGATTCGGCTTATTCTGTATATTTAACCGTACCTTTTCTGGAATTCTCCCCACTTTATTTCACAGCGACATTGCTTTGGATTCCTTCCACACTTGGCCCTACGTCATCCTTTTTCCTAGAATATTTCGCATCCTCTCTTCTCAAGAACTGAGCTGCCTTGGAATAGAAACGGTCCAATGACGAAAGGGGTTTTTCGGCCAACCAGTTGCCAAATTGGAATCGAGATCGATTCCCTTAGTCGGTGCCATCAGAATGGAGTTTACATTAGGGTTCTAATCTCAGCGCATGCAGCATGGAACCTCTCTAGGTAACGTTTGAGTGTCCCTCCGGAAGCTTGAGTCACACTGGACAAGGTATTAACATCTTTGGGACTTGTTACATGCATACGAAACTGCTCAAAAAACTTTATAGCCAACTAATCGAAACATGAAATAGATCGGGGTGATAGGCGAGTATACCACATAGTCGCGATTCCCCTAGGGAAATTGGGAAAATTTGCATTTGACCAAATCATCAGCCCGTGCAACATTCGTCAACCATTTATACTTTAAAATTTATTGGTTAGGGTCAGAGCTCCCTTCATAAATCGATAGAGTTGGCATTCTGAATCGTCGAAGCGGTTCAGCATAGAGGATGTCATCGGTGAAAAGGGTCTGACTTCGGGAGATTCCCTAGTTGTCATTGGTGTGGCCTTGGCTTCTGGCGGATCATTGTCAGGATGTCTAGCATCTGGATATTCTGGACATGCTGGGCCAAGGTGTGGTCGGGTTCCACAATGCGAAGATGGGCCGGGCACGGTCAACGGTCCATACTGCACCCTCTTGGCTCTAGGTCTTTGGGAATATAAGGTTCAGGAGTATAATCACGTTGGCGATGGTTCAGATCCATTCCATTCCAAGTGTCAGCTTCCAACTCGATTACAGTGGCGGTGGTGCAGTTGTTGGTAGTGTGATCGTGAACCGTTCCTCTTCAGGAGGAGGGTCTGGTCTGATGGCTGGTTGACGAACCAATTCTTGCTTGTCCAAGATTCAAAGTGTGTCGATGTCCAGTAGCTTGTGTATAGCTTCCATCCAACCATAGGTGCATGAATCTGTGATTGTAATTAGAGGGAGCTGAACTTTCAGTAGGGTATGAAGCCTGATCCCTTTTGGATCTCCTTCGTCTTTCATGGTTCCGCCAATTGGTTAACTCCACGTTGGCAAGGAGCTTCTGGCGGCTTTGAGTCAGATCTTACATCAGTAGTTGGAACTCCTCCTTAGTGACAGGGCCCTGTGGATCTGAAGGTCCAGCAACATTCTGGTATGCAAAGGGAAGTTGTGCGGGGTTTTGCCTATCTCGTCCTTCTGGATCTGCCGCGATTGACGTAGTCCTAGTAGAAACCATAGTGAATAGCGAAGATCTCTACTAGGCTTGGTGCAAATCTGAATAGGATGGAAGAACTGCTAGGATTGTGATCTGGATCTTCTTCTTAGATTCCTGCAAACCGATATCGATATTAGATCCAATAAGCATGATAAAAGCTGGGTTTTCTCAGTGAAAGCACCAAAGTATTTATACCAAAATTGAGCACAACACTCTTCAGATGTGTTTGGATAGATAAAATGAAGGAAATAAATGTAAAATGAGACAGATCTAACGGACATGCAAATCAACAGATAAGAAAAGTGTAAAAACACACAAATTTAGAGTGGTTCGGCATATGCCCTACGTCCACAGTGGAATTATTGATGTTTATTGATTATAACTCATTGGTAACAAATGAATTATAACAGTATCATCAAAGTGCGGTAGTAATTTCGGTGGAATATCGATGTAGAGAGACCAAAAGTCCCTTTGCTGTAGATTTAGGGTCACTATTTATAGGTGTAGGCAGCAAATATCTCTTCCAAATCTCGGAGGACTTCTTCTCTCACGTGGGTGGGCCTATAGGATTGAGTTAAGGTGATTTCGGCTCGATGTTGGAGCGATACGAATTGAATTCGTATCGATCAACGATTGGTCCTTTTTGGATGAAATTGATCAGATACATTCTAGAGGTTGTACGCAAGCTCCTATGAAAATTTGGTGGCATATGGACTTGTAGATTGTGAGACATGATCGATGCAAGTTTGAATATTCAATGTGCAACCAAGCTCGTATCTCTCTTATTCGTGTTGCTCTACTTCGTATCGATGTTGGGCATGTGATGGCCAATGATGTGGCGCTATTTTCTAGAATCGATCCACTTTTCATGCCGAGTGACCGAGTCTTCCAATCGACCATGAATTATTTGTATCCATCCAAGGAACACCCTTCGTATCGATAGGTGGAGAACCAATTTCGTATCGATGCATTTCCATGCCTTTTGTGTAGATTTGATATAGTTCTTTTTGTATCGCTCCAAACCGCTATTTTCATGTTGATCATTAGAATGTAGTCTTATATCATTAAGGGATGGTTTCGTATCGATATTCACCAAGCGATACGAATCGTGTCATCAATGACCGGTACGAATTGGGTAGTTGATGGAAGTGACACGATAAGGTTTTGAGCAATGGATACGAAGCTGGTAGGTGTAATGGGTACGACCGAGGTTCTCTGGATGGATTCGAATGAAGTGGACACAAAGAAGGTAGTTAACTTTGATGGATACGAACTCAATGCATTCCTCATGGATACGAATGAGAGCGTTGCCTGGCCATGGACATGATTGAGTTTTGCTCTTTCCCATGGATATGAATTATAGAGGTTTTCTTGATTTTGATCGGTCAATATCTTAAACGTACGAAGTCTGATTGAATTGAAATCTAGGATGTTGGCTTCCATAGCTTTTCTTGTCGTGTCATATTGATTGTTGCTCAATCCGGACTGAGGTAAAATTTACAGGTATCCATAGTGAATTTGTGTATAACTGATCTTCGGGGAGAACCGTCGTTGGTTTTCAGTTAATTTCTTAGTGTCACGGACTTTCCAAAAGGCGGGATAACACATTCCTCCTTTCATTGACCAGCCAATCAAGTACTTAGCTGATCCAGTACATACCTTGGGTGAAGGTACATCTTTGGTTTCGCTGGCTTTTGAGAACCTTTAGTTATCGCATGAATCTGTTTCTAACGTTTACCATTCTGTTTTCCCACTTGTAGATCATCCGTCGCTCTTGTCCCCACCTCCAGCTATTCAACGATCGGGTACCATAGCTATTTTTACCATGTTGACATCCATTTCCATGGGACTTGTTGCTCCAACCCAGCCTTTTAGTTCTGAACTCCAACCTAGCCTTTAGATCAGGCCCAACAAATACTATTGTAATGGCCGAGGGATTAGCTGACCTTTTCGGGGTTAGGATCAAATAGTAGCCTAGAACTAAGAAATCCGTCAGCTCCGTACCAGCAAGCCCCTCTGTAAAACTTCCTTCGATCAAGCTAAAACCCCTCAAGACCAAACCCTTTGTTACTCCTGTTACACAATTCGATGTATTAAACCTACGTGTGAAACTAAACCATCCGAAGGTGACACCATCGAAGAGGGGAAAATAAAAGTTGGCAGAAGCATGAAATATAGGCTTGTGGTTCAGGCAGTAAGAGAAGCAAGAGAGGGAAGAACACATAGAAGACTCCTGAAGCTTATGGGCATGGTAGCTCGTATTTTGTTATACCTTTTATATCTTCTTTCTTCCATAAATGGGCCATGTTTATGCAGGAACGACCCTGTGATTTTGTACATAAAAGTTTAATTAATGAATGATTACTTTTTTTATGAAATCTTCATTCAATTTACTTTTCCGCACTTTTATATCTTGCACTTGCTTATATACAGCTACCAGCATATATAACATAACTGCCTGTTTTGCAACTTTTCCATATTATACATGTTTTTTTATTAGGTAATGCTTTTATTTATCACAACTCTAGACATATAAATAAACTTCATGCGATTACTTTAGTTATATCATGTTGCTTAGTCTTGTTTATGGTTGCCAATTTTCCTTGTTTGGATAAACAAAACCATTATTTTGATCAATTCTGCGGTCATTCCTATCCATTTTAGGTCAAATTTCTGTCAACCACTGACAAATTGTCAAAAATTCATGTTTCTGGTCATTCCTTCACTCTTAAAGGCAATGGTTTGGATGTCTATTTCACTCAACAGATCTTGTCGTCGGGACTTGTGATTCCAAATGAGGATATCGGGCATTGCTTTTCGATCTTACCCATTCTTGGGTATTAGTTGTCAAATAGGCATGCGGGGAAAATTATCTAATTGCCCCAAGTCCATCTAACTCTTTTGGTCCTAAGCCTAGATTAGAAGAGCCAAATTATTCCCATTTTTGAATTTCAATGACCAATCCTTGCTTAACCTTGGCCAGGAAGATCCTATGGCCATAAACGTAGCATGAATATCCTTTCAGTAGAACATGTATCCTTGGATACCTGTCTTGGGGCATCCGTTCTCAATCTTATATATCTTTCTGTATCTTCGGTTGTTTACTAAGAGTATCCATTGAATGTCCTCCCCTATCCTCAGCTCAGCGTATCCTACTAGGCTTCCATTGTGGTCAAGCATTCCTATCTATTTGCTTGTTTGTATCTTTAAAAACCAGTGCTTTTCATTATCTGCACCCAGACATTCCTTATTGACTTTGCCTATTTTCGAGCAAAAGTCAATACCAGAAAGTTGGAGTAGAATTATCCGATCAATCCCGATGTCGGCTATCCCCGATCATAATGATGGACCAAAGGAACCGATACCATTTTTCGAGTGCCTAAGCGCATGAGGTTGAATTATCCGATCAGCCTTTAAAATCATTCTCCCAGGTCCTAATCCTGGTCCAAAGGAGTTTGTACCTCATCATACTCTTATTGCGCAGCATAAGAAATTTACTTGCAAGAAAACTGTTCCATTGGTTCAAAAAGCTGGCAAGTCCCACCTTATCACATTGCCCCCAGAATCCTTGGGTGGCTTATTTATGGAAAAAAAAAACTATATAAAACTAAGTAAAATAGGGCTGTAGCAAGTTGCAATTCCAAGTTCATGGAATTGGGATTCCATCTATAGTTGCTAGCTTGAATGTTCCATCTCCAAGTTTTTGTTCGATTGCATAAGGATCTTCCCCATTCGAACCAAGTGCCCGAGTATCCATGAGATCTCGCTTCAAAACGAGATCCCATACCTCGAAGGTATAGTTCCAGACCTTGGTATTAAAGTGTCGCGCTACTCTTTTCTAGTAAGCATCAACTCTTATTTCTGCCTCTTCCCTTTTCTCATCAACCAAATTGAGGGACTCAAACAAGATTTCCTCATTTTCCTTTAGATCATAATGCCTTTTACGATGAGAAGGAACTTCCAATTCTATCGGGACCATAGCCTCTAACATGTATGCCAAAGAGAACAACATGTGTCCAGTCGTAGATTAGTGAGCCATCCTATAAGCCCGCAATACCAATAGGAGCTCATCAACCCAATTGCCTTTAGCTCTTGTTAGCCATTTCTTCAATGTAGACTTGATGAACTTGTTCACTGCCTTCAGTTGCCTGTTCTCCTATGGGTGTGCTACCACTGAATTTTTTTTCTCAATCTTGTACGGGTTGTAGAAATTCATGAACTCAGAAATTTCGAACCAGGTTCCATTATTCATTATAGTCTTCTGAGGTACTTCACACTAGAAAATGATGTTTTTGGTCATGAAGTTGATTACCATTTTCATTATGAATATGGCATGCGGCTCCACTTCGGCCTATTTCGTAAAGTAATCCACTACAACTATTGCATACTTAGGTCCTCTTTTCACTATTTGTAGTACACCGATTAAATTAGTTCCCTATATCATAAATGATCAAGGTTTAACCATTTGTGTAAGCTCTATAGATGGGGCTCTTGGAATCTTCATAAATCTCTTGCAATGGTCGCACCGTCTAATGTAATCAGCTGCGTCCCAATTTATTTTTGGTCAGAAGTACCCGTAGTGAAATTTCTTTTTAGCCAGATTCTACCCTCGATGTGATCATCTTAACTACGCTCATGAATTTTCATAAGGATTTTCCTCGCCACATCCTAGGTTACACGCCGAAGCAAGGATGTGGAGAAACCTCTTCTGTACAGCAGTCCTACTTGTATCATGAACCGCTGTGCCTTCCGAAGGAGTTTCTTACATTCATTCATGTCTCTTAGAAAATTCTCTTGAGAAAATATTCCTTGATTGGAGACATCAACGGCTCCTTTTCTTACATGGCCTCCAAAATCCACTCGACATCCATCTGATCGATGCTTGGAGCGGTCAAAACCTCCACTGGAACTAAACTCATCATCTATGCTTCCCAGAACTAATCAATTTAGCCAATAAATCAGCTTTTATGTTTCCCTCTCCGAGGATAAGTGCAAAGTGTAATGATCTATATCAACCAACAGTTCCAGTGCTTTCGTCGAGTAAAAAGCAAGTCTCGTACCCTTAGTGTGATATTCCTTTTTTACTTGACAAACTTCCAACTGGGAATCATTGAATATATGTGGCATTCTTACACCCAGTTTTTTCACTATTCTTTGTCCAACTATCAACGCCTTGTACTCATCCTCGTTGTTGCTCGTGGTAAATTCCAACTTCAGTGCATAACAAATTGACCATCCTTTTGGAGTTACAAGCACAACTTCTACACCTAAACTATGTTATTTTGAAGCTCCATCAACAAATAATTTCCAATGAGACAGTATATTCATATCGTTCTCCTGTTCACCATCTTATATTATGAAATCAATGATGAAGTCTGCCAACGCTTGTCCATTTATTGCTTTCCTCATATGGTAACTAATATCATACCGACTCAATTCTATGTTCCACTTTATCAACCTCCCTGAAGTCATGGGTCGGTATAACTCTTGCTTTAAGGATGATCCGTAAGCACTTTAATCAAATGAGCATGAAAATATGGCCGTGGCTTTCTTGACACAATCAGCAAGAAGTATGTGTGTTTTTGCAGTCTCGGGTAGTTCTTTTCAACTCCAATAAGCTACTTATTGATATAGTAAACCGATCTTGGAATCCTCGCCTCCTCTTGCAGTAATGTTGTGCTTAATGCATGAGTAGACACTATAAAATAAATGAATAGGTCTTCTCCATCCAATTATTTTGATGAAACTAGGGGTGTGCCTTAGTAACTCCTCGAAGGCATTTTGACATTCCGCACTACACTCAAAGTTCTTTTTCCCTTTTTTAAGAGCTTCAAAGAATGGTATACATTTATATGTCGCCCTCAAGTTGAACCAACTCAAAGCGACCACCTTGCCATTCAAGCTCTGTAACTTTTTTTTGTAGTTGAGGCGCTA
The DNA here is from genome assembly GCA_030765085.1 of Allium cepa. Classification (NCBI taxonomy): domain Eukaryota; kingdom Viridiplantae; phylum Streptophyta; class Magnoliopsida; order Asparagales; family Amaryllidaceae; genus Allium; species Allium cepa. The sequence goes on along the minus strand of CM060930.1, from coordinate 87,857,009 downwards.
ACATTCCTTAAGGCATCAATCTATTTCGGATTAGCCTCAATGCTCCTTGAATTCACAATGAATCCCAAAAATTTCCCAATGCAACTTCAAAAGAGCATTTTAACAGATTCAATTTCATTCCATACTTCTATAATGCTTCAAAATTTTCTTAAAGATCATCTATATGGTTCCTTGATTGCTGTGACTTCACGAGCATATCATCCATGTATACTTCTATTGTCCGTCCGATTTATTTTCTGAACATAGAATTCACCAACCACTGGTGCATAGCTTCAGTATTTTTAAATCTAATGGCATTACCTAGTAGCAAAATAAACCTAAATCCTTTATAAAGCTTGTGTACTTCTGGTTCAGTACGTGCATTAGAATATGAATATATCCTAAGTAAGCATCCATAAATGAGAGCAACTTATGTTCTACGGTCCCATCTACAAGCTGATCAATCATAGGCAAGGGAAAGCGGTCATTGGGCATGCTTTATTCAACTCTAAATAATTAATACATGTCCTCTACTTTCCATTTGACTTCTTGACCACCACAGGTTTCAATTTTCATTCTGGGTACAAAGCATCATGGATGAAACCATTCGCTTTCAATTTGTCTACTTCCACTTTCAACGAAGTGGATCACTCCGGTCCCAAACTGCACCCTTTCTGTTTTAGAGGAGGAAACTGTAGGTCCACATTCAGTGCATGAAACACTATTTCCGACAATATCCCACACATATCCAAATGCGTCCAAGCAAATACATCCAAGTTCGCATGAAGGAAATTAACTAACTCCTTCCTTAGTCCAATTCTAAGCTAAGATCCAATCTTAAGAGTTCATGATGGTTCATCCATGTCTATTAGAACGTCACCCGTCGGCTCTACCAGTACCACCCACACTTCCTTTAATGTCTTCTTGGGATCCATAGACTTATCGAACCTATTATCAATCCCGAGCCAAAGCATGGACTTTAGTTGCTATGCTTCTGAGTTTTTAATGCAGAGAACATTCTTTACACTCTTTCCCTTTTCTCATCGCTTTGCTTCTCTCAGCTCAGCAACGTAATATTCCCTTTCAATGCTTTGATACCTGCTTACTGATTCGATCTCATTCTCAATGGGGAATTTCATCATTAATTCTAGTACAATATATGCCTGTTGCCTGGCCTCATTTACTTCAATTGTGCTCGTACCCAAAGCAAACAGTATTATTTGCTTCGATTATTACAACAACCGAGGTAAATGCACTGAAGTAAATAGTTATATTTGCAACGGTTCCTTACGAACTAAAGCAAATGCACGGAAGTAAATAGTGTTATTTGCATCGGTTTCTTAGGAATCGAATCAAATAGTGTTATTTGCTTTGGTTATCCTTACAATCGAAGCAAATAGTGTTATTTGCATTGGTCCTTAGGAACCCTGGCAACTGCAAATTATTTTAATAAATAATATTTAATATTTAATAATTAATGTTTAATAATATTAATTCATAATTACTATTAAATAAATAATTATTAATAATTGTATAATAATTAAGACTAATAATTAACAATTAATATTCAAATTTAATAGTTATGAAGTGATATTTTGTATTTAATGATTAATAATAATTAGTAATTGAAAATATTTAATAAGCAGTATTAATAATTAAGAAGTAACATTTAGTATTTAATATTTTATAATTATAATTAAAACTATATTTAATATTTGAAAAAAATAAAATATTGAAATTTTCTAAAATAATTAAAAATACCTATGATACAAAGTATACTTCCATATGCATTTAATATTTCATTATTCATTTATTATAACTGTTATTAAATTTAATATTTAATATTTAAAAAAGTAATAGTTAGTAATAAATAATATTGATCATGCAATAATTAATAATTATAATTATCTAATTAAAAATAATAATTAATAATTAAGGCTAATATTTAATAATATTATTTAATAATTAATATTAAGAAGTAATATTTAATATTTAATGATTATAATTGTTAATTATATTCGGTATTTAATATTTAAAAGAGTATTAATTAATAATTAATAAATAATTTATATTTATTATTTTAATAATTAATAACTACAATTAAATAGTTAAGAAATAATAATTAATAATTGAATAATCGGTCATCTCGCACCACTAATTTGTCAAATTCACTTTCCCGCTTTTGTTCTTCATCTTCCTGCTTTCCTTTTTCATCAAATCCTTTGCATCTGAATTTACTTCATTCTCTGCTCAAACTATCCCTAAATTACTAAACTCTCAAAAATTCAAATCTAGAAGCAAAATCATTTCAAGCATCTAAAATTCATAAAATCAAAGTTATCCTCCTCGAATTGTAGCCACATTATGTTTAGGTGATGGTCAATGTCGTTCTATTCTGCTTATGTCTCCTCATTCTCGAATCAAGCCACTTGCTATCACATCAGTTGAGGAGTTCGACTTTACAGTAGAAAAGAAGTGTGTTGGTAGAACCTGCGCTAGAGCTGTGGCTGGAGATGCTATGATGTCATCATTGATCATGTGTCAACAACCGTCGATGCCAAATTGATGCCAGCATCCATGTTTAGAGATTTCTAATGGAATTTGAATTGCTCATCTAAATTCATAGTTTCTCAAAACCTTATCTCTTGAAGACTTTGTGTCATTCAAGACTGGAGACGAAGTCATTGTCGTTAGATCTGATTGTTGGCTGAAGCTGACTGTTTGACGCTTGCGTTAACCAAAAGAATTGTAACTGTCCGAGTGCTGACAATGACTATGACGCTACTAGTAATTTTCTAAAATTATTTCATTGGATTTACAACTTCGGATGTTTAAAATGCATTTTTTGATGCTTGAAAGATTGAATTGAGGTCTTGATTGAAGACAATGTTGAATTATAGATAGTGCAATCCCGCACCTCCATTCATCCCATTTATCCTTATGATCAATTAGACTTTGTGACTTCGGAAGAGGAGAAAAGCAATAATGCCAGGCTTCTGGTAAAGCACACGATGTGGCTAGCGATGTTACCAGATGCCATGATCCAGCTGCATAGGGTTGATTATGAAGACTAGAATCAACCGTTGATAAGAAGGATGGTCACGAGATAATAGCCACATGATCAAAATATAATGTCCGAACAGTTGTATCAAGCTCGGGATAAATGAAGTTGATAGATGGATGGTGTAAGATTTTAGATTATGAGATTAAGTTTAGTTGGAATAGGTGCCGGCATGGATGTTTGACAAATAGAAGGGAATATGGATGGGTCGGCATAGCTTGTAAAACAAATGGGATCGACACATTGATGGTCAGAAGAAGGGATCGACGTGATGTGTTTATAGGTTATGGTTCGGTATGATAAAGTTAGAGGGATCGGCATGTCAATGGTTAGGGAATATGGATTGGTATGGTGAGGCTTGAGCAATACAGATCTGCATGATATGGCTTAAGCAAAAGGGGTCGGCATAGTGTGCTTGGATCAACATAATGTGATTAGGTCGGCATAGCTTATTCGTTGGCTACGAATCGGCATGGGACATTCAAGGGATATGGATTGGCATAGCTTGGCATGAAGACTATGGATTGGTATAGGATATTCAGGAGATATCGATCAGAGTTACATGGAATGTAAGGATGGGATCAGCATACTTTGGGAGACCAGAAGGGATCGGCACAACCCAGACTAAGTTAAGATTCCAACTAAAGTATTACAAGGACTACAGCTCCGTGCATCCAATCATCTTGATATTTGAAACATCATCAATATAGACTATAAGAAAGCCACCATAGGATTGCTAGCCTGAACTCAACCCATGGAGGGGTCGGTACTGACCCCTATCCATTGAGAGTTGGGCCTAGCCTTCCATATGGTGGGCCCATATGGTCAAGGAGATCCAGATGCCAAGGTTTCAGTCAGATTGAAAGCCGCCTTCATCTATAAATAGAGGCACATGGGGCCATTTTGAGGGATTTTTGGGTTGCCAATGAAACTCTTCCATTATTATAACTAACTTCCTCTATTCCTTTTCGATCTCTTGCAATTCCTTACTGATTTAATTGTAATCAAGTGAACCATGAAGCAATATAGAGAATATTCAAAGTGGACGTATGCATTCAACATCGAACCACTATAAATCTTGTTTTTTTGGCTTTCTGCTGCATTTTTCTTGATATTTGTTATTATTCCTCAATTTATATTTAATTTATTCATTTATTTCACTGCTTAAATCTATTCTCGGGTGTTGTGGCCAATTTGGTTGCAAATATTTTGGTGCTTTCACTGAGTGCACCGATTCTTAGGCTATTAGGATCACTATTCTCGCTACTGGATTGAAGAAATCCTCCAAAGGATATCCATATTCAACTTTAGAAAATCACAGATACTATTCAGATTTTCCAAGATCTAAGCAAAGTAATCCAGGATAGTAAGGCGCACCAAATCTACTTCCCACAATGTTGATACACTACTACAAAACATGCCATTTGCATCGCCTCATTTGAATCGGTTGAAGAAAAAACTGATGCAAATAGAACTATTTGCATTAGTTCTATCTTAATAACCGATGCAATTGGTGCGTAGAAAGCAATAGGTAATAAAAAAAAAATCAAATTTGCATCAGTTGTCACCAACAACCGATGCAAATACGTCGATGCAAATAGTTGTAGTTGCATCGGTTATAAAGTCAACCGATGCAACTAAATTAATTTGCATCCCTTTCGTTACGCACTTTCGTTAATTCCAGTATTTTGCCACTTATTTTTCCATTCGTTTCCAGTATTTCGCCTGCTTCCCAAAAAAAAACCCTAACCTTAACCAAATCCATGATTTAATCAACCGAATTCCTCTCCCATTTTCTCCTTCACCTTCTTCTCCTCTCTCTCGTTTGAAACCCTAATTTCCTCTAATTAATGCTCGAGAGTCTGGATTAAAGGTGAAAGGGTTGGATTCGCGACGTCGTTCAGGTAATTTCGTTTGTTTGGGGTCAAAAGAGAGGGGTGTAGGAACTTCGACGTTGACGCCTGTTTTGAGATCATCGATCAACCTTGAGACGACGATGGAGGCGTCGAACAAGATCTGCTTCTCCCAATAGGCTAAAGTTAGGGTTTGGACTGTCATCTTTGATCGAAAGGGGTCGAAATATTGGCGATGCTGAAGTGGATTGGTTACGGTCGTCTAACCGAGCTGCAAAGTATGTTGATTGTTTTGGTTTACCATATTCAAATTTTTTTGTCTGATGGTATCTTATTTAAATTGTTTGAATCTTTATTATTTGATCATGTTCTGTATGAACTTTCGATATGTTAAGAGTATTTAATTTATAGTATTGAGGCAGCTTATCATGTGAAGAGTTTGCTATGCTAAACTAAACATAGGAAATAACATTTAATTTTTATCTAAAGATTGCTTCAAAACCATCCGCTAATCAATAGTCTGTGCACAGTTTCTAGCAAATTTTAATGGAGAGAGTGCAGTTGGGCATGATTGACCCTAATTAAGAAATAACATATCTAATCATAATTGATTAAAATCAACAAAATCTCCTGCTAAAAGATTAAAAGTAAACCATTACATGTCAGCAAACTTTTTTGTATGATTTTATGAATGACCAACTACATCCTTTTTAACACCAAAGCTTTTGAACTATTGAGCTTAAATTTTATGTCATAGGACCTGTGTTTGCTATATTATTATGATATTAAATTTAACACAAGTAAATAAATGGAAAATGTGTAAACCAAACTTGCGCGAGAAATTGAGTAAATAAATTTTATTCTACTTAATTCTATATTAGTGAAACTAAACAAACCAGAAGAAGAAGTTTTATACCATGTTTAACATATTTAGGTATAAACTTTAGAATACAAATATTCACTATTTTTTTGTTTACTGATTATGCATTTGTACTATTGTTTTTAGCCTATAGTAGTATGATGTAGATAATAAGACGAACTTTAATTTAATGCCATGCATTGCAAAATAAAAATTGCAACCATTAGTATCTATTAGAGATAATAATAATTTAATCATCAAGACAAGTATTAATTCAAGGTAAGTAATTATTTTTGGCTCTATATGTTTAGGTAGCGTTCGGTATAACGTGAAATTAATAAATTGAACACTTAACTAAGGACTATTACTTAGTTTTATAAGATTTCGTTGAGATGATCTATTTTATAGAATAAGTTGTCTACTTTTTTCTATAAACTTTTCAAGCAGATGTTCAACAAGTTTTCCTTAATTCCATATAGTGGGCCAAATGGTGACTCCCCAAGTTTTGATTGGTTTCTTCTGCTAAGTTTTTAAAGTTAAATATATCTACATGAAAGATGGTTATTGAACTTTATGTAAAAGAATGTTAAATGAAGATTAATTTGTTATGTTGTAGACAATTTGGTTCTGTATTATTTAGATTTACAGACTTTGATGCTTGAATATTGATACAGTTTGCCGTATCGATTTATTTGATTCATGGTAGCTGATCATTTATTGTCAAATAAAGGAATTCTTGAATGGGATCATTAACAAGGTCAAATAATGTATATATCATAGCAACTATATGGTGGACACTGAATATAAATTTGCATTGTTCTTTTGATGACAACAAGTAATCAAATATAAACTATGTTGTATATCGTTTAGTATTATAGTGTGAATTGTGTCAAAATCAAAGCAGTAAATGGTTTCTTATGGTTTCTTCTTGCAGGCTAAGATGGACATTGGTCATAGCAGATGCCCTAGGATTCCCACTTGGGTTAATGACGATCCATCTGTTTCTAAATTACCACATTTCGAATAACTAATGGCTATAGAAGAAGCATGGATACCATAATCTGGAGCAGTATTATTGTTGACAAAGATTTCTTCGTGTAATGCAAGAAATACTTTCGGAAATCACTAGCTATGCATCAGGAGATCTTGATGATGATCAAATTGATGAAAATGAAACAGAAGAAACTATATCCTACTCTTTGAGTTGTTCCAGTGCAAATGGAATTCATGCTGCAATCAAAGATGATTTCCGGTGCTCTACTCGAGAAACTGTTTGTACAAAGAAGGCTGAGTTGCTAAACTTGGTTCAAATGGTATGTGATATATGTTCAAATGGTGGGATGTGTGCGTGTATTAAAAAATGGTGATATTAACATTTGAGCGACCAGTCTTTGACATGTTAAATTAGCTAGTGTTAATAGTTGCATTTCCACAATCTATGTATTAAAATTTAGGCATGAAATATGAGAACCATAAATGTTACATGCAATAAGTTCTAGTGTAAATGTGAGGTATCCAAAATGGATGGATAATGAATAATGAGATGTCTTAGAAAAATAGTAATGTGGTTGTGCTAACCTTTTAAATTTATTTTATAGGTTGACAGCCAATGCAACCAATGTCTAAACCAAATGCAGAGCACAATGTCTAAATACCAAGGAAAAATCAACCAAGGAATTCCTCAAATGAATGCGCGATTCACCACTCAGAAAATCTCCATCTTCTACAGAAATATAAGAAATAGAATTGCTAGTCATATCTTATCAACCAATGAGCATTATGTACAGGAATCTGCTATGGAAAAAGAAAGAAGCTTCGAAACATCATTTGTACAAAAACATTGGGCTCTTCAGCAGCTTAAGAGAAACGAGCATCAGTCCTGGAGACCCCAAAAAGGCTTGCATTTTTATAAAATAAAGATTTTGAAATAATATAGAGAATTTGGCTCTCGCTCGTGTGGACTGGAAGGAAACGCCTCAAGCTCATGTCATCATATTGGATGTGCCAGGTACATTACAAATTTGCATTCAAACCATATACGTTTATATATAACTGTGTTTGCACATGATCACAATATAACGGCTGTGATTTGTGAAATGATGGGAAACAGGGGTGGAGAAGAAAGATATAAAGATAGAGGTGGAGGACAACGGAGTGCTGAGGATAAGCGGGGAGCGGAAGACTGAGTTATGGTGCACAACAATGATGGTTGGGTAGTACAGAAGAGAAGGGTTTATTGTGGTATGAACTATTGTGGTGAGGCTAAGGTGAGTTGCTTGTGGTTGTTGTCTGGTGATGTGAATGTGGTCTGTTACAGACAAGTTTTTGTGCACTGTGTTGAGCTGTGAGGAGTTTTTGATGGATATGGCTGTGGCTTGGGGAAGTTGATAGAGGGGAGTTTGAATATTGGCAGAAATGTTATTGGCTACTAAGGATTATACAACAATGTTACGAGTGGTCGGGTGCACAGTGGCCAGGTGCACAGTGGGAGTCTGTTATTGGCAGAAATGTTGTGAGTGGTTAGGTGATGTTGAAATGACAGCAGTTTTGTTGTGGAGATGTAGGTAGAGAGAAGGATGTATGGAAGTGTTTTGATGTGGTTGGAAATGAAATGGAGGTGTACTGATGGCAAGGAAAGTAGTTGAACAGAGGTGTGGCAATAGGAATGGAGACAAAGGGATGGTTCAGTGGCTTTAGTAGGAGGGATATGATGATAAATGCTGTAAGTATTGTGAAATATGCAAATGAACCGGAAATGTTGGTTTGTGGTTTGTGGTGAAGTAGAAATGAAGTGGTAGGCAATCAGGTGGCGTGTTTGGTGAATGGAGTGTGCAGTTGAGTTAAGAGGAGTTGTTGACTGTGGGCAAAGGGGGGGTTTCAGTTGATTGACTAGTTGTTACGATGACTGTTTGATGTGGCAACAGTTGATGGTAAGGCTGGTTATGTATTTGCCATCAAATTTAATTTTGAATGATTGTAATATTACATGCAATAATTGTTTGTTATAATCAATAATATATATATAGTCTATTTGAGTACTGTAATAATGGTTTCTGAGAATGGCTTTTTTGCATCAGGTATAAATAGCTGATGCAATAGAGAGATTAGTTTGCATCGGTTATTATAAAAACCGATGCAATGGGGGGATGATATTTTGCATCAGTTGTTCGTAACAACCGATGCAAAAAAGACCTTTTTGCACGGTTTCAGAACTAATGCAAAAGTGTTAAGCCTGTTGCATCGGTTGCATATGCATCGGTTGTTGAGCTGATACAAAAGGGGGGTAAACAATCGATGCAAATGACCTGTTTTGTAGTAGTGATACCAACGAAACTACTAGTGTCCAACAAGGGGGCCCAAGTAACCAACCTGCTAATGTGAATATGGATCCTACTGTGGTTCAGAACCTCGTCGATTCCATTACGCGAGCCGAATTTAATGACTTCATGAGGGAGTTGATGGAAAGTTGAAGGCTTCTAAACGAGAAAATTCAGGCTAATGGCACTTGATGAACCAGATTTCTCAACAGCAACGCCAAAGCGCAGAAGGAGGTCTCGCTTCATACTCGACGTCAGATAGTTCGACTTCTTCAGATGAACATCATAAGAGAATGCGCCATAGAGTTGAAGTAGAACGAGCAGGAACATCAAAGTAGCACTTGGAAGACCACCATGGCCTGCAAAGTCAGGTCGGTGTTGACCCCTCCTTAGGGGTCGGTACTGATCCCTCAACCAGGGAGATAGCTCCTTAACTGCAGCTAGGGGGTCGTACTGGACTTGGATCAGGGAACCTGGACGCTGGAGTACGCTTGGATACTACTGACCAACTACCTCTCTAGAATATTAATGAAGTGAATGCTTAGAATTTACATCATGAGGATGGTAGGCCAAGGAGGCATGACATGGCCCAAAGATACCGACCAGAACATTCATGCAAGGTGGAGCACGACCATTACTTGGTGCCACCTATCCAAACACTGGATTTATCCGCAATGGTCAGACGGCTAATGAGGGAAAATCAGGGATTGACATACGATGACTGGGGAATTTCTAGGAGCCACGCCTCATTTACCAATAGTATTTTACATGCGGAGTATCCTAGAAGGATTAACATGCCTACGATGCCTGCTTGTGAAGGGAAAACTAACCCCAGGCAGCACATCATAAGGTACGAATGGTTGATGTACTCAGCAAGAGCGAATGACGCAACCAAGTGCAGATTCTTTCCCATAACCCTTTCTGGGATCGCTACAATGTGGTTTATAAGACTTCCCCCATGATCAATCTCGAGATTTGATGAGCTGGTAATGAGATTTATGGATCAGTTTAGGATTCACACTAATCGTCCCAAAGAAGTGATGTCATTGGCCAGTGTCATCCAAGCTCTAGGTGAATCGTTGATGGACTACTTGCACAGGTTTAACGTTGTTGCAAATGAAGTTAGTAAACCTAATGACCACATGATAGTTATGGCCATGACATGAGGGGTTGACCCCGAATCCGAATTCGGTGATTGGCTAGCAGGAAAACCACCGGGCATGTTGGAGCGCTTCTACTCAAAGGTGGCCCAATTCATGATAAATGAAGAGGCCAGTTTGTCTAGAAAAAGCAACACTATGGGGCTAAGTGGAGAAGCGTTACAAAGAAACATCGTAATAACGCAGTCATTCGAGAGTTCTAGGAAAGTTCGGCTTAACGTTCAAAACAAGCCAAGTCAACAGAAAAGGAGTGGAGAAGGGAACAGCAACCAGAAAAGGGAGCCTGGAAAGTGGAGTCCAAGTTTCCTTTATATGACAACTATACACCTTTGAATGCATCCTTGGAGAACATCTACTTGTCCACTTGTTATATTGATCCTGCTCTAGTAAGAAGAATTTTGATTGATTGCGGAAGCTCTGTGAACATTATCTTTAAGAAGGCATATGATCAAATAAGGATGGAGGCTAAGGACTTAAAACAATCTAAAGCACGTATACACGATTTTAATGGTGTAGCTACCAAGGCATTTGGTTATGTAGAATTACCGGTCGAATTAAGGGAAGGTGAACGTAGGTGGGTGTGAATCATACCTTTCATTGTTTTGGATGTTGATTCACCGTATAATGTTTTTCTAGGGCACCGGCCTTGGATGAATTTCGAGCGGCTCTTGCCCCGTGGTGTTTAACATTGAAATTTCAGACTGATAACAGAGTAGTTGTTGTGCATGGTGATCAGGCGACTGGATGTGCCTGTTATATGGCTAAGTTGAGAGAGGCTCAGCGAAAAGAGAAGGGAAAGGGTATAAACAAGTCTATCCACATCTAAGTAATTAAAGATTGAAAAATAGCACCTAAGCTTTGGCTTGGGCACCACAGTCGGTTCTATAGAGATATAGATCTAAAGGACGATGAGGAGGAGGCCAAGGTAGCGCCGGCTAAACAAACGATTGATATCACAATCAGCCACGATGACCCATCATGGGTGTTGAAGATTGGATCACAACTCACCCCTTCGATGATGAGGGAATTTACCAATTTCCTCTGAGCAAATCTGGATGTATTCGTTTGGACTCATTCTGAGATGTGTGGGATCTCGCATGCCATTACGAGCCACAATTGAATATTGATCTAAAGTATATCCCGTGAAGTAGAAAAGATGAGACATGGATCCGAAGAGATCCATGGCTCTTAATGAGGAGGTGGATAAACTTAAACCAATGGGCTTATTCACGATGCCCTATATCCCGAATGGATATCTAATCCCGTGCTGGTGAAGAAGGCAAATGGAAAATGGAGAATGTGTATTGACTATTCGGACCCGAACAAGGCATGCCCCAAGGATAGTTTTCCCCTATCTAGAATTGATCATCTAGTTGATTCAACTGCAGGGCATGAATTGTTATCATTTATGGATGCGGACCCGGGGTATAACCAAATCCTGATGCATATCCCAAATCAGGAGCACACCAGTTTTGTCAGGGACGTTGGGTTGTACTATTATATAGCAATGTCGTTCGGATTAAAGAATGCAGGAGCGACCTATCAACGTTTGGTTAACCAAATGTTTAAGGATCAGATATGGAGGATGATGAAAGTCGATGTGAATGATATGCTAATGAAGTCACGTCAATCAAACGACCACATTCGAGACTTAGCGGAGATGTTCGACATCCTTTGATTCTATAGCATGAAGATCAACCCTTTAAAGTGCTCATTTGGTGTTTCATTAGGGAAGTTCCTGGGATTTATTGTCAATGCACGAGGAATTAAAGTGAATCCAGAAAAGATTCAAGCCATTCAAGATATTCAAGCACCAGAACTATTAAGCAAGTGCAGAGTCTGAATGAGAAGGAAGTTGCTTAGTGTCGATTCATCTCTAGGACAACCGATAAATGCATTCCATTCTTCGATCTAATAAGGAAAGGAAGAGGAATTTTGAGTGAACGCAAGATTGTGAAGATGCATTCCGAGCTTTGGTGAGTCATTTGGAGAACCCCGGTTTTGTCAAAGTGGATAGGTCATGAGCGGTTGTACATTCATTTAGCTGTATTGCCACATGCCATGAGTGCCGCTTTGATTCTTGAGGAGAACCGGATCTAGAAATTTGTGTACTACATCAATAAACGATTAACAGGAACCGAAAGAAACTAACCAAAGATAGAGAAATTGGCGTACTACTTGGTGATCGCGTAATGCAAACTTTGCCCATACTTCTAGGCACATCAAATTAACGTCTACATCGATCAGCCTCTGCGATAGGTCCTACAACGACCGGAGATGTTTGGAAGGTTGCTTAAGTGGAACATCAAGCTCAGTCATTTCGACATTATATATCTGCCTCGAAGAGCTATCTAAGGACAAGCATTGGCAGACTTCATAGTACAGTTTACCATGTAGGACGAGCCCCTAGAGAGTGGTGTAATCCCTACTCTACGATGGAAGATGTATACCGATGGAGCATCGAATGATCATTGTTCCAGAGCGGGCATGGTTCTTGTCACCCCTGAGAAAGGGTTAATTTTCTATGCTTTGAAGCTTGGTTTCCTTGCTACAAATAACGAAGCCGAGTATGAGGCGTTAATTGTTGGACTTAAGCTTGCTAGCGAGCTCAGGGTGAATCCATCGAAATCTTTTGCGACTCATAACTGGTGGTGTACCATTTAGAGGGAACTACCAGGCAAAGGGACAACAGCTTACCTCATATCTTAATCAAGTTCAAAAGTTGTTGGCAGATATCGAATACTATGAAATTTCGCATATCCCGCATGAGAAGAACGAAGAAGTTGACTCATTGGTAAAGTTCGCGAGCATTGGTGATGCACAACAGATGAGCTTGGTTCTAGTCGAGACACTACATACCCAAAGTATAATGTGATGAAAGTTGATCAAGTACCAAAAAATGAACTTGAAAGGTAATCATGGATGACTTCATTTAAAGAATACCCGTTGCATGGAATCTTGCTTAAGAAGAGGAATGAAAAGTGACAGGCCCTACGTAAAGCTTCACTGTATATTATGCAAGAAGGATCTATATATAGAAAGAGGTTCTTTGTTCCCTTACTCCGGTGTATCGCCCATGACGAGATAAAGCATGTCTTGTAAGAAGTCCATATGGGAGAATGTGGCGATCATACTAGAGGCAAATGATAGATAAAAAGATACTCCGTTATGGGTACTACTGGCCGACTGTGAATCGGGATGCCACCGATTATGTGAGACGATGCGACAAATGCCAGATATATGCAAAAGTTCCAAGAGCACCGCCGACAGAGATCACGCAAATGGTTAGTCCATGGCCATTCACTGTGTGGGGAATCGATGTCATCGGCTCTTTGCCAATTTCCAAAGGTGGTGGGAAATATGCAATTGTAGCAGTTGACCACTTCACCAAATGGGCCGAAGCGGAGCCATTAGCTACGATCACAACTAGGAAAGTCATCGACTTTGTTGTTCGAAACATTGTGTTTCATTTCGGTCTTCCACGCAAACTATCATGACTGATAATGGGACTCAATTTGATAGTGCCGTGTTTAAGGAGTTTTACCGAAGATATCACATTGAAAAGAGATTTGCGACGGTCGCTCACCCTTAGGCGAATGGAAAAGTTGAAGTTGTAAACAAGGTTAAAAAGTCTATCCTGAAAAGCGGTTGGAAAAGGATAAAGGCAAGTGGGTGGATGAATTTCCCACGGCGCTCTGGGCCCATAGGACCATGCATAAGTCTACGACTGGCCACACTCTATTCGCTCTTGCTTACGAAACCGAAGTAGTCATTCTTGTAGAACTCAAAGTCCCTTCCCATCGAGTGACATACTATGATCCCAGAAAAAATCAAAGTCTCTTATTGGAGTCATTGGACTTTATTGATGAAAATCATGAGGAGGCCGATTTGAGAGCAGCTGCACGTCAACACTGAATCGCCCGGTACTATAATACTTAAGTCCGACTGAGAACCCTTGAAGTTGGCAACCTTGTCCTGAAATGAATTTTTGCATTCCATTCGCACATGAACCCAACATGGGGAGGGCCATATGTCATTGAACAAAGGCTTGGAGAAGGAACTTTTAAGCTAGCGACTGTTGATAGTGTGACGCTTCCAAGAGCGTGGAATAACGAGCATTTATGACGCTATTTCACCTAAACTATTTCTTTCACATTTCAATGGTATTTTCTTTTAATATTTTCTTTGGTATTTAACCTTTTTAATATGTAATAAGACAAGTTATTCTGTTCCTATTCTTATGATGAATAAAATCTTGAAGCTTCCTTTGCATAAACTACCATTATTGCATTTTATGCTAAATATCCGTTGGAACTAATTGATGTGGATATCTACGATATATGAACAGATTCATAGAGTTAGAAGTCAACCAGTCATATCGATCCCCGATGAGACTGAACAAGGGGGTTTATAAGTTTGCTCGGTTGGCGATTACCTTAGATGAATCAAAAGGCAATTCTCTCAATAAGGAAAAAAGGTCGCCGATGGTGGGAGAATGAAAAAAATCTCTAAGTCCCTGACTATGGACTAGAGCACTCTAAATCCCTGACTGCAGATTAGAGTATAAACGATTTGACCAAAATCTCTAAGTACCTGACTGCGGACTAGAGTACTCTAAATCCATGACTGCGGATTAGATTATAAACGATTTGACAAAAATCTCTAAGTCCCTGACTGTAGACTAGAGTAGACTAAATCCTTAACTGCGGATTAGAGTATAAACGATTTAACAAAAATCTCTAAGTCCCTGGGTGCGGACTAGAGTGCTCTAAATCCCTGACTGCGGATTAGAGTATAAACGATTTAACAAAAATCTCTAAGTCCCTGACTACGGACTAGAGTACTCTAAATTCTTGACTACGGATTAGAGTATAAACGATTTAACAAAAATCACTATGTCCATGACTGCGGACTAGAGTACTCTAAATCCCCGATTGCGGATTAGAGTATAAATGATTTGATAAAAATTTCTAAGTTTCTGATTGCAGACTAGTGTACTTTAAATCCCTGACTGCAGATTAGAGTATAAACAATTTAATAAAAATCTCTATGTCCCTGACTGTGGACTAGGATACTCTAAGTGCCTACCGATTAGAATATAAACGATTTAACGAAAATCTCCAAGTCTCTGACTGTGGATTAGGGTATAAACGATTTGATGAAAACCTCCAAGTCCCTGACTGTGGACTAAAAAATTCTAAGCCCTGGACTATTGACCAGGAAATTCTAAAGACCACATGCTAACTCGAAAGCCCAACGAGTGGATGGATGAGTCTTCAATTATTCTCTATCCTACAAAGAGAGAATATATATTTATCACTAGTGAAAAAGTTGTGAAAAATGGTATTAACCTCCTACTATATATATATATATAAAATAAATTCTATATACTTAATATATATAATAGGTTTAATATCCAACAACATATATTAAGTATCATAAATTTATATAAATATAGGATATTAAACCTATTATATATATTTATTATATATATTAAGTATATAGAATTTATTATATATATATATAGTAGGAGGTTAATACCATTTTTCACAACTTTTTCACTAGTGATAAATATATATTCTCTCTCGATCTCAAATCAACAGAAGAGACTCAAGCTGTTAGCGGCAAGATGCGACCGTTAGTTACAGTTATAGCTCAGTATTGCTTACAACTTAAGATAGTACGTTCAAAGTGGCTTCGAGATTAAGATAGTGGATTATTAACGAGACTTGCGAAAATTATGAATATATAAAATGGGAAGTAATTATTTTACTGCTGAAATAATTATTTAGACAATGATTAGTTACAAGAAAAGTTCCCAAGATTCCTTATAAATTATTCAAAAAGTTTGGTATCCACACCCGTGCACCTACTACCAAGAAAAGAAACGCACGCCTAACTTATCTAGACTATGTACAATAACACAAAACACTAATCATTTCTTCGATTTCTTCTCCTTCTTCGCTTTTTTAGGAGTTGAATCATTCGAACGTTTATTCCGAGATCCCTTGCCACCCTTAATGGAGATGCTCGATAAAGGAGGAGGAATTTCAACAAGAATCGTCCAGCCAGATGGAATGACGTGCAAAGGCGCAGGAATAGGAACTTTGGCCGCGAACTCAATGGGCTTCATTTTAACTTCGTGCTTCGATCTCTCTTCTTCTTCGGTCAGCTCCTTCGCACTACTCTTGGTAGTCTACTTCGTGGCTCTCGATCACTATATCATCCCACTTCTCACTAAGAGACGAGTCTTCAGGCTTATCCTCGTCAAGCGCATCGATGACCCAAGCATCGGGCCCAAGAATATCTACAGCAGCTAGAACCTTGGCGTCTTTCTCTTGCTGTTCCATGGCGACATCGCTCCTATGAGTTTGCTCTGGACTGGGGTGGCCTGCAAAAGTTAGTTAAAACACATGCATCAGTCCATAGCTGTTATGTAACGAAAGTAGCAATTTTTTTAATTCGAAAGAGTTCAATATAGTACCGGCGTCTGGTTGGCTCACAGTTGTCATCGGAGTGCTCCCTTCAAGCATGGGAGAAAACATGTGTGGGCCAAATCCGGGCCTGTCTGGATCATAACTAAAGTGTTGCTCCATGCGTAGAAAGAATGACATCCCTGGCAATTGAGCAGGAGAAAAACCCTTGGGTTCGGTTCCAGAAGACCCTATGATATCTTCTCTTCCCTTAGCCGGTGTGGAAGCTTTGCGGAATTGAAGTTTCGCAGCAGCCAAGTCAGACAGCTCATTTCCTCGGAGCACTTCTCGTGCAAGCGCCTCTTCATTAAGCTCTGCCACTCCTAACTCTTCTTTCTTGATTTTTGTGATGATCTCCCAAGCTTCGATGAGAGATTCGAGATAGCCTACGCCCGGAAAGGTCAAGTCGCGGTGAAGGAGAACTTTTGCATTATATTCGGCGATGAGAGGATCGAACAAGTTCTTGATCTCTTCCATGTCGAACTCAGTCACTGCCTCAACTTGGGAGTTGGCTTCTGCGACCACCTCTTTCCTGCCCTCTTCACGGGCATCTTCTTTCAAGACTTTGATTTGGGCGAGTTGTTCATCAATTTTTATCTTTAAGTTCCTTGTTTCAACAATCTCCTCGTAATATTTCTACGACTCTTCATGTGCCTCGATTTTTTCTTCCCTCTCTTTGGATAGTAATTTTTCTTGCTCCTCAACATAGCGGGCTAAGGTATTTTTCTCCTTTTGTAAGGAGTCCTTCTTTAAAGCCAAGGCACCACTGCGTTGAAGTGTAGCATCCAGTTCCCTCTTATGCGAAGTCTCCGGGTGACTTACCACCTCAGTCGTTTCTTTCGCATTTTTCTTTTCCTCGGCAAGTTAAGCCTTACATTTGAGCAGCTCAGCGTCTTAATGTTTGATAATATCGTTGTCATGAATGGTCTCTAAATTAAGGCAATCAATTTCATTGCTTGGTGGAAATTTCAGTGACTTTTTCAGCTAAGTGGATAAACGCTTCATGTTGAACATACACGTCATTCATGCATGTCTCTTGCACTTCTAGGAATGACATGTATGGAAGAAAGGAACTTGTGCTTGTCGAAGTAGATTTTTGGAAAGGTAGCTTTGGATTCAACTAATCTCTCCGCAATGGTAGGATCATGGGAATGAATCGGCAGGGGTTGTACGAAAGAAACTAGCTGGTGATCATGGCACCCGCGTGATTGCCTGGTACTTAATGACCTAGATTGCTGATCACGGGGAGCAACAACTTGGGAACCTCGATGAAAGGATTTCTCTCCTCTGTGAGAGGATTTGATGGATCGATATGGAGGGGAGCGTGTGTTTGAGATTTCTGTCTAAACAAGGAAGAGGATTCTCGAGAATAATAATCTTTGTCTCACCCTTTGTCTTTGCCTTTGGGTCTCCCATATTTGAAATCTCGCCTTGGCGATAGTAAATGGAAGAGCCTCGAAGGCAAACAAAATCATGCGAGTGTGACATTGCACCTGTAAAAAGAGCTAAATAGAAGTATATTAGAAGTTATAACGTGAAGAAAAAATCATTAGCGGATGGTGGAGTGCGAGCGTTTCTGTGTGTCCTAATGTTTCCCCCTGACGGACCAGTAACATTAGCGTTACTCATTGGAGTTTCCTCCCTCCTGGTGGAAGGTTGCATGCCTTCACTGCTTCTCACTGGAAATTAAGCCCTTCGGCATCAAGGTTAGTGAAGTTGTAATTTAATAAATCATCCAAAATCGGAATGTCAGAAAGTCCCTTCAACGAATTTTCCATTTGCTTGGAGGAATTTTCCTTTTCGATCGGGGTTATGACGAATTCCGGGTTTGCCACGGCCTTGCTTTTCCAAAACTTATACACCAACCTTTTGCTCCTCTTCGGAGGAGTTTGTGTTTGGTTGGTTTAGGGTACTTCGGCTACCGTGCCTTTCCAGGGCCTACGCCTTCACTTCTCAGCCCCGCATTTTGAATTTCTTTTATCTCTCATTCTTCGATGTCTTCCCGAGTCCCCTCAACTAGGGGCACCGCGGGGTCACTTGCTTCTACCCTTCTCTCGACAGCAATTATCGGGACCGCTTTGCTACCACGGTGACCAATTTTGCGGTCGTCTTCTAATAGCCCAAATAGCAAGAGAAACTCATCGGTGACAAGGAGTTTAATGTCCCGATCCTCTACAGGAGTAGCATGAATGGCCGCGACAGCCCTGGAATACTCGACGCCTTCAGCCGAGGGTGGACACCTAAAAGAATTTAAGATATTTGCACGATTAAGAAAGAGGCCGTGACTTGAATCTTTAAATAAAGACGAAGGAAAAAATAGCACTTACGTTCTTCCAACCATCTTCTTGCGAAGCCGGGAGGACACCGTACATAGAACCATTCATGTTTGAATAGGGACAGCTTATTCCATGCATTTATTAAGACCTGGCATTTAGGCAAGGGTTCGAGGAAGACGTACGAAGGACTATCAGCTCGCCTTTTGAAATTATAGATGTTTCAGATATCTTCAGGAGTTGGCAGATGGAATAGGACATTCATGAAGAGATAAAAAGTGCCATGGATAAAAGCTAACTATTGGGGTGTAGTTGAGTAGGAGCGATTCACAAATACCCTAATATTTCCCAAACAATGGAATTGAGGGGAGGCACGCATCCAGCTCAGCACGTTAACCTATTACAAGCAGTACATCCGGCTGGAGGCAGGTGAGGTCTATCTTGCCTCAATGGAACTAGAACGTCTTTGAAAGGAATCCCATGGATGAAACACAATCGACGAAGAGCGGTTTCACCGATTCCAGACACTTGTGAGTCAACCGGATTGTTCAGTAATAGCGCTCTCAACCGCATCGTGAGCCTAGTCAATAAGTTCTGTAGGAAAAAATGGAATGTTAGTAAAGATATTTGCTTGAGGGTAAATGCCTCCACTTTTTTGGTTCGCTGACACGGTGTAGGTTTATTAGATAAGGTAGCGAAGCTTGATCACACGGCCGATTCAAAAGACATTATGGTTGAGTGTTTTGCGTAACTAGGGATCTATGTAAGCTATACTCAGTGGATAATCAATGTTCAAAATAGTAACCTATCCACCCATGTCGTATGTGAACATGTGCAGTGCAATATGAAATAAACATAAGTAGTATAAAACCAAAAAAGAAAAAGTAAAATGCCAAAGCTTGGAGGTTTTGTCCAAAAAGACCATCATCATTGAACGTCTCAAACGACGTGAAGGATGATCGGCAACCAAAGCTTTAAGATCGGATGTTGGCATTCTTAATTATGAAGTCTATTGTTCAAGTTTGTTTAGCCGATTTCATACTTAGTTCATGTGAAGTAGGCCGAGAATTTGTTTGTTCAAACTTAAGTCCATTTGTTCAAGTATGCAATTCGTATTGTTATCATTCATCTTATGTTCGGGCAAGGCAGTGTGCAGTTAAATGTTTGAGCGACTTGCGTTAGGCAAGTTTTTATGTTCAACACCAATCCCTATTGTGTATGTCGGTCCCTATGTTTCAGTCTCGTAGCCGACCCCTATACTTCAACCTGTATGGCAGCACCGATCCATTTCTTCTAACCTATATGCCAACCCATATAATTAAGCTTCTAGGACGAAACCTACCTTTTAGATCCTAATATGATCCCTATTGATAAGCCTCTATACCGATCCCTATTAAGACACTTATCTTTGTCGATCCCTATACCTAGGTTATTAACACCGAACCCTCGCCTAACAAGTACGTACCGATCCCTCAAACGAACATAGTTAATATCGACCCCTCTCATCAAAACCATCTCTTATACCGACCTCTCTCTAGCTATTTCTCATCGATCATTCAACAAACAACATCGCAATATCATGCCGACCCCTCTTCGAACTCCTCCTACCCTATCCTAAACTCGGACTTCCTATCATTCCTTCAAAAACTCCTACCAAACCCTTCTTTTTCATTCTCTTCTCCTTTTCCTTTTTCTTCTTCTTCCTCCTTCTTCTTATCCTGCTCCTTCATCTTCTTCCCTTCCACGCCCATGTGACTTAACATAGCCCGCTAAGCAACCCACCTAAATGACACTCTAATTCCTTCGATCTTGGGATTCATGACTATATTAATGTGATTATGAGAAGGGATTTTATACCTATTTGATTTGGATTACAAGGCCAAATCTTGGATTAGGAGCAAACTGATGGTAATGGAGGTCGGAGGTGTGGTGTTGCACTTGCATTTGAGTTTATAAGAGAAACCTGTCCTTTTTCAGAGCGTCCAGCTAAGTGATGAACAAGAAAAGAAAAGTAGAAGAGTTTAAGTGATGGAAATGTAAAGTGAAGGGAGAAGGGGAGAAAATGTCAGTTTTAATATGGGGGAGAGAGAAGAGAACCGGTCATACCCAAGTGACCCGATCATAACATTGAAAATGGATCAGCCTTAAGGTACACCGATCCCTATCTATGCAGATTCATTGAAGGATCGGCATGAAAAGTGTGGTGTGCGAATGCACGTACTAATATAGTACACACGGATCGTGTAATATGGAATATAATATAAATACGGAAATAGATGATAGTAGCAAAGTAAAAAAGAATAGAAAAATCACATCAGAGATTTTTATACTGGTTCGGAGCACCGTCCTACGTCCAGTCCCAGACTTCTATCTGGATTTTCACTATTAACTACCTCGCTTCACCCGGAGGAACATGTTTACAACACCCGAGCAAACGAACGGGATTTCACGCCTCTAATACACTGAGGACTTCAACACTTGCCTTTTACAACACCGAGGACTTCAACACTTGCCTCTTACAACACCGAGGACTTCAACAAAGATAAATATAATTGTTTGTTGACGGTATTGTGTTCTTGCTAACACAGTTTTGTCACTTGTAGTACAAACTTCCTATAATCTTATCCTCAAAATTTGTGAATGATGTTTTGTGAAGATTAAGGGAAGTATATTACTTATCGAATCAAAAGATATGAAATAATTTCAATGATTCAATAAGCAATTAAAATAATTGAGAGCTTTTAGAATGCAGGAGTATTTAGAAAGTAAGATCAGAAATTAGAGTAAAAAAACATATATATTCATATATCTTGAATCAATGATTTAGATGAGTTTATATAGAGTAAAATGGTTGTAACTCTTTGTGAACAGTAGCCATTAATAGATATGATCATTAATGAAAGGTAAGAGATGCAACCATTGGAGAAAGAAGTGTCTTTTGGAAAAGGTTGCTCTCTGTTTAAAAACGGTCGACAGGTCAAAAAATGGCCAGTAGACAGGATTTCAAATATATAATCGTTATGTGCATGTGTGCACGTTCATTGTGCATTTTACACAGAAACAGCCGACCGCCTGATTTAATACCGGTCGACCGGTCCCTGTCAAATTGCTCAATGAATGTGCAATGCTATTCAAACGTATATATATCGATTATATTGAGGTGCATGATTATTTGAGGATAGATTTTAACAAGTTTATCACTATTACAGTATCAAATAATCAACCTATAATCTAGAGCACCATATGTAGCTCTTTTGTGTCTGAATAACTTCGTTTTGTCGATCACGGCTTATCTCTTTGTCAGAAATCAAAACTCTATAAAAAATCTTGACTCAACATTCTCCCCCTTTTTGATTGATGATAACATAGTTATGAATCTCCCCATGTATATGATATCCCCCTGAGATTGTGTCCTGCGTATATAATGTTAGCATAATTTTCTCCCCCTTTGTCATCGACGAAAAGGAGTTGTTAAATGGAGGATGTAAATGAGAAAGCAACATAAAACTACTACCATAGATCAAGAGTAACATCTCCCCCTAAGTATAATATCTCCCTAAATGAATATGCATATGAATTTCTCCCCCTTTGTCATTATCAAAAAGAATGAGGGAATATATAAAATTATATAAAATATCTTGTATATAACGAGATAAACTCATTATTAATTATGAAGGAAAAATAAAATAAATTTTACCATATTTACAAAAGTCCATATTTTATTGTAAGCACGTAATTTTATTAAACATATGGAACATTCTTTAAAATTCCAAAATCTATCATTTTCCTTTTGTTTCTCTGAGTACCTACAAAAAATAATAAAAATTTTCGGTACCCACTTACTATGTTAAGGTCCGAGGGGTTAGGTCTTTGGAAACCATACCCATTTGGGTGTGGTTGAACCTTTATAAATATAATTTTCATTACAAATTACATTCTTATAATAGTTGCTAATATAAAGTTGTTTATCATGATCAATCATATTAGCTGGAATCCATATCTTAATACTATTAGTCATTAGCTTAGTACTTGAAAAATAATTTCTATCATTTCTAAACAAAGTACTATTATGACTATAACTGGTTTTAAAACTATCTTGATTACTAGTACTAGCACTAAAGTTAGTATACATGAATGCATATCTAGTACTATTTTTACTTTTAGCTTGTTTATAGCATAAACTGCTTTTATCATTGCGAGCTTTTGAATTCTTAACATAACCTAATCCCTTCTTATTTGAAGCAGGTTGAGAATTTTCAATAATCCGGGATAAATTTTCTCTCCCTTTATTAAAATTGGAAATATTTTTAGTAATGTCATCAAGCTTAGTTTTGAGACTAGTGTTATCTAACTCAACAATTTTAATTTTTGTTTTTAACTCATGATTTTCATAAGCTAGAGCATTATTCTTTTCTTTTTGAGCTTCTTTTTCTTGACTTAATAGAGCGAGTTGAGAATTGTCTGAATCTTGAATTTTCTCAAGTTCTTCTTCTAATATTCTCTTCTCGTCTTTAAGCATATCTCTTTCGAATTCTGCTTTCTTCTGGTTTTCCAAAGCTTCCTTATATTTTATTTTTGAGACTTTTTAAAGTGTCTAGAAGTTCTGAATTTATTTCTATCATATCATCAAAAGTTAGATCACTAACCTCATTATCTTTTGCCATGAAGCATTTGTTTGTTTGCTCCTTTGATTTTTCTTTATTGCTCTTCCTCTTCCTATTGCCTTGACTAGATCTCTTTGTATCCATTTATTCTAGAATGTTGTTACGATCTCTAGAATACCAGGCTCTGATACCAAATGAAAAGTGTGGTGTGCAAGTGCACGTACTAATATAGTACACACGGATCGTATAATATGGAATATAATATAAATGCGGAAATAGATGATAGTAGCAAAGTAAATAAGAATAGAAAAATCACATCAGAGATTTTTATACTGGTTCGGAGCACCGTCCTACGTCCAGTCCCAGACTTCTATCTGGATTTTCACTATTAACTACCTCGCTTCACCCGGAGGAATAGGTTTACAACACCCGAGCAAACGAACGGGATTTCACGCCTCTAATACACCGAGGACTTCAACACTTGCCTCTTACAACACCGAGGACTTCAACAAAGATGAATATAATTGTTTGTTGACGGTATGTGTTCTTGCTAACACAGTTTTGTCACTTGTAGTACAAACTTCCTATAATCTTATCCTCAAAATATGTGAATGATGTTTTGTGAAGATTAAGGGAAGTATATTACTTATTGAATCAAAAGATATGAAATAATTTCAATGATTCAATAAGCAATTAAAATAATTGAGAGCTTTTAGAATGCAGGAGTATTTAGAAAGTAAGATCAGAAATTAGAGTAAAAAAACATATATATTCATATATCTTGAATCAATGATTTAAATGATTTTATATAGAGAAAAATGGATGTAACTCTTTGTGAACAATAGCCATTAATAGATATGATCATTGATGAAAGGTAAGAGATGCAACCATTAGAGAAAGAAGTGTCTTTTGAAAAAGGTTGCTCTCTGTTTAAAAACGGTCGACAGGTCAAAAAATGGCCAGTAGACAGGATTTCAAATATATAGTCGTTATGTGCATGTGTGCGCGTTCATTGTGCATTTTACACAGAAACGGCCGACCGCCTGATTTAATACCGGTCGACCGGTCCCTGTCAAATTGCTCAATGAATGTGCAATGCCATTCAAATGTGTATATATATATATATCGATTATATTGAGGTGCATGATTATTTGAGGATAGATTTTAACAAGTTTATCACTATTACAATATCAAATAATCAACCTATAATCTAGAGTACCATATGTAGCTCTTTTGTGTCTGAATAACTTCGTTTTGTCGATCACGGCTTATCCCTTTGTCAGAAATCAAAACTCTATAAAAAATCTTGACTCAACACGGCATACCAAATGCCGACCCCTCATGCATGAAAAAAAAATAGTAAAAATACATATGATTAAATAAAAAAAGAGAAGGAAGGAGAAGATGGAAGAAGGTAGAAGAAAATGATAGATAACTATAAACCAAATAACAGTCGATATCTTGAAGGTTAGATTGAAATATAAACGTCCAAAGTAAAATGGCTTGGCAAAGGCCAGTGAACGTCCGAACACGTCCGGAGGCCAACAGCAGAAACATGCATATGAACATGCACAAAAGAGGTTTAAGGATTCAGCATTTTGAAAGTAACAGAGATGACGGTTTAGCTTGCATCATTCGAGCTTGATGTCTAATCAGAAAAAAAAACCTAAAGATGTCATATGACCAAATCTATGCATTCTAATGGAATGCGAAATCAGCCTCGTATCATCGAATGTTAATAAAGGAACAGTGATCAATTAGGGACTTGGATAGGCTTGTTCCCAGAAACCTGAGTTTATCCAATTCAAAGCACGTCATGTTATTCACAAGACGTACTTTGGGAGGCAAGTATCACCAGGTGCCGTGACCCGGCTACAAAAGGTTGATTATGAAGACAAGACTCAATCGTTGACAAGAAGGATGGTCATGAAATAATAGCCACATGATCAAAATATAATGTCTGGACAGTTGTATCAAGCTTGAGATAAATGAATTTGATAAATGGATGATGCATGATGTCGGATTACGGGATTAAGTTTGGTTGGAATAGGGGTCGGCATAGATGTTTGACAAATTAAAGAAAATATGGATGGGTCGGCATAACTTGTAAATCCAATGGAATCGACACGTTGATGGTCAGCAGAAGGGATCGGCGTGATGTGTTCGTAGGTTATGGGTCAATATGATAAAGTTAAAGGGATCGACATGTCGATGATCGGGGAATAGGGATCAATTTGGTGAGGCTGGAGCGATACAGATCGGCATGATATGGCTTAAGAAAAAGGGGTCGGCATAGTGCGTTTGGATAGGCATAATGTGATTGGGTCAGCATGGCTCATTCATAGGCTATGGATCGACATGGGACGTTCAAGGGATATGGATCGGCATAGCTTGGCAGAAGAATATGGATCGGTATAGGATATTTAGGAGATATGGTTACATGGTATGTAAGAAAGGGATCGGCATACGTTGGGAGACCAAAAGGGATCGGCACAACCCAAACCAAGTTAAGAATCCAACTAAAGTATTACAAGGACTGTAGCTCCATGTATCCAATCGTCTTGATATTTGAAACGTCATCAATATAGACTATAGGAAAGCCACCATAGGGATCACTAGCCTAAACTCAACCCAAGGAGGGGTAGGTACTGACCCCTATCCATTGAGAGTTGGGCCTAGCCCTCCTTATGGTGCGCCCATATGATCAAGGAGATCCAGATACCGAAGTTTCAGTCAGATTGAAGGCTGCCTTCATCTATAAATAGAGGCATAAGGGGCCATTTTGAGGGACTTTTGGAATGCAAGTGAAACTCTGCCATTATTGTAACTAACTTCCTTTATTCCTTTCTGATCTTTTGCAATTTCTTACTGATTGTAATTGTAATCAAGTGAATTGTGAAGCAGTAAAGAGAATATTCAAAGTGGATGTAGGCAATCAATGCCGAACCAATATAAATCTTGTTGTTTTTGCTTTCTGCTGCATTTTTCTTGATATTTAATGTTATTCCTCTGTTTCCATCTAATTTCTTCTTTTATTCCACTACTTAAATCTCTTCTCGGATGTTTGTGGCCAATTTGGTTGCAAACAAGCGACTATAAAATTTGGTCAAATGATGGCGACTCGATTATAATGACGAATTGATTACTTTAATATAACAGAGACTCCAATCAGGCAGTGGTGGCAACTCCAAAACTCTAAGGCTCCAATCCGGAGAAAATAAAGTGAGTGAATAAGAATAAACTTCTATTGTTTTATTTCATCACTGTAACTTTACGTTACGTATTCATATCAGTCTACAGCAGAGTCTCATTATAGGAAAATTGGCGCTTTTGAAGATATACATGATTTCAGTGGATATTCATAAGCTGCAACCGAGTTATCGATTAAACACTGTTGATTTCTGATATCATGTTTCATGATCCATTTACTTTCTATTTGTTCTACTCTGTTCAAGCGTTTTTAGGATCACTTTTGATCATTTTTAGCTGATTTGGATTTTACGCGTTGAGAAAATCCCCGTTCCTGAGATTTTCAACAACCATGCAGTGTTTAACTACTTCCATTTTTATTCCTACTCTTTATCTGTCTTGTATATTTATCTGTTCATACATAATTCAACTTTGTATTTCATACATACTTTGATTAGCTGAATTTACTTTTGCACAGTAGCTGAATTTCATTGCATTTTTAACTCTTAGATTGAAGAATTTGATATTTCTCATTCACAGTACATTCACATTTAAATGATTGGAGTAGATATTTAATGCTGTTTGAATATTGCATGTGTGATGACGTCAATTCAGTTATGTACATTTGTATACTTATAAAATTTCAATTGGTTGTAGCAATTTGAAGTAACACCCTTTATATATGTCTATCCCAGCATGTTGAAAACACAAGTGAAGTATGAAAACTGTGACTATACCAGTCCAAATACTGTTGTACAACAAATTAAGGATCCTCGGGTATTGTTTTTCTGACTTATACTTAATTTTTAGCAAATCTATTAACTTTTTTATCAGGAAATTAAACTATTAATTCGTTTGATTACCTGGTAATATGTTTGTAACATGCTATGTTTTCTTATATGTGCAAGTTAGTCTGACTATCAGTTATCCCTAATGCCATGGAGAAGACTTTGAGCTCTAGGGTTCTGGCATTAGCAAAGCCTAATTTGTTGAAGGGGATGACAGTTCGGGTGTCGAATTTTATTTGCACGGATGGATTTTTGCGGATGCTGAGTAAGGAGTAGGATAAGGAAGGAGAGGATCATCAATGAGATTGAATAGGTGTTGGATTGGTTGTAGATAGCTCTTGTTTCCGCAATGTTTATTGAATAAATCTAAGAAGGTTTGTGTGTTGGGGAAAAGGAGATATAGGCATGTGACTTTATCACAATTCGATTTAGATGCGTTAATACAAAGATTGTCTTCCAGATTTAGGATGCGGCTATTGTCACCCCGTTATTTGCTCTTCACCCTCCGGTTATAATTTTAAAATTTTAATTCCAATTATATCTTTTAACAATTAATTAGATAATTTGTCCATCATCTTCTATTTTCATTTCGGATGCTTTTTTATAGTAAATCAACATAACATTTAAGCTTCGAAATAGAAAAATCCACGCTACAAACAGAGGCTCTTACAAGTAAATCAACGTAGTTGGCAGAGATTTTAAAACACAAGTTATGCCCCATGGAACAATTGAAACAACTTGGAAGGGACGTTGGAAAAATTAAAACAACGTTTGTTTTAAATGTGGAAATACGAAATTCCACGTCAGCAATAGACTTTGTAATATACTACACCTTCCATGCACCTGGCGTTGAAAGTTCAAAATTCACGCTTATATGTGGTGTTGAAATTGCATATATCCATTTTAGCATTGGCCTTAAAATGATTTAATCCTCGTTAATTACAGGTTTACATGGAATGGAAGCTACACTAACCAAATAAAGTTGACAGAAACGCAAGGCACACTAACAAAATAAAGTTCACAGCAACAACAAAATAAAGATAAGCAACACTAACTAAATAAATATAAATAACACTAACAAAATAAAGTTGACAAAAATACAAGCTGCACTAACAAAACAAAGTTTACAGCAGCTACACTTTATATAAGAAGCTACACTAAAATTCAAAGTTTACAAATAAGATAAGCAACAAAATAAAATTGATAGGAATTCAAAGTGCAGAGGAATTCAAAGTTTACAGCAACAAAATAAAGTCACACTTACTAACATTCAAAGTTTACAGGAGTTTTAACAAAAAGTTTCATCAATCTCATGACAACTAAGCATTTTTTTTAAAAATCGAGCACTTATCTTTCTTGCTTCTTTCCATTGTTGTTTTCTGTTGTTTTGAAATTGCTAGGTTTTTTTTTTGGAAAGAGATAGCAGCTGCAAAAAGAAATGTGACTAAGAATGTAGAAAGGACATTTTTGGAATAAACGGGGTGAGAAGAGAAAATCATGAGGTGTGCATTTTATTTTCTAATTAATGGGGTTGAAGAGCAAATAGCGGGGCTCCAATAGACGGACCCTCAGATTTATTATACAATGATATATAGCTTGTATTTATTAGAGAAAACTAATATTCTTGCTTCTGCATTGATATGCGGCCCATAAGTATTTATCTTCACCTGATATCCTTTGTAATACTATTTGATATATATGATAATGCCTTTATTTAACTTCATTTCACGCGCCCATCCAGCCCAACTTTAGGGTTAGGGTTTGCCAAAACCCCCCAATAACAGTAGCCGCTATGAGAAATCTCTTAAATTTCTTTAAATTGAAGTGAAATTTCACTTCAATCTCTTCTACATCAGCTATAATATTCAAAACTTCCTTGATTTAACAAAGATTAAGTAAGATTGGCTCAGATTTAAGAGAGACGATAGCTTGACTCTAGAGATTCTGATGAGATGTGATGAAGCTATACTTTTTTAAATACATTCCTTTCAAAATTGGCTTATATGAACTAAAATGAAGTGAGAATAGGCTTAAGTGAGATTCGACTGATATAAGATGATTGATTCATTGAATCATATGTTTTTTCTACAAAGATCTGATGAAGATATGTACCAGCAGAGGCGCTTGACTCTTCTTTTTGTCTTTGTTATTGGCTCGATTCAAATAATGGATCTTTCAGCTTGCTGTTAGCTGTCAACTTCATCAACCTTCAGCATTTGCTTGAGCAACAAAAAGTTCTTCCTTGAAAATGACTTGGTTAGTATGTCTGCAGTCTGGTAGGTTGCAGGTGTGTGGCTTGCACTTAGTTTGTTTCTTGTAACTTGCTCTCTTACAAAGTACAAATCTAATTCCATATGTTTAGTTCTAGAGTGTAAGCTTGGATTAGCACGGAGTAGAACTGTACTAAGGTTGTCACACCATATTGTTGCCTTTTTGTTTGTTTTGACTTGAAGTTCATTCAAAAGTGATTCCATATTATTTCAGCAGTAGCATCAGCAACACTTACATATTTTGATTCTATACTAAATCTAGATACAGCTGGTTTTTTTAACACTATAAGGTATGTTTTTACCAAAAATAAACAATATCCTGATGTAGATCTTCTGCCATCACGATCAATAGCCCAATCTGCATTTGCCTATCTATTGATGCTGATACTTTTGCATGACTCTAGAGTTAAATCATGTTTCACTATTCCCTTTAGATATCTTAAAATCCTTTTGACAGTCTTCCAATGTTCATCTAAAAGATTTTTCATAAATTGACTGACTTTGTTCACACTGAATGAAATTTCTAGTCCAGTGATTGTTGCATATTGCAATGCTCCCACTATACTTCTGTAATGTTTGTCATTTGTAACTTCTTCACCTTTGCCTTTAGATAGATTTAATTTACTTTCCATTGGAATAGGTAGTGCATTTTCTTTATCCATTTTAGCTCTAACCAGAATTTCTGAGATATATTTTTCTTGGGTTAAATGGATCTTGGTGTATGACATTTTTCTACCTCAATTCCTAAGAAATAACTCAAGCATCCTAGATCTTTGATTGAGAATTCTATATTTAGATGTTGTTCAAGCTTGTTGATTTCTATATCATTGCTACCTGCAATAATTAAATCATCAATATATATTAGTACATAAGCAATTGTAAGCTGATTGAACTTTGTAAATAACGAGTTGTTAGATTTTGTTGGTATATAGCCTAGATTGATTAATGTTGACTTTAGTCTGTCAAATCAGGCTCTAGGAGCTTGCTTGAGTCCATAAATTGCTTTAATCAATCTGCACACAAGTTTTTTATTATTCTTTTACTTAAATCCTTGAGGCTGCTCCATATATACTTCTTCCTGCAAAATGCCATTTAAAGAGGCATTATTTACGTCTAATTGTTTGAAACCCCAATCTCAATATAAGGCAATAGTAAGAATTATTCTAATAGTATAAGGTTTCACAAAAGGTGAAAATGTCTCATTAAAATTAAATCCATTTTGTCGTGAATAATTTTTACTACTATCTTGCCTTGTACTTAAAGATTGAACCATAAGTATTTTTCTTTACTTTATATGTCCATTTGCATCTAATAACATTCTTGTTGCTTGGCAAAATCAAAGTCCAGGTCTTATTTCTTTTTTCTTTTTTTTTTTTGAAAATGGTACTTTATATACAACAAATCATTGGGACAACATATCCCATGTCAATAAACGTTCGAAAGCAAGTTTCGAACTTGTGACCTCTTGCACCAAAGCCGAATCAATTAACCACTTGGACAATGGTGCTTCCAGGTCTTATTTCTTATTAAGTCATCATATTCTACTTTCATTGTTGTTCTCCATTTTTTATTTTGTATGGCTTCATAGTAAGTGTATGGTTCTTTATTTTTTAAGCCAACATGTAAGCTTTTAGCTTGAATATTACTCTTTGCCCTTGTTATCATATGATGTCCAGTTGTTGCAGGTTGTGTGGGTTGTTGATCTCTATTTCTAGTAGTAGCTTCTTCATTATTAGATGATTGTGAATCACCTAATGATTATGATTTCTTGATTGCATATCGATCTCATACTATGATGCTTGAATAGGAGTTCCAAATCCAGGTTGCTTATAACCTGGCTCATTTTGTCTAAGGTTGCATAATTATCTCAAGCTACTCAGGTATTTCTGTTATAGAAATTCTTGGATTGTAAATATTTTGTAACGTTTCGATATCTACCTTACTAAGCGGAAACACATTCTTATTAAAAACCACATCCCTTGGTAGAAAATTTCTTCTATTACCATTTAAACATTTATAACCCTTTTTGTCAGTAGCATAACCCAAAGATGTACATGAGAATGATTTGAAATTTAATTTGTTGCATTATAGGGTCTTAAATAAGGAAAACATAAAATCCAAAAACCCTTGGACTTTGATAGTCAGATCTAATTTTGTATAACACTTCCATTGGACTTTTTAATTCTAAAACCTTTGTTGGCAATCTATTTATTAAGTACATTGCTATAAAAATTGCATTAGGCCAAAATTTAAGTGGTAATTACGCTTGTGCAAGGAAAATAAGTCAAGTTTCAACTATTATCTATGTTTTCTTTTAACCAGTCCATTTTGTTCTAAGGTATATGGAGAGGTTGTTCTATGAATTATTCCTCTTTTTTTAAAAGTCTTTGAGTGGATGGAACTGTATTCCCCATCTATTTGTAGGATTTGACTTGACAATTTGTTTGTTTTTTAGCCTAAACTATAAAGTGCAATACTACACTATAAGTTTTAGATGTAACTTTCAAAAATAAATCCATACATAACTTGAATATGTATCAACAAATGAAATATAATATTGTACCCATAATTAGTGTTAATTGATGATCACAACAAATTTGTAGCAATTAATTCTAGAGGTCTACCATATTTATTTCGAGAGTCTAGAAATGCAAGTTTATGCTTTTACCCATTTGACAATAAGTACAGCCATGAGGCATTGAAATATTTTCAAAAGAAATATCATTGCTATTTAATACATATTTTACACTGCTTACATTTGGATGTTCTAATTTATAATGCCATGCATCAAAATTCTTACAATCCTCTCTTTGTTTGATTTCAAAAATATTACAACATTTTTCTTTAAATCTAGAATCTCTTGAACTAACAACATTGAATTTGTACAATCCCTTAAATTATTTACCCTATAATAGAATTTTTTAATTAGAATATCTTCGACTAAGTAATATTTTGGGTAAAATTCAAAAAACACATTGTTATCCCTTTCAAATTGGGATACACACAGTAAATTTTTCTTTATTAAAGAGACTCTTAACAAATTATTAAGATAAAATTGTCTCTTACCTATAAGCCTTGCATTTCCAGTATGTGTGATTCTAATAGACATACCATTAACCATATGCATATATTGCGTACCTTTTTATTCTTTGTTGCCCAAGTTCAGATTATTCAAATTTCTTGTTACATGATTAGTTGCTCTTGAATCTGGGTTCCAACTTTCATCATGTATGTCTTTAACTCTTGTTGCATTGCCGTTTGCAATTTCTGATTGACCTTTGCTGTTTTGTGGGACATTAACCATGTTAGCACTAGGTTGATAATTTCTGGAACTATTACTGCTTTGCAATGATGGAACATAATTTGCATCAAATATGAAATAGCATTTGTTTGCAGCATGACCATATCATTCGCATATTTGACACATAATTCTATTATTGTTGTTATACCTTCCACCTTTTCCTCTTGCTCTGAAAGATTGACCATCTCTTTGACTATTTGAGTAATTTCTTCCATCATAGTTTCTTTCTTGATTTTTGTAACTATTTTTGCTAACAGGATTGGTAGAATAATCTAATACAATTAAATTCTTTTGTTCTATTCTACCTTCATGACCAAGAAGTGTAGAATAAAAATATTGGATAACGGGTGTTGTTTCCATTAAGGAGATCACTACTACCACAACCTCGTATCTTTGTCTAACCACTTAATATAGCTAGGATCTACTCGGTGTCAGAGACTTTGTGTCCTGCTAAAACTAATTGATCACACATTGCTTTGGCCTTGGACAAGCACTCTCTCATTGATAAGTTCTCCTTCCTTAAGTTTTGTAATTGTCTCTTATAATACATAACTTTTGCAGCACACTGAGTACTGAATATATGTTCAATTGTTGACCATATCTCATAAGCACTTTTACACCCAATCAACTATGGCAACGTATTTGCACTAATTGTACAATATAGCCTAGAACTAATTAGACTGTCCTATCTTTGATCGGTTATGTATTCTGGAATGCTAATAATCTTAACATCATTGTCTACTCTATTTTTCGGTGGTGTTGTAATAACCCTCATATTTTACGATTGTATATTTAATATTTTATTTAAATATAGCATCGTTACTCGGATTCAAGTCCGAAATGCTACTTTTTGCAAATAGTCGAATTAGGTCTCGAGACTACTTCCATTGAGTCCAAAATGGCGTTTGCGACCTTTTTAAGTATAGACGTTGATATGTTTCGAGTTGAGAAGAATTTTGCTATTTTTCTATTGGGCTGTGGGTTTGGGTTTCAGCCCTTTGACTCATCTAATACCCCAACTCTTCATCCAACTCCTCTTCACTCATTCTATTATTTCCTAACACTCAAGCTAAAAAGAAAAATGGGGGAAGAGATATGAAATTAGAATTCCTAAACCCTAGTTTTGCTAGGAAATTCAAGTTCTTGCTCAAAAATCAAAGAGAAGCTTAGGTAAGCATCCTCTTCATCTTCTCCATCTCATTCTCTCTTCAATTACCAGAAATTCCTATAACCTAACTTAGGAAAAACTTCACATTTGATAATAGATTGAAGATTCTAGAGGTGTATTAAAGAGCAATTGGTCTTGCTTTGTTTTAAAGCTTCACATTCGTTGTTTTTGAGTTTAAAGGTGAGTTCTTGAACTCACATCTATGTCTATAGCTTTCATTGTTGTTAGGTATGAATTCCTAACATCTATTTCATGTTTAATTGCTTTTGATTTGAATTGATTTTGGTGAATTTCACAATTTTTGTGATTTGAAGTCAAAATCTTTAAAGATCCTATCTTGAATGTTTGGCCATGTTTTTGGTGGTATATCGAAGAGCCTATAGTGCTGGGTTGTCGATTGGCATAAATCCCTAGCATCCATCGCTCGTTCGATCGCATTTCGGTTTGGATTTGCCCTCTTTGGGCTTGGCCTGTGTTTTTGCCTAGCAGAAAAATTCAAACGTCTGGAAAAAAATTTAGACGTCTGAAACCAAATTTAGACGTCTTGTTGAAAATTTCAGACGTTTGAAATGGTTCTGGAAATAGAAAAAAGGGGCAGAGACAAAATCCAAACGTCTGAAGCAAAATTCAGACGTCTGAAACCAAATTCAGACGTTTGGTTGAAAATTTCAGACGTCTGAAATGGTTCTGGAATTAAAGGAAATAGTTATATATTTCCAGAACGCAAATCCAAACGTCTAGATTGACCCCCAGACGTCTGGAACAGTTCATTTTTGTCTGTTTAGGCTGTTTTTGAGTGAATTTCCAATTTTAATCGATTTTTGTTGATCCGATTAGTTGTTATCACTTTTATCGACTTTGATGACTTCTTTTTCTAGATTTTTGGGAATATCCATTTTGTTGGATTTGGTATCTATTTTTTTGGATTTAATTCACGCCTTCGTATGTGAATTTTTGGTGATTGATTGTTTCTACAATCATTTCTATAGTTTGTCACTTTAAAATGCAAAGGTTTCTATACTAGTAGTAAATATTCAAACTCTTTCATCAAAACGATTTCAACATTTACTTTAAATATCAAACTTGCTTTTAAAACCGTTTTCTAATCCATTGGTATATACAAACCTTTACCTCATTCGTTCGAGAAATCTAATTAAATGACTTAGTAAAACAAGTGGTATGAAACGCTTGCGTTTACTTTGTCGGTTAATTCTTAGACTTGTTCGATTGAAACTCTTGTGACAATTTTCGAGTGGAAATCGATTGTTTGTTCATAAATACTTAAGTTAAGCCAGTGGTTATGGGACATGAAGCTAAACTCATTTATTTAAAAGCTTAGTGTAATTTACACTTATCGATCAATGATGATCATTTTGTGATTTAGACTAGCGATGTGCGATGTCTCTTTGTCCACGTGGGGGACTATATCTCGTTTTATGGAGCATTGGCTCATTTTTATGGGTTAGCGACCCATGGTCTTTGGATCGTTTGTGGAGCAATCGGCTCGATACGTCGGAGCATAGGGTGTATCTTTTTAGGTGCGTCGATGTTCGTCTATGCATGGGGCGTATCTTTCTAGGTGCGTCGATGTTCGACTTTGCATCGGACGTATCTTTCTAGGTGCGTCGATGTTTGTTTATGCATAGGGCGTATCTTTCTAGGTCCGTCGATGTTTGTTTATGCATGGGGCATATCTTACTAGGTGCGTCGATGTTTGTTTATGCATGGGGCATATCTATTTAGGTGCGTCGATGTTCGACTGTGCATGGGGCATATCTTTTTAGGTGCATCGATGTTCGGTTTATGGAATAGCGTTCTGTTTATGATACACATGTTGGTGAATTTTCGTGCTCCCGTTTGTGATAGGCCTTCCCCTTTTTATGATTTCTGGATTTCTAGTTGATGATTTCTAGAATTTATGTTTCACCAATTTTTGTGATTTCCATTGATAAATTTTGTTAATATTTGTGGTTTGGTGAATAAAATAAAGAATATGACATTCTTTTTTATGTTTGAGTAGATTTGAGATATTGTATGATTCTTTGTTGTTATTTAATGTATACTTGTCATAGTATGGCATTTTTGTTATCATATCTCTTATCCTATCTCATTTTATCTGATCTTTATAGCCAGTCTGATCCATTTATTATTTTCTTATAAAATAATACTCGGGTCAGACCGAGGCATTTCAGGTGCTTCTGCTTGACTTCTTATCATGATCCTACATCTGACTTCTGGGCTAACTTCTTAGCTTAGTAGTTTTTGTTGTACACATTCGAGATGGAGACTTCTTTATGTATACATATCCTTTTGTCTAACACTTGTACCTATTCTTTTGTGGTATAGTGGATCTTGCATGACCACTACTTTGATGTACACTTTTACGTGTTATATTCATATCTGCTTCCGCCTTTGTGATATGAATATCTATGACTAGTTTGTGTTATGCTTATTTTATATTGTTTTCGAAACCACATAGCCACTGTGTAGTAGTTTTGACTTTGTATCGGTATGACAGTTTTCCTCTTAAAACGAAAACCGATATTTTATTTGGTATATCGGTATTCGCACAAAGCAATTACACTGAGGGTTGCTCCTCAATAGCCTTATTCTTCGTGCTGGTTGACGGCATTACTCCATAGTGTCCTTGGCTAGTGTGAGCATAGAGGTGGGGAGTCACAGGTGTAATCATTGTCCCAAGAACATATCGCTCTAGGTCATGACCTCCAATAGCAATTTCTATTTAAAATTTCCAAAGAAGAAAGTTACCATCATCTAATTGTATGTTGATAACTGACTTTGAGATTTGATAATGGATATGATGAGATCTTGGGTGTTGATTTCTGAGATGTTGATTCAGTATTTCTTGAGGTTGGGTATGTGATGGAGTTATCAATTTCTCCTTCAACCATTCTTTAAGACCTTTAGGATCAAGAAGATGAATCTAGGATAAGCAAGCAGAAACCTGATGAGATCTGATGCAGCCAGATAAAGCATTGAATGATGAACATACTCAGACAGTTGCTTCCGGGCAAGGCACAGACAAAAACTTGATATTAAGATGATAAGAAGGGTATGGAAATTGATGCAGACTCAGGTATGACCGAACGTGCACAATCAAATGGGGAACATTGGTTCTTAAATGATTAAGAATGCGCAGCCTAATCTCAGTAATGATACTGGTTAAGAATGCACAATCAAATGAAATCATTTGCTTTGGTTCAACGGCCGAAGCAAAAAACATTGGTCTTTTGCATCATCTTCACTTTTTTCGATCATTAAACAGCAACAGGGGTTAAACGACCGAAGCAAATGACCTATTTTGTATAGTGCTATCCTAAAATCTGCCAAGGTTGGGTGGCCTAAAGAGGCGTTATACGTCAAATATTCATCCATGATAACAAATGTTTGGATCTGCATAACCTAGCGATCTCTATCACCCTACTTAGTTGAAATTAATCATCCCAACCATTTATTTAGCCTTGCCTGTAAACCCTTGAATCTTGGTTCTATAAGATGTAACATCCTTCATGCTAATTTTCATTTGATCAAATGTTCTTCTGAATAGAATGTTCAAAGAATTTTTGCTATCCAATAGGACCCGACATACCGTTGTCGATCCAATAACATCCTCATAACCACTGGGTCGAAAGTACTTTCCTGAGCGCCTTTCCTCCTTGGCCACATCCTTTCTAGGTGGACTTTTATAACATTTCTTCCCTTGTGTTTCAAGGTATATATTTTTTAAAGTATCATTCACTTACGTGTACTCACTAGGCCTCATGTTCCTCGAGCGCATCTTCGTGTCATTCCGCATACCATCAGAGCTCTGATTCCTTTTCTTTTGATTACTATAATTTCGAACATTTACTGCCACATTTCCATAGCTATACCAGTTTGGTTAATTGCAAAATTAGTTTGTACTATTTCCTTTGACTGTCCACCATCAGTCTTATTAGCAACTTGACTTGCTTCTTCTACTTGTAAGAACGAATTAGCTTCCTGGTGGAATTCATCCATAGTTGTCGGCTGGTTCACCTTCAACCACCTTCCAAAGTCCATGTCCGGATGTATACCTCGGACCAATGCTATAAATACCAAATCCTCCTTCATATTGTTAACTTCCGTTACAACAACATTAAACCGATTCAAGAACCCCTTTAATGGCACTTTTGAACCTTCAAATAGACTTGATAAGGACATCACATCCTTAGGCGAAGCGGTATGGAGCCTGAACTTCTCCACAAACTTCATAGCCAACTCATCAAATGTCAATATGGATCTTGGCGCGAGCGAGGTGAACCACATCGACACAACACCTTCCAATAAAATAGGAAAACACCTGCACCGTACTGCGTCCATCGCCCTGATACCATCCATGCACCATTCATACTTGAACAAGTACTGCTTGCGATAGGTAGTTCCGTTGTACGATGGCATTGTCGGCATCATAAACCTCCTAGGATACTCTTCCCTTAGAATGTTCTCTATGAACAGGGTATGCTTAGCGTATAACCCTATACCTTATTCTTTCTACCTTTGCTCCCTTC
This sequence comes from Allium cepa, assembly GCA_030765085.1. Classification (NCBI taxonomy): domain Eukaryota; kingdom Viridiplantae; phylum Streptophyta; class Magnoliopsida; order Asparagales; family Amaryllidaceae; genus Allium; species Allium cepa. Next base: position 87,818,164 of record CM060930.1, on the reverse strand, counting down.
TACCAACCATTTAACCATATCCACTATATTCTCCTTGCTAGCATGGTACTCTAAAGATCAACCGTCACGAGCTGCACCTAGTGTTTGACTTTGCAAACGGTCTTGGGTTTCTAACTGATGTTTAGGCCCTTCACTCTTTGGAAGACCCACTCCATATGGTCTTTTCTATCTAGTGATGGGCTTCATAGAAGTTGTTTACACCCCAGTGCCCTAAACTCCATCATTAGGCTCATAATCATCAATATCACCCTGTAGATTATCCTCTGAATCATACAAGTCCATGGCCTCAGTTCCATGTCCCCCTGATCCCTCAAAATTATTCTTGATACCGACCTGATTTTGGTTGATAACGAGTTGATTCTTCCTAAGGGAAGCATTCTAACTTCCTATAGCAACTCCTCCTGCTGCCCCAGTAGCCTTTTCCTTTTTTTGTTTTCCATCTCACCTATTCTGGTAAGAAATAGGTGACTTCTCTTCTTCAGATCCGATGGGTGAAATTTCCCTTCTGCTCGTTCTGTTCCTATGTGGGTATTGGCTTAACAAAGCTATGCTAGCATCCATAATATCCATACGAGCCTTTTGATTGTCTACCATCTTTTAATTCAGCTCTTGCATCATTTTGTCAAACTTCACTCTAGTAACCATCTCTTGAGAGGTAGATGGTCCTGGAAATGCCTGCTGGTTGCTAACTTCTACTTGAAGAGAATCTACTCCCTCTGTACCAGTAACTATTCCACTTGATCTTCTAAGTTTCTTATGTGCCATTGGTTCATGTCTGTAAATCCTTCAAGTTCCTTGATGTAAATCTTTTGGATCTAACTTCTTGATGCTCCAATCCATAATAGAAAGCTAAATCCATGCTTGAGAATCTCTATTCTTAGTGAAAGCACCAAAATGTTGACACCAAAAGTGGAACAACATCCATACCCTATAGAAAATATAGAAATCTAACAGAGAATATCTTAAAGTAGAGAGAACAGTAAGATTTTTAAAGTGATTTGGCAATCTCTGGCCTACATCCAACGGAATTTATTGATTATTTGATTGAGAGTCACTAGTACAAGTTTTTAAGAAGTTCTTAAAGCCTAGAACAACCAACAATGTCTACCTTATTGACTATGGAGAGGAGATATACGAGAAGAAGAAAAATAAAAGAGCCAAAAGTACTTTTCTAGTAGTCATAAGGTTTGTGTTTATAAGGAAATTGCCTAGCAGAACCAAGGGCCCCTGAAATACTAAGTCCAGGTCCAAGTCCAAGTATGTAAAAGTAAGCATCGAGACCCAAATATCAATGAAAAGCACTCGGCACCGAGTTGTACCACTATGTACCAACTGATTTTTATGGGAGGTGTCTTCCCTCCTTCCTTTATTCCGCTTTCTACCTTGCGACACATTGTGTTCTTAGCACTTTTCTTTGAGATTGAGCTATTTTTGAGAAGTTCCGATATCGCTTATCCTTGCTCGCTATTAGTCAGAAAATCCTGAGAGATTTTCTTTTATTCTTTAGGAAAAGCATCCCACGACGATCGCTCGAGCCATAGATTCATGTAGTAGAGTTTTGGAGGTCCAACATGCAACAAAAAGTGGTCGGTACCAAGTGGTGGGGCTCGGTACCATGTGCTCCTCTTTGTTCCAATCCCTATAAAATTTCTTGTCTATGTTCTTATTGCCCTTCTAATCATGTTTCCAAGTTCGTGAATCATCTCATCTTCATCTTGACGTTCTAATTACAATGAAAATCTATTTGGTCAAATAGTTAGATACAAATATGATAAATATATGTGATATGTAGCATATCAAAGTGTACATGATAATTTTTTACATAGTAGACACTAAGATTTATATCTACTACGTATATACTTAGCATTTATACATATATACCATTGCCTTTAACAAATATCTTTATATATATTATATTCATTCGAAACTTTATTTGATAAATAATAATTAAATCGCTATAAAAGATTTTGTCGAAGTCACAAATATACAAATTTGAATTATCAAACAAAATATCTGTTTGATTTGGTATACAAAATCTAAATTTAGATCTAGATCTAAGATTTTGATTGAAAATAAAATGTCTTATGTTTTGTTTTAACAAAATATTTTTAAAATAAATATATTAGTTTTAAATATATATATAAGCCAAAATTAATTAATATTTGTTAAATAATATACATAAATTTTTAGTATACATAAATATTAAATATGTATATAATTTACTTCTAGCCAAAAAAAATTATGGTGGAAAGCAATACAATACTATATATATGTATGTATGTATGTACGTGTATTAAGTAGTTCTTGACCATTGTCATCAATATTGGAATATAAGGGGACGACTTCATGCTCATTTTGCTTATTGCATGTTCGTTGTCAAGTTCTCTAGAAAAGAAGAAACCCTGCATGTGCTTGAGGCAGATCCCTCCATTATAGCTTGTCAACCTTTTACTATTATCCTATGGAGTGCGACGTTGGACAAATCTAAGGAATACATTCTCCCTATTCTAATATGGGCTCATTTGACGCATATTTCTTCAGTGTTACAGTCCATGATTAGGTTAAATTAGTTAGTCGGTGTTGTTGGCAAGCTCAAATGTTTTGATACTAATATTGTAGCTTGAAATTGGCTGGTGTATGCTATGCTCTTGTTGAAGTAACTCCTAACGAGCCTTTACCTTCTTCGATTCTGCATTGCTAAAGGCACGTTTATGTTGTTGATGTCCATTACATTTGGAAACCTCATATACGCACGTCTTTTCACTCATTTGGTCACCTCATGGAAGCATGTACTTTTCAGTCTTAAATGCTACTATTTTGCTTTCTGATAGGATCCCTTATCCTTCTACCATGAAGTGTTCTGAAATTTCACCCAGCTATCGCTGTCTCCCCTTTCGGGATCGTGCCTTCACTTACTTTTGATCACTCCGATGAAGTTATTGATGTTTCCATGGTTTAACCTACTTGGCTCTTCCTTCCTCTGATATCTCTTGGGATTTGTCTAACCTAGCTTGGATTCATGAGCCTTCTGAAACGAGGCTTGACCCTAAGGATGGAAATTTTTATAAGTTTGTTGGTGGTGATAATGAAGAAAGGAGGCTATTTTATCATGGGAGAGGGTCTATCCCTCACAGTGCTTTGTCTTTTTGGTGATTTGAATCGCTCTCTTTTATCTGATGTCTCATGTGATAGGAAATTCTTTCACTGCTTGGAATCAGTGGATTTTATTCCTACTTTAGCTACTCTTTTTTTAGGGTTATATCTGTTATTGGGCCTATATCGTTAGATGAAGGGAGTGGATCTTCCTCTTTGGAGGAGGATTAGTTTTTGTGTTGTTGTTTGGTTTAGTAGTTTCTGACAGAGTTTGAGGTATAACCTAGAGGAAATTATGTAATTTGTTACATATATCAAACTCGTTGATCAATCTTGTTCCAAATAAAGGTGTTTTCTTTCTATTATATACTTGATATAATGTGATTATATTAATTAATTAATTTAATAAAAAGTACATTTAATAGAAAATCTATAAACGATACGTTTTGTGATAGTAGTCACAAAGTGTTGTAACCGTGAGTAAATTATCATAATAAAATTAAATATTCTATATTAAATGTTCCTAGTCAAGATGCATCGAGACTGTATATCGATATATCCGTTGAGACTAGAGTGCATAACGCTCTCCAAATGTTGGGCCATATATAACTCATTGCTACTGAGGGAACCTAGAGGTTGCGTACCGATAGTTATTGGATAACTATGGAACCAATCATTCTATAGTTTTCTGTTGTCTAATATAACTAAGGTCAAGCAGAGAATATCGATGTGACTAATTTACACAGTTCTTTTGATTTGAGAATACCGTTGATCTTTAGTATGGAAGCTCTGCTTTGATTATAGTTAAATCATGGAACAACGTCCATCAAACGACTGTAGTCAGGTCAAGTGGAAGCATTAGAAGTGAAACACTATTAAAGAGAGGATTCTTCTCTTCAGTTATATGAGGTTAGTATCATGGCCAACTGAAGTCAACTCAAAGTCAAAGTCTTTAGTCGAGCATTTTAGTTGATAATAATTGTTATTATTGAACCAAGGACTTTGTGTTTGGATTATAAAGTTGAATATGGACAATATTGAATTTTTGACCATTACTAAATTCCATAAGTCCTAAAGTGATATAGTTTTGACGAAGAGAATTGGTGCAGATAATTGTCACTGTCGAGTACTGCTTATAATAAGTAAAATTGGATTTTACCAAAAGATGTGCAAACGATAAATTCAGCCAAAATGTCACACCACCCGCTAAATAACGTATGAACGTTAATACTCGAATAGTTCGATTTTCATCGCTGATTGAGTTTACACCTTTGAGTCGCACAACCGTATGATGATTTTTTTTTGAAAATCGCATAATTTAATTAATTTATGAAATGTTGTAAATTTATTAAATTATCATTTATTTAATGTTTGGAAGTTGTTTTTAATTGTTTTAATCCATTTATAAAAGTTTTATTTATGTGCATTGATATACGATGTTGATGTAATTTAAAGATAATCGACTGAAATGATTTATGGAAATTTATGTCATTTGATGACATGATTTACCGAAACTTTTTGTCATTTGATGATATGATTTGTGGAAGTTTTATGTCATTTAATGAGATATCATGTGAAAAGAAAAAATTGAAAAGAGAGAAAAATCAAAAGAATTAATTAGGGAAGTTTTAATTAAAGAATGTGAACAGTTTCATTCTTTCAAATAAAGCATATTCTCTAATTCATTCTGTGAGTACAATTCATTCTTTCGCATTCATTCTTTTTCTTTCTCTTCTTCTAGCTTTTCATGGCAGAAAATAAAAAATCAAATTTCCAAAATCTTTCAACTCCAAATAAAAATCAAATAATATAAAACAAAAGTGGTTCATCCATCTCTTGGAATGATAGGATGAGGATCATGAAGATCTGAGGAGATATCATCATTCAATGTGTGACTTCTCGGCAACATGCTAAAGGTAATTCTTTGTCAGGGTGTGCTTCAAGGCGTTGGGTAATAAGATTGATTTACGAATACTAAGAGTTTTTGATTCGTCATTCAAGGTGTGATTTGATGCCAACTTCTCAAGGTAATTTCTAATTAACTATTTACATATTGTCTGTATTCATACTTGGATAATGTGTGATTTATTTATGTTTATATCAACTATTTTGTAACATGAAAATTGATAACCCCTTTCACGATTAAAATTATGTCAATTATGTTCATTTCATTCAGATCTACATTTGTTATCTTTTACATTACAATAATTATAGATTAACTTCTAATGAATTATATTTTATAATATTTACATACACAATTTCAAATGAATTGTAATTTAATTCTTATTTTAAAATTAGTTTCTATTGTTGCATGCTTAATGATTAGACATAACAACTTTGAATATTGTTTTTGCAAGCATTAAAGGTTTTGATTTAAATTTTAAACGATTTTTTTATGTAATTTTTAATTATATATAATATATGCATGTATGTATGTATGTATGTATATTCTAAATCTATAACATTGTAAAAGTTTTTATTTTATATTACGTACGTATGCTTGTGTAAACATATATGTGTATACATATAAACTTCAAATATTTTTATCTTTAATTGCAAAGTATGATTTTACCTTATTTGATTTAAAAGTGAGGCAATTACATATATACATTAATGACTAGTTAATATTTATGTCTTTGTATCATAATACTTCTTGCACGTATAACAATGTTGTATTAATTGAATTTGTTAAAAGGAAAAATGAATAAATCCATGATTCCACCTTTTCATTTCCTATCTTATTAGATCTTTATGTGATTGCATTCAAATTATTCCTGTCTATGTCAACAATCAATCTTACTTACTTTATGTCTAACATTTTGGTTATACAAATTAAAGCATGAATATATTTGATATATTCACACATTTCGTACCTCACACTTAATTAATTTAGATCTAAATTAATAAAGAAAAACTTCCCTTAATTAATGTTATTTAATATAATAGTTAACCAATTAAAGAGGGAGAGAAATGAAAGGTTTCTCCCTCTTCATATTTGACATATCTTTCCTTATTTCTTGCATTGGATAAGAGGTGGAAATGAAAGGTTTCCTTCTTTAAATTAATTTTACATGTATTTATTACATATATTAGTACTATTTATATATTCATGCAAAAGGATGTATTTAAAGCATCCGTCGTAATACTATAAATTATGTCACATTTAAATCTTCAATTTAACAATTAAATAAACTACTGATTTTATTTGAGAGAAAATTTAGATAAGATCTTAATATATTTAGACTTCATAGGTCCACTAATGATCCAAAATGGTAATTTTTTTTTGAAATTCATCTATTTCTTCCACTACGGGCTAATCCAGTTCTAATAACGATATCCGATCCCAATAGCCGACGCCGTCTAAATTAGCCGTGTTAGGGCTAACTAATTAAGTTTACACACTTAGTAAGGTATCTAGAAAGGTGGTCTAGGATTGGAATTGGATAATTAAGTACCCTGTTTTACCTGATTACCTACCCGGCCTAAAAGGTAAAGTGAGCCCAAAGATTGCCCTTAATAGAAAATGCCTAGTTTGAATCGGGCCTTGGGCTAAATTTCAAAATAGTTTTAAAACTAAGACAAGATTTTAAATATAAAATTAAATTTAAAATAAAGAAATGTTTATTATAAAATGTTATAATATAATATAATTTTTCAATATGTTTTAAAATGTAATGAAAGTTCAAAATGTTTGAAACTATTTAAATATTAATTTCGAAATTTAAAATTTAAAATTTATTAATAATATTAATAAATTAAATTAGTTAAACGAGTTTATTAATTGTTAATTATATGCATGTATTATATATGTTGATATATGTTATGTTATTTCAAAGAGTTTAAGATAACATAAGTATAATGTATGTATATAAGATAAATTTTTGATATGTTTAGTTAAATTAATCAATTAAAGGTTAGTTAATTAAATAAACATACAAGATATGTGTGTTACACTATAAAGTCACTATATAGGTCATAGTAGATATGTCCAATATAAAAGTTGTACTGGAATACTAATCTAAAATTAATTAAAGAGTTAATTAATTAAATAAGATTTAATTAATAAAATATTATGCATAGGACTATTGTATAATTAATATGAAATTTAAAACTTATATAATAATAAAAATTATATGATATGAGTGTATAAACTAAAGTTGGAGAATTAAAGAACCCTAACTTGACTAAAGGAACAAATACATATGTAAATGTATGTATATCCTGATTTTCGATGTGTGCAACACTTGAATGATGAGATTATTTCATAAGAAATATTTTATTCAATAAGTCGATATTACTCAATATAATATATTGAAGATTATGAATTTTTAGTATAAAGTTGTCCTTTATCATTTATATATTAATAGATTTCTTACATACTCCTTAGTTATTAAGCTTTCCTCAAGCTAGGGATGTTATGCATAGTACTATTAATATATTAAATAGACGAGGTAAGATAACTGGACTTTTTTTTAGCTTTCCTCAAGGTACATGCATTATACTTAGGCCGTTGCGAAGTGATAGGTCCGAATGAGTAGTCCCACTTTACTTGTTGAGTTTTCCTCAAGGTGAAGGTGAGATTAGGACAAGGTACCAAAGGATAGGAGTTGTATGTGGTATATGGATAAAGAGTTATCTATCGTATGCAAGTATATGATTTTTTGAACTTTCCTTAAGGTCAGAATTCCAAGATATATGAGTCCTAACATCAATTACTGAAATCGAAAGACTTTTATGTTCTGCTTAGGGTTTGTTGAAACATAAAAGACTAATGGGGGCCTTACTAGAAAAATGAAATGATAAATTTAATCTCTATAATATTGTAAGAACATATGCTATATAATATTATAATAACCTATAATAATGAATTTGTGCATTTAAAAATGACTGATAAAAAGTTTATCAATTAATATATACAAATGAACTGAACTAGAAATTGATAAATAGAAATATGACGTATACTTACTAATAATGATTATTGCATGTGAACATTTCTATACCCATGCAAGTGCCTTGTTTTACAATTACTTAACACTTTCATAATTTGATCGCATACGTGTTTATTGGTTGAGACCATGTATTGCATTTTATTAGTTTTGATACAAGACTATGGATTAGATACAATCGCATGTAAATGTTATATGGTAAACGATCGAAATTTGTAATGTACAATGTTTCGATGAAATTAGTTCATCCAAAAAATCAAATAAACCTTAGTGCAAGATCAGGTATTCAATTTGATTGATTATAAAAGGATTGTGTAGTATTAAGTGTAACACTAGACCAAAACTACAATATAAATCTAAGAGCTCGATCATTGAAATGTATTTGATATACGACGTATTTAAAAGTTAAAGATAATAAATGCATTCTTGTAAAGAGTTCATTATGATATTATAGTAACAGTTTTTCTCTTGAATGGTTTGACCATTTAGAAAGATTAATGAATGTACAAGAGTAGAGTGATTTAAGGTATAGTTGGAATGAAGAAAGTGAATGGTCACTTTTGCTTCATAAAGAAACATCGGAAACAAGAATTGCAATAATAATGAAAGAAACTTAACATTGGAATAAGAAATATGATTTCTATTCCAAAATGTTTTTTATAGAAAATTGTTTTCTATGATATTTGTTTCTATGGGTTTAAGGCAGTTGATCAAAAAACTCTCCGCTGTATACGTTACAGTATCTGAAATAAATACTCTATATTAAGTGAACGATGGACCTTCAAATTATGTACGCTATAATAGTAATAGCAGAAATAGTGGGAGCATGCCATATAGTACTTATTAATTGCATCAAAGTATGAAAATTATTTTGTAAAACATACCACACATTATTTGTGAAATGATGACTATTTTTCCGTATCGACTATAAAGTAGACATAGTTATATTTCAATATGAATATTACGAATATTTATTATGGAATAAACTATAATATTGTATTTTTATCATAAAATAAGTGATGCACTAGTAAATACGGAAGTATCTAATATTGTTTACAATTATTTTAGATTTTTAGACTAAACCGTAGTTTTGAGAGATAGTATTGTTATATGATTTTGAATAATATGATACTAGTTTATCATTATACCTCAAACAATTAAGGGTTATGCACCCATTTAGTGGGAGTATCATTAGAGTTAATGAACTCTTAGACTTGATACACACACACACATATATATACATATATATATATATATGTGTGTGTGTGTGTGTCTGTATGTATGTATGCATGTACGCAATCGTAAGTCTATTAATACTGAAACGGTTCCACGTACTTCATCAATGAGTTATCACCGACATGGACATGTGTATTTAATACACATGTAGTATGTCTATGGTAAACTCATAGAGTATAAATCAGAAGTAAATAAAATAACATACAATAGAAATGATTCTATTTGACCGAATGAGTGAGTATATTGAAAATAGCTCTAAACGTACCTAAAAATGAATAAAGATCCAATCTCAAACGTCGCTCCTTCATGTGATCGACAAGAAGTAATCGAACGTTGTTGGACAAGTATGATTAATTATGAGTGAAGTTGAGTTAGTTTCTTTCTATAAGATTATATACTTAGGAGAAGTACACAAGGTTAATATTATTTCATCTGAATAATAGTTTACAAAATCACGTAAAATAAGGGTTTACAAGAAACTCCAACATTTCCGAGGCAATGGAATTGGCAGGTTTTGCAAGCCAAAAGATTGCACATAATAATTGTTCATGAGGGATCTTGTACAAATCTCCCCAAAAGGACTTTAGGGAAGACTTTCATTGAATGACATGTTTATGTTTTGAATATATGTTTTGTAAACGAAAACCAAATCAGTTTTATAAATAATAATTCATAAAACGTTATGAAATTTTGTTGGATAGAGAAACAATTATTGTTTAGAAATACCAACTTCATTGTGAAGGAATTTCTTTAAGGAATTATTGGTAGTAAATTGGAATTGGATATGATCCATAGATAAAACTGATTAGATGAGATGAAATTAACTACCATAAATGAACAAATCACATTAAAGTGTCTAACAAGTATTCTTGCACACTGAAGAGAAACTATGTAACATCCCCAGTTTAGAGGCTCAAAGCTGAGCGCTACAAATGCTGCAGCCATCTATAGTATTAACTGCCGACGACTAAATATGGTTATGTCAATGGTATCTATAATATTAGAAGCACTTGAATATGAAACAAATCACAGATTTCAAAACAACATTTTTCCATTACATTTCAAACATATGTTCCATATTCATATTACACACCAAAACGTTTCCCAGGCAATAATAAAATATACTTATTACAAAATACGCCAAGAGCGACATTTGAAGATGACCCCTTGGATGATCAGAGTCATAACTAGCTTAATACACAGTGGAAATAACAAAAAAACAAAGGACAACAACTCCTAAATAGTTATCCGTAACCTTCTGGTCGCATTCGGTAGCTTTATTCGTCATCCTTCTAAAACCTGAAAAGCCTCAACGCTCATCCTACTCAAATCAATTTTGAGCACCGGAGTGTTTAAGGGGAAAACATAAACTTCGGGTCAGACATAAAGCCTGGTGAGAATAATATTGTACATTCCGGTTATTAATGTTAAGTGAGACCATGCCGCTTAGTGTAATGGGTTTCCCTCACTAACATCCTTTTAAAACATATCTTTCGCAAATCTTTTCCTACAACCAAAACCGGTAAATACTGTAAAGTATCATTGTGTAAACATACATATCACGTAATAAGAGACTATTTGTTCAAAAGCTTTAGTTTTGTTTGGCTGACTATTAACCTTGGCTGACTTGGGCCTACCTAACAATATGAGCAAAATTTATCTAACATCTGTTAGACACTCCACTTCTGTATGGTCTATCCTTAACTATCTATTAAATACTTCTCTTCTGGACGATCTGTCCCTAAATTAATATCTCCTAGAGTCGCCTGATCCTAATGGTTTTATGGGCTCATCAATAAACTATCTGTATACAAATATGTATTCCCTTTCTGTGCGTAATCATAATTTTAGTATTACTTGTGGCAAAGCCCCACACACTAGAATTTTGGACAAAATTAGGTGGGGCCAATAGCTAATGTAAAGGGTGCGACCCTATACAAGTCCCATCTGGTATTATAACATTTGAGTCATTTTACTTAGGGATCCCTTCCCTCAATTTTCCTTGAAAACCTTTTCAAAATGATTAAAACCTTTAAATCAAACTCACATAAGGAAAATACATATGCTCTATGCTTTACACAAAATCACCTTGCCATGTAATATATATATATACATACTTTACTCAAACCTTAGTTGATGAAAACATTTACACGCTTGAAAGTACCCCTTTTGATTCCATTGAAAGTACCTCTATCGAAACCAAGTAAAACTCTTTATTTCATCTAGGCCGAACGACCAAAACTTCTTTTCGAAACCATTCTCTAAACCTTCCGAAACATTTGAAAACCTTTCTTTCGAAAGCTAAAACCTTAGACATCATATCATAAAACACTTCAAATCATTGCCTTTAGAAACCCTTGGAAAACCCTTCCATTTCAACTCTTTCAAAACTATCATAAAAATTACCTTTTGACTCCTTCAAAACCCTTGGGGAACCACCCCTTTGAAACCATTTTAAAAACCTTTCGAATGCATCAAACCTTTAGAAACTCAAACCTTTCGAAAGCACTTAGGTCCAATTTAAAACATGTAGAAAAACATCGTTCGAAACCATTTAAATCATCTCTTTTGAAATTATTGGGTTATACTTCAATTAGAACAAAAGGGCCAGTAAAATCACTTAAGTCGAAAGCTTACCTTTCGAAAGCTATCCCTAAGTAAAGAAGTGATGGTGTTGAAACCATCCCTTCAAAAGTATTGGAGAACTGGCTTATTCTAAAGGCTAAATATACCTTTTGAAACCATTGACTTCGGAAGGTAGAAAGGCGGCAGCTAGAGGTTTCGACCCCTACGAAAGCATAACTTAAAACAAAAGAGAGCAACCCATTTGAAACCTTGTCTTTAAAACATTTGAATCAGTCGAAAGCCAACCGAGTCGAAAGCTATCCTTTCGAAAACAAAGAAGACACTACTTCTTTTAAAACCATGGCATGCTTCAACCATATCGGAACCCTATGTTTCAACTCTGTACCTCCACATTTATCCAATACACTATGTACCAAGTAACTTGATACCATGCGCATTGGTTTCGAAAGCATGGTGGCGAAACGTCCTAGTCAGAACATTTTGTACCAAAAGTAGCGGAACATGCTAAAAACATGTTATTTTTGTTTTTAACTTAAAAGAGAAACTTTTCAACTAACCTGCTATTATTTGTCAAATTTTCATTGGTTGCTAAATATCTTTGTCAAAAGTTCTGCCAATATTTTCAGAGATAAACAATAATTTTATTTTACAAAATACCCCTTCTCCTTAATAAAATATATAAAACATTTACGTCCCATACCTTAAATAATTTTATATATTCATTAAAACACCTAGGAAAATTCTATAAAAATTCCAAAAAATCCTATTTAATATGTTTTCTAACATATACAAATTTCAGACCCAAATAATAATTATTTAGCCGTAATTAATTTATAATCCAATAAATCATTTTCTTCACCAGAAAATTAATAAAAAACCCACATTAATTCAGAAAATTATGAAAACTGAAATTCATCTCCAAAATATATTTTCTGATCAATGTTTAAATTCGCAAGGCAATTGGATGCCATTTAATAAGGTTTTCATATCAAACGTATCATACAATCAATATTCAACAAGCATATATAAATATTTAGTAATTCAAAACATGGCATTACCATGTAAAAACACTTCGGATTATCCTTAAAACCAAAAACCATAAGAAAATGAGATGTGGTAGCTATTCAGCTTAGCTTTATGATTAAGGGTATGAGATTTTGATCTTGACTGATTTGATTTGATTCTTTTCTTGAATCCTAGCTTTTTCTTCTCTTGAGATTGCTAATGGTGGTCGACCTTAGAGTGTTCTTGTTTGAAAAAACATAAAATGAACATGTGTTTTGGTACCCCAAGGATCTAGGGTAATCATTTTCCTATTTTTCTCTCCACTATTTCCTAACACTTAAGTCCATTTTATTTCATTTATCTATTCATTAACATGGCACGGTTACCCCTTAATTTAATCACAAATTTCAATCCATTAATTAACACATTATTTTATTTAATTTTACTAATTAAATATCCTAAATAATGTTACTAAGAATATGGGGTGACAATCCTCCCTCCTTAGAGAATTTTGGCCCGAAATTACAATAAGGTACACAACCAATCAATCAACAAGGTAAAACGTACTATCAAACAGGTCAGGATAAGTGTCTCTAATCCTGCTATCAGTCTCTCAGGTATAGTCTCTAGCACCATCACTCAACCGGACCTTCACTAACCAGACTGTTTTGTTCCTCAATTTCTTCTTATCACTCGCCACTATCCGGATAGGCTTCCTAACTATATCATGTCTGGTTCCACTACTAAATCTTCTAACACGGTCGGGGCTATAATTTTGTCTTGATCCCTAACACACTTCCTTAGATGAGACACATGGAAAATATCGTGCACTCCTATCAAACTACTTGGTAAGTCTATTCCGTACGTGAGTTCCCCGATCCTCCCAACAATAGAAAAGGTCCAACTAATCTCGGTGCTAACTTCCCCATTCTTCTGAATCTAATCACACGCATCATCGGTGAAACCTTAATAAACACATGATCTCCAACAGAGACCTCTAGGTCTTTTCTTCTTCTACCTGCATAACTTTTCTGCCTAGACTAAGCCTCATTTATCCTAGCTTGAATCAACTCAATCTTCTCTGCGGCTTTTCTTACTAAATCTTGACGAAGAACCAACCTATCATCGGTCTTTAACCAACAACGAGTGATTTGCATGGCCTTCCATTCAAAGCATCAAACGGTGCCATCCCAATACTAGTCTGATAACTGTTGTTATATGAAAACTCGACTAAATGTAGACAATCTTCCCATGAACCCCAAAAATCCAATACACGGGCCCTTAACAAATCTTCTAAGATTTTGTTGACTCTTTCCGTTTTCCCATCGTTCTACGGATGATAAGTGGTACTGATCTTGAGATTGATTCCTAAAATATCCCATAGACTTCTCCAGAACTCATTAATGAACAAAGAATCTCTATCACTTACTAGAAGGAATTCTATGTAGCCTAACCACATTCTTCATAAACAACTTCGACAAAATAGGTGTTGTCCTAGTTGACAAAATAGGTGTTGTCCCACTTGCATACTGGAATATCCAATGGCTGAAGCAACCCACTTGGCATCTGATACTCGGCTTTCACTTGCTGACAGTTCAAACACTATTCCACGCATAAGCCAACATGCCTCTTCATTCCTTCCCAGAAGAAACCTCTCTTTGTATCCTGACACGTCTTCGTCGCTCCTGGATGAACAATGAACTTCGAACGATGGCATTCCTCCAAAACTTCCTTTCTTATGTCTCCCACATCTGGAACACATAATCTACCCTTCTTAACCGTCCACTTTGGTCAAGACTGAAATCTTTCAAGTCATCGCTCTTCATTCCATCCCTTAATTTCTTAATCCTTTCAGCTAACACTGAATCCTCTTCTTGTTTAGTAGCAATCTTCTCAATTAATACCAGTCAGACTTCCAAACAAGACAATATAGCAGATCCTTCACTAAACCCCACCTCGGATCTCCACTGCACTCTATAAGTTGACAATGCTTCTAAGTCTTTCTGTTCTGCTATCATAGCTAAACTGCATTCTGATGCCTCCTACTAAGCGCATCTGCAACCTTGTTACCTTTCCCTTATGTGTATTCAATTCCAAAGTCATAAGCGGCTAAAAACTCTAACAACCTCTGCTGTCTCATGTTCAGCTTCTTTTGAGAGAACAAGTACTCCAACGACTTGTGATCTGTATAAAGCTCGAACCTCTCTCTCTCTAAAGATAATGCTTCCACACTTTTAAAGCAAAAATAAATGCGGCTAACTCCAAGTCATGCATAGGATATCTAATCTCATGCGGTCTAAGCTATCTAAAAGCATAGGCAATCACTTTACCCCTTTGCATTAGTACATCTCCTAACCCAGTACCACAGGCATCTGTATAAACAACCAAGTCCCGATTCCCCTCTGGAACTACTAACACAGGTGCATGGGTCAACAAGTGTTTCAAGCTATGGAACGCTTCCTCACACTTATCGGTCAACACATACTTCGCATCGCGTTAGCTTGGTCATAGGTGCCACTATCCATGAAAAATTCTTAATGAAGCTCCAATAATATCCTGCCAATCCAAGGAAACTTCTTATCTCAGTTACCGTTTCTGGACTCTTCAAATTATTAATGGCTTCGGTATTTTCTGGATCGACTGACAATCCTTTCTCCGAAACCACGTGACCAAGAAAATTCACTCCCTTCTTCCAAAAATGACACTTCGAAAACTTTTCCTTTGGATGATGCTGCCTCAGCGTCTCAAAAAAACCTCTA
This sequence comes from Allium cepa, assembly GCA_030765085.1. Lineage (NCBI taxonomy): Eukaryota > Viridiplantae > Streptophyta > Magnoliopsida > Asparagales > Amaryllidaceae > Allium > Allium cepa. The sequence continues at coordinate 87,802,539 of CM060930.1, read as the reverse complement.
CGATAAACTTCATGCTCCTTCTTATCCTTGGAGTTATTAAAATATCATCTATGAATACCAACACGAATCTATCCAAGTGCTCTTTGAAAATTTGGTTCATCAAGTCTATAAAGAATGCCGGCGCATTACTTAGTCCAAATGGCATAGCTAACCATTCGTACGATCCATATTTGGTCGTAAACGCCGTCAAAAGTATACTATCATCTGCCACCCTAACCTAATAGAAACCTATAGCCAAATCCAACCGAGAAAATACCTTGGCTCCCTCAACTGATCGAACAAATCATCAATTCTCGACAATGGATATCAATTCTTTATCACCTTTTAATTCAACTCATGATAATCGATACATAACCTTAACGACCCGTCCGCCTTCTTAGAAAACACTGCGGCTGCTTCCCAAGGTGAGCTACTTGGTCTAATAAAAAGCTTGCCTTTCAAATCCACCAACTGCCCCTTCAATTCCTTCATCTCTGTAGGTGTCATTCTACTTAAGGCCTACTCACTGGTTCTGCTCTAGGCACCAAATCAATCTGAAACTCAATAGCTCATTACGACGGCAATCCAACTACCGACTCAAAGACATTCGCAAATTCTCTAACTACGAAAACTCGATTCAAATCGTCTTCCAACTCCACAACACCCAACAAAGCATTCACCTCACAACTAGGATTTTCTATGGTATAAACTATCCACTCATTACAATCATGGTGTCTAAGTGATATTTTTCTATCATTGAAAAATAGCCTAGCATCATACTTACTTAACCAATCCATGTCCAATATAATACCGAACCCTACAAAGTCAAATACATGCAAACTACAAACAAAGGTGTAACCTAGCAAGTCAAATTCTAAGTGGTCACACTTCATCCTAAGTGTTGCATACCCACTTATAGGATTTGCAACCCTAAGGAAGTAACTAAATATGTGGGTCAAACAAAATTCTAACAGACATACCATGGATCTGTAGTGTACCTCCTAACACCGCCTTTCCCTTCTATTGCACAGTCGGTTTCGAAGTTGCAAGCTCCAATGCAAACACTTGGCCTTTATCTCCTTTAGCTGGCTCTTTGCACTCGTTCTTGTAGTGCCCAACTTGATCACGGTTGAAACACCTGATGTTCTTCTTCTTAATCACCTCCATTCCTTTTCCTTTTCCACTACGACACTTATAAGCATATTGTCCTTTCTTGTTGCACTTATAATAGACTACCTCGGACTTTTTTTCTTCACTGTTCCTCCTTTCTGAGCATTCTTCTTATGGAAAAACTTCCTCTTTTGGCATTGCCCAACCTGGACCTCCTTTTCCTTCTTTTTCTTCAAACAAGCTAACATCTCTTCATGTCTTAACGCCGTCTTTACTACCACATCATAAGGATCCCTGATATGCGGTAAAGTAGCCCTAGCCAATTCTAGCTTCAAATCTCTAATGAAATTCTCATTCCTTTTCATCACTGTATCAACAGTGGCATACCCATATTGGGTTAACTCCGCAAACCTACAAACATACTCCAGAACAGACATCTCCTCTTGTTCTAGCTCAACAAACTTCCTAATCAAGACAGACTACGCCATTACTGACATGAATCTTTCTTGAAACCTCCTCTAACCCTCTTCCTACATCATAGTCTCTTCATCCACACCAGCAATTATAGTATTCCACAAAACAAAGTAGCTTCCTAAAGCTGTCTTGAACCAAGTCACCTTTTCTACTCGTCATTGAGCCCTAAGTTAGCAAATATCCTATCACAGTATAACAGCCAGTTTTCCACATCGATAGCGTCCTCAATTTCGACAAACGGCTTTCCTTTAAGCCTAGCATAGTTTCTACTCAAGTTGGAATATTGATTGACCACTGGAGCTTCCTGAACTCCTCCCGCAGCATTTCCTCCAACAAATCCAGCTGCAATTTTAGCTTGCATCATGTTTACAAAAAACTGATACATGGCTCCCATATCCACTTGTGGGAATCCTACACCAACATTTTCAGCTTGTGCCTGACCTTAATTCCTTCTAATATTCGGTCGGACATTTCCATTTGGGGTGGTGCTCCCTCTAAGACTCACTCTTCTCGAATTCATACCTATATTCAAACCTCGTGAGATACAGAAGAATATCCTAAAAAAGATAGTAGACTAGAGATAAAGCGTATACTTATATATAACAAATACAAATACGTTATTATAGCGTTATCCCATACCCCGATCTTACTCTAATTCCTAAGGATTGTATTTTTCTAAATCATTTTTAGTTAAAGTATTACATAAACCTATGCTTTGATACTAAGTTGTAACATCCTCTATCTAAAGGTCCAAAGCGAAGCGCTACAGATGCTGTAGTTGTCTATATTATTAACTTTCGATGACTAAATACGGTTATGTTAATGGTATCTATAATATCAGAAACACTTGAACATAAAACAAATCACAGATTTCAAAACATCATTCTTCCATTACGTTTCAAACACATGTTCCATATTCATATTACATAATCCCAAAACGTTTTCCAGGCAGTGATAAAATATACTTATTACGAAATACGCCAAGAGTGACATATGAAGATGCCCTCTTGGATGATCAGAATTATAACTAGCTTAATACACGGTGGAAATAACAACAAAACAAAGGGCAGCAACTCCTAAATAGCTATCCATCATCCTCCTGCTCGCCTTCGGTAGCTTTATTCGTCATCTTATTAAAACTTGAAAAGCCTCAATCCTCAGCCTAATTAAATCAATTTTGAGCATCCGAGAGTTTAAGGGGAAAAACATAAACTTCAAGTCAAACATAAAGCCTGGTGAGAATAATACCTTACATCCCAATTTTTAATGTTAAGTGAGACCACGCCGCTTAGCGAAACTGGGTTTCCCTCACTAACTTCCTTTTAAAACATATCTTTTGCAAATCTATTCCTACAACCAAAACTGCTTAAATACTATAAAGCATCACTATGTAAACATACATATCTGGTAATAAGTGAACTATCTGTTCAAATGCTTTAGTTCAAAGTGAGCGTCGATCGTGCAATATGGAAATATACTAAATATATATGCGGTTAAAACAAAGATAGCAGATATTAGAGTAAAAATGAGCACACCAAGATTTCTATACTGGTTCGAACTTTCCGTTCTACGTCCAGTCTCGGACTCCTTCTGGAATTTTACTAAAACTACAATCCTCACTTAACCCGAAGGAACAGGTTTATACAACCCCTGAGCAGTCAAACAGGGACCTGAACAACAGAACAGGATTTCGCCTCAGCAGCCGAAGAGGACTTCACAATGCCTTAGTAGCAGAACAGGACTTTTACTAGTATATAAAATTGTTTGACTAATGTGTTCTTGATAACATAGATATGTCAATGTGTGTACACCCTTCCTATAATCTAATCCTCAAGTATATGAGTGTGTGAATATATGAAAGGACGATTATCACTATGAATCAAAGAATATGAATATGAATTAAAGATTCAAGCGATGAACATGGTTTGATTGCTTTTAAACGCAGAGAATACAGAGAGTAAGTAAGATGAGTAAATCATTCAAGAATCGGTAAATTGGAAAATGGTTTTTATGTGTTGATATAGTGCATAGATAGATACAACCTTTTGCCAAGAGATTCAATTAATAGACGCAGCCATTTCTCTTTGAATTGGATTGAAACTCTTTGAATTGGGTTGAAACTCTTCACGAGAGGAAAATAATTGGACTGACCTGTGCAATTTTGCACAGTGAATTTCAATGCAGATATAAATGAAAATAATTTGTTTTGTGTGCAAGTGTAACTACTTGAGGAATGATTTTAACAGTATCTAAATATATCTAAGACTCAAAAACATAATAAATAATCATACGAAAAATAGTTTTGAAGTTTCTTCTCTTTGTAGTTTATACCATGTATATATTACCCTCTTTTTGTTGCTATCTCCATATAGTCTTTGTTAATGCTCCTTGTCATGAATCAAAACTCATGATTCAACATTCTCCACCTTTTTGATTGATGATAACCTGTAACTGACGAATTGATATATAGTAGAAATTATATGATAAACTTATATAAATTTCTCCTCCTGAATGTGTGGCGATAATGTAATCTACACAAAAATTGTTAGTAGAAATTTTTCTCCCCTTTTGTCATCGACAAAAAGGAGAGGACATAACCAGTAAAGCATAGAAAAAGCATAACTAACATAACATTCCAAGATGTAGCTACAAAATGTATCGTAGGAGCAAATAAAGTTCCTTAAACCAAAATAACACAAGGCTATTTAAGTATAAGTCTTGATAGAAAAGAAAGTTGAGTAAAATAGCAAAGAAAAAACCATATCCAAATACGATAGTACCCAACTATTCATCGATATCCCAATCATATTCTTGTTCTGGAATGGCGAGAGGCTTGCCTCGAGATGATGCTGCACCACCATGTCCACCTCCACTAGTTTCGCTAGTGTCCATGCCGGTTTGATCCTCGGATGAGCTCCAGGTAAATTATGGCATGGGGGCGTTTCCCGGTAGATGGCACGGTCGAAGTAGAGGCGAAACAAGAGATAGCATCCCATAAGATGGAGAAAAAACCTTTGATTTTGTCAAGCTTTTTATCAACCCTTTTCAAACGTGTGTCAAGAACACGTTGGTTCCGGGATAAAATCTCAATAGATTGTTTGGGTTGAATGAATGGAGGTTGCAAGTTGAATCTCATCATCTCTGGAATGTGATGGAGGAGTAGGTGAGCGACATGGTTGAAAGGACGGACCTTGTTCTTGTTATTGTTGACGTCGCACACGTTGGCATGCTTTCCATGCATCATAATCCATAATAGGAGGAGGAGTAGCAGGTAATTTCATAAGACTAAGAGTTCTTATGTTTATAACACCAATATTTGACACTTTGGAATCGAGAAAAGGCACTTCCAAGATGATAAGAAGACGCATAATGTATTCCCCAAAATAGATTACATTCATTTTTCCTTGATTAAATGAGAGGAATTCATCCAATATTAATTGCGTCCAGTTGACTTGCACGTTACTCCAAGTTGCATATAGAGCTTTAAAATTATTTTGATATATAAGATCATATGACCCGGTCCTTGGTAGAATAGTTTTCATTAGGGTCCTATGCATAATCTTGGCTTGAGGACATAGAGAAATTGATTTTACACCTGTTGCATCATCGTCCAGAAGTTGATGACTTATTCTATTTCGAGCTACCAAGTTGCATTATACTTCATTCAAGAATAATACCATGATTTGGTGCTTGTAAAATATGGGCAATGCGATCGAGAGAGAACCAAACAGGTTTGCCACCAACAAGACTCCATACAAAATTGTTGGTATGTCTAGGTTAAGATTAGCATAAATATTTTTAACCATAATGTGATTAATCTTATGGCTATTTAATTTTATGTCTTGTAAAGATTGTAAGCCCCTTTGTTTAGCAATTCTCGAAGCCTATAAGATTCAAAGTTAGGGAATACCATAAAAGAACCTTTAAATATCCTTGCTGATTTCATTTTGTTCCATCTTTCAACCGCTGTCTGATCATAGAGCCATTGAGCGACGAGAGAGTCTACGGCTGGAGTTGAGGATGATGCATCGGTCTTTGATCGTTTAGGAGGCATGATTTGTGGTAAATTTTATTGTAGAAGGTTGAAGAAAGTGATTTTTAGGGTTTGGGAAAAAATAGAATTTGAGTAAAAAGAGGAAAGTAGAAGTGAAAATATGAAGAGATAGAGTGAAAAGGAGATGGAAAGGGGGTAAAAAGACTCAGAAATCTCGTTCAGTCAACTGAATACAGCAGGTCAGTCGAGTGAACTGGAACTCAAGAGTATTCTGGGCCTATATCCAGTCGACTGACCTGATGCAGTCAGTCGACTGACTATTATTAAAATTCACATTAAGCCTGTTTAGCCATCAAAAACCGATATATATATATTAAAGCTTATACAAAAAGTGGATGAATACACCATAAAATCATATAATGACAAAGACACACAAATTTTTTTTTTAGAGGATGGTGATTTTCGTAGTGTTTTTTGAGGTGTTTTATGTGGTGTCGTTTGTTTATCCGGCTCTTCTTTTGTATCTTCAATATGTAGTTGTAATGGAGACCATATATTGCTATAAGTTATTGTATGTGGTGAGATCGAAGGTGGTCGAGGACAGGGTTCCCATGGATTTTGATAAGACGATTATGTTGATTGATAAACTTTAGATGTAGAACAACCATAAATTTTCAAACCGAGTTGCTCCAGAAAGTTATGACATTTGGAATTAACTTTTTGCTCATAGTACATTTCTCGTTGGAGTTCTAGTTGTTCCCATTGATAATGATGCATATCATCAATTTTTCGTTTAGTTAATGGAGAATCGAAGAATAAGAAACGACGAGCTTTCTTCTTTTCTGGAGTATGTGTGGTATGATTTTGTGGAGATACCAACCTAGCAGGTTCATAGCAAGGAGTTGGTGTAGGTAATGATGGAGAGAAAGAAGTATAAGCGGAGGATGGTGTTGAATAGTCAGTTGTTGATTGGTCGGAATCATCATGGCCATTGGAGGCCATTGAAATGAGAAGGATAAATAGATCGAACATCATGGTGAATTGCAGAAATTGATAGGAATAAGAAAATGATATTAAAAAGAGAAGCGATGAATGAAAATAAATAGTAGAGGTTTAAATAGGTGAACCGAATGCTTAAAAAAAATTAAGGCTGAGAACGCTCGAGAGAATATAACCATAAACTAAAAATAGTAAAAAATGAACGAAATGAAATGTTTGTTTAGATGGAAAGTATAGCAAAAATATGAGTTTAATGTTACGTTTTAAGTTTAAAAAATAACATTACTAGCTCATATGGTAAAGACATACAACTTCCAATCTAAGATCCAAAGTTCAAATATTGGTAGTTACACATATTTTTGAACTTGAAAAAAAATTTGATTTTCTTATTCGTATATTGTAGCTAAACAAGAGACAAACATAGCTCATTTGGTAAAATAGTCATCTTCATATTAGAAAAGCTAATTAAAAAAGCTTAAAAAAGGCAAAGAATGCAAAGATTTTGCAAAAGTTTACTCGGACATAAAATGTTACACATCCTTCAAAGAGACGATTTCGAGTTCTCGTCGAAGTTTTATAAAAATATTTTAGAGAAGTGGCTTTTTAAATATATCTGCCAATTGATTTTCTGAGGAAACAAAATCTAAATTGATCGTTCCTTTTTCAATGTTATCACGAAGAAAATGATGACGAATGTCAATATGTTTTGTTCGTGAATGATTGACTGGATTTTTGGAAAAGTTGATAGCACTCGTATTGTCACAATATATGATAGAATTTGTTAACTTATATCGAAATCTCTAAGTGTCTGTTGCATGTAGATTACTTAAGTACAAGCTAAGGCAGCAGAAATATATTCTGCCTTACGTATAGAGAGCGAAACATAATTTTGTTTCTTACTAAACCAAGAAACTAACGATTTTCCAATAAAATTGCATGTACCACTTGCATTTTTTAGATCTGTACATGTTCCTCTGAAATCAGCATCACTATATGATACTAATTCGAAAGGACACTCTTTCGGATAGAAAAGTCCAAAATCCTAGGTATTACTAAGATGACGCAATATACGTTTTACTGCTCTTAAATGAGATTACTTTGGATTGGCTTGGAATCTTGCACACAAACAAACACTCATCATTATGTCAGGACAACTGGCTGTTAAATATAGTAATGATCCAATCATACTTCGGTATAATTTTTAATCAACACTTTTACCATTTTCATCTCTATCGAGATGTGTGTTTGTACTCATAGGAGTTGGTTTGGCAGAAGTATTTTCCATTCCAAACCATTTAATTAAATTATTATAATATTTTTAATGTTTAATAAAAATGCCATTTTGTAATTTTTTAATTTATAAACCAAGAAAATATGATAATTCTCCCATGTGGGACATTTCAAATTCTTTGGTCATAATTTCGGAGAAGTCCTGACATAGTGTTTCATTGGAAGAACCAAAAATTATACCATCTACATAAATTTGAACGATTCAAATATCCCTTTTATAGTGTTTAATGAAAAGTGTTTGATCAACCTTTCCAATTTGAAATCCAGAGTAATTAGATAACTCTTAAGCCGTTCGTACCACGCACATGTGCTTGTTTCAAACCGTAAAGAGCTTTTTTAAGTTTATAGACATAGTCTCGATATTTCTCATGGATAAATATAGGAGGTTGTTCAACATACATGTTTTCTTATATATAACTATTCAGAATGACACTTTTAACATCCATTTGATAAAGTTTGAAATTATGAAAACATGCACTGGCTAATAAAATACATATTGCTTCTAATCTAGCGACAGGAGAAAACTTTCATCGTAGTGAATTCCTTCCTCTTGATTATAACCTTGAGCGACTAACCTTGCTTTATTTCTAGTGATGTTGCCTTGTTCATCCACCTTACTTTTATCAACCCATTTTTTTTCCAATAACAGTTTGATCACTTGGTCTAGGAACTAACTTCCAAACTTCATTACTTTCAAATTGATTTAATTCTTCTTGCATTGCAATGACCCAATAGTCGTCTATAGAAGCTTCCTTAGGGATTTTAGGTTTGATATTGGAAAGGAATGCTACATAGCCCATTTGATTTAATTGACTTCTAGTTCGGACGTTTGAATTAATTTCTCCAATGACATTTTGAACGACACGATCACGTAATATTGTTGGTGGAGATCTTAACTCATTGTTGTGATGAAAAAGCATTCTCATCTTCGCTAGAATTATCAATTATGTTTTCATCATCTTAAAAATTTAAATTGTCTGTATTTGTGACGCTATGTGGATGTTCTTCATCATCTCTTATACTTTGTTTTTGTAGAAAGTTTTCATCAAAAGATACGTGAAGAGTTTCCTCAACAGTATTTGTTCATTTATTAAATAACCGATAAGCTTTGCTTCGATCTAAATATCCTAGAAAAATTTCATCGTCGGATTTTGCATCGAATTTGCCAAGCTGATCTTTAGTATTCAATATAAAACATTTTGATCCAAAAACTTTAAAATATGATATATTTGGTTTTCTTCTAGTAAAAAGTTCATATGGAGTATTTTTGGTAAGACGTCGAATAGAAACCCGATTCAAAACATAACAAGCAGTTGCTATGGCTTCTGCCCAAATTTTTTTTGGAAGTGTGCTTCCATTTACCAAAGTTCTTGCACATTCTTGTAGAGTTCTATTTTTTCGTTCTACAACTTTGTTTTGTTGTGGAGTTCTAGGAAACGAAAAGTTGTGAAAGATTCCTTTCTTCTTACAAAAATGATCAACTTCATTTACGAACTTTCCTCCATGATCACTTCTAATGTTCTTAATTTTTAATCCTTTTAAATTTGAATTCTTTTAACAAAATTTTAAAATGGTCAAAAGTACCACTTTTATTTTTCATAAAAAAGGTCCAAGTATATCTAGAAAAGTCATCTACTATTACAAACACATATTTACTGTGATTTATGTATTGTGCTTAAGTGGGTCCAAATAAATCCATGTGTAGTAATTCAAGTGGTTGTAATGTAGAAATAACTTTCTTAGATTTAAAAGATGATTTAGTTAAATTTCCTAATTGACATGCATCATAAATATGATCAACTTTAAAGTTTATTTTTGGTAATCCTTTTACTAAATCATTTTTAGAAAGTTTGTTCATAGCTTTGAAGTTAATATGACAGAATCTCTTGTGCCATAACCAAGAATCATTTTCTTTGGCTATTAAGCACATATCTGAATTATGATTAATTTTCATATTCAGAACGTATATGTTTCTATCTCTATTACCTTCAAAGATAAGATTTTCATTATGAACATAAATACTATACTTATCCTTAGAAAATGAGATTTTGAATCTTTTATCACACAATTGTCTAATACTTAACAAATTATGCTTCAAGTTTTTGACAAGTAAAACATTGGAAATGAGAGGTAAATTAGATATATCGCAAGTGCTCACATCGCCTTTGCCGATCATATAACCTTTGGAATTGTCTCCAAATGCGACAGAGTCTCCATCTGAATATGTGATATTTGTTAATATATTTTTGTCTCCTGTCATGTGTTTTGAGCAACTACTGTCGAATATCCATTTTTCTCTTTTCTTAAGTGGGACCTGCAAAAAATAAAAGAATAACACTGGTACCCACTTTTTAATAGGGTCCTAAGAGTTAGGTCTTAGGAAACCAAACCCAAGAGGGTTTAGTAATCCCTTTATATAAATAATTTTTATTTTTATGAACATTTTTCAGAAAGGAATCAATATATTTATTCCTAATCAAATTGTTGTTTGTTTTAGGAACCCATATTTTTATGGTTTTTGAGTTTTGATTCCTTTTTGGTTGAACTATGGTAGACTTAGGTTTAGAAATATTTGTCTTATTATGCTTAATTTGTGGTGGAGCTACATATTTCTTAGTATAACCTAGTCCTTTCTTATTTGAAACAGCTTGAGAAGTTTCAATAATTTTAGATAAGTTTTCTCTACCTTTATTAAAGTTAGACACATTTCTAGTAATATTGTCTAACTTAGTTTTGAGACCAGTGTTATCTAATTCGATCATTTTAACTTTTGATTTTAGGTCATGATTTTCAGAAACAAGAGCATCATTTTTTTCTTTTTGAGTCTCAATTTCTTGACTCAATAAGGTAGTTGAGAATTAACATTAGATAATGAATCTTGAATTTTCCGTACTTATTCTTCCAATATTATTTTCTCATCTTTAAGCATATCTCTTTTGAATTCTGCCCTATTTTGATTTTTGAGAGCTTCTTTATATTTTCTTTTGATATTTTTCAAAGTATCTAATAATTCAGAATTTATTTCAATCATATCTTCAAAAGTAAAATCATTTACCTCATTATCAGTAGCTATGAGGCAGACATTTGCTTGTTCATTTTCACTATCACTGCTACTTCCAGAAGACGAAGACTCTGAGTCATCCCATGTCACCAAAAATGCCTTCTTTTTGAATTTGTCCTTTCTATATTTATTTTGTTTTCCCTTCCTTTGTTCTGGACAATCTTTTTGCATATGACCCTTCTTTTGGCAATTAAAGCAATCTAGTACTGAGGATGATGGCTTATTGTTGAAGTTTCTTTTTCCATTATTTTTATTTCCTTTTCTATACTTTAAAAATTTATTAAAATTTTTAGCTACAAAAGCTAAATCTTCATCCTCCGAATCTGATTCCTCTTGTTCTGCATGAAATGCCATATTTTTCTTGTCTTGTGCTTGAACTCTTTTTGCTTGTAAATTTACTTCATAGGACATTAAATTTCCTATTAACTCTTCCAGTTTCATGGTTGAAAGATCATTTGCTTCTTCAATAAGTAAGACTTTTCTTTCCCAGTCATCGGTTAAAGGGTTTAGGATTTTGGACACGATATCAAAGTCAGAATACTTTTCTACTAGTCCTATTGGAGAATGATAAATATCTTGAAATCGAAAGTACATAACATTTATGGACTCGTCTTGCTTCATTCTGAAATTTTGAAATTGACTCTTGAGCATAGATATTTGTTTTGTTTAACTTTCCTAGTTCCTTCATGAGTAACTTTAAGTGTTTTCCATATTTGATATGTGGTGTTGCATATGCTAACTCGATTAAATTCATTTTTATCTAAAGCACAAAACTACATATTCATTGCTTTAGCATTAGTAGTAGCATCTTGTTTTTGTGCAGCTGTCCATGTAGAATATTCAGTAGTAGCTGCACTATATTCTTCTTGTGTAACGTTCCATGCATCAAAACTGTTGGCTTGCATATAAATATGCATTCGTATTGCCCAATAGTTGTAATTCATGCCATTGAATAGTGGAGGTCATGCAGTAGATTGACCTTCATTAAAACTAGTGTTAGTGACAGTGCTTGTGTTGGTGTTGTTTTCCATATTAGAAAAATATCAAATAACTGTGTAACGGTTATAACATTCCTGCTCTGATACCAATTGAAAGTGAGTGTGGATCGTGCAATATGGAAATATACTAAATATGTATGAGGTCAAAACAAAGATAATAGAGTAAAAATGAGCACACTATGAATTTTATACTGGTTCGAATATCCCGTTCAACGTCTAGTCCCAGACTCCTTCTGGAATTTCACTAAAACAACAACCCTCACTTAACCCGGAGGAACATGTCTATACAACCCCTGAGCAACCAAACAGGGACCTGAACAACAGAATAGGATTTCGCCTCAATAGCCGAAGAGGACTTCATAGTGCCTGAGCAGCAGAACATGACTTTTACTAGTATATAAAATTGTTTGACTAATGTGTTCTTGATAACACAGATATGTCAATGTGTGTACACCCTTCCTATAACAAAATCCTAAAGTATACGAGTGTGTGTGAAGATATGAAAGGAAGATTCTCGCTATGAATCAAATAATATGAATATGAATTAAAGATTCAAGCGATGAAGATGGTTTGATTGCTTTTGAATGCAGAGAATATAAAGAGTAAGTAAGATCAATAAATCGTTCAAGAATCGGTAATTTGGAAAATGGTTTTGATGTGTTTATATAGTGCATAGATAGATACAACTTTTTGCTAAGAGATTCAATCAACAGACGCAGCCATTTCACTTCGAATTGGATTGAAACTCTTCGTGAGAGGAAGCACCCGTTCATAGAATATAGTCATTATACGCAGGTCGGTCGACTGAGTTCAGAAGCCCAGTTGACTGAAATTAAAATTTGAATATAAATTCTCTGTTCACTATGCAATTTGCACCAGGTCAGTCAACTGGTCGACTGTAATCAGTCGACTGACCTGTGCAATTTTGCATAGTGAATTTCAATGCATATATAAATGAAAATAATTTGTTTTGTATGCAAGTGTAACTACTTGAGGAATGATTTTAACAGTATCTAAACATATCTAAGACACAAAAGCAAAATAAATAATCAACAAAAAATAGTTTTGAAATCTCTTCTCTTTGCAGTTTATACCATGTATATGTTACTCTATTTTTGTTGCTATCACCATATAGTCTTTATTAATGCTCCTTGTCATGAATCAAAACTCATGATTCAACATTAGTTTTGTTTGGCTGACTATTAACTTTTGGCTGACTCAGGCCTGCTAGACAATATAAGCAAAATTTATTTAACATTAGACACTCCACTTCTGGAGATCTGTCCTTAACTATATGTTAAATACTTCTTTTCTGGATGGTTTGTCCCTAGCTTAACATCTCCCAAGGTCACCTGATCCTAATGGTTTTACGGGCTCACCAATAACATATCTGTATACAAATATATATTCCCTTCTGTGTGTAATTATAATTTTAGTCTTACCTATGACGAAGCCCTACACTCAGGAATTTTGGACAAAATTGGCTGGGGCCAATAGCTAATGTATAGGCACGACCCTATACCAGTCACATCTGGTATTCTAATATTGGAGTTATTTTACTTGGGGGATCCATTCCCAAAATTTTCCATGTAAACCTTTTCAAAATGATATAAAACCTTTAAAACAAACTCACACAAGGAAAATAAATATGCTCCATGCTTTACTCAAAATCACCTTGCCATGTTATGTACACACACACACATACTTTACTCAAACCTTAGTTGATGAAAACATTTATACACTTGAAAGTACCCCTTTCGATTCCATTGAAAGTACCAATTTCGAAACCAAGTAAAACTCTTTATTCCATCTAGCCCGAAAGACCAAAACCTTCTTTTTGAGACCATTCTCTAAACCTTTCGAAACCCTTGAAAAACCTTCCTTTCGAAAGCTTTAAAACCTTAGACATCGTATCATAAAACACTTCAAAACGTTGCCTTTAGAAACCCTTAGAAAAACCTTCCATTCCAACTCTTTTGAAACCATCAGAAAACATTACCTTCCGACTCCTTCAAAACCCTTGGGAACCACCCCTTCAAAATCATTTTTAAAACCTTTCGAATGCATCATACCCTTAGAAATTCAAACCTTTTGAAAGCACTTGGGTTCAATTTAAAACATGTGGAAAAACACCTTTCGAAACCATTTAAATCTTCTCTTTCAAAACCATTTGGTTATACTTCAATCAGAACAAAAGGGTCAATAAAATCAATTAAGTCAAAAGCCTACCTTTCAAAAGTTATCCCTACGTAAAGAAGTGATGGTGTCGAAACCATCCCTTCGAAAGCATTGCAGAAGTGGCTAATTTTAAAGGCTAAATATACCTTACGAAACCATTAACTTCGAAAGGTAGAAAGGCGGTAGCTAGAGGTTTCGATCCCTTCAAAAGCATTACTTAGAACATAAGAGTGCAACCCATTCGAAACCTATTTTTTAATACAACTGACTCGGTCAAAAGCCAACTAATCGAAAGCAATCCTTTCGAAAGCAAAGCAGGCGCTACTTCTTTTAAAACCATGGCATGCTTCAACCCCTTTGGAACCCTGTATTTTGACTATGTACCTTCCGCATTTATCCAATACACTACATACCAAGAAACTCGGTACCATGCGCATTAGTTTAGAAAGCATGGTGGCGAAACGTCCTAGTTGGAACACCTTGTACCGAAAGTAGCAGAACATGCTAAAAACATGTTATTTTTGTTTTTAATTTAAAAGAGAAAACTTTTCAACTAACCTGCTATTATTTGTCAAATTTTCAATGATTGCTAAATATCTTTATCAAAAGTGCTGCCAATTTTTTCTGAGATAAACAACAATTTTATTTTACAAAATACCCCTTCTCCTTAATAAAATATATAAAACATTTAAGTCTCATACCTTAACTAATTTTATACATTCATCAAAACACTTAGGAAAATTCTATAAAAATTATAGAAAATCCTATTTAATATGTTTTCTAACGTATACAAATTTCAGACCCAAATAATTAATTATTTAGCCGCAATTAATTTATAACCCAATAAATCATTTTCTTCACTATAAAATTAATAAAAATCCACATTAATTCAAAAAAATTTGAAAACTGAAATCCATCTCCAAAATATTATTTTTGATCTACATTTAAATTTGCAAGGCAATTGGATGTCATTTAATAGGATTCTCATATCAAACATATCATAAAATCAATATGAACATTCATAAATCATCAACAAGCATATATAAATATTTAATTATTCAAAACATGGCATTATCTTGCAAAAACACTTCGAATTATTCTTAAAATTGAAAATCATAAGAAAATGAGATGTAGTAATTATTCACCTTAGCTTTGTGATTAAGGATATGAGATTTTGATTTTGATTAATTTGATTTGATTCTTCTCTTGAATCCTAGCGTTTTCTTCTCTTGAGTTTGCTAATGGTGGCCGGCCTTAGAGTATTCTTGCTTGAGAAAATATAAAATGAATGTGTGTTTTGGCTTCCAAGGGGTTTAGGGAAAATGTTTAATCATTTTCCTATTTTGCCCTCCCCTATTTCCTAACACTTAAGTACATTTTATTTCATTTATCTATTCATTAATATGGCATGGCTACTCCTTAACTTAATTACAAATCTCAATCAATTAATCAACCTATTATTTTATTTAATTTAACTAATTAAATATCCTAAATAATGTTACTAAAAATATGGGGTGTTACGAACTATGAATTTTTTATCAGTACCATGAATAGATAATCCTCAGTTGTAAATTATCCCATTAAGAGTATTGACTGTGATGACCCACCTTTCTGACCCCTGAGAGCGACACTCAATACATTAACAATATTCATGTGCCGTTACCCAAGGATTCAAAGATGAATTGTTGTGGGGTAAAAATAAAGACAGAACAAAAAATCTCATGATGAAACTGTTAAATAGAACATAACAGTAATATAGTACATAAGGTTACTCCCTAACTTGAGTTATCAGAGTTACATAAAAATACTACAATCAACTTAGGCAATTATAACAACTTTCCTTTACAAATGCTAAAAAAATACACAAACTAAATAAACAGCGGAATAGATAGCTAGATAAAAGACGCATGCTTGGATGTTTCTTTCAGAAGAGCTCATAAAAGACGTGCTACTCTCAGACTGCTCAAATATAAATGAGCACCCGAGAGTTTAGGGAAAACAAAAAAATCAGGTCAGACAATATGTCTGATATCAATAAGAATCTAAACAATGAGTGCAATTAAACATCAACATGTGAGACCACGCTGCCAAATGCGAAATGAGTTTTCTCTTACAAAATAACATCCAAATGTAAAGAATGGATACAAATAATTAACAGCACAAAGAGAGCTATGAAATTCCCCATGCAATTAAGTAAAATAAATTTGTAGGTTCTAGTCAATAATGAAAAGGAAATTTACCAACAATGACTAGGAGGGCACACCCTCCTTACCGAAAGTATACCTCTAGAATATATACTTGAGAACTCCGATGGCTCTCGGACATGTCTAAGCCGGACCTCGCCAATGGTTACCAAGAATTCGAGTAATTCACATCTTGGTGCATAAATATCCATACCAAACCAAGAGTAGATGTGATACTACCGAATGGAAGTAACCCTACATAGTTTGGCTTCCACTTGCTCTTTGAGTTTTGTCATTTCAGGCAAAGGATAACAAAGCTCAAGTGACCAACACTTCATCTTAAAATAACAAAAAACAAAGAAAGCTGAGGTAATTGAGTGTCAAAAAACCGACTATCAAAGATAACAAAATGACCATGTATGGATAGTAATCTCATATTTCTACCACTACTCATCGATTTTAAGCTTGTACTATCTTTTGATTAAAAAGGAACACGAGCAAGTGAAGGTAGTGTTATCTCTAGGCATTGCCTTAACGACAATCTTAAATGTCGAGATAGTGAAAAATTTCCATACCTCGATGTTTAGTACCAAGAATATGACTTAATTCTTTCCATATAAGCAATATCATTTACAAAAACTTCTTTTCCATAACCGAATCTGACTTTTACTTTTAAGACTGAATTCTTACTTGGGCTTCTCATTATAAGTTTTACTTCAAACAACTTTGTAAAAATGGTTGATTAACTTTAAAACACCATTATCAAACATATTTAATAACTTAAAACATACTAATTAAATTGGTTAATTATCCTTAACTATCATTAATAAGGATAATTAACTTATTTAATTTTTTATTAAAGAACAATCAATTAAATATAAACTAATTGATTAACTATAAAAGTAATTAATTAAAAAGGGTTAATTAATTTTAAACACCATTAATTAAAATGATTAATTAACTTTAATCCATCATTACTAAATGATTAATTAACATTAAACATCATTAGATAAAATGATTAATTAATTCTAAATATCGTTAACAATGTAAATAATTAGATTTAAACTCACCGTTATTAAGTTAATTAATTAACCTTAATCCCCAATAATTAATTTAATTTAAAATTCATTACGACACTAGTAAACTAATTTTAAATCCATCCTTATTCAAAAACTTAATTGAATTTTTAAAGTAAAACCCAAGCTCGAATGTAAAACAAGAGATATTGAAGAGATGGTAGTTTACAGAAGTGTTGATATAGCGATAGTCGCTATACGAACACTTCGAGAACTACTTACATGACATATTGAATTTCATCCATGCATTATATCACATAACATAAGCAAGGCATATACACAAAATAAACAATATTTATGAACATAAAGAAGGCATCACTTATACAAATTTAATTCGAACTACACACCTAGTTTTGATTGCTTACTAACTACTCAAGGTGTCGACTTTTTAACAAGAAAACCAAGTAACAAATATTACAACCAAACATCCATAATCAAATGACCAAAATAGTTAAATAATGTGAAGGAAATAAAGTTCAAAACTTTAGTTAAAAAAATGAGCTTTACTCACCGAAATGTCCACTAAATCGAACTGAACTTTCACTAAACTTCGGATCGACCTTAGATCTTGGTTTTGATAAGAAAAGACTCAGCTCATTTTATAGGCTAGAAGGCAATATGATTCGGCCTAGGTTATGTGTGGCTTGGCCAAGAGTGGATGAGGGGTGTGTGGATTTGTTTTGTTAAGGAATTGTTCTAGAAGTGGACGGAAAGCTTTTAAACATGACTTAAAAGTTTTAAAAATGAATGAAACTTGGGTTTTTAAATTTTAGAAATTCATGGAAGCCATGAAAACTTGGAGAAATCTTGAATGAAGTTTTGAAAATGAAGATTGAAATGAGAAAATTGAGAAAAGAATTAGGAAGTCGGATTTTATACTAATGGAGAAATAAAATTACCAACTGCCCTTAAAGGACATAACTTCCACTCCATGCTTGCCATGTCACCATGCCACCTCTCCTCCCCCATGAACTCATGCGCCCAATATGTCTCCCCCTTCACTAACATGAGCAAACATGATTTGATGCCTAAATGTACTTATGTCTTGAGAGAAATGACATCTTGTGACAATTTTATTTTTTGCATTTTAAACCTATTTATTTTTCATAAAATGTCATTTCATATTTTAATAAATGAAAGTATATATATACACGCATATTCTAAATTGTATTCTAACTTTTATATGAATGTGTATATATGTTACATAAATGTGCACAATGTTTCCCGACAACTTTTCGACAATGAAAAGTTGAAAATGATTTCCGGCTACATTTTTCATTTTTTTTTGAACTAATTACTTTTGTAAACAAATTTTGAATCCTATTTCACCATCATTGGTTATTATTTAAAGGATTTTTAGTTTATTTATGAAATCCATTAATTATTTATTTAAAAATATATTAAGTATCCTTATTTTAAAGAGGTTAAATTATGGGTTGTTACACTCTTCCCTACTTAAAAGAATTTCATCCCCGAAATTAATACATAAGGAGATAACTCAGAATTACTCAAAAGGATATACATATACATATATATTTATATGTATGTATGTATGTATCATAAAACCCATATGGCAGATACACACTAAGCAACTATATCACAAGCAGTGCATACATAGTTCATAAAAACTAGCAAACATTATCCTAACATCAACTCAGGGTAAGAATCCTTAATATAGACCTCAGTTTCCCATGTACAATCCCTATCGCCCTTACTTCATTGTACCTTAACAAGATTTACCATCTTCATCCTCAATTTCTTCATATCTCGATCGATGACCTGAATAGACCGCCTAAGAATGGTCTGGTTAGTCTGAATTTTCAAATCCTCCTGTTAGATCGGTTCCACTATTGTTAAAGGGTCATGTACATACTTACGTGAATGAGATACATGAAATACAGAAGCACCTCCGATAGTCTATCTGGTAACTTCACTCTGTAAGTAAGTCTACCAATCTGGTCTAGAATGGGAAATGGGCCAATAAATCGAGGGGCTAGCTTCCCTGATTTCCCAAACCTCACAACACTCTTCAATGGAGAAACCTTCACAAACACCGAATCATCGACTGAGAATTCAAGATCCCTACGCGTTTGATTCACATGACACTTCTATCGACCTTGAGCCTCCTTCATCTTCCTTCGGATATTAACTACCTTCTCGCTTGTTTCTAAGATCATGTCAGGTCCAAGAACAATTCTATCACCAGACTCAATCCAACAAGAGGGAGAACGACACCGACGTCCATAAAGAGCTTCAACAGGGGCCATGCCAAAACTTTCCTAATAGTTGTTATAGTAAGTGAATTCGAATATGGGTAGATGATCTTTCCAAGAACCTTCAAAGTCGAGAATGTACGCATGCAAGAAATCCTCCAAGATCCAGTTCACTCTCTCCGTCTGCCCATCTGTCTGGGGATGGTAAACTGTGCTCGGACTTAGCTCGATCCCTAAAGAGTTTGCGGTACCTCCCTGAACATGCTATTGAATATGGGTCTCAGTCACTTACAATACTACAAGGAATATGAAGCCTCACATTCTCCTTTACATACAAACTAGCCAGAGTCTCGGCAGTCCTAGTCGGCTTAATTGGGATGAAATGAGCACACTTGGTTAGCCGATCGATGATAACCTAAATGCCTTTGTTACCTTTTTTTCGACCTAAGAAGTCCATCAATAAAGTCCCTAGAGATCTTCTTCCACTTTGGGATATCAAGTGGCTGAAGCAATCCAGCCGACTTTTGTTGGTCACTCTTAATCTATTGACAGTCTGAACGCTGACATCTAAACATCTCGCTTCATCCCCTTACACCAGAAAACTCTCTTCATATCCTTGAACATCTTGGTCACTCCTGGATGGAAAGATGACTTTAAATGGTAACATTCAGCTAACACTTCTCTTCTAAGGCAATTAACATTTGAAACACAAATACGCCCGTTCATTCTCAATACTCCTTGCGGGTCAATCTCAAAACTAAAAACAATACCTTCTTGGACATTCTTCTTGAGACAAGCCAAAATAGCATCTTCTTCTTGACTAACTGCGATCCTCTCCATCAACATTGGCTTGATTTTTAAGCTGGCAACCATCGCAACATTCCTACCCAATGCACACTGCACCAAAATAGGCAAATTCTAACATTTATAAGTGTTACAAATAATTTCAGTAACACTTTTTAAGTGTTACTAATGGACTGTGAGGAATGCAACGGTCAAATTTGTAACACTTATAAGTGTTACAAACATACGTATTACTAACACTTATAAGTGTTGGTATCTAAATATACAGTAACGCTTATAAGTGTTGGTAACGAAATATACGGCAACACTTATAAGTGTTGGTATAGAAATATATGGTAACGCTTATAAGTGTTGGTGACGAAATATACGGTAACACTTATAAGCGTTGGTGACGAAATATACGGTAACGCTTATAAGTGTTGGTACAGAAATATATGGTAACGCTTATAAGTGTTGGTATAGAAATATACGGTAACGCTTATAAGTGTTGAAAAAAGATTATTTAGTAACACACACACCAAAACTTAAACGCAAAGTTTAAATATAAACACTCTACAAATAATGGTTTCCATATCACAAATAATTCATCATACATATTCAATGCAAAGTTTAAACGCTCTACAAATGTAGTATAATATATCATAAACAATTGTTTACATATCTAAAATACCATAATGTCATATATTCGGATATTATTACAACATAAGCTTCAAAAAAAAATTCAAAATACACTTAAAGTTTAACTTACGGTTAACCTAACCATTCCTGATCATCCACTCCAAACTCTAATAGTTTTGAATATTCTTCAACGTCCAATACAACAATCCAAAGCATCCTTCTTCAAGTTCCTGCATTTAATATAAACACTCGTTAAAAACTTATACCTTCAAAATCAAAAGGTTAAACACCGAGACTTGTATTGACTACAGGTTAGACTATGGTAATAAATAATTAAAAATTTTTTTAAAAAAAGTATTAGTCAAAATCATTTGAAGCTATGGTCTAGCCTATAAATTTAGTGATGCTAATGCATATAATAAGCAATTTTTAATATATCAATTTAAGAGAACGTAAGCCTTTCATGTTTACGTTACAAGTTCTAAATTAGTGATTCAAGTTAACCAGTTGTTTGAAATTATACTTGGTTAAGTTAGTTAATAAGTTAAATCTGATTTATTTAAACAATTTTACTAAATGAAAATATAATAATGATAGAACTCAACATTATACACGATTATGTCAACTAAATTCAAGATTACAAATACTTGTGCTGCTCTTGGTACAATCTGAACAAGCATTCATACGACATAACATAGGAATATCTAAACTAAGCCAAGGACCTTCCATGATAATTTCTCATTGACATCTTTCTTCATTGATCATTCAACCATTATCATGATCAATACTTGTGTCGTAATAAAAAAAAGAGGAAAGGATGTTAAAAAAACAAAAATGGAGAATCAGGAAGATTTACATACAAAACCTGGGCAAACTTGAGTCCTCCAGCACCAGATTTCTTTCAGTTCAGAGCATAGTAGACATACAGATATCCGTTGAAGAATTTCTTTCACTATTGACCATACCTGAAAATAATCATGTGATTTATGTTGATAGCTCCAACATTTTGTAAGCGAATGCGCACAGATTTTCTGTTGAACATATAATAATAAAATAATTCAAAAATCAATTTAAGAAAAAGATATGATAATAATTCAAAAATCAAATTAAATTTAGTACTTCTGTGATTTGGTGGCATCGGCCGACATAAAATATCGATCCGGTATTGCAACCGGTTCTGAGATCCAGTGCAATTTCTGAACCTTTAAAGGAATAATAAAAGGAAGATTTGAGTATGAACCCACTGCACATAATTCAGACATCAACGTCATCCTTCATCAGACTATAAAATTGAGAGAGCTGTGCAGTTCTATTTGCTTTATACTTTCAGGATTTAATATGGGTTTCTGCATCACTAAATTCCCAATCCGAATATGCATCCAGCCATGCGGAAGCAATAACTTGAGGAATATAGAGATAAACTGCGGAAAAAATTATGAAGATGGTGAGAAAAAAGGATTTAAATTGGGTAGGAAAATAATGGTGGTTGTTGATTCTAGTAAAGAAACAAAGGTTGCATTGAGATGGGCATTATCTCATGCTGTGCAAAGCTATGATAAACTTATTCTTCTTAATGTTATCAATTCATCTTCAAAACATGGTAAGAATTGTTAGTTTACTTCAATATTTTGTTGTTTCTCTCTTCTCATGGTTTTGAATTTGAATTTATTGTTTGATATTAGGTAAGACTTCTCCAAAAAGGAGAGATACTAGGAGCAATGCACTACTGTATTCATTGAAAATTTTCTGCCAAGCAAGAAACCCTGAGGTAAATCAGGCACTTTTCAGTTCAAAATGAAGTTCTAGTTATTATTTTTTGCATGCTGCATAAACTACTAGTCAAAATTAAGAAACGGTATGGGCTCTGAATATAATATGTAAGAAACAAACAAAGTATATGTATCTAAGACTCAGGACTACTATGATTTCATTAAAGCATACTGATATGTAAGATCATCTGCACAGACAATGTCAATCCATATTATAAGCAATAAACATATATACAGGTTGAGGTCGAGCTAAGTACAATAGAAGGTAAAGAGACAGGTCCTATAATAGTTCAAGAGGCCAAAAGGCAAGGGGTTTCCTTACTAGTTCTCGGACATAAAAAGATACTCACAGCATGGAGATTTTTTATAACATGGGCACGTCATTTTAAAAATGCAAAGACGGGTGTCGTTGACTACTGTATAAAAAATTCAAGTTGTTTGACGCTAGGAGTGCGAAAGAAGAGGAGAGGTGGTGGATATCTTATAACAAGCAGGCA
This sequence comes from Allium cepa, assembly GCA_030765085.1. NCBI lineage: Eukaryota > Viridiplantae > Streptophyta > Magnoliopsida > Asparagales > Amaryllidaceae > Allium > Allium cepa. Next base: position 87,779,296 of record CM060930.1, on the reverse strand, counting down.
GCACAAGGATTTTTGGCTTTTGGCTTAACCCTTCGGGATAAAAATTTGACGATGATACTCTGGTTAAGATAAAGGATTTACGAATGCGTTTTCACCTTGTTATTTATAATGGGAAAAAGTAACGGGACTATGAAATCAATTGATTGCTTCATAATTAAGGTATAATGAGGCACACATTTCAATGTTATGAATCCATCGGGCATCTCAATTCATGGACGACCGGTATTGTTGCTAGCAGGAGAAACCTGCACATAAGGATACAAGTGTGGTAGTAAATGTAATTGTGAGAATTGAAATATGTTATAGCAAAAGTTATTACAATTTCTATTTTACATGATTCGGTATTTTAGAAATAATTTAAGTTATAACATAGTGAGTTTCAAACATTCACAAACGGTGCTAATTTCTATTGTGAAGATTGCTGGTATATAACTTTGATCATGAGCACATTTGAAACATTATATTGCTTACTAATAATCTAACATCTATACCTTTATAACTATATTTTAGCAATTGCACAGATGAAATAATTGTCATAACAATTGACAACTATTCCACAGAAGCATGAATCAAGGGAAATATTATTTGCGCTGGTCCTAGCTAGTAGCCTAGTACCATTAATGTTTCAATACTTTTGAAGCAAACGAGGAGATGTCAAGCCCCAAGATTGTTCATGTATCCAATTCATTACATTGATCCCTTTTATTCCAGTTTACTCACAAAATGAGTTGTTAAGATGGGATTAGACACACAGATGGACAACATTTTTGAAGACACCAGGTATGTGCTGCTTCTAAAGCAATATTCAACAAGTTTGAGGAAGTAAAATACCAAAGAAAAAGGTTTATTAATAAACCTGAACCATTTGATCATATATCTAGTAGCATAAATCAATTGGTGCATTTTAGCATATTCAATTATGAAACACACAAATTAACCTGTACCATTATAATTTTGATCCAGAAGCTCAGATCAAAGGGTGAATCTTTGCTCTGCTTTTAGATCAGGATAAGGTCATTTTACTCAAAGATCAACTATCCGTTTGTGTTACAACACTTTCACATCCTTAATCTCATCATCTTGTTATTTTAGATATGTTACTTAAGAAAAATAAAGAAGTGTTGATGAACAAGATATTTTACAAGGTGTGTGAAATTGCAAAAGCATGGTCAAATATCAATATTCTAAAGGTACTAACCTTCTTCCAGCAATATCCATGAATCTCATGGCTATTCCAATTGACGGAAGCATAAGCAAGGTAACCAGTGAACTCAAGAGAATAGACGCAGATGTAGGACTGATCCCAAGATTTGCTAAAAGGATACCAACACCTGCTTGCTCGAGAATTTGTGGAGTATAATAAAGTACTCCCTTGATTCTCGAAAACTATGAAACAAAAAGATAATTCAATAGTATAAGATAGTTTCCAACATAAGAGTTTTTAGACGATAAATCTCTTAATATAACCGAATTCAAAGCAAGATGAAGTATTACCTGCTGAAGGATTTGGATGCTACATCACCGAACCACGCTACAGCAGAATTCAACTCCACAGCACAATCGAACTCCCACAATTTCCACAGCTCCAATCTCCAACTCTCCAAACTCCAAACAACCTGCTGTTTCAATTTCGAGTTTAAAATCGATTTTAATTTCTGGAATTGTTTGCGAATATAGTTCAAATTGACTTCTGAGAATGAATTGTTTGCGGGGACTACATCGTCGTGCCTATGATTTGTCGCAAGCAAATCAATGTTGGTTTGTAGAAAACCTAGAAGAAAGGAAGATAGAAATTATAAAAAGAAGCGGCCGGTGAATAAGAAAGCGTGGGAAACGAAATCTATTGTAAAATTACAAAACGCTCCAAACTATCATGGCTTATTTACGGATTCCTTGAGTATTCTAACATGTATTTGTGTTGCAAAAATTATTAATAAAATTCTCTATTTTTGCTAACACTTTTCTTAGTATTCTCATTCTTTTTTACTGTTAGCCATTTGTAACACTTAAAAGTGTTAGAAATCGAGAAATATAAAATGTTACAAAATCACTGTTTTGGTGTAGTGGCATTTGCAACATTATTCGCTTTCCCAAGGGCGTATAGAATATCTAGATAATAAGAAGTAAGAAACTCCAACCATCTTTGCCGCCTCAAATTAAATTCCTTCTTGGTGAAGAAGTACTTTAATGACTTGTCATCCATGTATAACTCGAATTTTTCACCCAAAAGATAATATCTCCACATCTTTAGTGCGAAAACAACTGCCATAAGCTCCAAATCGTGCGTAGCATAATTTCTCTCATATGGTTTTAGCTTTCGATTCGCTACGCAATGACTTTTCCATTCAGCATCAGCACTGCTCCTAAGCTGGTACTACAAGAATCCATGTATACAGTTAACCTTTCACTTCTACTTGGAATAGTTAAAACAGGAGCACTAGTTAATTTCTCCTTCAACTCATTGAATGCTTGATCGCACTTAGGTTTCCACACAAAGTTAGCATCTTTCATCGTCAACTTCTTCAAATGAGAAGCAATCTTCGAGAAATATTTGATGAATCTTCTATAAAAACCAGCTAATCCCAAGAAACTTCTTACCACTTTTATATTTTCGGGGTTATTCCAGTCTTGAACTGCAACTACTTTAGCTGGTTCCACTAATATGCCTTCTCTCGAAACTATGTGCCCCATAAACCTAACTGCGGATTTCCAAAATTGGTACTTAGAAAAGTTTTCCTTCAACACACGATTTCTTGTAGTATTTATAATGACTCGAAGATGATACTTGTGATGTTCCTCCATCTTAGAATGAACAAGAATACCATCAATGAAGTCGAGAACAAACTTATGTAGAAAATCCCAGAACACTAAATTCGTTAAGTCTACAAAATAAGCAGGTGCGTTAATCAGTCCGAATGGCATGACTATCCACTCATAAAAACTATCAGGAGTAAGAAAAGGTGTTAAGGGCACACTTTCTTCTGCTACCCTTAATTGATGAAAAACAGTGTCAAGATCTAGTTGAGAAAATACCCGAGCTTCAAGGAGTTGATCAAACATGTCATCGATCCTAGGTAGAGGATAATTATCCTAGAAAGTCCTCTTATTCAACTACCGATAGTCTACACAGAATCTTAAAGGACCATCCGCCTTGGTAACAAAGACTACTGGTGATCCCCAACTCGAGATACTATGCCGAATCAAACTCTTTTGCAATAAGTCAAATGTTTGTTTCTCTAATTCACTTCTCTCTTTCGGGCCAACCTTCGAGGAGGTTGTACAATTAGTTTGGTTCCTAGAATCAAATCAATACGAAACTCCACTTCACAGTGAGAAGGTAATCCTTGCATTTCATCAAAAATGTCCTTGAAGTCCCAATCAGTCAGTATATCTTTTATATCCTCTTTATCCACTTCATGCAAATAGAAAAAACTGCCCAAAAGTTTGTTAGGCCCTTCACAACATATACTAATGCTTCTACATACTGCATCCTTTACTATAACTACTCTTCTAACACAATCTGAGACAACTTCAAACTTAGATAACCAATCCATACCCAATAATACCCCAAAACCCATGAACCCAAGAATGAATAAGTCAGTAAAGAAGTGCCGATCTCAATATGAAATAGGCACAGTTAGACACATAGTGTCAAGATACATCAGACCCCCAATTGGATTCGACACACAACGAGGGTTGTTTAGAAGGATGGATTTAGGTTTATGCTTATCAACAAGATCAACCGAAATAAAAATATGGGAAGCCCCCATGTCGAATAATAATCTAATCAGAATATCAGAAATGGATAATGTACCTTGCAACATCTGCTTTCCCTTTTGATCCAAAGAAGTAGATGGTATTTCCTTGATAGCAAAAGCTTGTTCTTGCACCCTCTTCTTTGGGAAGTGGCACTCATTCTTCATGTGTCCCAATTGGCTACAGTTGTAATAGGAGACACTTGGAAACTGATTTGCAAAGTGTCCCATCTTGTTGCACTTGAAATTAAGAATATTGGCCAAGCTGGACTGCGTCTCTTGAGTTGGAGTTCCACCTTCAGATTTCTTTCCTGACAATAACTTCTTCCCTTTGCATTTGAAGTTCGGCTTGTTTTCAACTAGGATAAAAGATAAAGAGTTGGGCACCAACTACTGACACTATACCTTTTTGAATTCCTTATTTAATATCCAAAGCTTCAAGCTCAAGGCCATGCTGATCAGATTGTAAAGGTTCATTAATATGATTCTTCATCTCACAATGGAATTCTGCCCTCAATCCTTCCATGAATGTCTCATTCTTTTTAAGTGGCGTGTCTATCAATTCTAGTACAAATCAAGACAACATTGAATCGATGCTCATACTGTGCCTCTGTCATATCTCCCCACTTTAAATCCATGAAACTCTTAAACAAGTGAGTCTTCCCTGCCTCTGGAATAAACTGAGCTTCGAAGACTTTCCCAAATTGAGCCCAAGTACGATCTTCCACTAGTGTACTAACTGTCACCGAATTCCACCAATCCATTGCTGACTTTTGGAGCTATCACAATGCCAATGATCACTTTCTTGCATCATCCAACTGAAGGTCCCCAAATATCCTTTCACAAGAGTAGAGCCATGTCTGGACTCCCAGAATATCTTTAGTTTCAAAGAATTGTTTACCATCTAAAGTAGTATAATTTTTGCACAAAGTAGAAAAGTTCTAATGCGGTTGAACTTGTAATACTGCTTCTTCTACCGACACTATAACTGACATATTTCTAGCAGCTCTGCCATTTGTTGCCGTATTGGTTCCAAATCCCCTCCCCCTTCTTCCTTTTTTATTCATTTTCAATTACTTGAAGAACGATAGGTATTATTAGAGTACAAAGATAGGATTAAGATGGTTTGTGGGAAACAATACCAAAGGATATAAAAAAATCTTTAGGATGGGTTATAAAACTTCTCTCTCAAGATTAACTCATTCTAGGGATCTTCTCGCCCTATCTCTAATGAGTTGCACCTAAATCAGGCTAAGGTGTTTGCTTAACCGAAGCTCTAATACTAACTATGATGACCCACCCTTCTGACCCTTGGGAAGGACACTTAATACATCCACGATATTCATGTTTTGTTGCCCAAGCATCTGAATGATGAATTATGGGGTACAAATAAGGATCAGAATAGAAAATCTCACAACAAAGCTGTTAATAGAACATAACAATGATATAGTACATAAGGTTACTCCTTAACTTGGAGTTATCAAAATTACACAAAGTACTACAATCAGCATAGCCAGTTATAGCAACCTGCCTTTACACATGCTGAAACAAAATATACATGCACAAACTAAATAAATAGTTGAATAGATAGGTATGTAGATAAAAGCCTCCTGCTTGGATGTCGTCTTCAAAAGAGCTCATAAAAGATGTGCTACTCTCAGACTACTCAAATATACATGAGTACCTAAGAGTTTAGGGAAAACAAACATCTCGGGTCAGACAATATATCTGCTATGAGTAAAACTCTAAAAATAATTGTAATTAAACATCAACATATGAGATCATGCCGCCAAACGCGAAAAGAGTTTTCTCTCAGAAAATAACATCCAAATGTAAAGAATGGATAAAAATAATTAACATCAAGAAGAGTGATATACTATTCCCAATGCAATTAAGTAAAATAAATTCGATGGTTTGAATAAATAAGGAAAAGTAAATTTACCAACAGTGACTAGGAAGGTGCACCGCCCTTATCGAAAGTATACCTCCAGAATATATACTTGAGAACTTTGATGGCTCTAAGATACGCCCAAGCCGTATTTCGCTAGAGGTATTGAGAATCCGAGTAATTCACATCTTGATGCATAAATATTCGAACCAAATCTAGAGTAAATGTGATAATACCCTAATGGGAGCAACCCTACATAGCTTGGCTTCCACTCGCTCTTTGGGTTTAGTCATTTCTGACAAAGGATAACAAAGCTCAAGTGAGCAACACATCATTTTAGAATGACGAATAACAAAGAAGGTTGAGGTAATTGATAGTCGACAAGTCGACTATCAAAGATAAAAAATGATCGTATAAGGACAGTAAACCTCATATGCCTACCACTACACGTAGAATTCAAAGAAGATAACAAAATGATCATATATGGACAGTAAACCTCATATTCCTACCACTACTCACCGATTTCAAACTTGTACTATCTCTTGATTAAAAATAAAGTCGGGTAAGTGGAGGTAGTGTTACCTCTAGGCATTGCCTTGATGACAATCTTAACTTTCAAGATAGTGACAAGTTTCTATACCTCGACATTTAGTGTCAAGAGTATGATTAAATTCTTTCCATATAAGCAATATCATTTACGAAAACTTATTTTCCATAACCGAATCAGACTTTTACTTCTAAAACCAAATTCATGCTTGGGCCTCTCATTACAAGTTTTTAACTTTAAAATAACTTTGTTGAAATGGTTCATTAACTTTAAAACACCATTATCAAAAAGATTTAATAACTTAAAACGTCCATATTATATTGCTTAATTATCTTTAACTATCATTAATAAGAGATAATAATAAAATTATTAAAGAAAAGGTTAGTTAAATTTAAACTAATTAATTACTATAAAAGTCATTAATTAAAAAGGATTAACTAATTTTAAACACCATTAATTTAAATGATTAATTAACTTTAATCCATCATTATAAATGATTAATTAACCTTAAACATCATTAGTTAAAATGATTAATTAATTTTAAATATCGTTAACAAAATAATTAATTAGATTTAAACTAATCGTTATTAAGTTAATTAATTAACCTTAATCCCCATTAATTAAATTAATTAATTTAATTTAAAATTCATTATTATGTTATAAATTAATTTTAAATCCATCCTTATTCAAAAAATTAATTAACCATTTAAAGTAAATCCCAAGCTTAAATGTAAAAAAAAAGATGTCGAAGAGACGGTATTTTCCAAAAGTGCCGATATAGCAATAGTCGCTTTACGGACACTTCGAAAACTACTTATATGACATATTGAATTTCATCCATGCACTACATCACATAATATAAGCTGGCATATACACAAAATAAACAATATTTTTATAAACATAAAGAAGGCATCACTTATACAAATTTACTTCGAACTACACAATTAGTTTTGATGCTTACTAACTACTCAAGGTGTCCACTTTTTATCAACAAACCAAGTAACATACATTACAACCAAACATCCATAATTCAAGTAACTAAAATAGTTACAATAATGTAAGGTAAATAATGTTCAAAACTTTAGTTAAAAAAATGAGCTTTACTCACCGAAATGTCTAGTAAATAGAACCGAACTTTTCTAAATCTTAGATCGACTTTAAACCTTGGTTTTGATTTGAAAAGCCTTGGATTTTTATGGGCTAGATGGCAATACGGTTCGGCTTAGGGTATGTGTGGCTGGGCCAATTGTGGATGAGGGGTGCGTGAACTTGTTTTGCGAAGGAATTGTTGTAGAAGTGGGCGAAAGGCTTTTAAATAAGACTTAATAATTTAAAAAATGGCTGAAACTAAGGTTTTTAGATTTCAGGAATTCATGGAAACCACGGAAACTTAGATAAAACTTGAATGAAGTTTCGGGAATGAATATAGAAGTGAAAAAATTGAGAAAAGAATTAGGAAATTGGCTTTTATACTAACGGATAAATAAAATTACCAAACTACCCTTAAAAAACATAACCTCCACTCCAAGCTTGCCATGTCACCATGCCACCTCCTCCCTTATGAACTCATGCCCCGAATATGTCTTCGCCTTTCACAAACTTGAGCGAACATGATTTGATGCCTAAATGTACTTATGTTTTCAGAGAAATAACATTTTATGCCAATTTTCCATTTTTACTTTTTAAACGTATTTATTTCTCATAAAATGTCATTACATCTGTGCAGTTAATGCCCCACTATTACCCCGCTATAACCTCATTATATCTCATAGCAGATTTCTACCGCTACGATTTTTCCCTTTAGCCCTAAATATAGCCTTTCCGCTTTAAGTCCCGCTATTTGCGCTATATCCCGTTATTCCGCATATATTTCGCTATTTCCACTATATCTTCTTTAAAAGAAATCTATTGAAGAATGAAATTTATACATTATAAAAATTATGAATTAATTTATTTAATTGAGTTTTTAATATATTTTCAGAAATGAAAATATATTCTACTAAATTCAATATGTTATATAACAGTTTTATGTTTATTTATAGTATATTCACACATGTTTTTATGTAAAATTATTTATGTACTAATTATAATTCAATTAAATATTTACTTTTCATTAAATTACCATTTATATATTTGTAAAAACATTAAGTATGAGTTTTATATGTTATTTTAGAGTCATCCGCTCTATCCTGCTATATCCTTGTTGTATCCCCATTATGACTTTTTGCACCAACGCCGCATTGAATCTACCGAGCGCTTTAACCGCATAGCATTACATAATTTAACAAATTAAAGTATAAATACACAAACACACACACACACACATATATATATGCATATTCTAAAAAATATTCTATCTTTTTATATGAATGTGTATATATGTTACGCAAATGTGCACAACGTTTTCTGACAAATTTTCGACAATAAAATGTCAAAAATTTGGAAAACAATTTCTGATCACATTTTTCAATTTTCTTTGAACTAAATATTTTTGTAAATAAATTTTGAAATGATCATTATTTATTATTTAAAGGATTTTTATTTTAGTTACAAAATCCATTAATTAATTATTTAAAAATACTTATTTTAAAGAGGTTAAATTTGGGTCGTTGCATAGACTCTATGATATGGTATGATGTGCAAAATTGAAGGGATTTCTAGTATGTTATCAAAATATGATATTGATAGTTATATCCGAAGGAATGTGATCCATTGGCCGAGATTGCCTCTTTAAGGGACTAATGCAGTTGGAATTTAATGTGCAATATTGATAAGAATAAGCTCGTAAATAAATTTCAATTGTTGAAATTAGCATAATAGATTTGTTATCAATGTAATCAAGTTATTTGAGATTTACTTACAAAATTATCGCTTGATAAGACTTAGTGTTTTGGTACATATGTGCTAGAATAGAAAATTCTAAAAATGATTTAGAGTGGACTATTTGCACATAACAACCAAAGCATCTCGAAGTAAGTGAAAGCGATATAGAGGTTACGAGTTTTTGTATATGATCCAAGTAATGATATGAAAGTATCATAAGCATTAAGACTGAATAAGTATTTTTACAGAAATATCAAATAATTTGATTTTCAATCAAAATGTAGAGGAAGCGAGTGTTCATAAGAAAGAGTGTTAATAGGTACATTGATATTCCTAATTGTAAGTAAATGACACATTGCTGAGTTTAGCGATGTACTTATGTTAAAATTAACCTTAGCGTTTTAATACTCCACTTTGGATTGTAAATGATGTCTTTCATAGTGAGTATAAAAGATATTGGGAATGTTCTAAATCGATATGCAAAGACTCCTTATTAAATTGTTTAATACAGAACATGCGAGATGAGTTCCTTATGCATTGGCAATAATAATTATCATACATGTTATGTTGTCTACAATATCATGGTTATTTTATGTATTTGATACATGAAGCAAATATCAAATCCAAATTGATATCATTAAATGGTTGTTTGAAGTGTTCTGGTGTATTTATAAGATATTAAAGAATTCTTTATAGAAATAAAAACTTCTTATAAAAAAGTATTCGGACTCGAATTTCATAAGTGATATTGAGTATAATATGTCAATAATAAATTCAAGTTAAGAAACTTTTAGTAGGAAATGTTCCAAATGAAAAACTGTGGCTGATTCAACGAAAAAGGCTAAGTACATCACCCTGAATAGTACCGCAACAAAATCAATGTACATTAAAATATAAGTGCACAAATTTATAACGGAGCTGATTCCAAATGTTGTGAATCTCGTAACATTGTTATATGATAACAGTGTCACAATATAGTTAGTAACATAATTTAGTGCTCATTAGAAGTCCAGAGACATACTTGAAACTATTCCACATGATAAAACATTTTATCATCGTTGGAGAGGGTTGATTGACAGAGTAGATAATTAAAATATAATAGCAAACCCACACATAGAGCGACCAACTCAATTGCTTCTGAGAAAACCGATTGGAGAAGTCGGAGTAAGATTTCGTAATTAACCTTAGTGCAAGTGGAAGATTGATAGAGTTAGGGGTATGCTCTGGAGGCAATTATGTAATTTATTACATATATCTAACACGTTGACCAATCTTGTTTGAAATAAAGGTATTTTCTTTCGATTATATACTTGATATAATGTGGTTATATTAATTAATTAATTTAATTAAAAGTATATTTAATAGAAAATCCATAAATGGTATGTTTTGTGATAGTAGTCACAAAGTGTTGTAACCGTGAGTTGTCTATCATAATAAAATTAAATATACAATTTTAAATGTTCCTAGTCAAGATGCATTGAGACTTGATATTGATGTATCTGTTGAGGCTAGAGTACGTAAGCTCTCCAAATGTTGGGCAGTGTATAACTCATGACTGCTGGAAGCACTTAGAGATTATGTACTGATAGTTACTGGATAACCATGGAAGACGCACTCAGTAGTTTTCTACTGGTTAATATAACTAAGGTCAAACATAGAATATCGACGTGACTAATTTACACAGTTCCCTCGACTTAAGAATACTATTGATCTTCAATGTGGAAGCTCTGCTTTAATCATAGTTAAATCGTGTCACGATGTCCATTAAATAATGACTGTAGTTGGGCCAAGTGGAAGCACAGAAAGTGAAACATGATTCAAGTGAGGATTCGTCTCCTCGATTCTATGAGATTAGTATCATGGTCAATTGAAGTCAACTCAAAGTCAAAGTCAGTGAACAGAGCATTTTGATCGATAATAATTGTTATTATTGAACCAAGGATTTTGTATGGCAGAAAAAAAATTCAAATTTCAATATGTCAAAAAACAAAAAACCAAATATCTAAAATCTTTCAACTTCAAATATAAAGATCAAATAAAATAAAACAAAAGTGGTTCAACCATCACTTGCAAGGATAGGATGACGATCTTGAAGATCTGAGGAGATATCATCATTCAAGGTGTGACTTCGTGGGGCAACATCCTAAAGGGAATTCATTTAAGGTGTGCTACAAGGCTTTGGGTAATAAGATGGATTTACAAAAACCAAGTGCTTTTGATTCATCATTCCAGGAGTGATTTGATGGCAACTTCTCAAGGTAATTTCCAATTAATTCATTTATATATTCTCAATTAAAAGTATGTCTATTATGTTTATTTCATTCAGATCTACATTTGTTATCTTTTACACTACAACAATTATAAATTAATTTCTAATGAATTGTATTTTATAATATTTACATACACAATTTCAAATGAGCAATAATTTAATTCTTGTTTTAAAATTAATTTCTATTGTTGCATGATTAATGATTAGATACAATCACTTCGAATATTGCTTATGCAAGCACGAAAGGTTTTGATCTAAAATTTTGAACAAATTTTTTATGTAATTTTAAATTAGAGGGAATTAGGGATAAAGACAAACTTTGAAAAAAATTAGAATGAAGGACACCAAGTTTTATTTTTAGGCTCAAGGACAAATGCTAGTTATAATTAGCATTATATTCAACTTTTACATTATACAAAACGCTAGTTATATCTAGCATTATATTTAGTTTTACACTACACAAAATGCTAGTTATAACTAGCATTGTCCTTTAGCCAAAAAACCAAACTTGTTGTCCTTCAGCCTAAATTTTTTCTAAGTTTGTCCTTGTGCCTATTTTCCTGTTTAAATTATATGTACTTTTTCTAAATTTATAGTTTTGTAAAATTTCCAAACTCCTGTTTCATTTCCAAACTAAAAGTCCAATTTAACTTTTTAATTTAGAATGAAATGTAAATTGTCAAATTGAAATTTTTATTATAAAGTTTTCATTTTATATTACATACATATGCTTGTGTAAATATATCTGTGCATACGTATTGTGACGATCCACCTTTTTGATTCTGGAAGATTGGCACTAATACATCCATGGTATTCACGTGCCGCATATTCATTACTGGAAAGGCAAATAATCAGCGGTTTATAAGAAATAAAGGTAGAAAATAGAATAACAATGGAATCTCACATCGTATTAAACAATATAATTATAAAAGTTGGCAGTACATATAATCACTTCAAGTGATTCATCATAATTATGAAAGGTACTAACCCAGCCTAGGGTATTTGTAACTGCATATCCTTGTATGGGCTAGTAGATATGAATTACATGATACATGATATAGGGGAATGTTGAGAATAGATAACTATAGACAAAAGACCCTCTAGTCTTCATACTTCGGGCTCCTTCCAAACTAAATGCTCCAAGATACATGACTACTAGACTGTTTGAAAAATAGGGCACCCGGAGTTTAAAGGAAAGGAAAACTAAACTTCGGATCAGTCATGTGACTGGCGTGAGAAACTTAAAATATGGATCTTTTGAAAACAAAAGGGTATCTCGTAAGACCACGCTGCACATAAATATGGAACAGGTTTTACCTTATGATAATCAAAATCTTTGATATACAAAATTTTAAAATATTATATTTAATGACATTCTTTTGAAAATATTTTTTTGCAAGAAAACTTATGAATCTTAGCCGAAATTGTTACCATATTTAATTCCAGACCTAATCATTTAAGGTTCTACAAAAAAAACCGAAGGTACTTATTGAAAATTGGATTTCAACTGAAAAGCAAGATAAAGGCTACCTCGTACAATGCATTTCTGGAGGAATGCACCCGAGGCCCCTATGTATGTCTCCATGCGAATTCAGAATGTCTATTTGAAAAATTACACGAATAACACCGAGTATTATATCACTCAGCCAGTACTGACCTATCTAAGATCCCAAAGCATGCACCAAATAATTTAAACCCGACGTTATATTGGGTAGAAATTTTTGTATATCTAGAAGGTGATTTCATAACCTGATGGTTGTGAGACACTTAGCCTTAAAGCATCCCCTATTTCACCATTCCTAGGTGTGAGCTTTGAGGTAACAATTACCTTTTTACATAGAATATATTCCACTTTGAATGCTACTTTGCCATTCCATAACCACATAACCGATTTCTACAAACGTATAACTTCTGAGCTCGTACGTCTTAGGAAATGGTGTTAAACTAAGAGAAGTTGCCTTCTCTGCCACCAAACATATAATATGTTCGTAGAGATCAATCAATGTGATCTAGAAATGCAACGTCAGACATTCGTCCATATAAGTTATCCAGGAACATGACAAAATGAAGGCACTTTCTTACAACATCCTATCGGGAATCACCCCTAGGATTAGTAGCGAATAGTCTTCGTGTTTTGAAGATTTTTAGAACAAAGGGACCACCGCCATTTATTTATCTCGGGAGTTACCTAGAGATTATCGACAAGCAGTCCTTGTGAAATGAAGACCCCCTATCTTTAAATTAATGGTCTTCAATGTATCTTCTTCACTTTTGAACGCATAAATTGGTTGGAAGTGGTTTTGGGATAGGGATTGCCCAAATCCACTCCGGTTTTGATGAACTAATCATCGATAAAAAGATGTTGAGTGGGTGGATAATAAATATTCCATTTATTTATTTTCTTTTTATTCAAAGATATCTTTTAGAGTTTTTTATGTTTTTAATACTATTTATTTTCAGTAAGTACATAACTCATTAAACCACATTAAATTTAGTTAATCATTTTCATCAATTATTTTAGAACACATTATTGAGAAAAATAGAGTTACATAGAAATTGTACTACTTCTACTCAATTTTAATTTCCGTATTCAACAAATACTATGCGCAGAATAATGGTGAAATCACATTTAAATTCCACGAATAATACGAGTTCCCCCCTCGAAATTTTACACCAAGTATAAGAAGATTATTTCTATATGATCTAAGTTGTTTAAGTTTGAAAAGTGTAACCTTTTATACTTAACTCGTTTCCGACATTTAGACCTTACCTAACCCTCATCTGGAGGAGGCTAGGTAAGCCAAGGCCCCGCTTTCTCCAAAATATTCCCTTAGCTTAAGCACCTCCCTCAAATCTCATGAATAGAAAAATCAGGTGTACTCATCGGCTTATTAGAGCCAAGATTAAATCATTTGCTTATATAAAACCTTTAAATCATTTTCAATACACTTATTTATCTATTAGAAAACATTTAGAAAAGTTTGGAAAAGAATTGTGAAGTTTGAAATCATATTTTAAAAGTTATCGAAAAAGTGCTGCAAAAAGTACTACGAAAGGTGTTTTAAAAGCTATATTGATTAAAACGACTTTTATATCATTTGAAAATTTATATATATAACTCAAATCTCTTTTAAAATATTTCAAAATATTTATAATATTTATTTTATAATTTTAAATATTTAAATATCCATTTTAAATCATTTTAAACTTTGGTCATTAAACTGCAAAATCGCAATATTTTTGAAAACTTGTTTTGGACTTATTTGAAAATATACAAGATAAAACTACATTCTCTTTCTTTGATTGAAAACTATGAATACAATAGTTCGAAAAATTCCTACTACGAAGAATTCCGAGCTATATTCCAGTTTATATACTCATTTGAATTCTACGGCGCGAAATCACGAACTACCATTATGTGATGCGCCTAGTTCTGACTCGATTATCAATTTTTATTTAAAACTTGTTAAAACAAGTTTAAATGATTATAAAACATTTATAATCATTTTTAAGGGATTTTCCATATTTACTTTTATAACTTGATTCAAAAAGTGATTTCCTTGTGTAATATCGGCGTGCATTTAGCGTGACTTGTTAAACAACCATATTCAACAATCAATAGTTGATAAACAACATATAAATAAGCATCTATGGCAATCACTTCACATCATACATACATACATACAGATACATATATATGTATGTACGTATATTAAATATAGTTTTCTCACCTTGGAACAAAACGATTAACTAGAATATGGATTAACTTCTCTAACTCGAATCGGAGCATTCCGAAACTTCTATTGGGATCGACCTTACTTTGTGAAGGGGGTAGGGGTTCACGGCCTTGATTTGTAGATGTGGTAGGCTCGGCTAGGGTGGTTGGAGTATACAGCTGTAGGTTCGATAAGTGGAAAAAGGAGTTTTAAGTGAATTTTGAAGTGGATTTGTAAATATATGTACACTATATAAATTTAGATATATTTTGCCATAATTTTATTTATATTCTTTTCTTAGATGGAGGCTATAAAATGTGGAGGAAGCTTTAGAAAATGAAGAAGAAGTTGAATGAATGAAGTGGTATTTATAGGCAAATGGAAGTGTATACATCACCATACATAACCACGGTATCTCTTCCTTCCATCACCACGCCCCCGACAACCTCCCCCTAGGTACGGCCGTGGTCATGTCATGTTGGGGCAAGGCTACGTGCCTCTTTGATTTGATATTCGATGGTGATGATATATGATAATTAGTTTAAATTCTTACACCACCACCACATGCTCCACCTCCTTCCATCATTACCCTATGCATAGCAACCTCCTTCCACCACCACTTTAGCTCGTCTATGTCACATCAAGGCATGTGCTTTCATAGATGTGATGTTTAATGGTAAGGGATGGTTACTTAAGTGAGAAGGAGTTGTTTATATCTTTTATATTTATAAATTTAGCATATATGTACATATGTGTATATATAAGCGTTCATGTACATATGTACATGTTTTCTTGGATGTGTATATTTATGTGTTTATTTGGATGTCACATAGAATTCACAATGTTCTACAACCTCTATACGTTGAATCTGAAAGTGATTATAGGATCATGTAATATGGATATTATCTAAACTACTTGTGCGGAATATAAAATAAGTAATTATAATAGTAAAAAAAATGACATCAGAGATTTTTATACTAGTTCAAATTCTCATTCTACGTCCAATCCCAGACTCCTTCTGGATTTAAACTAACAACCCTCACTTAACCCGGAGGAATAGGTTTACACCGCTTGAACAATCAGACAGGACTTTTGACCACCTGAGCAACTGAATAGGATTTTCCCACTTGAGAAACCGAAGAGGACTTTGATACAAATGAAATGTTTTCTTGACTTTGCATGTTCTTCTTACAACACAGATTTGTCAAATGAAGTACACCCTTCCTATAATCTTTTTCTCAAGTATGGTGTGTACATTTGTGTGTTCTTGAAGATAAAGGAAGTATAAATTGCTTTATGAAGAGAATTATAAACTTGATTTCACAATTTCTAAACAACTGGATATTCAAGATAGCAGAGAGTAGAAAAGTTAAAGTAGTTTTCTCCTGAATGAAATGCATATATATAATGATTGAAGAGTTGCAGCTGTTTGCAAAGAGTTTTGTTGAATTGAAAATGGTCACAACTCTTCCCGGAAGAGATTCCTTTTCGGGAAGAAGAGACTTCTCTTCAGAAAATTTGAAAATATGACAGTTTGAACATGTTTAGTCGACTCAATATAATCTTTTAATCGACGAAGTTGAAACAGGAAATTTGCAGTGCAAAAATGCAGTATTTAGTTGACTAAGTATTTGATTTAGTCGACTAAATCATGTTTTTAAAAAAATTGTAACAAAGATTTAGTCGACTAAGTCTATGTATTTTTCAAAATATGCAGGTTAGAATTTGAGGAAAGATTTTAACAATGAATACTAACAACAATACCAACTTTAAACTCTATTTTTTCGAAAATTTGATAATTCACTTCCTATCTTGAGCTCCTTGTCATGAATCAAAATCTTAAAGTCCAACATTCTCCCCTTTTTGATTGATTACAACTTCATACGAGATAAATTTCGACAAAAATCTATAGACTATAACTCCCCTTGAATTTGTCCCAATATCGTGTAATCCTGCAAAATTTGTTAGTGTAATGCGATACTTCTTCTCCCCCTTTGTCATCGATAAAAAGGAGATAGATATATAAGGGATTATATTTACACAAAATAAGATAGTGTATACCAATATCAATGATAAACCGTTGTCCTATATTCATTTTCCTCTCTTTTTAAGTGGTACCTGAAAAAAAGATAGAATTAACATTGGTACCCACCTTTTGTTAGGGTCCTAAGAATTAGGTATTTGGGAACCAAACCCAAGAGGGTTCAAGAAAATAAAATCTTTATTTTTGCGAACAGTTTCTATAAAAGATTTTTTATTTGTTTCCAATGAAAGATTGTTGGTTTTAGGATCCCAAATCTTAATAGATTTAGAATGATTTGGAACTTTTGAAACTGATTTTGCAATAATATCATTGTTCATTTTAAAATTATTATATAAAGATTTCTTTTTCTTCGGAATACCTTTTGATACTTGCTTATATCCTAGTCCATTTTTATTTGAAACTGTTAGAGAATTTTCTATAATTTTATAAAAAATTCTCTTCCTCTGTTAAACTTAGAGATGTCATCTAATTTTGTTTTAAGACTAGAAATATCTAATTCTAATATTTTAATATTAGCTTTCAAATCATGATTTTCAACTAAAAGAGCATCATTATTTTTTTTTTTTTGAGTTTTATTTTCTTGACTTAAGATAGACAGTTGAGAAGTTTATTAGAACAAGATTCTTGAGAAGTTTCAAGTCTTCTTCTAAAATTTCTTTCTCATTTCATAGCAAATCTACCTCAATTTCAGTCCTATTCAATTTTTCACGAGTTTCTTTATATTTTCTTATGTTTCTTAGCTTATCAAGTAATTCTTTATATTTTCTTATGTTTCTTAGCTTATCAAGTAATTCAGAATGTATGTTTCTTAGCTTATCAAGCCGTAAAACAGACGTTGGCATGTTCAGAATCGCTGTCTGTGTCGCTGTTTGATGATGAAGATGATTCTGAATCATCCCATATAACAGAGAAGGCTTTCTTTTTGAATCTGTCTTTCTTATTCTTAAATTTTCCTTTCTTTCGATCACGACAGTCTTTTTTGATGTGCCTTTTCTTGTGAAATTCATAACATTCAAAAGCAGAAGATGATGGCTTGCTGTTGTTATTATTACTGCTGAAGATATTCTTGTTGTTTCTGAATTTGTTGCTCTTTCTAAGTTACGATTTTTTTTTGAAATTCTTAGCAATAAACGCCTTATCTTTCCCGTTTGAATCTGATTCATCCTTTTCTGCTTGGAATGCTATATTCTTCTAATCTTGTGCCTATACTCATTTTTCTTGAAGATTAACTTTATAAGACATTAGATTTCCTATCAAATCTTCTGGGTTAATGGTTGAAATGACGTTAGCTTTTTCGATAGCTAAGACTTTTTGTTCCCATTCACCAGTGAAAGAGTTGAAGATTTTTTAAACAATATCAAGTTTTGAATATTTTTCTCCTAATGTTAAGAGGGAATGATCATATGTCTTGAAATCTAGAGTATATTTCATTTATTGTTTCATCTTGCTTCATTTTGAAATTCTGTAACTAACTCTTGAGCATAGAAATCTTACTCTGCTTTACTTTGTTAGTACCTTTATGTGTAACTTTCACTGTATGTCGAATTTCATAAGTAGTAGTATACATGCTAACTCTATTAAACTCATTTTTGTCTAAGGCATAAAATAACATATTTATAGCTTTGGCATCTGCGATAGAATCTTATTTTTGTGTGTTAGACCATTATGAATATTCAGTAGTAGGTATGTTATATTCTGCTTGAGTAATATTTCAGGTTTCATAACCAGGGGCTTGCATATAAATTCTCATTCTAGTATACCAATAGTTATAGTTCGACTCGTTAAATAGTGGTGGTTATTCAGTAGATTGACCTTCAAAGAAACTTACGCTAATGTTGTGGTCCATATTACTAAAATATTAGGTAACTGTGTTACGGTTATAAGATGACCTTGCACTGATACCAAACGAAAGTGACTGCAGGATCGTGTAATATGGATATTATCTAAACTACTTGTGCGGAATATAAAATAAGTAATTATAATAGTAAAATAAAATGATACCAGATATTTTTATACTGGTTCGAACTCTCTTTCTACGTCCAGTCTTAGACTTCTTTTGGATTTAAACTAGCAACCCTCACTTAACCCAGAGGAATAAGTTTACACCGCCTGAGCAACCGAACAGAACTTTTGACCACCTGAGCAACCAAACAGGACTTTGATACAAATGAAATGATTTCTTGACTTTGCGTATTCTTGTTAAAACACAAGTTTGTCAAATGAAGTACATCCTTCCTATAATCATTTCCTCAAGTATGGTATGTATATTTGTGTGTCTGTAAAGATAAAGGAAATATAAATTGCTTTAGAAAGAGAATTATAAAGTTGAATTCACAATTTCTAAACAACTGGATATTCAAGATAGTAGAGAGCAGAAAAGTTAAGTAGTTTGATCTTAAATGAAATGCATATATACAATGATTGAAGTGTTACTACTATTTGCAAAGACTTTTGTTGAATTGAAAATGGTCACAACTCTTCCTGGAAGAGATTCCTCTTCAGGAAGAAGTGACATCTCTTCAAAAAATTTGAAAATATGACAGTTTGAACATGTTTAGTCGACTGAATATAATCTTTTAGTCGACTAAGTTGAAAGAGAAAATTTGCAGTGCAAAAATGCAGTATTTATTCGACTAAGTATTTTATTTAGTTGATTAAATCATGTTTAAAAAAATTATAATAGAGATTTAGTCGGCTGAATCTTTGATTTACTCGACTAAGTCTATGTATTTTTTAAAATATGCAGGTTATAATTAGAGGAAAGATTTTAACAATGAATACTAACAACTATACCAATTTAAACTCTATTTTGTCGAAAATTTGGTAATCCACTTTTTGTCTTGAGCTCCTTGTCATGAATCAAAATCTTGAAGTCCAACAGAATCGCCTTGAATTTCGATTTCAATATCCAATCATATTTTCACTTCTTATTTACTATATATTTATTTGTAAAAAAATTTGAAAATAATATTTCTATTATTATTTATAAATAAAAAGAGAATTATTTGATTTTAAAACAATTATTTTAATCATTTAAACTAAAATTTTAAATTCAATCATATTTTTATAAACGATGAATTCACAAATCGATATATATATATATATATATATATATATATATATATATATACACACGCTTCAAATATTTGTATCTTTAATTGCCAAAGTCTGATTTTACCCTATTTAATTTAAAAGTGAGGTAATTACATATATACATTAATTACTAGTTGATGTTTAGATCATTGTATCATAATACCTCTTGCATGCAAAACAATGTTGCATTAATTGAATTTGTTAAAAGGGAAAGTGAATAAATCAATGATTCATCCTTTTCACATCCTACCTTAATCCTTATGTGATTGCATTCAATTTATTTTTATTTATTCATGTTTTTGTCAATAATCAATCTTACTTACTTTATATCTAGTGTTTTGGTCATACAAATTAAAGTATGAATATATTTGATATATTCACACTTTTCATATCTCACACTTAATTAATTTAGTAAAGAAAAACATTCCCTTAGTTAATGTTATTTAATATATTAGTTAATTCAATTAAGAGGGAAAGAAATAAAATATTTCTCCCCCTTCATATTTTGACATCTCTTCCCTTATTTATTAGATAAGAGAAGGAAATGAAATGTTTCCTTCTCTAAATTCATTTTACATGTTTTTATTATGTATATTAGCACTATTTATATATTCACATAAATTAATGTATTTGATACATCCATTATAATATTATAAATTAAGTTACATTGAAATCTTCAATGTAATAACTAAATAAAATATTTATTTTATTTAAAAGAAACTTTAGATAAGATCTAAATGTATTTAGACTTCATAGGCCTATTAAGGATCCATAATGGTAAAAACAATTGAAATTCACCCATTTCTTCCACTGTGGACTGGCCTAATTCTAACAGTTTGGTAATTTTCCCAAACTCCCGTGCTCCATGTTCTTAAAGCTGTTCTGATGAATGTGCTGAACACCCATTCCAAATTCGTTTATATATGTGGACGACCCACTATAAATGTCGGCTAGCTGTGCTTAAAAAATTAATTTATAATTTAAATCATTTAATGAATAAATGATAGTTTAAAATTTGTACAAATTATTTTTTTCATTTAGAAGAATATTTTATACATATTAACATATAAAAATGGATGAATTTAATAAATATATAAATATCATTGTTGTTGTATTAAGGTTGAAACACATTCTTAGATAATAATTAAATATTTAAATTGGATTATATAAATATGGCAATGCCATACATATATAAATGCCGATAAAATAATACATAGTAATCAACATATATGTAAAATAAGAATTACCCAAAGAATTTGCCTTAGATTAATACTACAATCTAATTAGTCTCCTAGACTCTTATATCTACACCACTGTTGTAACAAAATGTTGTATCGCTGCTGGATGTTGTTGCAATTAACCTGTATTGATATAATACAGGTTCAACTATAATGATATAGGAGGGGGCATGGTCAGATGAAAAGATGCCCTTGAATCTAGAATCGAATAGTTAGAAACATATGACTATTGTTGTCGAAACATAACTATTATTATTCTCCATTGCAATAGATAAAGAAGCAACCGCTTCCTTGTTCGTCAAGCCTGGACCGTCTCTCCTCCAATAGTCTAGTTTCTTATAATAATGACATCTACCATCTCTAGACTTACTCTACCATCAGGATTCCAAGAATTGGAAAACTACTTGAAGTTCTTCCCTTTCTTCTTGTTTCTACATCTCTCAACATACAAGCCTTGAATACTATTTCTATCACTATTGTCACCTATACCCAATAGTTTCATCCAAACATACAAATCTTCATTGAGTACACTGTCTTCACATCGTCCAATGTCAACGTATCCCTGCCATAAATGACATTGTTGGCAGAACCAATATCACTCCAGAAGCAAACATAGTAAAACGCGGGCCTTCTTCTCTTCATCAATCTTCAAATCAATAGACACCGTCTTCATCAACGAATCATCAAACATACATTGGTGTGATATAATCGAAGCACCCTCTTTCATCTTGTAAGTGAAAAAGGTCCTGAATAATAAGATGGTTGGTAAGGTATTTCTTCATATAGCAATCTTTCGACTTCTTCCAAATACCTCTAATGGTAGTTCATCTCTAATTTCAAATATAAAATTTTCTCCCATAATAAGTTAGAGAGTAATAAAAGCCCATTCTTCCATTTCCTCCAACCCAATAGTTGAAATATCTATAGCAACTTATCAATCTCAAACACCACATGATGAACATGATTTCTTCTTAACATGCCTTCATATTCCATTGCCACTTCTTATAATCATTGTCTTTGTTCCACTTGTTAATCACTAATTGGGAACCGGATGCCACATAGGATCCCCTACCATAGGTTGCAATTACTAGAGACAAATTAACCTTCAATGTATTATCATCCTCCAAAACTATCGTTCTATTAAACAACTTTTATCCAATAGAAAATCTTACAGCTCCGATAAAAGTCATTAGCGAAATTTGACTATAATAATATTTTATCTAAAATCTCACTAGAAGCCTATATAGGATGGAATGTAGATGAGATAAATCGAACAAGTCGAATAATAGAAGTTACTTCAGCAATCCATAACCAAAACTATAATAAACAGAAATTAAATAGTACATAGAATAATGCTTCCACAGTTGATGTGATAGTGTACATCCACTTCGAAAGAGAGGAATTTTAATAATAATTTTACAGACAAATACAAGAGATAAATATACCTAATTAATATTTGCTTAGTTCAAGGATATAAGAGAATTAGAATTTGAGAGGATGATGATCTTTGATGAATGACTCCTTTTATATAGAGATTGATATTTAGGGTTGAAGTACTTGATTTATATTAATAAATCAATGCCACACCAATTCATCGATTCATATGAAACACATATATATTGCAACAAAATCGAAATTTTGAAATTTTGATAACCGGAATTTTGGGAATTAATTTGAAAATTTTATAACATGCTAAAATAGAATTTTCACAAATGGTGAAATTATAAGGTAAAACTTACACCATTGCGTCTGTCTCATCATCTATTCAATTTTCATTTTTGGTTCGACTAAATCCAAGTACGTATGAAAAAGTTATTAAGCAGATACTAAAACCATTCAAGGATAATTCACTAAATTTATTAAATGAATATATACTATGATATTATTATTGACTTAGATTTCAAGAGCACACAGGCCTCCATCATATTTTGGAAAATGAAAAGTCGCGTTTTTAATTTCTTTCTATTCCAAACTTTTAAATGTGATAACTTTTTCTACATTAATTAGATTTAAGAATCGATTTCACTATTAAATCTCAAATTTAATATGCTTTCCAATGATATCCATTGTTGATAGCTAAAAATAATTTTTTTTTTAAATCATAGTTTTTCAGATTATTCATATTATTAAGGTTATTAAATCTGTTTGACTTTATTTCTTTTAACTAATCTATGTCGTTGATTGTTTTGAAAATTTCCAGCCTCTGATTCTACTTTCACAAATTGCAGCCAAGTCTGGTGAAATCCAACATTACCAAAATACAGCAACAATGTTAGATGAAATTAGAAATGGTACCAGAAAGCTCAAAAGCATTAAATACAATTATATGCTTCTTATCATATTGAATTTGCTTTGACTGTAATAGAAATACAATGATATTCTTCACATTAAAATAAATATTGTTAAATAATGGTTGTTAGTTCCAACACTTCAGACATAAATATGTATGCTTTAGATTTATCATATTTTTCACAAGAATCGTTCAAAACAGAAATAAAACTCTTTATCCTCTAATCTTATCATTCTATAATAATATGATGCTACATAATGTGTTCCTAGACATAGTCAGTTATGGGATCATCATCAACACCTGCGTTCTCATGAATCATGTTAACGATGCTTTTGGCATTTTTGGATCAATGGTCAAGTGTAAACCAAATGTTGTTACCTGCACTGCTCTTATAGATAGTTATTACCAAAGTAGTAAATGGAATCAACGACGTCAAGTGTTAAAGAAAATGATTGATAAAAGTATCTCACCAAACGAAGTTACATATAATACAGCTGATGCATGAAGTAGCAGCTGGTGCACACAATAAATTTATATGTGTATAATTTATATGTGTATTGTGTGGAAATTTTATATTTGAAATCATTTTTGCTCGATATTTTGCAATTGTTTATCAGGCACCAGTACCATCTGCATTCCTGTTTTCAAAGATTTATACACAGGTCTTAGACAAAATGCAAACTTATTTGAAAATTGATAAAAAAGATCACTATTTCTTAATCAATGAACCATATAAATCATTTAAACATGTTATGATGATAAGAGGTTGAGTGGGGTCCGTATGCGAAGCACGGATTCGCACTAGTTTTATAATAAAAAGCAGCTAGATTGAACCTGGATACGAGAAAGCCTAGATTTGAGCTTTTGTGTCTATATAAACACCCTATCTCCTTACCCATTCACAAAATTTCGAAACCTTAATATTCTCAGCCCCCATTCTCCATTCTTCCACCATTTTCTCAAATCAAGAACATATATAAACTATATTAATATATATATATATATATATATATATATGATTATATATAAGTTTCTAGCAAATTAAAGGATTTAAGATCTGATTCTATAACAATTTCTTATTTAATAATTACAGTTGTTCCATTAATTCTCCAAATCTCTAAGACTTAAATTCTTATTATGATATTAAGAATAAATGATTAAGTTACAATTTGTGTATATTATCATGAGATTGTTATTCATATTCATATCGAATTTTGGATCTGTTTGATTGGAGTTAATATTGTTCATTAAAATTTGTGGATTTGGTTAATTAAAAATTAGTATTGGAATTGAGTTTGAATTATAAACATTTATATTGAAAGATTTGAGTGTTAGGTATTTAGTAAATTGAAATTTTAATAGAATGGATTTATTTGGTATTAATAAAGTTTAAATATATAATAAGTTAAATTGTACATATATAAAGTTGCATAAGTTAGGTATAAACAAATTTATGTGTATATTTGTTTGATTAATGCAAATTCATAAATATAATTCAAAATCGAATTTGTATTAAGTTTTATATGAACTGTTTTCTCTTGATGTAAATATATATCAAAAATCATATCCTTATTATTGCTTTCACACATATGCATAGATTTGAATTATATTATGAAATTATGTATTACAATCAATGTATATGATTTACAATACTTTACCTTAGGTATACATGTATTGAAAATCTTATTTTGTATACATGTATATACCATTGCTGATTTATAAAAAAATCAATTAACTTCATACAAACATATGTTTAAAAAAGACAAATCTTTTCATAATCAATATGAATTAGCTAGTTTGTTCGAACTATGCGATTTTCATTTCACTTTAATGTTTTCGCATGGAATTAAGCTGTGTAATAATTACATACAAGCTAAACTTCATTTGTTATTTTATGTACAAAAGTATATTAATATGCAACTAGTATAAACTTAAGACACATAACTGCTGAATTTGAAAAGTTACATTAAATGTGACACTTTTAACGACATTTAATGACAGTAATACACATTAAAAAGGAATAAAGTATATTCAAATTTCAAATAGAATAATGAATTATAATTAACTCAATTAATTAATTACTTGCGTATTTGATTCCATAAATGCAAGTTGTTTCGATAGTCTAAGAAAAAGTAATTCTTTGAACCCAAGTGACTGGACTATTGCCAAATCAATCTGAGATGCAAATATGGAATTAAAAAAAATCAAGTAGTTGAATAAATAATAATTTAATGAACAAGGAACGGCTGCTAAGTTCCTAGAATTGAAAGATGATGGAAGAAAAGTCCCTTCCGAAAAAGTATGAAAATTTAGTCTCTATTTTTTACTTTTTGACTAATTTATGCTACTTTTTCCCCTGATTTCAATGCTGGACCTATTTTTTAGAAGGGGACAATTTGGTAAAAAAATAACAAAATAGGGACCTAATTTACGTAGGTTTATGTGTATGGACTTTTTGTGCATGAGCTTTGAGAATATGGACCTTTGGTTCAAAACCCCTTAACAAGAAAGTCCCTCCCGAAAAAGTATAAGATTAAATTAATGTAATCTTATACTTGTTGAAAATAATTATAACTAATACAAATCCATTACATTTAAGTAATGATTATCAATACGATTAATGTAGTGAAGTTCCGACTTCCCACTTTCTAGTTAATTATCATTTACATATAAAAGAATAATTAGAAATTGATAAAAACCTAGGATTAATTAAAATTTTATTTATTTAAAGAAAGAATAATTTTTATAAAAGGGAACGGAGAAAGGAAAATACTATACATTTGTAACAAATAATAACCATTCCATTATCAAGTGGGGATTATGTAGCAAACAAGAACACATTCGAAAGTCCTATTTGCTACTTCGCAGTACTGAGGTGAATGGAGTATGATAATTCATATTTATGTCAAAATATATTTATTCATTATGATTGGATAATAGATAGGGGCTTTATTAAATTTGTGAAGGTAGTTAATTAATTAACTTAATTCATGAATGAATGACACCTATAGATACACCATTATATTATGTTTCTTATGGTGTTATTGTTAAGCATGCTTAGTTATTTTCCTGTTGTTGTTTATGTTTAAATGTATGTAAATTATTGCTTAGTCTAACTATATATATATGCATCATAATGTAGTTTATACCATTGATAATTTATTATTTGTTATTGTTTGTTTAAGTGGTTTTTATGTAAGAATGTATGTATGCCATGCTTATCATGTTTATTAGTTAGAATTAGTACCATATTTATCTTATCCCCCTTTCATAATAAAGCAACATTTTATCTTCAACTATAACTAAGATATATAAAATAAGTACAACATGAACCCGTTATAATAAATGTGGTTGTTAAATATTGGAGTTAAGACAAATATATGGTGGATATTTGTCTAAATGCCAATAGTGAAAAGGTGTTAAAGCACGTTAAGTTTCCTTAGGAAGACACCTTTTATTAAAGAGTCATCCCTTAAAATACTGAGTTGAGAGATCAAAGGTAATCAATTACGATGCCATTCTTAATTAATTGTTTGACTACTTTTCAAATAACTCCACCTTTGTAGATCAGTATTTGCTTTATAGCTGTAGAGGTAACCTTAAAATCTCTTATGGGTGTAAACCAATCATTTTAATGGTTTTTTTATAATTATTACATGTATTTTATTTTTGGATTGCCATGATATTTATTTCCAACCAATGATTATTTTATACTTCAAGTTTAACCTTTCTTGTGTAATAAACCTTTTGGCTTTTAGCTATAAAAATCCTTTTTACTAAAAGAATCATAAAATATTACAAATGGTAATCCTAATGAAGGAGAATGTTTATTTCTATTATAGAACATTGAGTTAAGAGACCGCGTCACATGCATAAGTCCTTCTCATATTTTCTTTATTGTGCGACACTATGGGGGGAGTGACTATAACATCCTACTCTGTTGGCACCACATCTTTGGTCATTTAATTACTTTATTTAACCACCATTATACATACAGTTTATTATCTCTTATCACTCGTTATTGGTTTAGAATATATATGTAATTAACAAAAAGATAAGAACCGAAGTTCCATATAGTGTTAAATTCCTATATATATATATATATATATATATATATATGGACTTTGTAGCGTTAAATGCTTAACTTGATTTTGTCTATTTACGATCTCACATGACAAATTGACATAAAAAAAAATTTAATGTAACAACCATGCCAATTTATTTACACAGGCTAATACACTTATCCCTTATGATCTCGAGGCGCAAAGCCTAGGTATATTTTGCCTCTTGTTTGTCAATTAACCTTAAGGGTGTTAATATCTACCTTTATCAAATTTAATGATGCTTATGTACCTTCTTATTATCATCTTAATTTGTTTCATACAGTTGGTGAACATGGAGGTATGTATTTCCTTATTTTAATGCAATTATAACGTGTTTATATATTCTCCCATAAATTATGAAATTTGACTCTTAGCACTTTGCTTTGTTTGACTCCAATCCTTTTTCCCTACCATATAGGATAATAAGAGCAGGTTATATATTTTGAAGGGAGACGTTGTGAAAACTCTAGACGAAATTTCAAAGCTATATATGTCTATCTATATTTTCCGCTTTTGAACTTTGTTGTAACTTTAATGTATTTTTTGGAACATATGTTGCCTTATTTCCCTTTTTCATTAAAACTCATATTTATTTCCGTTTCAAGTAAAGTATTTTGAAGTTTAATATTATATTTTATTTTATCTGCTATGTGAGATATGTACACTATATGTGCATTGTTCTATGATTTTTCTTTCCTTTTATTAGCCTACCTCGTTGATTTTCCCTTAATGGCATTTATTGAAATCGGATGTCATTATGGTTTTAGGTTTCCAATTACTATTAAAGACAGGTCGTTATAGTCAGTAATAAAGCTTTGGTTGTACCTAATCAAACCATTATTCGGTGTATTTTTCCCTATCATATATATATATATATATATAAATTGAGATATCGTATTTATTATTGTTACATAAATATTTTTATAGATATTCTTCGCATATACTAGTAGCTAAATTATATTAGAAGAAGTTCACAATCTACCTCTACTGCAGCTCACAATTCTCGAGTAAATGTTCAGAATGGAGAGCTCCATGCTAATAAATAAAACTTGAGCAAGGAAGCATGTCCATTAAGCTATTTACTGTTGAATTCAACTGTTCTATTGGATACAATATATTGCTTATTAATTCTTTTGAGAAGTCTAAATGCATGAAGTTCGCTAAAGGCCTTAATAACTTATTAAAAGAATTTGTTGTTGGTAACATTCCTATAGTAACTTCCTTCTAAATGATTGTAGAAATCACTTTTATTTAAGGATTGACTTAAGGAAACCCAAAGGAAAACAATTCCAAGCTCAAATTTGACAATAAGAAGAAAATGAATATTAGGCCAAAGAACGACAACAAGTTTAAAAAGATGCACAACAATAACAAAAATGCTTGTTTATTCTGGCTATTTAGTTAAAGATTGCAAAGTCAATTGGGAGAAGAAGTGTAGTATCTATGGAAAGATGGGGCATACCACTTACATTTGAAAACAAAAACAAGAAGATTGTGCAAGCATATGCGATTAACACTACCCCTTCCTCCTATATTCCTCCACCATCATAACTTGAAAAAGGGAAGAGCGTTGTAATGGAAGGTTTGATCTCCATCCATAATTTACCTATTCGTGCTTTATTTCATGCTGTTCATCTCACTCCTTTATTGCTAGTAGTCTAGTTGATTCACTATTACTTATACCTCACGCTACTAAAGACCCATTTATAGTATCAAATCCCGTAGGTGGATCGACTTAGTTATCCATGATATGTAGAAACATCTAACTTTCATATGGTAAATTTCATCTTACTTCTGATGGCTTTATATTGGGTTTTTCGGGCATGGGGTTATTCTTGGTATGGATTGGATGACTAGATATGGTGCAATACATAATTGTGAAATAGGAACTGCTAACCTTAGAATTGGCGATGTGCACTTAGTTATTCAGTATGTGCCAAAAGCAACAACCATGCTTAGTTATCTAATGAAGAGCTCTCATGAGTCCCCATAGTATGTAATTATCTTGATGTATTAGAGGAAGTTGAAGTTCTCCCTCCTCATAGGGAAACTAAATTCCATGTTGATTTAGTGGAACATGCAAGGCTAGTTGTACTAACTATTAGACGAATGTCCCTAAAGGAGAGAAGGGAATTAGACATTCAAGTTGTGGATTTGCTGAAGAAAAAAATTCATTCAACGCAGCACATTTAATTGGGGAGCACTTGTAGTATTTTGCTACTAAAGCAGATGGTTTCCTAAGATTATATGCTGATTACCATGTATTAAATAAGCTAACATAAAAGCATAAGTGTAACGAACGCGATTTTTCGTTGACGAAAACCGACATCAATACGTCCACTGTATCAACTGCCGAGCAATCGAAAGCCGAAAAACCGTACCGTTGGGGTTTTTAGAAAAAGAAAAAGTAGAAGAAGAGAGAAAAAGATAGAACAGAACAGAAACAACAGAACAATATCATAATCTCACAATTCGCAGCGGAACAACATATAATAGATAAATGAATAATCTATAAACAAAGAACTATATCAGTTATTACATCACATTACATTTCATTTCATTACATCAGAGTGTACAACAACAAATGACATCAACAGCGGAAAAGAAATACTATATACTAGTAATACGCCATGCCATCCAGCTTGCCTCCTGCAACTCCTGAATTCCTGAATAAACCTTAACTCCTGACTGCCCGTGTGGAAATTGGTGGGCACCCAGAGTTTAGGAAGGAAAACAATAAACTCCGAGTCAGTCATGTGACTGGTGTGAGAACTCAAAACAGTTTATTTATCTTTAAAATCAAAATAGAAGAATATTTTTAAAGTCAATTCGCAATGCTTTTAAAAATGAGACTACCATAAGGCCTCCCGCACACACACACAATGCAAACGCAGAATCGGAGGAGATTTCTCCATATGATAGTCAAAGATGCTTGATACGCATTAAAAAGAACATTTGATATTATTAATAGTGCATAGTGTGGGAAAAATCATTTCGAAAATAAAGATATAAATCTTAGCCAGCATAGGCATTCCGCACTTATGCCTACTATAGCTACTATGTTAAATAGCAGGTTACCGCCACATTCCATAGTAGGTTCTACAACTAAAACCGTACAAGTCTCGTATTGTTTCTTTGGATTTCCAACAAATGGTCAGGCCAAGGAACTTCCCATTGCCACATAGGTATGCCTCTGGAAAGACGACCCGAGAACCAAACCGGATCTCTGCCAACACAAGGCCGGGTTACCCCTAACTGGGTAACTACTGACACGAATATGTCATCCCCCGATCGTAACCGATCTATCCGAGGATCCTCGATTTCCAACAACCACAAAATATGCAGTAACAACATAGGTTAAATATCTGGGCTCCATACCATGATACCACCTCTATCCAGAAGGAATGACATACACTAAAGGGCGCTACCCCTAATAACCTTGCTGCATCCTTCCTGTTTTGACCATTTCCGGGGTGTGAGGTCCGACGAAGTCTCGTCCACAAAGCCACATTTTATACAAAAGCCGTGCATTGGGTCAACAAATGATCATAGAAATGATTACCAAGATAAATGATCAAATAAATGATCCTATCACAAATGATCAACACAATGATCATTTCACAGCAACACTCAGCATGCCGCACTACCAAATTGGGAGTATATCACTAATAACCTTCAACTATATAACCTCTGAGCTCGTACATCTCAGAGAAGGGTGTTAAGCTAAGAGAATAAATTCTCCGCCACCAACAGAAATATATTTGAAAGAAATCAGCTTTATATCTCAATTTGTAATGTCAGACATACAATCCATACAAGTCTGTTCCGGGATCGAACAGAACCAAAGGCACTTCCAAAGAAGTCCTTGCAATCCGGATATTCACTAATCACGACCGGACTTCCCGTCACTAAGGGTGATAAAACATCTATATCGGAGATCAGCCGATGTAGAGTAACTCGACGGTAATCCTTCCGTTTTCACAAACATCCGGTCTTCAACACCGTTCATCAAATGCAATCCATAACGACGTATCACATATTCGGAATGGGTTATACGACCCCAAGGTCCTTTCCTGGCTAACCCGAATAGTGAGCGCTTATTCAAAAATAAGTGTGGCATTCAAATTCAAACGATCTCAACAAATACATATTTAAAGGTAAATATTGATAGTCGGATTATTTAACTATCAATAGGCATGTTCAACATCACCAAATCCAAATAAATTTTCAAATTATTTATTTTCCAAAATATCTTTACAAGATATATATCTATTTCCCACACTTCAACATTTGAAAACTAATTTTTCAAATCACTTTTCACCTTTACCACTTTTGAAAACAAATTTCAATCAACATGGTTCATTTAAACCTATTTAAATAAATCCTTAACGATTTACTTTATATTTACGTTCCAAATCCGTAAATTAATTCTCACACTTCAAAAATAAATCAACATTTATTTTTAAACAATTTTCCCTTTCTTTTATAAATTTGTTAGTGAATTTATAATCCCAAAATATTTATGATATACGATTTTCAATCGATTTCAAATATTCACTTTCAATTTATCTTTACAAGGATAAATTCTAAAACGTTCATTTCACATTAGAAAAATATTTCCATACTTATTTAGTAATAAGTACATCACAAATCCATTTATTTTCAATACTTAGAAAATATTCAATATACTTAAATCGAAAATTAAGTATAAATTCCATTCTTTAAGAAATCATTCTCTTAAACACATTTGTTTGGGCCAAAACGAATGTTACGTAAAACATCGTTACGACGACCCAAAATCACTAGTATAGGGATTCAAAGTTTAAATAGATATATAAATCCCAATACTATACAAAACATTTCCTTTCGGAAACCATTTACTATAACAACAGTGTTATAGTCCACCATTTCCTTCTATTTCTCGAAAACGTCTATTTCAACAATGAATGTTGAAATCTATGTATTCGATACTTAATACATTTTAAAACGTCTTTAAAATCATTAACTTCATTTCATAATGTTCCTTCCCCAAAAACATATCCATTTCATTTAATAATATATTCACTGTCCAAAATCGTGAATATAATTCCTTTCATATATTCCTATATCCAACTTATCAAATTCAATTGATTTCGGATTTATAAACAACGTTTATAAACTCCATTTATATTTTTATAAACTTCTATTTTTAAAAAAAATCCTTTTTATATCTCATTTTAAATGCCAAAATCCGATTTATAAGTTGATTACTTATAAATCTTATATTTTACAAAATCTATCCATTTTCTAACTTCACAATTTATAAATCTATAAATTGCGTTCACTTATGAAATCCATTTTTATTTCATTTTTAATACTTATAAAAACCCGTTTTATAATTCCAGTATTTTTAATTTATAAATATCAATTTTTATAAATCTTTTATATAAACCGTTTATAATAATTCAAAATTCCCAATTAAACCATTTTATAAATTAATCACTATTTATTTCAAAAATCTTAATTTGGTTATATTTTATAAAAATCTAAATTTTTATAACATAAAAATTTATAACGTTTTAATTATTTAAAATGAATTAATTCAAAATTTTAATAAAACGTATACTTTTGAAAATCACTTTAAAATTCCTTTAAAAACCAAAAATCATTATTTTAAAACTTCAGAAATGGATCTGATGATGCAGCAGCACCAAATAGTCAATCACGACATCCAAATATCATATATCGATATGATAATCAACAAATATCAAAATATCTATAAATAAATCAATACAGTTGAGGAATCCAGTTGGATCCCTCCAACCTGTTTCCCTGCATCCACAAACATTAGCACAATACCAATTCCGCTCCAGTACGGAATTATCGCGGTATATGGGATTTATAATATTATCCGCTTAATAGACGGCGCAATAGGGTCTCATCCGCTAAAAAAATGTGAGAAATCAACAACTGCAATATATACATATGCCAATATATATATATTGCTATTATATATAATACCAATTTCACTGTTTATGAAATATTCGTGGTATATGTTTTTAATAAATAACATCCACTTACTAACGGCGCATAATGTCTATTTTAACAATCAATAGATAACAATCATCATTCAAACATGCATTCAAAAATTTTAAATCTAACTATTTAAAATAAAAATCGAAACCGATTCGATTGAGTGAGAAGTTCTCACCTTGATTTTCAATTCCTTTTCAGCAATTTATTTCGAATAAAATTAAACGCGCGTTTAATTTTATCCAAAATTTTCGCTTGCTCCAATCAACTCCAATCCAATTCCATAGCGTAGTGCTCGTCCATACAATTCTAACACAACTGGTTTCGCGCATTTTCGACCTCGTATGAAAAAGTTATGCAGTTTTAAAGTTTATACGAATTATAATATAGTTAATTTACAAATTCTTTTTAATTCCAAACCCTAGCTTTAATCTCGGCCGTTCATCTTTGCTTCTCCAGATCTGGGCCACACACATTTTCTTCCTCCATCAACGTGAAAACTAACGTACAAGAAACCCATCAGCCTCCATTTTTCATTGAATTATCGCGACCAAACCGAGCAACTTGAAGACGATCGGAGACAAGGGTTTTGAAGCCCCTCACACAAGCTACTTTCGGCCTGAGTATGGGGAAGCTCGGCCTCACCATTGTCTTGATTTGCGTGCATGAACGGTTGAGAACGCGGCCTCCCTGACGACGCTGTGGTGCTCCAAATTCGATCATCACCGTATAGATTCGAAGCTTTCATCGTCCTCTAGAAGTTTGTAGTTGAAGACTTTTGCTAATTCCTTATGGATTTAGAGAGATTGAGGAGAGAAGATGGTGAATTTCTGGCCATTGAATTTATTAATGGCGGCTGCAGTTCAAAACCCTAGGGTTTGGGCGTTTGTTTGCAAATGAGAGAAGAGATGTGCTTATATAGAAAATTGCCCAATTTACTATTCATCGAAATTTTTCGAACTCCAAACGAAGCGTGCCGGTTGGCGTTTCTAAGGTTTACCCTGCGTTTCGGACACAATGGAACGTGTTTCGGGAGCTAATTCGGTCATCTGTGCGAGTTATGGCAATAAACGTTCAATTTAAAATCAAACCGATTAAACGATTTTCTAGGCGTTTTAGCTTGTACCGGAAAAACGGTAAATCCGATTGACACGAAATTTGAAACCTTACAATAATATCACATTATGGATCCGATGAAACTAGTTTCGTCGAAATCCAAGACTTTTTGAAAAATGGCTATTTTAACTCGCCGAATTAAAATTAAAAATGATATCAATGCGTTTCGAGCTGCCACGGTCAAACGATAACTCCGATTACTACGAAATTAAAATCCGATACTAACTAACTATTACGGATCCAATGGAACTAGTTTCGTCCAATTCTGAGACTGTTCAAAAATTGGCTATTTTTTTAGTCGATAATTAAATATTAAAATATTCAATTTTCACAAATAAACTTTTAATTCGATTTTAAAAGTTCTAAAATATCGTTCTAACTTCAATATGATATAATAAAATTTTACAAATCATTTTCAATCATATTTAACCCTATTTTTTCAATTATTTCTGTAATTTCAATTACTAAATTATCGGTTTAATTGTCAAATTAAATCTAATATTCGAAAAATAAATTATTCGACTTATAAATTCCACTTATTAATATTTAAAATTAATTAAATATTCAAATTTTAATTATCGAAAATTCTGGGTCGTTACAAACTTCCCCCCTTAAAAGAATTTCGTTCTCGAAATTACTAGGTAAGAAAAAGTTACAGAATTCATTAACTTTCCAAAATCCATAGTTAAACTTCTTACAATACTTTACTAAGTTTTCAAATCATACTTAGTTATCTTTCAAAACCAAACTATATCATTTAACTTTCAATTCCAAAATCAAAGTTATAGTTTTAACAAATTCCCCAATTTTCTCAAATTTTTCTAACGCCTTAAATTTTCGGAAAAATTCGTCATAGTCTCCTTTGCGCGGCTCGATCCGAAAAAAAATGACAGTATATATATCACAAATATACATCTCATCAAGAGATGAGGCATCCCGTAGGGAAAAAAGTGTAAAAGTACGGTATGTAATCCGAGATATGTACCTTATTATATTATTAACGAGCATATACGGCTAATATAGCGCGAAAGCGAGCTCCAAAAGCGAAGCAAGCGCAATCCGCACCTACTAAACACTCAACAACAACATGAGAATCATGCATATATGGAAATAGTATCAATATGCAATATATAATAACATAACAACTACTTATGTCAACATAGCAAATGCAACAAAACAACAAATGCAATCATCAACCAACTATCATCCATAACCAAATCAATATTCATTCATATTCTCATTAATATTCAATGAATTGGTTTTCAATTTAAATCACATTTGATTTATTTACATTGGATTTACTAACATTCGTTCATGTTCAATTTTCAATTAGTTTGCATTCACTAATTTAAATCCAATTCACGTTCAATTCTATACAAATTTATTTACTTCCAATTTGAATTCAATTACTTTAGCTTTTAATTTCGCTAATTCAATTTCATTAACACTTAATGAATTTATACACATCAATCAACAATCAAATAACAACCAATGTTTATTCAATACAACCAAATTTATTCACTTTACATTCAATTTGGTTCAACACTTTTAATTCCAATTGGATCATATTAAATTGACTTTCATTCAACTTATTCAACTTCCAATAACACTAGCTTTAAATGAATTAACATTTTCATCCATTATCCCATATCAATTTGATTTACATTCAATTGATTTACATTCAATTTATTAGTTAAATTCAATTGCTAATTCCTTTAACAATATAAAGTTGAATTTCATTCATATAACTCAAGTTCAAATTCTTAATGACTTCGTTTCATTAATTCACTTATTAATTTACTTTGACACCAAAATTCAACTTCATTCAACATCACTTAAGTTATATTTCATTTCAATCATCTTATCAAATCCAAATCAATTTATTTAACTTTCCTTTTGTTAAATTTCAAATTACATGTCTTTGATGACAACTCAAATTTATTTCAACTTGGATTTTATTGATTTACTTATACTTCCTTTAATTTAACTCCATTCTTTAAGTTAAATTTATTCTATCAAAATTCAATCTGTATAAGTTATCAACTCATTTATCATTCCCTTAAATCTTAAATAGGATTCCAGAGTCTTTTCAACCTTTCAAAACCATTTTTGAAATCAATTCAATTTCTTTTGAATTTCCAAAACCAAATCCCAACAACTTTTATTTAAAATAATTTGGCAGCAATCCCTCTTTTGGAAACTCGAAAATGGACACCGATGATGTTGCAATCATCATCGGAATTATTTTCCAGCGACCGAAAAGAGTTTAGAGCTTTAATTTCTCCAAAATAATTTTCCCAAAATATCAAATCTTTTCAAAACACTTTTCTGGAATTTTTGTTTTCAGAATATAAATCACATTTTTTAAGACTTTTACTTATATAATTTCACTTCTTGTATAAGAGATTATTTCACAATTGTAAATCACTTTAATTATAACTTCATACTTATAATTCATTTTCTTATACAATTATTCTTTTAAAAATTGTTGTTTTTATTCAACAACCAAACAATCAATTCATATATACTTTAATAATTCTGAAAAATTATTCTTTATATATAAAATATAATCAAGGTAAAATTATTTCATTTACCTAATTAAAACAATATCGTGTCCAATTGTTCTGTACAAGTGTTTAGAGATCCCTATCAACAACGTTAATTACTCGTGTTGACCAAAATCCATATACCACTCAACAAACCAATCATCACAATATAAAACAATTTATATTCACTAACAAATACGCGCTCATATCTATTATTACACTCACACTCATTCTAGAGTACTACTGCCTCTATCTCTAATGAGTAATACCCAACAGAGCCATGGTTGTCGCTTAACCATATGCTCTGATACCAAATGTAACGAACGCGATTTTTCGTTGACACAAACCGACATCAATACGTCCACTGTATCAACTGCCGAGCAATCGAAAGCCGAAAAACCGTACCGTTGGGGTTTTTAGAAAAAGAAAAGGTAGAAGAAGAGAGAAAAAGATAGAACAGAACAGAAACAACAGAACAATATCAGAATCTCACAATTCGCAGCGGAACAACATATAATAGATAAATGAATAATCTTTAAACAAAGAACTATATCAGTTATTACATCACATTTCATTTCATTACATCAGAGTGTACAACAACAAATGACATCAACAGCGGAAAAGAAATACTATATACTCGTAATACGCCATGCCATCCAGCTTGCCTCCTGCAACTCCTGAATTCCTGAATAAACCTTAACTCCTGACTGCCCGTGTGGAAATTGGTGGGCACCCAGAGTTTAGGAAGGAAAACAATAAACTCCGAGTCAGTCATGTGACTGGTGTGAGAACTCAAAACAGTTTATTTATCTTTAAAATCAAAATAGAAGAATATTTTTAAAGTCAATTCGCAATGCTTTTAAAAATGAGACTACCATAAGGCCTCCCGCACACACACACACAATGCAAACGCAGAATAAGAGGAGATTTCTCCTTATGATAGTCAAAGATGCTTGATACGCATTAAAAAGAACATTTGATATTATTATTAGTGCATAGTGTGGGAAAAATCATTTCCAAAATAAAGATATAAATCTTAGCCAGCATAGGCATTCCGCACTTATGCCTACTATAGCTACTATGTTAAATAGCAGGTTACCGCCACATTCCATAGCAGGTTCTACAACTAAAACCGTACAAGTCTCGTATTGTTTCTTTGGATTTCCAACAAATGGTCAGGCCAAGGAACTTCCCATTGCCACATAGGTACGCCTCTGGAAAGACGACCCGAGAACCAAACCGGATCTCTGCCAACACAAGGCCGGGTTACCCCTAACTGGGTAACTACTGACACGAATATGTCATCCCCCGATCGTAACCGATCTATCCGAGGATCCTCGATTTCCAACAACCACAAAATATGAAGTAACAACATAGGTTAAATATCTGGGCTCCATACCATGATACCACCTCTATCCAGAAGGAATGACATACACTAAA
The DNA here is from genome assembly GCA_030765085.1 of Allium cepa. NCBI lineage: Eukaryota > Viridiplantae > Streptophyta > Magnoliopsida > Asparagales > Amaryllidaceae > Allium > Allium cepa. The sequence goes on along the minus strand of CM060930.1, from coordinate 87,740,416 downwards.
GGGCGCTACCCCTAATAACCTTACTGCATCCTTCCTGTTTTGACCATTTCCGGGGTGTGTGGTCCGACGAAGTCTCGTCCACAAAGCCACACTTTATACAAAAGCCGTGCTTTGGGTCAACAAATGATCATAGAAATGATCACCAAGATAAATGATCAAATAAATGATCCTATCACAAATGATCAACACAATGATCATTTCACAGCAACACTCAGCATGCCACACTACCAAATTGGGAGTATATCATTAATAACCTTCAACTATATAACCTCTGAGCTCGTACATCTCAGAGAAGGGTGTTAAGCTAAGAGAATAAATTCTCCGCCACCAACAGAAATATATTTGAAAGAAATCAGCTTTATATCTCAATTTGTAATGTCAGACATACAATCCATACAAGTCTGTTCCGGAATCGAACAGAACCGAAGGCACTTCCAAAGAAGTCCTTGCAATCCGGATATTCACTAATCACGACCGGACATTCCGTCACTAAGGGTGATAAAACCTCTATATTGGAGATCAACCGATGTAGAGTAACTCGACGGTAATCCTTCCGTTTTCACAAACATCCGGTCTTCAACACCGGTCATCAAATGCAATCCATAACGACGTATCACATATTCGGAATAGGTTATACGACCCCAAGGTCCTTCCCCGGCTAACCCGAATAGTGAGCGCTTATTCAAAAATAAGTGTGGCATTCAAATTCAAACAATCTCAACAAATACCTATTTAAAGGTAAATATTGATAGTCGGATTATTTAACTATCAATAAGCATGTTCAACATCACCAAATCCAAATAAATTTTCAAATTATTTATTTTCCAAAATATCTTTACAAGATATATATCTATTTCCCACACTTCAACATTTGAAAACTAATTTTTCAAATCACTTTTCACCTTTACCACTTTTGAAAACAAATTTCAATCAACATGGTTCATTTAAACCTATTTAAATAAATCCTTAACGATTTACTTTATATTTACGTTCCAAATCCGTAAATTAATTCCCAGACTTCAAAAATAAATCAACATTTATTTTTAAACAATTTTCCCTTTCTTTTATAAATTCCTTAGTGAATTTATAATCCCAAAATATTTATGATAGACGATTTTCAATCGATTTCAAATATTCACTTTCAATTTATCTTTACAAGGATAAATTCTAAAACGTTCATTTCACATTGGAAAAATATTTCCATACTTATTTAGTAATAAGTACATCACAAATCCATTTATTTTCAATACTTAGAAAATATTCAATATACTTAAATCGAAAATTAAGTATAAATTTCATTCTTTAAGAAATCATTCTCTTAAACACATTTGTTTGGGCCAAAACGAATGTTACGTAAAACATCGTTACGACGACCCAAAATCACTAGTATAGGGATTCAAAGTTTAAATAGATATATAAATCCCAATACTATACAAAACATTTCCTTTCGGAAACCATTTACTATAACAACAGTGTTATAGTCCACCATTTCCTTCTATTTCTCGAAAACGTCTATTTCAACAATGAATGTTGAAATCTATGTATTCGATACTTAATACATTTTAAAACGTCTTTAAAATCATTAACTTCATTTCATAATGTTCCTTCCCCAAAAACATATCCATTTCATTTAATAATATATTCACTGTCCAAAATCGTGAATATAATTCCTTTCATATATTCCTATATCCAACTTATCAAAATCAATTGATTTCGGATTTATAAACAACGTTTATAAACTCCATTTATATTTTTATAAACTTCTATTTTTAAAAAAATCCTTTTTATATCTCATTTTAAATGCCAAAATCCGATTTATAATTACTTATAAATCTTATATTTTACAAAATCTATCCATTTTCTAACTTCACAATTTATAAATCTATAAATTGCGTTCACTTATGAAATCCATTTTTATTTCATTTTTAATACTTATAAAAACTCGTTTTATAATTCCAGTATTTTTAATTTATAAATATCAATTTTTATAAATCTTTTATATAAACCATTTATAATAATTCAAAATTCCCAATTAAACCATTTTATAAATTAATCACTATTTATTTCAAAAACCTTAATTTGGTTATATTTTATAAAAATCTAAATTTTTATAACATAAAAATTTATAACGTTTTAATTATTTAAAATGAATTAATTCAAAATTTTAATAAAACGTATACTTTGAAAATCACTTTAAAATTCCTTTAAAAACCAAAAATCATTATTTTAAAACTTCAGAAATGGATCTGATGATGCAGCAGCACCAAATAGTCAATCACGACATCCAAATATCATATATCGATATGATAATCAACAAATATCAAAATATCTGTAAATAAATCAATACAGTTGAGGAATCCAGTTGGATCCCTCCAACCTGTTTCCCTGCATCCACAAACATTAGCACAATACCAATTCCGCTCCAGTACGGAATTTTCGCGGTATATGGGATTTATAATATTATCCGCTTAATAGACGGCGCAATAGGGTCTCATCCGCTAAAAAAATGCGGGAAATCAACAACTGCAATATATACATATGCCAATATATATATATTGTTATTATATATAATACCAATTTCACTGTTTATGAAATATTCGCGGTATATGTTTTTAATAAATAACATCCGCTTACTAACGGCGCATAATGTCTATTTTAACAATCAATAGATAACAATCATCATTCAAACATGCATTCAAAAATTTTAAATCTAACTATTTAAAATAAAAATCGAAACCGATTCGATTGAGTGAGAAGTTCTCACATTGATTTTCAATTCGTTTTCAGCAATTTATTTCGAATAAAATTAAACGCGCGTTTAATTTTATCCAAATTTTTAGCTTGCTCCAATCAACTCCAATCTATTTCCATAGCGTAGTGCTCGTCCATACGATTCCAACGCAACTGGTTTCGCGCGTTTTCGACCTCGTATGAAAAAGTTATGCAGTTTTAAAGTTTATACGAATTATAATATAGTTAATTTACAAATTCTTTTTACTTCCAAACCCTAGCTTTAATCTCGGCCGTTCATCTTTGCTTCTCCAGATCTGGGCCACACACATTTTCTTCCTCCATCAACGTGAAAACTAACGTACAAGAAACCCATCAGCCTCCATTTTTCATTGAATTATCGCGACCAAACCGAGCAACTTGAAGACGATCGGAGACAAGGGTTTTGAAGCCCCTCACACAAGCTACTTTCGGCCTGAGTATGGGGAAGCTCGGCCTCACCATTGTCTTGATTTGCGTGCATGAACGGTGGAGAACGTGGCCTCCCTGACGACGCTGTGGTGCTCCAAATTCGATCATCACCGTATAGATTCGAAGCTTTCATCGTCCTCTAGAAGTTTGTAGTTGAAGACTTTTGCTAATTCCTTATGGATTTAGAGAGATTGAGGAGAGAAGATGGTGAATTTCTGGCCATTGAATTTATTAATGGCGGCTGCAGTTCAAAACCCTAGGGTTTGGGCCTTTGTTTGCAAATGAGAGAAGAGATGTGCTTGTATAGAAAATTGCCCAATTTACTATTCATCGAAATTTTTCGAACTCCAAACGAAGCGTGCCGGTTGGCGTTTCTAAGGTTTACCCTGCATTTCGGACACAATGGAACGTGTTTCGGGAGCTAATTCGGTCATCTGTGCGAGTTATGGCAATAAACGTTCAATTTAAAATCAAACCGATTAAACGATTTTCTAGACGTTTTAGCTTGTACCGGACAAACGGTAAATCCGATTGACACGAAATTTGAAACCTTACAAAAATATCATATTATGGATCCGATGAAACTGGTTTCGTCGAAATCCGAGACTTTTTGAAAAATGGCTATTTTAACTCGCCGAATTAAAATTAAAAATGATATCGATGCGTTTCGAGCTGCCACGGTCAAACGATAACTCCGATTGCTACGAAAATTAAAATCCGATAATAACTAACTATTACGGATCCAATGGAACTAGTTTCGTCCAATTCTGAGACTGTTCAAAAATTGGCAATTTTTTTAGTCGATAATTAAATATTAAAATATTCAATTTTCACAAATAAACTTTTAATTCGATTTTAAAAGTTCTAAAATATCGTTCTAACTTTAATATGATATAATAAAATTTTACAAATCATTTTCAATCATATTTAACCCTATTTTCAATTATTTCTGTAATTTCAATTATTAAATTATCGGTTTAATTGTCAAATTAAATCTAATATTCGAAAAATAAATTATTCGACTTAATATTTAAAATTAATTAAATATTCAAATTTTAATTATCAAAAATTTTGGGTCGTTATAATAAGTATACTCTACCCCATACTAATGACTTATTTGATCAACTCGGTGATGCTAAGGTATTTTCTCATCTCAATTTAGCTACTTGTTTCCATCAATTTAGAGTGATAGAAAATAGTATTACTAAGGAAACTTTCCAAACTCCTAATGCTTCTTATGAGTAGTTGGTTATGCCATTTGATTTAACTAACACTCCCGCATATTTTGTTGATTTAATGAGAAGATTATTCCTGGAACAACTTAATACGTTTTTAGTTGTTTTCATTGATGATATACTTATTTATTCTTGTAGTAAGGAAGAACACAAACTTCATCTTGAAATTATATTAGATATATTAAGAAGAAACTAGTTAAAAGAAAAAATTTCTAAATACCATTTTGGAGAAAAGAAGTGAAGTTTCTTGGTCATGTTGTGTCACCAAAAGGTAGTGTAGTAGACCATGGCAAAGTTACAATAGTGCAGTTTGGAAAGCACAAAAAAAGAGAGTTATCAAAGTTAGAAATTTTCAAGGTTTAGCTGGGTATTATCAGAATTTATTAAAAACCTCTCTTAAATCGTCGCTCCTTTGACATGGCTCACTAATAAAAGCCAACTTTCATATGGGATGCTAAGTACGAAAGTGCTTTCACTAACATAAAGTAACCTTCGACTAGCGCAACGGTTCTTCTTATCGCTGGCGGAACCAAGTTGTTTATTGTTTGCACTGATGCATACGATACTAGATTTAGAGCTGTTTTGATGCTAGAGATTAATTTCATAGCTTATAAAAGTAGATAATTAAAGACACATGAAAGAAATAACCCCACTTATGATCTTGAGTTAGGGGCTATCGTATTTACACTGTGAATGTGGAGGCATCATCTTTTAGGCGAGAAGTTTGAGTTATTCGTTGACCATAAATTTCTAAAATATTTATTCTTGCAAAAGGACCTTAATTTGAGGCAACATCGATTGATGGAATTTCTTGCTTCATATGATATTAATATCACTTATATGCTCGGTAAAGGAAATGTTGTAGTAGATGCATTAAGCAGTAGGCATGCGGTCTTACGTCGAGTGGAAGAACTTGGAATTTATCTCTGAGTTCAACATTTAGCCCACTAGCAACATTGCTCTAGAGTAGTTAGCTACCTTGAAGTTCAACCCACTCTTATCAACCATGTTGGAGGAAGTCAAAAATATGATAGAAAACTAGTAAACATTTTTCACCCAACTCCAAAATGGTGACAAGTTTAGCTTTTTCGACCAATAAACTGTTGATGCAAATGATGGCTAAGAAGAAACGGGAGAACTTGGGTACTAGAAATTAGTGAAGTACTAAATGATGTATTGCAAGAATTACATCATTCTAAGATGACTATTCATCCTGGTGGCAATAAAATGTTAGAGATATTAAATGGGCTTTCTATTGGAAATTTATGAAGAAGAATGTAGATAAATTTATTGAAAAGTGTGTTACTTGTCAAAAAGATAAAGCCGAGCAAAAGAAACCTCATGGAATTTTGCAACCATTGGAAATCTCGATTAAGAAGTGGGAACATATTTCGATGGACTTTATTGATGGCTTGGCTAAAAGCCAAAGAAGAAATGAAAGCATATGGTAATTGGTTATAGGTTGATAAAAAGTGCACATTTTATATCGGTCTTGTGGACTGCTATATATATAGCGAAATTATATATGAAAGATACCATTAGGCTACATGGTGTGCCCTTGAGTATAGTTAGTGATAGAGATCCTCTCTTCACTGGTCAATGGGGCAACTTGCAACTTGCAACTTGCAGCTAGTACTGAATTAAATTTAAGCACGACTTATCACCAATAAACTGATGGTCAAACCCAAACAGTGAATCATGTTCTTGAGGATTAACTTCATACATGTATTTTACATTTCGTGGTTCATGGGAAGATCATTTACCTCTAGTAGAGTTCACATACAACAATATTTATCAAGCAAGTATTGGGATGGCCTCATATCTAGCATTAAATGGAAGACCATGTAAATCATCCTTTCGTTGGTGGGAGACTACCGATAAAATAATTCTTAGATCAGATTTGATTATAGAAATCTCCGAGAAATTTGAGCTTATCTCCAAGCAATAAAAGACCGCCCAAGATTGGCAAAAATCTTATGCTGATAAAAGGCGTTTCGACTTAAAATTCGCAGTAGGTGACATGGTTTTATTAAAATTTTCTCCCTTAAAGAATATATGCGATTTTCCATGTTGGCAAAACTCAGCCCTTGATTTGTTGGACCTTTTTCTACGACCGATCATGTAGGAAAGTTAGCTTATAGATTAGCTCTTCCCGAAATATAGTTGGTGTTCACAACATTTTCTGTGTATCTCAGCTCCGCAAACGTATGCACGATCCTAACACCATTATTCAGCCGAGTCAATTAGATGAAGTAGATGTTGAACTAACTATAGCTATAGAAAGAAGATCGAAGTGTGTACTTGAATCCCCTGTCAAGCAGCTTTGGAACAAAACAATAAAGCCTGTTCGAGTTTAATGAAAAGATAATCTGAATGATTCTACTTGGGAGCCCAAAGAGAAGATTCACACTTCTTATCCTGAGCTCTTTAACATATGCTTATATTTACTTCTTAGGTCACTAGATTTCACAGATATCGCTGTACATGTACGCATATACCTATTTATACGTTAGTCTCTGTATGCATTGATATATATATATATATATATATTTATGTTTTTGTACATTACTGCTTTTGTACATTACTTGACACATTGTTTGTTTGCTTGCTTGGATGGTACACATTAATATATTTATACTTGCGAATGTTCATGATTGGTTTTTATGTCATTCTTCGGATATGTCAATACTATATTAGGAGAATGGTGACGTTAATTTTTATTACTATAACTTAAATATAATTCAAGGATAAAATTTCCTTAAAGGGGAGCACAACTAAAAAAAATCCAAAATTTTGAATTTTGATAACCGGAATTTTTGGAATAAATTTGAAAAATTTATAACAGTTAAAATGGAATTTTCACAAGTGATGAAATTTGAAGATGAAACTCAAATCATTGCATCTATCTTGTCATACTATTTAATTTTTATTTTTGGTTCATCTCAATTCAAGTCTGTATGATAAAGTTATTGGGGAAGTACTAAAAACATTATAATTCGGTAAATTTATTAAATGAATATTATAGTAAAAAGCAACGTGATTGAACCTAGATACCAGAAAGCCTGGATTCGACCTTCTGATGCCTATATAAACACTTTATCTCCTTACTCATTCACACAATTTCGAAACCGTGATATTTTTAACAATCATTCTCCATTCTTCCACCATTTTCTCAAATCAAAAACATATTTAAACCATAATATCAATATATATGTGTATATATGTAGATTTAAACACAAGTTTCTAGCAAATTAAAGGATTTCTAATATGAATCTATACTATTCTATTTTAATAATTATACATGTTCTACTAATTTTCAAATTTCTTAAAACTTAAATTCTCATTATGATATTAAGATTGAATGATTAAGTCACAACTTTTGTCTATATTATCGTGAGATTACTATTCATATTCATATTGACTTTGTGGATCTGTTTAATTAGAATTAAGATTAGTCGATGAAATTGTGGATTTGGTTAGTTGCGAACTTAGTATTGGTATGATATCCCAAAATTTCAAACAAATCATATGTAATAATTTTCTTTTATAAATTATTTAAAATTGGCAAAATTTTCTTTTAAAAAAAATAAATTATGAGTTGTCTATATATGCACATATGTGAGATGATTTTAGAATTGAATTTGAATTTGAAATTCAAAAGATAAATATCTTAAAATAAATTGGATTTAAAAATATTATTTATATGATTTTTATTAGTATATAATTAGTTTTATATTATTTTCTTTAAAAGATTTTATAAATATAAATTAAGGAAATGTATTAACTAAATAGAAAATAAATATAAAGATATATAAAAACATATTAAAAATTTATTAACACATGCAAAATACAAGTGTAAGATTTATATCATGTAGTTTAACAAATGTAAGCAAATTTTATCATGCAAATTACAGGTGTCATGTAATTTTATTTTATTTTCATTTTTAAATAAAAGATAAATCAAGGCTATAAATATCTTTACCATCTTCTCTATTCTTTTTCTATCTTCATTTTTCAAAACTAAGAAAAATCAAAAGCCTGAAACAAAAATACACAAACCAAAAAAGTCTAAAGCAATCAACTATCTCAAATCTCAGCAAGTAAATTCATTTCAGTTTTAAAACAAGTTCATCTCAACTAAGCTTCAGATCAAAAGCATTATCTAGTTTTCAAAAGATCACAGCATTCCAGTTTATAACTTCTTTGTTCAACATTACTCTGGTAGGTAAACCTTCTTTTAAAATCTTAAATCTGTTTAAGCTTCTTGCATGTGACAACATTTGATGTATGCGGTGGAAAAATTTATTGTATTAATGTAAATTTGATTGCATGTCTGTGTATATATATGTAAATGTATGTGTGCATGTATGAAACAAGGATATATCCCCTATTCTTGTTTAACAGGTTTTCAAACTTTTCAAAAATCAAGATCTCATCCTCTAATTCCTTTTAGACCTTGTTGTTTAAATAAAAATTGTTTAAAATAGTAAGATCTTAAATTTAAAAATAGTTTTAGGTATGATTAGTTTATAAATTTCTGGAAAATAAAAAAACAGTGGAAACTATAAAACATGTTAAATTCAAACATCATAATTCTTCGATTCACCTATGTAATCGAAATCATCTTCGAAAGTCATAATTTTTGAAAGTTAAATCAGGATTTTTAGTTTGGTTTTGAGTGAGAAATTCGTGTTTGATCAGAAAAGGGACTTTGGGCATTTTCTGGTGATTGGAGGGTGGTGAGGTCTCGAGTTCGTGGCTGGAGCTTGCCTGGAGGTAGGCAAACTAGGAAAAAATGGAAGTTGGATTTTTAGATCACCATGGCGGCGGTTGATCATTGGAGTAAGGTTTTAGTCCAGGTTTTGTTCGAGATTGGGAATTGGGATGCTGCATCATCATCATAGCATCAGATTTTGTCAGGTGTGGAGGAAATGAAGCGGGGGTCTTCAGCAAGGCTGTGGACGAGGTGGCAAGAACTCTGGTGGTCGGAGTCATCAGGACAAAGTGGTTATTGGGTGTTGAGTTCTGTCCTAGTTTGACCATGTTTGCTCGATGTCGATTTTGTGGTTATGTTGATGATTGGGTGGTTAGAATCGAAGGTGCAGATGGTCTGTGACGTGCTGGAGGTTGCAACGATGATCAAAATGGCTTCTTTCATGGGTGCACGTGCACGAGGATCTGGTGTCAGTGAGTTTGGAGAAGATGGAGTGGCTCAGGGTTTGTCTCGAGGAAATGTTGATCTGGCTCGGGTTCATCTTCGAGTATGTAAGCGAGTGGATTAACATGTTAACATTTTTAAAGTATAAACTTAACAAGTTTTAAAAAAAAAGGGAAAAGAAGAAAGTCTTGGGGCTGGACTCGGGTAAGAACCGGGTTGAACTCGGGTAGATAATTTTAACGGTTTTAAATTTAAATAAAAGCAAATTTTTAAAACTTAAAATAAATCAAGTTTAAACTATTTCTTAAATTAAAGACTTTTAATAATAGAATGTTTTGAATATTTGGTTTAAGAAAAGTTGTATGTTTTGTTTTAACTTAAATTTATTTAGTTAAATTCTTAAGTTTATTTTAAACTTAAATTAAATGTGTAATTAAGTAAGTTAATTAAAAGAGTAATATTTCGGCTATGTTAATATTTATTTGAAAACCCTAGACACTATAACCAGATTTCCTATCAAATGTTTTGGTTATCGTAAGGGAAAAACTTGTCTGTGTTTATTTGCGGAGAGTCTTACAAGATACTTTTATTTCGAAGGTTTTTCAAGTTAAAACACTTAACCGTTTACTCACACCAGACTCATGTCTGACTCGGAGTTTATTCTGTTTTCTAAAACTCTTGGGTACTCGAATTTTTATGAGTAGCCAAGTGATCAGGTTGTTTGATGTGAATTTTTGTTTGATGATAACAAATATATATGTATATATATATCAATATGTGTTTGCAGATTGTACTCTATACATATAGGAATAAATATTCATATTGAATAATAATACAATTGCACAGAATTTATATAATTCAATCAGTATTTTTATTCAATATAATATTTTACAAAGTTTTCAGCTCTCTCTATATACATATACTTGCTTATAAATTTCATATTCATATTTTCTCTCACTATAACACACAACACTGTACATTTTACAAAACCATTAATCTGCATCTATCTACATTGTCCAGCTCCAGTTCTAGTCCTATCTCCTGTGTACCTATATAATTAGCAACTACAGCAGTAATCTGAAAATAAACAAATTTGAATTTGCAAAAATATAAATTTGTTTTTATTGGTGCCTCAGTTATTTAGGTTGTGTGTCATCATTTACATTTGAATTCACCACACACAAAATCATGCACATTGATATATACACTTGTATTCCTATCAGAAACAGGTAATCATAAGTGGCTGCAATACACACGTGTACATTCATACACGTGTGCACTGCCTCGCCAACTCGTGTGCGCAGCCAACAAAAGCAAGCATGCAAACAGAAAAACCAGAGCACGACCAAGTATGGAAGTGACTCAAAACAGAAAGCACAATGTGAAGACAACAAGTAAAGCTGAAATGCAAAATTTTATCAATCAGTTACTCAATGCATGCAACATGAATGCATCCAGATGACACAATGCTCAAAGACACAGTACACATATGACACAAGACTGCAAACAAGTATTGAAACCAGCAATATGGAAAAAGGGCAGTAGACAGGTACAATGCCATCAGACCAAATGCAAGACCAAAGTGCAACGGATACACATGAATGAGGAGACCAAGTTCATATGTACAGTGGGACAATGCACCAACCAGAAACTCAAGGCAACAGAGAACAAGCAATGAACAACAGAATACATGCAAATTCGACAAGCACATGAAACATATATACAAGCAACTGAAGGCAACATAACCAAAAGATCAGAGACAATACAATGGTCAACTCAAATGAACACTACAAGTCAGTAGAGAACTCATACTACATGAAATACATGGAGACAAGATCAAACTGCAACAAGACCGCTATGCAGTGTACATGAATGCAACAGAAAGTGGTGTAAATACAACTCGAAGCAATGCAAGTTCATATGTATAGCAAGCTACAAGTGATGTAGAATCAAGGTGAACAAACAGTGGAAAATGTATACAAGTGATGCAGAATAGAACATACATACACAGCAATGAAGACTACAGCAAAATCCGGTGCCAACAATGAACAGAAGAAAATTGAACAGCTAAAGTACAAAATGCCATCATATGTTCATGAGCAAACAAGTGATACAAATGCACAACAACATGAATACTGAAACAACCAAGGGCCGAGCAACTGATATATGCAAACGAATGGAATGCAACTACAGTAATCAAATAGACTGCAAGAAGTATGCAAGTGCAGAATCAAGGTGAAAAATGTACCGGTGAAGCAAGTACAGGTTAAACCAACCAGAGGAGATGGCCAGAGTCGAAGCTCACAGGCCAGAAAATCAAAGCCATAATTCGCAGTGAAGTAATAAACAAGCTATATTCGAAATCATGGAAGCATACAGTAGTCAACAAGGAAATTCATGTCAAAAATTCAAATGCGTATCTTTGAAATAATCAACGCAAATCAAAAGAGGAAAGTTTTTGTCGTATGACGCAAGAAAAAATCGAATGTTTCAAAATCAAGACCGTGCATATCAAGTAGTCACAAATATTAGGAAAGTATCGAATTGATTAGGGTCTCAGAATCCATATAAATACTCACCTAACAAATTCATCATCGGCATCGAGTTCGAATATGAAAATCGTAAAAGCACTTAAAGTGAAAATTACATACCAAAGCATATGTTGAACTCGATCAACTCGGTCAACAGAGGAGCAGCTGCGAACAACCTCAAGTAAAGAAAGCCGCCGATCATCAGAGAAGCAAAGAGCACATCATCAAAGACCACCGAAGCCCTAATTCAGATCGAACAAAGAAAGCAACGGCCGTCAACAAATACGATCGGCATCATCAAAGATCACCGAAGCCCTAATTCAGATCGAACAAAGCAACGGCCGCCATTTTCTTCACAAGCCAGAGAAAAAAAGGGGGATTGGGATAAAGAATAAGAATGGGCCGGCCTTGTTTTTATTAAAGGGATTTAGTTATTTAATTAAGGGTTTAGTTTTTCAAATAGGGTTTAATGTTAAAATCAAGTTTTTAGTTTTTTTTTTCTCTCTTATTTTCTGTACTTTTCAATTTAAATCTTGGTAAATCACCACCTAGGTTTTAGGTTGTGTCAGATTGTCTAGTTAGGATTAGTTCAGTGAGCAGGGTGTGCGAGTTTGCAAAACTCTATAGGAGGTAGCAGGGTGTGCGAGTCTGTTACAGTGTTTGTAAGCGGGAGACTTTTTAATCCTAATAGAAATCTGGGAATGCAGCAGTAGGCAGGGGTTGCCGAAGCTGGGTAAATTTTGTGTGTGATTTACTTTTCAGCATATTTACTTCTCTGCAGATTGTTTTTTATTTAATTCGAGAAAATTTGCAATAACCCTATTCACCCCCCCCCCTCTAGGGTTAATCTAAATCCTACAAGTGGTATCAGAGCCAGGTTTTTTTTTCTTTTAATTCTAGAGTCATGAATCCACTAAATAATAGCTCATAAGAATCTAGTGAGGTCTGTTGGCGGGCTAAGGAGCAACAAGAATGGTTTCTAGATTCAGGGTGTTCTAGACATATGACAGGTGACAAATCGAAGTTCCTTAGCCTAGAGAATTTTAAAGGTGGAAATGTGATCATGGGGGACAATAGCAAGTGTAAGATTATTGGTAAAGGTGAAGTAGGTAACGGTACTTTTTCCTTGACTAATGCTTTATACGTTAATAATTTGCATCACAATCTCATTTCTATCAGCCAATTATGTGACAAAGGTATGAATGTGGTCTTTGATAGTGATACTTGCAAAATCATTGATAAATCTTCTGATAACATTGTTTTTATGGGTAAAAGAAAAGGAAATGTTTACTCACTTTCGTTTGATAATCTAAATCTTTCTAGATGTTTGGTAGCCACTGACGAAGAGGCATCTTTATGGCATAGGAGATTTGGACGTGCTAGCATGAGCCTCTTAGAAAAACTTGAAACGAAAGAATTAGTCAGAGGGTTACCACATCAGAAATTTAAAAATAATAAAGTGTGTAAAGCATGTTCCATGGGCAAGCTTAGTCGATCATCATTTCTCCCTAAAAATATTGTTAGCACATCAAGGGTCCTTGAATTAATTCACATGGACTTATTTGGACCAAATGAAATTGCAAGCTTGAATGGAAAACGTTATTGTTATGTATTGGTTGATGATTATTTTAGATTTACATGGGTTTTTTTCTTAGCCAAAAAGTCTGAATCTTTTGATTATTTTTCAAAATTTGCAAAACTTGTTCAAAATGAAAAAGGAGTTTCAATTAAAACTTTGAGAAGTGATCATGGAGGCGAATTTGAAATTTGAAATTTGAAAGCTTTTGTGAAGAAAATGGTTTAAAACATGAATTTTCTGCTCCACGAACACCTCAAAAAAATGGGGAGGTTGAAAGGAAAAATCGTACATTACAGGAATTGGCTAGATCCATGTTGAGTGAGTATAAACTACCTCTAACCTTTTGGGCAGAGGCAGTGAATACTTCGTGCTAGGTAATGAATAGAGTAATGATTAGACCAATACTTGACAAAACGTCTTATGAATTGTGGCATGAAAGGAAACCTAACATCTCTTAGTTTCGTGTATTTGGATGTCCTTTTTCGTTCTTAACACAGGTGATCGACTTGGAAAAGTTGAATCAAAGGCTGATGAGGGAATTTTCGTGGGATATTCAACAAGGAGCAAGGCTTATAGGATATACAACAAACGAACAAAAACAATTGTTGAATCAATCAATGTGAAATTCGATGAATCTGACCTGGAAAGGACGACTGAAAAGACGGTTGACGATGGGGTAGATCATGAAGGCATTAAAGAAGGAACATCTAGTGAGAAAGCTGAAAGTAGGACTGTTGATGCCGATAGATTGAAGTTCAAATCCAATCATCCTCCTGAATTGGTTATAGGTGATCCTACGGAAGGTATACACACTCGCTCTTCATTTGATAAAAATTTGTGTGCGTTTTGTTGCCACAGTGGTTTTATTTCTGAGATTGAACCTGATTCTGTTGAAATGGCTCTTAATGATGAAAGTTGGGTTTTAGCAATGCAAGATGAACTTAATCAGTTTGAAAGAAATAAAGTTTGGAAACTAGTTCCTAGGCCTAATGACTATCCAATTGTTGGAACTAAATGGGTGTTCAAAAATAAGCTTGATGAATCAGGAAATGTAATTAGAAACAAAGCTAGGTTGGTCGCAAAAGGATATAACCAAATAGAAGGCATAGATTTTGATGAAACATTTGCTCCAGTTGCCAGGTTAGAACCCATTAGGATTTTGCTAAGTTTTGCATGTTATAAGGGTTTCAAACTTAAACAAATGGATGTAAAAAGTGCCTTTCTAAATGGTGATTTGAAAGAAGAAGTTTTTGTTGAACAACCCCCCGGATTTGAAAATCATGATTTTCCAAATCATGTGTATAAACTAGAAAAAGCATTATATGGTCTGAAGCAAGCTCCTAGAGCTTGGTATGACTGCCTTTGTACATATCTTTTGGAAAATGGCTTTAAAAAGGGGAGTGCTGACACGACACTGTTTCTATTACATAATGGAAGTGAATTTTTGATTGTTCAGATTTATGTGGATGATATTATTTATGGTGCTACTAATGAACTCTTGCGCGAGAAATTTGAACAAGTCATGCAGGCTAAATTCGAGATGAGCTTGGTTAGAGAATTGAAATATTTTCTTGGATTCCAAATCAAGCAAAGCAGTGATGGTATTTTTATTTCACAAACCAAGTATGTGTTGGAACTGTTGAAGAAATTTGGAGTTGAGAACTCCAAACCATTGAGAACTCCTATGAGCCCATCAACAAAGTTGGACAAAGACGAGAAAGGAATTGATGTTGATCAGAAAAAATATCGAGGGATAATTGGTTCACTTCTCTATCTTACTGCTTCTAGACCTGATATTATGTTTTCTGTGTGTTTGTGTGCACGTTTTCAATCTGATCCTAAAGAATCTCATTTGAAAGCCACTAAACGAATTTTGAGATATCTTTCACACACACACAAATTTGGATTATGGTACCCTTCTTGTGAAAATTTTGATTTAGTTGGCTATTCTGATGCTGATTATGCTGGTTCATTGGTTGACAGGAAAAGCACTAGTGGGACATGTTTCATGCTAGGACATTCATTAGTTTCATGGTCAAGTCGAAAACAGAATTATGTTGCATTATCCACCACTGAAGTAGAATCTATTGCTTTAGCAAGTTGTTGTGCTCAAATTTTATGGATGATGCAAACTCTTTCTGATTTTGACTTAGTTTATAAACAAGTTCCATTAAAATGTGATAGTAAAAGTGCAATAGACTTGTCAAATAATCCTGTTCATCATCCACGCACAAAACACATTGATGTGAGACACCACTTTCTTAGAGATCACATTGCTAAGGAAGACATTTGCATTGTATATATTTCAACTGAGGCTCAACTTGCTGATATTTTCACAAAACCCCTCCCCGAAGACAGATTTTCCAGATTACGTTTGGATTTGGGGATTATAGAAATTGACTAATCATTTTCCCTTTTTTAGTTGAAATATTCTTGGATATATACTTTCAACTTCAATTTCTAGGATTCAAACCAGTTTTGGATATTATCCAAAGATTGATTCGAATATGGTATTCAGTATTGGATATTACATAATATAATTAACTTGGTAACTTATTCCACGATCATTTCTATTTCTACCATCTTTCTGTCGTTCATAATGGTTTTGTAAAATGAGAAGAGTGGATTATTTTTTTTAATTTTTTTTAATAATGATAATAACTCTCATGCATCCATTCTCATTTAAAAGTCCTTATGGTTATGCATGGATGGAGCATGTGAGTGAATTATTTTTATCATTACTCCATTCTCATTTAAAAGTCCTTATGGTTATGCATGGATGGAGTATGGTAACTAAGTATTCTGGTCTCACTTAAAAGTCCGGATGCTTAGACTAATAAGTAACTGCTAATCCCATTTAAAAGTCCTTATGGTTATGCGTGGTTAGTAAGTGCTTATTTTTGTGCTTAAAGGTCAAATTAATTTTAAAATATCTCTCTTCTTATTATACAAAAACTGAATCATCGATCCATTCTCTACAATGTGGAAATTATTATCTTGTTATGATATATTATTTTTTGTTCCTACTGTTCCATTGTTTTTTGTCAGTCTTTTGATAATGACAAAAGGGGGAGAAGAACAAGATTTTGATAAGGAAGTAAATATTTTTTGGAATACTTCAACAAATTTGTTAAATGCTGTTAGTTAATTTTCTTTAATTCTTTTATTCTTCTATAATTCTCTAAATCTTGTAAATAGGGAGTGGTCTCAGTTGTAGGGGGAGCATTCATATAAGGGGAGCTAAATATTTCATGCTCAATCACATTTATTAGAATTTCAAAATCTTTAATATATATGTTTGTCGTCATCAAAAGGGGGAGATTGTTTGATGTGAATTTTTGTTTGATGATAACAAATATATATATATCAATATGTGTTTGCAGATTGTACTATATACATATAGGAATAAATATTCATATTGAATAATAATACTATTGCACAGAATTTATATAATTCAATCGGTATTTTTATTCAATATAATATTTTACAAAGTTTTCAGCTCTCTCTATATACATATACCTTCTTATACATTTAATATTCATATTTTCTCTCACTACAACACACAACACTATACATTTTACAAAACCATTAATCTACATCTATCTGCATTGTCCAGCTCCAGTTCTAGTCCTGTCTCCTGTGTACCTGTATAATTAGCAACTACAGCAGTAATCTGAAAATAAACAAATTTGAATTTTCAAAAATATAAATTTGTTTTTATTGGTGCCTCGGTTATTTGGGTTGTGTGTCATCATTTACATTTGAATTCACCACACACAAAGTCGTGCACATAGATATATACACTTGTATTCCTATCAGGGACAGGTAATCATAAGTGGCTACAATACACATGGGTACATTCATACACGTGTGCACTGCCTCGCCAACTCGTGTGCGCAGCCAACAAAAGCAAGCATGCAAACAGAAAAACCAGAGCACGACCAAGTATGGAAGTGACTCAAAACAGAAAGCACAATGTGAAGACAACAAGTAAAGCTGAAATGCAAAATTTTATCAATCAGTTACTCAATGCATGCAACATGAATGCATCCAGATGACACAATGCTCAAAGACACAGTACACATATGACACAAGACTGCAAACAAGTATTGAAACCAGCAATATGGAAAAAGGGCAGTGGGCAGGTACAATGCCATCAGACCAAATGCAAGACCAAAGTGCAACAGATACACATGAATGTGGAGACCTCAAGTAAAGCAAGCCGCCAATCATCAGAGAAGCAAAGAGCAACAAATTCGATCGGCATCATCAAAGACCACCGAAGCCCTAATTCAGATCGAACAAAGAAAGCAACGGCCGTCAACAAATACGATCGGCATCGTCAAAGATCACCGAAGCCCTAATTCAGATCGAACAAAGAAAGCAACGGCCGCCATTTTCTTCACAAGCCAGAGAAAAAAAAAGGGGGATTGGGTTAAAGAATAAGAATGGGTCGGCCTTGTTTTTATTAAAGGGGCTTTAGTTATTTAATTAAGGGTTTAGTTTTTCAAATAGGGTTTAATGTTAAAATAAAGTTTTTAGTTTTTTCTCTCTCTTATTTTATGTTCTTTTCGATTTAAATCTTGGTAAATCACCACCTGGGTTTTAGGTTGTGTCAGATTGTCTAGTTAGGATTAGTTCAGTGAGCAGGGTGTGCGAGTTTGCCAAACTCTATAGGCGGTAGCAGGGTGTGCGAGTCTGTTAGAGTGTTTGTAAGCGGAAGACTGTTTAATCCTAATAGAAATCTGGGAATGCAGCAGTAGGCAGGGGTTGCCGAAGCTGGGTAAATTTTGTGTGTGATTTACTTTTCAGCATATTTACTTCTCTACAGATTGTTTTTTGTTTAATTCGAGAAAATTTGCTATAACCCTATTCAACCCCCCCCCCCCTCTAGGGTTAATCTAGATCCTACACAGGTTTGCTTGATGAATTTTGAAAAAGCTTGGAACAGGAGTCTTGGTGAATCTATATATGTATGGAATCTTTTGTCTATTGAATTTTTGAATGTATGGATAAACATGTCTTCACGACCGTCTAATGTGATGATGTTGTAACTGTACTAACTCTGATGTGTAATGACTATGTAATAACTATGTGATGTATTATATTTTTTTTCCGTTTCCGATGTGAGATTATGATGTTGTTGTTTTCTTTCTATCTATTCTCCTTTCTACCTATTTTTTCTTAATGATGATACGTCTTTCTATGGAATGAAAGGCGGGTCATCACACTTGGTATCAGAGCGCTAAGTTGAGATAATACCTAGGCTTTGGAGTAATATCTATCTTGAGAGCGTGTACTTGTAATTTTTATATTCCTATATACCTATCTGATTATTGGATTACCTGTCCAAGTTGCCAACATGAGTTCTAGAGGAAGGAGAGGAAGAGTTGTTGGAAGCACGACGACCACTAATGGAAGAGGTCCGAATGCTAGCGAGGCTGTAAATCCAACACCGCCTCGAGTAAGTTTTGCCGCATTGTGTAAGGATTTCACCAATCTGGGAGGAAGACCTTTTAAAGGATCAGAGTCCACCATTGAAGTTCAGGCTCGGTTACGCTTGTGTGAGCGAATTTTTAAGAGTTTGGATCTGTCAGATGAGAAAAAGAGAATTGATGGCATCGTGGCAACTTCAAGAAGGAGCTAAGAGCATGATGGGATGCAGTTACAGTGAATATTTCAAAGGATGATATTTCTTGGAGTAAGTTTAAGGAACTGTTTGAGGAACAGTTTATGCCTACAACTAGGAAGTCTTATCTGTATAGAGACTTTTTTGATCTGAAGCAAGGGAGTATGTCTGAGACTAAGTTTAATGAATTGTCTCGCTATGGACCTGGTTTGATCGACACACCCCTCAAGAAGAATGAGATGTTTGTGCGGGGAATGAGGCTCGAGTTCCACGTGAAGGTGACGGCTCATCTCAAAGTATCATTCATGGAATTGATTGACATGGCATTGCGGTATGAGGAGCTTATGAATAAGAAACCCCTGACATCTGCAGCAGCACCAAGTGGAACTTCTTCTAATCCGAACAAAAGGAAATTCAAACCAAATTGGAAGAAGGAAGCCAAAGGGAAATAGGGAGGAAATAATGGAGCTCGTAAGTGTTATGTGTGTCAGAAAGAGGTTCATTTGGCTAAGTAGTGTCCCAAAGGTAGAACTCAGCAGCAGCATCAGCAACGTCAGAGTGGACTCGGTTCAGCATTGGTTCAGAAATCTTTATGTTTCAACTGTCAACAGCCAGGGCACATGGTGAAGGCTTTTTCGCTTCTTCAGAGAGCTCAGCCAACTAAGGTGGTTGCTATTCAAGAAGGACCGTCAACTTCTTCAGATAGGAAAGGCAAAGGCGTTTTGGAAGGTACTTTTCTTTAGATGGCATTTTTGTTAGAGTTTTGTTTGATTCTGGTGCATCCCTTAGTTTTATTTCATTGGATACGGTAGAGAAGTTTCATCTTTCCCCTAGTGTGGTAGACCGCCCTATTTTTGTATCTAATCCTATAGAGGGAGTGACCCAGTTAGTTAAAATCCGTAGAGGCCTAAGGATTTCTTATCTGTCTCATAGTTTCGCTTGCAACCCATTTGTATTGGATTTCAAAGAGTTTGACCATATTATGGGAATGGATTGGTGGATAAGAACAAGGCTGTTTTGATTTGTGAGGAGAGAACTGTGACTTGGAAACTTAGTTGGGAAGGACCGCAAAAGTGACTAGCGATAATTTTGGAGTTCACTTGAGTAATCTTTTGCATAGAATTGAGGCATCTTCGAAAGGCGTAGAATCCATCAAAGTGGTTAGAGATTTTCCAGATGTCTTCGAGGAAGTTAAAGGTTTGCCCCCGCATCGCAAGATAGAGTTTCAGATCGACTTAGTTCCAGAAGCAGTAGCTATTGTTCAACCCAGTAGAAGGATGGCGCCAAGAGAGAGAGAAGAGTTGGTGAAGCAGACCCAAGATTTCTTAGAGAGAGGTTTGACCCGGCCTAGTTATTCTAGTTGGGGTTCTGCTGTAGTCTTTGTGACCAAGTCGGATGGGTCATGAAGATTCTGTGTGGATTATCGGGAGTTGAATAAGGTTACTATTAGGAATAAGTATCCTTTTCCCCACATAGATGATCTTTTTGATCAACTCCATGGAGCTTCTGTTTCTCCCAGTTGGATCTAGCTTCGGGTTTCCACCAGTTAAGGGTAGCTAAGGACAGTATACCCTTGACTGCGTTCAAGGGACCCCATTGTTTTTATGAGTGGCTGGTTATGCCTTTTGGGCTAACCAATGCTCCTGCCTATTTTGTGGATCTGATGAACCGAGTTTTCTGCGATGTGTTGAACAAGTTCGTGCTCGTTTTCATCGACGACATTCTCGTCTACTCTAGGTCTGAGGAGGAGCATAAGCAACATTTGGAAATAGTGTTAGAGACTTTGAGGAGGCATGTTCTGAAGGCTAAGTTTTCGAAGTGCCATTAGAGGAAGTCGGAAGTTATATTTTTGGGGCATATTGTATCTGGTGAGGATATTTCTGTAGATCCGGCCAAGGTAGCAGCTATTGAAGAGGGGAAGCAACCGCAGACCCCTACGGAAGTCCATATTTTTCTGGGTTTGGCAGGGTACTACAGGAAATTTATCAGGGACCACTCTAGGATTTCCTCACACTTAACCAAGTTGACTACGAAAGAAGCAAAGTTTAAGTGGACCACCAAGTATGAAGAGGCATTCCTAGATTTGAAGGCAAGGCTGACCAGTGCACCTGTTCTAGCTATTCCTGATGGTAAGAGTAAGTTCGAAGTCTACATGGATGCTTGTGGAGTTGGGCTGGGTGCAATGCTTATGCAGAATGGGAAAGTGATTGCGCATGCGAGCAGACAGTTGAAGCCACATGAAAAGAATTACGCTACGCATGATCTGGAATTATTGGCCATCGTTTTTTTGAAGATCTGGAGGCACCATCTGTTGGGAGAGAAGTTCGAGCTTTTCACGGATCGTAAACCATTGAAGTAACTTTTCTCCTAGAAGGATCTGAATTTGAGGCATCAGAGGTGGGTAGAATTTTTGGCATCGTATGATCTGGATATCCTCCATACTCCAGGGAAAGCGAATGCAGTGGCGGATGCTCTGAGTAGAAATGCAGTTCTGTCTATTTTGGAAGTTGTTCCATCTCTTTTTGAAAGGATTGCGAGCAAGCAGGGATCGGATAGAAGATTGAGTGAAATCATTAGGAGAGTCAAGAATGGTCAATGTTCCAGTTTTGATATTGATGACCTAGAAACTTTGAGAATCATCTGGAGGATTTGTGTTTCGAATTTCAAGGATTTGAAGCAAGAAGTTTTGTCAGAGAGTCATCGCTCCAGGTTGAGTATCCATCCGAGGATGTCAAAGATGTATAAGGATATGAAGAGAGTTTTCTGGTGGCCGAACATGAAGAAGGATGTTGCCGCTTTCGTGAATGGATATGCGATCTGTCAGCAAGTGAAAGGTGATCAATAGAAGACCGCAGGATTGTTGCAGCCTTCGAAAGTCCCTAAGTGGAAGTGGGAAATGATATCTATGGATTTCGTTGATGGTTTGCCAAGGATCAAAAAAGGAAATGAAGGAATATGGGTAATCGTAGACTGGCTGTCCAAGAGTGCCCATTTTGTTTCGGTTAAGGCAACCAGAACTGCAGCATCTTTGGCAGAAATTTTCTTGAAGGAGATCGTCAGGCTGCACGGAGTCCCCGTCAGTATAGTAAGTGACCGTGATCTAATCTTTACCAGTAAATTTTGGGAGGCTTTGCAGATAGCTTTGGGTACAAGATTGAGTTTAAGTACAGCCTATCATCCCCAGACCGACGGACAAACGGAAAGGCTGAATCGAATTCTTAAGGATATGTTGAGGGCTTGTGTTCTGGATTTCGGTGGATCTTAGGAGGACCATATGCAATTTTGTGGAATTCTCGTACAATAATAATTATCAGGTGAGTATCAAGATGGCACCCTATGAAGTTTTGTATGAAAGACCTTGTCACCTTCTTATTAGGTAGAATCAGGAGATCATCTAATTCTTGGTCCAGATTTGATTCGAGAGGCATCTACGAAGGTGGAGCTAGTCAAAAAGAGAATAAAAGCAACCCAGGATCGCCAGAAGAGTTATGTGAACAAGAGAAGGAGGCAATTGGAATTCAAAATCGGATATTTGGTTTTTGTCAAGGTTTCCCTGATAAAAGGAGTGGTCGGGTTCGAAAAGACTGGAAAGCTTGCCCCGAGATATATTGGACCGCTCCGAGTGCTCAAGAGAATTTGTGCTTTGGCCTACAAGATTGAATTGCCGGTGCGGATGGCTGAAATTCACAATGTTTTTCACGTATCTCATCTAAGGAAGTACGTGTTCGACCTATCTTTAGTTGTGGAGCCGGCAGTGCAGGAGGATTTAGAGATCGAACCGGACTTATTTATGGTTCGACATTCAGTCCATATAGTCGATCAAGATGAGAAGCAGCTCAGAAAAAAGTGGTAAAGCTGGTCAAGGTTCAGTGGAGCAAGGATCACAGAGATTGTACCTAGGAAACTCTAGATAGTTTTAGGAAAGCCTATTCGGATTTGTATCCGGATAGCTAGTAATGTTTGTTTGAATGAATTGTTTGTTTGGTTGTTAATGTTTGGCTGATATGTATGCTTGAAGGGTTTGAAATAAAAGTTTTTGGATTATCTTTTGCTTTTAAATTTCGGGGATGAAATTCTTTGAAGGGGGAGGAATGTGATATCCCTGAATTTCAATCAAATCATATGTGATAATTTTATTTTATAAATTATTTAAAATAGGCAAAATTTTCTTTTAAAACAAATAAATTATGTGTTGTTTATATATGTATATATATATGTGTGTGAGTTGATTTTAGAATTGAATTTGAATTTGAATCTGGAATTCAAAAGATAAATATCTTAAAATAAATTGGATTTAAAAATATTACATATATATATATAAGATTTTTATTAGTATATAATTAGTTTTATATTATTTTATTTTAAAGATTTTATAAATATAAATTAAGGAAATGTATTAAATAAATAGAAAATTAATATAAGGATTTATAAAAACATATTAAAAATTTATTAACACATGTAAAATACAAGTGTAAGATTTGTAGCATGTAGTTTAACAAATGTAAGCAAATTTTATCATGCAAATTACAAATGTCATGTAATTATATTTTCTTTACGTTTTTAAATACAAGATAAATCAAGGCTATAAATATCTATACCATTCTCTTCTCTATTCTTTTTATATATTCATTTTTCAAAACTAAGAAAAATCAGAAGTCTATAACAAAATAAACAAACCAAAAAAAATCTAAAGCAATCAACTATCTCAAATCTCGGCAAGTAAATTCATTTCAGTTTTAAAACAAGATCATCTCAACTAAGCTTCAGATCAAAAGAAATATCCAGTTTTCAAAAGATCGCAGCATTCCAGTTTATAACTTCTTTGTTCAACATTATTCTGGTGAGTAAACCTTCTTTTAAAATCTTGAATCTGTTTAAGCTTGCTTGCATGTGACAATATTTGATGTATGTGGTGGAAATATTTGTTGTATTAATGTAAATTTGCTTGCATGTCTGTGTATATATATGTAGATGTATATGTGCATGTCTAGAATAAGGATATATCCTCTGTTCTTGTTTAACAGGTTTTCAAACTTTTCAAAAATCAAGATCTCATCCTCTAATTCCTTTTAGACCTTGTTGTTTAAAAAAATTTGTTTAAAATAGTATGATCTTAAATTTAAAAATAGTTTTAAGTATGATTAGTTTATAAATTTCTGGAAAATCAAGAAAAAAAAACAGTGGAAACAATAAAACATGTTAAATTCAAACATCACAATTCTTCGATTCACCTATGTAACCTAAATCACCTTCGAAAATCATGATTTTTAAAAGTTAAATCAGGATTTTTAGATTGGTTTTGAGTGAGAAATTAGTGGTTGATCAGAAAAGGGATTTTGTGCATTTTCTGGTGATCGGAGGGTGGTGAGGCCTCGAATTCATGGCTGGAGCTTGCCTGGAGGTAGGCGAACTAGGGAAAATGGATGTTTGATTTTAGATCACCGTGGCAGCGGCAGATCATCGGAGTAGGGTTTTAGTCCAGGTTTTGTTCGAGGTTGGGAATTAGGCTACTGCATCATCACAGGAGCATCGGACTCGGTCGGGCGTGGAGGAAATGAAGCGGGGGTCTTCGGCGAGGCTATGGATGAGGTGGCAAGAACTCTGGTGATCGGTGTCATCAGGACGAAGTGGTTCTTGGGTGTTGAGTTCTGTCCCAGTTTGACCATGTTTGCTTGATGTCGATTTTGTGGTTATGTTGAAGATTGGATGGTCAGAATCGAAGGTGGAGATGGCCATCGATGTGCTGGAGGGTGCAACGATGACCGAAATGGCTACATTCATGGGTGCACGTGCACGAGGATCTGTTATCAGTGAATTTGGATAAGATGGAGTGGGCTCGGGGTTTATCTCGAGGAAATGTTGATTCTGCTCGGGTTCATCTTCGAGTATGTACGCGAGTGGATTAACATGTTAACAGTTTTAAAGTTTTAACTTAACAAGTTTTAAAAAAAAGGAAAAGAAGAAATTCTCGGGGTTGGACTCGGGTAAGAACCGGGTTGAACTCGGGTAGATAATTTTAAAAGTTTTAAATTTAAATAAAAGCAAGTTTTTAAAACTTAAAATAAATCTTTAAACTATTTCTTAAATCAATGGCTTTTAATAATAGAATGTTTTGAATATTTGGTTTAAGAAAAGTTGTATGTTTTGTTTTAACTTAAATTTATTAAGTTAAATTCTTAAGTTTATTTTAAACTTAAATTAAATGTGTAATTAAGTAAGTTAATTAAAATAGTAATTTTTTTTAATTTATATGTTAATGATAATTATTTCCAAGATTTTTAATTAAGTTTTTAATGATAATTTAGTAGTTAATTAAGATTAATTAAGAATTTAGGTAATTATAGATTGATTAAATTAATGAATTAATTAAAGAGAAATTAATTTATTAATTAATAATTTAAGGATAAGTTAATTAATGATTAAAGATTAATAAAACAAGTAATCAAGGGTTAATTAATTTGTAACTAAGGATTAATTAATTAGTAATTTAGGATTAAATAAATTAGCAATTAAGGGTTTATTAATGATTAATTAAGATTTATTAATTAATAATTAAGATTTATTAATTAATAATTAAGGTTTATTAATTAATAATTAATGAATTATTTAATTTGTAATTAAAGAAGAATTAATCAGTAATTAAAAATTAATTGATTAATAAAAGTAATTAAAAGATGATTAATTAATACAATAATTAATTAAAATGGTTTGTAATTAAATTAATGATTAATTAAGCAGGTTAGTAAGTAATTCATAAGTAATTAATTTAATTTGAGTTAATTAAATTAATTATAATTATGGGATTAATAAATCTTGCTTATGGATGATTGATTGAATAGAATGTCTAGATTGATTGATATTTATAATATGATAATCTGTAATGTTCTATGATGTGAAATACTTTGGATATAGCTGTGATAAATGTGAGTTGTTTATCTGTGCTGAATTGCCTTGTGTATACAAAGTTCTGAATGTAATTAAATTGTTTAAACCTTAAACAACTTGACCTTAAAAGAAACATTTGGATTTCGATAAGACCGGGATCGGATATCAAATTTGATTACCCGAAAACCACATCGATCCAAGTTAAACGATAGGTCATGAAATCTCAACTGAAGATCGAGATGAAGTTTCAGAGTACAAGGGCTATTTTTCGTTAACTCTGAGAGTGATTCCAAAACGAGTGTAACAAAGATAGTGCCTTCGGTTTCGTTCGAACCCATAATGAACTTGTATGAATGAATGCTATCAGAACATCATCAATGGAGGACGATGAGCATGCCAAGATAAGCGTTCTTAAAGGTAACTGTAGCCTCAAGCCTCATCAACCGGAAATGGCTAAAACAAAGGAGGTGCTCGCAAGGCTAAGTGGGTAGTGTTGGGGATGCAGATTAAGGATCTTAAGGCAGAAATAACACTAGAGGGGGGTGAATAGTGTTTTAAAGAATATATGAACTATATGACTAAATTAAAACTTTCAACACAAATCTAAACAGAATTCTAACACAGAATGATCACAGAACATATAACAAATGCAAATAGTAAAGTAAAGCAAGTAAAAGAAAAGAACACGCCGGATTTTATACTGGTTCGGATTCCTCCTACATCCAGTCCTGCACCAAGGCAATATCCTTGTACAGATTTTTATAAGCCAATATCCAAATTACAACCCTCAATTTCTAAGGCCTTGAGGAACCCTCTTATCTCCGAGTCTGGGGTAAACTCTCTTGATTTACGGGACACAAGATCACCCTAATACTTCTTAATAACAATCATTTTGAATGGATAGACTCTATGGACTTTTTGAATACAAATTAATCATATAACTCTGAATAGCACTTTGATCTTTAGTAGAATGATGGAGAATCAAATAGAGAGAGTATCTAAATGATTTCCTATTGAGAATTTGGCAGAATGATGGCACGATCTTTAAAATATGAAGTTTTATGGATATGTAATGGTGGAGAAGAAAGAGTGAAGAAAATTAGAAAGTAGTTGTTAAAAAAAATTCATTTTGGAAGCCTTTATATAGATGCACAACAGTCATAACCATTGGCTAAAGGTTTTTGAACGAATGAACACTTGTTTTGAAAATTGAATTTTGAATCCAACTGTCACCATGTCGACATTGGGTATCCCCATATGTCGACATCCCTCAGTTCAAAATTATAGAGATGTTGTTTTGTAAAGACAATTGAATTTAAAAAAAGTTGAAACTTCTCTGAAGCAAAGTAAAGTGCTTAAACAATATTTTGAGATAGAGAATGAATATAAAACATTATTTTAAATATATGCATATAATAGATATAGACCGTCAATTATATAAGTAATATTTAAAATCAGAATAAGTTTTGATGTTTTAAAAATAGATGTTTTTAAAATCAGAATAGAGGAATATTTCAAGGCTAAAACAAAGTTTGAAAATCTTTTTGAAAACATGATTTTGAAAGCTAAAATATTTTGAAAACAGATTTAAACACATTTTGAAAAATCTATTCAAACTGAAATTGCAAGAACCTTCCTATAGAGCTCCTCCATAGGACTCGAGAACTTGTACAAAGTAGTTTAAATAATTTTGATTTTCGTGGGTTTGTAAGCCACTTGTCGTAGGTTTGTAAGCTACTTGTCGTGGGTTTGTAAGCCACTGGTTTCGATAGAAATTGGGTTCCATCCTAAAAGAAAATTGGAAGAAAGATGAGAGTGCTATTATGAAGTTTTAACAAAATACTAGGCACTTAACTTGAGATCTTGAAACTTTTTTCTCTAGAGTCTTGAATCTTGAATCTCTAATCTTCATCTTGATGCTTGAGTCTTTATACTGATCAGTCTTCGATGATACCTGCATATACTTCCTATATATATATATATATATGGAAATGTTAGTATATATTTTATAAAGTAAAGTATAATAACTATATAAGGTTGTTGTCACCAAAAAATCATCAACTCAGTTCCTAACAATCTCCTCCTTTTTGATGATGACAACCTTTATTTATAAAATATTCTTACCATACCATAACTCCGTGACTTCTTCTTAAAACTACAACTCCCCCTTACTCCATGACTCCCTCTTACACCAAGCACATATATTTTTTATAACTTTCTCCCCCTTTGTCATCAACAAAAACTATTAACTACTTAAGAATTCAAGAATGATTAGTATGAACAAATAATATGTATAGAACAAGCATGAAACAATGAGTATAAGTGAACACATTTTAGTTATTACAACATATATAAGAACATACATAAACACAAACAAACAAAACAATTTAAAACAAAGAATAAAATGAAGGTACACTTTAATGGCGATCCTTAACTATAGGAGACTTATGAATCGAACAATTGGGGTAGTGAGACAAAAGTTTCCACGTTGTTCAATTATGTTTCCATTAGTATCAACAAGGATCTCACCAACGCAAATAACGCTCTCGTTCGTATTCATAGGGACTTCGGGTTAAGGTAAAGGTTGATCTTCCTCTTGGTCTTCTTGTGGTTCTTCCATAGGTTCTTCTTCCTCGGATTCCATGGCTTGTGAAGAGTCTTCAATATTAATAGGATTTGTACGGTTGTCCATAAGAAATTTTTGTACATTCCTAATAATATTCCCTTACCTTTGTTGTTCTCTAGCCATCCTAAGTTGACTTACTTGAATTTCAGTCATCAATCGAAGGATATCTTTCATCTTCTCCTGCAATTTCATCACTCGAGCGTGCGTAGTTCGTTGAAATGGACCAGAATGAGGAGATGTGGGTGAAGTGGGTTCATTAGTAGAAGGGGAGGCCATTATTTTATTGTTTCAGAAGTTATTTACACAGAATATAGTGAAGAAAGAGGAGAGAAAACGAAATAAATAGATAAATAACCAAATAACTAACTTTGGAGGGAAATTCAATTTTCAATTTTTGTTGGGTATGTCGACATCATGAGATGGGGCATGTTAACATGTCCTTTAGAAAAAGTGTAATTTTTATTTTGAATTTTTATTGATTATTATATTATGTTATTTTATATTTCAGATTTTGAACAAATACCTAATTCTCTTCTAAACTTAGTAAAATTCTGTTCGGTTAATGGTTTAGTTAATATATCAGCAATTTGTTTTTCAGTATTTATATAATCTATAGTTATTATTTCTTTAGTTATATTATCTCTAAGAAAATGATGTCTTATATCAATATGTTTAGTTCTAGCATGATGAGTTGGATTTTTAGATAGATTTATTGCACTAGTATTATCACACTATATTGGTGATTTACTTATGTTAATTCCAAAATCTTTTAAAGTTTGTTGCATATATAAAACTTGTGAACAGGCCAGAGCAGCAGATATATACTCTGCTTCAGTTGTTGACAAGGAAACGGTATTTTGTTTCTTGCTGAACCAGGAAACCAGTGAGTGTCCTAGAAAGTGACAAGTTCCACTTGTACTCTTTCGGTCTGATTTACAACCAGCATAATCAGCATCACAATATGATATTAAATCAAAAGTATTATTTTTTAAATTAAAAACTCTAAATGCTTTGCTTCTATTAGAATAACCAATAAAGAATCCTTTATCAGCTTTTGGTTCAAATTTATCTAAATTATCTTTTGTATTAAGTATAAAACATTTACTCCCAAAGACTTTAAAATAAGAAACTATAGGTTTCTTATTATAAAGTAATTCATATGGAGTTTTATTTGTTAATGGTCTAACTAAAATTCTATTTAATATATAACAAGCTGTAGCAACTGCTTCAGCCCAAAAATGTTTAGTTAAATTACTATCAGAAAGCATTGTACGAGCACACTCTTGAATCGTTCTATTCTTACGTTCTACTACTTCGTTTTGTTGTGGAGTTCTTGGAAATGAAAAGTTGTGAGTAATTCCCTTTTGAGTACAGAAATTCTCAAAATTTTCATTTTCAAATTCACCACCGTGATCACTTCGAATAGTTTTAATTCCGAAAGAATGTTGTTTTTGAATTCTTTTAGAAAAGTTTTTAGATATTTCAAAAGCATCACTTTTATGTTTTAAAAATATTGTCCAAGTATATCTTGAATAATCATCTACTATAACAAAAAAATATTTACTATGGTTAATTGATTGAACTTGAGATGGACCAAATAAATCTAAATGAAGTAATTCTAGAGGACTAGAGGTAGAAATAGCATCTTTTGAGTTAAATGAACTTTTCTTAAGTTTTCCTAATTGACAAGCATTACAAATACTATCTACTTTAAAGTTTAACTTGGGTAGACCTCTAACTAAGTCAAGTTTTGATATCCTAGATAATAATTTGAAATTCAAATGGCCAAATCTTTTATGCCAAATCCAAGGATCACTTGTATTAGCCAAAAGACATAGATTATCATTTGAAATTTTCATACTAAGGATATAAATATTTTTCTTCCTAATTCCTTCAAAAATTATATTAGACCTATCATCTTCAATGTGACATTTATCTTTTTCAAATTTAATTTTAAAACCTTTATCGCAAAGTTGACTTATACTAAGTAGGTTATGTTTTAAGTTCCTAACTAATAAAACATCAGAAATAAGTAAAGTTTTAGAGTTACCGACATTGCCGACGCCAACCACATATCCTTTAGAGTTGTCACCAAAATTGACTAATCCACCATCTTGATAAGTAATGTCGTTGAGTATCTCGGGATTTCCAGTCATGTGCCTCGAACAGCCACTATCAAGTATCCATTTAGCTTTCTCAATTTGCACAGTTTGTCCATTGGGTGTTGATTCGTCAAAAGCCACATAACATGTCTGTCCCTGCATAACACACCAATTCGGTAGATAACTTGATTTTTCAAAATAACTATATGCAAACTTGTGATACTTTGATGAAATGCATAGATTCAAAATAGTTTTAACACAATTTTCCAAAAATGCCATTTTTATATTTTTCAAGTTTCAGATTATGAAAACAATGAAAACCAATGCTCTGATACCAATTGTTGGGGATGCGGATTAAGGATCTTAAGGCAGAAATAACACTAAAGGGGGGTGAATAGTGTTTTAAAGAATATATAAACTATATGACTAAATTAAAACTTTCAACACAAATCTAAACAGAATTCTAACACAGAATGATCACAGAACATATAACAAATGCAAATAGTAAAGTAAAGCAAGTAAAAGGAAAGAACACACCGGATTTTATACTGGTTCGGAATCCTCCTACATCCAGTCCTGCACCAAGGCAATATCCTTGTACAGATTTTTAAAAGCCAATATCCAAATTACAACACTCAATTTCTAAGGCCTTGAGGAACCCTCCTATCTCCGAGTCTGGGGTAAACTCTCTTGATTTACGGGACACAAGATCACCCTAATACTTCTTAATAACAATCCCTTTGAATGGACAGACTCTGTGGACTTTTTGAATACAAATTAATCCTATAACTCTGAATAGCACTTTGATCTTTAGTAGAATGATGGAGAATCAAATAGAGAGAGTATCTAAATGATTTCCTATTGAGAATTTGGCAGAATGATGGCACGATCTTTAAAATATGAAGTTTTATGGATATGGAATGGTGGAGAAGAAAGAGTGAAGAAAATAAGAAAGTAGTTGTTAAAAAAATTCGTTTTGGAAGCCTTTATATGGATGCACAACAGTCATAACCATTGGCGAAAGGTTTTTGAACGAATGGACACTTGTTTTGAAAATTGAATTTTGAATCCAACTGTCACCATGTCGACATGGGGTATCCCCATATGTCGACATCCCTCAGTTCAAAATTATAGAGATGTTGTTTTGTAAAGACAATTGAAGTTAAAACAAGTTGAAACTTCTCTGAAGCAAAGTAAAGTGCTTAAACAATATTTTGAGATAGAGAATGAATATAAAACATTATTTTAAATATATGTATATAATTGATATAGATCGTCAATTATATAAGTAATATTTAAAATCAGAATAAGTTTTGATGTTTTAAAAATAGAAGTTTTTAAAATCAGAATAGAGGAATATTTCAAGGCTAAAACAAAGTTTGAAAATCTTTTTGAAAACATGATTTTCAAAGCTAAAACATTTTGAAAACAGATTTAAAAACATTTTGAAAAATCTATTCAAACTGAAATTGCAAGAACCTTCCTACAGAGCTCCTTCATAGGACTCGAGAACTTGTACAAAGTAGTTTAAATGATTTTGATTTTCGTGGGTTTGTAAGCCACTTGTCGTATGTTTGTAAGCTACTTGTCGTGGGTTTGTAAGCCACTGGTTTCGGTAGAAATTGGGTTCCATCCCAAAAGAAAATTGAAAGAAAGATGAGAGTGCTATTATGAAGTTTTAACAAAATACTAGACACTTATCTTGAGATCTTGAAATCTTGATTCTCTAGAGCCTTGAATCTTGAATCTCTAATCTTCATCTTGATGTTTGAGTCTTTATACTGATCAGTCTTCGATGATACCTGCATATACTTCCTATATACATACATGCATATATATATATATATATATATATATATATATGGAAATGTTAGTATATATTTTACAAAGTAAAGTATAATAACTATATAAGGTTGTTGTCATCAAAACATCATCAACTCAGTTCCTAACAGGTAGCATCCAAGTAGGATAAGATTTTCCCCTGTCTAGAGGTCCCTTTATTCGGCTGTGTGGGCGGTTGTTGGCCACAACCACGGGGTTATCTAATTCGGACTAAGGGGTAGCTCTAGTTTTGTGTTGTAGGGGATCAGGGTGGATCCTTGTACAGTGATCTAGACCTCGTACTGTGACGGACGGTACCCCAGTAACCCTTCCATTATATGGATCCAATCTCCAATAGGTGATCTCTGACTTGATTGTATACCTATGTATGCTGGAATTTAATAATGTAATAATTTCGGCTATGTGAATATTTAGTTAAAAACCCAGGCACTATTATAATATAACCAGATTTCCTTTCAAATGCTTTGGTTATCGTAAAGGAAAAACTTGTTCGTGTTTATTTGCTGAGAGTCTTACGAGATACCTTTTATTTCAAAGGTTTTCAAGTTAAACAACTTAACCGTTTACTCACACCAGACTCATGTCTGACCCGGAGTTTATTATGTTTTCTTAAACTCTTGGGTATTCAAATTTTTATGAGTAGCTAAGTGATCAGGTTTGCTTGATGAATTTTGGAAAAGCTTGGAGCAGGAGTCTTGGCGTATCTATATATCTATTTCCACTGTGTTGGAATCTTTTGTCTGTTGTATTTTGGAATGTAATGGATAGACAGGTCTTCACAACTAACTAATGTGATGATGTTGTAACTGTATCAACTCTGATGTGTAATGACTATGTAATAACTATGTGATGTATTATATTTTTTTCCGTTTCCACTGTGAGATTCTGATATTTGTTTTCTTTCTTTGTACCTATTCTCTTTTCTACCTATTTTTTTCTTAATGATGATACGTCTTTCTGTGGAGTGAAAGGCGGGTCGTCACAATTGAAATAGAGTTTGAATTATGAATAATTATATTGAAAAATTTCAATGTTGGGTATATTATACATTGAGATTTGAATAAAATGGATTTTATTTGGTATTAATCAAGTTTAGATATATAATTATTTGAATTGTACGTATATAAAAGTTTCATAAGTAGATTTAAACAAATTTATGTGTATAAAAATTTGATTCTTGTAAGTTTATAAGTATTATTCAAAAATCGATTTTTTATCAAGTTTTATACGAATTGTTTTTACTTGATATGAATATATATTAAAAATCACGTCCTCATATTTGCATTCACATATAGGCATAAATTCGAATTATATTATGAAATTATATATTACAATCAACGGATATGATTTAAAATAATTTATTTAGGTATACAGGTATTAAAAATCTAATTTCAT
Source organism: Allium cepa (assembly GCA_030765085.1). NCBI lineage: Eukaryota > Viridiplantae > Streptophyta > Magnoliopsida > Asparagales > Amaryllidaceae > Allium > Allium cepa. Next base: position 87,706,233 of record CM060930.1, on the reverse strand, counting down.
ATACATGTATATACCATTGTTGATTTATGTAATGTTTCAAATTAACTTCATATGAACATATGATTGAAAGGCAAAGCTATTCATAATCAATATGAATAGCTTGTTTGTTCGAATTATGCGATTTCATTTCACTTTTATATTTTTGTATGCAATTAAGCTTTGTGTGAATCAATTACATACAAGCTACACTTTATTATTATTTTATGTATAAAAGTATACTCGTATGCAATTAGTATAAACTCAATACACATAAACGTTGAATTTGAAATAAACATGACATTTAATGGCAATTATTGACATTAATACACATTAAATAGGAATATAGTATATTAAAATATCAAACAAAGTAATGAACTATAATTAACTCAATTAATTAGTTAATTAAGTATTTGATTCCAATAACGCAAGAGTTTGTTCCGATAGTCTAAGAAAAAGTAGGTCTTTGACCCAGTGACTGGACTATCGTGGAATCAATCTAAGATGCAAATATGAAATAATAAAATCAAGTAAATAACTAAATAAATAATTTAAATAATTTTATCTTACTCTGATTGCAAAATAATTATAAATAATATAAATCCATTACATTTAAGTAATGATTATCAATACGATTAATGCAGTGAAGTTCTGATTTTCCTCTTTCTATTCAATTTTCATTTACATATGAAAGAATAACGAAGAAATGGAAGAATACCTTGCATTTATTAAAAGTTCACCTTTTTAAATATAGAATAATTTTTATGAAAGCGAAATGTAGAAAGGGAAATATTGTATCATTAAAACAAATGATAAGCATTGTATTATCAAATGGGGAATATTTAGCAAATTAGAACACGTTTGGAAGTCTTATTTGCTACTTCGCAATATCGATGTGGGGTATGATATTTCGTATTTATGTCAAAATATATTTATTCATTATGATTAGATAATTAATAGGGACTTGATTAAATTTGTGAGGGTTGTTAATTAAGTATCTTAGTTCACAAATGAATCCAACCTATAAATACACCATTATATTATTATTTTATGATGTTATTGTTATGCATTCTTAGTTATTTTTCTATTGTTGCTTACCATTGAATATATTTAAATTATTACTTAGCCTAACTATATCCACATATGATAATGTAGTTATACCATCTAATAATCTATTATTTACTATTTTCTGTTTAATTGCTTTTATGTATGAATGTACATACGCTATGTTTTCCACGTTTATTAGTTATAATTAGTACCATACTTATATTAGCCCCTTTTCATAATAAAGTAACATTTAATCTTCAAATTTAACTAAAATAAATTAAATAAGTACAACATGAACCCTTAATAATAAATGTGATCATCAAATATTGGAGATAACATTAATATGCAGTGGATATTTGTCCAAATGACTATAGTGGAAAGGCGTTAAAACAAGACAAGTTTCCTTAATAAGACCAGGCCCCTCGTATTAAAGAGCTATCCCATAAAATACTAAGCCAAGATACCAATGGTAATCAACTACGATGCCCTTCTTAATTAATTAGTTGTTTAACCACTTTTCAGATAAGTCCATCTTTGTACATCAATATTTGCTTTATAATTGTAGAGGTAAACATCAAATCAGGTATGGGTGTAACCAACCAATTTAATAGTTTGTTGTAATCATTATATGTGTTTCCTTTTTAGATTGCCATGATATCTATTTCCAACCAACAAATGTTTTATACTTTGCATTTAACCTTGCTTGTTTAATAAACCTTTTGGCTTTTAGCTATAAAAATCCATTGTACCAAATGCAAAATATTACAAATTGTGATCCTAATGAAGGAGTACCTTTGTTTTTATTATAAAATGTTGAGTAAAGAGACCGCGTCACATGCGTAAGCCCTTCTTATACTTCTTTATTATGTGACTTTAAGGGGCGAGTGTCCATGACCTCCAACTATCTTGGTGCCACATTCTTTTTCATTTAATTACTTTACTTTAACCACCATTATGCGTACAGTTTATTATCTTGTATGACACACTATTTATTAAAGTATATATGTATTTAACGAAAAGATAAGAACCGGTGTTCCTTATTACGTTGAATGCCAATACATATCTATATATGGACTTTGTAGGGTTAAGTGCTAACATTTGGTCTTGTTTATTTATGATCTCATGTGACCTATTGACATAAACTTTTGTCAATGTAACAACCATGTCAATTTATTTATGTAGGAAAATATACTTATCCCTTGTAATCTCGAGGTGCAAAGCCTAGGTGTATTTGCTTCTTGTCTGTTCATTAATCTCTAAGGGGGTTAATATTGGTATTTATCAAATTTTATTATGCTTATGTACCTTCTTATTATCATCTTAACTTGTTTCATTTAGTTGGTAAATAAGGAGGTATGTATTTCCTTATTTTAATGCAATTATGATGCATTCATATATTTTTCCATATATTACGAAATTGACTCTTATCACTCAGCTTTGCCTAACTCCTTCCCTTTTCCCCTACCTATAAGATAACAAGAGCAGGTCGCATATTCTGGAAGAAGTCACTACAAAAACTCCAGAGGAAATTTCATAGCAGTATATATCTATCTATATTTTCTTCATTTGAACATTGTTGTAACTTTCATGTACTTTGTAGCACATGTATTCTTTATTCCTTTTTTAATTAGAACTCTTATTTATTTCTAATGGAAGTAAAGTATTTTAAAGTTTCCTATTATATTTTATTCCATCCGCTGTGTGAGATATGTACATTGTTTTGTGATTTTTGTTTTCTTTTATTATCCTTTCCCTGACAAATCTCCGTTAATGGTATTTGTTGAAATCGAATGCCATTGTGGTTCTAGGTTTCCAATACGATAAGGGTGGGTCGTTACACACACAGATATACATATATATATATATCTGTGTGTGTGTGTGTGTGTGTATGTTTGTATGTATATATGTATGTGTGTGCTGTGCAGTTAATGCGCTCGGTAGATTCAAAGCGGTGAAGGTGCAAAAAGTCATAGCGGGTATACAGCGAGGATATAACGGGATATAGAGGATGGCTCAAAAATAGCATATAAAACTCGTACTTAATGTTTTTGCAAATATATAAATGGTAATTAAATGAAAAATTATCATTCAATTGAATTATAAATAATACATAAATAATTTTAAATAAAAACATGTGTGAATATACTTTAAATAAACGAAAAACCGTTATATAACATAATTGAATTTGGTAGAATATTAGAGTATTTTCATTTCTGAAAATATATTAAAAATTAAATCAAATAAATTAGTTTCATAATTTTATAATTTATAAATGCAATTTTTCAATTCATTTTATTAAAAAAGATATAGCAGGAATAGCGGGGATTAAAGCGGAAAGGCTATATGCTGGGGCTATATGGAAAAATCGTAGCGGTAGAAATCCGCTATGTGATATAGCGGGGTTGTAGCGAGACATTAACCACACAGTGTGTGTGTGTATATGTATGTATATATACATACATATGTGTGGGTCTATATATATTCCAGTCTTCATTTTTCTCCAATATGCATGCGTTGAATCATGCCTTCGTTAATCAACTTATTAGAGAATTGATTGACCACCTTCATCTCTTAAATTTATTTCTTTCTATGTAAATAATTTCTTGCATTTTCTATAATGCATTAAAAGAGGCAATTAATATTCTTTAACATATATTTGAATTACGATTTCAACACTCCTTCATAGACTTTGATGTTTGGTACGGAAATCTAGTTCTATTTATCGTAACCGTTAAAATTTGAGAAGTGATTTCATGAATTAGTTTCTCCTTCTAGTGAATATTTTGTGATAGTTTGTCCTTGTGGTTGTTTTTGAAAGTTGATGAATTTGGATCCAAAATTTTATTTAGCTTTACCGTTTAGAAAAATTTCTTAATTTGAAATGATTTTTTTTCCAACTTTTGAAAAATATCAGAAATTATCTTCTCCCTTCCTTCCTCTTCTTTGTTGGAACAGTTAGTATTTTCCAAATCCTTCTTCTCATTCAAGATCTTTTACATGTTTATTGAAAATACAAAACACAAAGCTCATTTTCAAGCCACATAATTGTAACTTTTATAATAAGATATTTATATGTGTGTATTTGTGTGTGTGAGAATTTCCTATCAACTTTAGAAAACATTCATGCATTACACTTATCATTTCCATGCATTATACTTATTAATAAATATAATAAAATATTTTATTGAAAAAAGAATGAAATTTACGTATATGTTATTAAAGAGACTTTTAACACAACTATACTGAAAATAAGAAGGTTATGGCTTCTATGGTCGAATTCTTCATAGTTAAACAAAACTCAAATTGCCAAATTCCTCATTCAAAACTGTCGCCAAACCCTATCCATCCATTGGTCCTTCCAGATTCGTCCTATCCGTCGCAATCTCTCACAATAGACAAGTATGGCTTCGCCTTAGTGCAAAATCCAAAATCTAGGAGGAATCTCTCAAACCCTAGTCATGCCTCTTCCGATCATCAATCCCCACTAACGAATGTTAACCCAGCCCATCCAAATCCAACGCCTACCTGCTTATGTCGCCTACATCCATGCATGTTCCTCCTAGAAACTCACATCCCAACGCTTCTACTACCCACAAATTATGCCACCATTCACTATTTTCACCACCCCCAATCGCCAGAGCTTGGAAGGATGTCGTCATCGAGGACCAGGATCCAGTAGAAGTGCCTCTACATTTTTCGCAGCCAGCTAAATTCAAAGAGACAGCGTATGCGGAGATGACAAATTTAGCTATTAACTCGGCTAAAAAGCAATTGGAGAGTTCAATTGTCATCAACATTGTAAGTTCTAAACCTTATTATTAAAATTTTAAGGACTATATTGAAAGGGTCGGTAAGTCAGAATGTACTTTCAAAATTTACACAAAAAACGGATTTTATATTATTAAATTTAACCACAAATTAGACTACGAAAATGTTTTGGAAGGTGACGCTTATTTATATGGCCGAAGACAGATGATGATGAAAAGGTGGATGCCTGAGCTCAACCTTAATAAAGAGTTACATATTGTTCCAGTATAGGTAAAGTTTTAAAGCTTGAAACTAAATTACTGGTCCAAAGAAGGCATTAGTAGGATATTATCAGTGTTGGGTGTCCAATCAAAATGGAGTGCTACATCAAGGTATGATAAACATCTCCTTTGTTAGAGTACTAATTGAAATAAATAATGGTTTCAATTCCATCCAAGGTACTAATTATTAATGAGAAAGGTGAAATCTCGACACAAAGAGTAAAATATGAACGGAAGCCTAGCATTTGCCCAAACTACAAATGCTTTTGTCACCTATTAAGATATTGCAAATTTGAAAAACAATGGTTCCAAAAGTATGAACTAATGAAGACAACTCGACAAATATGGATGTCGAATCACTACAATGTTGCTCTAGCCCCTCAAACGGTCATAAATCATCTAATTCAAACAACTGAAACACACAAGACAAGACATGGAGTATTAATAACCAAAATGGCTCTGTTACTAATAATCAACAATCACAAAACTACATTTAACAAACTCAGAACCAGCTAAGTGAAAACAATACAATTGAATCGGTTCAGAGCCCCGGTTTATGTATACAGGACAATAATGTGCAGGTTAATGCTTAAGTGGACAAGGAGAAAACTACTCAACTCTCTAATGAAAGTAATGACATTCCTATGCTAGTATTTGCATCCACTGGTTTCCGTATTCCATCATCAATGAATGGAGTTGGTGTAGTGTTAATTAAATAGCTATAATACACACTCCCAGCAACTTGACGAACAACCCGAACCAATTACTATCCAAGATGAGTCAGAATAAAATGGTACAATCCAATGTGATGTGACAACCATGTTGGAATTCCTTAAGAAATAGAATGAATTGAAATATAAAAAGTCCCACATCGCCAAATTGTTGAGAGCTATATTGGTTTATATATGGCTTTCTCATAAGGAGGTTAGGGGCGTTCATTGCATTAGATAAAACAGGCGAAGAAGAACAACATGCATAACTCGATCCACTATGGAATCAGAGTTCATTGCATTAGATAAAACAGGAAAAGAAGCAGATTGGCTTCGTCACTTTTTAGAAGATATTCCGTTCTGGCCTAAACCTGTACCGGCCATATGCATACACTGTGATAACCAAGCTGCGCTAAGCAGAGCGCACAACTTTGTGTATAATGGAAAGTTACGATATATTCATCGACGCCATAACATAGTTAGGCAGTTACTCTCAAATGGAAATATTTCCATAGATTATGTGAGAACAAATGATAACCTAGCTTTACTAAAGGTTTATCAAGAGAGAAAATTGACTGCGCATCGAGGGGAATGGGTTTGAAAGCCTAAACCACAAAGAGTTATCTTATATGGAAACCTATCCTAGCGACTGGAGATCCCACGGACTAGGATCAATAGGCAAACCAAATCTGAATAACTCAAGACGTAATGCATTTGTTTGGACATAGTTCTATTCCATTCCTATGGTGCAAAATATAAATGCATGCCTACAGAAGTATTAATAGGTTAAAACTATGTTTTTTAATGATGACCATATCTTGGAAATAACAAATGGGGTATTTGTAGGATACTCTTAATGGTTGCAATCACCTATGTAAGTGTGAGCTGGGTCGGCTCTATGAGAATTTTACAAGGCTTTAAATTCTCTATAACACTCGCAGAACCAAGTAGTGTTCAGGACTAAAATGAACACAACCAAGAAATTGGATGAGAAGGAAATCAATGCTTCGTAAAGTTTATTGTCTGGATATACAATAAATGCTGACGGTTCAAGATGAAATATTTCACCGATTAGCTAAGTAAATCCGATAAGTTTTAACTAGGGAAAGTTCAAAGTGAAATATCTACTTATCCACGATAAAGCATTATTCCATATGTACTCTGTGATATTTCGCTTTGTGTGGGGGATATGTATATTATCATTCATGTGGGGGATTGTTGGAATTCCTTAAGAAATAGAATGAATTGAAATATACAAAGTCCCACATCGCCAAACTGTTGAGAGCTATATTGGTTTATATATGGCTTTCTCATGAGGAGGTTGGGGGCCTGGGGTCCCAAATGTATGCTTCGTTGTGAGGAGGGAGATCATGCATCACCACCACAGGCGGGTGCGACCCGACTGAAGTGGCGCGGGCAAACAGAAGCAAATAGCAGGAAAACAAATGTGACTGTACGAAGAGGTACAGACGCGATTGTTTAAGCGAACGGGTGAAGACACGACCGTTCGGAAGAGACACGGACCAACTATAAATAAGAAGGAAAACTGATCACTTTCCTCACTCATTTTAGAAATCCGAATCTTTTTCTTCTCTTCTGCTGCTATACTCTAAATCACAGAGTGATATACTCACTACAATCTCGAGCAGAATACGTCTGTTGTATCTTGGGGGAATTTTGAAATAAAATTCTTAAGGAAATTGTTACGACAAGCCTCAGACGATATCCGATTTGATTCTAGTTTATTCTATAATCTTTCGTTTATACGTTGTGCTATTTCTATAAATAGTATACCATTGTTGTTGTAATTTATTTACGACGTAACTTACAGTTACAATTATCTAATACAGAATTCAAGCGTAGTGGAATTCTAATTGATAAACTTGTGCGACGAGTTTATAGTTACTTGCTATCTGTTTTAGTACACTAGCCAACTAACATCTTAAGAATTTTACTGTTTTTGCTAAAACATAGATGGCAACAGTAGAGCTCTCAACAAAGGCTACTACACACAACAGGGCCGATCCTTTTAAAGGAGATGGTGACAATTTTCTAACGTGGAAGAATCAAATGTTATTTTATCTCACCACACTCGGTCTGCAAAAATACCTCGAGGAGGAGGAACCGATTCCTGTACCAGGCAAGGAAGCAGAGGTGAATACGTGGAAGCATTCTGATTTTTTATGCAGAAACTATATTCTGAATTATCTCGACAAGGTGCTATACAAAATATATCAGCCTTTAAAGACATCAAAAGCACTCTGGAATGCACTTACCACGAAGTATAAGACGCAGAATATCAGTCTTAAAAAATTCATTGTACACAAATTCATGGACTACAAAATGGTTGACTCCAAACCGGTGATTGCTCAACTACATGAACTGCAAATCATCATTCATGAACTCGAGGCGGAAGGTCATAAGGTTGGAGACTCATTTTTGGTTGAAGCCATCATGGGAAAACTGTCGCCGTCATGGAGAGATTACCGCAACTATCTAAAGCATAAGAAGAAGGAAATCTCTTTACAGGATCTCATAGTCCGATTAAAAATTGAGGCAGACAACCGTGTAGTTACAATACCAAGCGAGGAGGCATTTGTGGCTGTAGGGTCAAAGACCAAAAAAAGAATTTACAGAAGAAAAGGAAAGCTCAAGACAACAAACCAAAAGACAACAAACGAACCAAGAAGTTTAATGGTGAATGTTGGGATTGTGGAAAAGTTGGACATGCCGCTAAAGATTGCAGACACAAGAAGGAACGCAATAAAGAGGCAAATATAGTGGATAACATGGAAGTAGACGAGTCCAACTTCTCGACGATGGTATCTGAATGCAATCTGGTTCAGAATCCTAACCAATGGTGGGTAGATACGGGCGCTACTCGTCATGTTTGTTCTAACAAATCCACGTTTTCTACATATCAGAAATTCGATCACGAAGAAAAACTCTACATGGGTAATTCTGCAGTTTCCATGATCGAAGGCAGTGGCACAGTAATCCTCAAGTTTACTTCTGGAAAAACTGTTAAATTGAATGACGTGCTCCACGTTCCAGACATACGCAAAAATCTCATCTCTGGTGCAGTCCTTTCAAAGAAGGGATTCAAGATGGTGTTCGAGTCAGACAAGATGATTCTGTCCAAAGCTGGAATGTATATAGGAAGGGGATATTTATGTGATGGCCTATTTAAGGTAAATGTAGCCGTTGTCGGCAAAAAAAATATGTATTCTGATTATGCTATTAATAAAACTGAAGTTTCTTATTTGCTTGAGCACAAAATTTTACTATGGCATGATAGATTGGGACACATAAATTTCTGCAAAATGAAAACATTATCAAACTTGGGATTAATTTCAAAATTCCAAGAGAAAAGAACTACAAATGTGAGACATGTGTAGAAGAAAAAAATGGTCAAACAACCATTTAAATCTGTTGACAGAAGCACCGAACCATTAGGTTTGGTACATACAGATTTATGTGATTTCAAATCACTACCTACAAGAGGTGGGAAAAAGTATTTCATTACTTTTATTGACGATTATACGCGATCTTGCTATATATATCTTTTAAATAGTAAAGATAAAGCAATAACAGCGTTTATAAAATACAAGGCTGAGGTAGAAAATCAGTTAAATAAAAAGATCAATATACTAAGATCTGATCGAGGTAGAGAATATGAATCACCATTTGAACAATTCTGTGAACAAAATGGAATAATTCATCAAACAACAGCTCCATATTCACCACAACAAAATGGTGTAGCCGAAAGGAAGAATAGAACGTTAAATGATATGATTAACGTAATGCTTTTAACTTCTGGTCTACCGACGAACTTGTGGGGGGAAGCCCTAAATATGTCTAATCATATATTAAATAAGGTTCCTCACAAAAAAAGGAACAATTCCATATGAGATATGGAAAGGACACGAACCAAGCTTTAGATACCTCAAAGTGTGAGGGTGCTTGGCAAAAGTTCCAGTTCCGCCTCCCAAGAGAGTCAAACTTGGACCAAAAACAGTAGATTGTTATTATCTTGGACCAGCCCAAAATAGTAGTGCCTACAGATTTTTGGTATTCAAGTCTAATATAACTGATATTCATGTAAATACAATCATGGAATCAAGAGAATCTTCATTCTTTGAAGATGTGTTTCTGCACAAAAGGAATGAAGGAAATAATGTCCCAAAAAGGACAAGGGAAGAATTAAATGATTCACATGAAGATGGAACTCATCATGAAATTGAGGATGCTGAACCAAGAAGAATCATAAGGGCTAGAACTTCCAAAACATTTGGTTTGGACTTTTTTTACATATGTATTAGAGCATGAACCTCAAACGTACAAGGAAGTTATGTCATCTTCTAAATCCTTATGTTGGAAAAAAGCAATCCAAAGTGAGATTGATTCAATTCTAAGTAATAAAACTTGAGAAATTGTTGATATTCCACCAGGAATAAAACCAATTGGCTGCAAATGGATTTTCAAGAAGAAAATGAAAGCAGATGGCTCTATCGACAAGTATAATGCCAGATTAGTGGCCAAAGGATATCGTCAAAAAGAAGGAGTAGACTTTTTTGATACATATTCGCCGGTAACACGAATAACCTCTATAAGAATGTTAATAGCAATTGCATCCATCTATAATCTAGAGATTCATCAAATGGATGTAAAAACAGCATTCTTAAATGGAAATATCGATGAGGAAATTTACATGGAGCAACCTGAGGGATTTATTTCCAAAGGAAATGAAAACAAAGTCTATAGATTAGTCAAATCATTATACGGACTAAAACAAGCTCCAAAGCAATGGCACGCAAAATTTGATAGTGTCATGATGAGAAATGGTTTTCGTATAAATGAATGCGAAAAATGTGTTTATTATAAACAACTTGGACAATCATATGTGATGATCTGTCTATATGTGGACGATATGCTAATACTCGGTCCAAATACTTAGGTAATTGAGACCATAAAGAAAATGTTGATCAACAATTTCGACATGAAAGACTTGGGTGTTGCAGATGTTATTTTGGGAATAAAAATAATATGAACACCTAATGGAATTGAGTTATCTCAATCACATTATATAGAAAAAGTGATTGAAAGATTTCAAAATTTTGGAATTAAAAGAGTAAATACACCCTTTAATCCATCAGAAGTACTGCATAAAACCACCAATGAGAGTGTAATGCAACTGGAATATTCTCGTGTAATAAGATGTCTCATGTATCTCATGAATTGCACAAGACCAGATATAGCTTATGCAGTAAGTCGACTGAGCAGGTATACAAGCAATCCAGGAAAGGAACACTGAAAAGCACTAATGAGAGTGCTTGGATATTTAAAAAATACCACAAATTATTCCTTACATTATGTAAAATATCATGCCGTCCTAGAAGGATATAGTGATGCAAATTGGATTGTTGATTCAGAGGAATCAAAATCAACGAGTGGTTATGTCTTTACCTTAGCAGGGGCAGCAGTGTCATGAAAATCTACTAAACGAACATGCATAGCTCGATCCACTATGGAATCAGCGTTCATTGCATTAGATAAAACAGGCGAAGAAGTAGATTGGCTTCGTCACTTTTTAGAAGATATTACGTTCTGGCCTAAACCTGTACCGACCATATGCATACACTGTGATAACCAAGCTGCGCTAAGCAGAGCGCACAACTTTGTGTATAATGGAAAGTCACAACATATTCGTCGACGCCATGACACAGTTAGGCAATTACTCTCAAATGGAACTATTTCCATAGATTATGTGAGAACAAATGACAACCTAGCGTATCCATTTACTAAAGGTTTATCAAGTGAGAAAATTGACTGCGCATCGAGGGGAATGGGTTTGAAAGCCTAAACCACAAAGAGTTATCTTATACGGAAACCTATTCTAGCGACTGGAGATCCCACGGAATAGGATCGATAGGCAAACCAGTTCTGAATAACTCAAGACGTAATGCATTTGTTTGGACATAGACCTGTTCCATTCCTATGGTGCAAAATATAAATGCATGCCTACAGAAGTATTAATAGGTTAAAACTATGTTTTTTAATGATGACTATATCTTGGAAATAACAAGTGGGGTATTTGTAGTATACTCTTAATGGTTGCGATCACCTATGTAAGTGTGAGCTGGGTCGGCTCTATGAGAATTTTACAAGGCTTTAAATCTCTATAACACTCGCAGAACCAAGTAGTGTTCATGACCAAAATGAACACAACCAAGAAATTGGATGAGAAGGAAATCAATGCTTCGTAAAGCTTATTGTCTGGATATACAATAAAGGCTGACGATTCAAGATGAAATATTTCACCGATTAGTCAAGTAAATCCGATAAGTTTTAACTAAGGAAAGTTCAAAGTGAAATATCTACTTATCCACGATAAAGCATTATTCCATATGTACTCTATGATATTTCGCTTTGTGTGGGGGATATGTATATTATCATTCATGTGGGGGATTGTTGGAATTCCTTAAGAAATAGAATGAATTGAAATATACAAAGTCCTACATCGCCAAATTGTTGAGAGCTATATTGGTTTATATATGGCTTTCTCATGAGGAGGTTGGGTGCCTGCGGCTCCCAAATGTATGCTTCGTTGTGAGGAGGGAGATCATGCATCACCACCACACACGCGCGCGCCGCCGCCGCTGTCCGTCCGTCCGACCGATCGAACCGGGCTCGAGCTCGGGTTTGGGTCTAATATGATACTCGTATTTTTACTGCAAACTGGACCGGGTTTTCTGACAGTTGCAGGCCATACGAACAGACACGGATCTTTTCGGAAGTGGACGCGGGTTGAATAGCCGCGATCAGTGGCATGTGCGATCCGTTAGAAGCAAACAGGTACGGCCGAACACAGGCGGGTGCGACCCGACTGAAGTGGCGCGGGCAAACAGAAGCAAATAGCAGGAAAACAGATGTGACTGTACGAAGAGGTACAGACGCGACTGTTTGAGCGAACGGGTGCAGACACGACCATTCGTAAGAGATACGGACCAACTATAAATAAGAAGGAAAACTGATCATTTTCCTCACTCATTTTAGAAATATGAATCTTCTTCTTCTCTTCTACTGCTACACTCTAAATCACAGAGTGATATACTCACTACAATCTCGAGCAGAATACGTTTCTTGTATCTTGGGGGAATTTTGAAATAAAATTCTTAAGGAAATTGTTACGACAAGCCTCGGACGATATCCGGTTAGATTCTAGTTTATTCTATAATCTTTCGTTTATACGTTATGCTATTTCTTTAAATAGTATACCGTTGTTGTTTTAATTTATTTACGACATAACTTATAGTTATAATTATCTAATACAGAATTCAAGCGTAGTGGAATTCTAACTGATAAACTTGTGCGACGAGTTTATAGTTACTTGCTATTAGTACACTAGCCAACTAACAAACCATTTAGCAACAAGTTTCGGATATAACTCCATACCAGTTTCAATGGCAGCTCCATAACCAGTCAACATCAATCAACCTGAACAATCCCCCACGATAGAAAACAACAGAGTAAATAATAACCGAAGGCATACTCATAAAACATTGAGTGAAGAGAAAGGATTTGAATTCAAAGCAACAAGCTCCGACGTGATGGACAATCCATAGTGGGATAAGTTCACCATACAACTCAGAACTTAATCAAAAAAATTCAAAAAAGGTAAGTCAAGCGTTACTGCTTCAAGCAGCTCTATTGCTAGGAGCATTAACGTAGACTAATCTCATTCCTTATGTGGAATTGAGAGGACTAAACTCTCTCACAAGAAAAAAAGATGTTTTTTCACATCTTTTAATGAATTCCACATCCTTCCTAGGCTTAGTTCAACACAAGCTGAACGCTATTAGCATTAATAAATTTAACTCATTATTATCAATAACTGGCATGTTACATACAATAATAAGAATGATGAAAGGGGTAGACTTATGATACTAGGGGATAACAACACATGGAAAAATCGCACTCTCTTTAAATCAGATCAACATATTACATGTTTTCTCGATAATAGAGGAGGTATTAAACTAGTTGTTCGGGTCTTCAATGCAAAAATAAACAATCTGGCAATTATCCCTATGGAACAACTTAAGTTCTGAATCTCATTTTATCAACTTCCCATGGCTAGTATTAGGAGATTTAAATTGTGTACTAAAAAAAATGAAAGAATATCTCACGCTAATTTCCTAGTGGCTGACAATGACTTTCAAACCTGTTTGTTTTCAACTAGTTCAAAAGAAGTACAAACACATGGTAATTTTTACTTTGCGGGGAAGTTTAAATTTTAGTGTTGTTAACCGAGTTTTTGACTAATCCGATTTCAATTGGAAGTTAGAATGTCAAAACAAAGACATAATGATTCAACCACCGTGGGAACATTATAAAAAGACAAGAAAAAGGAAATATCATAAAATGAGCGAAAAGACTTGACCTGAGTTTTTCAACTTGGCGCTTGGGATCGGGCCTGAGTCATTCCTGAGCTGAACCTAGGAAAATTAAAGGAAAACATTAGTTGAGAAATAGCAAGGCGAGATGATATTACTTGGAGTCGGGCTCGAGTCAAACTCGAGACAGAGCCGGGTCAGGCCAAAGTCAACTCTGTACCGATTTTTAAGCCACAATTCGGTACAGAGTTGTGAATTTTCTTAGATCCGACTCACAAAACTCTCAGGTCAGGCTCCAAGCGATCGTTACTTAGCATAACTCAGGTCTGATTTGTTAGTCCTTGAGATGATGGTTTTGATGACAACAACCTTAGAATAAGATTATAAAATATAAATATTAACATTATAGTTTATATATACACACACACACACATATATATATGCAGGATTTAACCATGCAGGTACCAAGAATGAAGACTGTATAGTATAGAGATTCAAGATATCAAGATTGAAGACTCATGAGTATCAAGAGTTCAAGATTTCAATAATAAGTAATTTAATTAGAAATTTTGTTAAAACTCCTAGAAAAGCACTGACATCTTAAAATCCAATTTATTCGTGGAATGTAATCCACTTCGAGCTCGTTAAAGGGATGGAACCTAAGTAGGATGGAACCTATGAAAAATTTAGTGGAACATTATTTTGTATCCACTAACTTTTATTCAAAATGTTTTACAAAATTATATCTTGTTTTCAAAATATTTTCAAAATCTTCCTTTTAAAAGAATAAAAAACAACTATCCCGGTTTTAAATATTTTTAGCCTCAAATAATCTTTATTTTCAAAATCAAATTATCCTTGGTTTTTAAACTATCTTTTAATAATAGTATATTTAACTTTTGATATTTATACTTAGATTTAAATATAAAATTGTAGTAAAATTTTATATATACCAAAATATTATTCTCTATATTTATTTATGTATTTTAACTATAATTAAGTATATTTATAAAGTTAAAAAATAGTGTTAATACAAGATAGAAGTTATTTTCAAAGAAAAACAAATTACCATAATTTCCTTAGGTATGTCGACATCTTCAAGTACCACATGTCGACATGGTGGCAGTTTATTTCAAAAATTTGAATTTCAAAGCAGGTGTCTATTCGTCATATCCTTTCTCGAATGGACATGATTGTTGTTATGCTATAAATAGGGGCGGTTTTAAACGAATTTTTATTTATATTTTCTCTGACTTCATTCCTCTTCTTCCTCCACATTTATTTACACATTCTTACCATTACTCTGCCGAAATCAACATTGAATCTAACTAGATCATTTCTGGTTTGATTCTCTATCACTATCTCAACAAGATCTCAGTGCTATTCAGAGTTATAGACTTCTTTGTAATCAATTTAGCAAGAAAAGGTGTGATTGTAGCCTTGGAAATCAATCAAGTGAGAAAAGGTGTGATTATAGCCTTGGAAATCAATTGGGTGAACTTGTTACCCTTGAAATCAAGTATCTCTACCCAGAGAATTGTGAATCTGGAGTGGTGTACATCGTGGCCTTGAAATCGAGGGTGTAATTGTACAATTGCTTTTGAAAGGAAATCCGTACTTGTGTGCGAGACTGGATGTAGGGTAACTCCCAACCAGTATAAAATCTGGTGTGTTCTTTCCTTTATTGCTTTTACTTTATTTCTGCATCTGTGTTTGATTCTTTGATCATATCTGTGTCTAAATATTGCATACATTTGTGTTCAAATTAACATAAACTCAAAAAGATTTAGTAATTCCTTAAAACACTATTCACCCCCCCCCTTTAGTGTTTATTCTAGCCTTAAGATCTGTAATCCACATTTCTCACATTTTGTATCGGAGCAAGGTTTTCAAAGTTTAATAATATGATTTTTGAAAAAGTTTTTAAAATGGCTATGTTTGAAAAACTTGTTAATACTAGTTTAGAAATATTCAGATCATCATTGTCTCTTGAGTCTGCATATAATCAATATTCAAATTCAAGTTGTCTACCAAAATTGTATGATGTACAGGAAACATGCTTTATTGGTGTTGAGGAATCAATCCACAATCGACAAATTGTGCAGATCAAAAAGAATAAATGGATACTCGATAGTGGATGCTTTAGACACATGACTGGCAATCCAGTTATGCTGAATCATATAATATACAAAGATGGAGGACCGGTTAACTTTGGAGACAATTCAAAAGGATATGTGATTGGAATCGTCAAAGTCGGTAACTCTGAAACTCCTATTATTACTAATGTTTTGCTAGTTAAGAATTTGAAACATAATCTGCTAAGTATTAGTCAACTTTGCTATAAAGGATATGAAATTAAATTTGAAAAAGTTAAGTGTCACATCGAAGATAATAATTCGACCATGATATTTGAGGGAATTAGAAAAAGGAATATTTATATTCTTGGTATGAAAGTCTCAAATGATAACTTATGTATTTTGGCAAATACAAGTGACCCTTGGATATGGCATAAGAGATTTGGACATTTGAATTTCAAACTCTTATCTAGACTGTCAAAACATGATCTAGTAAGAGGTATCCCTAAAATGAATTTTAAAGTAGATATTCTATGTGATGCATGTCAATTAGGAAAACTTAGAAAAAGTTCCTTTAAATTAAAAGATATGATTTCAACTTCAAAACTTCTTCAATAACTTCACCTTGATTTATTTGGTCCATCTCAAATTCAGTCAATAAATCATAGTAAATATGTTTTTGTAATTGTAGATGATTATTTTAGATTTACATGGACAATATTTTTGAAACATAAAAGTGATACTTTTGAATGTTTTAAGAACTTTACAAAAAGGATTCAAAATCAACTTTCTCTAAAAATTATAACCATTCGTGGTGATCACGATGGTGAGTTTGAAAACGAAAAGTTTGAGGAATTCTGCAATAAAAAAGGAAATAACTCACAATTTTTTATTTTCAAGAACTCCACAACAAAATGGAGTAGTAGAACTTAAAAGTAGGACGATTCAAGAATGTGCGAGAACTATGCTTTTGGATAGTAAATTACCAAAGTATTTTTGGGCCGAAATAGTTGCTACCGCCTGTTATATTTTAAATAGAATTTTAATTAGATCTTTAACTGATAAGAAATCTTATGAACTTCTTTACAGAAAGAAACCTAAGGTATCTTAATTTAGAATTTTTGGAAGCAAATGTTTTATTTTAAATACAAATGGTAACTTAGATAAATTTGATCCTAAATCCGACAAAGGTATCTTTATCGGATATTCTAATAGAAGTAAAGCGTACAGAGTGTTTAATTTAAGAACTAACACTATCGAAGAAACAATGCAAGTTTCATTCGATGAAAATTTCAAATATTTTGAAAATATAAACGATGAAGAGGATTTAATCATTCAAAATCAAGAGTCAACTGAAACAAATAATGAAATTAATCATCCTAATAAAAGAATTAAACTTTTAAAGGATTGTCCTATAAAATATATACTAGGAGATATGCAATATGTTGTTAAAACTAGAAATCAATTAAGTAAAATAAGCAACGTAGCCTTTATATCAACTATTGAACCCAAAAATCCAAAAGAAGCATCAACTGATGATTCATGGATTTTGGCTATGCAAGAAGAACTAAATCAATTCACTAGAAATGATGTTTGGGAACTTGTTCCTAGACTTAAAAATAAAACTATAATTGGAACTAAATGGGTTTATAAAAATAAAATGAATGAACAAGGAGAGGTTGTTAGAAATAAAGCCCAGTTAGTCGCTCAAGGTTATTGTCAAGAAGAAGGAATATATTTTGATGAAACCTTTGCTCCCATAGCAAGATTAGAAGCCACTAGGATTCTACTTACTTTCGCAAATCATAATAGTTTCCAATTATATCAAATGGATGTTAAAAGTGCCTTTTTAAATGGATTTGTAAAAGAGGAAGTATATGTTGAACAACCACCACTTTTTGAAAATGAAAAATTACCAAATCATGTCTACAAACTTATGAAAGCTCTATATGGTCTAAAATAAGCTCCTAGAGTCTGGTATGATAGACTAAGATCTTACTTATTACAATCAAACTTTGAAATTGGTAAAGTAGATAATACTCTTTTTATTAAAAGAAATAAAAATGATATTCAACTAGTACAAGTTTATGTAGATTATATCATTTTTGAATCAACTAATTTTGAAATGAATAAAGAATTTTCTGAAATAATGACAAAAGAGTTTGAGATGAGTCATATGGGTGAATTAAACTTCTTTCTAGGATTACAAATAAAACAATTAGATAATGGTATCTTTATTAGTCAAGAATAATATGCTAAAGACCTAGTTAGTAAATTTGGATTGACTACTGCAAGTGGAAAACCCACTCCCATGGCAACCAATGAGTACCTAAGTAAAGAAGATCTCTCGAAAGATGTAGATCAAAAATTATATAGAAGAATGATTGGATCACTACTCTATATCACTACTAGTAGACCTAATATCATGCATAGTGTTTGTCTCTGTGCAAGATATTAATCCCAACCTAAAGAGACCCACTTGAAAGCCATAAAACGTATCATAAGATATGTTAAACACACCTTTGATTATGGCTTATTTTACCCTAAAAATGATTCTTTTGACTTAATATCTTACTATGATGTTGATTATGCTGGTTGTAAATCAGACCGAAAAACTACAAGTGGAACTTGTCACTTTTTGGGGCATTCTCTGATTTCCTGGTTTAGTAAAAAAGAAAACACAATTTCTTTATCAACACCTGAAGCAGAGTATATTTCTGCTGATTTGACTTGTTCTCAAATAATATATATGCAACAAACTTTAAAAGATTTTTAAATATCTCAAAATCATCAATTTATTGTGATAATACTAGTGCAATAAATTTATCCAAAAATACTACTCATCATGCTCGAATTAAACATATTAATATCAGACATCATTTTCTCAGAGATAATATTAGTAAAAAAGTAATTACTCTCGATTATATCAATTTTGAGAATCAAATTGCTGATATCTTAATAAAACCCTTAAATGAATCTATATTTACTAAATTAAGAAGAGAATTAGGTATTTGTTCAATAACTGAAATATAAAATATAAAGAACAAAGTATAATTAAAAATTAAATCAAAATAAATCAAATAGTAAAAATATCAAGCACCATGTCGACATCCCCCCTCTACCCATGTCGACATATAACGATTTTTTATTTTTGAATTTTTTCCCACCAAAATTCAAATAAATGGTTATATATTCTTCC
This sequence comes from Allium cepa, assembly GCA_030765085.1. Taxonomy (NCBI): domain Eukaryota; kingdom Viridiplantae; phylum Streptophyta; class Magnoliopsida; order Asparagales; family Amaryllidaceae; genus Allium; species Allium cepa. The sequence goes on along the minus strand of CM060930.1, from coordinate 87,686,805 downwards.
AATTTCAAAATTTTGATCATTCTCTATGTTCGCTCTCTGCTCTAACTTCTGAAATCAATTAAACAATGGCCTCCTCTTCCAAGTCAAATAAAAATTCAACCTTTTCGTTCCCTTCTCCTTCTTCTGGACCATTTCTGTAACATCCCGGAATTTTGGACAATATAAATTTAATAATCTGGGTTTAAATTTATATTGAATTAATAATTTTGATTAATAAATTTGATTTGATTTAAATAATCTTCTTTATTTAATTATTTAATTTGTGAAATTATTTTTAATGAGTTAATAAATTGTTTTCTATTCAATAATGTATATGTATTTATATATATTTTAAATAGACAAGTTGTTTTTAGTTAAATTGGTATAGCATAATTTTATATGTTTTGAAAATAGAAATTATGATTTATTTTTGATTTGAGTTTTTCAAAAATATTTAATTAAATACTATATGATTTTATATATGAGATAAATGTTTTTAATTAGTTTCAAATTCATTTTTAATTCAAGTTGTATATTAAAATATGTTACAAGCTCTTTTATAATTTGTTTTAAAAGTTTCTTTTCCAAATGAATTACTTGCTTTATTTCTTGAGAATTATTTAATTCATAATTATGTATAAGAATTAATTAACAAGGCTTAATATTTATTTAACTTTAATTAAACATATTTATTAATCAAAGAGACAAGTGTATGTGTATTAGAGATTAAAGCTAACAAATGTAATCTTATCATCTTTTTAAAATGACATGTGTCCATTTCATTTTCATTTCTCTTTTAATTCACTTAAATCTGAAAATACATTCATAATTTTGTTCTTCATTCATTAGCATTATTTTTTCTCATCCCTTAATCAAGAAAACCAAATTACATGCTCACATCCATATTCAAATTTGCATCCTCCAAAATCCAATTCTGCATTCCACAAAAATTCAAAACTGCATATCTTAAAACTGTAAAACTTTACATTCAAAACTCCTCTTTTCCAAAATTCTCACCTGCACAACAAATTGGAAGCCTGCATGCAATTTCTAGCATCCCTGCATCAAATATGAATCAAAGACCTGCATTTCAATCTTCATCAAGTTGAGGTCTGCATTCAAGAAGCCTGTCTGCACTTCAAAATCTGGGAGCAATTCACCTGCATGCATCATTTAAAAGCAAGAAAAGAGGTCTGCAACATGTGTTTGGATCTGAAGCCTTGCATATCATCTACAATCAAAGATTTAAGGCCTGCATGCATCAATTATTAATCAAGTTAAAGCTCTGCATTCTTCAAAATACAAACAAGCCTGCATGCATTTATTTTCAAGTCTGATACTCTGCAATTGGAATGTGCTCTGCAATTTTCAAAACTGTGAGTAACTCAAACTTTTATAAATTGTTTAATAGGTAGTTGTGCATGCTTATAAATTACAGTTAAATATGTATGAAATGACCTGCAAGTATGTGTCAGTAAATGCTTGTGCATGTGTGACCTTCAAAAATATCAAACTTATGTTGATTTCTGAATTTTCCTTTGTCTTGATTGCTGTTTAGGACTTGAATTAATGAACAAATTAGGTTTGCTTAGAATGGTGTAACTCTAAAAGTTTATGAACTACATATGATTGTCTGTAGCTTGAAAAAATATAGTTACACAAAATCAAATTTGCCTAGAGTAAAAATTCATATGTTATAAGTTAATGTTTCAGGGTTTATCAATAGAATCAGTAATTAAATTCAAGCATTTTAGATCAAAAGTTAAAATTTACAGTGTTATAATAAAATGCAGTTTTGGAAATTTACTGTATTTTACTTTTTGATCAAGATCAGTTGATCCTTGCATTTGAATTGAGTGAATTGTTTTCTGGAAGTATTTTATATATCATTGATCACAGGAAAATCATTGAATTGATTTACAATTCAAATCTGAGGCTGAAATGTGGCATTTCTGTGATGAACCCTAGTTTATATTAGGTTACAGTTTTGGGTTGATTTTGAACTCCTCAGTGATTCGAGTTCAAAGCTATGGTGGATAATGGTGTTGACAGGATTTAGGGGTATTGGGTTTGTTTGTTTCAGGTTTGGTCTGTTGTGCAGGGGGTTGGTGTTTCAGGGTTGCAGGGAAATGTGACTCGGGTTGATCTCGGGATTTTTGGCAAATGACTCGAAGCATATAAGCTTCTGACTCGAAGCAAAATTTATGGTGACTCGAGTATACCATTTTTGTTTCAGACTTTAACAAACAGAGCTGTTCTGTTCTGGTTTTTTAATTTTTTTTAAAAAAGTTAAGTTTAGATTTAAATCTGGAGTTTAGCTTAGGATTTAAACTTAAACCTAAGGATGAATTCAAACTTGTTTGAATTATTTTTCTGTAATAACTTAAATGCAGAAATTTGAAATTGGTTTTAAAGAAAGAAAAAAATAATAAAAGAAACAGGAACTGTTTCCAGTTTGTAAAATATATGAAAAAAAGACAAATCAAAATTTGTACTTGTAGTTTTGAAAACTGAATTTAATAATGAATTTAAATAAGTTTAAATTTTGGTCTTTTGAAATAGTTTAAATTCAGAAAATCTCAAAGTTGATTTTTTTTAAAAACAGAAAACTGTTTCTGTTTTAAAATGAGAAGGGGAGTTTAAATTTCAAGTGGAGTTTGAAATTTAGATTCTTAAACCTGGAATTTGAATATGAATTCAAATTTAATTTGTCAGATATTTGAAAACATTTATGTTTTCAAATTTAAATTTGATTTTAAACTCTCTAGTATAAATGCATTGAGTTTTGGCAATTGAATTGAAAGGTTGAATATTTAAAATTAGGAATTTAAATGAATTAAAATTTAAGTTTTTAAATCTGGATTTAAAATTTAAATTTCAGTTTTAAAGTAAAGATTTAAATTTAAATTTTTTTTAAATGATTTACATTGAATTGAAAGTGTAAATTGTAGAAAGAGTTTAAAGAATTTAAAACTAAAATGAGAATGGAAGTTATATTTCAAATTTTGAAATTTAAAGATGTTTTAAAATTGATTTGAATTTGATTTGAATTGAAATTTAAATTCTTTTCAACTTATTAATTAAGTATATGTTTCTTGTAAACATATAAGATTAAGTTGTATTGTTTAAAATCTTATTTTAGATAAATTGAGTTTTGAAATTTAAAAGAATGTTAATTGGAATTTAAAGTAAAAATTTAAAAGCATTTTGTTTTTAAATGCATAATTTAAATAATAAATGTTTTATCTAAAGGATAAATAAAGATTAATGATTGGATTCATTAATTATTAAGGTAATTAAGATAAATATTAATTATTTAATTAATTAATAATGTGGATGTTTAATTAAATAATTAATGATGATTAGTTTAATTTGAGATTAATTAATTAGTTTAATTAATCTATAATTAAGGATGGTTAATTAAATTTTAATCTATGATTAAGATTTATTTAATCAAGTGACTAATGATTAATTAAGATTTTAATTAACACTTAGTTAATTAATAATTAGAGATTAATTAAATAGTAATTAAATATTAATTACTTAATAACTAATGATGATTAGTATAAGTTAATCTCTTAATTAAGTAATTAAGGAATGTTAATGAAGTCATTAACAATTAATTATTGTGATTAATTTTTGATAATTAATTAGATTAATTAATTAAATAATAATCAATTATTTAAGTTTAATTACATAATGAAAGTAATTAGTGAATTAATTACTTAATGTAATTAATTAAGGTTAATGTGATTTGTTTAGATTAATTTATTTAGTTTAATTGATTTAAACATTTATGGATTGTTGATAATTACTTTATGTAATTTATAAATTTGTAATTACTTAAGGAAGTAATTAATTAATAATTACAGGATGTAATTAAAGATATTTGATATGGAAGTAATTGAATTTAAATTACTTTGAAATTAATCAAGGGGATTAATTTAGATAATTAATTAAGAATAATTAATTATAGGATTGAGTAATTAATGTAGTAATTACTGAATGGTTATTAATCAAGGGCGATTAATATATATAGGGTTTAATATAATTAACTTGTGTGATTAATATTAAATACTAATTACTTATTGTAATTAGAGAATGTTAATCAATAATGATTAATTGAAATAAATATTGAGATGATTATTTATAAATTGATTTGAAATCAATTGATGGTTAAGTTAAGAAAGATTTTAATGATAAAGTAATTAATTTAATTCATTTTAAATTAATTAGAGATTGAGTAATTAATTTAATTCATTTTAAATTAATTATAGAAGATGTGATCATTTGATCATTTGCTTATGTTTGATGATTGGTATTGGTTGATTGGTTTGGTTTGTAATCTCAGTTGTGAGATGAGTAGTGTATGTGATATGGATGCATTGGTTGCTTTTGGATGATAATATGAATTATCTGATTATGATATGATTATCTGTTGATAATGATAAGATTGATTATCTGTTGTGAATTATCTATTTGTGTATATTTAGATAATGAATTGAATTGTTTTAAACTTAAAACAACTTGGACCCTAAAAGACACGCTTTGGTTTTCGATGAGACCGGGATCGGGTTTCCATATTTGGACATCCGAAAACCACATCGATTCCAAATAACGTTAGGTCGTTAATCCAAGTGGAGCAAGTGAAGACTCGAGGTGTAAGGGCTATACGTCAGTATAACTCTGTGGGTGATTCCGTAATGAGTTTGACGGAATAGGACTTATAGATTCGAGATGGTGAATCAGAGTGCAAGGGTTATTGTCGTTAACTCTGAGGGTGATTCCAAAATGAGTGTAACGAGATAATGCCTTCGGTTTCGTTCGAACCCGGAACGAACTTGTATGGATTGAATGCTTTCAGAACATCGTCAGGTGGACGATGAGCATTCTAAGTGATGTGTCCTATAAAGGTAATCGCAGCCTCAAGCCTCATCAACCGGGAATGGCTAAAACAGGGGAGGTGCAGCAAAGCTTCGTGGGTAGCCCCCACTTGAGAGTAAGATTTACCCCTGTCTAGAGGTCCCTTTATATTTCGGCTGTGTGGGACGGTTGATCATGACAACCGTCGGGGTTGTCTTATTTGGAACTGTTCAGTAAGGAACGGGTCCGGCTTTGTGTTGCAGGGGAGTTAGGGTGGCTCCTCGGTACGGTGATCTAGGCCACGTACTGTGACGGGCGGTACCCCAGTAGCCCTGCCATTGATGGAATCCAAAATCCAATAAGTGCCGTACGTATTAGTTGTGCCCAACTATGTTGGAATGTGAGATGTAAGCATTTCAGCTATTTCTGTATTTTATTTGAAAACCCTAGACACTATTATAATATCACCGGATTTCCTATCAAATGTTTTGGTTAGCGTAAGGTAAAAACTTTTCCATGTTTATGTGTGGGAAGTCTTACGTGATACCTTTTCTTTCAAAGGTTTTTTAAAAGTTAAGCAACTTTAACCTGTTACTCACACCAGACCCATGTCTGACCCGGAGTTATTTCTGTTTTTCTTTAACTCTTGGGTACTCAAATTTTTATGAGTAGTCAAGGGAATTCAGGTTAGGAATCAGGATTGGCTTTGACGATTTGTGGAGGAGCATATGGAGCAGGAGGCTTCTGCGTATAGTTATTTAGTTCCGCCGTGTTTTGTACCTCTGAGTGTTCTGTTTTGTATTGAGTTGTAATAACTAGACAGGTGTTTATAACTGTCTAGTATGTGTTGTATATGTCTGTGTACTCTGATATTTGATGTATACTATGTAATACTTTGTTATTAATATAATTTATTCGTTTCCGCTGTTGAGATTCTTGTGTTGTTTCTTCTTCTCTTCTTTCTTTTCTTCTTCTATCCCTTTCTTTCTTAATTCACGGTGCGGCTTCCTGGTATTTGGAAGCCGGGTCGTGACAATTTCAACGAACTACGCTCGCGTGAGTGATGAAAATGGAGGATTCTTTGAAGGATGCACTGCAACTAATGACTGAAATTCAAGTGGTGCAACTTAGAATGGCCAAAGAACAAGAACGGCAAGGCAAAATCCTAAGAAATTTGTAAAATTTCTAATGGACAATCACGCTAATCTGATCATGATTGATGAAGAGTCTTCAGGAGATCAAGTGCAAGAGGACAGCGAGGAAGAAGAAGAAGAAGCCTTCATGGAAGAAGAGCACGCTGAAGATGATGACAAAGTCATTTGCGTTGGAGAATTGTGCTTTGACAAAGATGGAAATCTAGTCGAACAACGTGGAAATTTCTGTTTCCACTATCCAAATTGTTCGGTTCATAGATCTTCCATTTTCAAAGACACACATTAGTTTCTTTTCTCTCTTTTCTATTGTCGTATGTTTTACTTACGTTCTCTACGCACATGTAAATAAAACAATATATAATTAATAAATAATTTGTGTTCTTATATTTGATTTCTCACTATTATAAGTATTATCATAGATTCTTAGTTAGGATAGTTAGAAATTTAGGACTAAGTTTTAGTTTTAGAATTAAGTGATGATTATTTATGATAACGCTATCATTATAATCACATGTCATAGAGTATTAGATTAAGGGGGAGTTCTATAGTTTGGAGTTAGTTTTTGTTGATGACAAAGGGGGAGAAGTATAAAATAGGATAGTTAGGCATAGATTAAGGGGGAGTTATTAGGATGGAAGAAATATTTTATAAACAAAGGTTGTCATCATCAAAAAGGGGGAGATTGTTAGTCCTTGAGATGATGGTTTTGATGACAACAACCTTAGAATAAGATTATAAAATATAAATATTACCATTATAGTTTAGATATATATGTATATGCAAGATTTAACCATGCAGGTACCAAGAATGAAGACTGTACAGTATAGAGATTCAAGATATCAAGATTGAAGACTAATGAGTATCAAGATTATCAAGAGTTCAAGATTTCAATAATAAGTAATTTAATTTGGAATTTTGTTAAAACTCCTAGAAAAGCACTGACATCTTAAAATCCAATTTATTCATGGAATGGAATCCACTTCGAGGCCGTTAAAGGGATGGAAGCCTAAGTAGGATGGAACTTACGAAAAATCTAGTGGAACTTTGTTTTGTATCCACTAACTTTTATTCAAAATGTTTTACAAAATTATATCTTGTTTTCAAAATGTTTTCAAAATCTTTCTTTCAAAAGAATCAAAAACATCTATCCTAGTTTTAAATATTTTAAGCCTCAAAATAATCTTTATTTTCAAAATCAAATTATCATTGGTTTTAAACTATCTTTTAATAATAATATATTTAACTTTTAATATTTATACTTAGATTAAAATATAAAATTGTAGTAAAATTTTATATATACCAAAATAATTTTCTCTATATTTACTTATGTATTTTAACTATAATTAAGTATATTTATAAAGTTTAAAATAGTGTTAATACAAGATAGAAGTTATTTTCAAACAAAAACAAATTACCAAAGTTTTCTTAGGCATATCGACATCCTCAAGTACCCCATGTCGACATGGTGGCAGTTTATTTCAAAAATTTGAATTTCAAAGTAAGTGTCTATTCGTCATATCCTTTCACGAATGGACATGGTTATTGTTCTACTATAAATAGGCGCAGTTTTAAACGAATTTTTATTTATATTTTCTCTGATTTCATTCCTCTTCTTCTTCCACATTTCTTTATACACATTCTTACCATTACTCTGCCGAAATCAACATTGAATCTAACTAGATCATTTCTGGTTTGATTCTCTACCACTATCTCAACAAGATCTCAGTGCTATTTAGAGTTATAGACTTCTTTGTAATCAATTTAGCGAGAAAAGGTGTGATTGTAGCCTTGGAAATCAATCAAGTGAGAAAAGGTGTGATTGTAGCCTTGGAAATCAATTGGGTGAACTTGTTGCCCCTGAAATCAAGTATCTCTACCCAGAGGATTGTGAATCTGGAGTGATGTACCTTGTGGCCTTGAAATCGAGGGTGTAATTGTACAATTGCTTTTGAAAGGGAATCCGTACTTGTGTGCGGGAGTGGATGTAGGGTAACTCCGAACCAGTATAAAATCCAATGTGTTCTTTCCTTTATTGCTTTTACTTTATTTCTGCATCTTTGTTTGATTCTGTGATCATATCTATGCATGAAGATTGCATACATTTGTGTTCAAATTGACATAAACTCAAAAGATTTAGCAATTCCTTAAAACACTATTCACCCCCCTTTAGTGTTTATTCTAGCCTTAAGATCCGTAATCCGCATTTCTCACACGATTCAAAAACTCGTAAGTCAGACTCCAAGCAATCATTACAAAAAGGAACTCAGGTCAAACTCACAAAACTCTCAAGTCGGACTAGAAGCAATTGTTGCTGAGTAGGACTTGGGTCAGATACACAAAACTCCTAAGTCGGACTCGATACACTCCAACTTTTGGATGGCTCCAAGCAAGGCCTGAAGTAAATGCACAAACCACTCATGATTTTCACCGACATGGTTTTTAGCTTCATGATTCACTCCAACATGGTTAGAATATCTAAAATGATAGTATGAAGCAACTCAACAAATCTCAAAGAAAATGGAGCTAAGGGTATAACTTAGCACCGAGTTATATAAGTTGACACCGACCTATCTTTCCTCTCCATTTCACTTTCCAAACTCCATACATCTCCTATACTACTCTAATTACTCGGTACCAAGCTTTTCCCAGAGTTTGAATGACCAATTCCAAGGTCGATGAAAAGAAAACGAAGAAAGTATGATATCTTAAGTGATATTAGAAAGATCACTGGAATCAACCAAAAGTCGATGGAATAGAGCTTGAAATACGTTGGACAACAGACAGAAGAGCAAAGAAAGTAAAATGTTTCAACTTATACCAAGATTTATAGGTTGGTACCGAGTTAACTTAGGCCGGTATCGAATTATGGTTTTGGGTCATTGGGCTCTGAACTCTCTTGCATGCATTAAGCTATTTCTTGGACCTCAATGCAAGCAGGCTTCTAACCTAGTACCTCCGTTTCCTTATAATAGAAACCATAAAGCAACCAAAGCATGATCTTCTTCCTGATCTTTTCTCTTCACTCTAGATCTAAGATTCCACTGCACCTCACCATCTTCCTTCCTCAAAATAGTCACCATGACAACTATTCTTGGATATTCTAGGCCTAAGAACTTGTCAACTTCTTGTACTTGTGACTCTAATTCTCTATAATCTCATACTCTTTGATCCATAATCAATAAAATTATAAAGTGGATGTATGCCAGAGATTACCAAACCACTATAAAAATCCTCAGTCTCCTTGTTTTTTCTTTGATTTCTACTGTTATCTGCTAGATCTAGATCTTAAAGATTCCCTACAACTCATTCTTAGATGTTGATCCAATTTTGACGTCAACATTTTAAGGCTTTCACTGAGCAACTGAATCTAGACATAGATCTAGATATGTACTTTATATTGGAAAGATATTGAAGTTAGATCTAGAAGGTTTGTTTGGTAATTAGAAGATTTGCTAATAGAAAACCTGGCCTCTAGGAATAAAACTAGATCCAAAAGATCCACAGGAGCAGTGGTTGGTGGCGATAAAGGAAACACTCACCATACAGAAGTTAATACTGGAAACACAATTCTAGGATCCTCTGCTCCACATGAAGTGGTGACCAAAGGAGAGTTCGATAAGATAATCTATGAAATTAACCAGAAGATGGTGGATAGCCAAATAGCTCTCATGGACAAGATGGATGCTTTGTTTAATCTACAATCCCGAAATACTAAGAAAACAAGATGGGAAACTTCATTCATTATAGAATAAGAAAATTCTTCTATTTCTAGCATAAATAGGAGAGATGAGAAACAAAAGCAGAAGGAAGTAGTTAGTGGAGTTGCAGGAATTGTTGCAGGAGGAATAGGAGTCTTCCTCTCACAAAGAAACCAACCAGTATCGAGTGGTTTTTTCTTGGTATCGACTCAAATCTTGGGAATAAAAATGCATAGGACGAAAATGTATAGTGGCTTCTGATTCTGATGATGATCTAATGATGGATGATGATGATTTTGAACCAAAAGCTGGAGGAAATGCTGTGGATTTTAAGTAGATGCAGCTGAGCCAACCCCATGATAATGAGATACTATACGAGTAGTTCTCCCAATGACCCACCGGAGAATGTATATCTTGATACTCAAGGAATTATGCAATATAAGAAGCCACCCAGGAGGGAAGCGACCAAGGAGGAGAATTGTTCTAGGAAGTACTGTCACTTTCATGAAACTCGCGGCATAATACCAAAGAATGCCGACATCTGAGGAATTTGATCGAGGAGCCGATAAGAAAAAATAAGCTGCAGCAGAATGTTAGGGAACCGTAGAATGGCGAAGAAACTACAAGACCCCCAAGGTCTACCTGCTCAAGGAAAACTGCCCGGACCAAGCATATAGGGCCTAAAAGAGCTGATGAAAGACTAATTATCAAGTAACCTTCAAGCTAGTTGCCCATCTAGGAATGAAGCAACACCTAAATCGATATTGTTTCATTTATCTTTATCTAAATTCGTTTCACAAATAGGCCTCCTATAGACACTGGGACACTATAAATCGGCAAGACATTCCATTTCTTCTACTAATTAATAAAATCTACTTCTTAAACCAATGGATGTGTTCTTGAAAGCAAAATTCATGTGTCGTGTAGCCAGCAGTAGAGTCGAGAAAATGGTCCTCTACCCTTGAATGGTAGATGGGGAGTGTAAACTCACAAATTAATGGGTCGACGAGCAAAATTGACCCCAACCACCTGAGAACTGGCATTGTCCTAAGACTGGCAATGTTAGGAAGATTTAAATCATCAGATTGACGAGTCATTTCGATTCCCAACATTCTAAGAACTGGCATTGTCCTAAGACTACCAACATCAGGAAGGTCTAAATTGCCGGATCGACGAGGCATATCGATCATCGGCCTTCTAAGAACTGGCATTGTCCCAAGACCAATAATGTCGGGAAGGTTTAAACTGCTGGATGATGAGTCGTATCGATCCCCAATCTTTTGAAAACCGGTGTTGTCCTAAAACTGGCAACATCGAGAATTTTAAACTACCGGATCGATGGGCCATATCGACCCCCAACCTTCTAAGAACCGACATTGTCCCAACATTGGCAATGTCAAGAAGTTCTAAACCACCGGATCAATGGGTCGTATTGATCCCTAACCTTCTAAAGACAGGGGTTGTCCCAAGATTGGCAACGACGGGAAGGTCTAAACCGACGGATCTATGGGTCATATCGATCGTCAACCTTCTAAGATTCGGTGTTGTCCTAAGGCTGGCTACGTTGGGAAGGTCTAAACCACCTGGTTGACTGTCATATCGACCCCCGTCCTTCCGAAAAGGAGCGTCTCCCAAACAGTGGAAATGTCGAGAAGGCCTTAACCTCTGGGTCTATAGTCACATCGACCCCTCACCTTCTTAGAACCGGTATTGCTCTGTCTACGTCGAGATGGCCCAAAACTGATAGGTCGACGGTCAAATTGCCCCTTGCCTTTTAAGAATCGTTGTTCCTCTAGTAATGTTAGAAAGATCCAAACGGATGGATCGACGGTCATATCGATCCCCTACTTCTTGAGAAGAGGCATGGCCCTAATAATGTTGAAAAGAGAAGCCGACTTCTAGAAATTCGTTGCTGCCTAGAGACTGCCAGGAGCACACTATCAGCCGAAGATAGGCAATAATTGGGGAAAGAAGTGTCAAGCCCTCAAGGATACGTCATCGCCTAAAGATAGAAGGTGTTGAGGAGACTTGATAACAAAATATTCCTTCTAGAATTCGTTACTGCCTGCAGATTAGCGACAGTGAGAAGGTTCTCGAAACAAAACCAGGAACCGATTGGATAATATAGCTTCGGCCTTCAAGAATTTTCATCACCCGGAGTCTGGTAATAGCTAGAAGGATTGATAACATACTTAAGGAATGACTAGATCATTTGGTCCCAACTTTTAGGAATGTGTCATCTCCTAAAGAACAGCGATGCTCAGGAGATACCCTAGAATGGAACCATCGATGCACTGGCTTTCGGAGATAGAAGCCAGAGCTAGATCAGATCCCCAGCCCTACCTTCAGGAATTCTAAACTCCAGGAATCTGGCAGTAACGAAAGATTGGAAACATCAAGGTGGAGCCTTCATAATTGAACTATTGATATGCTAATTTTCAGAGATAGAAACTAGTACACAATTGGAGTTTCGTCCATAGTTGTCGAAAATTTTATTGTTCCCTAAAAATAGACAACTTCAAAGAAGGAAATCGAATCAGATAAATCTTGTGCTAGTTTCTAACAATTGAAATTAATGCCTAGTCAGAATTCAACGACATCGCTAGCGACCACGCGATACATGCTCCATCGAGGATAGGCAAGGATAGTGGTGGAAAGTTGAAGACGGATATTATCGGGCTTTCCCAATCCAAGACAATGACTGGGGAAGCATGATTGAACTAGGGGTAACTAGATCATTTGCCCCGCATGTTTAACTCACATTAATGCCCAGATTCGCAATAGAATGCTCCATGAACATGTCTTAGTTCACAATGGAAACATATGATTATGGGGTAAATATCACAGATAATGTTCTCCGACAATAGGGAGCAATGCGGAACTTAGACTATTTGTAATGAAAGTAAGTCAAGGGAAACCTAATTCATCAGGGACTTGCCATTGTCCAGAGATAGGTGACGAAAGGAAGGAATAACCACACAAGGATCGATGAGATTATTCGACCTAGCTTATAGGAATTGATCATTGCGTGAAGGTAGGTAATGTCAAAAAAGATGCTCGGAATAGAAAAACTTACGTGCTAGTATCTAGAGGTCGAAATAAGTGCATAATTGAGCTCCTATGACAATGCTAGCAGCTAAGTGGGAACGCTTGGTCGAGAATAAGCAAGGATAATCATAAAGAATTCTGAGGCTGGTACTGTTAGATTTTTCCGTTCCATAATCAGGATAGCTAAAACACACTTAGATAGTGGGTAATTGTATATTATTCCCCGCAACATTCAGCTACTTTTAGTGCATGGAGTCAGGCACTTTGAAAAATAAGTTCCGTGAATAGGATTTAGTTCACGGCAAAGATCATACAAAGAGGGGATGAACATCCTAGTTATTGCTTCAAGATAGTAAGGAGTAGCACAGAACTGGGATTCTTCATGACTTATAGTGATTCTTCATGAATAATAGTTGGTCGAAAGGAACATAACCTATTTAAAGCGAAAACAAAGAGTACAGACTTTATGACTAAAATGAAGACCGACAAGCCAGCGAGCTTCGAGAGATCCCTACTTGCTCTTCCCTCTTCGTCTAAGACTCAAATATGCTATGTACTTATTTAAAAGAGGAGGAAGATTTAGCAAAGGATTTTTAGGAACAACTATTCCTTGTAAATCAATCGTGATCATTGGACCAGGCATGATAGCAATAGAAGGAGCATCCTGAGCTGTGGAGGATCCAGCTTTAGGAGAAGTAGACGTACCACCGTCGGACTAGAATGCGGTGATCAGCGAGTCATGCGAGCAAGGAAACTTGGTGCTCAACACGATCAGGAACACGAGAAATGAAGCAAAAGGAAAAGAATAATGGTGAATCATCCAACGCAACTGCCCCTGAAGTGAACTAACTTATTGGAAGGCAAGCCGCAATACAAGAACAACTGTGTGTTGATAGGAGTTAGTCGAAGAAAAACAGTTGGGCATGCCTCTAAAGCGACATGAATATGAGCTGAGACAAGCTTGAGATCCATCATAGGTCAAGCGTAACCTAAACTTCGACTATCCTCACTAAGAAGTAATTGGCTGCACCACCATCATCATCACTATTGCTACAGTAATTGCCTTTCCTTTGACCTTACACGAATTTCACTCAATGGCTTGTAGAAATCAGAGTTCGAAAGCTCTAAGTGATGACTTGAAGGATTCAACATTAGAAAATCCCGAAGGCAAAGCACTCAATGGAAACTAAAAAGAAAAAATGAAAACAATGCAAAACAAAGAGAGAGAATGCTCATCTAAGGCATGGAACGATCTTCAAAGCATAGATTAGATCTCTAAAGCATAGGTCTTGTCTTTAGCATGAAGAATGAAGAAGAGAATTCTAACTATGCAAAATGATTGAAGGAATCCCTGAACGACTATCCAGAACCAAGAGTTGGGCAAGCAGGACTTGTCTTGATCTAGAGCATGCTTTGTTTTCAACAAAAGCGTACTCTAAGGGACAAGTGTTAGTCGGGTTTTTGACTAAACCAATGTCAACAGGAAATTAGAACATCGAAATAAAGACATAATGATTCAAGGACTTTGGAAGTATCATAAAAATGAAAGAAAAAGTAAATATAAAAAAATAAGCGGAAAAAGTGGACTTAAAATTTTCAACTTAGCACTTGTGATCGGGCTTGAGTCATACCCGAGTTGAACCTAGGAAAAATGAAAGAACACCCGAGTTAAGAAATAGCAAGGCGAAATGATATTACTTGGAGTCGGGCCCGAGTCAAACTCGAGAAAGACCCGGGTCAGACCTGAGTCAACTCGGTACTGAGTTTTAAGTCACAACTCGGTATCGAGTTATCACTATTTTGAGGTCCGATTCACAAAACTCTCAGGTCAGACTTCAAGCAATCATTATGGGCCGAACTTAGGTCCGAGTCACAAATCTATCAGGTCAGACTCCAAGCAATCGTTATGGGACAGAACTTGGGTCCGACTCACAAAAATCTTAGGTTAGACTCTAAGCAATCGTTATCTAGCATAACTCCGGTCAGACACACAAAACTCCTAGGTAGGACTCGAAGCACTTCTGTCATGACCCCTTTTTTACATGTCCAACTCAAATTGCACGAAAATACGGAACATGAAGGGTGACAAAGAAAAATAGACAGAACAGAATCTCACTCGAATGGAATAACATATAATATTGAACAAATATCTTTACAGCGAAGAACTTTTAAATACATATATCAGAGTCTAACCTGAATTCAGCTTGGACAGTGATAAACATCTGTCCTTACAATTACCGACGAACATCAAACTAAAACAACTAAGTACAGCGGATAATAGAATATTCTCATTCGTATGATGAATATCTCTAGCTCTCCTTTGAAACTCTAACCGTCTTCGATTAACTTAAAACTACTCATCTGACCCGAGTATTGAAAATACTAGGATCAGGCTTGATAAACCAGCGTGAGAAAAACTCAATAATAAATTACAGTGTCATATATCAACCTTTGAATAAAATCCTTTAAAAAGAAAGAGTATCTCATAAGACCACACCCACACATAAACACAGACGGATTTTTACCTTATGGCAACTAAAACACTTTTATATCAAAACCTGTGATATTATTTCTAATGACATATCTTTGAAAATATTTGCAAATAAAATTATTAATCTTATTCGAAATGGTTACCCATGTAGCATTTCGAGGCTATTCATTATGCCAATACAAACAAAATCATCGTAGGCTCTTATTGGAGATGGATTTCCATACAAATGACCAGGTGAAGGATCTACCTTCCGAAATGGGTACACCTCTAGATGGATGCCTTGAGGAACAGCACAAAGGAACCTCTACCAACACAAGACTGACCTACCTCTATAACAAGATAGTACCGAATATTTCATCCCCCGATCGTTATCAACCTTTAACCGAGCGCTCGTTTCCATACACCACATTAATTTACATCCCGAACGTCATAGCGGAAAGAAATATATCTAGAAGGGGATGACCATACCCTACTTGGGAATGACCCACTTAGCCTTGTTGCATCTAATCTTGTTTTGGTCATTTCCGGTTTGATGAGGCTTGAGGTTACGATTACCTTTTCACATAGCACATATCACATCTTTGAATGCTACATTTCCATTTCTGTTAACTACTAATTGCTTTCCATAAAAATACAACCCTTGAGCTCGTACGTCTTAAGGAGGGTGTTAAGCTAAGAGAAGTTGCCTTCTACGCCACCACTGATGTACGTTTGTAAAAACCAACGTACGTAATCTTTAGAAATGCAATGTCAGACAAACGTCCATACAAGTTGTCTAGGAACAGGAAAACCCGAAGGCACTCTTCTACTACCACTAGTAGCAAATAGTCCTTGAAATCCGAAAAATCTCCATCACGAGGAGACTACTGCTATAAATAACTCTATAAAGGGGGACAACCAGAGCATGCTCAACAAGCAGTCTTCACGCTATGAAGATCCACGGTCTACAATAATCATCATCTTCAACATTTCTACACGTTCAAACGTATACATTAGTTCGAAGTGGTTTCGGATAGGAATTACCCAAATCCGACCCCGGTTCCTTCGAAATCCAATTATCGATATAAAGTGAATATGAGTATAAATGATTTATTAAGTCTATTTTCATTTTATTTCTTTTCGGATGATTTCAAAATCTCTTTCTTCTGACTTAGGATAATTCTAAGCATTTCATTGTTTTACTTTGGATAATATCTCAAATTTCCTCACTTAACTCTCGAGTCAAATTCCTTAGCTTTTAGGCGGGTCAAAAACAATGTTATTTAAGACATCATTTACAATAAACCCTAAATCAATTTGAGAAAACATTTTGGAGTAAATAGGATCATAGAAATCATTCATTTTGGAGATTGGTTAACTTTTGGGTACTACCAATCTTCTTTTATTTTGGAAAACTTAACAGAATCTTTTTTATTAAGGGCATTCGGGCTTTCCTTTCGATCTGTTCCACCCCTCGCCTAAGAAAAGAAAACATAGGCTAGGTAAGTCAGGGCCTAGTTGCTCCATCCCTAACCTTAGTTAAACACCTTGTTTTAGCTCCCTAGATCTCACAGGCGGGACAAATGTACTAGTCGTTTCCACATACTCAGTTTGTTATTACATTCACTATTCTTCAATTATTGTTTAAGTGTTATAAACAATTCATCTTAACCCTTTATTCAAAATTCTTATTAAAAGTTCAAATTCATCTTTAAACGACTTAACATTCCTTTTAACAACATTCATAATTGATTCCAGGAGAAACAGTTACATTTAAACTCGTATTCCAAATGTTATAGAATTCGCAGCAGAAAAGTGCTGCGGAAAGTAAGCTTATTTGATTTAAACAATTTTTAAACATTCGACAACTCATATTTTTTCAATCCAAATCTCCTTTAAAATATTTAAATAGATTTATCAAATTTATTTCATATTTTTCCAATATTAAAAATATCCATTTAAACAGATATCCTGTTATGGTCACTTAACTGCACTGGCGCGATTTTTCTAGAAAATTGTTTTGGACTTATTTCAAAATCTACTCATCGAAATTTTGATTTTCTTTCTTCGTTTCAAAAATATGGATATAATAGTCCGGAATTTTCTTGCCTCGAAGAATTCCGAGCTATATTTCACTCTATACACTCATTTGAGCTTTTCGGCGCGAAATCGCGAACTACCGTTGCACGATGCAGCTAGTTTTAACTTATTTTTCAATATTTGAAATAATCTATTCAAATTGAATTCTATTTCTTATGAAATCATTACAAATCATTTTAAATCAATATTTCTCTTTTAGAGTATTAAAAAATGAATTTTCACTATTACCGTATTATTATATTCACATTATTTTAATATTAAATTTTAAATTCCAATTTCAATTCAATTTTAATTCTAATTTCAAATTAAACACATTTAAAACTTAGATTTCAAATCTAATTTCAATTTAAACTTCAATTCAATCTCAAACTAAACTTCAATTTCCAAAATCGATTTCAATTTCACTATTCATCTCAATTTCTATTTCAATTTAACTATCCTTTTCAAATCGGTTTCACTTCAAATTTTAAATTCGCTTTTATTTTTACTTCAATTTCACTTCCAAATGAAAAGAGACTTATTTTTCCAAAATATCTCATATCACTAAAATATGGTCTTATTAATAAAGGTGATTACTTAATCAAAAATGAACATAACCAATATCCATATTTATCACTACATAACATTCATTCAATCAATCACGTAACATATGATTTCAAATCCTACATTCACTATTTATACCATAACGAAATACATTATCACAATTCAATTATCTAACCAACAATCAAACATCCATATTAACAATCAGATAAAGATTCATATGTCATAAGGGTATGAATATGATTGTTTTAACAAAACCAAAATAAAAATTCGAAAGCGATGAGAATTTCTCACATTTACCCAAAACGTTTAACTTCCTACCAACATTCATTTTATTCAACGCTTCACTAAAGCACCACCTAAACATTCATCCACCTTTTCCAAGTGTTCGTCCATCGCTTCTACCTTTGCTTTGATCTCGACCGTGCCTCCCCACCTTCGTATTTCTCACGGCCAAGCTCAATTTTTTAAGAAGAGATGAAGTGAATTAAGAAGAGTCTAGAGAGTAACAAGTGGATTAGTGCTTAAGCACGCCACTATTTTTAACATTCCTACCTATCTTAAAGAGAGAATCCATTAAAATAGCTTAAAAAAAGAAGAAGAAGAGAATGATTTGTGTGAAAATGAAAGAGGTATGCATGGCTATTTATAGAAAAAAATTTGGAATAAAATATTATTATGTAAAATGACCAAAATGTCATTTACTTACTTTTTAAGAAACCTTATTTTTTCAACACTTAACATAACATTTTAAATCATGCTTTGTGCCACTTTCACTTGAGGAGTAATAAAAGTAATTTATAATTATGATGTTTGGTTTGATTTGACATGTTTTGTCCTTTTGTGTTTGCTTTTGCAGTCTTTTGTCAAATCATGTACTTTTTGAATTATTTGTAAGCTTTGACTTTTCAAAGTGCATTTGTTAAATGTAACATGTAACATAGCTTGTTAAGTTGTATTTATATGTTAGAAAATGTGTCAAGTTGCGACAACTTGTCGACAACTTGTTTCGGTTGAAAACGGTGTTTTTGTCAACAAATTTTACAGTCAAAATTTGACGTTTTTGTTAAGCTATATATTGAAGTAAACCAAACTTTAAGATGAACTTTTTGCTTCTTTAAATAAATTTAAACATGTCTCTTTATATTTTAAAATCATATTTAATTAATATTAAAATCTCTGTTTTTACAGTGTATGCAAAACTTACAAAATGCGACAAATTTTGGTTATTTTTGTAAAACGATTATTAACATATTTTTAAATATATAAATATAATTTTATTATCTTTATTACATGTTTTAAATAAGATTTACCTTTTTAAGTAAATACTTAAATCCATTTATTTAAGCCTTTATTTATTATTAACAAAACTTAACTTTTGTCGATTTGTTAAAAAAATCCAAATTTATACTTTTTAATTTATTAGCTATAAGAATAGATGATTTATTCATCATTATAAATTATATATAATATTTTTATGTAAGATTTAAATTCGTTTTAAATTTAAAGCGAAGAAATCTCTCATTTTCGAAGTAGCGAAATTACGGGTCGTTACATTTTCCCCTACTTAAAAGCATTTCGTCATCGAAATGAAAGTTAGATAAAAGAATCTATCTCATACTCATATCCGCAAACATTCCATCTTATTTCTACTGATGATAGAAAAGATGCATATATAAAAAGAAGGTTGATATCATAACAACCCTAAAACAAATGACGCCAAACATACATATAAAGATTCCCTGCATTAACCTGAATATCTACCACGTACTTATGGTTATATGTACATACATCAAGTCAAACTTCTATCCTACCCATCCTAGTGCATACTGCACGCTTAAGATAACATATACAACAATCAAACAAGAATATACATCCAGAAACAACCACTATGTCTTAGTGCCTACTATTTGAGATAACTATCCACTACTAAGTAAACAGACCCAAAACATCATACTATATGTGATATTTGATTCGTTCTATTATTCAAATTCATAACTTTACTTTTGAACTAGTATCGATCCCTCGATTTTCTAGTGTAGACTTTGATCAGACTTCTTGATAACAAACCCTTGCTTTCCTTGCATAGCTCTCAACTGTGATAGAAAACTTGTGTACATAATTATAAACTCTCATCAATGCTCGCCTTCAAGAATCGAGTGATAAATTCTTTTATGGACTGATGTAAACACCTCAATGTTCTGTACTCAATCTTAGATCAAAATTTTATGTGCTGAAATGATGTACGTTTAACTTATGTACTTATTCACATTCATCTTTACCTAATACATTTTTTCAAAATTTCTATTAATTCAAGTTTATTTCACAACCATTTACTTTCATCTAAATATATTATTACTTAGGCATACAAATATGACTTAAACTTGTATAATATACCTTTACTTCCTAAGAGTATATATACATATCCCCAAATTTCAAATTCTTATTACTTCAACTAAGGTGTTTAACTAATATGGAACTCTATTATTATCTCAAATTAATAAGTTATAAAACTCAACCCTTAGTTTTCTTTACCTAAGGTTTTCATTTAGTTAATATTATTTATCCAATCCATATATATATATATATATATATATATATATAAGACAACTTTACTAAGTGTACACTTTTTTCTCACTGTTCTATGACTAACTACTTAACTTATTTACCTATCCATTTTCTAAATCAAAATTTTAACCTTAAATCCATTAAATACCTTATAGTCAAATTGTTAAACTTAATTCACGTGGTAATTGTTACTTAAACATTTTCATCCAACATTCAACCTACTAACCATATTATTCAAAAATATCCACTTCTAATCTTACTTCATTTTGAATTACAAATGTTACCATAAATGTATCACTAATTCAAATTTTTATATTAGGATGATATTTCTTATACCTCTTGTTCCTAAATTTCACTTTGATTTTAACCTAGTCAATGTGTCTAAATTTCAAATTAACCTAACTCCTTTATAAGTTATACAACTTATCTATTTATATTATATTTAGTAAAAAGTCTCAACTTAGGTTTATCTTTTTCCTATCTTGTTGATAAGAATTTTTTCTATGTATGCATTTTCTTTTTTACTTTCTCCAATTACAACTTGTAGCTGCAATATTATCATCAAATATCTTACAGTCAAATTGTGAATTTCACTTCACATGATATTTGTACTTAGCTTTTAAATCCATCCATTATGATAATCATTTAATCATTATTATTTCTTAATACTAAATATCTAAGGGTATATGATTAAAGTTCTAAATTCAAGCTTTCAACTAATTTATTCTATATGGAATATCTTATAGTAAAATCGTGCAACTCTAATCACAAGATATTCATATTTTAATTTTACTAAGCAAAATTACAATCAATCCTTAACTTATAACCAAAAAATAATATCCTCTTTGATATATATAATATAAACCCATGGTAAAATTGCCTCATTTACCATCTTTTAAAACAAAACCATTTATATAAAATTAACAAATACACGCTCATATATATAATACTCTCATAACTCATTCTAGGGTGTTCCTAACCCTATCTCTAATGAGTTACTCATCTTAGAATATCACTAATCCTATCTCTGATGAGACTTTACCCATAACAAAGCCAAAGTTCTTGCTTAACCTTCAGCTCTGATACCAAATGTCACGACCCGTTTTTCCGTACCCTTTGAATTGACAATAAACCACACATGTCTAACTCAAATTGCACGAAAATACGGAATATGTTGGGTAATAAAGAAAAATAGACATGTAACAACCCTCATATTTATCGATTTTATATTTAAATATTTTATTTAAATATTTTATCGTTAATCGAATATTGGTCCAAAAAGCTACTTTTTGCAAACGGTCAAATTAGGACTCGTGACCACTTCCATTGAGTTCGAAATGCCGTTTACAACTTTTTTAAGTATAAACATTGATAGGTTTGGAGTTAGTGGAATTTCACTTACTTTTCCCGCTTTGGACTTTGGGATAGATTAGCCATTATAACCCAAACTCACTTCTCTCTTTCTCCTCACTCTTCATAAATTCCTACCAAAAACAAACTTTAACATTAATGGTGAGTGGAAAGGGAAATTAGAAACTCCAAACCTAGGTTTCAACTCCAACTCCATCATTCAACTCCAAATTCAAGGAAAAGCATTGGATTCAAGCTTGTAGTTGCTTCTCCATTCACCTTCAAGCTTTACCTTCACAGTTTGGTGAAAATGTGAGATTTTTATCTCACAATTCTAGTCTATAACTATATTGGACTGTTGGGAATGATTCCCCATCACTTTAGCATGTATATTTGCATTTGGTTTGGATTGGATTGGCGAAAAACTCCAATTTCTAGCGTTCTTGGCGAACCCCTGCGTTTAGGTCGCTCTGCCTTCGTTAGGTCGTAGGCCGTTCACGTGGAAAAGTTGCCGCCTGCTTATAGCTCATTCTGGCTTAGGTCGTAGGGAAATAGGTCGCTAAGTCGTAGGTCGTCTCCGACCTTATATCGCCCGGCTTGTTTGAGTTAGGTCGCGCCTCTTTTAGGTCGCGTCTCTTTTAGGTCGCTCTCCACCGGACCTCGTTAGGTCGCTCAACACACTGTGTCGCTATGTCGCTCGACTCTGGACTTCGTTAGCTCGCTCGGCCTTGTTATTTTTAGGTCGCGAGCCTCGCTAGGTTGCTCAACCGTCTACCTTTATAAGTCGTAGGTCGTCTCCGACCTTAAACCACTCGGCCGCATTAGGTCGCGTACATTTTAGGTCTCGTGTTTCACTAGGCCGTTAGGCCTTTACCTCGTTAGGTCGTAGGTCGCTCGACCTTATTACCTTGTTAGGTCGCAAGTCCCTTAAGTCGTTCGCATCTGTTAGGTCGCTCGCTTCTGCGAACTCGCAAACACCTCTAGGTCGCAACCACTAGGTCGCTTGACCCCTTAGACCCCTAGGTCGCAACCATTAGGTCACTCGATCCTATCCTCCCTTAGGTCTTCACTAGGTCATACCGTTTTAAACGGGGCGCTGCCCCGCACCCCGCCGGGGGCGCTGCCCCCTGGACCCCCGCGACCTAACCGGGCAGGTCGAACCCCGTAGCGGGGGAGGGGGGTTGCCCCCGCACCACCACCTTGGGGGGTTGCCACCCCCCTCCGTAGGGGATCTTATCTGAAAAACATTCAACAGAACCTGCTTTGTTGAGATGCTGAGTTGACCATTCTTCGAGACAAACTATCTTAGGCTTCTCGGTCGATTTTATGGTATCTCGGCCTTGCTAAAAAAACGGGATAACAACTTTAGAAATATGAAGGTTTCAATACTAGTAGTAAATATAAAACTCTTTCATTAAAACGATTTTAACTCTATTTTACTACAATGCTCTTTCCTTAAACCGTTTTCCAATCTACTAGTATATACAAACATTTTCCTTAAAACCTTTTGTGACAATCTTCTAGTGAAGATCTACAGCTTGTTCGTAAAAATTTATGTTAAGCAAGTGGTTATGGGACATGAAGCTAAACTCATATATTTACTGGCTTGGTGAGATTGACACTACTTGATGATCATGACGATCATTTTTGTGTTTTAGACTAGCAACTGTGCGATGTCTCTTTGTCTGCGAGGGAGACTAGACCCCGCTCTTGTGATGTTTCGCCATCGCATTTGTGTGATGTTTTGCCATCACATATGTGGGGTAGCGCCCCACGATCTTCGGGTCATTCGTATGTCAAAATTAATGGCTTGCAACCATGAGATAGTGTCTCGCTTTGTGTTACACGTGTATGTGAGTTTTCATGCTCCCATTTTGTGAGTTTTCATGCTCCTATATTGTGAGTTCTGGATTTCTTGTGTACTCTTATGGAATTTGTGCTTCACCTATTTTCATGACTTTCATTGTTATGATTTTTCAGCTTTTATGTTTTGGTGAATTTGTGTGTCATCACTTTTTTTTAGGTGAATTTGGATCTTTTAGAAGATTCTTTTGATATTGTTTGATCTCTTGATGATCTTCATTTACATGCTTATCATAGTATGTCTTTATGGTTACTATATGTTCTTGCCATATCTATTGTTTTATATCATGTTATCTGATATTTATAGCTAGACTAATCCGTTTATTATTTTCTTATAAATAATACTCGGGTCAGACCGGATGTTACAGGTGCTCCTGCTTGACTTCTCCCCCAGGGATTTACTACTCTGACTTTTGGCTGACCATTTAGATTAGCAGTTTTTGTCGTTTACACTTGAGATATAGACTCATAGATGTATTCTTTTGTATAGCACATGTTGCTATTCTTTTGTGTATGTGGTCCTTTCATGACCACTACTCTGATGTACACTTTCATGTGTTAGTTATATATTCATATCTTTTTCTGCCTTTGTGATATGGATGTCTGTGACTGATTGTGTTATGTTTATTTCTATATCTGTTTCCGAAGATTTATTTATAGCCACCGTGTGATAGCTTTGAGTTTGTATCGGTATGTCGGACTTCCTCCTTAAATGAAATGCATGCTATACTATCTGACATATCGGTGCTCGCACAAAGAAGTTACATGGATGGTCGCTCCTCAACAGCCTTATTCTCCGTGCTAGTTGACAGCATTACTCCGTAGTGTTCTTGGCTAGCGTGGGTATTGAGGTGGGGTGTCACAGCTTGGTATCAGAGCCAAACTTCGGAACAATGTAAAATAACTTAACAAGGATCATCGTCCTAAGTCTGGCTTAGGAGTCGTACCTTAGGATTAATTCGAGTCTTCGTACCGATTCATCCTATTTTTATTATGATTCCTTGTTTCACTTATCAAGATTGCTTGATATATCTTTTAGTGAATAACCTTTTTCTTCTCCTTCTTTCTTAAGGAAGAAAAATGGTTAGACCTGGACGTCCCCATGCCGGTCAATCTACTGCAACTCCCCAAGATGGAGTTTTTATGACTACCCAGCAACTTCTTGACCTTGTCACGAATGCTCAAGCAGCTGGTTCTAATCCGGAACCTACTCACCCTAAATCTGCGTTTGCACGTTTGTGCAATAATTACACCAACTTGGGTGGGAAGCAATTTAAAGGCACTGAAACTGTCATCGAGGTCCAAGCTTGGCTCAGAACGTGCGATAGAATCTTCTCTCGCATGAACCTCACTGACCTCCATCGAGTCCAGGTGGCTTCCAGTATGCTCCAAGAAAGAGCGTTGGATTGGTATGAGCTGTTAATCTCAGAAATTGATGAAGCGGATCTCTCCTGGGAGCACTTCCGAGAACGCTTTGAATCAAAATTCGTGCCCGAGGCTGAAAAAGTAACTTTGGCTCGGAGATTTATTGACCTTGTTCAAGGTCAGTCTTCTGCGGCGGACTACGTTGCATCATTCGAATCCCTTTCCAAATATGGGGTCGAATATATAAATACTCCACTGAAGAAGAACCAGAGGTTCGTTTATGGCTTAAATAAGAATCTTAAGAAGCCACTACTCCTGAAACTAGAAGTTACATTTGATCAACTCGTCGATATCGCTCTTCGTCTTGAAGAGGCCGATAGAGAGAGTGATGTTGAAGTGGTTGGCGCTAAACCAAACTTCAACAACAAAAAGAGGCCTAACAAATTTAAAGGTTCTTATCCCAACAAAATGGGTAAGCAAGCAACTTCGGCTGCAAAGACACCTTCCTCTAGTAGCGGGCAATGCTATAACTGTGGTTCTAAGGACCATTTTGCGAACAAGTGTTCGAAGCCCAAAAGTTGTCGCTATTGCAAGAGCTCGGAACATTATATACATATGTGCCCCATACTGCAAGGCAGGAAAGAGGGAAAGTTAAACGTGGCTCAAGCCCCTGGCAACACATCTCGTGGCCAAGGTATTTCTCATTCCATTCTTGATGGTATTATTTTATTTCATGATCAACCTATTAGAGTTCTCTTTGATACGGGTGCATCCCATTCTTTTATATCAAAGGAACTTATCGACACTTTCTCTTTAAATGTTGATGCTTTAATGACTTCCTTGAGAATTGCGAATCATGTTGGTGGATCCGCAACTCTTAGTTTGCTTTGTAAAAATGTGGAGATTATTTTATGTGATTTTTCATTCCTAGCCGGTTTGCATGTTATGCGTTACCTAGGCTTTGGAATGATTTTGGGAATGGATTGGCTTAATCGTTATGAAGCTCATATTTTAGGTCCTGAGCGGACTATTTATCTCCGACATCCGCAATTTGTAAATCAGATTTCTATTATTCTTAAAGATTTGGATTCTACGTTGACTGCATCTTTATATTCTTTAAATCCTCATGATGATGATGGTGATGAGGAGGAGGATGTCATTTCTTGAATTCACGTCGTTCGTGAATTTTCCGACATATTTGAGCCCGTTTTAGGTTTACCACCTAAACGAGCAATTGAGTTCAGAATTGATCTTACCCCTGAAGCTTAACCTATTACTCGTCCTCCTTATCGCATGTCTAATAAGGAAAATGAGGAGATGCGCAAACAATTATCTGAATTGGAGACGAAGCAATTTATTCGCTCTAGCTCCTCGCCTTGGGGAGCTTCGGCTATTTTCGTGAAGAAATCCGACGGTACGCTTAGGCTTTGCGCTGACTATCGCAAGCTTAACGATCTGACTATTAAAAATAAATATCCTTTACCTCGGATTGACGATCTGTATGATCAGCTTAGTGGAGCTAGGGTCTTTTCACAGTTGGACTTGGCTACAGGTTTTCATCAGCTTCGTATTGCTGAGGATAGTATTCCTTTTGACATCGTTCCGTACTCGTTATGGATCTTATGAATGGCTTGTTATGCCATTTGGTTTAACGAATGCTCCGGCTTACTTCGTTGACCTCATGAATCGAATTTTCAAGGCTTTCGTCGATCGGTTTGTTCTCATCTTCATTGATGACATCCTTGTGTATTCTAAAACCGAGGAGGTGCATGAAAAGCATCTTCGAATTGTATTGGAAACTCTTAGGAGTAATCAATTAAAGGCGAAATTTTCTAAATGCCACTTTTGGCAATCTCGTGTGAAGTTTCTCGGTCATATTATTTCCGAATCTGGAATTTCCGTGGGTCCTTCAAAGATTGAACCGATTCAAGATTGGAAGAGACCGGAGAGTGTGACAGAGATTCGTAGTTTTCTCGGATTGGCGGGTTATTACCGTCGTTTCATTAAAGACTTTTCTAAGATTGTCGTGCCTCTTACTGGCTTGACTAAGAAGGGAGTTAAATACATTTGGTTGGACAAATGTGAAGCCTTTTTCAGAAATTGAAAGAACTCCTTTCCGATGCTCCTATTCTTGTTATTCCCGAAGGGAATCAAGATTTTGTTGTTTATACTGATGCTAGTCACGTTGGTTTAGGTGTTGTTCTTATGCAAAAAGAACGTGTTATTGCTTATGCTTCTAGGCAATTGAAGTCGGCCGAGACTAGATATGCCACACATGATTTAGAACTCGCGGCTATTGTTTTCGCCCTTCGAATTTGGCGTCATTATCTATTGAGAGAGAAATTTATTCTTTACACGGATCATAAGTCTTTGAAATATTTATTTTCTCAAAAGGAACTTAATTTGCGTCAACAGCGTTGGCTCGAGTTCCTCGCACCTTATGATCTTGATATTCTTTATACCCCCGGTAAGGGTAATCGTGTCGCCGATGCTCTTAGCCGTAAACAACAAGCAGTTGTTTCTATGATGATATCCGAATGGAACGATCTCGACATTTTATCCACTTGTGAGATTCGAGAGCGCGTATCCGATTTATGCTCATCACTTGTTTTATGTAGACTTGAGGCTCATCCTTCTCTTTTAGACCGCATTATTGAAGCTCAAGGGCTAGATCCTAAATTGGCCCTTCTTGGCCAAAATGTTAAGGATAAAATTGATATTGAACGTTTGAAAGACTTTGATATTGATTCTCGTGGCGGCATTCGAAAATTTGGTAGACTTATCGTACCAAATATTGGTGATCTTCATAAAGATATTTTAGAAAATTCCCATCGTTTTAAATTCACCATTCATCCCGGTAGTAGTAAAATATACGCTGATATGAAGCGACTTTATTATTGGGAGGGAATGAAATCTGATATTGCTAACTTTGTTAAGTATTGCATGACTTGCCAACTTGTCAAGGCCGAACATCAAAGGCCTGGTGGGTTATTGCAACCTTTAGAAATTCCAATTTGGAAGTGGGACCAAATTTCCATGGATTTTATAGATGGCCTTCCCGTTCTCGTTCGGGTCATGATAGCTTATGGGTGATCGTTGATAGACTTACTAAATCCGCCCATTTTATACCCGTTCGGTCTAACCGAACCGTTCCTCTTTTGGCCAAACTCTTTATCAAAGAAATTATTAAATTGCATGGAGTTCCTACTTCTATTGTTAGCGATCGAGATCCATTGTTTACTAGTGGATTTTGGAAGAGTCTTCAAAAAGCTTTAGGAACGAAGCTTAATTTTAGCACTGCTTATCACCCCCGGTCTGATGGACAAACCGAGCGTGTGAATCAAACTCTTGAAGATCTTCTTCGTGCTTGTGTGCTCGATTTTGGTGGAAGTTGGGAAGATCATATTTCACTTGTTGAATTTTCCTATAATAATAGCTTCCAATCTAGTATTGGTATGGCACCTTTCGAGGCACTCTACGGAAGGCCATGCCGATCTCCTTCTTGTTGGCTTGAGGCCGGTGAGAAGCTGGTTTTAGGTCTGGACTTTATTCGTGATTCCACAGAGAAGATTGAACTTATTCGACATAGGATGAAAGAAGCCCAGAGTAGACAAAAATCCTATGCCGATAATCGAAGAAGGAAGTTAGAATTTTCTGTGAGAGATTCTGTTTTTATTCGTGTTTCACCTACGAAAGGTGTCGTACGTTTCAGTCGATCGGGAAAGTTAGCACCCCGATATATTGGGCCATTTCCTATCACTAAACGTATTGGTTCTATGGCTTATCGCCTTACATTACCGGCTCTTTTTTCTGCTATGCATGACGTGTTTCATGTTTCTCAATTACGGAAATGCCTACGAGATTCCGATTCTATTCTTGAGCCTGGTGTTGTGGAAGAAATTGAAGTTTCGCCGAATTTAACTTACGAGCAGCATCCTATTCGAATTAGTGCTTCGGAGGTCAAACGACTTTGAAATAAAGATGTTCCGCTTGTGAAGGTTCAATGGTCCTCAAATCCTAAGGATTGCTCTTAGGAATCCAGAGAATTCATTGAGCGAACACGTCCGGACTTGCTTACTCCTGCTCTTTGAGGTGAACTTCCTATTTCAAATTTCTTTTGTGTTAATATGCTTTTATGGTTGTTACTTTTTATTTCCATCTTATATATTGCGAGGACGCAATTTCCTTAAGGAGGGGAGTCTGTAACAACCCGCATATTTATCGATTTTATATTTAAATATTTTATTTAAATATTTTGTTGTTAATCGGATATCGGTCCGAAAAGCTACTTTTTGCAAACGGTCAAATTAGGACTCGAGACCACTTCCATTGAGTTTGAAATGCCGTTTACAACTTTTTTAAGTACAAACATTGATAGGTTTGGAGTTAGTGGAATTTCACTTACTTTTCCCGCTTTAGACTTTGGGTTAGATTAGCCTTTATAAATCAAACCCACTTCCCTCCTTCTCCTCACTCTTCATAAATTCCTACCAAACACAAACTTTAACATTAATGGTGAGTGGAAAGGGAAATTAGAAACTCCAAGCCTAGGTTTCAACTCCAACTCCATCATTCAACTCCAAATTCAAGGAAAAGCATTGGATTCAATCTTGTAGTTGCTTCTCCATTCACCTTCAAGCTTTACCTTCACAATTTGGTGAAAAGGTGAGATTTTTATCTCACAATTCTAGTCTATAACTATATTGGACTATTGGGAATGATTCCCCATCACTTTGGCATGTATATTTGCATTTGGTTTGGATTGGATTGGCGAAAAACTCCAATTTCTAGTGTTCTTGGTGAATCCCTGCGTTTAGGTCGCTCTGCCTTCGTTAGGTCGCAAGGTCGTAGGCGGTTCGCGTGGAAAAGTCGCCGCCTTCTTATAGCTCGTTCTGGCTTAGGTCGCACGGAAATAGGTCGCTAAGTCGTAGGTCGTCTCCGACCTTATATCGCCCGGCTTGTTTGAGTTAGGTCGCGCCTCTTTTAGGTTGCGTCTCTTTTAGGTCGCTCTCCACTAGACCTCATTAGGTCGCTCAACACACTGTGTCGCTAAGTCGCTCGACTCTGGACTTCGTTAGCTCGCTCGGCCTTGTAATTTTTAGGTCACGAGCCTCGCTAGGTCGCTCAACCGTCTACCTTTATATGTCGTAGGTGGTCTCCGACCTTAAACCACTCGGCCGCATTAGGTCGCGTACATTTTAGGTCGTGTGTTTCACTAGTCCGTTAGGCCTTTACCTCGTTAGGTCGTAGGTCGCTCGACCTTATTTCCTTGTTAGGTCGCGAGTCCCTTAAGTCGCTCGCCTCTGTTAGGTTGCTCGCTTCTGCTAACTCGCGAACACCTCTAGGTCGCAACCACTAGGTCGCTTGACCCCTAGGTCGCAACCATTAGGTCGTTCGATCATATCCTCCCTTAGGTCTTCACTAGGTCGTACCGTTTTAGACGGGGCGCTGCCCCGCACCCTGCCGGGGGCTTTGCCCCCTGGACCCCCGCGACCTAACCGGGCAGGTCGAACCCCATAGCGGGGTTGTTGCCCCCGTACCCCCACCTTGGGGGGTTGCCACCCCCCCGGACCCCCCTCCGTAGGGGATCTTATCTGAAAAACATTCAACAGAACTTGCTTTGTTGAGATGCTGAGTTGACCATTCTTCGAGACAAACTATCTTGGGCTTCTCGGTCGATTTTATGGTATCCCGGCCTTGCTAAAAAGGCGGGATAACAACTTTAGAAATATGAAGGTTTCAGTACTAGTAGTAAATATCAAAACTCTTCCATCAAAACGATTTTAACTCTATTTTACTACAAAGCTCTTTCCTTAAACCGTTTTCCAATCTACTAGTATATACAAGCCTTTTCCTTAAAACCTTTTGTGACAATCTTCTAGTTAAGATCTACAGCTTGTTCGTAAAAATTTATGTTAAGCAAGTGGTTATGGGACATGAAGCTAAACTCATATATTTATTGGCTTGGTGAGATTGACACTACTTGATGATCATGACGATCATTTTTGTGTTTTAGACTAGCAACTGTGCGATGTCTCTTTGTCTGCGAGGGAGACTAGACCCCGCTCTTGTGATGTTTCGCCGTCGCATTTGTGTGATTTTTCGCCATCACATATGTGGTGTAGAGCCCCACGGTCTTCGGGCCATTCGTGTGTCAAAATTAATGGCTTGCAACCATGAGATAGCGTCTCGCTTTGTGTTACACATGTATGTGAGTTTTCATGCTCCCATTTTGTGAGTTTTCATGCTCCTATATTGTGATTTCTGGATTTCTTGTGTAGTCTTCTGGAATTTGTGCTTCACCTATTTTCATGACTTTCATTGTTAGGATTTTCCAGCTTTTATGTTTTGGTGAATTTGTGTGTCATCACTTTTTTTTAGGCGAATTTGGATCTTTTGGAAGATTCTTTTGATATTGTTTGATCTCTTGATGATCTTCATTTACATGCTTATCATAGTATGTCTTTATGGTTACTATATGTTCTTGCCATATCTATTGTTTTATATCATGTTATCTGATATTTATAGCTAGACTGATCCGTTTATTATTTTCTTATAAATAATACTTGGGTCAGACCGACATGTTACAGGTGCTTCTGCTTGACTTCTCCCCCAGGGATTTACTACTCTGACTTTTGGCTAACCATTTAGATTAGCAGTTTTTGTCGTTTACACATGAGATATAGACTCATAGACGTATTCTTTTGTATAGCACGTGTTGCTATTCTTTTGTGTATGTGGTCCTTTCATGACCACTACTCTGATGTACACTTTCATGTGTTAGTTATATATTCATATCTTTTTCCGCCTTTGTGATATGGATGTCTATGACTGATTGTGTTATGTTTATTTCTATATTTGTTTCCGAAGATTTATTTATAGCCACCGTGTGATAGCTTTGAGTTTGTATCGGTATGTCGAACTTCCTCCTTAAATGAAATGCATGTTATACTATCTGACATATCGGTGCTCGCACAAAGAAGTTGCATGGATGGTCGCTGCTCAACAGCCTTATTCTTCATGCTAGTTGACAGCATTATTCCGTAGTGTTCTTGCCTAGCGTGGGTATTGAGGTGGGGAGTCACAAGACAGAACAGAATCTCACTCGAATGGAATAACATATAATATTGAACAAACATCTTTACAGCGAAAAACTTTTAAATACATATATCAGAGTCTAACCTAAATTCGGCTTGGACAATTATAAATATCTGTCCTTACAATTGCTGACAACCATCAAACTAAAACAACTAAGTACAGCGGATAATAGAATATGCTCATACATATGATGAATATCTCCATCTCTCCTCTGGAAACTCTAACCGTCTTAGATTAACCTGAAACTGCTCGGATCTAACCCGAGTATTGAAAATACCAGATCGGGCTTGATAAATCAGCGTGAGGAAAACTCAATAATAAATGACAGTGTCATATATCAGCCTTTGAATAAAATCCTTTAAAAGGAAAGAGTATCTCATAAGACCACGTCCATACATAAACACAGACAGGTTTTTACCTTACGATAACTAAAACACTTTTATATCAAAACCTTTGATATTATTTCTAATAACATCTCTTTGAAAATATTTGCAAATAAACTTATTAATCTTATCCGAAATGGTTACCCATATAGCATTCGAGACTATTCATTACACCAATACAAACAAAATCGTAGGTTCTTATTGGAGAATGGATTTCCATACAAATGATCAGGTGAAGGATCTACCTTCCGAAATGGGTACACGTCTAGATGGATGCCCCGAGGAACAGCACAAAGGAACCTCTACCAACACAAGACCGGCCTACCTCTATAACTAGATAGTACCGAATATGTCATCCCCCGGTCGTTATCGACCTTTACCGAGCGCTTGTTTCCATACACCATATTAATTTACATCCTGAACGTCATAGCAGGAAGAAATATATCTAGAAGGGGATGACCATACCCTACTTGGGAATGACACACTTAGCCTTGCTGCATCGAATCCTGTTTCGGTCATTTTCGGTTTGGTGAGGCTTGAGGTTACGATTACCTTTCACATAGCACATATCACATCTTTGAATGCCACATTGCCATTTCTGTTAACTACTAATTGCCTTCTACAAAAATACAACCCTTGAGCTCGTACGTCTCAAGAAGGGTGTTAAGCTAAGAGATGTTGCCTTCTCCGCCACCACTGATGTACCTTTGTAAAAACCAATGTACGTAATCTTTAAAAATGCAATGTCAGACAAACGTCCATACAAGTTGTCCAGGAATAGGACATGAAAGTCTATAGGATGGATCGTGTGGTGTAAATGCAAGTATATGTGACTAACTATATGATGTAACTAAAATTAATCTAGTAAAATATAAACTAAGCACACCAGGATTTAATACTGGTTCAGTCCTCCTATCCTACGTCCAGTCCCGAAGCTCCCCTTCAGAATTCCACTATCAAACACCCTCACTTCGTCCGGAGGAATAGGCTTGGTTACAAAAGCTTATTCTTGTCAAGTGTGTGTTCTATAACACAAATATTGACTATTAAGTACATATGCTTCCAATATATATGTATGTATGTATATATATATATCTAGAGGATATTGATTGAAGAGTTCTGTATATATGGAAGAGCAAAATACAAATATATGATTGCTAGAGATCAAGAATATATCAGAGTATAAGAGTAAAGAGCATACGTTAGTAAGGTCAAATCTTCCCTTGGATTCTTGATGCTATTTATAGTGGTAGAGAGATTCCTTCAGTATTTGTATCCATTAACAAGTGTTCTATGGTCGCCTCTGATGGTGATGAAGAGTTGCAGCGAAGAGAAGCGAAGGTGTCTTTTCAATTGTGACAGTTGTAATTTGAATGTCAAGAACCGAGTTCAGTTTCAGACGTTTGGAATATGTCTCAGACGTCTGGCTCTATATATTTTTTGTATATAGTAGCCTTTTAGACGTCTGAGTACATTAACCAGACGTCTGATTCTGTCTAGTTTGCAATCTAGAGGATTTATTCAGACGTCTGGCTAGTGCACCTAGACGTCTGATCTTGTGCATGTTGCTTTTCTTGTATTTGTGTCATTTCTCTTTTGATTCTATCGACTTGTAGCCTTTTGATACGTTCTTTGAGCCTTGTTCTTGTCTCTCTAGTGATGTTACTTTAGCAATTACCTGTAAATAGAAATATATATGCATGCCCGATTTCCACTGTATAGTTGTTGTCATCGAAACCATAGATTTTATTTCCTAACGATCTCCCCCTTTTTTATGATGACAACTATTCAATGTACTTATATATAATTTATAAATCTCCCCCTGGATATGTGCTTATTCTTAATGTTTTATAATTATACTTATATTTCTCCCCCTTTGGCATTATCAAAAAAAAGAATAATAAAATTTTAGCTAATCGGCAAAGATAACACACAAAAGGAAAATTTCATTAATAATTAGAAATTGATTACATTCATAGATTTTATCAATTTTACAAAAGTTGAAATTATAAAATCATAAAATCTATGATTCCTTTGGAGAAGCTTTGTCTTGATCATCCCCTATTTCTTCTTCAGAAGTGCTAGGCTTTGTAGGAGATGTCAAAGCTTTTTTGAGAGGTTCGTCCTTAGAAAGTTTGGAATGTTTTACGCGAGGAGAAGGTACTGGGGTTGGCCAATCTTTAGAAGGTGGTGTTGGACCGCGAACCCGTTGGAGTACTTCTTTGAGAACCGATAAGACATTTGAAAGAGATTCTTCAACTGTTGCTAGGCATGTAGCAAATGGTGTTTCGAAGTTGTCAATCCGCTTAGCCAAAAGTTTTTGATTTTGAGATAATATATGTTGATTTCTAAGGGTGAGATCTCGAACACTTTCATTTCAAATTATATCCGTTCGAGTCTCCATAATCTCATCATGTCCTAGATAATCAAATGGTGCAGGAGGAGGTGGAGTTGCTTCTCGATGTTGTTCCTCCTCTTGAGATGGTTCATTGTGTGGTTGAGGTGGAGGCTCAACTTGTCTATTTTGACGATTGTTGCATCCAATCTTCAAAGGATATAAATTCTGGGGGAATCTCGGGTAAGTGTATAAGTGAGAAAAATTTGCTGGAAGTATATTTTGGTGAGATTTCTTTGAAAGTCGATAGGTAGGATGGGATGTTATGTGCACGATGAAGTCTCATAATATACGTTATATAAATAATTGATGGCCGTGATCGAGTCCAAAAATGTTTGAGCTCGTCAAAGATGAATTTGGCCCAATTCACCCTTGTTCCACTAAATAGAGCATATAAGGCTTTAAGCTCTAACTCGGTTATTTGCTCATGGCTTCCCATACGTGGAATAATGGTATTGATCATCATTCGAGTAAGGAGTCGTGCTTTTGGACGTAGATATTTAGAGACAAACTTTGGCATTTCATGTTTCTAAATTTGATGTGTTATACTATTTCTTATCCTGAAGCGCATATCGGGAATGTTGTATAAATCTTATCCTGTATCAGAACATCCTAGGGTTCTACCTATTATGCCAGGAGTTAGTCTAATCGTGTTGCCATACATGCTAGACCATAGCCAGTTATCTTCATTTTCAATGTTCCACACTGAAGTGCTATCCAAATTTGCATAGAAAATAAATATTACCAAATTGATCGATTTGGATATCATTAGGAGTGAATAAAATCAAGGTTTTTAGTCTGGCATTCTCACACATTTCATCCAAATCATACATTGAAAGTTTAAGTAGGTTATAGAATGGACGTATGTGAAGATTTTTCTTTTTTTCATATCTTCATACCTCTTGATTGAATGTGGTGCTCCACTCATCCATCTTTCAATTTGATCATCCGAGCAAACTTAAGGATTTAAAGATGATGTTGGTTGGTCTTGTTTTCGTTTGGATATCTTGGGATTTTTAGTTCTAGGAGGCATTGTGATTTGAGCTCGCGTAAAAATGAAGTTTTTGAGAGAAAAATCGTCAATGGGGAAATCGTAGATGAAATTTTTTGAGATGAAAGTAAAAAAAATGACGTTATCTGGGTTAATTTAAAGAGTCGATTGAAATTCAGACGTCTACAATCTAAGTCAAATGTCTGGTTTGCCCAAAATTGAATACAGTAGATAACTTCAGACATCTGGTTGTTGGATTAGACGTCTGGTTTGATCGAATTTGTAAAATTTGATGGTCAGAGAGTTTTTTCAGACGTCTGGGTTAAAAATCAGATGTCTGAAATAGGTTAAAAAAATTTAAAACTTTGTGGCAGAGACATAATTCAGACATCTGGGTCGAACTTTAGACGTTCGAAATTTTCTGATTTTAATTTAGAGGAGGCAGAGCCAATTTGAAGTCTAAGGGTATAACAGACGTCTGACATATGCATAGTGCTTAAAAAATAGACGTATATCAGAGTGTCAGACGTCTGAGGTCCATATCCAGACATCTGAAATAGGCAATGTTTCCAAAAATAGCCTAAAATTTAATGGTTTTGCTTATTTCTCGATTCTCTATTTTATTGAAAATCGAATATAGTAATATTTATGTGAAACAAAATAACAAATAAACATAGATACACATATAATAACCAAAATAATTTATTTAGAAGGCGGTGGAGTTTTACGATCTCCTGACTTGTTATCCCTCCATGGTTTAAGTGGAGACTATATATTTCCACGTTCGTGCGTTCTCGAGGAGCCAGAAAATCGTCTTGGTGAAGGGTCTGAAGAGGTACGATACGAAGACAAGGGATCCAAAGAACTGTAAGGTTTTGGAAGTGGTTCATGGACATCTCTCTTTCGTGACGTACAAAACTTCATCGCTACTTGCTCCAAAAAGCTTAGCCGATGTGCTATAACTTTTTGTTCAGAAGATAGTTCTCGTTGTAGATCTATCTGTTGTTTCTGATAGTGATGAATTTCATCACTTTTCTCCTTTGTTATAGGAGAGACAAACAGAGATCTTTTGGACTTATTGCTATCGGGAGTAAATCCCGTGTGATATGAGTACCACCTATACGTCGGTTCCTGCTGTGGTGTAGGTGTAGGAAGCCGTTGTGGTGTATCGGCTGAGCTATCCGTCGTAGGTGTCGAGATGGATATATAAGAGTTTTCAGAAGACATTACTATATTTTGTTTCTTGAAGGAGATATGAATTGTGTGTATATATTTTTTTGTATAATTGTTTATATATAAGTTTTTTTTAAAAATTATTTATAGAAAATTAAAAAAAACTAATTATCTAAAAAACCAAAGGTGCAGAAAATATTAATTATAATTTGTGGATAGAAAAATAAATGACTAATCATAGCCTAAATGAAGCAGTGATTATTAAGTGAGCAAATCATGAAGAGATAAAATCCCTAAATCACGTCGGAGTTTGATAAAAGTTTGTTCATTTAGTGGTTTTGTAAAGATGTCTGCTATTTGAT
Organism: Allium cepa; assembly: GCA_030765085.1. NCBI lineage: Eukaryota > Viridiplantae > Streptophyta > Magnoliopsida > Asparagales > Amaryllidaceae > Allium > Allium cepa. Next base: position 87,649,405 of record CM060930.1, on the reverse strand, counting down.
TTTCGGTATTTACGTATTCTAATGAAATGGTTCCTTTTTCAACATTGTCTCGTAAAAAATGATGTTGTATATCTATATGCTTAGTTCGTGAGTGATTGATAGGGTATTTTGATAAATTATTGCACTTGTGTTATCATAATATATTGGAGATATATTGATAATTTTGCCGAAATCCGTAAATGTTTGTTGCATGTATATCACTTGTGCACATGCTAGAGCCGCTGAGATATATTCGGCTTCGCAAGTAGATAAAGAAACACAATTTTGTTTTTTGCTAAACCATGAAACTAATGATTGTCCGATAAAGTGACATGTTCCACTAGTACTCTTACGATCTGTTCTACATCCATCGAAATCTGCATCGCTATATGAAACTAGTTCAAACGATGATCCTTTAGGGTAAAACAAACCATAATCTCTAGTACTAGATAGATAACGTAAAATACGCTTAACAGCTCTTAGATGAGATTCTTTTGGTTTTGCTTGAAATCGAGCACAAAGACATACACTCATCATAATATCGGGTCGACTAGCCGTCAAATAAAGTAAAGAACCAATCATGCTACGATATAATTTTTCATCAAAATCTTTTCCATTATCATCCTTTTCTAAGTGAACAGTGGCACTCGTTGGGGTTGATTTGCTCGAAGTTTTATCGATTTCAAAACGTTGTAATAGATTGTTACAATATTTTTCATGATAAATAAAAATTCAATTTTCAAGTTGTTTTATTTGTAAACCTAAGAAGAAATTTAACTCTTCCATATGTGACTTTTCAAATTCATTTTTCATAATATTTGAAAATTGATTACATAGATTTTCGTTGGTTGATCCAAAAATAATATCGTCAACATAAATTTGTACAACTAAAATATCATTATTTTCTCTTTTAATAAATAAAGTTGTATCTATTTTGCCTATTTGGAAACCAGATGTAATTAAATGATTTTTAAGATGTTCGTACCATGCTCGAGGAGCTTGTTTTAATCCGTATAATGCTTTGTGTAATTTAAAAACATGGTCGGGATATTTTTCGTGAACAAATAATGGAGGTTGTTCCAAATATACATTTTCTTTAATAAAACCATTTAAAAAGGCACTTTTGACATCCATTTGAAATAGTTTAAAATTGTGATGAGTTGCAAAGGCGAGTAATGTACGAATGGACTCTAATCTAGCTACTGGAGCAAAGGTTTCGTCATAATCGATACCTACTTCTTGATTATAGCCTTAAGCAACTAAACGTGCTTTATTTCTAACAATATTTCCATTCTCGTCCGCTTTGTTTTAAATACCCATTTTGTTCCTATAACCGATTGATCTTCAGGCCTTGGTACTAATTCCTAAACATTATTACGTTCAAATTGATTTAATTCTTCTTGCATAGCTATTATCCAAAAATTATCATTTGAAGCTTCTTTATAATTTCTTGGTTCAAAATTTGACACAAAGCTATATGGCTTATTTGATTAAGTTGATTTCTAGTTACTCTAGAATTGAGATCTCCAATGATATTATCTTTTGGATGATTCTTAAGAATTCTAGGGGATGATATCAAAGTATTATTTTGACATTTGTTCCATTATTAATAGAATTTGTTGAATTTGTTAGTGGAATAATTTTTTCTTCATCATTAGTATGATGGTTAAAACGATTTTCGTCGAACGAAACATGTAAACTTTCTTCAATAGTATTATTTCGTTTATTACAAATTCTATATGCTTTGCTAAGATCCGAATATCCGAAAAAGATACCTTCATCGGCCTTTGGGTCAAATTTTCCTAAGCTATCTTTTGTATTTAATATAAAACATTTTGAACCGAAAGTTTTAAAGTATGATACTTTAGGTTTTCTTACAAAAAATATTTCAAAACAAGTTTGTTTAATCATAGGACGTATGGTTACTCGATTCAACACATAACAAGCTGTGGCAATAGCTTCAGCCCAAAAGTGTTTTGGTAGACCACTACTATTTAATAATGTCCGTGCATATTCTTGTAACGTTCGATTTTTTCTTTCTACGACACCATTCTGTTGAGGTGTGTGACGAAAAAAAATTATGACTCATTCCTTTCTTATTGCAAAAATTAGTAAAGAGATCATTTTCAAATTCTCCTCCGTGATCACTTCGAATATTTTAAATTTTCAAGTCCATTTGTGTTCTAATTCTTTTAGCAAATATTTTAAACATACCAAAAGTATCGCTTTTATGTTTTAAAAACAAAGTCCATGTATATCTCGAAATTACGAAAACATATTTGTTGTGATTTATAGATTGTATTTGTGTTGGATCAAATAAATCTAAATGTAATAGTTCTAATGCTTGTTTTGTAGAAATATTATTTTTAGATTTAAAAGAGCTTTTCTTTCATTTTCAATTTGACAATCGTCACATAAATTTTCTACTTTGTAATTTATTTTAAGTAAATCTCTAAGTAGCTCATATTTTGTCAATTTATTAATATTTTTAAAATTGATATGACAAAATCGTTTATGCCATAACCATGGATCTTCATGTTTGATGGTTAAATATAAATTTGAATTTTTATTTATATTCATGTTTAATACATAAATATTTTTGTTTCTAAAACCTTCAAATACAAGTTTTTTGTTATTATCAAAAATATTACATCTATCTTTTTCGAAATTTATTTGAAAACCTTTATCACATAATTGACTAATACTTAGTAGGTTGTGTTTTATATTTTCTACTAATAAAACATTTGTAATAATAGGAGAGTTAGAAATACCAGAGTTGATGACTTCTCCAATGCCACGACATATCCTTTTGAATTATCTCCAAAGGTTACCGTTCCACCATCGAAGTATGTTATATTTGATAACATTTTTGAATTTCCGGTCATATGCTTGGAGCATCCGCTATCTAGTATCCATTTCTCATTATTTTTTATTTTGGGTGCCTGTAAAATAAAAGACGTTTTAATTGGTACCCATATATTTTGTTAGGGTCCTAATTTTTAGGAGAAGGTAGCCATACCAAGATGGTTTGGTACCTTTATAAATATAATTTTTATTATAGACTACATTCTCTAAGAAATTATTAATATGTTTTTGTTTAATCAAATTATTATTTGTCTTAGGAATCCAAATTTTCATATTTTTGGTATTCATATTAGACGTAGATAATCTTTTAATTTTTTTATAACTAAAATTTTTAGCATCATTTCCTTTCTGTTTAGAAGTATTTTTAAATCCTATTCCATTTCTATTGTTTGATGGTTTTTAAATCAAAATTATTATTTGCCTCACTTTCTATCAAATTATTTTTAATTTTTCCTTGAGATAATTCTAGTTCTTCTTCTAAGATAATTTTTTCGTCTTTTAACTTTCCTACTTCAAGTTCTAATCTATTTATTTTGACTATATATTCTTTGTTCAATTTTTCAATTTGTGTAAAATTATCATCTAATTCTATGCTAAGTTCTAATAATTCGTCATAGCTAATTTCTGGACATACCTCATCAGTTTGTGCCATAAAACACAAATTAGCTTGTTTTTCTCACTATCGCTATCGCTTTCAGATGATGAAGAATATGAGTCATCCCATGTTACTTTGAAAGCCTTCTCTTTTTGAGTTTTTCAAATTTGTTCTTCTTTTTATCATTATTTAGTTTAGGGCAATCCTTCTTCATATGTCAGTATTGATGACATTCATAACACTTGATTTGAGATAGGTTTGTTGTGTTGGACTTTCCTTCTTTTTGGAATTTGGTCATCTTTTTAAATTTCTTGAATCTGTTATAATTCTTGGCAGTGAAGACTATCTCTACTTCATCTAAATCAGAGTCATCATTCTTTGTTGCTGGGAATGTTATGTTCTTCTTCTCCGAATTTAGTTCTTTTCATGCCTGCAAATTAGCTTCATAGGACATTAAATTTTCTATCAACTCTTCAACTTTGAGAGTAGAGAGATCATTAGTTCCTTCAATAGCTAATATCTTCCTTTCCCAATCTGATGTTAAAGAGTTGAGTATTCGAGAAACTAAATTAAAATTAGTAAACTTAACTCCTAATGCCATAAGATCATCTTGGATAGTTTGAAATCTAGAATACATGTCGATAATAGTTTCATTTTGCTTCATTTTGAATGACGAGAATTGATTTTGCAAAATTGAAATCTTAGTATGTTTGACCTTTGTCGTACCTTCGTGTGTAATTTGTAAGGTACGCCAAATTTCAACTGCAGTTGTGCATAATATGACACGTGAAAATTTATTTTTATCAAGAGAGGAAAATAAAGCATTCATAGCTTTAGCATTGTTTGATGCTAAGGTTTTTGTGCATCGGTCCATGTGTTCATAGCAGTAGTAGGTGCTTCATATTTATCTTGAGCGGCTGACCAAATTTCTAGACCATTAGCTTTCATAAAAATTCTCATACGTGTTGACCAATATGCATAGTTAGAGCCATTAAAAAGTGGGGGTCGTGCTGTGGATTGTCCTTCTTGAAAAATACTTGCCATACTAAAGTGATTCAAAAACGTATTATTGTACTTTGATCAAACCTTGCTCTGATACCAATTTAAAGTCTATAGGATGGATCGTGTAGTGTATGTGCAAGTATATGTGACTAACTATATGATGTATAATCTAGTAAAATATAAACTAAGCACACCAGGATTTAATACTGGTTCAGACCTCCCATCCTACGTCCAGTCCCGAAGCTCCCCTTCGGAATTCAACTATCAAACACCCTCACTTCGCCCGGAGGAATAGGCTTGGTTACAAAAGCTTGTTCTTGTCAAGTGTGTGTTCTATAACACGAATATTGACTACTAAGTACAAATGCTTCCAATATATATATCTAGAGGATATTGATTGAAGAGTTCTGTATATATGGAAGAGTGGAATACAAATATATGATTGCTAGAGATCAAGAATATATCAGAGTATAAGAGTAAAGAGCATAAGTTAGTAAGGTGAAATCTTCTCTTGGATTCTTGATGCTATTTATAGTGGTAAAGAGATTCCTTGAGTAGTTGTATCCATTAACAAGTGTTCTATGGTCGCTTCTGATGGTGATGAAGAGTTGCAGATAAGAGAAGCGAAGGTGCCTTTTCAATTGTGATAGTTGTAATTTGAATGTCAACAACCGAGTTCGGTTTCAGACGTCTGGAATATGTCTCAGACGTATGGGTCTATATATTTTTTGTATATAGTAGCCTTTCAGACGTTTGAGTACATTAACCAGACGTCTTATTCTGTCTGGTTTGTAATCCAGACGAATTATTCAGACGTCTGACTCGTGCACCTAGACGTCTGAATCTATCGACTTGTATCCTCTTGATATGTTCTTTGAGCCTTGTTCTTGTCTCTCTAGTGATATTACTTTAACAATTACCTGCAAATAGAAATATATATATATATATATATATATATATATGCATATTCGATTTCCATTATATAGTTGTTGTCATCAAAACCATTGATTTGATTTCCTAACAGGACAAACCGAAGGCACTCTCCTACTACCACTAGTAGTGAGTAGTACTTGCAATCCGAAAAATCTCCATCACGAGAAGACCACGGCTATAAATAACTTTATAAAGAGGGCCAAGCAGAGCATGTTCAACAAGCAGTCTTCATGCTATGAAGATCCACGATCTTCAATAATCATCATCTTCAACATGTCTTCTTGTTCAAACGTATACATTGGTTCGAAGTGGTTTTCGGATAGGTATTACCCAAAATCCAACCCCGGTTCCATCGAAATCCAATTATCGATAAAAAGTGAATATGAGTATACAGGATTTATTAAGTCTCTTTTCACTTTAATTCTTTTCGGATGATTTCAAAATCTCTTTCTTCTGATTAAGGATAATTCTAAGTAATTCATTCTTTTACTTTGGAAAATATCTCAAATTTCCTTACTTAATTCTCGATCCAAATTCCTTAACTTTTAGGCGGGTCAAAAACAATGTTATTTAAGACATCGTTTACAATAAACCCTAAATCAATTTGAGAAAACATTTTGGAGTAAATAGGATCATGGAAATCATTCATTTTGGAGATTGCTTAACTTTTGGATACTGCCAATCTTCTTTTATTTTGGAAAACTTAACAGAATCCTTTTTATTTAAGGGCATCCGGGCTTTCCTTTCGATCTGTTCCACCCCTCGCCTAAGAAAAGAAAACATAGGCCACGTAAGTTCAGGGCACTGCTTTCTCCATCCATAACCTTAGTTAATCACCTTGTTTTATCTCCCCGGATCTCACAAGCGTGATAAATGTACTAGTCGTTTCCGCATACTCTGTTTGTTATTACATTCAATATTCATCAATCATTGTTTAAATGTTATAAACAATTCATCTTAACCCTTTATTCAAAATTCTTATTAAAACTTCAAATTCATCTTTAAATGACTTAACATTCCATTTAAAAACATTCACAATTGATTCCAGGAGAAACCGTCACATTTAAACTCGTATTCCAAAAGTTATAGAATTCGCAGCAGAAAAATGCTGCGGAAAGTGCTATGTAAGCTTATTTGATTTAAACAACTTTTAAACATTTGGTAACTCAAATTTTTTCAATCCAAATCTCTTTTAAAATATTTAAATAGATTTATCAAAATTATTTCATATTTTTCAATATTAAAAATATCAATTTAAACAGATTTCCTATTATGGTCACTTAACTACACTGGCGCGATTTTTCTAGAAAATTGTTTTGGACTTGTTTCAAAATCTACTCATCAAAATTTTGATTTTCTTTCTTCATTTCAAAGATATGGATAAAATAGTCTGGAATTTTCTTATCTCGAAGAATTCCGAGTTATATTTCACTCTATATACTCATTTGAACTTTTTGGCGCAAAATCGCGAACTACCGTTGCACGACGCACCAAGTTTTAACTTATTTTTTCAATATTTGAAATAATCTATTCAAATTGAATTCTATTTCTTATAAAATCATTACAAATCATTTTAAATCTATATTTATCCTTTTAAAGTATTTAAAAATGAATTTTCACTATTACCATATTATTATATTCACATTATTTTAATATTAAATTTTAAATTCCAATTTCAATTCAATTTCAATTCTAATTTCAAATTAAACACATTTAAAACTTATATTTCAAATCTAATTTCAATTTAAACTTCAATTCAATCTCAAACTAAACTTCAATTTTCAAAATCGATTTCAATTTCAATTTCACTATTCATCTCAATTTCAATTTAACTATCCTTTCCAAATTCGTTTCACTTTAAATTTCAAATTCTCTTTTATTTTTACTTCAATTTCACTTCTAAATGAAAAGAGACTTATTTTTCCAAAATATGTCATATCACTAAAATATGGTCTTATTAATAAAGGTGGTTACTTAATCAAAAATGAACATAACCAATATCCATATTTATCACTAACATAACATTCATTCAATCAATCACATAACATATGATTTCAAATCCAACATTCACTATTTATACCCTAACGAAATACATTATCACAATTCAATAATCTAACCAACAATCAAACATCCGTATTAACAATCAAATAAACATTCATATGTCATAAGGGTATAAATATGATTGTTTTAACATAACCAAAATAAAAATTAGAAAGCGATGAGAATTTCTCACCTTTACCCATAACATTAACTTTCTACCAACATTCATTTAATTCAATGCTTCACTAAAACCACCACTTAAACATTCTTCCAAGTGTTCTTCCATCGCTTCTACCTTTGCTTTGATCTCGACCATGCCTCCCCACCTTCATATTTCTCACGGTCGAGCGCCATTTTTTAAGAAGAGAAGAATAAGAAGTGAATTAAGAAGAGGTCAGAGAGTAACAAGTGGAGTAGTGCTTAAGAACTCCACTATTTTTAACCCTTCTACCTCTCTTAACGAGAGAAGCCATTGAAATAGCTTAAAAGAAGAAGAAGACGAGAATAATTTGTGTGAAAATGGAAGAGGTATGAATGACTATTTATAGAAAAAAGTTTGGAATAAAATATTATTATGTAAAATGACCAAAATGTTATTTACTTACTTTTTAAGAAACCTTACTTTTTTCAACACTTAACGTCACATTTCAAATCATTCTTTATGTCACTTTCACTTAAGGAGTAGGAAAGGTAAAGTAATAATTATGTTTGGTTTGATATAACAAGTTTTGTCCTTTTGTGTTTACTTTTGCACTCTTTTGTCAAATCATTTACTTTTTGAATTATTTGTAAACTTTGAATTTTCAAAGTGCATTTGTTAAATGTAACATATAACATAGTTTGTTAAGTTGTATTTATATATTAAAAAATATATCAAGTTACAACAACTTGTCGAGAACTTGTTTCGTTTGAAAACAGTGTTTTTGTCAACAAATTTTACAGTCAAAATTTGACGTTTTTGTTAAGCTATGTATTGAAGTAAACCAAACTTTAAAATAAACTTTCTACTCCTTTAAATAAATTTAAACATGTCTCTTTATATTTTAAATTCATATTTAATTAATATCAAAATCTCTATTTTTACAGTGTATGTAAAACTGACAAAATGCGACAAATTTTGGTTATTATGGTAAAACGATTATTAACATATTTTTAAATATATAAATATACTTTTATTATCTTTATTAGATATATTTTAAATAAGATTTACCTTTTTAAATAAATATTTAAATCCTTTTGTTTAATTCTTTATTTATTATTAACAAAACTTAACCTTTGTCGATTTGTTCAAAATTCCAAAGTTATATTTTTTAATTTATTAGCTATAAGAATAGATGATTTCTTCATCATTATACATTATGTAAAACATTTTTATCTAAGATTTAATTGGTTTTAAATTTAAAACGAACGAAATCTCTCATTTTCGAAGTAGCGAAATTACGGGTCGTTACAACTTCAACCTTTGGAAGACTCCAAGAAAGACCAGAAGCAAGTGCATAAACCACTTGGGTCGGACACCAAATCAGGTCAACCCCGACCCAAAGCTTGTGATTTTCACCGACATGGTTTTTTACCTTCATGATTCACTCTAGTATGATTATAAATATCTATAACGATGGTATGAAACAACTCAACAAATCTCAAAGAAAATAAAGCTAAGGCTATAACTTAGCACCGACTTATATAAGTTAGCACCGACCTATCTTTCCTCCCTATTTCACTTTCTAAATTTCAAACATCTTATATACTACTCCAATTACTCGATACTCAGTTGTTTTCTTTAAGTCTGGACGACCATTTCTAAGATTAATGAGAAGAAAACCAAGAAAGAAATATACCTCAAGTGATACTGGACGGATCCTTCCAAAAGTCGATAGAAAAGAGCTTGAAACACATTGGATAGAAGATAGATGAGCAAAGAAAGTAAAATGACTCAACCTACACTAAGCTCTATAGGTCGGTACCGAATTAACTTACGTCAATACCGAATTATGGTTTTCATGGTGATTTAATCTCTCTATTGAGCTGTCTCCTGTACCTCAGTGCAAGCAGGCTTCTGACCCAGTACCTTTGTTTTCTATAAATACAAACTATAAAACAAACAAAATCTGATCGTCCCCGTGATCTTTTTCTCTTCACTCTGGATCTCGGATTCCACTACTTTTCTCTATCTTCCTTCCTCACAGTAGTCACTAAGTCAACTACTCTTTGCAGTTCTAGGCTTAAGAACATGTCAACTTCTTGTTCTTGTAATTCTAGTTCTCTGTAATCTCATACAAACTCTCTCAGATCCATAATCAATAAAACTATAAAGTGGATGTAGGCTATGGATTTCCAAACCACTATTAAATTCTATTGTCTCCCTGTTATTTTTTTTATTTCTACTGTCATATGCTAGATCTTGGTCTCACAAGTTCTCCATAACTCATTCTTGGGTGTTGATCCATTTTTGGTGTCAACAAGTGTGAACATCGAAATAAATAGGTCCCTAGGAAATTTTGAATTCTATGAAAATTCATCCAAGTCACAATTACTGCTCCCAATCATTCAACTAGTGATCATTGACCCATCCTTGTTAACCTCTTCTCGGGTTTAATTAAACAAAACAACAAACCCTTTAAATATGACATGCTAGGAAATATAAGAAGGCCACCATGATGCAGTCCTATGTTGTATCAACACTAGAGCCGTAGGAAATCCTCTATTCGGCTTTATTACCAAACTTAAAAACATCGAGAAAAGTTCGAAAAACAAAAAATATGACAAGACAAAATCAAAACGTGGTGTGAGTTCGTTAGGGAGAGAAATAATGAGGTTTACCTTCAACTTTTAAGCAATCTTAATGACCTAGGGCTTATTATATAATGTGAAGCAAGTTTAATGCAACTGCAATCTATATTGTACTCTGAAGCCATTGAGAATATCCATGAATCTAAAATTAATCAGCTTACTAGAGGGGTCAATTTTCTAGCAGCTTTCATGCAATGATGTCGAATAAGAAATGATCTAATCAAATAAATAGATTCACTGATAATCAAGGGAAAATCACAAGTGAATAACTAAGCCGACAAATGAAGTAGTATCCCATTTCCTAAATTTGTTTTCTTCACATACAACCAACCGCACCTTTTAGTTATTATATGCAAAAACAAATTCTATCAGTTAATATTCAAAATAAACCCAGTAAACCAATGGAAATGCAAGAAGTAAGGGATTCTACATTTCAGATAGATGGTAGTACTCCTAGTCTAGATGGCTTCAATGCAACTTTCTACAAAAATCACTATAAGGAGCTTAAGGATGATCTAATTCAAGTTATCTCACAAGATTTTATAATAGGGAAGTTTACTAAAGAAATAAATCACACAATCATTACTCTAGTTCCAAAAAAACTCTTTTTCTAGCAATATAAATGATTATAGACCTGTATCATGTTGCAATGTAATTATAAAATCATAACAAATAGTATTTGCAACATGATAAAGGCTATCTTTGTGAATTAGTTCACTTAATCAAAATTCTTACATTTTAGGTAGATGCATCTCAGAGAACTCTTTGCCGGCTTATAAAATGACAAGAAGTTTTAATAGAAGGATAAAAAAAGAACATATGCATAAAACTAGATCTCTAAAATTCATATGACACAATTAATGGAGATTCATCATTTACATGATGAAAATAATGAATTTTACATCCTAGCTCTTATAGCTCATTTACTAGTGAATATCCATCAATACTTTTTCTAAATGGCAATCTCATGGTTTCATATATAACAATATGGGTGTGACGACCCGCAAATCCATAACCTTTGAATCGACAATAAACCACACATGTCCGATCCAAAAAGCATAGACTGATGAAAAGTCATGAGAAAGAAAAGAAGAAAGAAGAAGAGAAGAGAAGAAAGAGAGAAGGGAGAACAAAATAAAACAATGCAGAATCTCACATCGCAGCGCAAAACATATAATATCATATCAATTATCTTTACAAAATAGAAACTGTATATATATACACACATCAATTAGAGTTCAATAATCAATCACTACTTATCAGCCAGGACAGCTATAATAACCTATCCTTACAAAATCTGACAATATAAACAACAATACGCAAAGCGATAATCAAAACTGATACGTATATACGAAAATGAAAATCTTCAGCTCTCCTGTTGAAGCTCTAAAAGCACCAAATCTGAACCTGTAAATATACTCGGTTTGACCCGAGCATTGAAACGGAAGAACGCCCGGATCAGTCTGGTAAACCAGCGTGACAAACACCCTCAACTGAATTTATTATATTACCGAACGTTTTCTTTTCAAAACAAAAGTATCTCCTAAGACACGCCCACACATAAACACGGACATGTTTTTACCTTACGATAACCAAAACATTTCATATCCAATCCTCTTATATTATAATAGTGTCTATTGCACACATAATATTCCAATAGCCGAAATGGTTACACATATAGCATTTCGGGGATATTCGTTACGCCAATACAAACAAAACCGCAAGCACGCAGTGGAGTTTAGACTTCCATACAAATGACTAGGTGAAGGGACTACCTTTCGGCAGTGCATCTCTAGAGGAATGCACCGAGGAACACCAAAAAGAACCTCTACCAACACAAGACCTTCCTATCCCTGTAACTGGATAGTACCGAATATATCGTCCTTCGGTCATTACCGACCATTCCGAGGGACCTCATAGCATACAAACCACAATAATTTACATCCCGAACGTCATAGCGGGAAGAAATATATCTAGAAGAGGATGATCATATCCTAATTGGAAATGACCCACTTAGCCTTACCGCATCTAACCCTTTTTCGGTCATTTTCAGTTGATGAGGCCTAAGGTAACAATTACCTTTCACATATCTCCAATCACATCACTTTGAATGCCACATTGTCATTTCCGTTAGCTACTAATTGCCTTCCACAAAAATACAACCCTTGAGCTCGTACGTCTCAAGGAGGGTGTTAAGCTAAGAGAAATTTCCTTCTCCGCCACCACTGATGCATGTTTGTAAAAACCAATGTATACAATCTTTAGAAATGTAATATCAAAAAAACGTCCATACAAGTTGTCCAAAAACAGGACAAATCAAAGGTACTTTCCTTCCATATTCTGATGGGTAATCCCTTGGATTAGTAGCGAATAGTCCTTGCATTAGATATTTCATAACGAAGAGACCACTACTGCTATATGTATATTGGGATTTTAACCCCAAACGATCAACAAACGGTCCTCCACTATGATAATCCTAAATATCAACATCATCATAACCTGCACAATCGAATGCATATACGTTGGTCTGAAGGGTTTTCGGATAAATTGATCCCAGTCTCTTCGCACCAAAAAACGCAAAAGCATTTCTCAACCTTACACAAAAACTAAGTCTCATAGAGTTATCATGTCTCCCACTTTCAATTTGCTATCCTTCGGCCAAGAAGAAAGCTTGATAGATTAGAGTAATGATCCGCACTACACGAATCAACATCCTCAACATGACAACCCAAAATCACTAGTATATGGATTCGAAAATTAGATAGATATATAAATCTCATATACTATACAAAACATCTCTTTTCGAAAGTCATTTACCATAACAACAGCGTTATAATCCATCATTTCGTTACTTCTCGAAAACGTCTATTTCAACAATGAATGTTAAAATCTATGTATTTGACGCCTCACGCATTTTAAAACAACTTCAAACCATTTAACTCCATTTAAAATATCACTTTTCAAAATATTTATTTTAATTTAAAAGATTATTCACTGTCCAAAATTGTGAATATAATTCCTTTACCAATTTCAATGTTTCTACACATTTATTTTAAGGATTATCCCCTGTCCAAAATCATGGATAAATTCCTTTAATAAACTTCCATATTTAACCTATCAAATTAAATTGGTTTCGAATTTATAAAACAATGTTTATAAATTCCATCTATTATTTATAAAACTTTAGTTTATAAAATTCCTTTATTAACCAATTTCATATATATCTCATTTACATGCCAAAATCTGATTATAAGTTAACTTGCTTATAATCCTCTTATTTACAAATTTACTCGTTTTATAACTTCACAAATTATAAATCTTATTACTTATAAGATTCACTTATACTTCATTATAACATTTACAAAACTCCTTTACAATTTCACTACTTTGATTTATAAAAAATCAATATTATAAATCTTATACATAAACGGTTTATATCAATTCGAAATTCTCAATTTAGACTATTTACAAAATACTTAACTCCATATTTCAAAAATCACATTTAGGTATATTTTACAAAATCACAATTTTCATAACATAAAAATTATAACTTTTAACTATTTAAAATAAATTCATTTCCTTAACAATTTAAAAATTAGTAAAACATCTATTTTCAAAATCACTTTGAAAATCTTTTTCACTTTGAAATCATCACTTTAACATTTTAGTTTTTCAAAAATAGGCCCAATGCTGCAACAGCACTAAATACATCAATCACGGCATCCAAATCATCATATATCATATGATAACAACATATATATCAATATTTGTAAATAAAATCAACACTGACGAGGAATCCAGTTGGATCCCTCTAATCTGTCACCTGCAACAAATATACAAAGTAAAAAATGTATACAATGTCTGCTTTGAGGCAGACGCATGTATAAAAGGTCATCCGCTCATACATGGAAACATATAGGGTCTCATCTGCTCCAATAGGTAGGAATATATCCAAATGCCAATCAAAATATATATATATATATAATTTATCATCAAAACAATAATCAGTCAGCATAAATAAATTTATTCTCAGTTATATAAAAATATCAGTGAGTTGTACTCACTTTGGTTCCAATAGCAGTTGTAGTGTTTTATTCTGAATAAAATTAAACGAGCGTTTAATTTTACCTAAATTTTTTACTAGGTCTAATCAACTCCAAACCAGCTCTAAAATGCAGTGTTCATCAATATGGACCCAACGCAACTTGTATCGTCAAAAAGGACCTCGTATGAAGAAGTTACAACATTTTGAAGTTTACAAAAATTAAAATATAAATTAATTTCAATTTCATTTTGTTTTAAAGCCTACTTTAATCGCGGCCGTTGGTTTCATCAAACGAGATCTGGCCGTGTCTACTTCCTTCTTCCCCCTTCACGTTTTTATGTCGAACAAACCCATACTCGACCACTTCCATCGATTAGCCGCTCCACCATCACTCGTCTAATGAATGATTAAACACCTTCAAACGAACGGCCATTACGAACGAGACCACCGCTAAGAGGCACGGCGAGCGCGGTTGTGTATTTGCCTCGAAGAACGTGAGCCAAAGGCCGGCCGTTTGAACTCGATTTGCCGCCACATTGCTACCTCGAAATCCATCACAACCGTATGGATTGAAAGATCTTGTCTAGCATTCAGTGTTGTATTTGAATGTTTCTTCTAGTTGTAAATGTATTGAGAGAGATTGAGGGAAGAAGATTCGAGTGATTTCGTGACACTATTCACCTAAAAAATTTCTGAACTCCAAACGAAGCATGCCCCCGGCATTTATAATGTTTTACCCCTACTCCGAATACAATGAAATATATATCGGGAGCCAACTCGATCGTTGGAAGATAGGTTTTCAAATCGACTTATTTAAATTAAAATTTACTTGAACAAATTTCTACGCGTTTTAACTTGCCACGATTAAACCGTAAGTCCGATTGATACGAAATTTGAAATCCTACAATAATATATCATTACGGATCCAATGTAACTAGTTTCCTCGAAATCCAAGTATGTGTCAAAATGACTATTTTTACACGTTAATTAAATATTAAAATATTCAATTTCTATTAAATCACTTTTAAATCAATTTTAAAAGTTTACTAACATAACTATTATTCAAATAGAATTTATAACAACATTATAAATCATTTTCATTCACATTAAATTCAAATTTCAAATATTTGCACAATTTCAACTATTAAATTAATAATTTAATTATCCAATCGAATCACTATATTCGAAATATAAGTTATTCGGCTTATAATATTAACTAGTGAATTTAAAAAAATAAATTAAATATACAAGTTTCAAATGACTAAAATTCTGGGTCGTTATATGGTATTAGACAAGGGAATCCTTTGTGTATTTATCCATTTACTATTGCCATGGAATTTTTGTCCACCAAATCAGAAAGTGAGCATGTTCTGGGCAATATTGACTGAATATAGAATATTAATCCAGTTATAAATCATTAATTTATGTTGATGACCTTTTGATAATGGATAAAGGAAATGAAGAAGTGCTTAAGTTAAGCCTTATAGATCTAGAATATTAAGCAAATCTAAAAGTAAATTTAAAAAAGATTATTCTTTAGCAAAGGAGTAACTAATAAAATATGTATTCAACAACATATTGATGTACAATTTGCCTCATTGCCGATCAAATATCTTGATGTGTCTCTCTTTAATAATTAACTTAAAATAATGGATTTTGAAATTTTAATTCTTAAAATTAACAAGAAATTAGACACATGGAGTACCATGTATCCAAATACTAGTTGAAGACTTGAACTTATCATGTCTTCATCAGCCCATCGCCTAATTTTGGATGCAAATCTATCATGTTTCAAATACCATCCTTAGAAAGATCGTACAAACTTGTTCTTGCTTCCTATGGAAAGGTAAATCTCAAAATATAAAATGGTATACTATTTGCACTCCCAAATCATAAGGAGGCCTGGTGTTAGTCCTTGAGATGATGGTTTTGATGACAACAATCTTAAGACTTGTTATGAAATATAAATACTAACATTATGGTTTAGATATATATATATATATATATATGTAGGACATAGACATGCAGGTATCAAGAATGAAGATTGTACAACATAGAGATTAAAGACTTAAGATATCAAGATTGAAGACTCATGAGTATCAAGATATCAAGAGAGTTCAAGATTTGAAGATTACAAGATAAGTATTGAGTCAAGAATAATTTTAAAACTTCTTGAAAGCACTTACATCTTTATTCAAAATTTATTCGTGGAATGGAATCCACTTCGAGCATGTTAAAGGGATGGAACCCTAGTGGGATGGAACCCACGATAATATCTAGTGGAACATATAATGGTCATATTTTGATATTCACTAGTTTTATAAAATGTTTTTTCAAAAATATATCTCTTATTTTAAATGTTTTCAAAACCTTCTTTTCAAAAAGACATCTCTCTTGTTTGAAATATTTTAGCCTCAAAATTATCTTTATTATTTTGATTTCAGAATTGTCCTTGATTTTAAACTATCTGTTGTTTTTAAACATTTAGCTTTTAATTATATACATACTGAGATTGTAAATCACTTTATAAATTAAGATTATATATTAAAAATTACTTTTATACGTTTAAACTATATTCAAATATATTTATAAAAGTTTAGAAATTGTTTTGACAAATTATAGAAACTAATTCTAATAAGAAAATCAAAGCATCAATTTTTCCTTGAGAATGTCGACATACCCCTACTCCCCATGTCGACATGGTGCCCCTTAAATTCAAAATTCAAATTTTCAAAAGAAGTGTCTTTTCGTCGTATCATTTCACGAATAGATATGGATGTTTATCTTCTATAAATACCAACAGTTCTAAACGAACTTTTAATCAGATTTCACTTGTTTTCTCTCCTCTTCATCTTCCACAGTTATTCTAAAGAATCCAAAACTATACTCTGCCGGAATACTAAGTGAATCAAACTTGATTATCTCTTGTTTGATTCTCTTCCACTCTCTCCATAAGATCTCAGTGCTATTCAGAGTTATAGGATCATTTGTAAATCAAGCTATTGAGTAAAAGGTGCAGTTGAGCCTTGAAATCAATAAGTTTTGATCGTTGCCCTGGAAATCGGTTAGGTGATCTTGTGGCCTGGTTAAATCAAGATAATTTTTCCTGAACTCAAATACAGAAGGGTGTACCTCTTAGCCTTGAAACCAAGGGTGTAATCTGGGAGATTATTTTGAAAAGAAATACATAAAATTGTGCGGGACTGAATGTAGGGCAACTTCGAACCGGTATAAAATCCTGGTATATTCTTTCCTTTACTGCTTTTATTTATTATTTACATCTGTGTCTGATTATGTGACTATATTATGTTTGTGAATTGCATTTGTTGGTGAATAAATTACATAAGATTCAAAAAATTTTAGAAAATCCACATAACACTATTCACTCCCCCCTCTAGTGTTAGTTCAGCCTTAAGATCCGTAATCCGCATTTCTCACATTTGGTATCGGAGAAAGTTTTTCCAAGTTTTCATAATCTGAATTTTGAAAAGTTTTAAAAAATGGCTACCAACACTGGTTATGTTAACATTATCACTAGTTCATTTGTTAACGGTCAGTCTACTGCCAGACCACCACTTTTTAATGGCAGTAACTATGCATATTGGGCATGTAGAATGAAAATATATTTACAGCCAATAGGAGGCAATTGGAATATCACATAAACTGAATATTCTGAACCCACAACTAGTTTTGCACAGTGGACTACTGAGAAAAAGACTATAGCACAAAATAATTCCAAAGCCATGAATATTTTATTTTGTTCACTTGATAGGAATGAATTCAATAGAGTATCTGTCTTTAAGTCTGCATATGATATCTGGAAAACTTTGCAAGTTACTCATGAAGGAATAAGCAAAATCAAACAGACCAAAATATCCATACTCACAAATCAGTTTCAATTATTCAAACTGAATTCTAATGAGTCCATTTCAGATAGGTATAGTAGATTTCAGGATATTTTGCATTCTTTAATATCATTAGGAAAAGTTTTTCCAATGAAGATCAAGTCAGAAAAATACTAAATTCTCTTACTCCGAAATGGGATCAGAAAACTCTTGCAATCGAAGAAGCAAATGATATCAGCACTTTAAAGATTAAAGAATTGATTGGAAATCTAATGTCGTTGGAAGTACAAATGCAAGGGAGAAGAGATAGCAAGGCATTCGAAAAGAAATCAATTGCGTTTAATGCATTAATAGATGGATCAGAATCAGAAAGAGGCGATGTTGAAGAAATAGCTTTCATGACAAGGAACTTTCAGAAGTTTCTGAAATACATAAAGATGAACAACTTCTAAAAGAATGATCATAGAAATTCTAGAAATCATAACGAAGTACCAAATCACGTCAAATGTTTCAACTGTGACGAACCAGGCCATCTCAAAAGAGACTGTCCACATCCTGATAAGCAACAGTTTCCTACGAGCAATGATTATACAAAGAAAAGGAAAAGAGAATATACCGCTACACTAGACGACACAAACTCATCCTCAAGAGATGATGATTAGAAGACAGAAAATTCAAATATGTGCTTTACGGCTATTCATGGTTCAGTTGATCTCGGAGATACAAATCTAGAAAAAGGTACACGTTTACAATATATTGGTTGAATATTGTTTTTCTTAAAATTGTTTGATTATTTTTGAAATTATGTGTTGTTTGAATTTTAATTTTTTTTATTATATTTATTTTTAATACTATAATATTTTTTATTAAAAGAATATTATTATATTAATAACTACTTCAGAAAATATATAGACATTAAAAATAATATATATATAGATATTAAAGTATATAAGAATAGATAGGTCACTTGAATTCTCTAACCCATGTTGACATGGCCATACCCATGATGTCGACATGCCTATCAGAAATTTGAGTTTCAAATCTAAATTCAAATCTTTGAACATCTGTAACAGCCCGCAAATCCGTACCCCTTGAGTCAACACTATTCTACCTATATCAACTCAAGTTGTACAGAAATACGAACCATTTGGATTAAAGAAGAAGAGGTAGAAGAAGAAAATAGAAAACAACAACAGAATCTAACCATCACAGCGGAATAAAATATAATAGACAATAAATGATCTTTACAGAAAATCAAATATCTCTGTTTATATATTACGTCATCAGAGTACATCAATCGAAATTCAACATCACTAACATACATACAAATTATACACAGTAACTCAATACAGCGGAATATATATAAACAAATACGGAAGTACGTATCGTCATCTAGCTTGTCTCCTGAGCTCCACAGCATTATATCCTGTATCCTATAATACTCGGTCTGACCCGAGCATTACAGTTAAATAACACTCGAGCCAGTCAAGAATACCAGCATGAGAAAATCACACCCAATTGATTATTAAAGTTTCAAAAATCCTTTGAAAACAAAAGCATCTCGTACGACCACGCCATAAATAAACATGTCGGGTTTTTACCTCACGATAGCTAAAACAATTTTTTATAGAAATCCTCTGATATTATAATAAGGTCTATACACAAATACTTATAAAATAGCCGAAATTGTTGCATTCATTAAATTCCAGCTACTAGCCACAGAGTGAGTAATACAAACAAAACTCGTATAAGGCTCGTACGGAGAGTGAATTTCCAACTAATGACTGACACTGGGGTACCACCTGTCACAGTACGTGGCCTAGATCACAGTACCTAGGAGCACGCCCGCTCCCCTGCAACACATGGCTAGGACTACCCCTTACTGGATAATCCCGAGTGAGATCACCCCGCGGTTAGGATCAACAACCGCCCACTAAGCCGAAATAAAAACGGACATCTAGACAGGGATGACCTCACCCTGCTTGGGTGCTACCCACATAGCCTTGCTGCATAACCCCTGATTTTCAGTCATTCCCATTTGATGAGGCTTGAGGCTAAGCGTTACCTTTATAGAACATGTCCCTTAGAATGCCCATCGTCCTCCTGACGATGTTCCTTAAGCATTCATCCATACAAGTCCGTCCCGGGTTCGAACGGAACCGAAGGCACTATTCCTACTATATTCATTTTGGAAATATCCTCAGGATTAGTAGCGACTAGCCCTTGCACTTCACTGCTCCCACTTCGAATCCAAAATCGTTTTCCATGAAACGCACAAAATGGATTGAAGTGGTTTTCGAGAAATAAATCTCGATCCCGGTCTCTTCGAAACGATCAACGTATTTGGCCAATATTGATAGTCGATTATTTAACTATCAATTAATATTCACAAACAATCATCAACCAATAAATAATTTCCCAAATTATTTATTAACCTCAAAATATCTTCACAAGATATATTTCTATTTTCAGTCCTTTGAAAACAGTCTCAAATCATCTTTCTTTTCAGAATATACTTTCCCAAATATTTTCTATCTCCACTGAAAACACCAAGCACACAATTAGATTTTTAAAATAATTTAAAACGCTTTACTTTGAAATACACTTTAAAACATTTATTTAAAAACTGCTTCAATAATTCATTAAAAATACATACTATATGAATATTTGAAAGTAAGGTTACTTAATAAAATATAAAACTAGATTTTCACCTTTAAAAACAAAATACTAAGTCACTCTTTAAATAATTACTACTATAATAGATTAAAAGGAAATACTTACTTTAGAATTTAAATATTTAGAAATAATAAATTTTCCAAAACTTGCTTTTTAAAACAACTTTAAAACCTTTAATTTATATTTAAAAAAAATTCACTTTGAAAACGTACTTGGTTATCCAGGGAGAATTTCCAACTTCAATCACTTAAATCAATTTTCCAAATTGATTTCCAATTTATTCCATTTAAAATAAATTTCTTTACTTATCAGTTCATTTCCAAATTCATTAGTTATGGACTTTATTATTATTATGATTATTATTTTTCCCAATTTCTTCTTTACTCTTTTCAATAATTAAAATCTTAATTTTAAATAATGTTTTGTTCTTTTTAAATAATATCACTGAAGATTAAAATTCATTAACTTTCTGTTTATTCAAATTTCCTTTCTATACTCAAGATTTATTTATTAAAATTTTAAAGTCACTTTGTTTCTTTCCAATTCATTTGAAAATTTATCCAAATTTCTATAATTATTTTACTTACAATTTCACTTCTTTTAATTGTCCTTCCAAAATCCAATTTATATATTTTTGGTAATTCATCATACCCAATTATATCCAATCGAACCATAGCATCCAATATTCCTATATAATTCATCATAGAATATCAAATAAATCACAACAGAGAGTATGAAATAATTTAAATAAATATTGAGGGATCCAGTTGGATCCCTCCAACCTGTTTTTCCCTGCATCCACAAACGTTAGCACAATATAATACACCAATTCCAAAATATCATACTATATCACATCAATCAATTCAACCATTCAAACAATTATTTAAATTTAATCATTTAGATTTAAATTTAACTGAGTGAGATTAACTCACCTTTGCTTTTTGTTAGCATCCATTCCAATTCAGCTTGCTTCCTTCTCAATTTTGGGCCTTGTATAAATATTATATGATTTTATTAATATTCGAACAAATCGAATGATCAATTATGATTTAACTTGAATAAATCAATTTATCACTTATTAATTTAATTTACTAAATTCCAAATGATCGTTAACTAACTTAGTTAACATTTCTTTACTGCGCAATCTAAAAATTCAAAGACGGGTTAAATATATATATATATATATATATATATATATATTAATTCCTCAAACAAATTTACCGATTACTTAAAGTTGACAGATTTTTATATATAAAATCATATGTATATTTTCTGATCTGTATATATATATATACAGATTTAAAATCTGTATAAATATATCTTACTGCATATATATTTATATATTTTTTATTCAAATTTAAATTTAAAAGCAGGGATTTTATCAATATTTGAACTTATTGAAAATAAATCCCATTTATAAATTTGATTTAAATTAATTTCTTTTAACTAATTTATTTTATTTTTCTTCCTTAAAACTACTTGTTCCAAAACAACCTGTACATATTAAATTCAAATAATATAAATTTCCTTCCCAAACCTATATACATGTATTGATTAAAGTAATATAAACAGAACTTTTTTTTAAAATTCCCTTTACTGTTAAATGAAACCTCACTTATATATATTTATTGATTTATCAAATTAAATTGAATAAATCACAGATACCTGCTCCTTCATGCTTCGAAAGATAACCGCAAATCCCAACCTCGCCCGAACACCAGAAATGACAACAAAGACGAACTCCAGCCGCGAACCTAACCATCACAAAACAATCGATCACGTGACTCTAATTTGTAATCGACTCCACCAACCTAGACGCGACACGCCGCCTCCTCCAATGTCGATTGGGCCAAGTATCTCGAGCTCGAGCTCCTCTCTCGCGATGACCATCGATCAGCTCGAGTCACCGACGTCTCCCCCTAAGCTCATGACCAGACCCTCAAGCTATGGAGCACGAAATTCCCTTCATCCTATGCGAGTGTGAACGCGCGTGATCCCAGGCCGTACCCCGCTCTCAAAATTGCATCGCCATTGCCAAATTGATTCGATCATTTTTTTTTAGGGTTATCGCGATTTGGGAACTGAAAGGAGAAGCGGTGGAATTCAATTGGGTTTGATTTGAATAAGTGGATATCACAAATTTTATTTCGGTCATGATTATATCCTCTCTTTTTTTCGTTCAATTTCTGCTACGATCTGAATTGAAGAAAGTGGGAGACGTAAATTGAAAGGTGAGAGGTGATGGGTTGCGTGATGTCGTAAAAAAAAGAAACATGGATATGAAAGAAAGTCGGCTGATGTCGCTCCATTTTGACCAAGCACAAATATAAAGGTATTTAAATTTTCGATATAAGATCTCAAGGCGTTTACTTACATACGGTCACACAACACCTCTGATCATTACGAAATTTGAAATCCGATAAAAATTCAATACTACGGATTCAATGGAACTGGTTTCATTGAATTCCGAGACTGTGCCTCGGAAGGCTATTTTTAAATATCAATTTAAACGATAAAATTTCAAAACTGAACAAATCTCTGTTAAATTTAATTTTAACACTTGTATTATCTTCAATGTTATCAATATAAATTTTATAAGCCTTCAAATTATTTTTAACAAGCTTAAAATTCCAGATTCAATATTTTATCCAACTTTAAATTATTTAATTTAATAATTCAATTATCAAATAAATTATGATATTGGAATTCAAGTTAATATTACTCTATTGAATACTTAAAATAAATTAAATATTCCGATTTTAAATGCTCGAAAATTCCGTGTCGTCACATTCCTCCTCCTTAAAAGAATTTCGTTCCCGAAATTACTAGTTAGGAAGAATGGTCCAATACCCGTTTACCTATCCCAAAACCAAACAATTCAACATCTAACCAACTATCTTTTTATAAAAGACCATTATCATTCTTATTAACTTCTCAATTCTCCCATAGTTTCAAACTATACTTATTCAAATATTATTACTTGCTCCATCATTCAAATTTCAATTTGAAATCAAAATTTGAATTATCAAAAAAATTTCAAAATTTTTCTAACTCTCTAAATTTTCAAAAATGTTCGTCAGCGTCTCCTTTGCGCGGCTAGCTCGGTACAACTACAAAATGGCTCTACGGCTCCCAAATCCAAAAAGAAAACAAAAGGCCAAGTGGCTCGATCCAAAAACCCAATCAAATTTCACAGAACATTAAACACATACCTTTTTGGTCGGGCATTTCAATTTTTATCATCTGAAATCAAAACCAATTTTCCTTTCTCTTTATAATACCTGCATATCCTGCTTAGCACTAATATCCAATCACAGTATTCCAAAAACATTTTATCGACTTCCTTCCAAGTGTCAATATTTATTCATTCAAATTCAACTTAGAATATTTTCGCAATTCTCAATTTCCAATTAAGAATTCACCATCCCTTACTTGAGTTTAGCATAAGCATTCTATATGCTTCTTATATTTATTTTCACCTTACCACTTTAGTTTATTTCTATTCCTATTCAAATTGATTCTTTCATTTCCATATGAATTCAATTTATCTTTAACTCTGAATATTTGAAGTTTTATTTTCCATTATAACTAATTCATGCCATTATTTTAAATTAGTCTCATTTATTAATTTATTTCAATTCCCAGTTTGAAATCGTTTTGTTGTTAACAAAACTTTCAAAAAATTTCTAATTCCTAAAATTTCCAAAAAAATTTGGCAGTCTCCTTTGCACGGAGGAGCTTTTGCAATTTGACAAAAGATATAAATATATATACATCGACCCACCCGATCGGAAAAACCAAAAACGGTTTATATTTCCTATTTTTATTGCGTAGGCATACCTTATTTAGCATTTTTAAGGAAACAGCTAATTTATTTAGCAGTTAGCGTGCCCAAAATCCAGCCAAACGGCTTCCCGGTACCTGTGCTTACTCAATTTAAACATGTAAGTGTCATGCATATGAAATTTAACAACATTTCACTTATTTGCAATAGTTAAACACGTGAATTCTAAAAGAAATTCACAGTAAACATTTTTCCGTAAGCAACTTATACTATTTTCATACTGATTCCACTGTTCCAATTAATTTATGACCATTTTCATTCAATTTGAATGGTTTTCAATCCATTCGTATACAACTTCATCAATTTGAATGGTTTAAAACTCAATCGCTTACATTTAATTTATTTTTAAGCAAACTGAACTCATATTTAATTCAATTGCTCTCAAAATCAATTCATTTTACTTCTATCAATTCATAGAATTTTAATTACTTCCATTTACATCCAATGACAATTTATTCTATGCAATTTGACGAGATCTATGTGAATAAATAAGTACTTATGTTTTATAACCAATTTAAATTGATTTCAACTCAATTTATACTTATTTCTATTCCATTTTTAAATTTATTCACAATCCATATATTCTCATTTTCATTGCATTTTAAATTTGAATCCATTCACTTGCATTTCATTTTATTAACCAAACTAGTTTCATTATTCAATCAGATTCCATTCAAAATCACTTGATCTAGCTCAACACATTCTGTTTAAATTTCATTCACAATCCATTCATTTTATATTTCATTCCATATTTGTTTATTCCTAACTATTTTATTTAGCTCGAAGACAATCCAAGCTATTTCATTCCATAACCATTTATCAACTTATTTAAACCACACTTCATTTGATCCTTATTTATTCCATCCATTTATTTATTCAATATAAATAGTTTACCCACTCAATCCATTATGAATTTTGATTTCCTTAAATATTATTTATAACCCACCAAATTTTATTACGATTAAAATTTATTTTCATTTGATTTAAAACCAACCCAATATTATTAAACTTAGTTTTTAAGTTGAATTCAATTCAACTCATTTCCATCTTTTTAGCTTTGATTTACTTCAATTTTATACTTAAGCTCAATTCATCTAACGAGTAAAAAAAAATTCTCTTTTCTATTCAACTTAATTCTACCTCGATTAAATCTCATTTTCATTTGATTAGTTATTATAAAATTGAACTTTCCAGATCCACTCATTCAATTTATTACAAGGACATTTCCAATTTATTTCCACTTATTTGGATTTTATTTGCAATTCCTACCATTACTATTTTAATCTATTTCATTTTCCTTTATTCGACACATTTCCAATTATATTTAATTTGTTAACACTTCAAGTTAAATTTTAATTAATAACTCAAGTTCTGAATTCACTATCCATTTTCAATTTACCACCCAATTTATTAACCACAACTCAATTACATTTACTCCACTATCGATCCAGGTCGAATTTGATTTATAACTTGGGTTTTATTTTCAAACTTCATTATTAACTCACAATTCAGCTTTTATTTAACATTTCATTAACTAATTTATAAACAAATTAGTTCTCCCCTATTTATAGTTCAATACTTGATTTTTAATTCCAAATATCATTTCATTTAATTTTCTTACGTTCAATTTATTTTATAATTCAAGTTTTGATTTTCATTTTATTCTTCAATTCATCAAAAATATTTATTTTGGGTTTTCTATTCCACTTTTCAATTTTATAAGTCACAACTTATTATTTACATAATTCCATTCATTCTAGGCTTGAATATATTCATCTTTTATTTTTAACTCGAAATTTACACTTATTTATAACTTAAGCATATTTTTATTTCCATGGATTTCTAATTCTTTTATAAGTTATTTATTTATTTCAATCCAATCTGTGACGCCCCATCTCTATACCCACGCTAGCCAAGGACACTACAAGGTAATGCCGTCAACTAACATGGAGAATAAGGCTGGTTGGGAGCGACCATCTATAGCCTTGCTCTAATTATCTATTGAATACATCGATAATAAACATACCAACCAGGTCGACATGCCCAATGAATAATTAAAACAAAACCATAGGTGGTTGGATCTATCAGAACATAATATAATAACTCAAATGAAATATACATCACAGAACAGTAGATCATCATATACACCTATACTGATACATAACAGAGTTTACAAAATAATACAAGTCAAGTGGTATAGCAGACCACAATATACAGACGAGTCAAAAGAATACATATCAGAGTTACTACAAAATGGGACTACACAAAAAGCTGTAACAAAAAGAAGCTAGCGAAGTAGTCCATGCGGAAGCAAAATAGGCTAAGTCCAAATGCACCTAACCTGAAACATCTCGGTCTGACCCGAGTATAAAATACACGGGTCAGTCTAGCTAAATAAATCAGTTAGATAAACTGAACAACAATAAACCTGCAAGGTTACAAAGCATAATAGATATCTCCAAGGGAGATAACACAATCATCTAACAAAAGATGAATCATATAGAACAAGCCTCATATCATCGGCAACATATAGAAACAAAGGATGCAAATATCCCAAATCAAGCCAAAAAGGCAATAACAAATACCAATAAGGTACACAAGTTCCACAAGGTAAACGCTACTCATCATGCGGCTCAAAAAGACCAACACCGAAGGGCGATAACAAGGGAATATACATATGAATGAAACATCATAAAATTTGCTCGAGCTCAGTACTGTACAAACAAGGATCCATGAGCCCGAAGACTCCAAACCCAATATCACCCATGCGGCTCATAACGACTAACATCGGAAGCGATACTAAAGGGCAACCCAATATCACCCATGCGGCTCATAACGACCAAAATCGGAAGCGATACTATAGGCAACAAACCCGAAGGCACAAACCCGAAGGCACATACCCGAATGCAACAAACCGTAGTGGTGAAGGTCAGAGACCCAGTACTGGACACCACTAACTGGCGGAATGTGTCATAACTCTCAAAAAGGATTCCGAAAAGTGGTAACGTGAGTCCCATAACCACTCGTTCGCACTAAGCGGTTTACTATCCGTTAGTTAATTTCACACTCAAAGCGGTACAAAGTTCACCTCATCTCATCGGTAAACCAGACACAAAGGTCAAAACAATCAATCGAATAGGTCGGGGACTAATCGGAAAGATAAACGCAGGGATTCATGGTCCGTGTTTTACCTAACCATTTAATCACCCTTCCACTCCGCTCGAAGTGCGAAATTGTGTGTGCATTATAAATAGAATTTAAGAATTGGAGAAGGAAACTTTTAATACGATTTAGAGGGATTATTTATGAAAACCCGTGAATGAAGTCAAAATTAAGTTATCAAAGCCAAAAATGCAATGACAACCACTAAAAAGCACTTGAATCGATAAAATTTGGAAAACAAATCAAAATATGAAAAAATAGACAAAACAGCAAAATAGGAGCAGGTCAGTCGACCGGTTGTAGGGCTTGGTCGGCTGGCCAGATGCAGGAAATAAAAAAAACTCGACATGAGCAGGTCGGTCGACCGGCTACAGGGCTCGGTCGGTCGAACCTGATGATTTTGCACTTCCTGCCTTATTTCAATGAAATGCAAATTCTTCCAAACCGCGACCGTTCGAGCAATGGACCTAAGGAGCTTTAATCAATAGATACCCCAGCTCCATTAGCTCTCCGATTCGCAACCAAAAACATATTCAAACATCAAAGTTAGGATCTTTAACGAATTGAACCCAAACACTAAAAGTTTGGAATTTCACCAATTCAATCCAAACCAAAAGCAAGTGCATATGAACAAGGTGTTAGGAATTCATACCCAACATCAATGAAATCAAGAGAAGTAGATGTGAGTTCAAAACTCACCTTTAACCCAAAATAAAGAAGATGAAGAAGAAGCTCAATAACAAGGAGAAGATCAACCAAACACTACTTCAACTCAACAAGCTTCAATCTAAGAATAAAACACATATTTCCCAATTTAGGTTTAGGAAATTTTCTGAAATTGAAGAGGAAAAGAGTTGGAGAAGATGAAGAAGAACTTACCAATGGATTCTCTTTGATTTTGGAGCAAGAAATCAAGTTGGAAGTTGAAACTAGGGCTTGCAAATTTCTATTTCTCTTTCCCTTCCACCATTTCAGTTTTAGCTTGAGAAATGAAAATGAAAAGGAGATGAATGAAGAGAAGGGGCTGAGCTAGGGTATTTAGTTAAGCTAGTGGGCTGAACCCAACCCAAAACCCAATAGAAAAAGTAGCCAAAATTTCACAAACTCCAAACATATCAAAGATTATACTCAAAAAGATCGCAAACGCCATTTTGGAACCAATCGAGGTAGTTTCGAGTTCCAATTCGGCCATTTGCAAAAAGTAGCTTTTCGGACCAAAATCCGACTAACGACGCTATATTTAAATTAAACATTTAAATATAAAATCGTTAAATATGCGGGTTGTTACAGATCTCCCCTCCTTACGAAATTGCGTCCCTGCAATTCCTAGAGACGATATTTGTAACAACTACATACATACAATCAATCAAAAGAAAAGAAAATAAGCTTGAGATGAAAAGACATACTCACCGTTCTCAAGCTAAGAAAGAAAACCCGGATAAGATCGCTCAATAAACTCTCTGGTTTCCCAAGTACAGTCATTGGGATTAGCGGACCATCGAACTTTAACGAGCGGCACGTCCTTGTTCTGAAGGTGTCGCACCTCCGTGTCAAGCACGCGAATAGGTTGCTGTACAATAGATAAGTCCGGTGAGACCTCAAGCTCTTGCAAATCAGGAGAAGTAATAACAGAATCCGACTCCCGAAGACACTTTCGAAGTTGCGAGACGTGAAACACGTCATGAATGCCAGATAAATGAGCAGGAAGTGAAACTCTATAAGCCACAGGGCCAATACGTTCCGTAATAGAAAATGGTCCTATATAACGAGGAGCCAATTTCCCAATCGTACTGAAGCGCATAACCCCCTTCAAAGGAGAAACACGAATAAAAACAAGATCGCCGATCGAGAACTCGAGAGGCTTCCTACGGTTGTCCGCGTAGGATTTCTGACGACTCTGTGCCTCTTTCATTCTCAATCGAATAAGATCAATCTTCTCAGAAGAATGACAAACAAAATCTGGACCATGAATAAGCTTCTCCCTAGATTCTAAACAACAAGAAGGTGATCGACATGGCCTTCCGTATAAGGCTTCGAAAGGAGCCATACCGATACTAGACTGAAAACTATTGTTGTAAGAGAATTCTACAAGAGGTAGGTGATCCTCCCAACTTCCACCAAAATCAAAAATAAAAATACGGAGAAGATCTTCCAAAATACGATTCACCCGTTCAGTCTGTCCGTCAGACTGCGGATGATAAGCTGTAGAAAAATTAAGCTTTGTTCCCAAAGCTTGCTGAAGACCCTTCCAAAAATGACTCGTGAATAAAGGATCACGATCACTCACAATAGAACTAGGAACACCGTGAAGTCTCACGATTTCCTTGACATATAACTTAGCTAAAAGCGAAGCAGTCCTATTAGACTTAATAGGGACAAAATGAGCAGACTTAGTGAGGCGATCAACAATAACCCAAATGCTAGAATGACCTGATCTCGCACGAGGTAGGCCGTCAATAAAATCCATAGAAATCTGATCCCATTTCCATAATGGAATCTCAAGAGGCTGAAGAAGACCCGAAGGACGCTGATGCTCGGCCTTAAAACGCTGACAAATTATGCAATTGCTCACATAACTCGCCACATCGCGCTTCATGCCTTCCCAATAATAAAGACGACGCATATCGGCATACATCTTGCTACTACCGGGATGAATGGTATACTTAGAACGGTGACAATCATCAAGAATGTCATGCTTAAGTGCAAGATCAGAAGGCACAAAAAGACGGTTCTTCTTACGAAGACACCCATGAGAATCAATGCTAAAATCTTGCAACGCCTCATCACAAGATTTAGACTCACAAAGCTGAATAAGATGCAACAAATCAGGATCACGCCGCTGGGCATCGGCAATACGATCCACTCCCAAACTAAATAATAGAATAGGAGAATCAAAAGATGAACCTCGATCACGAATTTCACAAAAAGATAAAGTCTCAAGAACATCCCATTCGGCAAGCATCATAGAAATAACATCCGAATGTTTGCGACTAAGCGCATCAGCAAAACGATTACCCTTACCAGGGGTATACTGGATATCAAAGTCATAGGAAGCAAGAAACTCGAGCCAACGCTGTTGTCTCATATTGAGTTCCTTCTGAGTGAACAAATACTTCAAAGATTTATGATCGGTATAGAGAATGAAGCACTCGCCCAATAAGTAGTGTCGCCAAATCTTCAAGGCAAAGACAATGGCGGCTAACTCAAGATCATGAGTGGCATAGCAGACTTCAATCAGACGCAGTTGCCTAGAAGCATAAGCAACTACCTGATCCATCTGCACAAGAACAGCACCGAGACCACTACCACAAGCATCGGTGTAGACAACAAGATCAAGATTCCCTTCGGGAACCACAAGAATAGGAGCATTAGTGAGAAGTTCCTTCAATGTCAAAAAGGAAGCTTCACACTTTTCGGACCAATCAAAACGAATGCCTTTCCGAGTAAGGCAAGTGAGAGGAAGCACAACACGGGAAAAATCCTTAATGAACCGATGGTAATAACCCGCCAATCCAAGGAAACTACGAATCTCATGAACATTCTCGGGCCTCTTCCAATTCTGGATGGCTTCGATCTTTGAGGGATCGACAGAAATGCCATCGGAAGATACAACATGGCCTAAGAACTTAACCTTATTCTCCCAAAAGTGGCACTTGGAGAATTTGGCTCTAAGTTGATGATGACGGAGGGTACTCAAGACAATTCTCAAGTGATTAGCATGCTCGGCTTCAGACTTAGAATAAATAAGGATATCATCAATGAACACAAGGACGAACTTATCGAGATATTCCCGGAATACCCGATTCATGAGATCAACAAAGAAAGCAGGAGCGTTCGTCAAACCGAACGGCATAACGAGCCACTCGAAAGAACCGTATCGAGTGCGGAAAGCTGTAAGAGGTATGCTATCCTCCGTGACTCGTAATTGATGAAAACCTGTGGCAAGGTCAAGCTGAGAAAAGACCTTAGCACCACTCAATAGATCGAACATATCATCGATCCTAGGCAACGGATACCTATTCCTAATGGTCAACTCGTTAAGCTTGCGATAATCATTGCAAAGCCTAAGAGTTCCATCAGATTTCTTCACAAAGACAACCGCGGATCCCCACGGAGAAAAACTGGATTGAATCAACTGCTTGGACTCAAGCTCTAAAAGCTGCTTCTTGAGTTCCTCATTTTCCTTTATAGACATCCTCGTGGGAGGACGACTAACTGGCTACGCGCCTGGAATGAGATCAATGCGGAACTCAATTGCCTGCTTGGGTGGCAAACCCGAAACAGGTTCAAAAACATCAGAAAAGTCACAAGCAATAGGAATACGAGATATATCATCATCATCTCGCGAATCAAGAGAATATAAAGCCATTTCGGAATTATCCACATCCCGAAGAATAAGAGACAGCTAAGTAGGCGAATCCGGATGTCGAAGATATAAAATTCACTCCGAACAAATAATCCTGGCATCATATCTCACTAGCCAGTCCATACCTAAAATCATATCAAATCCCGGACAAGAAATAACGTGTAGATTCGCACGAAAAGAAAAACCACCTAAAAAAATCTCAACATCATCACAAAGCAAACTAAGGGTCGCGGATCCCCCAATAGGATTCGCAATCCTTAAAGAAGTAACCAAACAAGAAACATCCAAAGATAAATTATCAACGATCTTCTTCGATACGAAAGAATGTGAAGCACCCGTATCGAAAAGAACTCGTATACTATGATCACGAAATAAAATAGAACCTTCCAAAATAGATGGAGATATACCTTTGGGTTGAGAAGGACCTTTTGAAGCCTTGGTAGCATAAAGATTGCTAGACTTGGCACCAGCCGGAACAGTAGGGCAAGCTGAAACATGATGACCTTCCTTCTTGCAATAACGGCAGAAGAGAGGCTTAGGACAAGCTCGAATAATATGATCCAGAGAACCACAATTGAAACACTTTCGAACGAAAGGTGTTCCGGAAGACTGAGGCTGAGAGCTAGGACCACCGGTCTTCTTCTTCTTAGAAGGAAAAGGCTTCTTCTGAATTGGAAACGGCCTCTTGTTGGGGTTTTTGGAAACCTCAACATTAACATCACTATCACACTCCTTCTCGACGGTCTCGAGATGAAGTGCCGAATCAACCAACTCCTCAAAAGAAAGTTTAAGTTGGAGAAACAAGGACTTCTTTAGATATTTCTTAAGACCAGAAACTAAATTCAAGATCATACTGAGATAGAGCCTCGAACGATGCAACATACTCAGAAACAGAAGATTTCCCTTGCTTCAACTCAAGGAAGCGACGGGTCAATAAAACTTTTTCATATTCAGGAACGAACTTGAGTTCAAATCGCTCCCGAAACCGAGTCCAAGAAAGAGTAGACTCATCAATCTCGGCTACAAGAAGTTCATACCAATCAAGAGCACGCTCTTGTAATAAGCTAGAAGTTACAAGAACTCTATCATGGTCAGAAAGATCCATACGAGAGAAGATACGCTCGCATGCGCGAAACCAAGCTTGGACTTCAAGAACGGATTCAGAGCCTTTAAACGGCTTTCCTCCAAGATGAGCAAAATCACTGCACTGACGTGCAAAGGCAGACTTGCGAGGTGGAGACACTCGAGGAGGAACTGGAGGCTGAGTGCTCCTAAACAATTCCAAAAACTGATCAGCAGACATATAAACGCCATCCGGATGTGAGCCACTGGATTGCCCAGCATCCGAACGTCGTCCCCTGCCTCTTCCAGCCATACGCTGAAGGTAAGATAAGAACATGATTATTCACAAGGTAGATATTACAATATGGGATACTACGGAATAGAAATGCATTCCTAGACGTATTCCCAAACTCTATCTAACCTTGATGGAATAAAGAAACACGATGATTCAAAGATTTGTATCACTTGTACACTTTGATGTACCATAATATGTGCATCTATTCTATGTTTATCATATTTTGTTCTGAACTCAGCTCTGATACCACGCTGTGACGCCCCACCTCTATACCCACGCTAGCCAAGGACACTACAAGGTAATGCCGTCAACTAACATGGAGAATAAGGCTGGTTGGGAGCGACCATCTTTAGCCTTGCTCTAATTATCTATTGAATACATCGACAATAAACATACCAACCAGGTCGACATACCCAATGAATAATTAAAACAAAACCATAGGTGGTTGGATCTATCAGAACAGAATATAATAACTCAAATGAAATATACATCACAGAACAGTAGATCATCATATACACATATACTGATACATAACAGAGTTTACAAAATAATACAAGTCAAGTGGTATAGCAGACCACAATATACAGACGAGTCAAAAGAATACATATCAGAGTTACTACAAAATGGGACTACACAAAAAGCTGTAACAAAAAGAAGCTAGCGAAGTAGTCCATGCAGAAGCAAAATAGGCTAAGTCCAAATGCACCTAACCTGAAACATCTCGGACTGACCCGAGTATAAAATACACGGGTCAGTCTAGCTAAACAAATCAGTTAGATAAACTGAACAACAATAAACCTGCAAGGCTACAAAGCATAATAGATATCTCCAAGGGAGATAACACAATCATCTAACAAAAGATGAATCATATAGAACAAGCCTCATATCATCGGCAACATATAGAAACAAAGGATGCAAATATCCCAAATCAAGCCAAAAAGGCAATAACAAATACCAATAAGGTACACAAGTTCCACAAGGTAAACGCTACTCATCATGCGGCTCAAAAATACCAACACCGA
Source organism: Allium cepa (assembly GCA_030765085.1). Lineage (NCBI taxonomy): Eukaryota > Viridiplantae > Streptophyta > Magnoliopsida > Asparagales > Amaryllidaceae > Allium > Allium cepa. The sequence goes on along the minus strand of CM060930.1, from coordinate 87,614,884 downwards.
AGGGCGATAACAAGGGAATATACATATGAATGAAACATCATAAAATTTGCTCGAGCTCAGTACTGTACAAACAAGGATCCATGAGCCCGAAGACTCCAAACCCAATATCACCCATGCGGATCATAACGACCAACATCGGAAGCGATACTAAAGGGCAACCCAATATCACCCATGCGGCTCATAACGACCAACATCGGAAACGATACTATAGGCAACAAACCCGAAGGCACATACCCGAAGGCAACAAACCGTAGTGGTGAAGGTCAGAGACCCAGTACTGGACACCACTAACTGGCGGAATGTGTCATAACTCTCAAAAAGGATTCCGAAAAGTGGTAACGTGAGTCCCATAACCACTCATTCGCACTAAACGGTTTACTATCCGTTAGTTAATTTCACACTCAAAGCAGTACAAAGTTCACCTCATCTCATCGGTAAACAAGACACAAAGGTCAAAACAATCAATCAAATAGGTCGGGGACTAATCGGAAAGATAAACGCAGGGATTCATGGTCCGTGTTTTACCGAACCATTTAATCACCCTTCCACTCCGCTCGAAGTGCGAAATTATGTGTGCATTATAAATAGAATTTAAGAATTGGAGAAGGAAACTTTTAATACGATTTAGAGGGATTATTTATGAAAACCCGTGAATGAAGTCAAAATTAAGTTATCAAAGCCAAAGATGCAATGACAACCACTAAAAAGCACTTGAATCGATAAAATTTGGAAAACAAATCAAAATATGCAAAAAAATAGGCAAAACAGCGAAATAGGAGCAGGTCGGTCGACCGGTTGCAGGGCTCGGTCGGCTGGCCAGATGCAGGAAATAAAAAAAAACTCGACATGAGCAGGTCGGTCGACCGGCTACAGGGCTCGGTCGGCCGAACCTGATGATTTTGCACTTCCTGCCTTATTTCAATGAAATGCAAATTCTTCCAAACCGCGACCGTTCGAGCAATGGACCTAAGGAGCTTTAATCAATAGATACCCCAGCTCCATTAGCTCTCTGATTCGCAACCAAAAACATATTCAAACATCAAAGTTAGGATCTTTAACGAATTGAACCCAAACACTAAAAATTTGGAATTTCACCAATTCAATCCAAACCAAAAGCAAGTGCATATGAACAAGGTGTTAGGAATTCATACCCAACATCAATGAAATCAAGAGAAGTAGATGTGAGTTCAAAACTCACCTTTAACCCAAAATAAAGAAGATGAAGAAGAAGCTCAATAACAAGGAGAAGACCAACCAAACACTACTTCAACTCAACAAGCTTCAATCTAAGAATAAAACACATATTTCCCAATTTAGATTTAGGAAATTTTCTGAAATTGAAGAGGAGAAGAGTTGGAGAAGATGAAGAAGAACTTACCAATGGATTCTCTTTGATTTTGGAGCAAGAAATCAAGTTGGAAGTTGAAACTAGGGCTTGCAAATTTCTATTTCTCTTTCCCTTCCACCATTTCAGTTTTAGCTTGAGAAATGAAAATGAAAAGGAGATGAATGAAGAGAAGGGGCTGAGCTAGGGTATTTAGTTAAGCTAGTGGGCTGAACCCAACCCAAAACCCAATAGAAAAAGTAGCCAAAATTTCACAAATTCCAAACATATCAAAGATTATACTCAAAAAGATCGCAAACGCCATTTTGGAACCAATGGAGGTAGTTTCGAGTTCCAATTCGGCCATTTGCAAAAAGTAGCTTTTCGGACCAAAATTCGACTAACGACGCTATATTTAAATTAAACATTTAAATATAAAATTGTTAAATATGCGGGTTGTTACACAATCCTTATCCAACTTATTTTCCATTTATCCCGGTAAGAATCTAATTCCATTCCAATAACTCAATTGAATTTTTATTCTAATTCAATTTTATTTTAACTCAGATTTATTTAACTCAATTCGATTTCAACTTAATTCGAATATAACTGGATATTATTTTCAGCCTATTCAATTACTTTCAATCCAGTTAAATTTTATTCTCCAATCCAAGTTAATTTCATTTTTAACTTTTCACTTTAAATTTAAATTTCCAACATTCAAAGCTTATATTTCCTTCCTGATTTAAAAATCATCTTAATTTATAAGCTATAACCTATCCCACCAGGATTCTAAACACCCGACCTTTGGTTTCAAATTATTTTGAAACTCCCATTATCTCCAAAATCACACTTTTCAAAATTTTAAACCAATCCTGGTTTTATTCCCAACAAATTTCCTTTGAAATTTCACAAACTTTCATTGCATTTCTTTCACATCCAAAAAGTTTGATTTCAAATCATTTTATTATACTCGACATCTTTCCAAAAATATTTTAAAATCATTTTTATTTACATTTACCAGTTCATAGAATTTTTTTATTTTTTTATTTTATAGCAAATTTTAAATTGATCTCCAACTCAATTTATTTTTAGTTCATTTCTATTTTATCTTACATGGTATTTTATTTCATAGTGCATAGGTTCCATACGAACCCATTTTATTTAAGCTCAACAGCCTTTCATGCTTGTATATCATTAATTCAATCCATTTGAATTTTATTTCAACAAATTCCAAATTTACAAGTTATCAAACTTTTTATATGCCATAAACATTCTTAGTTAAAATCCCAAGGTTTAAACAATCTTTCAACACTTCAAAATTCCTTTTGAAATCACCTATATCCAAAATTCCTTGCATTTTCAAAATCAACCAAATTTCTCCAACAAACTTTAATCCAAAACGTCCTAGTAGCAATCCCTCTTTTGGAAACTCGAAAGTGAACACCGATGATGTCGCGATCATCATCAAAATTATTTTCCAGCGACCGTAAAGAGTTCAATGCTTTTCTTTCTTTTAAAACCCTTCAGGTATTTTTGAATTCCAAACCTCTCTAGATTTCACATCCGATTCAAAAATATTCCTCACATATATTTTTTTTTTCAATTTTAATTTAAATCAAATTTTAACTATAATTCATTTGTATAGTCTCCCATTTAATTATAATTCAATTCATAAATTACATTTATGATTCATATTTATAAATTTCATTTTATAATGAATTTATTTCCTTAACCTTTGGTTATGTTTTCAATTTATAGTTTAATTTTCCATACAATAAGGACAATAATTTAAATATCCTTATTTCTAACATCCAAGCAACCATATATTAGCTAAAATAGTTTACAAAAACTTTTCTTTATATCAAAATATATTTTGGGTAAAATTATTTCATTCACCCACATTTAAAACAATACCGTGTCAAACTATTCTATTCAAGTGTTTAGAAACCCCTTCGATACAGTTGTCCAGACTGTGCCGACGAAGGTTCATATGCCACTCAATAAACCAATCAACACAATATTAAAACAATTTATATTCACTAACAAATACGCGCTCATATCTATTAATACGTTCAAACTCATTTTAGAGTACTACGGACTCTAATTGAGAAATTTCCCACCAGAGCCAAGGTTATCACCAACCTAAGCTCTGATACCACTGTAACCGCCCGCAAAACCGTACCCCTTGAGTCAACACTATTCTACCTATATCAACTCAAGTTGTACAGAAATACGAACCATTTGGGTTAAAGAAGAAGAGGTAAAACAACAACAGAATCTAACAATCGCAGCGGAATAAAATATAATAGACAATAAGTGATCTTTACTCAAAATCAAATATCTCTGTTTATATATTACGTCATCAAAGTACATCAATCGAAATTCAACATCACTAACATACATACAAATGATACACAGCAACTCAATACAGCGGAATATATATAAACAAATACGGAAGTATGTATCATCATCTAGCTTGTCTCCTGAGCTCTACAGCATTATATCCAGTATCCTATAATACTCGGTCTGACCCGAGCATTACAGTTAAATAACACTCGAGTCAGTATGGAATATCAACGTGAGAAAATCACACCCAATTGATTATTAAAGTTTCAAAAATCCTTTGAAAACAAAAGCATCTCGTAAGACCACACCACAAATAAACATGTCGGGTTTTTACCTTACGATAGCTAAAACAATTTTTTATAGAAATCCTCTGATATTATAATAGGGTCTATATACAAATACTTATAAAATAGCCTAAATTGTTACATTCATTAAATTCCAGCTACTAGCCACAGAGTGGGTAATACAAACAAAACTCGTACAAGGCTCGTAGGGAGAATGGATTTCCAACTAATGACTAGGCACTGGGGTACCACCTGTCACAGTACGTGGCCTAGATCACAGTACCGAGGAGTACGTCCGCTCCCCTGCAACACAAGGCCGAGACTACACCTTACTGGATAATCCCGAGTGAGATCACCCCGCGGTTGGGATCAGCAACCGCCCACTAAGCCGAAATAAAAAGGGACATCTAGACAGGGATGACCTCATCCTGCTTGGGTGCTACCCACATAGCCTTGCTGCATAACCCCTGATTTTCAGTCATTCCCATTTGATGAGGCTTGAGTCTAAGCGTTACCTTTATAGAACATATCCCTTAGAATGCCCATCGTCCACCTGACGATGTTCCGTAAGCATTCATCCATACAAGTCTGTCCCGGGTTCGAACGGAACCGAAGGCACTATTCCTACTACATCCATTTTGGAAATATCCTCAGGATTAGTAGCGACTAGCCCTTGCACTTCACTGCTCCCACTTTGAATTCAAAATCGTTTTCCATGAAACGTACAAACCGGATCGAAGTGGTTTTCGAGAAGTAAATCTCGATCCCGGTCTCTTCGAAACGATCAACGTATTTGGCCAATATTGATAGTCGGTTATTTAACTATCAATTAATATTCACAAACAATCATCAACCAATAAATAATTTCCCAAATTATTTGTTAACCTCAAAATATCTTCACAAGATATATTTCTATTTTCAGTCCTTTGAAAACAGTCTCAAATCATCTTTCTTTTCAGAATAAACTTTCCCAAATATTTTCTATCTCCACTGAAAACACCAAGCACACAATTAGATTTTAAAAATAATTTAAAACGCTTTACTTTGAAATACACTTTAAAACATTTATTTAAAAACTGCTTCAATAATTCATTGTAAATACACACTATATGAATATTTGAAAGTAAGGTTACTTAGTAAAATATAAAACTAGATTTTCACCTTTAAAAACAAAATACTAAGTCACTCTTTAAATAATTACTACTACAATAGATTAAAAGGAAATACTTACTTTAGAATTTAAATATTTAGAAATAATAAATTTTCCAAAACTTGCTTTTTAAAACAACTTTAAAACCTTTAATTTATATTTAAAAAAATTCACTTTGAAAACGTACTTGGTTATCCAGGGAGAATTTCCAACTTCAATCACTTAAATCAATTTTCCAAATTGATTTCCAATTTATTCCATTTAAAATAAATTTCTTTACTTATCAGTTCATTTCCAAATTCATTGGTTATGGACTTTATTATTATTTTGATTATTATTTTTCCCAATTTCTTCTTTACTCTTTTCAATAATTAAAATCTTAATTTTAAATAAATGTTTTGTTCTTTTTAAATAATATCACTGAAGATTAAAATTCATTAACTTTCTGTTTATTCAAATTTCCTTTCTATACTCAAGATTTATTTATTAAAATTTTAAAGTCACTTTATTTTTTTCTAATTCATTTAAAAATTTATTCAAATTTCTATAATTATTTTACTTACAATTTCACTTCTTTTAATTGTCCTTCCAAAGTCCAATTTATATATTTTTGGTAATTCATCATACCCAATTATATCCAATAGAACCATAGCATCCAATATTCCAATATAATTCATCATAGAATATCAAATAAATCACAACAGAGGGTATTAAATAATTTAAATAAATATTGAGGGATCCAGTTGGATCCCTCCAACCTGTTTTTCCTGCATCCACAAACATTAGTACACCAATTCCAAAATATCATACTATATCACATCAATCAATTCAACCATTCAAACAATTATTTAAATTTAATCATTTAGATTTAAATTTAACTGAGTGAGATTAACTCACCTTTGCTTTTTGTTAGCATCCATTCCAATTCAGCTTACTTCCTTCTCAATTTTGGGCCTTGTATAAATATTATATGATTTTATTAATATTCGAACAAATCGAATGATCAATTATGATTTAACTTGAATAAATCAACTTATCACTTATTAATTTAATTTACTAAATTCCAAATGATCGTTAACTAACTTAGTTAACATTTCTTTTCTGCCCAATCTAAAAATTCAAAGACAGGTCCTCAAATAAATTTACCGATTACTTAAAGTTGACAGATTTCTATATATAAAATCATATATATATTTTCTGATCTGTATATATATACAAATTTAAAATCTGTATAGATATATCTTACTGCATATATATTTATATATTTTTTTATTCAAATTTAAATTTAAAAGCAGGGATTTTATCAACATTTGAACTTATTGAAAATAAATCCCATTTATAAATTTGATTTAAATTAATTTCTTTTAACTAATTTATTTTATTTTTCTTCCTTAAAACTACTTATTCCAAACCAACCTGTACATATTAAATTCAAATAATATAAATTTCCTTCCCAGACCTATATACATGTATTGATTAAAGTAATATAAACAGAACGTTTTTTTAAATTCACTTTACTGTGAAATGAAACCTCACCTATATATATATATATTTATTCATTTATTAAATTAAATTAAATAAATCGCAGATACCTGCTCCTTCATGCTTCGAAGGATAACCGCAAATCCCAACCTCGCCCGAACACCAGAATTGACAACAAAGACGAACTCCAGCCGCGAACCTAACCATCATAAAACAATCGACCACGTGTCTCTAATATGTAATCGACTCCACCAACCTAGACGCGACGCGCTGCCTCCTCCAATGTCGATTGGGCCAAGTATCTCGAGCTCGAGCTCCTCTCTCGCGATGACTATCGATCAGCTCGAGTCACCGACGTCTCCCCCTAAGCTCACGACCAGACCCTCGAGCTATGGAGCACGAAATTCCCTTCATCCTATGCGAGTGTGAACGCGTGCGATCCTAGGCCGTACCCCCCTCTCAAAATCGCGTTGCCATTGCCAAATTGATTGGATCATATTTTTTTTTAGGGTTATCGCAATTTGGGAACTGAAAGGAGAAGCGGTGGAATTCAATTGGGTTTGATTTGAATAAGGGGATATTGCAAATTTTATTTCAGCCATGATTATATCCTCTCTTTTTTCGTTCAATTTCTGCTGCGATCTGAATTGAAGAAAGTGGGAGACGTAAATTGAAAGGTGGAAGGTGATGGGTTGCGTGATATCGTAAAAAAAAGAAACATGGATATGAAAGAAAGTCGGCTGATGTCGCTCCATTTTGACCAAGCACAAATATAAAGATATTTAAATTTTCGATATAAGATCTCAGGGCGTTTACTTACCATACGGTCACACAACACCTCTGATCACTACGAAATTTGAAATCCGATAAAAATTCAATATTACGGATTCAATGGAACTAGTTTCTTTGAATTCCGAGACTGTGCCTCGGAAGGCTATTTTTAAATATCAATTTAAACGGTAAAATTTCAAAACTGAACAAATCATTGTTAAATTTAATTTTAACACTTTTATTATCTTCAATGTTATCAATATAAATTTTATTGGCCTTAAAATTATTTTTAACAAGCTTAAAATTCCAGATTCAATATTTTATCCAACTTCAGATTATTTAATTTAATAATTCAATTATCAAATAAATTGTGATATTGGAATTCGAGTTAATATTACTCTATTGAATACTTAAAATCAATTAAATATTCCGATTTTAAATGCTCGAAAATTCTGGGTCGTCACAACATCCCTCCACCTTTTCACCGGCTCCAATAGTCTAGAAAGGTACCTCTTGACCAGAGAACATGGCTATTGAATATCTATTTATTTCCCTTATCTTATCATATATTTTCACTTTCATTTCAAAATTCAAACTCTCTTTTACTCTTTCAAACTTTTTGCTCTCTTCAAAAATGGCTTCTTCAAGCACTCCATCCACAACGAGGCTGTCAAAAACCATTAAAGACTATCTCTATAATGATCCGGAAGCAATCAAGGCTTATATAAGCTATGCTAATTACGGAAAAGTTCATATGGGGGAGTTTACTATCTTTAGCGATTTCTCTATATATGAAATCAATACTCTTCTTGAAGAGAACCATATTCTTAGTCTTTTTGACAATTCTTAAAATGATTTTGTCTGTTATCCAAATCTCGTTAAAATGTTTTATGCGAATTGGAATCGCGCTTTTCATGAAGGAAATGAAAATGAAATTTGGAGTAGTATTAAAGGCACTAAAATTGTTTTAAATTGTGAAATTTTCAGGCTACATTCTCAATTGCAAGAATTCGAGAATGGATCTTTCTACTTTTAATATTGATGAACTTGATCATGAGACATTTCATCACATTTTTGAAGGAGATGACAACTTTGAATTTAAAAATCGTAACTTTCGTCCAAAAGCACGTATTGTCATTCTTCTTTTACAACATACTATTACTCCTAGATCGGTAAATTTCCATAACCTGACTCTAAAAGTTTGTAAAGCTCGTTTTGCTATTTTTGGTCATTATGACATTAATTAGGCGCAAGTGATTATGGATGAGCTTCGTCCTAAGAATTTGGAAATGGGTGAGAATACTTTGTATCATGGAATCTGTCTCACTCGGATTTTTAATTATTTTGGTGTTGATTACAAAAGAGAAGAATTTGTTTCAATAAAAGTGTTTAGTCATGCCAATATTTCTTGCATTAACATTCCTTTCATATTTCAACAATATGAATCTCTTGCCAAAAAGGATGAAAGATTGGCACATGAAGAGATGAAGGAAGAAAATAAGGAAGAAGAAGAAAGGGTGGAAATGGAAATGGAAATTGAAGAAGAAAATGAAGATACCTCCTTAGAAAGTATTGAATATCCTACCAATACTAACAATCCTACCAACAAAACACTCCTCAAAAATCAAAAGATCATAGTGGAAAATCAACGGACTCTCAAAAGATCCATTAGTAAGAAATTGGATAAAATGTCCACTAATACGAACAAATTCTTTGCTAAAGTTGGTCGTAAAATTAGCTTATCATCATCCTCTTCATCCTCTAGCACATTATAAGAAGTAGATTGTGATGTATTAGTTTATTTTGTATGAACTTGTATTGCTCTTTTATCATGTTATGAAGTATCTCATGTATTAGCTCATCTATCTATAAAAATTATCTATCTTATGTTTTTCTATCTTATTGTGTCTCTGGAATAATGTTAGTATCGTATATAAGTTTATATATACATGCTTATTCACAAAATAAATAAGATACATAAAATAACGTACTCATGTCGACATGCCTCTACCTCCTATGCCGACATATAACTGACAAATTTGGTTATTTTTAAAATTTTGAAATAAAAATAACTAACTTGTATCTTTTCATTATAAATGAATTTCTGCCTATTTAAACACCTGTTTCTACCAAAAATTAGTATTCTTTTCATTTCTAGTTATCTCTATTTGCATCTCTTCACTACTTATCAAAAATGGTTTCCTCTTCTTAAACTCTAAGTGATAATCTTGAACAAACTCTCAATTCATTCAAGAGTCTACTTACTTTTATTCTCCCTAATCAAAGGAACTTAGAACTAAGTCAAATGTAGATGATAAAAGAACAAGAGAAGCATTTCGATGCCCTCTGTTGGATGATTTTTGCCCTTAACAAAGATGATCTCGATGCAAATCCTGTAGGAACTTTAATTAAAGATAATGAAGATTGGGAAGACATTAAAAAGGATCCTACCTTTGGAGAAGAAAGATGAGTTGAAGTTCCTAGAAATATTTGATCTCCTCATGATTTGAATTGCTTGTTTTTGAATTGTTTGATTTGATTTGATTTGCTTTGATTAAAATTGATTTGGTTTGAATGATATGTATAACATTACATGAAACATAGTGCATATTGGGTATAAACTTTCAGATTTATCATGTCTTTATTATTCACTCATGTAATTTTATATATACGATTTATCACAGGTACTCCAGTATAAGACTAAAGGGGAGTTATGTCAGTTTAGGATTAGTTTTTTGTTGATGACAAAGGGGGAGAAATATAAAATAGAGTAGTTAGAGTAGTTAGGATTAGATTAAGGGGGATTTATTTTAAAGGAGAAGTATATTTTATAAACATAAGTTGTCATCATCAAAAAGGGAGAGATTGTTAGTCCTTGAGATGATGGTTTTGATGACAACAACCTTAGGACTTGTTACAAAATATAAATACTAACATTATGGTTTATATATATATATGTATATGCAGGATATAAACATGCAGGTACCAAGAATGAAGACTGTACAGTATAGAGATTCAAGACTGAAGGTATCAAGATTGAAGACTCATGAGTATTAAGATATCAAGAGTTCAAGATTTCAAGATTACAAGATAAGTATTGAGTCTAGAATAATATTAAAACTTCTTGAAAGCACTTACATCTTTATTTGAAATTTATTCGTGGAATGGAATCCACTTCGGGCCTGTTAAAGGGATGGAACCCACGACAATATCTAGTGGGAAATTTAGTGGTCCTATTTTGATATCCACTAATTTTATGAAAACATTTTTTCAAAAATATATCTCTTATTGTAAATGTTTTCAAAACCTTCTTTTCAAAAAGACATCTCTCTTGTTTGAAATACTTTAGCCTTAGAATTATCTTTATTATTTTGATTTCAAAATTGTCCTTGTTTTTAAACTATCTCTTGTTTTTAAATATTCGGCTTTAAATTATTTATATACTCAGATTTTATATCACTTTATAAATTGAGATTATATATTAAAAATTATTTTATATGTTTAAACTATATTCAAATATATTTACATAAGCTTAGAAACTGTTTTGACAAATTATGGAAACCAATTTTAATAAGAAATCAAAACATCAATTTTTCTTTGAGCATGTCGATATACACCTACCCCCACGTCGACATGGTGCCCATTAAATTCAAAATTCAAATTTTCAAAAGAAGTGTTTATTCTTGGATCCTTTCATGAATATATATGGCATTGATCTTCTATAAATACCAGTAGTTCTAAACGAATTTTTAATCAGATTTCCCTTGTTTTCTCTCCTCTTCATCTTCCACATTTATTCTAAAGAATCAAAAACTATACTCTGTCGAAATACCAAATGAATCAAACTTGATTATCTCTTGTTTGATTCTCTGTCACTCCCTCCATAAGATCTTAGTGCTATTCAGAGTTAAGGATCATTTGTAAATCAAACTGCTGAGTAAAAGGTGCGATATCGTTGCCCTGGAAATCGACTAGGTGATTTTGTGGCCTGGTTTAATCAAGAGAGTTTGCCCCGGACTCGAATACAGGAGGGTGTACCATGCAGCCTTGAAACCGAGGGTGTAATGTAGGAGATTATTTTAAAAGGAAATCCGTACAATTGTGCGGGACTGGATGTAGGGTAACTCCGAAACAGTATAAAATCCTGATGTGTTCTTTCCTTTACTGCTATTATTTAGTATTTGCATCGGCGTCTGATTCTGTGACTATATCTGTTTTTGTGAATTGCATTTTTTGGTGCGTATATTACATAAGATACAAAAAATTTAGAAAATCCACATAACACTATTCACCCCTTCTCTAGTGTTAATTCTGCCTTAAGATCCGTAATCCACATTTTCCACACCCGGGATTAAGGAAAATGGAAGGGTAGAAAAATAAAAAACAACGAAACTCTATGAAAGTATTTGCAAAATGATTCTCTATGGTCAATATGGATGTGTAGTAGATATTGCAACTTGAAGAATTTTTGGACTCGAAATTTTGACAACAACTCTTCATATACTTGGAAACTTCTAATGACAATAAGAGCACTAGGAAAAAAAATTATTCACAAGAAACATAGTAAATGATAAAGACACCAACCACTAGATGGACCCTTGGATGAATGGCCAGCCACTGACAAATATGTGTGAGTGGTCATACATGACAATGTTTAGGTCTTATAATTAGGAAGTTTCCAACATCATAACAATAGAGCATGGAAACTGTAATCAACTGATACCATTAAGTATTTGTAATCAAATCGAACAAATCAAAATTAACAATGACAATCAGTTGGACTATTGGAAGTGGAGAAACAGAAATGATGATTTCTCACTAAAGTTTACATGGAAAGCCATTAGAGATCAAAAGGAAATTCAACAATGACATAGATCTTTGGAACACATGTTGTGCAATGGCATTACAATTATTCTTTGAATGCAATTACTCAAAAAATTCAAATTGCCTCATAGTGAAATTTAACATCTATGGTAACTACGAGCATAATTTAATTTTGGAACTAAACATAAAAAACCAATTATTCGTAATCATTGCAAGTGACATCATTGACATCATTCGAAATACCTCTACATGGAACATATGGCAAGAACACAACAATGAAATATTTAAATCAAAGAGCCTACCAGTAGAATGACTGAAAATCTAAGTTTTATGAAGAAGAAGGGGGATATATATAAATATATATGTATGTATATATCATCAATCATGCTCTCAATGATCTCTACGTTCTTTGATCCACTATGAACTCACATATTTCAACTTACGGGAAAGCAAAAGTACTTTCATAGCAGCGCCAAATCTATGGTATTTTCTTTGGATTCCTTTCCACCATCATTTTCATTTATATTGGTTCATTTAATGAAATTTTTAATGAAGTGGTTATGTTTTTTAGTAGTAGAATTATTCCTAGCCATACCATATTTGCACCACCCCTCATGTAAGGAACATTTCTATTTAGTTCAGTTTAGTAGTAGTATTATTTCTAGTCCTAACGTATTGCAAATTATGGATACTTGTTTGGGATGGTGTTGCGTAGTTAAAGCCCCGTAAAATCTCCACTATAATACATAACACCCTTCGACCACTACTCAATTTCAATTTTGCGTTATTAAACAGTAGATCCGCTTTTAGCTTCGGTACACATGCTAAATCAAGATATTTTAGCACTCTCTTTTGCAACATTAATATACAAAGATTGATTTGACGGTTCTCTTTTAAACTAGATCAACATATTTGGGATAAAAACATAATTTTAAGTCATAAGTGCTCAATACGAGAACTTATTATAGTCACCAAATCTAGTTTGAATAAATCATGATATTCTTTTCTTTTGTTATATAAGGTTAAACAATATTTATTTTTCCTACACAAACGATTTGAAAATGTGAATAAATTAACTTAAATATTAGGATTTATATCTACTGAAGCTTTTGTACAACCGTTAATTTTCGCTATACCTCTGCTTTAACCCTGCTTTAACTTTTTACATCCCCACCATTATAGCTCTGCTAAGCGCTTTAATTGCATAATGATGTATAATCTTCCATGTATTCAAACTTTTCAGCAAATAAAAGTGACAGTTCTCAAAAAAAGGAAAATGTAGGTTATATAAAAAATTCGAGGCTTTAATTTTTGTTAGACACATGTTATCAACCCCTCCATGCACTTTAAAATAGTTAGAAACGCAAAACAAAACTTATTTTCAAACCAAACAGTACCTTATTGTTTTATGATTTGTATTTTTTCTCAATTAAATCTAAAATCATATACTCATTTCTTCTTAATTTCATATTTATTTTTCCAATTTCTCCTTTAATCCATTTCTGGTCAAATTACGCATCCATATCAACCTTCAAGCAAATACCTACAATATCACTTTGCATCACAAATGCACTAGTTCACCCAACCTATGATAATGAAATATTACTTAGTCCTAGCACCGGATTAAGTGGAGCATGTGCATGAATATATAAAAGTCAACTAGTATACTAATTAAACCATGCATGCTAATAAATTCAAAAATCATATTTATAATAATATTAATGTACCCCAGCACCACTGTTCCAGTGGTTAGACGATTCGACTTTGGTGCGAGTAGTCACGGATTCGGAACTTGCATAACATGATTCAAACCACTGAGTATATATAGATGTGTAGTATGTTGTATAGTCCCTAAGATTTGTAGTACTAATATGTACTACAATCATTATCCAATTTTAAAAAAATAATCATATTATCAGCGCATCCCATTTAGCTCCACATCTAACTTTATAATGCTACTGACGAATATCATAAGAACAAGCTTGGTGGTTCCAGATAAAAGAACAACTACGTCTAGCGAAACAAATAAAATCAATAATCCTAAATTATTTTTGCAACCCGACTTTGGAAGATTGGTTTATATATTTGTTTAAGCATGATGTTATATATTGGTGCCTACTCCACCCACAAATACACTAGCTTAAAATTTTCATATTTAAAATATACCCAATTTAGTAAGTCCATTACCAGCAAACCTAAACTTCATTACTTACAAAGTCAGCAAATCTAACATCTTTGATATGTTTCATTACAATAAGTAACCTATTTTTTCCAAACTTTGGTATTCAAACTATTCAATGTGTGCAACAATCCATATATAACTTAACAAAGGAAAGATTTTGTAATATAAAAGGGTTGCATCATGGCACTATTAACAAAACGTTACAAAGGTGTTATGAACTATTACGATCACTTTGCAAAACTGCTACAACTTCAGAACTATTACAAGTATAGAACTGTTACAATTATGTTGCAGAAGTGTTACAAATACATTGCAAAACTGTCACAACTACAACTCTGTTACAAATATGTTGCAAAAACTGTAACGAATAGAACTTAGCAGCAAATAGATTATGCAATAGATATAATACCGATTAGATTGTTAGGGTCTAGCAAAAATTGTTTCATTGAAACAATATTGCTTCCTCTATGGTGCTTAAGGATATCGAGCAATTGTTTCCCAAAATGAACTGAATTTGTCTCTGTGATGCTGCATAACAATCACAAAGCAATGAGAACTCAAGAGAATTTAAGTAAGAATAGAGTTTTATGGCAGAGGAAGAAATGCAGAAAAAACTTAGTACATTTTCCTGTTTTCCTTCTGCCTATATATAAGCGTGGGGAGGTGCTTATTTGGTAATAGGTGCATGTTCGAACAGTCGCGACAATTGGAAAGGTTGCGACTCATTACCAAGCAGTGCGACCATTTGAGTTTGAATGGACAAAAACAAAAAATATTCGGTCTTAACAACCAAGCCAAGCCAATAGCCAACTGTGAAGTGCTAAGTGCCTCTAATACGCCTTAAATGCCTATTCGCCCGCGTCGCGGATGCGGGTTCGGGTTTGGGCTCGGGCACGCTTGTGCTTTGTGGTGCGTTGCACTACTCGCCAAGACAGCTATCCTTTCATATTCCTTTTTGTCTCTAGTAACTATAATAGTTTCCACATCTTAGTACATAACACAAAATGTATATTTTATTCTAAGATATGGGACTATTCATTCAAAGCATTCAATGCCTCACATTTCCCAGTGAAACGCTCATTCATTTCTAAAAATCCCCCACATGAATGAGTAACTGCTTAATTTGTTCTTAAATTTTTGCGAAACATTTATCGTATTGGTTAAAGTAGCACATTGGCCTTGAACTTTTCTAGTGTTTATCCTTTTGACTTATTGGCGAATCAGTGGACTAAGGTTGTCTTTGAACTGTAATCCTTTTACGTAAATCTAAAATAGGCAACACACAATAAGTGTCTCTTATCTTCCTTGGTTCTCTATTTGTGTTCATTTTTTCCATGAACACCAGCTTGGTCTCATGAGTGCTTGGAGAATTTAGCCTTACAATTCTCCTTGAAGCGGCATCTTCGCACTCATATAGGTGATTCTATAAAGGGTATTTCACAATACCCCATTTGGTTCTTAATATTACCAAGTATAGACATCATTAAAAGTATCAAAACTTATCCTATTCTCCGACGAGTAGTGCGCTGACTTATCATAGGAAAGGTTTAAACATTTACAGTGCTATCAAGTTTATCTAAACTTAGTTGTCCTTTTGAACCTAGATCTTAGGATCTCCTATCAGCTAGGTGGGGTTTCCGTTTGAAGAATTTTTTTTATTTTATGGGCCTTAACCTCATTCCCATCAATAAGATATTTACCTTCTCTCTAGGTAAATCTTTTGTTAGTGGATCCGCAATGTTATCATTTGATCTTACATAGTCAATTGTGATAACCCATTAGAGAAAAGTTGTCTAACAGTTTTATGCCTACGACGAATCTGTGTAGACTTGCTATTGTAAAGCTTATTATTGGCCCTTCCAATAGCTGATTGGCTGTCGCAATGTGTGCTTATTGGAGGTACTGGTTTTTCCCAATTTGGAATATGTTCTAAAAAACCTCGAAGCCAATCCACTTCTTCTACTACTTTGTCTAAGGTAGTAAATTCTGGTTCCATGGTTGATCTTGCTATACAAGTTTGTTTAGAGGATCTCAAAGATATTGCCCCACTTGCTAATGTATACACATACATATCCACTAGTGGCTCTTGTATCTAACGAACCAGTTATCTAGTTTGCATCATAATACCCTTCTATTACAGATGGGTACCTTTCATAATGTAGTCCATGACTTTGTGTATACCTAAGATGTCATATTATCGAATTATAACTTTCCACTGATTCTTTCCTAGGTTGCTAGTATATCTTCTTAGTTTACTAATAGCTTAAGCTATATTAGATCTAGTGCAGTTCATTCGTACATGGTGGTGCCTAGTATACGAGAGTACTTAAGTTGGTAAATACTATAATTGATATATTTTTTTACCCTTTTTGGTTCAAATATACGGGTGATTTTGCTATTATATTGTGTTGTTTAAACTTTTCAAGTATTTTCCCAATGTAATGTGATTGGGACAATATATATCCTTGGTTGGTTTTATTTATTTTACACCATATATCACATCAGTGATTCCCAGATCTTTCATGTCAAATCTGGCGAAGAGCATATCTTTTGTTGATTTTATTATCTCCTTGTTGTTTCCAAATATTTGTAAATCGTCTACATATAGAATACAATGACATATCTCATATTTATATGTTTAGAATAGACACATTTGTCACATTCATTTATATGAAATTCATTTAGTATCATATTTTCATCGAATTTTTCATGCCATTGTTTAGGCACTTGTTTAAGCCCATAAAGTGATTTTCTTAATCTACAAACTTTACTTTCATTTTCAGTTTTTAGAAAACCTTCAGGTTGTTTCATGTATATTTCTTCTTATAATTCACCATTTAAAATGTTTTCTTTACATCCATTTGATGTATTTCTAAATCAAATGTGGATGCAATTGCTATCAGCATTCTGTTTGATGTTATTCTAGCTATTGGAGAGTATGTGTCAAAATAGTCCATGTTTTCTTTTATCTAAATCCTTGAACCACAAGTTGAGCTTTATACTTGTTTATTGAACCATCAAGTTTCAATTTCTTCTTAAATATCCATTTATTACCTACGGTCTTGCATCCTTCAAGTAAATCAACTAACTCCCATATATGGTTTGCCATAATGGATTCGATCGCATTGTTAATGGCCTCCTTGCAGTAAGGTGCACCGGCGGAGGACATAGCTTGTTTGTATGTTAGTGGATCGTCTTCTAACATAAATGTGTAGAAGTCTGGTCCAAAGGTTTCTGAGATCCTTGATCTTTTGCTTCTCCTTGGTTCCTCCACATGTTGACCAGGATTGTTTTGCTGATCATTATCAATATTTTGTTCAATATCCTCAAGAGAATTGGAGATTTCAGTTTCCTTTGGTTTCTTTCGAGTATAATTTTTAGTACCCTATTTTAGAAGGTATACATGTTCGAAAAATCTAGCATTTCTCAACTCAATGATGGTATTTGTTTGAATATCATCAATTTTGGATTTGTGTAACAAAAACTGATAAGCGACACTGTTTTTTGTATATCCAATGAATACACAATCAATTGTTTTTGGTCCAATTTTAACTTTCTTTGGTTTAGGTACCTCCACTTTCGTAAGACACCCCCACACTTTTAAGTATTTGTAGGTTGATGGTCTATTTTTCCAAAGTTCGTGGGGGGATTTAGATGTTTTCTTTCATGGTATCTTATTCAAAAAATGATTTGCAGAAAGAATAGCTTCTCCCCACAAGTTATTTAGCAAGCCAGACCTAATTTGTAAAGCATTCATCATTTCTTTAAGAGTTCTATTTTTTTCGTTTGGCTATACCATTGGATTGAGGTGAATACGGGGTTGTAATTTGGTGCACAATACCATGCTCGGTGAAAAATTTCTCAAAGGAAAATTCATATTCTCCTCCTCTATCACTTCTTAAAGCTTTTATTTTCTCATTGAGTTGATTTTCAACTTTTTCTTTATACTGTTTAAACATGTCGGATGCCTCATCCTTGTACACATAATAGTACCTTGTACAATTATCAATGAAGATAATGAAATACCTTTTCCACCTCTAGTTTGACACATTTTTAAGTCACATACATCTGTGCATATTAGGTCTTTAGGTTCAGTTTCTTGTTCAACATGGTAAAAAGAAGTTCTTGTTAATTTTGCTTCTGCACAGACATAACATCTATAGTTGGAATCTATTTTTCATTTTGATACAAAGTTTAGATTAATCAATTTTCACAAGGTATCAAAATTTACATGACCTAATATAGAATTCGATATGTTAGAAGAGTCAATAATATAAGCAGAAGATTCAGTTTTATTCATATCATTGTTTGGTACAATAGTGGTTATATTTGCTTTAAATAAATCATCACACACATATCTTCTTCCTACATACACTCCATTCTTTGACAACACAAACTTATCAGACATAAAAGTGAGTTTGTAGCCATGCTTGCTAAGCAGTGATCCGAAAATCAGGTTCTTGTGGATCTCTGCAACATGAAGACATCTGCCAAAGTTAGTTCTTTTCTAGAAGTCATTTTCAGTACAATCTTTCCCTTGCCTTCAACTTTTGATGTGAATAAATTGCCCATAAAAATTTATTCGTCCTCAGCGGCAATTTTGTAGGTTGCAAACATGCACTTATTTGCACATATGTGTCGCGTGACTCCTGTGTCTGCAAACCATTCCTTCGAGCTACCAACAAGGTTGCATTCGGACACTACTGCACATAAGTCCACACCAGACATGCCTTCTAAAATGTTAGTCATGTTTGCTTTTGATTTCTTTTTCTTAGGTGCACGACATTTGGCGGCTTTATGCCCTTTCTTTCCATAGTTATGGCAAGAACCATGAAATTTCTTTGAATTCTTAGGAGCATGCTCACGTTTTCTTTTGTTTAGTTTCTCTGACTCGACTACATTTGCCTTGGTAATCATGGTATGCGAAGTTTTCTTCTGAGATTTTCTGTTATCTTCCTTAATCCTCAATCGAACTACAAGTTCCTCCATTGTCATCTCCTTGCGCTTGTTCTTAAGTTAATTTTTGAAATATTTCCATGATGGAGGAAGCTTTTCAATTGCAGTGGCAGCCTAAAAGGATTTGCTTAGAGTCATTCCTTCATTGTGCAGTTGGTGGATGATAACTTATAACACTTGAATCTGGTTAATAACGGTCTTCGCATCAATTATTTTGAAGTCAAGAAATTTTCATACTATGAATTTCTTCATTCCCGCATCTTCCGTTTTATATTTTTCTCCAATGTCGTCCAGAATTATTTGGAAGTTCGAGCATTACAGTATACATTGTATAGGCTGTTATGAGTCCATTTAATATGTAGTTCTTGCATATGAAGTCAAAAATCTTCCAGATATTCAAGGCTTCAAGTTTTTGTTGCATTATTGGTTCCAATTCTTCGACTATAGGAGCATCTTTTGTATGAAACTTTACAAGGCCAAAAGTCATAAAATAGAACATCATCTTTTGCTGCCATCATTTGAAGTCCATCCCCGTGAACTTTTACGGCCTTTCTCCATGAGATAGCACCATCGTTGGAACCATAGTTGTAGACTAAGTAGTAATCACAGTCTGTGTTGGTGTAGAAGTGTTGCTTTCATGAGACATTGTCATCTACAAAACATCCAATAATAAATCAATATTGTTTCAAGATTGTTAATAGAACATTATAAAGTAGTTACGAAAACGTTACGATTACGTTCCAAAACTGTTGCAACTTCAGAACTGTTACAAGTACAAAATTGTTACAATTATGTTGCAAAAGTATTACGAATACGTTGCAAAACTATTGCAACTACAGAACTATTACAAATATGTTGCAAAAACTATTACTAATAGAACTGAGTAGTAACATATTATGCAATAGATATAATATTGATTAATTGTCCGATTATGCATTCAATATCTCACATTTCCCAATGAAATGCTCATTCATTTCTAACTGGCACTACTATGACTGCATATGTATTCCTAGTGTTTGTCATAAGATCAAGTCCGCATAGTCTTAATAAAATACTGTGAAGACCCGCAAATCCGTACTCCTTGATATACACTAATCTCCATAGATTAACTCAAGATGAACAGAAATACGAATTCTCATTGTTTAAGAAAAAGAAGAAGGTAGAAGAAGAGAGAAAAAGATAGAAAATAGAGAGAAAAGAAAATAGAACGGAACAGAACACAACACAACAATATCAGAATCTCACAATCGCAGCGGAACAACATATAATCATAAATGAATAATCTTTAAACAAAGAACTATATCAGTTATTACATTTTATACATTACATTACATTATCATCAGAGTGTACAACAACAAACAACAAACAGCGGAAAAAGAAATTATATATACTAGTAATGCGCCATGCCATCCAGCTTGCCTCCAGCAACTCTAGAAATATCCTGATAAACCTTAACTCTTGACTGCCGTGTGGAAATTGGTGGGCACCCAGAGTTTAGGAAGGAAAACAATAAACTCCGAGTCAGTCATGTGACTGGTGTGAGAACTCAAAACAGTTTATTTATCTTTAAAATCAAAATAGAGGAATATTTTTAAAGTCAATTCGCAATGCTTTTAAAAATGAGACTACCATAAGGCCTCCCGCGCACACAAACATGCAAACGCAGAATCAGAGGAGATTTCTCCTTATGATAGTCAAAGATGCTTGATACGCATTAAAAAGAAACATTTGATATTATTACTAGTGCATAGTGTAGAGAAATCATTTCGAAAATAAAGATATAAATCTTAGCCAACATACGACCATTATCGTATGCCTACTATAGCTACCATCCAAACAGTGGGGCGCCACCATAAGTGAATGATAGGTTCTACAACTAATGCCGTACAAGATCGTATTGTTTCTTTGGATTTCCAACAAATGGTCAGGCCAAGGAACTTCCCATTGCCACATGAGAACGCCTCTGGAAGGACGTCCCCGAGAACCAAACCGGATCTCTGCCAACACAAGGCCGGGTTACCCCTAACTGGGTAACTACTGACACGAGTATGTCATCCCCCGGTCCTTTGGGACCTTTAACCGAGCGCTCGTAATCAACATCACACCAAATAATAAGTGTTTCAACATGAGTAAGTATCTGGGCTCCATATCATGATACCACCCTTTTCCAGAAGGAAATGCCCATACCCTAAAGGGAGCTACCCCTCATAACCTTGCTGCATCTTTCCTGTTTTGACCATTCCGAGGTGTGAGGCTCGACGAAGTCTCATCCACAAAGCCACGCTTTATACAAAAGTTGTGCTTTTGGTCAACAAATGATCATAGAAATGATCACAAAGATAAACGATTAAACAAATGATCAACACAATGATCATTTCACAGCAACACTCAGCATGTCTACCAAATTGGGAATATATCGCTGATAACCATCAACTACATAACCTCTGAGCTCGTACGTCTCAGAGAAGGGTGTTAAGCTAAAAGAATAAATTCTCCGCCACCAACAGAAATATATTTGAAAGAAATCATCTTTATATCTCAATTTGTAATGTCAGACATACAATCCATACAAGTCTGTTCCGGGCTCGAACAGAACCGAAGGCACTTACAAAGAAGTCCTTGCAATCCGGATATCCACAATCCTGGTCGGATTCCCCATAACATATGGAGAACTCTATACCGGAGCAACTCGGTGCAGAGTCAATCGACAGGTCATCCTATCGCTCTCACAAATACCCGGTCTTCAACACCGGTCTTCAAATGCAATTTATAACGACGTATCACATATTCGGAATGGGTTATACGACCCCAAGGTCCTTTCCTGGTTAACCCAAATAGTGAGCGCTTATTCAAAAATAAGTGTGGCATTCAAATTCAAGCAAATCACAACAAATACCCATTCAAAGGTAAATATTGATAGTCGGTTATTGAACTATCAATGGATATGCATAACATCACCAGATTCCAAATAATTTTCCAAATTATTTATTTCCCAAAAATATCTTTACAAGATACATGTTTCAATACCTCAAAAATAAATCAATATTTATTTTTAAACAAATTCCCCCTTTCTTTTATAAATTCCATAGTGAATTTACATTCCAAAATATTTATGAATATACGATTTCCATTCGATTTCTAATATTCATTTTCAATTTATCTTCAAAAAGATAAATTCAAAATATTCACTTAATATTGGAAAAACATTTCCATACTTACTTATTAAGTAATTCTCAAATCCATTTATTTTCAACATCGGAAAATATTCAATATACTTAAATCGAGATTAAGTATATATTTCATTCTTTAAGGAAATCATTCTCTTAAACATATTTATTTGGGCCAAAACGAATGTTACGTAAAACATCGTTACGACAACCCAAAATCACTAGTATAGGGATTCGAAATTAAAATAGATATATAAATCCCAATACTATACAAAACATTTCCTTTCGGAAATCATTTACTATAACAACAGTGTTATAGTCCACCATTTCCTTTTATTTCTCGAAAACGTCTATTTCAACAATAAATGTTGAAATCTATGGTTTCGAATCTTAACACATTTAAAACATCGTTAGATCGTTTTAATTTTATTTAAAATATCACATCCAAAACATTTTCTTTAACATATTATTCACTATTCAAAAAAACGTGAATATACTTCGGTAACCAATTTCATCATTTCTATACGTTTCATTTTAAAGGATTATTCACTATTTAAAATGTGAATATAACTCCATAAATAAGTTATAATAATTTACTTATCAAAATAAGTCGTTTGCGAATTTATAAAACAACGTTTATAAATTCCATTTCTATTTATCGTATAAAAACTTCCTTTTATAAATCTCCTTTATTAACCTATTTCAATTTATAACTCAATTATATATCAAAAGTTCATATTATAAGTTAAATGCTTATAATTTATTTGTTTACAAAATCGTTCCTTTAAACTTTTTACAATAAATCCAAAAATCCCAATTTAAACTATTTTATAAAATCATTAACCCCATATTTTGAAAAATCAACTTTTAACTATTTTTTCTCAAAAATCATAATTTTTTATAACATTAAAAATATACGTTTATTTATTTAAAATGAATCGATTCCAAAAATATTTTATAACGTATACTCTTCAAAAATCACTTTAAAAATCATTTTAAAATTCCAAAATTTGGCCTAGTGATGTTATACACCAAATAGTCAATCATGACAACAACGACATCATATATCGATATGATAATCAATCGAATATCAAAATATCCATAATCAAATAAATACTGTTGAGGAATCCAGTTGGATCCCTCCAACCTGTTTCCCTGCATCCAAAGATGTTAGCACAATACCAATTCCGTTCCAGTACGAAATTATCGCGGTATATGGGATTTAAAATATTATCCGCTTAATAGACGGCGTAATAGGGTCTCATCCGCTATATACTGCGGGAAATCAAATCCAAGTACATAAATAATACCAATTTCACTGTTTATGAAATATTCGCGGTATATGTTTTTAATAAATAACATCCGCTTACTAACGGCGCATAATGTCTATTTTAACAATCAATAGATATCAATCATCATTCAAACATGCATTCAAATATTTTAAATATAACTATTTAAAATAAAATCGAAACCGATTCGATTGAGTGAGAAGTTCTCACCTTTATTTTAATTTCGTTTTAGCGATTTATTTCGAATAAAATTAAACGGACGTTTAATTTTACCCGAAATTTTCACTAACTCCAAACGACTCCAATCCAATTCCATAGCGTAGTGCTCGTCCATATGATTCCAACGCAACTAGTTTCGTGCGTTTTCGACCTCGTACGAAAAAGATATGATTTTTTAAAGTTACATGATTTTTTATAAACTAATTTACAACATAAATTTAAATTTTCTAAACCTAAACCATTCAGAGCCTTTGGATCCTTCACCCTGAAATCACCACCGTTCCTTGCATTATCTTCCTCACGCGCACTTCTATAGGAGAATAAACGCAACTTGAACCCATAGAGCCGCCGATTAGGGTTAAATTATACGACCTCCACGCTTGATTTCAATTCGATCAGGTTACTCCATTGGAAAGCTCGCGACAAGAGCTACGCACGGCCACCACCATGATGAACTCGGCCACCTGTAGCACCTCTATGTGCGTGCGCAACATCAGGCCGTCGGCCCCCCCTTTCTCCCTCCACGTCGCGCCGTTTTCGATCATCTCCGTATGAAATTAAAGCTCTTGCAATCCTCTACAACTTTGCAGTTGAAAGTTTGTTGAATAGATTGACGGATTTGAAGAGATTAGAGGAGAAAGGAGATGCATTTCTGGCCTTTGAAATATAAGTGGCGGCTGGACATTGAAATTAGGGTTAGGGTTTTAATAAATTTGCAAATTTATGAAGAAAGGGGGCTTTTATAGAAAAATCGACGTACACTATTCATCCCGGATTTTCCGAACTCCAAACGAAGCGTGCCGGTTGGCGTTCCTAAGGTTTACCCCGCGTTCCGAACACAATGGAATGTGTTTTGGGAGCTAATTCGATCATATGTGCGAGTTATGGAAATAAACGTTCAATTTAAAATCAAACCGATTAACCGATTTTCTAGGCGTTTTAGCTTGCACCGGACAAACGGTAAATCCGATTGACACGAAATTTGAAACCATACAATAATATCACATTACGGATCCGATGAAACTTGTTTCGTCGAAATCCGAGACTTTTTGAAAAATGGCTATTTTAACTCGCCAAATTAATATTAAAACACTTTCGATGCGTTTCGAGCTGCCACGATCAAACGAAAACTCCAATTGCTACGAAAATTGAAATCCGGTAATAACAAACTATTTTGGATCCAATGGAACTAGTTTCGTCCAATTCTGAGACTGTTCAAAAATTGGCTAATTTCACTAGTCGATTAAATATTAAAATATTCAATTTTCACAAATTAACTCTTAATTCGATTTTAAACGTTCTAAAATATCGTTCTAACTTCAATATGATAAAATAAAATTTTACAAATCATTTCTAATCATATTTAAACCCAAATTTCAATTATTTCTGTATTTTCACATATTAAATTATTGATTTAATTATCCAATTAAATCCTATTATTCCAAATAAAATTTATTCGACTTATAAATTTCACTTATTAATATTTAAAATTAATTAAATATCCAAATTTTAATTGATTAAAATTCTGGGTCGTTACATACTTCCCCCCTTAAAAGAATTTCGTCCTCAAAATTACCAAGTAAGAAAAGTTACAGAATCTATTAATTTTCCCAAAATTCATAGTTAAATTTCTTACAATAACTTTACTAAGTTTCCAAATCATACTTAGTTATCTTTTCAAAAACAACTCCTATTGTTTAACTTTCAACCCAAATCGAAGTTATAGTTTTCAAAACTTTCCAATTTTTCTCAAAAATATTCTAACGCCTTAAATTTTCGGAAAAATTCGCTAGAGTCTCCTTTGCGCGGCTCGATCCGAAGAAAAAAATGACAGTATATATATCACAAATATACATCTCATCAAGTAATGAGGCATCCCGCAGGGGAAAAAGTGTAAAAGTACGATATGTAATCCGAGATATGTACCTTATATTTTATTAGCGAGCATATACGGCTAATATAGCGCGAAAGCGAGCTCCAAATGCGAAGCAAACGCGATCCGAACCTACTAAACACTCAACAAACAAATGAGAAACATGTATATAGACAATAGTATCGATATACAACATATATCAACATAATAACTATATATGCCAACATAGCAAATGCAGTAAAAGCAATATATTCAACCATCAACCAACTAGCATCCAACTAATGTCCATAACCAATAATATTCATTCATATTCTCATTAATATTCAATGAATTAGGTTTTCAATTTAATCACATTTGATTCATTAACAGTGGATGTTCTTACTAACATTCATTTTCAATTAGTTTATATTCACTAATTCATATTCAAGTTGGTTCACTTCCAAATCAAATTCAATTCTATTTAAGATTCACTTAACTTCCAATTGGATTTCAATTTCTTTAGCTTTCAA
This sequence comes from Allium cepa, assembly GCA_030765085.1. Taxonomy (NCBI): domain Eukaryota; kingdom Viridiplantae; phylum Streptophyta; class Magnoliopsida; order Asparagales; family Amaryllidaceae; genus Allium; species Allium cepa. Next base: position 87,588,505 of record CM060930.1, on the reverse strand, counting down.
TTTCATTAACACTTAATGAATTATATACAATCAACCGACAACCATATAACAACCAATGTATATTAATTACAACCAAATTCCTTTGCTTTCAATTGGTATAATTAAATTGATTTTCATTCAATTATTCAACTTCCAATAACATTAGATTTTAATGAATTAACACTTACATTCATTATTTCATATCAATTATTCACATTCAATTGATTAACTTTCAATTAGTTAACCATTTCAAGTTGAATTTCATTTACATAACTTAAGTTCATATCCATTACTTAACTTTATTAATTTACTTTGATACCAATATCAACTTCATTCAACATCACTTAAGTTATACTCCATTTTATAAACATCACTTGGTTTTACTTAACTTAAATTCCCACTTATAAATCAATTTGAGATTCCAATTCTAAGTAAATTTCATTTAACTTTAAATTCATTTTTATTACAACTCATATTCATAAATATATTCATATAGTTTCACTTCTTATATATATAAGTTTATTTCACAATTGTAAATCACTTTAATTATAATTCAATTCTTATAATTCTTTTTTACTTATACAATTATTCTTTAATTTAGATTATTCAAACATCTTATTCAACAACCAAACAATCAACTTATATACTTTAATAATTCTGAAAAATTATTCCTTTATATATAAAAATATAATCAAGGTAAAATTATTTCATTTGCCCATTTTAAAACAATATTGTGTCGAATTGTTCTGTACAAGTGTTTAGAGATCCCTATCAACAACGTTAATTACTCGTATTAACCAGAATCCATATACCACTCAACAAACCAATCATCACAATATAAAACAATTTTATATTCACTAACAAATACTCTCTCATAGCTATTATTACACTCAACTCATTCTAGAGTACTACTGACTCTATCTCTAATGAGTAATACCCAACAGAGCAATGGTTGTCGCTTAACCATATGCTCTGATACCACCTGTGAAGACCCGCAAATCCGTACTCCTTGAATATACACTAATCTCCATAGATTAACTCAAGATGAACAGAAATACGAATTCTCATTGTTTAGGAAAAAGAAGAAGGTAGAAGAAGAGGGGAGAAGATAGAAAATAGAGAGAAAAGAAAATAGAACGGAACAGAACACAATACAACAATATCAGAATCTCACAATCGCAGCGGAACAACATATAATCATAAATGAATAATCTTTAAACAAAGAACTATATCAGTTATTACATTTTATACATTACATTACATTACATTATCATCAGAGTGTACAACAACAAACAACAAACAGCGGAAAAAGAAATACTATATACTAGTAATGCGCCATGCCATCCTGCTTGCCTCCAGCAACTCCAGAAATATCCTGATAAACCTTAACTCTTGACTGCCCGTGTGGAAATTGGTGGGCACCCAGAGTTTAGAAAGGAAAACAATAAACTCCGAGTCAGTCATGTGACTGGTGTGAGAACTCAAAACAGTTTATTTATCTTTAAAATCAAAATAGAGGAATATTTTTAAGGTCAATTCGCAATGCTTTTAAAAATGAGACTACCATAAGGCCTCCCGCACACACACACATGCAAACGCAGAATCGGAGGAGATTTCTCCTTATGATAGTCAAAGATGCTTGATACGCATTAAAAAGAAACATTTGATATTATTACTAGTGCATAGTGTAGAGAAATCATTTCGAAAATAAAGATATAAATCTTAACCAACATACGACCATTATCGTATGCCTACTATAGCTACCATCCAAACAGTGGGGCGCCACCATAAGTGAATGATAGGTTCTACAACTAATACCGTACAATATCGTATTGTTTCTTTGGATTTCCAACAAATGGTCAGGCCAAGGAACTTCCCATTGCCACACGAGAACGCCTCTGGAAGGACGTCCCCGAGAACCAAACCGGATCTCTGCCAACACAAGGCCGGGTTACCCCTAACTGGGTAACTATTGACACGAGTATGCCATCCCCTGGTCCTTTGGGACCTTTAACCGAGCGCTCGTAATCAACATCACACCAAATAATAAGTGTTTCAACATGAGTAAGTATCTGGGCTCCATACCATGATACCCCCCTTTTCCAGAAGGAAATGCGCATACCCTAAAGGGAGCTACCCCTCATAACCTTGCTGCATCTTTCCTGTTTTGACCATTCCGGGGTGTGAGGCTCGACGAAGTCTCGTCCACAAAGCCACGCTTTATACAAAAGTTATGCTTTGGGTCAACAAATGATCATAGAAATGATCACAAAGATAAACGATCAAACAAATGATCATATCACAAATGATCAACACAATGATCATTTCACAGCAACACTCAGCATGTCACATTACCAAATTGGGAATATATCGCTGATAACCATCAACTACATAACCTCTGAGCTCGTACGTCTCAGAGAAGGGTGTTAAGATAAAAGAATAAATTCTCCGCCACCAACAGAAATATATTTGAAAGAAATCAGCTTTATATCTCAATTTGTAATGTCAGACATACAATCCATACAAGTGTGTTCCGGGCTCGAACAGAACCGAAGGCACTTGAAGTCCTTGCAATCCGGATATCCACAATCCTGATCGGATTCCCCATCACATATGGAGAACTCTATACCGGAGCAACTCGGTGCAGAGTCAATCGACAGGTCATCCTATCGCTCTCGCAAATACCCGGTCTTCAACACCGGTCTTCAAATGCAATTTATAACGATGTATCACATATTCGGAATGGGTTATACGACCCCAAGGTCCTTTCCCGGTTAACCCAAATAGTGAGCGCTTATTCAAAAATAAGTGTGGCATTCAAATTCAAGCAAATCACAACAAATACCCATTCAAAGGTAAATATTGATAGTCGGTTATTGAACTATCAATGGATATGCACAACATCACCAGATTCCAAATAATTTTCCAAATTATTTATTTCCCAAAAATATCTTTACAAGATACATGTTTCAATACCTCAAAAATAAATCAATATTTATTTTTAAACAAATTCCCCCTTTCTTTTATAAATTCCATAGTGAATTTACATTCCAAAATATTTATGAATATACGATTTCCATTCGATTTCTAATATTCATTTTCAATTTATCTTCAAAAAGATAAATTCAAAATATTCACTTAATATTGGAAAAACATTTCCATACTTACTTATTAAGTAATTCTCAAATCCATTTATTTTCAACATCGGAAAATATTCAATATACTTAAATCGAGATTAAGTATATATTTCATTCTTTAAGGAAATCATTCTCTTAAACATATTTATTTGGGCCAAAACGAATGTTACGTAAAACATCGTTACGACAACCCAAAATCACTAGTATAGGGATTCGAAATTAAAATAGATATATAAATCCCAATACTATACAAAACATTTCCTTTCGGAAATCATTTACTATAACAACAGTGTTATAGTCCACCATTTCCTTTTATTTCTCGAAAACGTCTATTTCAACAATAAATGTTGAAATCTATGGTTTCGAATCTTAACACATTTAAAACATCGTTAGATCGTTTTAATTTTATTTAAAATATCACATCCAAAACATTTTCTTTAACATATTATTCACTATTCAAAAAAAACGTGAATATACTTCGGTAACCAATTTCATCATTTCTATACGTTTCATTTTAAAGGATTATTCACTATTTAAAATGTGAATATAACTCCATAAATAAGTTATAATAATTTACTTATCAAAATAAGGCGTTTGCGAATTTATAAAACAACGTTTACAAATTCCATTTCTATTTATCTTATAAAAACTTCCTTTTATAAATCTCCTTTATTAACCTATTTCAATTTATAACTCAATTATATATCAAAATTTCATATTATAAGTTAAATGCTTATAATTTATTTGTTTACAAAAATCGTTCCTTTAAACTTTTTACAATAAATCCAAAAATCCCAATTTAAACTATGTTATAAAATCATTAACCCCATATTTTCAAAAATCAACTTTTAACTATTTTTTCTCAAAAATCATAATTTTTTATAACATTAAAATTATACGTTTATTTATTTAAAATGAATCGATTCCAAAAATATTTTATAGCGTATACTCTTCAAAAATCACTTTAAAAATCATTTTAAAATTCCAAAATTTGGCCTAGTGATGCTACACACCAAATAGTCAATCACGAAAACAACGACATCATATATCGATATGATAATCAATCGAATATCAAAATATCCATAATCAAATAAATACTGTTGAGGAATCCAGTTGGATCCCTCCAACCTGTTTCTCTGCATCCAAAGATGTTAGCACAATACCAATTCCGTTCCAATACGAAATTATCGCGGTATATGGGATTTAAATTATTATCCGCTTAATAGATGGCGTAATAGGGTCTCATCCACTATATACTGCGGGAAATCAAATCCAAGTACATAAATAATACCAATTTCACTGTTTATGAAATATTCGTGCGGTATATGTTTTTAATAAATAACATCCGCTTACTAACGGCACATAATGTCTATTTTAACAATCAATAGATATCAATCATCATTCAAACATGCATTCAAATATTTTAAATATAACTATTTAAAATAAAATCGAAATCGATTCGATTGAGTGAGAAGTTCTCACCTTGATTTTAATTTCGTTTTAGCGATTGATTTCGAATAAAATTAAACGGGCGTTTAATTTTACCCGAAATTTTCACTAACTCCAAACGACTCCAATTCAATTCCATAGCGTAGTGCTCGTCCATACAATTCCAACGCAACTAGTTTCGCGCGTTTTCGACCTCGTATGAAAAAGATATGATTTTTTAAAGTTACACGATTTTTTATAAACTAATTTACGACATAAATTTAAATTTTCTAAACCTAAACCATTCAGAGCCTTTGGATCCTGCACCCTGAAATCACCACCATTCCTTGCATTATCTTCCTCATGCGCACTTCTACAGGAGAATAAACGCAACTTGAACCCATAGAGCCGCCGATTAGGGTTAAATTATACGACCTCCACGCTTGATTTCAATTCGATCAGGTTACTCCATTGGAAAGCTCGCGACAAGAGCTACGCACGGCCACCACCATGATGAACTCGGCCACCTGTAGCACCTCGATGTGCGTGCGCAACATCATGCCGTCAGCCCCCCTTTCTCCCTCCACGTCGCGCCGTTTTCGATCATCTCCGTATGAAATTAAAGCTCTTGCAATCCTCTACAACTTTGCAGTTGAAAGTTTGTTGAATAGATTGACGGATTTGAAGAGATTAGAGGAGAAAGGAGATGCATTTCTGGCCTTTGAAATATAAGTGGCGGCTGGACATTGAAATTAGGGTTAGGGTTTTAATAAATTTGCAAATTTATGAAGAAAGGGGGCTTTTATAGAAAAATCGACGTACACTATTCATCCCGGATTTTCCGAACTCCAAATGAAGCGTGCCGGTTGGCGTTCCTAAGGTTTACCCCGCGTTCCTAACACAATGGAATGTGATTCGGGAGCTAATTCGGTCATCTGTGCGAGTTATGGCAATAAACGTTCAATTTAAAATTAAACCGATTAACCGATTTTCTAGACGTTTTAGCTTGCACCGGACAAACGGTAAATCAGATTGACACGAAATTTGAAACCATACAATAATATCACATTACGGGTCCGATGAAACTGGTTTCGTCGAAATCCGAGACTTTTTGAAAAATGGCTATTTTAACTCGCCAAATTAATATTAAAACAATTTCGATGCGTTTCGAGCTGCCACGATCAATCAAAAACTCCGATTGCTACGAAAATTGAAATCCGGTAATAACAAACTATTACGGATCCAATGGAACTAGTTTCGTCCAATTCTGAGACTGTTCAAAAATTGGCTAATTTCACTAGTCGATTATTCAATTTTCACAAATTAACTCTTAATTCGATTTTAAAAGTTCTAAAGTATCGTTCTAACTTCAATATGATAAAATAAAATTTTACAAATCATTTCTAATCATATTTAAACCCAAATTTCAATTATTTCTGTATTTTCACATATTAAATTATTGATTTAATTATCCAATTAAATCCAATTATTCCAAATAAAATTTATTCGACTTATAAATTTCACTTATTAATAATTAAAATTAATTAAATATTCAAATTTTAATTGATTAAAATTCTGGGTCATTACAAATACCGACCATGCTTTTTTCCTGTAACCACAATGGTCAACCCATAGTGTAATATGGGACACAATATGATAGATTTCTCGTAGTAAACAAGCAATTAACATACATCCACAATATAACACCAATCATTAATGCGCATCTGAATAAGTTCAAATATTATAATAACCCTTTTGGCGTTAAAGCATTAAGAATAAAATATCACTACTAAAAAAACTAAAAGAAAAATGTTTCTTATAGTCGTGTCGTTGATTTATCATTAAGGTATTTATCATATATGTTCTAATATATCACCATTAGACAAAGTTATTAAATGTCAAAGGTTTATTATTATCATTGTTGCAGCATTCAAATAGCAGCCAAAGTGCATGGACTCAAATATCGAGATCCAAAGGACATATTCATTGAATACAATAGGTACTTATCAAACATCAGTCTAGGAACTAATGCTTTGGATAACATGCAACAACAATATTATGAAACTATGAAAGCTTAATCGTTCAAAAATGATGTGTTAATATCAAAGCTTTTAGATAAATCACTATGTATCAACAAATAATACGTAACCAATCCGGCCATGTCAATTAGCGAAAAATCAGATTACAACAAATATCTTAATCATAGTCCTTCGATTTTCCAAATAAAGAATCCACGATAGAAGCTTTACTCCAAAAGCTAAGAAGTAATATTGCTATAAATAAGTATGGATCCCCACAAACGAACAAGCAATAATTCTGATATTAAGTTACTTTTCTAAATTAGAGCAATTTGTAAAACTCTTTAATGGATACGACAATACTTTCTCTATTAAGGAAAATATTTTAAATTAGAAATGTACCAATTATGGATGTAGAGATTTTTTCTAAAGAAAAATAAATTCTCGTGTCTGTTTATAGCATTTACTTAAATCTTTACTGTTTCTCTTTGGTAGTCATTTTTATTGAACTATTGTTACCTTGCTTTAACTTTAATAATCGAGCTTATTGTTTCATTGAAGCCATTTTTAAGTCATTGGTTGTAGAACAACGAACACTGCATAAACAATTTGGCACTAGAAGGAGACTCTAAACCTTTGTCTCTTTTTCAATCATAGCCACCTTTTCAGCTCTCTACCGTTGCACAACTCAATATGGAAGATGTCAAGAAATCTCACTTGAAAGAAGCATACTTTGTTGACATCGGTCTTGACTTTCAAACTCGATATGTTTAGTTCGAATTCTCTGCATCATTGTCTGATTTGAACCTGCTGCAGTGATGTTATTCACTTGTGTTACTCATATTATCTGACTTCGGTCATTTCTTATGAAGTGCTTTGCTTGCATTGTTTGAGTTAGTCTGCACTTCCCTATCTATACCGCCTCTGGTTTCACTGCATAGCTTTGAGTCTTCTTGCTTATGCTCTAATCACTTCGAGTTTTGTGCTTGACCATATGCATATTGCTGTTACTTTATACATGCTTCGAAGTCTTGTGTAGATATAGTTCTGGCCATTGTGTACATTGTTTGCCATATGTACATTGTTTTGTGATCGGGTTCCATTGATGATGCTTATCTGGTTTAGCTGCTGTCTATTTTGGTTTTGCTGCACAACTTGTTTTCATTTGTGACATCGGCATTGCTTTGAACTGCAGTTATCTTTGACTGGTATATTTCATTGTATCCATATTGCTAGTATTATTTATATATATGTGAGTTCATCCATGGTTCTGTTTAGTACTGGTGCACTTGATATCTTCACCTCATTATACATTTCCTTGAGTCTAGTTCCAATGTGAATGCACACATGTCTGGAGTATATAATTTTTGTTTGATGATAATAAACATTTATATATTAATTTAAATGCATTTTTTAATGTACTATTTTATTTTTCACATAATTAAATAAATATTTGCTGAATAAAATAAATAATACAAAATTTAAATTCAAACAGATATTTTATTCAAATAAATATTTATTACAATTTTGAATAGGACACATTTGAGCTCTCACTATGTGTACACAATTTCAATTACAATACAAATTCGATTACATCACAATTTATCATTTACATTAGCACCTCACTACATTTCACTTATTCACTCGTATTTATCTTCAACTCTATTCCACATTGAATCCATCATCTGAGAAATATGCAAAATAAACACTAACGCAGTAAAATTGAAAAGGAAATATTTTGCAGTAAAAAAAATAAAATGTGTATTTTTGAAAATATTATTTACCTCGGTTATTTGGGTTGTTCGTCATCGTTTAAATTTGAATTCATCATACACGAACAGCTTGTGACATGCACAGTATATCACTGTACATGCCACAAGGTCGTGCATACCGACATACACTTGATAAAATTACAAAGACATGTGAGCACAGGGTCAAACCTAAATCAAAAGCCGAGTTCAACTCAAATGAAATAAATAAAGCTAAGATACGAGCACAAGGTCAAACCTGAGCTTTTAAGCTGGATTCAACACTGGTGCAAGTTCAATAAAATGGTCAAAAATCCAAAACTAACATAAATCAAGCCTCGACCAAAGTTCAAAAGAAACTAGTTCAGAGTGAAGCCATAATGAAACTGCAATAATCACCGGCATTTTATACACATGAATCAAAGGACCAGAGCACCTAAAGAAGGCCACACAAGCGATCAGACTTCATGATGCAGTAAGATAGTGCAATGCAGACTATAACAACTTAACCAAATGTTCATGAACACGTGTCAACAGTCAATGGTGAAGCAACTTCAAATATATATACACATATATATACATACATATATATATATACAGCAGTAACATGACTCGAGCGCATATGATACCATTTTCCTTTAATCTTTTGTAATTTCTAGTCGTATGACTAGGGGACGAACTACGATGGTGTAGTTCGAGAATTTGCAACTCAGTAGCAGGGTTTTGAGCATAGAGTTATGTTAGTCGATAGCGAGTGTCGTGAATTTACGTGTGTAAGCGCCTGACTAATTAATTTCTAGTAGAAACCTTAGGGTAGCACGTAGGCAGGGTTTTGCCAAAGCTGGGTAAATTCTGTGTTGTTCTATTTCTGCATTTATTATTCTGCTATTATCTGTGCTGATATTATTCCGATATATCTGTGTTGAAAAAAATTTATAAACTTATGCATTAAATTTTTATAATTGATAGTATCACCCGATTCACCCCCTATCTAAGGTAAAATCGATCCTACAAGTGGTATCATAGCGAGGTACAAAAGCCATTTTTGTTTTAAAATTTTTGATTTTTCAAAAACCAATTTTTATTTGAATTTTTAAGTGGCTTCTTTTAATAATGTTTTTGCTGAGGGTCGAACCAATATTATTCCTCCTATTTTTGATGGAATGGATTTTTTGATTTGGAAATTAAAAATGGAATTTTATTTAAAATCTATTGATTTTAAATATTGGGATATTATTGAAAATGGGTGTGATATAAAAGACGGGAAAATTACTTTGATTAATGCTCTTGCTATGCATATACTATATTTTCATATTAATCAAGATAATTTTAACTTTATCTCTCATTGTGAAAATGCATAGGAAATCTAGAATACCTTTGATGCAATATATGGTGCAAAAGTTTACAATCGTGAGAGATCCCCCATAATCGACTAAGAAACGTGCTTGAATGGACTGGCAAAGTATAGCTGTGATGAAGATTCAATAGCCGATGAGATAAGTGATTTTCCAATCAATGATTTATTTTTCTTGTACCAAAAATTATTTGAAAATAATAAAGCTCTTGAGTTGAAAATTAATAAGTTAAAAAGGGAACAAGTTAAATTGCATAAGAAAAATTATGATTTGAAAAATGAACTTGAAAATATCAAGACAAATTTTAATTGCAAATGATGTTTGAACCATGAAAAAGAATTTGCTTGTTTTCGTGAAAAAATTCAAAAGTTAGAAAACGAAATTTTAATTCGAGAGAAAAACAAAACTGAGTAGATTTGTCAGAATAATATTTTGCAAAAAGAGTTGGATAGCCTTAAGAAGTCATTAAATGAGACCAACGAGAATTTCAAAACTCTTGAAAAAGAAAACGTGATTATGAGCAATTATGAAATTATTAGATTAAATCACGAGTTTGAAAAGCAGATTGAAAAATTCAAGGATTTTGAAAAGAGTAAATATAAAAAACTCCAACTTTTTGAAACTGAGATGCTCGAAATTGAGAATGGAATTAGAGAGATTAAAAAGGAAAATAGGGACTTGAAAATAAGGAATTTTGAAATGAGAGATAATACCATTAGTTGTCGTTCGAAGCTAATGAATGAAAATAAACTCTTAAAATCCAAAGTTAATAAACTTAAGTTGGCTACTCCGAAATTTTTCATTAGAGATAAATCATTTAATATACTTTTAGAAAACCAACTCTTCGAGAATAAAAGGAATGCATTTGGATTTGCAAAAGTATCAAAATATGAACAAACAACTAATATGTTAAAGTGAAAAGTGTGATACCCAAACATGTGAAAATCATTCCATTTTGGGTTCCAAAAGGCGCAAATATAAAATCCCTTAAAGTTAAACAAATCTGGATGGCGAAAGGAACATATATAAATAGTTTTGGGTCTCCACAAAATTATTTTTCAAAATCTATTACCACTAACGAACATGGACCTATAAAAACAAATAGGTCAAAAAAATCTTTTCTCGTGTAGGTGTAGTAGCGGGCTAAAGAACTACAATAGTGTTACTCTAGATTCTGGCTGTTCCAGACTCACAACGGACGACAATTCAAAGTTCCTTAGCTTAATATAAAGGTAGCATAATCATAATGGGAAACAACGAAAAAATATCGTAAAGGTAAAATAGGTAAAGGTATCTTGAATGATATATGTGAAAATCTGCACCATAATATGATTTAATTCAGCTAGTTATTGACAAAGTAATGAATATTGATTATGATTCTGACTTATGAAAATTATTGGCCAATTACCTTTTTTATGCCTAGAACACTATAATCCTTGAAATACTTCATATAGATTTGTTTGGTTTAATGATGGTGATTACTCTTGATACACAAGGATATATTTGCTATGTTCACTATCTGTATATTTGCACAGCTTCAATTCAAATTCAAAAGAAATTCAATTAAAAGCTATTAAAAATGATTTTAGGGTATTTTGTTGCACATTTCAAGGTCTAGTCTATGACATTCATTTAATGATAATCCTGAGTTGAAGGAAAATTCAGATGCAGATTACATTGGTAATTCAGTTGATAGAAAAATTACTAATGAAACATGATTTATGTCGAGACATTCATTAGCTGCATCGTTTTTCAAAGAAAATATCTGCATATTTTTCATTTCAAATAATTTTCAAACTATAGACATTTTTCTAAAACCCCTTCTAGAAAATCATTTTTGACCTTGTTTGAGATTAGTCATTTTTAGAAAATTTGATAATTATTTTTGAATTAACTAATCCGACTCCTTACTGATTATCAAGATAAGTGGTGGTTGAAAAAGTGATGAGTTTTTATATTAATCATACATTATAACTTGAGATAGTATAATTAGAAAATTTGTTTAGAAATTTAAACAAGAGTCATAAAAAAAATTGTTGGTAAAAATTCCGTGACCATCTCTAATTCTATCATATTTCTATCGGCTATCACTCATCAAAATCCAATATATTATGTGAATATGTGGTATTTTAAACAGGAAATCATTTGGTTTTCATTTTATTATATTTTTAAGCAATAAAAACATCCAAAGTATTCACACTCATTTAAAAGTCCTTGCGGTTATGCATGGGTGAATTACTTGGAATTTTTAATTATGTGCTTCCATGCTCATTTAAAAGTCCTCACGATTATGCATGTATGAAATGCATATCAAAATTGATTGATAAAATAGACAAGTTGATTCTAATCCAATTTTAAAGTCCTCACGGTTATGCGTGGTTAGAAGATACTTGAATTCATTTTTAAAAAAAATTGGGAATACTACTAATCTCATTTAAAAGTCCTAACGGTTATGCATGTAGTAGATATTAAAATTTCTGAAATAAATATACCACAAATTGACACATCTATATGGTTTTATATGATGATATCATCCCTATCATTCTAAAGTGGAATATGCGCCTAACAGAGTATTTATGATTTTTGTTTGATATTTTGTTGAAATTTAATATTTACTCTACTGGGTATTAATATTGTATTATTATCTATCACTTTATTTGCTGATAACAAAAAAGGGAGAGAAAAATTAAGATTTTGGAAGATGAAGGTAAAATATTTTTTATTTGCATCAATGCTCATTTAAATAATAAAAAATTTCAATTCATATATGAAGGGGGGCATTTTTTAGAGAGGGAGCATTCAAATAGGGAGAGAAAATTGAATGGTCAAATACATTTAATAAATTCAAAATCATAAATATATGTATGTTATCATCAAAAGGGGGAGATTGTTGAATATGCGAATATGTGATTTTTGTTTGATGATTATATATTTATTTATTTATTTATTTAAATGTATTTATTAATGTACTATTTTATTTTTCACACAATTAAATAAATATTTGCTGAATAAAATAAATAATACAGAATTTAAATTCAAACAGATATTTTATTCAAACAAATATTTATTACAATATTGAATAGTATAAATTTGAGCTCTCACTATATGTACACAATTTTGATTACAATCCAAATTCGATTACATCACAATTTATCATTTACATTAGCACCTCACTACATTTCACTTATTTACTCATATTTATCTTCAACTCTATTCCACATTGAATCCAGCATCTGAGAAATCTGCAAAATAAACACTAACGCGGTAAAATTGAAAAGGAAATATTTTATAGTGAAAAAAATAAAATTTGTATTTTTGAATATATTATCTGCCTCGGTTATTTGGGTTGTTCGTCATTATTTAAATTTAAATTCATCATACAGAACAGCTCGTGACATGCACAGTGTATCACTTTACATGCCACAAGGCTGTGCACACCGATATACACTTGATAAAATTACAAGGACAGGTGAGCACAAGGTCAAACCCAAATCAAAAGCCGGGTTCAACTCAAGTGAAAGAAATAAAGCTACGATACGAGCACAAGGTCTAACACGAGCTTTTAAGCTCGATTCAACAAAGGTGCAAGTTCAATAAAATGGTCAAAAATCCAAAACTAACATAAATCAAGCCTCGACCAAAGTTCAAATGAAACTGGTTCAAAGTGAAGCCACAATGAAACTACAATAATCATCAGCATTTAATACACATGAATCATAGGACCAAAGGCCACACAAGCGATCAGACTTCATGATGCAGTAAGATGGTGCAATGCAGACTACAACAACTTAACCAAATGTACATGAACACATGTCAACAGCCAATGGTGAAGCAACTTCAAATACACACACACACACACACATCAATAACATGACTCAAGTGCATATGAACCCAAACAACAATGCAACTAACAGAGTCCACCATGCAAGCAAAATTACATGTATACATATGCAACAGACATGTGTGCATACACATTAGAACCAGACTCAAGGAAATGTACAATGAGGTGAAATATCAAGTGCACCAGTACTAAAAAGAAGCATGGATGAACTTGCATATATATAAGCCAATAATATGGATACAGTGAAGTATACAAGCCAAAGACAACTGCAGTTTGAAGCAATGCCGAAGTCACAAAAGAAAACAAGTTCTGCAGCAAAACCAAAATAGACAGCGGCTAAACGAGATAAGCATCACCAATGGAACCAGATCACAAAACAATGTACACATGGCAAACAATGTACACAGTGGCTAGAACTATATCTACACCAGACTTCGAAGCATGTACAAAGTAACAGCAATATGCATATGGTCAAGCATAAAACTCGAAGTGATCAGAGCATAAGCAAGAAGATTCAAAGCCATGCAGTGAAACCAGAGGCAGTATAGATAGGGAAGTGCAGACTAACTTAAACAATGCAAGAAAAGCACTTCATAAGAAATGACCGAAGTCGGTTAATATAAGTAACACAAGTGATTAACAACACTATGGCAGGTTCAAATCAGATAACGACGCAGGGAATTCGAACTAAACATATCAAACTTGAAAGTTAAGACAATGTCAACAGAGAAATGCACGAAGCAAATTCATGCCAAATCAAACAAATCGTGGTGGCCAAGAAATCAATCGAAGCTGTGGGAATCAAGTAAATGCAGAATTATACGAATTGAAGAAGTCAGATAAATCACCAACATCCAAGCAACATCGAATGGCCAGGGAAAAATTAATTAACGAATTCAAATGAGTATATTTGAACGAAAATATAGGAATTAGAATCCTATAAAACCTAATCATCGTCGGCTGTAAAAAAAGCATTCGAGTTCAAGCAAATAAGAATAATCATTCAACTCGAATCAAGATCGAGTTCAAGCAAAAAAACAAAGCAATAGGCATAAATCACATACGGAAGCCAAAATCGAACTCGATCAAGAATCAGCCGTGTGCAACTCAAAGAAACGATCAATCGACAGAGCAAGCAACGCGAAATCACCTATTCGATCAATCAATAGAAGTCGGCGCTTCTTCAGATTGCAAAGCTCTAATTTTTTTCGAAGAGGAACAATGTATCGAACAAAGTCGCCATTATTTTTCATAGAGGAAAATAGGCCAAAGGAGGTAACTGTTTATCACTTAAAAAAGCCAGCCAAATAATAGAAAGAAAAGGAGATTTAATTTTGGGCCAGTCTATATATTTGGGCTTTAAATTTTAAATTAGGGTTTTGATTTTTAATTATATTTAAATTTGTATTTTTCCTTTAATATTTTGTAATTTCTACTCGTGTGACGAGGGGACGAACTACGGTGGTGTAGTTCGAGAATTCACAACTTAGTGGCTGAGTTGTGGCAGGGTTTTGAGCGTAGAGTTAGGTTAGTCGATAGTGGGTGTCGTGAGTTTACGTGTGTAAGTGTCTGACTACTTAATTTCTAATAGAAACCTTGGGGATAGTACGTGGGCAGCATTTTACCGAAGCTAGATAAATTCTGTGTTGTTCTATTTCTGCATTTATTATTCTGCTACTATTTGTGCTACTATTATTCTGATATATCTATGTCGAAAATATTTTATAAACTTCCGCATTAAATTTTTATAATTGATAGTATCACCCAATTCACCTCCCTCTAGGGTGAAATCGATCCTACATACTTCTTAAATTCACCATTAAGTATCAAAATTCAGCCCAAGGATGAAGACAATAATCGATGACAAACTCCTTATTTCGGCAAATGAAGACGAAAATGAACTAATAGAGTTAAGGTTTATCCTAGGAGAAACTATGTAATTTGGTTTTATAACTTAAATCTATAACAGATCTTGCTCAAAATAAATTGAGCTTCTAGTTTTACTTTCTATTATACACACATATTTAGTGTTTTAAATACACTAACACTATATAGTATTGAAGGAACTGGACAAGTTGGGAGTGGGTGAATTAGATAGATTTCAAACAAAGAAATCACATTTTTCGATCCATTGGGCCTATGAAGTCTAATCATTAACAAAATTAGATCGGACAACACCGACATATATAAATTCTTTGAATATAGTTTGGGAGCTAAACCATACATACAAAATAAAAAAATAATCAAAAGAGAACTAGCATATGGGTTCTAGACTGTATTAACATAATGTACTACGTAATCCATTAAGGTCCGAAAATTAACTTAAGGTGAATTCAAAAATCACACCTTTGATGAAGAATAAAACACCTCAATTTTATGAGATCAGCCTTTGGATTTTGCATGGTTTTAGAGACAAACACCACCTTAAATATTTTGATTTTATTTGAATTTTATTTTAGGAATTTTATTCATGGATACCATGGAATTCTTAGTAAACAGAGAAGGAAGAGTAAGAGTTGAAACTGATCAATGAATTTGTTTTAAAACGGTAATAAAAGAGAATTAAAGGCTATAGAACTTTTGCCTTCCTTTAATTAATCCTTTGCCATTTGAAATCAAATTTGAATCATTTCCTCCCCACTTGACCAGCTATAAAGAGGCAAGATGGCCCTCAAAAAATTCCCAAACCCATATAGTAATTAACTTATTTAAATCCAATTTAGATATTCCACCAATATCATATATCGATATGGGCATGTATAACTTATATATGTACACATTTTATTAAATACCAATAGCATTAAAAAATTAAATAAATATTAATAATTAACATTTAACAAATATTTATTAATTTACAATGATTATAAATTAATTAAATCATGTGGTTTATTCAGAGTATTCATCAAGATGGTTGTGCGACTCAAAATTGTGAATTCAGTCAGTGATTAATATCAAAATTTGAATATTAACATTCAAACGTCATCTTAGTTAGTGATGTGATATTTTGATTGAATTTTTTGCTTAGTCATCGTTTAGTATAAATTCAATTTTACTATTATGTGCAGTACTTGTTAGTAACGATTGTTTACCCCAATTTTGTTCGTCAACACTAGATCACATTAGGACTTATGGAATTTAGTTTTGGTCAAAATTCCAATATCATCAACAATCGACTTATTTAGTCCAAACACAAATTCCTTGGTCCAATAATAACAATTATTATTAATCATACTGCTTTGGCCAGAGATTTTACTTTGAGTTGACTGCAATTGACCTCTCATATAATCGAGGAGATGAATTCTCTACTGAATAATGTCTCACTTCAAATGCTTCAATTAAGACCCAACTACAGTCACTTAATGGATCTTTATCTTATAATTTGACTATAAGCAAAGTAAAGTGCCTACATTGAAATTCCATAGTATTCTCAATTTAAGGGGACCGTGTAACATCACCACTTCAAGTTTGTCTTTTAGACCTTAGTTATATTAACCAACAGAGAACTCTCAAATAAAACATTCCATAATTGTCCAAAACTATCAGTATATAACCCATTGGCGTCCTCAGCAGCCATGAGTGATACACCGTCCAACATTTGGTGAGGGTTACATACTTTAGTCACAACAGATGTATTAATATCTTTTCTCGAAACATCTTAAGCATGAATAAACAATATTATATTTCATTGTGATAAAATTATTATGATTTGTAATTGTTGTTACATAACATGTCATTTAAGGATTTTCTATGTGGTATAATTTAAATTAATTACTTAATTAATTATACTACAATATAACAGAGTTATAATATAATTTGAACACCTTTATTATGAATTGGTTATCGAGTTAGATATATGTAACATATTACATAGTTTCCCTTAAGCATACACCTAACTATATCAATCTTCCACTTGCACTTGAGATCAGTTATGGAACCTTATTTCAAATCCTTCAATCGCTTTTCTCAAAAACTAATCACAGTCTCTTAATGAACGGGTGTGGTATATTGTTTAGATTCTCTACTCTGTCAATTAACTCTCTTCGATGTTGATAAACCACCTTTATCATGCGGTAACCATTAGAGTGTTTTTTCAAATTCTAGTTAGCTATAGGTTCTTTTGCGAACTTTGTCGCAGCATTGTTATCAAATGACAATGTCATGTGAATCTCAACATTGGAATCATCCCAGCTCGATTGTAAAATTGTGCATTTATTTGTACTTATTATATTGAAGTGTTATTCAAGGTGATGTATTTAGCCTTAGGTTGAATTAGCCACTACTAATTATTTAGAACATTTCTAACTTTGAATTCTTAACTTAAGATTAAACATGAATTTAGGATTATTATGTTATACCCGATATCACTTATGAAGTTCAAGTTTGTGCGCTACTTCATAAGGATTTATTATTTCTATAAACAATCCTTTAGTATTTCGTAAATACTCCAAAACACTTTGAACTACCATTTAGTGATTTTAGTTCGAATCTATTTCTTGCCCTATGTATGACATAGACAAGAGAAATGTGAAAATATAGAGAACAAAACATGTACAATAATTCTTATGGTCAATGCATAAAAGATCCATCTTACATGCTCTATATTAAACATTTTAAAATGGTGTCTATATATGTGGTTTTGGAACAATCTTAACATCCTTTTATACTGATTATAAAATATGTCATTAATTTTAAATCCAATATCGAGAATTAAATAACCAAATTATAATGACTTTAACATGGATATATTGTTAATAATCATAAGTTTGGCATTTAATTATAGTGTTAGAAATATTTTAGTACCTTCAATTTCTTTATTATAGACACATGCTTCCTCTGCATTTGACTAAAAATTCAAACTATTTGATATCTCTGTCAAAATACTTTCTCAACTTGAATGCTTATTGAATGACACTTTTGTATCAGTTCTTGGATCATATCCATTAATCCACAAACTCAAGATCGCTCCTTCTGATTTTGAGGCATTTTTATCAAGCGCAAATAACATATTTTGAATTTTTATTTTGAATTTTTATTTCAACATACGTATATCAACACTCAAAATCATATAGAGTGATAATTTTGTAAGTAAAATCATATTTAAGTATATTAAATGATGAATCTATTACATTACGTTCAACAATTGAAATTTACAAAGTTATTCTATCAACATAGCTTACCATATTCCAACTGATTGTTCTTCTTCTCGGAGATACTTTTATAACTGATGAATCATATCCCTTTAGGTACAACTATCGAAATAATATATTGATAATGAACTAGGAATCCATTCTGGTTTGCACTTCATGTCATATAGTAGAGTCAATACTCTTAATAGCTTATTATCAACTGAGGAAATTCTTTTCTCGATGTCAATAAGAAAAGAACAGTTTTTCTTTAATGTGCAAGAGTTCTTATTAGGCATTCTAATTAGTTGTATCAGTCTAGGTTTGGTCATTCCCATTTATATTGGAACAATGCCAGCCCGTAGCGGAGTAATTGGGTAAATTTCAAAAAAATTCACCTTTTTGGATCTTTATGGGACCTATGTAGTCTAAATTTATTTAGAACCTTTCTAAATTTTCTTTTTAAATAAAATCAATATTTTATTTCATTCATAAATAATGTTTTATTTTGTATTGTTTATGTTATATCATATATGTGTATTATATACACATGAGTGCATATGCACATGCAATATGATAATGTGTATATGGTTTAACGTGCCCGTATATAAACGTTGGGATTTACATCGATGTGTATATGTGTGTGTGTGTGCATTAAAATAATATACAAATAAATACATATATATAAATATAATTATATATATATATATATTATGAAATACAGCTTGTAAATAAACTTCTATAAGTATTTTAATATGTATATATGTGTGTGTGTATAAATACATATATTAAATTAAACTGCAAATTAAATATTAGTTTATAAAATATTTTGTATAAATACATAAAATACTATATGTGATCCATAAAAAAAATATGTACATATAAAAAATTCAAAAATAATTTATGTGTGATATATACATATACATAAATAATTATAAATATATATTAATCTGAATAATAATAAAAAATATATACCTATATATATTTGCAACATTACTCTAAGCCCATTTTTTGGATATATATATAAGAAGAAATTTTGCAAATTCGAGTAGTCTAAGTGTGGGGGGCTTTCAGGTTTGGGACGAATATGCTTCGGGAGATGTGCAGGAGCAATATTAGCTATATAGGAGCTATTTTGTGTATTCCGATGTGATGTGCTAAGAACTGTAAAGTTCATATTTATTCTCTCATCATCATTAGGGGACATCTTCATATGTCGCTCTTATCGTATTTTGTACATGCATATGTGATCTAAGCGTGGTTAATGTATGGGGTTATGTAATTAAATCTTAAATTGGAATTCATAGGAAATGAAAACTACTATTTTTTTAAGTTTAAATTTTTTCATATTCTGATGTTTCTGTGTTGCCAATAGTTTCAAGATTCTGATTTCGATCACTCAAAAATGACACCTATGGATGATTGCAGCATCCGTAGCAGTTAGTTTCGAGCCTTCGGAAGCAAGATGTTACAAATTGCACTAAATGTGAAAGAAGATCAACTCCCTGTTAAATATTTAGGAGTCTCTTTATCCTCTAATTTGATTACAGACAGAGAATGTGGCAACCTAATCAATAAAATCAAACAAAACTACAAGGTTGGAGAATAAAGCTGTTACCATTTTTAGGTAGAATAGAGTTAGTGCATACAGTCGTAACTTCTAAAGTTAGAATTTAGCTTTAGACATTGATGCCAAAGACTTCAATTCATAAAATCAATTCTGTGTGTGTTGATTTTATATAGAAAGGGGGATTACACAAGGTGAGTTATGACTTGTTATATAGACCCAATCATGAAGGAGGTGTGGGGTTCAAGAATCTCTTATAATTACAAAAAACTGATGCTATTAAGATAGCATGGAAAGTAATCATATCTAATAATCTGTGGGCCAAATAGATGAGATAGACATATTTGAAAGGCAAATTTTGGCAAATGAAATTAGACAACAATGCCTTAGTTACTTGGAAAGCAATTCTCAAGTGCAAGGATGACCTAGAAAATATGGTTGAAAGATACTTTGCCAATAGGCATGGTACTAGTCTATGGTTTGACCCATGGCTTGATGGTAAAAGCCTAGTGGATTGACTCAGATAGGACACATTTTTGGCTTTTGGAGCCATAGATTCACCAGGTAGCAATATAATCGTAGATCACTAGAGAAAAACATGTAATCTCACATTCACCATGCAATTTAACCAAAAAATACATATACTCCTATATATAATGGGTTGCAAAGTGTCAATTGGGTCTAGAAGCCAACTGAAAAAAGTTTTGCATTTAAATCAACTTGGGAAGAGGTTAGACAGTCTCATCTACTTCAGGAATAGGCCAAATTCATTTGGGACAAAGCATGCATCCCTAAAATGGACTTTACAACTTATAAAGTGATCCTAGAGAGGCTAGCAACAATGGATAGATTGCTAAAATGGGGGATTCTATTTGGAAACAAATGATTTATGTGTAATAACATCAAAGAATGTCACATGTGCTTATTCTTCGAGTGTAACTTTAGCAGGATTATCTGGGAAAATATAAGATTCAACTGTGGGTAGCGGTGATATAGAGAATTTAACTTCTGAGATCTATACCTAAAGCTGTACTGACACAAGGCAAGTTCGGTGTCCAAGGTCTCCACTATATACATTGCGTCGGTAATTTGGCACATTTGGAAGGAACGAAACAACAGATGTTTTTAGAAGATTAAAAGGAATGATGAAGTAGTCAATAAACTCATCATAACGTTTTTGAAGAGGATTGGGAAGAAGGTTCTTATCGGAGCTACGGGAGAAGAATTGGAGGCAGTGCAGAAGTTGGATCTATCGCTACTAAGTAGGGAACCTCGAGCTATTAAGGAGCCATCATAAAGTTATTTTTTCAAGATCTAATTTTTAGTTTCTTTCATTTCTGTAAAAGTAAAGAATGTAAGTAAAGTAGTATTATGTCTCTTTGTAGGGGTAATAGGTTTATGTAACCTTCCCTGATTATTTCGCTTCGACTTTGTATTTTTACTTAAGCCGCATAGCCCAAATTGATAAAGCATCAAACTAGTTTCAATATATATATACACACACACATTAATAAGCATTAATTATTAAATTTTAAAAACCATATGGAAATGTTTAATAAAAAAATTTGAAAACAAAATGAATAATATTTTGTTCAAAAATTTTGAATTAAAATTTTATATTATTTGTAGATATATATGTATTTTATTTGTATAATCAATTTTAAATGAAATAAGTAACTATATATATATATACAAAAAAAAATACTACCGAAAACATAATGCATATAAATGAATATTCGTAAAATTTAAAACACATTATTTTGTGTTATTCTTTAAATTTAAGTTTTAATTAAACTAAAATCAGTTATTAATATTATTTTATTTTTGAATCTATTTTATTTTATGTTTGACCGTAAGCATTTAGCAAGTATACATATACAAATATTTACACACACACACAGATATGTGTGTGTGTGTGTGTATATAAATATACAACCATCAACATGTGACAATACATCGATATATGGAATAGTTATAATTTCTAACTAACTTGCATTTTATACAATAATTAATTAAGCATCGTATATGTCAAGAAAAAAGTACCTTTCTCCAAAGCCTAGAATTTACACCTTGAAATGGTGAACAAAACTCCTTGAATCCATTTCCAAGTCCATAAGTTGCTAGCTCCCAAACTGCTTTACCACCGACGATCAAATTGACTTTTAATTTGATGTTTTGGTGTTTGAATTTTGGGGAATTGAAGGGGTATGGCCAGTTTGGAATAGAAACAAGAAGACATGCCAAAAATTCAAGATAGAAGCGAATGCTAGAGGGAAGAAATAAAGAAGGGATAAGAGAGTGAAATAAGGATCAAGATCGTTGTTTTTCTCTTACTAGTTCTTTCCCTTTAAATTCAAAATTCCTCCCCTAAAGCGGAATATGCCCGGCCTCATCTATGCTCTTTATGGCCGATTATTCCAAGCACCCTTTAGACCTCAAAATAATTCTATGCCTATTAATTTAATTAATTTATAACAACTGTAATTTAACTAAATCAGGTGGTAACGGGAGTATTTAGAGTTTTGGTTGTACGACCCTTAGGTGTAAATTTGGTAGGCGATTAGTATAGAACAATTCAAATATTAATGTTCATATTTCACTAGCAGATAATGTAACATTATGGCTAAATTGATCGCTTGATTGGTACCAGTACAATCCAATTTTACTTTATTAAGTGTTTCCTTGTAGTGATAATTATTTACACCAATTCTCTTCGTCAAAACTATATCACTTAAGACTTATGGAATTTGGTAATGGTCAATATTCCAATATCGTCCATATCAACTTTATAGTCTAAACACAAAGTATTTGGTTTAATAATAACAATTATTATTAACCGAACTACTCTGTCTAGAGTTTTGACTTTGAATTGACTTCAGTTGATTATGATGCTAGCCTCATAAAACTGAGGAGATGAATCCTCTGTTGAATAGGGTTTCACTTCCAATACTTCCACTCAACCCAAGTATAATCGTTCGATAGACATTGTGTCATGATTTAACTATAATCAAAGCGGAGCATTCATATTAAAGATTGGCAGTATTCTCAAGCCAAGAGAACTGTGTAAATTAGTCACATCAATATTTCTGTTTGACCTTAGTTATGTTAACCAATAGAAAACTATCGAGTGGGTCATTCCATAATTATCTAATAATTATCAGTAGGTAACCCCTTGGTGCCTCCAGCAGTTATAAGTAATACATTACCTAATATTTGTAGAATATTACGTTCTCTACTCTCAGTGGGTACATCGATATTTAGTCCAGAAACATCTTGACTAAGAATATTTAAAATGATACGTTTATTATGTTGTGATACAATACTTATGAGTACAACCGTTTGTAATTACAATCACAAACATACTATTTATGGATTTTCCGTTAAATATACTTTGACTAAACCTTTAATTATTTACAACATATTATAACAAGTATAGAAAAAAAAACACCTTTTATTACGAACGAGAATTGATAACAGATTTAATAATTTACAATAGATTGCAAAATTTCCTCTAGGACATACCCCTAACTCTATTAATTTCATCCTTTATAATCATTTTTATCTTTGGATCGTATCCAATCCATTTCACTACCAACAATTTCCATAAGAAATTCCTTCCTTGTGAAGTTTGTGTTTCTTTAAATAACAATTTCTTCTCGGTGTAAAAAACAAGTATTCATAAACATTTTTTTAGTTACCAATATGTATGTATAAAACTGATTTGATTTCAAAGTTTACTGAACTTATGCTTATAACATAAATTTGTTAATCAATATTGATTAGTTCCAAACTAATTTAGGGTGCTCCTCACAAGATCCCCCATGTTCAATTTTTACGTGCAGTCTTTTGACTCACACAACCTGTCAATTCCTTGACTTAGGATATGTATGGTTTGTTTCATCAGTTCTTATCTTGTATGATTTTATAGATTTTGCTTTTTATTTGAAATTAAATTTAACCCTATGTATGTAACAATCCGAAATTTAAGATATAATAATTAATTAACGAATTAATTAAATAATAAAATAACTTTGTGAAATTATCAGAATATAGCCACGAAAGATGCACCATTGTGTCCGCGGTAATTTATGGTCAACTTCAATATATAAATTGTCAGAATCCGAGCTAGAATGAAGAAGATATGAAAGATAAAAGAATTCAGAAAATAAGAAAAGAAGTAAAAAAAAATGGGCAAGGTCGACCCTCACCATGGCCAGGTCGACCCTAGAATTTATGGTCGACAGGTAGGTTGACCTGCCTTGCTTTGTGTACATACCTTTGCCCAGTTCGATTCGAACACACTATTTTTCCATTTCTACTCCATCCTATGCGTTCATGCTTCCATCCGATGGTTCTCAGCGAGTCTATGATGTGGCTACACCAAATTTAATCTTCAAATCCAATGGTCTAAGATCCACAAGTGACACTGTTAATAAGACCCTAGGCCTAGCTATTTTTCTCATTCGGATTTTTGTCCATCTGGGTTCATTGCCTGAGGTTGGACCCCAAAAGAATATTTTTTCGAGAAGAAAATCTTTTTAATTAAAATATTTTATACCCTAGAAGTGGATCCAGAAAGGCCAAGGAAAAGAGCTAAGGACCACAGGTGAGTGTTTAGATAATTATTTTATATTTTTAAGTAATTTAAAACAATAAGGTTTCCGATAGTTGTCGTTTTTCTACAATTTTGGGATAACCTTTATGCAAGTTATTTAAAGTTTATTTTTAAGTAAATTTTAGACTTTCTTTCCAGTCTATTTTCTTTTAGCTATTCTATTTCAGTTATTTGCAATTATTTACTATTAATTATAGTTTTCTAAACTATCTGCAGTTATATATAGTATTTATAGTTATGTAATGTTATTTATATTTTATTTACGTCTATTCTATGTTGGGATTTATTCCGTAGATGTTAGTACTTTTTATTTCCCTTTATGTAAATGGAATAATTAAAAGAGAATAATTCGCTAACATGGACTAAATATAAGAACACTAAATTTACATAAATTGGGTATAGACAGAAATAGGCAAATTTAAGACATTTGCAAGCATAGTTATAGCATGTAATTATAACTAAAAAGAGAAAATAGAAGAAATAGCAGAAGAAGCTTATTTTTAAACTTAGACCTTGGGTTAAGTTAATAAGCAAAATTATAACACACGGGTTATAATTAGAGACAACAAAAAAAAGCTTATTTTAGAACTTATGTTTAAGTTAATAAGCAAAGATAGAAATAGGACCTGTAGGCAGCATTTCCCTTGGGATACGCTTATGTTGTTTAGGGTAGATAAGTAGCCAATAATTAAGAAGTAACTCCCGTATCGGCAGCATTCCCCTTGGGACATGCTTATGCTGTTTAGGGAAGATAGGTGGTCAATAATTAGAAGCTCAAATCAGGGGATTTGGGCAAGGGGCGAAACTAGATTTTTTTTGTTATGACCCGTATCGGCGCATTCCCCTTAAGTCGGGAACTGGTGGTCTCACAATACACTCAGGTGAGGTTGGGCATGCTTGTGCTGTTTAGGGTAAATAAGATGTCCAAAGAGGGAGCAACAGATAGTGTGAGCCTAATGGTGGTCGAGTGTGCGACCGTGGTGCAGGGAGATAAATCGCTATTGAGTTCCAAGCACTAAACAAGTGTCTTTTTACTATGGCACCCATGGGATAAGACTAGCTCACAGTGGCACAACAGATATCGAAGGCCGATCAAAGGGTAGAATTAGGACTTCATCCTAGTTAAACTAGGATTGAGATTTTAGCCTAATCAAAGCAGCTATCTAAGACAAGTGCAAATAATCGAAACTATCTAAGCAAATAGTTGAACCGTATTTGATTCCAACTTTATCTTTTCCTTTATTTTCTTTTATAACTAGAACTGTTGCAAAGTCTATTATCTTTATCTTGCTTAAAAGTGCTAGGAATTACTTTCATTCAGCAAACTTTTAGTCTGACCCACTCCTCTATTTTCCACTTTTCCCCCATAGGCCAGCAGAAGCAAAGGCAGTAGACTTTCAGCTTTCTAGAGTGACATTCTTGGAGATTATGCATGTATTCTTCTTCTTCTGTGCCAATTTTCTTTTTATTTTAGTTTGCATGTACTGGTACTATTGAGAGGGATGATTTTATTTATGTACTCTGATATTGTGACAGAGATGGTGTTTTTCATAAGACATATGTATTTGGTATTTTGAGACTTATTTTCGTTATGACTTATTTTATGAAGTTTGATTTATAAATAAGTTATTGTTTTAAATTTTTCCGCTTTTTTATTTATTTTGTCTTGTAATCTTAGTTTCTGTAAATTTTTAGCTCTGCCTATGATGCACCACATCTTTTAGTGTGTCCTTTTTGGGTATACTAAGGGGTGTGGGGTGTTACACTTAGTATCAGAGCCTAAGGTTATAGGATTCCTAATATTTGTTTTAAAAATAAAATATCATTCCAAAAGTAACCTATTTTTAAAGTATCATATCTTCAAACTAGAAGTATTTTTCAAAAAGAAACTCTTATTATAGAAATAGTATTTCAAATATAAAAGAGAATTTTTATAAAAATCCCCTCAAAGTCCAGTTCAACCTTCTTTCGATTCCTTCAAGCCTAAATTCTCTTTTCTTTGCATAGTATGGCTAACTGGTTCTGTAGAGCTACAATATAAGAGGTGCAAGGGCAAGCGCCCAATATAGCACCGGTAGGTGGAGATCCGTTTAATCCATCTATAGCAGCCAATTTTTCTAAGCTATAAAAGAACTTCACTAGTCTAGGAAACAGAACGTTTTCTGGCACAGAGGATTTTGAGGAGGCACGAGCTAGGTTGAAGGACACGGAGAAAATGTTTGGGTTGTTAAAATTGAAGGACCGATAGAGAGTTCAGCCAACATGTTGGCAGCTGAAGGGATAGCTTAAAGAGTTTCCTAAGTCAAAAAGCTCTAAGAAGCCGTGGTGTAAGAGTAAGAAGGAAAAGAACAAGAGGAAAGAAGGAGGACCTTAAAAGTGGATCAAGAAAAGCGGGAAATGCAATAGCTGTGGACTGGTTGGTCATTACTCAAGGGACTGTAAGAATAAGATGATGAAAGGGAGATGTTATAGTTGTGGACAGCCTGGACACCTTAGTAGAGCTTGTTCTCAGAGAACGGGGTAGAAAGCAGGCGCACCAATAGCACAAGTACGGGCTTTGGATGCAGCACCTTCTAGTAGTGGACCAGATAGAGGTAGAAAAGTCTCTGTAGTAGGTTTGATTTCTATTACGAATTTTCTTATTCAGACTCTTATTGATTCTGGATCCTCACACTCTTTCATTTCTAGCTAATTGTTTGCACTTAGATATCTCCTTAGAAGTAGACCACATAGTTGTTTCAAACACCATAGGAGGATCGGCACATTTATCTATGATTTTTAGGGTATGAAAAATTTTATACAGGGTGTAAAGTTTGACTGTGACATCTACGTATTGGGAATTCGGGGTATGGGATGTTTTGGGAATGGATTAGCTATCCACTTATGAAGCGATATTAGACTACGAGAGGAGAGTCGTTAGACTACGAGAGGAGAGTCGTTAGACTAGAGACATGCAAAGGTAGGACTCTTGTGATTTCTTGCAACCCACAGGGGTCATTCATGTTGAGCTTTCTTTATTCCCTCGATTCATCATCAGAAAAACTAGATTCAGTTCCAATCGTCAGAGATTTCTCAAACGTCTTTGAGGAGGTTAGGGGACTACCTCCTAAGAGAGAGATCAACTTCAGGATCTATTTAAATGATAATGCTAAGCCAGTGGCATTATCTGTAAGACAAATGGCACCTGGGTATAGGAAGGAGTTAAGAAAGTATATTCATGAGCTATTAGAGAAAGGCTTCATCAGAAGGAGTATATCTTATTGGGGAATGCCAGTCGTCTTCCCTATAATGGTTCCCTTCTACTTTGCGTAGACTATAGAGAGTTGAGTAAGCTCACAAAAGAACCGTTATCCCCTTCCTAGAATAGATGATTTTTCCGATAAGTTGGTTGGTTCTTCAGTATTTTCTCAACTTGATTTAACTACTGGATTTCATAACCTTGGAGTCACTAATGATATCATCGATAAGGCAGCATTTAGAACATCTGATGGATTCTTTGAGTGGTTTGTTATGTCATTTGGGCTAACAAATGCCCCGGTATATTTTGTAGATTCGATGAGCTTTTTTTCGAGATGTCTTAAATAAGTTCGTAGTAGAGTTCATGGATGACATTTTCGTGTTTTCCAAGAGTATGGAAGAGCATGCTATTCATCTAGAGGAGGTCCTTTGTACATTTTGCATTCATCAGTAGAAGGCAAAATTCTTGAAATGTCACCTTTTTCCATAAGGAAGTGTGTTTCTCGAGGCATAGAGAAGGTGAACACAAGTAAAGAGTTGGAGAAACGATTTCGTATATTTAGGTTCAGATTATGGAAATCCAAAGAGTGGTAGGCAAAGATTGAAGAGGTGCCATAGATTCAGTTAGAAAGCCCATGTGTAAATAATTGGAAAAATTATAATTGTTTCAAATGAGTAGATTTAACGGTAGTGCCTTGGAATAAATATAGGCATAAAAGAGGAATAGGAACAAAAAGATTTTAGTAAGGAAATGAGATTACCAAAATTTAGGAATGGTACTCCTAGGATAGTAAGAAGAAAATACACTTTATGTTTAGCCCAATAAAAGGAAAATGTTAGAATTGAAAAGTTGAAAAATATAACAATATTTTTAGAAAGTAAATTTTGGGTTTTTGAAAAAAAAATTAATATGAGATTTAAATTGGTTTTTATATGATTTCTGTAAAATTGAAGTTTTTTTGAAGAATTATAGAGCATATATATCTCGCTAGTTTCATTGTAGGTGAACAAAGATTTTAAATATAAAAACCTAGAGTGTATTAAGCATTAGAAAAATAGGTTACATAATTTATTGTTGTAATAGATGTTTTCATGAAATATAAGGGGACTATAGACTATAACACTATTGTTATAATAGGTGACTCCTAAGGGAAATGTTTTACATAGTATGCGAGATTTATTTGTATTTATTTTAATTAAATTCTTACACTAGTATTTTTGGGTTGTATTAATGGTGTTTTACGTCACATCTGTTTTGAACCAAATAAAAATGTAATTTGAAAATAATTTCTAAGTATAATAAAAAGTGGTTTGTAAGACACTTATTATTTAAATAAGTATGAGGAAATGTTTTTTAGTTATGGATATATTAAAACAGTTTTGAAAATGAGTTTTTTTGAAAAGAAAAGTGTAAGTTAAATATTAGGAAATTAATAAATTTCATAGAAATTGCCTATTGTAAGAGAATATAGATTAAACATACTTTAATCTATTAGAATAAAATGAACAATGATAAAAATTTCTATGAAACCAAATCACAAATAAAGATGTTTTCTGCAAGTAAAAAGGAATACGTGAAAGTGATATACAAGGTGTGGGAAGCACCATATTTTGTATATCTTATTTCGAAAAATATAAAATAAGTTCCTTGTAATCTCACATAAACATGAAGTCCTCTTTTAAAGGATTCATAGAAGGTTTTAGCATTAATAGTTTCTTAAGAAAGTAGTTCCAGTATATTAAGGCATAAAACCATTAGGTATAATAAGAAGTGTAATAATTAGAGAGACAAAGTTGGTTAGGAGAGATATTATAGAGGGCCATTATAGAAAGTCCTGATTTGTAGTTAGGAACTCCTCCAAGGTTACGTAACTGAAAAGTTAAGGAGTTTTTAATAAAAAAATTGTCTGTATCTACTCCTGTTTTTGCAAAATTGAAAACGTATGAAAAGAAAATGCTTTGAAAAAAACATGTAAGAACATTTTAAATATATTTTAAAGAAAAATGGTTTGGTGAAAAAGTAAATAAATTTTTTTGAAGCAAAAAAAACTTAGTACCAGTAAAATTAAAAATCCAAATTTTTATAGAAAGCCGTAAAGGTCTTTAAAAGAAAAAGAAGAACAAGTTTTAAACTTAGAATTTGTAAGTTTTCCCTCTAGGTTTGGAGAATAGTATAAATTCAAAAAGGCTGTAAGGATGCAACTCTAGAAAGATAAAATGTTAAGTAACCAAGTACCTTTGAATTTAATGAAAATATAAAAATAACTTTTTTAATGGCAAAAGTTGTATGATTTGATATTTTAAAAGTTTTGAAATGGAATGATAAATATCAAACCGAACTTTCAAATATGGAGTAGATAGAAATCATTTCCTAGGTGTGACGGAAAAAGTGTAAGGCGATGAAGGAGATAGCAGTGATTACTTTTAGAAGTAATAATAAAAGTTTCCATAAAGTGTATAGGACACTAGTGAGAACCTAGGTTTGTTGCTTCATGTGTGTAGACTATAGAAGAATAGTAAAGTGATATTAGTAAGATGGTAAGACACACATGGTTGAGGATGTATATTCTTGATTTTGGAGGAACTTGGGAGGAGCATCTTCCCTTAGTAGAGTTCGCTTATACTAATAGCTTTCAGACTAGCAATGGAATAGCACCTTTCGAAGCTCTTTATGGAAGACCATGTAAGTTGCCTTCTTGTTGGTTAGAGTCTATAGAGAGACTGCTATTTGGTCCCGACATGGTTAGAGAGAATTTGAAGAAGATTGATTTGACTAGGAAAGAATAAGTACCTCTTATCCACATCTCTTTGATAATAAATTTTGAATTTCCTATTTCCATCTTTAGTTTTGAATAGGTTCTTTCCTTTATTATCATTTGGGAGGGTAGAACTTAGGATTTAACTTATGGATGGTTGGATTTGATGTAAACATGTTACTAGAACATGTTATGTATGATGATACTATTGGTTGTAAGTGGTTGCTAGTGGATGCCAATGGACCCATACACTTACACTAAGCTCTATTATCTCTTAGGGATCAGACTAACTAGGATACTAGAGCATATGCATATGGATGCGTGTGCATTTGCATTTTAATTTTAATTTTATTCCATGGTTGCTATAAATGGGTGATTATCACATGATTGTTGCATTTGGATGATGATTGTAACATGCATATAGAACTATTAACATTAGGAAATTGCATTCATTTGGATATACGGCACGGACATGATTGCATAAAAGGACGTCGACTGAATCAGTATACCATCTAATCTTTTTCTTTATTTAGGGACACTGACGCTACACTAATTGTATATGTATCATAAATTGCATTTAGAAAAACTTATGGATAATGGATGTAATGGATGATGGTTGAGTAGTTGGTTGTAAAACTTGGATGAAAACATTTATTTCATTCTTCTATCCTTAGAGATTTCGAGGATGAAATCCCTTAAGGAGGGAAGAATGTAACAACCTGAAATTTAAGCTATAATAATTAATTAACGAAATTAATTAAATAATAAAATGACTTTGTGAAATTATCAGAATTGAGCAACGGGAGTTCCACCATTGTGTCGGTGGTAATTTTCTAGTCAATTTCCAAATATAGATTTTCAGAATCCGAGCTAGAATCAAGAAGATACGAAAGAGAAAGAAGAATTAAGAAAAGAAGAAAAGAAGAAGAAAAATGGGCAAGGTCGACCCTCACCATGGCTTGGTCGACCCTAGCATGTGTGGGTTGACAAATAGGTCGACCCGCCTTGCCTTTTGTACATACCTTCGCCCAGTTCGATCCGAACATGTCATTTTTCCAATTCTACTCCATCATGTGCATTCATGCTTCCATCCGACAGTTCCCAACGAGCCTATGGCGTGATTGCATCAGATTTAATCTTCAAATCCAACAATATGAGATCGTGACACTATAAACAAGACCTAGGCCTAGCTATTTTTTTCATTCAAATTTTCTCCATCTGGCTTCATTGCCTGAGGTTTGACCCTAAAAGGAATATTTTTTCGAGGAGAAGATCATTTAATTAAAATATTTTACACCCTAGAAGTGGATCCGAGAAGACTAAGGAAAAGAGCTAAGGACCACAGGTGAGTGTTTAAGTAATTATTTTAGATTTTTAATTAATTTAAAATAATAGAGTTTCCAATAGTTGTAGTTTTTCTATAATTTTGGGATAACCTTTAGACTTGCTTTCTAATCTATTTTCTTTTAGCTATTCTATTTCTATTATTTGCAATTATTTATTGTTAATTATACTTTTTCCAATTATTTACAGTTATTTATAGTATTTACTGTTATTTACTCTTATTTATATTTTATTTACATCTATTCTACGTTGGGATTTGTTCTGTAGATGTTAGTTCTTTTTAATTCCCTTTTTACGCGAATGGAATAATTAAAAGTGCATAATTTGCTAATATGGACTAAAATATAAGAACACTGAATTTACAAAAATTAGATGTAAAATAAGAAGAACTGTAATAATTGGACTAGACTGAAATAGGCAAATTTAAGACATTCGCAAGCATAGTTATAGCATGTAATTATAACTAAAAAGAGAAAATAGTAGAAATAATAGAAGAAGCTTATTTTTAAACTTAGACCTTGGGTTAAGTTAATAAACAAAATTATAACACACAGGTTATAATTAGAGATAACAGAAAAAGCTTATTTTAGAACTTATATTTAAGTTAATAAGCAAAGATAGAAATAGGACCCGTATCGGCAGCATTCCCCTTGGGATAAACTTATGCTGCTTAAGGTAGATAAATGGTCAATAATTAAGAAATAGGACCCGTACCGGCAGCACCCCTTGGAACACACTTATGCGTTTTAGGGTAGATAAGTGGTCAATAATTAGAAGTTCAAATCAGAGGATTTGGGCAAGGGGCTCAACTAGATTTTATTTGTTAGGACCCGTATCTGCAGCATTTTCCTTCAGTTAGGAATTGTTGGTCTCACAACACACTCAGGTGAGGTTGAGCATGCTTACGCTGTTTTGGGTAAATAAGAGGTCAAAAGAGCAAGCAACAGATAGTGTGTCCTAACGATGCTGAGCGTGCGGCCTCGGTGCAGGGAGATAAGTTGTTATTGAGTTCCAAGCGCTAAACAGGTGTCCTTTTGTTGTGTAACCCACAGGAAGGGACTAGCTCACAGTGACACAACAGAGATAGAAGACTGGTCAAAGGGTAGAATTAGGATTTCAGCCTAATTAAACTAGGATTGGGATTTCAACCTAATCAAAGTAGCTATCTATGACAAGTGCAAACAATCGAAACAATCAAAACTATCTAAGCAAAGCAGATAGTTAAACCATATTTGATTCCATCATTATCTTTTTCTTTATTTACTTTTATAACTAGAACTATTGCAAAGTCTAATATCTTTATCTTTCTTAAAAATACTAGTAATTACTTTCATTCATTTGATTTTTATTTTGACCCACTCCTTTATTTTCCCTTTTTCCCCCATAGGCCAACAGAGGCAATGGCAGTAGACTTTAAAACTTCCAGGAGTGACATTCTTGGAGATTCCACATGTATTCTTCTTCTTCTGTTCCAGTTTTCTTTTTATTTTAGTTTGGATGTATAGGTACTGCTGAGAGGGATGGTTTTATTTGTGTACTCTAATATTGTGACTGAGATGGTGTTTTCCATAAGACATGTATTTTGTATTTTGAGACTTATTTTGGTTATGACTTATTTTATGAAGTTTGATTTATAAATAAGATATAGTTTTAAATGTTTTCGTTGTTTTATTTATTTTGTCTTGTGAATTTGTCTCTGTAAAGTTTTAGTTATACCTACAACGCACCACATCTTTTAGCGTGCTATTTTTGGGTATACTAAGAGATGTGGGGTATTAAAATGTACTTACTCTTAAGTACGCTTTCTTACAAAATGTAGTTAACCCGGCTTCACTCATTATTAATTGTTCTTTGTCTAACAAAGTCTGATTATTCCTTTTCGATACATCATTATGTTTCATAAAGTTGAGTGACTTTTGAGATTAAATCTCACTCATTTTTAAGTGCATTTGGAATTCCTTTCCAATATACACACTTATTCAATCATTATCTTTATACCTAGTATATAGGTTGCTTCTCCCAAATCCTTCATGGAAAAGTTCTTGAAAAGCCATGCTTTCACTGATTGCAATAACAAAGTGTCGTTGCCAATCAATCAGAAGGTTGTGACATATAGCACTAAGAATATGATAGCATTGCCTTGTTCCTTTCTGTATATGCATGCTTTCTCTATGTTCTAATAGAAACCAAACTTTATGATTACCATATCAAAACACTTGTTCCAACATCTTGAAGCTTTTTTGAGTCCATAAATGGACTTAAACAACTTGCAAAACTTTCTCTCACACCCACTGACCACAAAACCCTCAGGCTATGACATATAGAAGGTCTCTTCTAGATCATTATTTAGAAGTGTTATCTTTACATCCATTTTCCATATTTCATATTCGAAGAATGCAGCATAAGTAAGCATAATCCGAATGGAAAACATGTCTACGAATGAAAGTGTTTCGTTATAATCAACACCATGAATTTGATCAAATCCTTTAGCAATTAGCCTAGCCTTATAAGTCTCAACTTTCCTATCTTCATTTAGATATTTCTTAAAAAACTCATTTGCAGTTGATTGGTTTCATCCTTTTGGGTACGTCCGGCAAAGTCCATACTTTTCTTTTACACATGGAATCCACCTCGGATTTCATTGCTCTAAGCTAGAGTGCAAAGTATTTACTCTACATTGCTTGTTGGAAAGACAAAGGAGTGTTGTTATCTAAGACACATTCCCCCTCCTCGCCTTCCATGAGAAAACCTTAATACCCCTTTAGTGCGTGAGATTCCTTAATAGACTTTCTCATAGGTTGCGGGTTTTCGTGTATGGGTGAACTCGGTTCTTCCACCAGTTCGGCCTCGGTGTTAACTTCTTGGATCTCATCCAAGTTTACAACCTCACTGTTAGTTTTCTTTGATAAAAATTCATTTTCCAAAAAGACATCATGTCAAGAAACAATAACCTTTTATTCCTCAGCATTGTAGAATACAATGCCATTTAGTTTTTTAAAGATATCCTATAAATTTGCACAGTACCGATCTTGCCTCTAGTTTATTCGAACCAACGTTCTTAATGTAGGTTGGACAACTCCACACCTTTAAATACTTGAGTTAGGGTTTCTTACCACACTATATCCCATATGATATTTTAGGCACGGATTTAGTGGGCAACAAGTTCAATATATGTGCTACAGTTTCCAATGCATGTCCCCAATAGGATAGAGGTAACTAAGTCTAACTCATCATGAACAAACAATATCCAATAGGGTTCGGTTCCTTCACTCTGAAAAACCGTTGTTTTATGGAGCATATGATGGAGTAATCTAAGAGATAATCTCATTATATTTTAAGTATTGTTGGAAATCCTATCCAATGTACTCACCTCCTCGATCGAATCGAAGAATTTTTTTTTTAGTTCGTCTGATTTTCGACTACATTCCTACACTCAACAAATTTCTTATAGACATCGTATTTTTCTTCATAAGATACACATATCCTAGTCCTAAGAAATCATTAGTGAATGTCACAAAGCAAGAATTATTATCCTTGGTGATTACATGCATCGGACTCATACATCACTATGTACTAGCCCTAACAGTTCATCAATTCTTTCATTGCTCCCACTGAAGGGGTGCCTTGTTATTTTACCATTAAGAAACGGCTCACATGGATAAAATGATTCAGAATCAAGTGATGGAAGAAAATATTTGCTTCTCGATTTATGAAGTCATTTCTCACTAAAATGACCTAGTCTACAATGCCAAATATAATTATCATTTGTATTGTTAGAAGAACTATTCACAAAAAACGTAAT
This sequence comes from Allium cepa, assembly GCA_030765085.1. NCBI lineage: Eukaryota > Viridiplantae > Streptophyta > Magnoliopsida > Asparagales > Amaryllidaceae > Allium > Allium cepa. The sequence goes on along the minus strand of CM060930.1, from coordinate 87,552,555 downwards.
TGTATTAGTCGCATAAATGTCATTTCCAAGAGCATCATTGCAGAATTTATTTCCAATTAAACTAATTTTGATAACATTATTAGCGCAGTGAAATAAATATCTAGTCTTAGACAATCTCGACATAAATACAATTCAACAAATAAAGTCTTTTACAAAATAGAAATTATTTAATATCAATACAAAACCACTGGGAAAATAAAAATGATAATATCTTATTGTCATTTGCATCTACGATTGATCCATCAACAACCTGGAGCCTCGTACCTTCTTTTTCCATGCGGTGCAAGTTACTGATCCCCTGTAATGAATTACATATGTGAGTTCCAGATCCAGTATCTAAAAACAAAGAAATTTATTGATTGCAGAACAATTTTGAATCATAAATGTACCCAACGGAGCTATAGAAACGTTCTGATTTCTTTCTTTAACAATCTTTAGGTATTTAGGATAGTTCCTTTTCCAGTGGCTTTTTTATGATAGTGTTGACATTTACCCTTGTCACCAGTCTTCTTACTCTTCTATTATTCTTACCTTCTCTCTTTCAATTCTTTGAACTCTTTAAAGATGACGCCTCACCCTTAACATCAAGCATGACTTCGTGACCCTTTAGTTGTGACTCAATCGATCTCAACATATTGAGAAGCTCAATGAGAATTACATTCAGTTGGTTTATACTATAATCATGTGAATGATTTATACTGATGGGTGAGTAAACCAAGGATCAAGTCAACCTGCAACTCATTGCTTATGGTCGCGTCCAGTTATGAAAGCCTATCAATATAGCCCTTCACCATTATGATATAATCATCTACCTTCTATCCCTTTTACATTTAGGTGTTGAACAATTTCTTAATAATTTCGTATCTCATGGAATGAGATTGCTCGTCAAATAGTGCTTCCAAGCTATCAAATTTTCGATGAAGAGACATAGTTTCGTGCTACCTTTGTAACGACCTGTCTAATGTAGACAGCATGAAAACCTAGGCAATTTCTAGGTCAGCAACCTACTTGTCATAAACATCATGCAATTCAGGGTCAGCGTTATCAATGTGTCTGGTCATAGGAGCACAAGTAACAGCGACCAAAGCAGCTCATATGTCAATGTTATCTTTATAGCACTCAGCCAATCGATATAGTTGTTTGATCTAGTTAGTTTCTCACTTTCATTAAAAGTCTTGGAATTGACATTTTCTATAAGTTTTAATTGGTAGATTATTAGGAAAAATATCATAGTAGATGTTCTTATAATATTATTAAGGTTAACATTTATGTTTCATTATACTAATAAGCTCCTACTAATCTTTTATGTTTCGCCAAATCATTGAATTCTTTCAACTTCACTAGAAGGTGTTAGGACTTGTCTATCTTAGGATTTTGTCCTTGAATTTTTTGAATAAGTCATAGCTCTACAAACGATGGATAACTCCTTATCAGTTGCATCATCTACAACTCCTAACCAGTGGTACTCTGTCCTAATTTCACTTCGACCTTCAGTTTTCTCAACAAAACATATCGAAATTATTCTGTGCCAAGCATGTCACGATGGACTAAGTATAGTATATGTACCTTTGTTTTTCTCAACAAATACATATAGTTACCTTACCTCATTTATTCAGTATATCAATAATACTACATATAACTTCCATAGCTTGAGTTTGCTCAACAATCAAGGAGTATGTAAATAATTTATTAATATATATGGTAGAGGACAACATTATATTAAATATTCATAATCTTCAATATATAATACCGAGTGATATCAACTTATAGAATAATGTATTTCTTATGAAATTCCCTTATGATTGTGTCAGATACACCAGGAATCATGGTATACGTACATTTATGTATGTATTTACTCCTTAAGTCTATTTAGTATTTCTTTAATGTTCCACCTTTAGTTTAAACATTCGTATTATATAAGTTTCGCTATATATAACTTTTTTATTTTAATTAACTTATATAATAATCTTATGTATAGCATTATATTAATTAAGTCATATTTAATTAATTAACATTTTAATAATAATATATTATTCAATTTTAACATATTATATTTAATATTTATATATTGTAACCTTTATAGTGATACATACATACATACATATATATTTTATATATATATATATGCAATTTAACTTATTAATTAAACAAATTTAATCAAAAAAATTATTAATTTCGAAAATTATTTTATATACAAACATGTATACTATATTATCTTAAACATTTCAAGACAACATAACATATATCATTATACATTATACATGCATATATATATGTACATATTATTTAATCAACTTACTTAATTAATTTATTTCTTTTATAACCTTATTAGTAATAATTAATTTAGAAATTAAATTACATATATTTTCAAACATTTTGAAAACTTTCATTATATTATAACTTTTATAATATATATATCTTGTTTTAATTTTAAATTTTAAATTAAAAATCTATGCTTTCAGTTTTCACAGCAATTTTAAAAATTAGCCTAAGGCCCAATTTAGATTGGGCCTTTTCTTTTAGGGGCAACCTTTGGCTCACATATCTGTTAGAACCAGGTTTGTTGCCAGGTACGGCAGAGCACTTGATTAGCCAAACATAATTTTTTGATGCTACCTTTCTAAACACTTTACTATCTAGAATGAGTGCTTAATTATTTAACCCTTGCAAGACTACTTTAGACTGCATATGTTATTAGTTTCTAATACCATTTTTTGAACTTAGCCAGCTCGCAATGGGGTCGTTAGGTAAACTTCAAAAAAAAGATACATTTTTGGATTTTTATTGGGCCTATGTAGTCTAAATTAAATTGAAACTTTTCTAAATTTTCTTTTTAAATAAAATCAATATGTTATTTAATTTATAAATAACATTTTATTTTGTATAATTTATGTAATGACTATTTTCCTTGCATGGAAAGATGAGTTATTAAGGGTAGTAGAAAAGAAAGATAAGAAGAAATTACATGATCACGGAATCTCACCACGAATTAAAACAACATATAATAGATAACATAGGATATTAGATAGTCATTTCCATAATAATACATCAGAGTCATTGCATTACAACTTCAATTGGACAATTATAACTACCTACCTGTGAAAAAATACATAGATTGTACATATATTACAGCGGAATAAGATAATAACTAGCTAACAGTGAAGCCAGCTGCTCCAGCTCCTTCAAAATGCTTCTATAAGAAACCTGGATCAATTGGCTACTCAAACAAATTTGAGTACGTAAGTGTTTTAGAAAAAGAAAATAAAATTACAGGTCAGACATGGGTCTAGTGTGAGTAAACTCAAACAACATAATTTTTAATTTTATAAAAACACTATGAAAATGAAAGGTCTCCCGTAAGACCACGCAGATAAAGACGGACGGGTTTTTACCTTAAGATAACAAAAACACTTTATATAGAAATCCAGTGATATTATTATAGTGTCTAGGGTTTTCAAGTAAAATAGAACATGGCTAAAATGCTTGTGTCTCACATTTCAACATATTTGGATTAAATATGTACGATATTATTGTAGAATGGATTCCATACATTGACTGGGCTATTGGGCTACCGCCCATCACGGTGCATCTGTAGATAAAATAACACCGAGGACCTTGCCTCGATCCCTTGCCAACACAAGACCAACCTACTTATTGCTGGATAGTACCGAATAAGGTCACCCCTTGGTTGGAATCAACAACTGTAACGAAGCATACATGAATTGATAGTAGGGACTCTAGATAGGGATAACCTTATCCCAAATGGGAGCGACCCACTTAGCCTTTCTATATCTCCCTTGTTTTATTCATTCTCGGGTGATGAGGCCCGAGGCTGCATTTACCTTTGTTACAGCATGGCCATTTGGAATGAAAACGTTGCATTCCATATGTTGATACAATGTCAGCACTCATCCATACAAGTCATTCAGAGGATCAACGAACCGAAGGTACTTCGTAGTCCTCATCTTAGAACTTGCCTTTAATATTTCCACTTCGAACGTTTATGTTAGTTCAAAGTGGTTTTCGGATTAATATCCGATGCCGATCTCTCCAAACCAATCCTCAATAATATTTAAAAAAAAGGTCAAGTTGTTCATAGTCGACTATCCCATGATCAGTGTGTAAAAATTTACATATGGACATACGTTCTATATGCTTAGATTGTCATGAGCTGTTTATCAAAGTTAACCCCATTGTATTCATCACATTCCCGAAGTGCGGTATATGTGATAAGTACAAGCCGACTTACTTTCGATAAAATGTGTCACCGTTTTATTACAACTTCTTTAATTCATTTGGCTACTAAATAGCATGGACAAGAGATCCTTGGTTTTAAAATAATTCAGTTAAACAAGAAAATTGGTTAAAAATAAATAACTGACAGGTTTCTTACAGAAACTTTAAAATAAACAAACCTTAATTAAATCATTAGTTTAAACTCAATTTAACCTTAATTAAATCAAAATTTAATCATTAGTAATCTAAATTTATCTATAACTAAACCTTAATTAAATCAAAATTTAATCATTAATAGTCTAAATTTTATCTATAATTAAACCTTAATTAAACTCTAATTAATTAACATTTATTTGAGAAATAAAACCTTAATTAAGTTGATAATTAATCTTTAACTGAATAAAATTATATTAACTAATTAACTCTAATTAAATAATTAATTAAAATAAATAAAAGTGATTAAATACAAATTAATTTCCTTTTATCTTAATTAATCATTATTTAAAATTTACTTAATTGAAAATAATTAACTTATTTAATAATTTATTAAACTCTAATTATTTAACCTAATTACTTAATTAATTAAATAGTAATTACCCTAATTAATAAATTTATTAAATAATAAAACTTAAACTTTTGACTTACTTAATTATTTAGAATGAGTTTTCAAAAACAATTCAAAAGAAATCACTTAAAAACTAGAAATCACGGAAATTTCATAACTACATCCATAGCGATTATCGCTATGAGCACAGTTTGCTAGAATTGATTTCTAGGTGAAAACTTCACCTTAACTCTAGCTACTACATATGAAAACACAAATGGAAAAGTTTTGTAATCTTTAAACAAAGGTGAAAACTTGGAAAACACTTTCAAAATTCAAAACTAGAAAATAAACTTTCATTTTCAAATCGAATCTCAAGTCTTTTACGACTTTTCAAGGAGCCAACTTTACAAAAAAATCATCACATACACTTGGTTTTTCTTTCATAACCACACTACCATTATATCATAATCAATATCACATATCCATATCCTTATACATGTCCAACATATCAATATATTATCCAAATCACCTATTTATTCCAAACAACCAACTTGCAATCATATATCATCCAAACAATACGATAATTCAACACAACATGCACCATATTTTCACAACATATAGATCATTAAAACAAGTTATTTTTTCAAAATATTAGTTTTACTCACTGAAACTTTTCTAAATCAAAACGAACTTTTTCCGAAACTTGAAAAAAACTTAAGAATACTGTAAATTTGAAACTTTTGGACCTTTGAACACTTGAATTTGGCTCAACCTAGGCTAGTTTGGTTCGGCCTAAGGATGACTTAGGTTTGGCCATGTGTGTGTGGAGGTTATTTTGCTTGAGTTTTGGAAGAGAAGTTGTTGTAGGAGATGTAGAAGTGATTTTGTGAACTAAAGGAGGAATTTTGAAAAAAAAGAAGTGTTTTTTTTTCTAGTTTAAAATTGATAAGTGAAAGCAATAGAAGTATTTATCCAAGCTCTTAGGAATTTCAAAGTGGAGGAAGAGATTGTAAAATGAAAAGAGTGAAAGTTAGGGGGTAAATATAAGTTTAGGAAATTATTAAAAATACATAAGTGCTTAATTCGTTAATATATAAGTATGCATGCATCACCATACCATCCCCTCCATTTCCATCCACCCTAATACCCCCCTCCATATCTTGCAAATATTCATGCCATGCTTCCTTTTCCTTGAGATGAAATTGTATATTTTTATATATGTTATATATATATATATATGTATTTTTATGAAACAATATCTTATATCCACTTATATATTTATATGCATAAGAGACCTAATGTGTGCATGCATGTGCACATGTACACACCATATTTAAATGGTTTATATTGTATGCATGTGTATTTAACATAGTGTTATGACCATTTGGATAACTTTTAACGAATGAAAAATCGATATTTCGAAAAATAAATTTTGATTACATTTTCTATTTCTCTATAAATTATATATATTGGTAAACGAATTTTGAAAATGATTTTATCATCATTAATTATTATTTAAAGTAGTTTTATTGTTAATAAAAATCTATTTATTAATTATATAAAATATAATTAAATATTTATTTAAAAACGATTTAATTCCGGGTCGTTACACTCTCCCCTTAAGAGAATTTCGTCCCGGAATTAGAAAACAAGGAGATAATCCATCTACGCAAACAACCATATATTTATATCATAAAATACATAAAAGCATCTGTAGCAAACAAACATACACACAATATACATATAACCTACGACTAGCTATCTTAACATCAACTCGGGATATGCTTCTCTCATACGATCCACCATCTCCCAAGTGCAGTCTCTAGGATCCTCGGTCCACTGAATCTTAACTGGTCGTGCCACCTTATTGCACACCCTCTTTTCATCCTGATTCACAACATAAACTGGATGCCTAACCACCATCAGGTTCAGTTCTATTTCCAATTCCTGTTGAACCGGGGGCTCTACAATCAAAGATGGGTTATGGACATATTTCCTCAAATGAGACACGTGAAACACATTATAAGTACCTGCCAACTTTCTGGAAACTCGACCCATTACACGAGCGATCCGATCCTCTCGAGAATACGGAAGGGTCCAACATACCTTGGAGCTAACTTCCTAGCTTTTCCAAATCTCGTTGCTCCTCTTATTGGTGAAATCTTTACGAACACTAAGTCTTTAACCATAAATTCTAAACCCTTCGCCTCTTATTCGCATAACTCCTTTGGCGATCTTAGGCTTCCTTCATTCTTTTCTTAATCACTACAACTTTCTTTGTACCCTCTCGGATTATGTCCAGCCCAAGTACTAATCTATCTCTCATCCTAGCCCAACATGCTGGTGACTTGCATGGTCTTCCATATAGGGCTTCGTATAGTGCCATTTCGATGTTTTCTTGGAAGCTATTGTGTAGGAGAACTTAATGAAAATGATCCTTCCATGATCCACCAAAATCCAAAATACATGCACTCAAGAGATCCTTTAGAATATGATTTACTTGCTCCGTCTGTCCATCGGTTTACAGATGATATGTCATGCTTAAGCTCAACTTTGTCCCTAGAGTTGTTTGCAATGCATTCCAAAATTTACTAGTAAATATGGGGTCTCGATCACTTACAATACTCACAGGAACTCCATGCAACTTGACTATCTCTCTCATAAAAATTTCAGCTAAAGAAGCAGCGGTCCTTGTCGATTTCACCGGAATAAAATATGTGCTCTTCGTTAGTCGATCCACGAGAAACCATATTCCTTCATTTTCTTTTCTGGTTTTGGGCAAACCAACGATAAAATCCATTGATATCATTTCCCATTTTCAATTAGGTATTCCCAAGGGTTGTAATAATCCAGTTGGCTTCTGATGATAACCATTGATTTGTTGACAGCATGCACACTTACTAAAAAAGACTGAAATGTCCTTCTTCATTCCTGGCCACCAAAATTCTCTTTTCATGTCCTTATACATCTTATGAACTCCTGGATGAATACTTAATCTAGATTTGTGGCATTCAGAATAATCTTCCTGCCTCAACCCATCCACATCTGGAACACATAGTCGTCTGTTCATCCTTAAAGTACCTCGACTATCCTTTCCAAAATCCAAACATCTACCTCCTTTGACTCCTTGAATTAACCCTTCCAGTATCTCATCCTTTCTCTGATTTCTCATAATCCTTTCCTGAAGTGTCGAGGTAATGTCCAAGAGAGTCAAAATAGCATTCTCGCTTAAGGCATCCGCCACCACATTTACTTTTCCTGGCGTATAAAGAATATCCAAGTCATAAGCCGCCAGAAACTCTAACCACCTCTGTTGCTTGAGGTTCAGATCCTTTTGAGTAAAAAGACACTTCAGGTACATATGATCCATGAAGAGCTCGAATTTTTCACCAAATTAAAGAACGAAAAATTCCTCCTAAAATATCTAAAGATTTGAAAGAAACTAAGAGGAATAGAAAGATCTTACCTAGCAAGTAGTGTCTCTATATTTTCAATACAAAGATAAAAGCTAGCAACTCTAGGTCAGGCGTAGCATAGTTCTTCTCGTGAGTCTTCAACTGCCTTCTTGCATATGCAATCACTCTACCATGCTACATCAAAACAGCACCAAGCCCCACTCAACATGCATCCATGTAAACTGTGAACCCACTATTTCCATCCGGAACAGCCAAAACTAGTGCACTGGTCAATCTCTTCTTTAATTCTAGAAATGCCACTTAACACTTTGAAGTCCATATAAACTTCTCCTCCTTCTTAGTCAACTTAGTCAGATGGGAGGAAATCTTGGAATATTCTTGAACAAACCTCCTATAATATCCAGCCAATCCTAAGAAACTACAAACCTCTGTAGGATTCCTCGGTCGCTTCCACTCCTAAACAGCTTCCACCTTCACTTGTTCCACTGCAATACCTTCTCCTTGTTAGGAACTGAGTTGATGATGTTTTGATGACAACAACCTTATATAGTTATTATACTTTACTTTATAAAATATATACTAACATTTCCATATATATATATATGTATATATGTATATGTATATAGGAAGTATATGCAGGTATTATCGAAGACTGATCAGTATAAAGACTCAAGCATCAAGATGAAGATTAGAGATTCAAGATTCAAGACTCTAGAGAATCAAGATTTCAAGATCTCAAGATAAATGTCTAGTATTTTGTTAAAACTTCATAATAGCACTCTCATCTTTCTTCCAATTTTCTTTTGGGATGGAACCCAATTTCTATCGAAACCAGTGGCTTACAAACCCACGACAAGTAGCTTACAAACCTACGACAAGTGGCTTACAAACCCACGAAAATCAAAATCATTTAAACTACTTTGTACAAGTTCCCGAGTCCTATGGAGGAGCTCTGTAGGAAGGTTCTTGCAATTTCAGTTTGAATAGATTTTTCAAAATGTTTTTAAATCTGTTTTCAAAATGTTTTAGCTTTCAAAATCATGTTTTCAAAAATGTCTTCAAACTTTGTTTTAGCCTTGAAATATTCCTCCATTCTGATTTTAAAAACTTCTATTTTTAAAACATCAAAATTTATTCTGATTTTAAATATTACTTATATAATTGACGGTCTATATCAATTATATATATATATATTTAAAATAATGTTTTATATTCATTCTCTATCTCAAAATATTGTTTACACACTTTATTTTGCTTCAGAGAAGTTTCAACTTGTTTTAAATTCAAATGCTTTTACAAAACAACAACTCTACAATTTTGAACTGAGGGATGTCGACATAAGGGGATACCCCATGTCGACATGGTGACAGTTGGATTCAAAATTCAAATTTCAAAGAAGTGTCCATTCGTTCAAAAACCTTTCGCTAATGGTTATGACTGTTGTGCATCTATATAAAGGCTTCCAAAACGAATTTTTTTAACAACTACTTTCTTATTTTCTTCACTCTTTCTTCTCCACCATTCCATATCCATAAAACTTCATATTTTCAAGATCGTGCCATCATTCTGCCAAATTCTCAATAGGAAATCATTTAGATACTCTCTCTATTTGATTCTCCATCATTCAACTAAAGATCAAAGTGTTATTCAGAGTTATAGGATTAATTTGTATTCAAAAAGTCCATAGTGTCTATCCACTCAAAAGGATTGTGATTAAGAAGTATTAGGGTGATCTTGTGTCCCGAAAATCAAGAGAGTTTACCATAGACTCGGAGATAGGAGGGTTCCTCAAGGCCTTACAAATTAAGGGTTGTAATTTGGATATTGGCTCATAAAAATCTGTACAAGGATATTGCCTTGGTGCAGGACTGGATATAGGAGGATTTCGAACCAGTATAAAATCCGGTGTGTTCTTTCCTTTTACTTGCTTTACTTTACTATTTGCATTTGTTATATGTTCTGTGATCATTCTGTGTTAGAATTCTGTTTAGATTTGTGTTGAAAGTTTTAATTTAGTCATATAGTTCATATATTCTTTAAAACACTATTCAACCCCCCCCCCCTCTAGTGTTATTTCTGCCTTAAGATCCTTAATCCGCATCCCCAACAATTGGTATCAAAGCATTGGTTTTCATAATCTGAAACTTGAAAATATAAAAATGGCATTTTTGGAAAATTGTGTTAAAACTGTTTTGAATATATGCATTTCATCAGAGTATCATAAGTCTGCATATAGTTATTTTGAAAAATCAAGTTATCTACCGAATTGGTGTGTTATGCAGGGACAGACATGTTATATGGCTATTGACGAATCAACACCCAATGGACAAACTATGCAAATTGAGAAAGATAAATGGATACTTGATAGTGGCTGTTCGAGGCACATGACTAGAGATCTCGAGATACTCAAGGACATTACTTATCAAGATGGTGGATTAGTCAATTTTGGTGACAACTCTGAAGGATATGTGGTTGGCGTCGGCAATGTCGGTAACTCTAAAACTTTACTTATTTCTGATGTTTTATTAGTTAGGAACTTAAAACATAATCTGCTTAGTATAAGTCAACTTTGCGATAAAGGTTTTAAAATTAAATTTGGAAAAGATAAATGTCACATTGAAGATGATAAGTCTAATATAATTTTTGAAGGTATTAGGAAGAAAAATATTTATATCCTTAGTATGAAAATTTCAAATGATAACCTATGTCTTTTGGCTAATACAAGTGACTCTTGGATTTGGCATAAAAGATTTGGCCATTTGAATTTCAAATTATTATCTAGGATATCAAAACTTGACTTAGTTAGAGGTCTACCCAAGTTAAACTTTAAAGTAGATAGTATTTGTGATGCTTGTCAACTAGGAAAACTTAAGAAAAGTTCATTTAAATTAAAAGATGCTATTTCTACCTTTAGTCCTCTAGAATTACTTCATTTAGATTTATTTGGTCCATCTTAAGTTCAATCAATTAACCATAGTAAATATGTTTTTGTTATAGTAGATGATTATTCAAGATATACTTGGACAATCTTTTTAAAACATAAAAGTGATGCTTTTGAAATATTTAAAAAAAATTCTAAAAGAATTCAAAAACAACATTCTTTCAAAATTAAAACTATTCGAAGTGATCACGGTGGTGAATTTGAAAATGAAAATTTTGAGAATTTCTGTACTCAAAAGGAAATTACTCACAATTTTTGATTTCCAAGAACTCCACAACAAAACGGAGTAGTAGAACGTAAGAATAGAACGATTCAAGAGTGTACTCGTACAATGCTTTCTGATAGTAATTTACCTAAATATTTTTGGGCTGAAGCAGTTGCTACAGCTTGTTATATATTAAATAGAATTTTAGTTAGACCATTAACAAATAAAACTCCATATGAATTACTTTATAATAAGAAACCTATAGTTGCTTATTTCAAAGTCTTTGGGAGTAAATGTTTTATACTTAATACAAAAGATAATTTAGATAAATTTGAACCAAAAGCTGATAAAGGATTCTTTATTGGTTATTCTAATAGAAGCAAAGCAATTAGGGTTTTTAATTTAAAAACTAATACTATTGAAGGAACTATGCATGTATCTTTTGATGAAAATCTTAAAGATATTGTACAAATAGATGATGAAGAAGATTTTATAAATTTAAATCAATCTAATGAAACTATTAATGAAATAAATCAACCTAATAAGAGATTTAAAACATCAAAAGATCATCCTATAGAAAATGTTTTAGGAAATATTGAATTTGTAGTAAGAACTAGAAATCGATTAAGTAGTATGAGTAATGTAGCCTTTATATCAACAATCGAACCTAAAAATCCAAAGGAAGCATCGTCTGATGATTCATGGATTCTTGCTATGCAAGAAGAATTGAATCAATTTATTAGAAATGATGTATGGAAACTTGTTCCTAAACCTGAGGATAAAAGTATAATTGGAACTAAATGGGTTTATAAAAATAAAATGAATGAACTCGGTGAGGTCGTAAGAAATAAAGCTCGTTTAGTCGCGCAAGGTTATTGTCAAAAAGAAGGAATTGACTATGATGAAACCTTTGACCCGTAGCAAGATTAGAAGCTATAAGAATTATACTTGCTTTCGCTAATTATAATAATTTCAAATTATATCAAATGGATGTTAAAAGTGTTTTTCTAAATAGTTTTGTAAAAGAAGATGTTTATGTTGAACAACCTCCACTTTTTGAAGATAATAAATTTCCAAACCATGTACACAAGTTAAAGAAAGCTCTATATGGTCTAAAGCAAGCTCCTAGAGCCTGGTATGAAAGACTAAGATCTTATTTACTTCAATCTGGTTTTGAAATTGTTAAAGTAGATACAACACTCTTTATTAAAAGAAATAATCAAGATATTCAACTGGTTCAAATATATGTAGATGATATAATCTTTGGATCAACTAATAACATAATGAATAAAGAATTTTCAGATATAATGACTAAAGAATTTGAAATGAGTCACATGGGAGAATTAAGTTTCTTCTTAGGACTTCAAATTAAACAACTAGAAAATGGAATCTTCATAAGTCAAGAAAAATATGCTAAAGACTTAATCAATAAATTTGGTTTAAGCACCTCTAGTGGGAAACCAACTCCAATGTCAACAAATGTAGGTTTAAGTAAAGAAGATAAATCAAAAGATATTGATCAAACTTTATATAGGGGAATGATTGGTTCTCTACTCTATATAACAGCGAGTCGTCCTGATATTATGCATAGTGTTTGTCTCTGTGCAAGATACCAATCACAACCTAAAGAAACTCACTTAAAAGCTGTTAAAAGAATTTTAAGATATGTAAAATACACTTTAGATTATGGTTTATTTTATTCTAAAAATAATACTTTTGATTTAATATCATATTGTGATGCTGATTATGCTGGTTGTAAATCAGACCGAAAGAGTACAAGTGGAACTTGTCACTTTCTAAGACATTCACTGGTTTCCTGGTTCAGCAAGAAACAAAATACTGTTTCCTTGTCAGCAACTGAAGCAGAGTATATATCTTCTGCTATGGCCTGTTCACAAGTCATATATATGCAACAAACTTTAAAAGATTTTGGAATTAACATAAGTAAATCACCAATATATTATGATAATACTAGTGCAATAAATCTATCTAAAAATCCAACTCATCATGCTAGAACTAAACATATTGATATAAGACATCATTTTCTTAGATATAATATAACTAAAGAAATAATAACTCTAGATTATATAAATACTGAAAAACAAATTGCTGATATATTAACTAAACCGTTAACCGAACAGAATTTTACTAAATTTAGAAGAGAATTAGGTATTTGTTCAAAATCTGAAATATAAAATAATATAATATAATAATCGATAAAAATTCAAAATAAAAATTACACTTTTTCTGAAAGACATGTCGACATGCCCCATCCCCTGATGTCGACATACCCAACAAAAATTTGAAAATAGAATTTCCCTCCAAAGTTAGTTATTTGGTTATTTATCTATTTATTTCGTTTTCTCTCCTCTTTCTTCACTATATTTTCTGTAAATAACTTCTGAAACAATAAAATAATGGCCTCCCCTTCTACTAATGAACCCACTTCACCCACATCTCCTCATGCTGGTCCATTTCAACGATCTACGCACGCTCGAGTGATCAAATTGCAAGAGAAGATGAAAGATATCCTTCAATTGTTGACTGAAATTCAAGTAAGTCAACTTAGGATGGATAGAGAACAACAAAGGCAAGGGAATATTATTAGGAATGTACAAAAATTCCTTATGGATAACCGTACAAATCCTATTAATATTGAAGACACTTCACAAGCCATGGAATCAGAGGAAGAAGAACCTATGGAAGAGCCACAAGCAGACTAAGAGGAAGATCAACTTTTTCCTCAACCCGAAGTCCCTATAAATGAGGATGAGAGCGTTATTTGCGTTGGTGAGATCCTTGTTGATACTAATGGAAACATAATTGAACAACGTGGAAACTTTTGTCTCCACTACCCCTATTGTTCGATTCATAAGTCTCTTATAGTTAAGGATCGCCATTAAAGCGTACTTTCTTTTTTATTCTTTGTTTTACATTGTTCTGTTTGTTCGTGTTTATGTATGTTCTTATGTATGTCGTAATAACCAAAATGTGTTCACTTATACTCATTGTTTCATGCTTGTTCTATACATATTATTTGTTCATACTAATCATTCTTGAATTCTTAAGTAGTTAATAGTTTTTGTTGATGACAAAGGGGGAGAAAGTTATAAAAATATATGTGCTTGGTGTAAGGGGGAGTTGTAATTTTAAGAAGAAATCACGGAGTAAGGGGGAGTTATGGTATGGTAAGAATATTTTATAAATAAAGGTTGTCATCATCAAAAAGGGGGAGATTGTTAGGAACTGAGTTGATGATGTTTTGATGACAACAACCTTATATAGTTATTATACTTTACTTTATAAAATATATACTAACATTTCCATATAGATATATATATATATATATATATATATATATATATGTATATGTATATAGGAAGTATATGCAGGTATTATCGAAGACTGATCAGTATAAAGACTCAAGCATCAAGATGAAGATTAGAGATTCAAGATTCAAGACTCTAGAGAATCAAGATTTCAAGATCTCAAGATAAGTGTCTAGTATTTTGTTAAAACTTCATAATAGCACTCTCATCTTTCTTCCAATTTTCTTTTGGGATGGAACCCAATTTCTATCGAAACCAGTGGCTTACAAACCCACGACAAGTAGCTTACAAACCTACGACAAGTGGCTTACAAACCCACGAAAATCAAAATCATTTAAACTACTATGTACAAGTTCTCGAGTCCTATGGAGGAGCTCTGTAGGAAGGTTCTTACAATTTCAGTTTGAATAGATTTTTCAAAATGTTTTTAAATCTGTTTTCAAAATGTTTTAGCTTTCAAAATCATGTTTTCAAAAATGTTTTCAAACTTTGTTTTAGCCTTGAAATATTCCTCCATTCTGATTTTAAAAACTTCTATTTTTAAAACATCAAAACTTCTTCTGATTTTAAATATTACTTATATAATTGGCGGTCTATATCAATTATATATATATATATATATATTTAAAATAATGTTTTATATTCATTCTCTATCTCAAAATATTGTTTACACACTTTATTTTGCTTCAAAGAAGTTTCAACTTGTTTTAAATTTAAATGCTTTTATAAAACAACATCTCTACAATTTTGAACTGAGGGATGTCGACATAAGGGGATACCCCATGTCGACATGGTGACAGTTAGATTCAAAATTCAAATTTCAAAAGAAGTGTCCATTCGTTCAAAAACCTTTCGCCAATGGTTATGACTGTTGTGCATCTATATAAAGGCTTCCAAAACGAATTTTTTTTAACAACTAATTTCTTATTTTCTTCACTCTTTCTTCTCCACCATTCCATATCCATAAAACTTCATATTTTCAAGATCGTGCCATCATTCTGCCAAATTCTCAATAGGAAATCATTTAGATACTCTCTCTATTTGATTCTCCATCATTCAACTAAAGATCAAAGTGCTATTCAGAGTTATAGGATTAATTTGTATTCAAAAAGTCTATAGTGTATATCCATTCAAAAGAATTGTGATTAAGAAGTATTAGGGTGATCTTGTGTCCCGAAAATCAAGAGAGTCTACCCCAGACTCGGAGATAGGAGGGTTCCTCAAGGCCTTACAAATTGAGGGTTGTAATTTGGATATTGGCTTATAAAAATTTGTACAAGGATATTGCCTTGGTGCAGGACTGGATGTAGGAGGATTCCGAACCAGTATAAAATCCGGTGTGTTCTTTCCTTTTACTTGCTTTACTTTACTATTTGCATTTATAATATGTTCTGTGATCATTCTGTGTTAGAATTCTGTTTAGATTTGTGTTGAAAGTTTTAATTTAGTCATATAGTTCATATATTCTTTAAAACACTATTCACCCCCCCTCTAGTGTTATTTCTGCCTTAAGATCCTTAATCCGCATCCCCAACACTCTTGTCATATTATATCCCAAGAATCTTACCTCTGATTCAAAAAATGACACTTATAAAATTTCTCCTTTAGGATATGTCTCCTCAATGTTTCCGACACCACTTCCAAATGATGTTTATGCTCCTACTTAGATTTGGAGTAGACAAGGATGTTATCGATGAAAACTAATATAAACTTATTAAGAACATCTCAGAAAACATGGTTCATGAGGTCTATAAAACATGCAGGTGCATTGGTTAGGCCAAAAGGCATAACCAACCACTTAAAGAAACAGTCAGGCCCTCTACAAGTAGTTAAGGATATACTACCATCAGCAACGCTCAATTGATGGAATCGAATAGCTAGATCCATCTGAGAAAATATCGTAGCTCCATGAAGTTAATCAAAAAGATAATCAATGTAGGGTAAGGGATACTTGTTCCTAATGGTCAACTCATTCAATTTCCTATAGTCCATGCATAACATTAAAGATCCGTCAGAATTAGCCATAAACACAACAGCAGACCCCCACCTTAAGCGAATGGATCTGATCAATCCTCTCCTTAACAGGTCTTGGGTTTGACTTACCAACTCCTCTCTCTCCATTGGAGCTATCCTTCACATAGGTTTGACCATAGGCCTTGCACCAGGGACCAAACCAATGCGAAATTCTATCTCTCGGTGTGGAGGTAAACTTTTAACCTCTTCGAAAACATCGGTAAAATTCTTAACAACTTCAATAGGCCCTAGATTCTCTTTGGATGCCTCTAGGAAGTACAAGAAACTACACATATGGATATGGGGTTCCTTACATGATATTAGAAATTCTTCCCAAATTGGTTACGAAAGATACAGTTCTTTTATTACAATCTAAAATAGCTCCATACTTCAATAACCAATCCATACCAAGAATAATGTCAAACCCTTTAAAGTCTAAGACATACGGGTCGCAAGAAAAGCGATGAGAAAGGTAGGAAAATGGCACATCTTCACAAATCGTATTCAAATGGGTTAAACAACCTATGGAGTTACATACACATAGGGTTTTCTACAGTACCAGGAATAAGATGAAATTTTCCTACTGGTTCACAAGAGATAAAACTATGAGAGGCGCCAGTATCAAATAATGCTCGAACAAAAATCCATTAATCAGTAAAGTACCTTCAAGGATGCCTTTCCCCTTCACATAATTGAAGTAGACGGTTCATTCTTGATGGCGTACACCTTGGATTGCCACCTTCTTCATGAGTGGGTAATCCTTTATTATATACCCAGGCTAATGGCAATTATTACAAAGGGCCTTCTGGACCATCGGAGATATGGGTCCACCTTGCTGCTTTGGAACTTCACGATTCGAACAACACCTAGTAATATGTCCTTTTTACTTACAAATACAACAATCACTATCCTTAGGCTTGCCTCCTTAACCTTCTTTTTGTTTCCCTTTTCGTTGATTCTTCCAATTTGGATTGAACTTCCTCTTATTAGAACCATTTATATTGGTATTTCCACCAGGTGCTGCTGGAGTAGGCTTCTTCTTTTCCAAGTCCTCGTACCTCAGAGCCATATCAACTAGATCCACAAAAGTACCTTTGACATAAGCAGTCATTTTCTCATGGTATTCCTCCCTTATACCCAAAAAACATCTCATTTTTCTTTAACGGGGTGTTGATAAACTCCGGTCCAAAACAAGACAATTCATTAAACTTCGTCTCATACCCTGCTAAAGATAGATTTCTTTGCTTCAAATCCATAAAGTTTCGGTACATCCGGGTCCTTCCTATTGTTGGCAAGAATTGGCCTTCAAAACTTCCTTTAATCAGGCCCATGAAAACTCTTCTTCAAGAATATTTGCAGTAAGGGAGTCCTACCAAGTTGTAGCTCCCTCTTACAGTTCCTATGATGCTAAAAATCTTTTCTTCTCATCTGATAAAATAAGACCTTTAAAAATCTTCTCACAAGATCGCAACCAAGCTTGCACTTTCATGATAGACTCGGTTCCCTTAAATGGTTTCCCTCATAGGTTAGTGCAATCCTTGCATACGGTTGTGAAATTAATCCTTGGCTTCTCGAGCATTACCTTTTTGGTAATCCGAACTCCTCCAGGATTTAGGGTTCGACCATTTGTAGTTGTTGTGTTACCTGCTCTCCTACCTCATCTACCTTTGTTATTCATGTCCTACTACTTGGCATAGTAAGATAATTCTTAGAATACTTGGACAAGATAAATCTTGAAAGAAGGGTACTAATTAAACCCATCAAGTTGATCTATCTTCACACACACACACATACATATATATATGAATAAAAATTTACAAATATTTACTCTCGAAGTTGACCCTAACCTAATGCCTAAGTATTCACATAATCTAGGCTTTGATACCAAAATTCTAACGACCGCTTTTCTTTCACCGAAAGATGAGCCATTAAGGGTAGAAGAAAAGAAAATAAGAAGAAACTACACAATCACAGAATCTCACCATGGAACTAGAACAATATATAATATATAACATAGGATATTACGTAGTCATTTCCTTAATAATAATACATCAGATTTATTACATTACAACTTCAACCAGACAATTATAACTACCTGTCGTACAAAAATACATAGATTGTATATAAAACACGCAAGAATAAGATAATAACTAGCTAACTGTATAGCCTCCTACTCCAGATCCTTTTAAAATGCTTCCGTAAGAAACTTGGATCACTTTGGCTACTCATACAAATTTGAGTACCCAAGAGTTTTAGGAATAGAAAAGAAAACTCTAGATCAGATATGAGTCTGGTGAGAGTAAACTCAAACAACTTAATTTTTACTTCTATAAAAATACTTTAAAAATCAAAGGCATATCATAAGACCATGCTACACATAAACACGAATGGATTTTTACTTTACGATAACTAAAACACTTTACATAGAAATCCAGTGATATTATGATAGCGTCTAGGGTTTCAAGTAAAATAGAATGTAGTTGAAATGCTTGCATCTCACATTTTAACATATTTGGATACAACTAACTCCGTACGGCACTTACTAGAGAATGGATTCCATACAATGAGTGTGCTACTGGAGTACCGACCATCATGGTGCATCTCTAGAAAAAATAACACCGAGGACCTCGTTTGGATCCCCTGCCAACACAAGACCGTCACAGCCTTGCTGCATAGTACCGAATAAGATCACTCCTCAGTTGGGATCAGTAACCATACCGAAGCATACATGAATTAATAGTAGGGACTCTAGATAGGGTTAACCTTACCTTAATGGAGACGACCCACTTAGCCTTATTGCATATCCCCTATTTTAGTCATTCCGGGTGATGAGAATTGAGGCTATGTTTACCACTTGGAATGCTAACATCCCTTCCATATGTTGACACAATGTCAGCACCCATATATACAAGTCGTTTAGGAGATCAACGAACTGAAGGCACTTCATAATCTTCTTCCTGGACCTTTCCTTTACTATTTCCAATTCGAACGTTTACGTTAGTTCGAAGTGGTTTTTCGATTAACATCTGATCCCACTATTACGGTGTAAAAATTTACATATGGACATACGTTCCATATGCTTAGATTATCATGACCCGTTTATCGAAATTAACCCTCTTGTATTCATCATGTTCCCGAAGTGCGGTATTTGTGATAAGTACAAGTCAACTTATTTTCAATAAAATGTGTCACCGTTTTATTACAACTACTTAGTTCATTTGGCTAGTTAATAGCATTAATAAGAGATCCTTGGTTTTAAAACAACTCACTTAAACAAAAAAAATTGTCAACAATAAATAACCGACGGGTTTTTAAAAGAATTGTTAAAATAAATAAACCGTAATTAAATCATAAGTTTAAAACTCAATTAAACCTTAACTAAATCAAAATTTAACCATTAGTAGTCTAAATTTTATCTGTAATTAAACCTTAATTAAATTCTAATTAACTAGCATTTATTTAAGAAATTAAACCTTAATTAAGTTGATAATTAACCTTTAATTAAATAAAATTTTGTTAAATAATTAACTCCGATTAAATAATTAACTCCGATTAAATAATTAATTAAAATAAATAAACTTTATTAAATACAAATTAATTTCCTTTTACATTAATTAGTCATTACTTAAAACTTACATAATTAAAAATAATTGACTTGGTCAATAATTTCTTAAACTCTAATTATTTAACCTAATTAATTAATTAATAATTACCCTGATTAATAAATTTATTAAATAAATAAAACTTAAACTTTTGACTTAATTATTTTGAAATGAGTTTTCAAAATAATTCATAATAAATCGTTTAAAAACTTGAAATCGTGAAAATTTCCGAACTACATCCATAACGACTATAGCTATGAGCGCAGTTCGCTAGAATTGATTGCTAGGTGAAAACTTCACCTTAACTCTAGCTACTACATCTTTGAAAACACAAACGGAAAATTTTTAAAATCTTCAAACAATGGTGAAAACTTAGAAAACATTTTCAAAATCCAGAACTAGAAAATAAAGTTTCGTTTCCAAATCGGGTCTTAAGTCTTTTGCAACTTTTCAAGGAGCTTACTTTACAAAAAATTCATCACTTATACATGGTTTTGGTTTCATGACCACACTACCATTATACATAATCAATATTACATATCCATATACATATCCAATATATTAACATATTATCCAAATCACCAATCTATTCCAAACAACCAACTTGCAATCATATATCATCCAAACAATATGATAATTCAACACCACAAACGCCAAATTTTCACAATATATAGATCATTGAAACAATTTGTTTTCTTTTCCAAAATATTAGTTTTACTCACTGAAACTATTCTAAATCAAAGCGAACTTTTTCCGAAACTTGAAAACACTTAAGAATATTGCAAATTTGAAACTTTTGAACCCTTGACCGCTTGAATTTGGTTCGGCATAGGCTAATTGGGCTCGGCCTAGGCTAATTGGACTCTGCCTTTGGATGATTTGTCCTTGGCTATGTGTGTGGGGGGTTTCTTTGCTTGAGTTTTGGAAGAGAAGTTGTTGTAGGAGATGTGGAAGTGATTTTGTGAGCTAAAGGAGGAATTTTGGCAAAAGAAGTGATTATTTTTCTATTTTCAAATTTATGAAGATGAAGCCATGGAAGTATTTATCCAACCTCTTAGGAATTTCAAAGTGGAGGAAGAGATTGTAAAATGAAAAGAATGAAAGTTAGGGGGTTGTTGAATAACGGCAGAAATTCCTATCAGTTAGAAAACTGCCGTTAAAAATTTGTAATAAAAATAAGCGCACGACATACAATTTTAGTACATGGTGAGTACGGGTTAATCCGTAGGTAAATGAATTAATTTTAACTCTACTTAATCAAATTAACCAAATCTTGAGATTATTTTAACTAAAAAGAATGTAAAAACTAATTAAAATAAAAGTGAATAAAAATATGATATTAGAAGGCAACTTAGAGGCAAATCCCTTCTCATGATCACCCAAATCAACACATGAAATTGCGATCTCTCTTTTTAGTCATTTGTGAATTTAGTTGATGTGTTTATCCTAAGTTTGGTCTATTTGTGCTATTAATTAGTCCAATACGAACCATCAAACTTTAACACACCATCCAAACTACTTGTCAACTCTCATGAAAATGATAATGAAATTAAGAATAAAATCTATTCTAAACATGATCTATTTACTATTTATTAGTAACATAGACCATCAAATTTTGATCCTAAATCCACTTCATTACCAAAATTGTATGTAGATGAAGAAATAATTTGTGTTCATATTTGTTTAAGCATAGCCTATTTGGTGTCAACGATAAAGGCTATCAAACACAATTTTAAACAACAAAATTCTACCATTTCAAAAAAATTTGTTTAAGCACAAAAGAAGATCAAATGAAATCATTATGTTAAATTTTGGAGATTCATAGGAGCTTCATCACCCCTAAATTGAAGGGGCTTAGCTTCTCATATTTGAATTCATTATAACATAAAGTGATTTCAACATGAAATAAGAGAGATAATTAAAATAAACTAAAATGCTAATCTACTTGGATAAAATAAATCTAAGCTACTAACATAAGAAGAAACATAAAACAAAGAAACATGAATTAAAAGTGCATGAATTAAACTTGTGTATAAATAAATTGCATAAAGAAATAGCTAAGAAGCCATTAAAGAGAAAGAGAGTTTATGTATACATTTGTTAGCTACAACTAAACAAGCTCAACAGAAGGTAAGAGCTTTCACATGAAACATAAGGGGGTATTTATACATGCCTAAAATCCTAATCCATATTTTATGGAGCTGTCCAAAATGCCCATTAGGTAGTGTAACCTCCAAGTAATCATTAGCTTCTACCTAATCCACTATTAACAAGTGCAAGTGCATTTTAATCTCCATTAGCTTTTAATTGTGGTTCATGGGTTAGTGGGCAGGTGACCTCCTCCATGTTGCATGAATTCTTTTATTTCTTCATTCTTTTGCCTTCCTTCACTTGTGCATGCATACATACATGAAAGCTTCTTCATATTTGCTCTCCATTTCCTACAATTAAAATAAAAATGTGCAAGTAAATTTTCTCAAATTAAATCATACACAAAATAACCATTTTACCCCTCAATTGAAGATGAATAAATGGTGATTCGAAAACAATTTAAATTTTGGTTTAAACATGTAAAATACCCTAATATGCTCATTTATTAATTAAAACTAAATTAAACATGGAAGTAAAAATATGAACTTTTTCGTGCACATCAAATACCCCCACACTACTGTTTTTATTCATCCTCGAATAAAGAAAAACTAAGATAAATCCGTTTTTCGTAGGAAACACAATTGCATTGAGCATATGCAACAAACCGTTAAACCTCGAGGTGTGCCTAGTAGCACGAGTGTTGTTTCGTGATAGTTTTCAGCAGATGCTACCCACAAAATCCAAATGCAACATGAAAATTTTATAAATGCAAGATTTATTTACAAAGATATGAATGCAAGTTTTTGAAAATATTTACAAATGAAGAATTTACCTTTAAATTGACATGAGTAAGTTGAATAGAATTTTTGGTCATTATCAAGAGATTTAAGTCCATTAACTCATCAAAACTTTCAATAAAAATTAAGTTATCATCATAATTAGACTCTAGTTTGGCTAGTTATTTCGTTTGATTATATGGACCAACTATGAAATAGATCTTTTTGTTGATTATCTAAGTTTTGCAAAGTGGTATTTTTATTTCTTTTGTATAAAAAATCGAATCAAATAAGTGAAAATAGTGCTTGGATTCCAATTGCTTACTCTCTGTATTTTGAAAAATATTAACACTATTATTATTTACATGCCTAAATCAAATAAACTGAAGCCGGATATACCGATCATGCACGGCCTTTCGGACATACGTGAGAAGAGTACAGAGCATGGCGAGTGTACACACTTGTGTATAAACACATAACTCTAGTTGGTTATTTTTATTAAATCTATTTACATACACCTAACTCAGATAAACTGAGGCCAGATATATCGATCCTGCACTGCCTTTCGGGCTTAGTGAGAAGGGTACAGAGCATGGAAAGTGTACACACAAGTTTGTACACCTATCAACTGTACGTCTTAATAAAATATATACATATGTACATTTTTTTTATGAAGAGAGAGTATTGAAACATCATCTTAGCACCACTTAACTTAGAAGATCTAAAATGTTGTCGCCTTTACTTTAAATCAACCACTTATTGAACAAAGATGTCAATTAGGATATACTTCATAATTAACACCCATGAACCTTCCTATATACTAGTCAAACCATCATTACTTGTAACCAAACTTTATTTTTGTTAAGACAAATAAATTTTCAAAAATTTCAATTTAATAACCAAAAACCTATACTTATCGTATAGTGTTTCTTCAAAAATAAATCAAAATGCTAAAAATAAATTTTGATTTGGGACTTTTTGTTTTTTTAAGTTTTAAGTGTTGAAAAGAAAATTAATAAAATAAACCATGAAAAATTAAAATTGAAGACGAGACCCCCCCCCCCCCCCCACACTTAATTTTGACTATTTTCCCAAAGTCAAGCTAAGTGAAAGAAGAAAAATAAAGTAAAAATAAAAATATGACATATATTTACATGAAAATGAAAGGATTATTATTTACACGACAACAGAAAATATACCGTTAAAGAGTAAATGAAACGGTCTTCCAAAGACCAAATTATTTGTTTTGTCAAGTATGAGAGACATAGCCTAAACTTAGAAAACCAAACCATAAAAGCTATAAAAGTTGAACGTTGATTAGGAAAAACGAATGTCGTTTTATTAAAAAATCGTATGAATTATTTTATTTCTGATGATTTTTGGGGTAGATAGAACAATTGGTTGAAGTTCAAATTTATTTTCACCAAATTTAAATTCAAACTCACTATTAACAAACTCTTCAAGATTATTGATTTTAAAATCAAAATGGTGATTTAAATCTACCCCTTCAAAATTCAACAATTCATCTTCGAAAAGTCCAAAAAATTTGTGTTCACAAAATTCAACTTCCTTTGTTGAACTATTCACAACTTCATCGTTTTCCACGTGTAAAGTCGTTGTTTGAAATACGTTTTACTCAGAAAAAGGAAGATTGAATTTAAAATCTAGTTTCTCACCCTCAAAAGAATTGAAATCCAAATCAATTACTGCACTTTTAATAACTTCATTAAGATTGTTGTTTTCAATTTCAAAATTTTTTATTTGAAAATCGTCATTTTTGGTAAAAGATGGATTATCACTTGAGTCGCCACACGTTGGGATTTGATTTTGTTTCTCACGTTGTTTCATATATGTTTCAAACAAAAAATCCATGTGATTTTTATCCATGTGATTTTTGTGAATTTCTTCTAATTGCTCAACAAAATCAAACTTATAATTATTAATTTGAAATTGTTGAGAATAAAGATTTTCACTATGACTGAAACTATTTCCGTTGCCAAAATAATTTAAACATTTGTTTCAATTTTCATTTTGATATTGAACTTCATTTTGGAGTTTGAAATTGAATTGGGCTATAATTAAAAATATTTGAATTTTGAAGTGAATCTATATTTTGATTATTTTGAAATCCTTGACTTGAGTTATTGCACAGATAGAAATTACTCAAATTATTTATCATTTGATTTCGTTGTTCAAATAAGGACCAAATCGTTTCAATACTTTTTTCAAGAGTTGAGGGTTGGTCGTCATTTTAAAAACATTATGGTGCAAATTTTGAATTGTTTGTACCATAGTAGTTATTAAAATATCCATAAGAATTTGATGAGAAACTATATGGATTATATTGATTTTCACAACTATTGTAGAATTCTTGCGAGTAGGAAAATTCAAACATTTTCAAAAATGTTTTCTTTGGATTTTTTGTTTTTTTTAAATTGTTATTGGATTTTTTTATTTTACTTGAATTTTTTCCTTTTTATTTTTTTCGAAGGAAAAGATTTAAAAAGATTTTTTTTCTTTTGGATTAAAAAAAGAACTAAGTTAAGTAAAATATACAATTTTTTTAGTTTTGGATTTTGATTTTTTTTCGTTTTTTTAATATGCATGAACTAATGCAACTAAATGAACGCAAGGACTTAACTATAAATTTCCTATCCTCGGTAACTCTTAACCCAAAATTGTATAATCACAATTTGTCTTAGTTCGAAAAAATAGTTCTTAGCCAGGTAACAGGCAGAAGTTATCGATGCACCACGAATCACCGTAACAATCTAGCCAAAAGTTTAAGTACCTTCAGAGGAACAATCACTATAATACTACGAATCACTGTAATATTTATATATGATTATTGCTATGTCGTAGCCTAAAAACCAAGAATATAAATTGTTCAAAGAAGACAATTTGACAAGATACAATTAAGCCCTAGGTGAGCTCGTGACTTCCTTAAGTTTGTCTAACCGTTATTATTAGTCAAATTATAATACCCCATATTTTTATAACATTATCTAGGATATTTAATTAGTTAAATTAAATAAAATAATATGAATATTAATAGGTTGATATTTGATTTAAACTAAGGGTAGTTGCGCCATGTTAATGTGCAAATTAAAATGAGATAACATAAGCTATGTGTTAGGAAATGAGTAAGGGAAATATGGAAAATAGAAGAGGCTTATATCCTAAACCCTTAGGAAATAAAACTCACTTACAATTCATTTTAGTAAACGAAAAACATCTACGGCCGGCCACCATTTTTATTCTTAACGAAGATAAAGCTAGGATTCAAGAGGGAGAAGTTAATCAATATATTCAACATCAAATCTCGCATCTTTTAATCTCAAAGCTAAGGTGAATAATTACTACATCCCATTTTCTTATGGTTTTTGGTTTTAAGATTAGATCTGAATTTTTTTGCAAGTTTATGCCAAGATTTTGATGATTAAAGTTATATATATGTGTGTTGATGAATTATGCATGTTCATATTAGTTTTTATGATATGTTTGATGTGAAAACCCTATTAAACGACATCCAAATATCTTAAAATTTTAAATATAGTTCAGAAATGATATTGTAGAGATGGGTTTCAATTTTCATAATTTTCTGAATTAATGTAGATTTTATATTAATTTTCAAGTGAAGAAAATAATTTATAGGGTTATAAATTATTTTTGGCTAAATAAATAATAATTTGGATTTGAAATTTTTATATTTTGGAAAACGTATAAAAATAGATTTTCTGGACTTTTTTCAAAATTTACCTAAGTGTTTTGATGAATATATAAAATTATTTAAGGTATGGGACTTATATGTTTTATATATTTAATTAAGGAGAAGGGGCATTTTATAAAACAAAATCAGTATTTAATTTTAAAATTAATGCAGGATTTTCTGAAAAGTATTTGTTAACCAATGAGAATTTGATGAACAAAGGCAGGTTAGTTGAAAAGTTATCATTTTAAGTTAAAAACAAGAAAATCATGCTTTTAGCATGTTTCAGCCATTTTTGGCATCAAACCTTCCGACGCAGACCTTTCGACAAGGTCGAGAGGTTCGTAGCTTTCAATAAGGTCAAACCAATGCATACGGTATCAAGTTAATTGGTACATAATGAATTGGATAGAGTCGAAGGGTTCTAAGCCGGAAGGTTATTTGCTAAAGAGGTTGAAGTGTGTTTGTTTCATAAACAAAGATAGCCTGTTTTGCTTTTGAATAAGAGCTTTCGACTTGGTTGCTTTCAAGCAGGTCAAATGGTTAATAAAGGTTTTAAACCTTTCGATACAGTCGAAAGGTTACTGCTGTTTTATCACTATTTTGTTTTGAAACCTTTTGACACAGTCGAAAGGTTGCTGCCGCTTTTATTTTGTTTTGATTTGGACCTTCCGACAAAGTCGAAAGGTTTACTTGTTTTAAAATTAGCCGCTTCTCCATGCTTTTTGAAAGAGAGCTTTTGATTTAGATAATTTACCCTTCTTTTATAATTGAAGTATAACCCAAAGCTTCCGAAGAAGGTGTTTTTAAAGACTGAAGCTTATTGTTTTAAAGAGATGTTTTAAAACTTTCAAAGCAGACCTTTCGACAAGGTCGAAAGATAGCTTCCCATGAAGTCGAAAGGTTTTAAAGTAGATTCTCCACATGTTTTAAATTGAACCCAGTAAGTTTTTGAAAGGCTTGTGTTTTAAAAGGTTTAATGCTTTTGAAATGTTTTGTTTATTGAATGGTTTCGAAGGGGTCGAAATCAAAGCTTTCGATGGAGTCGAAAGGTAGCTTTCGAAGAGGTCGAAAGGTAGCTTCCAACAAGGTCGAAAGGTTTATTTTCTGAATGGTTTCAGAAGATTGTAAATGGAAGGTTTTCCAAAAGTTTTCTATGGCAATGTTTTGAAACATTTTTAAAGTAGGATGTATAAAGTTTCATTGCTTTTGAAAGGGTCAAAAGCAAGACTTTCGAAGGGATTGGAAATTTATTTTCTTTTAACCTTATAAAATAAATGTTGTTTATACTTGGGGATACCGGGGTGGGCTTAATGAGGTTCAACAATAGTTGGGGATTGACACTTATATGTTTTAACAATCATTGGGGGATGCCAATGTAAATTATAATGAATATAACCTAAATCAGGGATATAATGGATAGGTCAACCATGTAGATAATAGGGGATAATTGAGATATAACCTAAATTAGGATACTAATGGAAATAGGTTACTCATGTGGATAGCATGAGATGAGTATATTCATGGGATGTTAGATGGAAGTCAACATCAAGTTGGAGATGGATAGTCTCCATATGATTGAAGAAGGGTTCACAGTCATCTTGGAAAAACTATGGGATATTGATGGGAAGTAAACATCATGTGGAGGATGGATAGTCTCCATATTTTTAGTGAAGGGTTTATAGTTATCCTAAGAAAACTATGTGATATGGGATGGACGGTCCACATCAGCTTAAGTGAAATGAATGTGGGATAGGTAGTCCCTCTTTGAGGTAATTAAAATCTAATAGAGGATGAGGAAATCTTAGTTGTTTTCAATTTTGCGTACCATCATAATGTTTTAAAAATATATGTTCTAACCATTATGGATACAGGAGCATAGAATATGGTTTTAAAAATATTTTAAAAGGATGTGAGTGAGGGAAAACCCGTTCCGCTAAGTGACGTGGTCTCACTTAACATATTAAATAGGGATGTATAATATTATTCATACCAGGCTTTATGTCCGACTCGAACTTTATGTTTCCCCCTTAAACTCTCGGGTGCTCAAAATTTATTTGAGTAAGCTAAGGGTTAAGGTCTTTGTCAGGTTTAGTAGGATGACAAATAAGGCTACCGAAGGCATGTAGGAGGCAAACGGATAGCTATTTAGGAGTTGCATTTTTATGTTTTGTTGTATTTCCACTGTGTTTATATTAAGTTTATTATGACTATATGACTCTGACATCCAAGGGGGTATCTTCGTATGCCACTCATGGTGTAGTTTGTAATAAGTTTATTTTATCCGTGCTTGGGAACGTATTGGGATTATGTAAGTTGAATATGAAACATTTTTTTTAAATGTAATGAAGTAAAAGTTGTTTTGAAATCTGTGTTTTGTTTCATATTCAAGTGCTTTTGATATTGTAGATACTATTAACATAGCTGTATTTAGTTGCCGAAAGCTAATAATCTAGATGACTGCAGCATCTGCAGCGTTAGTTTTAGGCCTCTAAATAGGGGATGTTACACAAGTTCGAAGATGAAATGCAATTTGTAGGCTAAGAAAGGGGTGATGAAATCCACACCTTCTGTGGATTTGGGTGTTGCTCTTAGAAAAGAAAATAAGATGATATGAATGTGAAACAGAAATTAAATGTGTATTAACAATACTACTATGAATGAAATTTGTTTTTGAATTTTTTTTTTTAAAATGCAAGCAACCAATAATGCAATGAAAATAAGCAATAGATAAGAGTACGATAGCAGAGCGTGCAGAATTATTAGCAAATTATTTTAAAGCGACGATTTTTTTAAGCAAGCAAGCAGAGCGGTGCAATTATTTAGCAAGAAGTTCCTTTTTGCATCCTATTATTAGCAACCTGAAAAAGTTTTAAGAACGATTTTTCTTTTATATATAAGGATAGAAAGAAAGTAATAGCAAAAAAAATAAAAAAATAAAGGACAAATAAATAAGAAAAATGGAAAATAAACTATGGTAAAGACAAACAAAAACAAATAAACAAACTAAATCAAAGGTAGAAAAATTCAACTTTTTCTTTTTTTAAAGCAAAGAACTAAATATGAAAACAAAATTCATTCATACTAAATTCACTCACATCGCATGCAAAACAACTATCTGAACTCAGCCCAAATGTTAAAAGCCCATTAAGCAATCAATAAAAACAAATCACCTAATAACTCACACAAAAAAATAATTCTCAAACCCAAAAAAAGAAATAATATGTTCACGCACTCAGCTCAATCAAAATTCCCAAAAAGAGAATTTCGCAAATCTCATCCCAAAGTTCTTGAAATTAACTGCCGCAACAAAAATTGATTCAACGGTTCCAAAACCCGATTCGATGGTCGTGGCTGGAATTGATTGCGTCAGGGGAGTTGCGGTGAAGGGTTATGGCTATTTGGGTGAAGGCAAATTGCAGGAAGGTGATGAATTTGGTTTTTTATTGGTTTCGTGGATTTGATTTGGCTTTGGGTCAGTTTGGTAAGGAGTGGGTTGGAAGAGCTATGCTAATGGTTGGACGGTTGCAGGATGTATGAGTGAGATGTTGAGGGTGGTGGGAGATGCTGGAGGCTGTGGGTGGTTTGGGGAGTATGAATGAAAGAACAGGAGGAAGTGGTTGCGGCTCTGTCTGCTGTAAGGGTGGTTGATTTTGGAATGGTTGTTGTGTTGGTGGTTATCGGTAGTGGAATGAGCAATGTAGAGGGAAGGCAGAAGTTGATGGTGATATGTAGTGCAACAGAAAGTTGGGAGGGTTTGTGCTGTTTTGACAATAGGTTTGTGAGTATGGTATGGTAATGAAGTATGATATGTGGACAGCTGCTGGTAATATTGATGATGGATTATGCAGATGTGGATGGAGAGTTGGAGGTTGTTGCAGCAGCGTGGATGAAGTGGTGAAGGCTGCTGGGTGTGGATGTTGTATGTTAATGGAGGAGTTCAGGAGGAAGTGGTGGAGTAGGCAATTTGGAGAAGTATGGAGTGATGACAATATGGAGTAATGAGTGAAGTATGGAGTGAATTAGGCAGTGATGTATACTTGGAGTGGCTTCGGCAAGGCAGTATGGTGACAGTTGTATGGTGTGCTGACAGCAGTTTTATGGTAATGACAGTGGTGGTGTTGTAATTGGCTGATGTTTGTATGTGACGGTGGCAGTTGGTTATGATGCAGTGGGTTGTGGTAGAAGTGTAGGGGTAGCAAGGGTAGTAGGTGATGAGGATGTTGAAGATGATAAAGCATGTGGAGTTTTGATGTTGTTGAAATTAAGTTGTGCTATTCGCAACTACACAAAAGTGTCACAAATCTGATAACAACCTCAATAGTGTTACTAAATTGTTTAGAAATAGTCACAGCAGAAAAGTGTTTATAATTTTCACAATTAAATTGCAAAAACAACAGAATAAAGCGTGACAAATTCTAATAAAAGCTGTTACGGTACAGAACTTTGCAATTGATTTTGTATGAAATTCAGAGAAGTACCTAATCGTCCGAGTCCAGAGGATATCTGTTTCCTTGCAACAATATTGCCTCCTTATATGCACCGAACGATACGAACAATTTGTCTCGCAGGATGAAACGGACCCGTCCCAATATGCTGTGCGTGCAGACGGAGCGACGACGAACCGAAGGAATTATTGAATTCAGAACAGAGCTTTGGAAGAGGAACAGAAAGAAGTGAATAATTTTTTGAGTGAGTAATATGGTTCTGCGGGCCCCCGTATATAGGCTGGAGGAGGTGCCTATTCAAAGCGGTCGTGACTGTTGGAAAGGTTGCGACCCTTTAACCGACAGATGCGCGCGCGCATGTGCAACATTTTAATTTTGAAGTTCAAAATTAGCCGTTTTAGTGCAGCAGGCCTAAATGGCAGACGGAGGACCATTCAATCACGAGACCCCAAGGCCCAAGGCCCAATCTTTGACATTTCAATATTAACGAAGGCCCAAAGCCCACATGCCCACGTTTTCATGTCTCTTCTTCTTCTTTTCTTTTGATTTAGTATGTTAGTTAGTAGTATATATGGTGGTATTGAAACAAATATCCCACAATGTGAGACTTTGTTTCAATACGCACAATACCAAAAAAAATCTTTCTCTTCCCTAACTACTTACTCATTCATTTATCTAACAATCCCCCACGTGAATGAGTAGTTGTTTATAGTTTCACGAGACATTTATCGGATCGGTTTAAAGTAGCACATGTGCCTTGAACTTTCCTAGTGATTACCTATTTGAATTACGGACGAATCAGTAGACTTAGAATGTCCTTGAACTGTAAGCCTTTTGTGTAATTCTAAAATAGATATCACATGATAAATGCTTCTTATAATCCTTCGTTCTCTGTTTGTGTTCATTTTTGCCTTGAACACCCGCCTGGTCTCATAAGTGCTTAGAGAATTTGGCCTTATAATCCTCTTTGAAGCGGCGCCTTCGCACTTACGTAGGTGATTCTGTAAGAGGTATTCGTAAGTCCTCAAGTACAGACATCATTAAAAATATCAATATTTATCCTATATTCCATCAAATAATGCACTGACTTTATCATAGAAATGGTTTGTGTGTAACAGTGTCGTCAAGTTTCTCGTAAACTTAGTTGTCCCTTTGAACCTAGATCTTAGAATCTCCAGTCAACTAGGTGGGGTTTCCATTTAAAAAAAATTTATTCTATGGGCCTTAACCCATTCTCTTCGATAAGGTTTGAACTTTCTCTCTTGGCAAGCCTTTTGTTAGTGGATCCTGTATGTTATCTTCAGACCTTATGTAGTCTATAGTGATAATTCCATTAGAGAGAAGTTGTCTTATTGTTTTATGTCTACGACGAATATGTCTAGATTTACCATTGTATACTGTACTATTAGCTCTTCCAATCTTCAAAAATGAACACATATCCGCTTGTAGACTTTGTATCTTGTGAACCAGTTATCCAATTAACATCACTGTATCCTTCCAATATTGAAGATTAGTTTGTATAGTGTAGACCATAGTTCTGCGTATACTTTAGGTATCCTAGAACTCTGATTAATGCTTTCCAATGATGTTTACAAGGATTGCTGGTAAATCTACTTAACTTACTTACAGCGTATGCGATATCTGACCTAGTGCGGTTCATAACATACATGATACTTCCGAGTATACGAGAGTATTCAAGCGGGTAGTACCATCACCGGTGTTCTTTACCCAATTTTGGTTCATATCTACTGGTGATTTTGCAATAGTTATATTATATTGCTTGAATTTTACAAGTATCTTGCCGATGTAATGTGATTGGGATAATGCATATCCCTGTGGTGTTTTCAAAATTTTGACACCCAATATCGCATCAGCCAGTCCTAGGTCTTTCATATCGAATCTAGAGGATAACATATTCTTTGTAGATGTTATTATGGCTTTGTTATTGCCTAGGATTAGTAAGTCATCAACATAAAGACAAACAATGACATATCCAACATGTGTGTTTTATGTAGACACATTTATCTGATTCATTTATTGTGATCCATTTGATAACATAGTTTCATCAAATTTCTCATGCCATTGTTTTGAAGCTTGTTTAAGGCCATAAAGCGACTTTACTAATTTGCATACTTTATTCTCATTTCCAAAGCTAAGAAACCCTTCAGGTTGCTTCATATATATTTCTTCCTCTAGTTCACCATTCAAAAATGCAATTTTTACATCCATTTGATGTATTTCTAAATAAAGTATGGATGCGATTGAAATAAGCATCCTAATTGATGTTATCCTCGTCATTGGTGAATATGTATCAAAATAGTCCAGATCTTCCTTTTGTTTGAATCCTTGGACTACAAGACGAGCTTTGTACTTGTCTATTGAACCATCGGGTTTCAATTTCTTTTTAAATATCCATTAATTACCTAAGGTCTTGCATCCTTGAGGTAAATCAGCTAACTTCCAGGTATGGTTAGCCATAATGGATTTAATCTCATTGTTAATAGCCTCTTTCCAGTAAGGGGCATCGCTGGAGGACATAGCTTGTTTGTATGTCAATGGATCATCTTCCAACATAAAAATGTAGAAGTCTGGTCCAAAGGTCCTAGAGGTCCTTGACCTTTTGCTCCTTCTTCGTTCCTCCACTTGTTGATCAACACTAGTTTGCCGAAGTTTATTTTGTTCAATATTCTCAAGAGAATCAGTAAATTCATCTTCTCTTGGTCTCTTTTGAGTATCATTGTCAGTACCCTGTTTTAAATGGAATATATGTTCGAAAATTCTTGCATTTCTCAATTCGATGATGGTATTTTCTTGAGTATCATCAATTTCAGTTTTGTGCACTAGAAATCGATAAGCGGCACTGTTTTGTGCATATCCAATGAACACAAAATCGATTGTTTTTGGTCCAATTTTGACCTTTTTTGGTTTAGGTATCTCTACTTTTGCAAGACATCCCCACACCTTTAAGTATTTGTAGGATGTCGGTCTATTTTTCCAAAGTTCGTGAGGAAATTTGGATGTTTTCTTTCATGGTATTTTATTTAAAATATGATTTGCCGAAAGAATAGATTCTCCCCAAAAGTTATCTGGCAAGCTAAAACATATTAATAAAGCATTCATCATTTCTTTAAGAGTTCTATTTTTTCGTTCGGCTATACCGTTGGATTGAGGTGAATATGGTGTTGTGGTTTGGTGTATAATGTCGTGCTCAGCGCAGAATTCCTCAAAAGGAAATTCATATTCTCCTCCTCTATCACTTCTTAAAGCTTTAATTTTCCTGTTGAGTTGATTCTCAACTTCTGCTTTATACTGTTTAAACCTGTCGAATGCTTCATCCTTGCTTCTAAGGAGATACGCATAGCAGTATTTAGTACAATCATCAATAAACTTAATGAAATACTTTTTTCCACCTCTAGTTCGACACATTTTCAAATCACATACATAATTGTGTATATGGTCTAGAGGTTCAGTTTCTCGTTCAACATGATGAAACGAGGTTCTTTTCAATTTTTCTTCTGCACAAATTTGACATTTATAGTTGGAGTCTATGTTACATTTTGGTATACATTCTAGATTAATCATTTTTCGCAGTGTATCAAAATTCACGTGCCCCAATCTTGAATGCCATATGTTAGAAGAGTCAACAATATAAGTAGAAGATTCACTTTTATTCATATCAGTGTTTGGTACAATAGTTTTTATATTTGCTTTGAATAAACCATCACATACATATCCTCTTCCTACAAGCACTCCATTCTTTGATAATACAAACTTATCAGCTACAAAGGTTAATTTGAAACCATGCTTGCTAAGCAAGGACCCTGATATCAAATTCTTGTGGATTTCTGGAACGTGAAGAAGATCACTTAAAGTAAGTTCTTTTCCAGAAGTTAGTTTCAGCACAACTTTTCTCTTGCCTTCGACCTTTGATGCAGATGAATTGCCCATGAAAAGTTGTTCATCATCAGTTGCAGTTTTATAGGTTGTAAACATCCACTTATTAGCACATATGTGTCAAGTGGCACCTGTGTCTACAAACCATTCCTTTGAATTACTAACAAGGCTGCATTTTGATATTACTGCAAATAAATGCATATCAGAAATGCCATCTGTAACTTCAGCCGTATTTGCTTCTGATTTCTTCTTTTTGGGAGCGCGACATTTGGCTGCTTTATGCCCCTTCTTTCCACAGTTATTGTAAGAATCTTGAAATTTCTTCTTCGACTTCTGAGGTGCATTATCACGTTTTCTCTTGTTAGATTTGTCTGACTCAACAACATTTTCTTTGGCAGCCATATTCTGAGAGATCTATTTCTCAGAATTTCTATTATCTTCCTTACTTCCCTGACGAACTATGAGTTCTTCCATTGTCATTTCCTTACGCTTATGCTTAAGGTAATTTTGAAGTCCTTCCATGATGGAGGAAGTTTCTCAATAGTTGCGGCAACCTGGAAAGATTCGCTAAGTATCATCCCTTCATCTTGCAGTTGACGGATGATCAGTTGCAGTTCTTGAGTCTGGTTGATCACGGTCTTTGAATCTACCATCTTGAAGTCGAGAAATTTGCCAGCGATGAATTTCTTCATGCCTGCATCTTCAGTTTTGTACTTTCTGTCCAAGGTCGTCCAGTTTCATGGATGTTGCAACTATATAATAGACATTGTAAAGGCTATTATCTAGACCATTAAGAATATAGTTTTTACACATAAAGTCCGAATTTTTCTAGACATTTGCGGCCTCCACTTTGATTGCATCGGGTTCGAGTTCGCCAACTTCAGGGGCATCTTCGGTTAGAAACTTGACGAGGCCTAATGTTGTTAGATAAAACATCTTTTGTTGCCAACGCTTGAAGTCTGTCCCATTGAACTTTTCTGGCCTTTCTCCATGAGACAGTGCCATCGTTGGAACCGGAGGCACCGACTGAGTGTTTGTCACCGTCTGTGTTGGTGCAGCGTTACTGTTGTTGCTATTTTGAGACACCGTCATCTACAACAATAAATATTGTTTTAAGAATATTATTCACAACTACACAAAAATGTCACGAATCTGATAGTAACCTCAATAGTGTTACTAAACTGTTTAGAAATAGTCACAGCAGAAAAGTGTTTATAATTATCACAATTAAATTGCAAAAACAACAGAATAAAGCATGACAAATTCTAATAAAAACTATTATGGTAAAGAACTTTGCAATTGATTTTGTATGAAATTCAGATAAGTACCTAATCGTCCGAGTCCAGAGGATATCTGTTTACTTGAAACAATATTGCCCCCTTATACGCACCGAAGGATACGAGCAATTTGTCTCCTAGGATGAAACGGACCCGTGCCGATATGCTATGCGTGCAGACGGAGCGACGGCGAACCGAAGGAATTATTGAATTCAGAACAGAGCTTTGGAAGAGGAACAGAAAGAAGAAGTGAACTATTTTCTGAGTGAGTAATATGGTTCTGCGGGCCCCTATATATAGGCTGAAGGAGGTGCCTATTCTGAGAGGTCGTGACTGTTGTAAAGTTTGCGACCCTTTAACCGACAGACGCGCGCGCACAGGTGCAACGTTTTAATTTTGAAGTTCAAAATTAGTCGTTTCAGTGCAGCAGGCCTAAGTGGCAGACGGATGCCCATTTAATCACGAGACCCAAAGAGCCCCAAGGCCCAAGGCCCAATCTTTGACATTTTAATATTAATATGAAGGCCCAAAGCCATGCCCAAGTCTTCATGTCTCTTCTTCTTTTCTTTTGATTTAGTATGTTAGTTAGTAGTATATATGGTGGTATTGAAACAAATATTCCACAATGTAGGACTTTGTTTCAATACACACAATACCAAAAAAATCTTTCTCTTCCCTAACTACTTTCTCATTCATTTATCTAACAAGTTGAGTTTTGATGTTGTTTGTAGTGTGAATTGTTATGTGCAGTGATAACTTGCAGTGGTGGCGGGTTGATGGAGGCAAGGGGATGTTGGTCAGGGGTATTTGCAGGTTGGAAGTTATGGTGGAAGAAGGTTAGATGTTTTGTGGTGCAGGTTGAAGGTATGTTGTATGTTGCTATGATTTGATCATTTTTGAGGAGGTATGTTGGCCTGTGTATTGATGGTAGTGGCAGAGAGGTTGTTGTAGGAGTTGTGGTGTGAGATGGAGCAATGTAGCAGTGTGGTAATGGAGTAGATGTTGCTGGTGGTGGAGGAGTTGCTGTAATGAGTCGATGAGGTGGTTGGTAGGAATGGAAGTGGAGTGTAATAGTGATAGTGAACTTTGAGTTGATGTTGGCAGAAGTGTGGGGGTTTTTGCGCACAAAGTAGATGCACAAAGAAGAAATAGTGGCAGTTTCAGAGTTTGAATGGATGGAGTTGTTGTTTGCACAAAGTGGTTGATGTTTGTAGAGTGAAGGCAGAAGATAGTGGCAAGGTAGTGGAAGGTTGAACCAAAATGAATTTGTGATAGTGAGCATGTTAGTGAGTATGTAAAAAATATGTAGTCAGATATGTAACATAAATGTATCAGATATGTGAAGATGTAACGGATGTTTGACAATAAATGTCAGAAATGTGAAAACCCGTGAACTAAACAAGTGAATCAAAATGTAAAAACTAAAATAAATAGTGAAATGTGATATAAAAGTGTAATGCTCAAAACAATTTAACAACAGAGCACTACACGCAAAACAAAATGCACATAACAAGACATACAAAATAGAACAAAAGCAATGTTTTTTTCTAATGAAAATTAACACAAACTGAACACACAGTAAAATCAAATAAACATAATTTGAAGAGTGGAACTAAAATCAAATTTCAATTACTGGCAATGGCGTCAAAAACTTGTTGAATTACCATGGAAATTCCTACCGTTTAGAAAACCACTATTAAAAATTTATAATAAAAATAACCGCATGCGCACGACGTACAATTTTAGTACGTGGCGAGTACGGGTTGATCCGCAGGGAAATGAATTAATTTTAAATTCTAATAAATCAAATTAACCCAAAGCTTGAGAATTTTTTAACCAAAAAGAACGAAAAACTAACTAAAATAAAAGTGAATATTAGAAGACAATTTAAAGGCAAATCCCTTCTCATGATCACACAAATCAACATATTGAAAGTAAGATCTCTCTTTTTAGTCATTTGTTAATTTGGTTGATGTGTTTATCCTTAGTATGCTCAATTTGTACTATTAATTAGTCCAATATGAACCATCAAACTTTAACACACCATCCAAACCATTTGTAAACTCCCATAAAAATAATGATGAAATTAAAAATAAAACTTATTCTAAGCATGACATATTTACTATTGATTGGTAACATATACCATCAAATTTTGATTCTAAATCCACTTTATTACCAAAATCATATGTAGATGAAGAGGTAATTTGTGTTCATGTCTGTTTAAGCATAGCCTATTTGGTATCAATAACATAGGCTATCAAATTTAATATTAAACAATAAAATTTTACCACAACAAAAATTTCCATTTAAGTACAAAAAGAGATCAAATGAAATAACTATGTTAACTTTAGGTGATTCATGAGAGCTTCATTACTCCTAAATTAAAGGGGCGTAGCTTCTCATATTTGAATTTATTATAACATAAAGTGATTTCAACATGAAAGAAGAGAGCTAACTAAAATAAACTAAAATGCTCATCTACTTGCATAAAAAAATTAAGCTACTAACATAAGAAGAAACATAAAAGAAAAATACATGAACTAAAAATGCGTGAATTAAAATTGCATATAAATACATTGCATAAAGAAAAGGCGAAGAAGCTATTAAAGAGAAAGAGAGTTTATGTATACAATTTTTGGCTATGACTAAACTAACTAAAGAAAAGGTAAGAGCTTTCACACGAAACATAAAAGGGTATTTATACATGCTTAAAACCATAATCCATATTTTAGGGAGTTACCCAAATGCCCTTTAGGAAGTGTAACCTCCAACTAATCATTAGCTTCTACCTAATCCACCATTAACATGTGCATATGCATTTTAATCCCCATTGGCTTTTAATTGTGGTCCATGGGTTAGTGGGTAGGTGGACTCCTCCATGTTGCATGAATTCTTTTATTTCTTCATTCTTTCATCTTCCTTCACTTGTGCATGCATACATATATGAAAGCTTCTTTATATTTTCTCTCCATTTCCTACAATTGAAAATAAAAACGTGCAAGTAAATTTTCTCAAATTAAATCATACACAAAATTACCGTTTTAACCCCAAATGAAGATGAATAAATGGTGATTTGAAAACAGTATAAATTATGTAAAATACCATAATATTCTCATTTATTAAATAAAAGTAGATTAAATATGGAAGTAAAAATATGAACTTTTACTTGCACATCAGGGGTATATATAGGTTTAGAAAATTATTAAAAATATATAAGTGCTTAATTCTTTAATATATAAGTATGCACACATCACTGTACCACCCCTCCATTTCCGTCCACCCTAGTATCCTCTTATCTCTTGCAACTCTTCATTCCATGTTTCCTTGTCCTTGAGTTGAAATTGTATATTTTTATATAGGTTATGTTTATGTATTTTTATGAAATAATGTCTTATATTCACTTAAATATTTATATGCATAAGAGAGCTAATGTGTACATGCATATGTACATGTACACATCTTTAAATGGTTTATATTATGTGCATCGGTGTTTAACATAGTGTTATGATATTTTGAATAGCTTTTAACGAATGAAAAATCAATATTTTGGAAAATAACTTTCGGTCACATTTTCTATTTCTCTATAAACTATATATATCGGTAAACAAATTTTGAAAATGATTTTGTCATCACTAATTATTATTTAAAATACTTTTATTTATTAATAAAAATCCATTTATTAATTATTTAAAATATAATTAAATATTCATTTAAATAGCGATTTAATTTCAGGTCATTATAGTTTATATTATAATATATATATGTGTGTGTGTGTGTGTGTGTGTGTGTGTGTGTGTGTCCCATATACACATATGTGTGTATGTGCACGTGCAACATGATAATGTTTATATGGTTTGACATATTCGTGTATAGATGTTGGGATTTACACCACATGTAATGGACATGTTAGCTCCTCTTTTTGTGATCATCAACCAGCCATCGTACTACAATGCATTCTTTGGTCGCCCTGCGTTAGATGAGGTGGATGCATTCATCTCACCAAAGTATTTGATAGTGAAATTCTTAACTAAAAGAGGTTAGGGTACCATTTGAGGAGAACAATTTAGCTCTTGCGAGGTGTATTTTGCCACTACTGATCAATATAACAGGAAGTACTCTTCTTCTTATGATTATTTAACTGTTTTTCGACCATTATATGATAGATTTTTACATCCAACATTTGAAACAAAAATGAAAACTAATAAAATAAATAAACGTGTGTCACACTTCTCATCTTGGAGAAAAAGGAAGATGGCTGATGCCAACTCAATAAAGGAAAGCAAGATCGTCATAAAATTAGATTGTCGAGGGAAAACAGAAAGGATAAAGCCTATAGAGGATCTCAAGGAAATATGTATAAATCCAGCTGATTCGGTCAAGATCATTGGAGTGGGAAAGGGTTGAAGGACAACTTGAAAGCGGATTTAATTGGACTCCTCAAAGCTAACAAAGATGTATTTTCATGGACTCATTCGGATATGATCGGGATCGATCCATCAGTTATGTGCCATGCCTTAAATATTAATCCAAATGTGACTGTTGTTTGACAAAAGAAAAGGAAATTTGGTAAGGTTTGATCTGATGCTTTAAAAGAAGCGGTTAAAAGGATGCTTGAAAATGGATTTGAACGAGAAGTTTTTTTATCCAAAATGGCTAGCAAATCAGTGTTGGTAAAAATGGCAATGGCGAATAGAGAACATGTGTCGACTTCACAGATCTGAACAAAGCATACCCGAAATATTATTATCCGTTACCAATAATTGATCGGTTAGTTGATGTAACTAGTGGTCATAGGCTATTATACCTCATGCATGCTTATTCCGGATATAACCAAATACCCATGTTCGAACCGGACGAAGAGCATACAAGCTTCATTACCGATTAGGGAATTTTCTATTATAAAGCAATGCCTTTCGAGCTGAAGAATATGGGAGCTACTTATCAAAGATTAGTCAACAGAATGTTTAAGGAGCAGATTAGACAAAATATGGAAGTTTATGTGCATGCTGGTAAAGTCTCATGATAATGGGAATCACCTTAATGATCTTGAAAAATGTTCATAGTATAAAGAACGTATCAAATGAGATGAATCCTCATAAATGTTCTTTGGAGTTCATTCCGGAAAATTCTTAGGTTACATCATTAGCGCATAAGGAATCAAAGCCAATCCTGACTAGATTCAGGCTATTAAAGACATGGCAGAACCTAAAACCGGCAAAGATGTAATAAGCCTGAATGGTAGAATTGCAGCCCTAAGAAAATTTATATCTAGGGCAACCAATAAATGCATCCCCTTCTTCAACGTGATTAAGAAAAAGGAAGAATTTTGGCGCTAACATTTTGGTGCTTTCACTGAGAGCGCTAACGCTTAGGAATTTTGGAGCTTGGATTTTGGATTGAAAAACTTAGGAACTCGGATTTCGAAAAGCAATGGCTAGACCACCAACAAGGAAGCAAGCGGTGGAAAGGAGCAATCAGGGGGGAAGTCAAGAGGCATTCTCTGGAGCTGGAGTTGGTCAAGCATCCATCTACATCACCAGAGATGAGATGGAAGCGATGTTGAAAAGACAAGAGGAGATGATGTAGGCTCTTCTCAGACAATTTGCACAATCAGGAAATGCAGGACCTCAGATCCATGGAGCTGGCTCAGAAGCGCTCAACCAGCAAGCAGAGGGAATGGCTCAGCAGGGGACAACCCCCAATCAACAGACGGCTAATAATCTAGATGGACCTAGACTAGGGGGCACACCACCAGCAAATGCTGGACCAATCCATGGAGGGATACCAGATGACGCTGTGCAACCCAACACCAACAAGAGTGCAGGAGTATGAGATGAGGAGTATGTGCCTGAATTTTCTCATGAACTCAAGGGGCAGACCGGAGGCAATGGACAAGGATTACAGCTTGGTGACAATGATAGACTAGCAGAGATGGTTAGACGAGCTATGAGAGGTGGATTGGTAAACAAAGACTTGGATGATGTGAATAGGAGTCCATTTACTGCTACTATCAGGCGATCTAGGAACCCACCGGATTTTAAGCTGCCATCATTGGAGATGTATAATGGAAGAACAGATCCTACAGTTCATCTAACAAAGTATATGAGGCATATGGAAGTGCTGGAGGCATCAGAGGAAGTCATGCCCCGATGCTTCCCATTGTATCTGACAGACATAGCAGCACTATGGTTTAAACAATTGGAGAGTGGTTCCATTGGAACGTGGACCGAAATGACTGGGAAGTTTATGAGGTAGTTCAGAGTTCACATTTCGAGATCTAAAAATGTGATGAGTTTGGCAGGGCTAAAGCAGAGGACCGGGGAATCTTTGAGAAGCTTTCTGACGCGATTCAATGTAGCGGCAGCATCAGTGGATCGACCAGATCCATCCATGGTCTTAATGGCAGCTGTATCTGGCATAGCTAATGGAATAGAGTTCAAAAATTCACTGACAAGGGATCCACCTATGGATCTAAGGGAGTTTTATCATAAAGCCGAAGGATTTCTATGGTTAGAGGATGCAAATGCTGAGAGAGCGGAAGAAGATGATGTTTATGCAGTCAAGGTATCCAGTCCGCATTTAG
Organism: Allium cepa; assembly: GCA_030765085.1. Lineage (NCBI taxonomy): Eukaryota > Viridiplantae > Streptophyta > Magnoliopsida > Asparagales > Amaryllidaceae > Allium > Allium cepa. The sequence goes on along the minus strand of CM060930.1, from coordinate 87,509,488 downwards.
GGGACTTAGATATTTAAATCATTTATACCCTAGTCCACACTCTGGGGGCACAGAGTACTCCAGTCCGCACCCCGAGGACTTGTAGATTTTAAGTCGTTTATACTCTGGTCCGCACTCTGGGGACTCAAAGTACTCTAGTCCGCACTCTGGAGACTTGGAGATTTTAAGTCGTTTATACTCTGGTCCGCACTCTGGAGACTCAGAGTACTCCAGTCCGCACTTCGAGAACTTAGAAATTTTAAGTCGTTTATACTCTGGTCCACACTCTGGGGACACAGCCCAGTCTGCACTCTGGGGACTTGGAAATTTTAAATCGTTTATACTCTGGTACACACTTTGGGGACTTATAGTACTCCAGTCCGCACTCCGAGGACTTGGAGATTTTGAGTCGTTTATACTCTTGTCCGCACTCTGGGGACTCCAGTCCGCACTCCGAGGACTTGGAGATTTTGAGTCGTTTATACTCTTGTCCGCACTCCGGGAACTCCAGTCCGCACTCCGGGGACTTGGAGATTTTGAGTCGTTTATACTCTGGTTCGCACTCTGGGGACTCAGAGTACTCCAGTCCGCACTCCGGGGACTCCGAGTTCTCCAGTCCGCACTTCGGGGACTCAGAGTACTCCAGTCCGCACTCCGAGAACTTGGAGATTTTGAGTCGTTTATACTCTGGTCTGCACTCTGGGGACTCAGAGTACTCCAGTCCGCACTCCGGGGACTTGGAGATTTTAAGTCGTTTATACTCTAGTCCGCACTCTAGGGACACAGAGTACTCCAGTCTGCACTCCGGGGACTTGAAGATTTTAAGTCGTTTATACTCTGGTCCACACTCTTGGGACTCAGAGTACTCCAGTCCGCACTCCGGGGACTTGGAAATTTTGAGTCGTTTATACTCTTATCCGCACTCCGGGGACTCAGAGTACTCCAGTCCGTACTCCGGGGACTTGGAGATTTTGAGTCGTTTATATTCTGGTCCGCACTCTGGGGACTCAGAGTACTCCAGTCCGCACTCCGGGGACATAGAGATTTTGAGTCATTTATACTCTGGTCCGCACTCTGGGGACTCAGAGTACTCCAGTCCGCACTCTGGAGACTTGGAGATTTTAAGTCGTTCGTACTCTGGTCCGCACTCTAGGGACACAGAGTACTCCAGTCCGCACTCCAGACACTTGGAGATTTTAAGTCGTTTATACTCTGGTCCGCACTCTTGGGACTCAGAGTACTCTAGTCCGCACTCCGGAGACTTGGAGATTTTGAGTTGTTTATACTCTTGTCCGCACTCTGGGGACTCAAAGTACTCCAGTCCGCACTACGGGGACTTGGAGATTTTGAGTCGTTTATACTCTGGTCCGCACTCTGGGGACTTGGAGTACTCCAGTCCGCACTCCGGGGACTTGGAGATTTTGAGTCGTTTATACTCTGGTCCGCACTCTGGTCCATAATCGAACAGGGAGAGGATTGTAAAAAAGCCTTCCAAGAATTAAAAAATCATTTATAAAGTCTCCCTATATTATCCAACTCCATGGATGGAGAAAGCCTATATTTGTATATGGCGGTTTCAGAACACGCATTTAGTTCAATGCTGATTGGAGAGGAGAATGGAACCCAACTTCCTGTTTATTATTTAAGCAGATGATTGAAAGATGCTGAGGTTTCGTATCCAGTCATAGAAAAGTTAGTTTACTATTTAATACTGACAGCATGGAAACTCAAAGCGCACTTTCAAGCGCACCCAATCAAAGTGTTGACCAACTTTACACTCAAACAAGTTTTTTGTAAACCTGAGACTTCATGGAGGCTAGTAAAATGGCGAGTTGAACTTAGCCAGTATGACACTGAATTTCAGTCATGAGCAGCAATTAAAGAGCAAGCTTTAGCAGACATTATCAATGAATGGACAAGCCTCGTTAAGGAACAACCAGAGAAAGAGAAGGATCAAAAACTCGTTTGGAAACTATTTGTGGACGGGGCATCAAATGAGCTGGGAGCTAGAGCAGGGTACATCATAATCACGCACGATGGGCATAGCTCACATTATGCAATAAAGCTAGGGTTTGCCACCCGTAGCTAAATATGAATCGATGGTTGCAGGATTGACTGGCCTTGCAACTTAGAATCCCATGGATTCAAATCTTTAGCAACTCTCAACTAATGGTGAATCAGATAAAATAGATATATCAGATTAAAGATGCCAAACTAGCCCTATATGTTAAGAAGGTGCTAAAAATGATTGCCTTATTTGAAGATTTTTCTATACATCAAGTTCTAAGAAAAGAAATCTCTCAGGTGGATTCATTAGCAAAATTGGCTAGCTCAAGGAGAGCTCTAGAAACTCGCATTGTGCTAGTAAGATATGAAGCAAATCCCAACATTGAAGAGGAAATGCCTGAACCAGAGAAGGAACTACTAGTCTTAACTAGATCTCAAGCCAAAACGCAAGAGAAAAAAGGAAGAGAAATTAGTGAAGAAATTCCATATGAGAAGCCCAATCATCCAAAGTCCAACAGTTGTTATGATAACACTTGGATGACACCTATTGTAGAATATCTTACTAGTGGGATATTACCATCTGACAAAATGGATGCCAGGAAAATGATGGTGATAGACTCCAACTTTCACGATGATGGATGGAATTTCTTTATAAGAAAGGATATGCCCTTCCTTACTTAAGATGTATGAGTTTGGAGGATAGGACGAAATTATTGGTGGAAGCACACGAAATTTTTTACGGAGACTATTCCAACTGGGTAAAGTTGGCTAAGAAAATATGAAACAAGCTTTCTATTGGCCTCGAATGGCAGGTCAAGCTATTGAGTATGTAAAGAAATGTGGAAGATGCCAAAAATACTCAAAGATTCCATGTTTACCACCAAGTCAATTAACATCGATCTCTAGTCCATGGCCCTTCGATATATGGGAAATTGACCTAATTGGGCCATTACCAATTTCCAAAGGAGGAGTAAAATATGCTCTAGTGGCCATTGATTACTTTACTATATGGGTAGAAGCAAAACCACTCTCCAAAATCACTTCTCGGAAAGTGCTTAGATTCGTCATTAAAAGCATAATTACCAGATTCAGGATCCTTTATAATAGTATATTTGATAATGGAACGCAATTTGAAAGTGAAGAGTTTTTTTATTTTTCCATAGGAACGGGATTATCAAAAGCTTTTCTTCCATGGCACATCTAAAGGCTAATGGAGCAATTGAGGCGGCAAATAGGACTATTAAGGCTATCTTGAAAAATCGATTAAATAAAACCAAAGGAAATTAGGTAGAAGAATTGCCACTTGTACTCTGGGCCTATCGTATATTCACTAGAACTGCAATGGTCATACCCCATATTCTCTAACATATGGGTGTGAAGCAATGTTGCCATTTGAAATTGAGGTACCCTCACATTGAAGAATCGCATATGCATTTGATCCAAACCAAGAAGTGAAGAAAGAATTATTGGATTTAATACATGAGCTAAGAATGAAGCTGTTATTCAGACTGCAGAATATCAGAGGAGAATCTCGAAATACTAAAACTCAAAAGTAAAAACAAGCATTTCAAGAGGGAGATTTAATACTCCGAAGGGTGATGGAAAACATAAAAAATCCTATAGATGGACTGCTAGGACCAAACTAGGAGGGTCCCCTAATTGTATGTAAAGTAATTTCTCCTGGAGCTTACAAGTTATGTCGACCAAATGACAATATATTCGTAGAATGTAGAATTCGAAACATTTGCCACCATATTTTCTCACAATGAACGAACAAAGCACCTCTTCCTTAAGAAAAGTCTACATGGTTGGGAGTAAAATTCTCCTTGAATTTGGAAACTACCTTAAATAGTCAAAAGCCTTTGTCCGCGCCAAGATGGCCAGGTCAAAGTGCCTCCTGGAGGGAGGTTAGAGTAAGCCTTTATCCACGCCACGCTATGGCAAGGTTAAAGCATCAAAAAGCCCTTCATCACGCCACACTATTGCTAGATCAAGGTTCTCCCTAGAGGGGGGACGTAGTAAGCCCTTGGTCCTTCCACGCTATGGCCTGGCCAAGGCACCGAATAAGCCTTTAGCCTCGCGATGCTATGGCTAGGCTAGAGCACCTCCTAGAAGGAGGACAGAGTAAGCCCTTAGTCCCACCACGCTATGACCTATCCAAGGCACCGAACAAGCCTTCAGTCATAACTATAAGGCCTGGTTGGAGCGCCTCCTGGAGGGAGGTTGGGTAAGTCCTTGGGTCCTGCTTATGGATAAGCTAACCAAACGCACCAGAAAATAATGGACTGGGACGTCCAAGCCTAAGAAGCGGCGCACCAAACAACAACATCATATGGATCCTAAAAGATGGCACATGTCAAAGTAATCAAAATTCAAAGAGTGGTGCAAAAATCTAGGTTTCGGGTCTCCTACGATTGATTTCTAGTTTTCACTTTTACCCAAATTTGGGTTTCAAGTCTCTTGCCATTGATTTATGGACTTTATTTATTAATGCCTGAATCTAGGATATGGGACCTTTATCATAGATTTCTAGTCTTCTATTAATTCCTGGGTCTATCTTACTAACACCCGAACCTGGGTTTCAGACCTTCTATTATTTTCAGATAAGGATTTTGGACTCAAACTATTTGTTCCTAAAAGAGGATTCCTTGTTTTCTATGACTTATTTCTAGATTATGATCTCGGGACTTTTCTTATCAAATGATTATTTTTGGTCTTTCATCGGTTATTTTCGAAAGAGGATTTTTGAACTTCTATTATTTATCTCCAAACGAGGAATCCTGGTTTTTTATGGCTTATTTCCAAATGATGATAATTTTTGGACTTTTATTAACAAATTATCACTAGAAGAAGACTTCTGAACTTCAATTATTGATGTCGGATATAAACTATATGCCCGATCTTCAATTAATATCACAAGGGTTTAATTTTTGGACTTCTTTCATTATTCCCAAAATTGGATATTGGGGCTCCTATCATTATTTCCAGACAAGGATTTTGATCTTCAATCATTTCTAACTGTGGGTTTCTTATCGTATGTTAACTCCGGTTGATGGTCTATTTATCTCCGTTATTTTTAGATTTAGAATTCGTAAATTCTAAAAATGATAATATTGTCATCAATCATATTACGGACAAAACACTGAACATATTTTATTGAATTTTGAACCAAAAATAAAAAAAGTTACGTACTTTAAACTTTGTAGGGAAATAAAGTCATTCAAGATGGAATAATGCAGAAGGAAAGTTATTAGATTTTTGTCCTAAAGAACAAAAGCTTCTTTCATACAAGTGGGGGCAAAGTGGGGGCAAAATGTTAACCACAAACCTCACTTGAGGACAGAAGCATGAAAGATGGCCCATAAAAGTGTTGAAAACGCTTCACAAAAATTAAAAAGAAGGGTGTCGAAGGCATTGAAGTAGCTTTCGAAGAAATTAGGTTGGTGCCGCAAGCGCTTGATACACCTACAAGTATTGAGTGAAATAAGAGATTTCGAAGGAGTCGAAAGAGTGGCAAGGCTACCCTTCCATCTTGGTTAATCCTTTCGACGTAGTTGATTCCACATATATAAAGGAGTCTTATATGAGTTCGAAGCACTTTTCGAAAGTATCAAGTAACAAGCTCGCATACAAGAACCAAATACTTCAAAATGCCATTGTTAATTTTCCACACAGGGACATTTTACCAATGTGTACCTTTTGAAAGCAAAGACATGCCTTTCTAAATGGTTGGGTCCTTCCGCAAGCATAAAGAAAGCTTTACATGATACCAAGTGACCTTTTGCAATGATCCTCTTGTTGCCACAAGTTCTTTTAAAACCATTCAAAAGCACTTCCTCACTCACTGAAGTAATCACACATTTGATTAGCACCAAACCAAAGCGACCATAGAGAGGTTTCGGAAGAGAAGAAGGGATTGGGTGTGCTTCCGCTTATATCCAAATAACGCAATATATGGAACCTTTCCCCTTTCGCTACTAAAAGAAGCATACCTCTTGAAGGTGTCGAAAGGTCTGCACGTACATGAAAGTATTGTTGAGGAATGTTGGAATAATATCTGTTGTTAATGTACCTTTGGTGGAGGTGAAAGGACCAATTCAAGCGCAATAAGGGATTAGATATCTGCCTTTGAAGCTATGAAAGTGAAAGGATGAAGACGACGGGATGGGCGTGAAAGGTTGGAAGAGAGACCTTTCAATAGCTTTGAAAGGATGGAAGCGGAAGGGGTCAAATCCGCATCTATAAATAAGACCCTAGGGATCCATGTTGGGGACTGAATTTTGAATTTTGGAATTTTTTTTCTTATTGGAGAGCAAAATCAAATTCTTTTAACCCTAGATCAATTTGGAAAAATATTCTCGTACTTGCAATCCAATTTAGATAAATAAAAAAGAGTGGTTGCATGGATCCAATATTGGTTTCAAATATGAGGAAGATCATTTTGGATATTAGCATGACTAACGATCAATTGCACATGATGCTCACTTATTTTCTTAACCCTATTTCACTTATGCAATGCTTTGGAGTCTATTTGGATATGTTGATTTTGAATCATATTATCTTCACGTTTCATGATATGAAATATCAAATTGACGTGAAGATGATAATTCAATATTGACAGGTCAATTAAATTTGTATCATCTTTCTAAGAAAAGATTCCATAACATATTGAGTTTAAATCTTATTTGTTATATGAGTTGTATACTAAGTCCTTTAGAGAAAATAAAGGTCCTCTCTACTCCTTTGAAAGGAGTCTCGAAGGGACTCATTGTATGATTATCAAATTATATTTGTTGGAAGGACTCCTCCGAAAGCCACTTGGATACTCCAAAACAAATATCCCTTACAAAGGAACCTTCACCATGACAGAGGAACCTGAGCTTTCGAAAGGGTTCTTCCTTTAAAGGTGTAGTGGCCTTTTCGATTAAAAAATGGTTTTGAATGAGTTGTTTATTTCTTAAACTTTGCTTCAAAATGTTGACTAGATTTCTTGTTAACAATTAACATCTTCAAAGAGGCATATCTCAAAGATATGTAGTCCCCATCAACTCATTCGAAAGGGGTTTTGAAGGGATTGGTCATTCTTTAAGTTTTACATTGAGGTGTTAACAAAATCTCATGTTAACATCACTGTCTTAGGTGACGATTTACCTCTTTCGTCCAATGCGTTGGGTTAGCTATCTCAAGCAGAACTAAAGACTTACCTGACCTTCCTCCAAGAAGCGCTTCAGTCAGGCCTTATAGGTGGAGCAAACTTGTTTGGTCTTTGGACAGGCTATCTTAGGTGGAGGCTTACTCCATCCACCCTCTAGGAGGCACTCCAAACAGGCCATTTAGGCGGGATCGAAGACTTGCAAATGCTTTGGTCGGTCTGTTTTCAGACGAGACCAAAGGCTTATTCTGACCTCGCTCCAGGAGGTCTTTGACCAAGCCCATATGGCGGGATCAAAGGCTTTATTCACCCATTATTACCTTATAAGAAATGAGTTAGGCTTTTCCTTTATTTTAGAAGATTCTCACTACTTTCTATGATTAATCCAATAAATATACTTGTTTCCTTTTCTTTACTCATCTACTATTGAGAAGTATGGCTTTAAATGTTAGGTGTTCCGTGTTCTCACTATTACGTTGCTATCAAGTTTGTAACAACCCAGAATTTCAGTCATTTGAAATTCGTATATTTAATTAATTTTAAATATTTAAAAGTTAAGTTTATAAGCTGAATAAATAATATTTCGAATATAGTGGTTTAATTGGATAACTAAATTGTTAATTGAATATTTGAAATTGCAGAAATAATAGAAAATTGAATTTAACGTGAATGAAAATGTTTTATAAAGTTGATATAAATTCTATTTGAATTATAATGATGATTAGAGAACTGTTAAAATTGAATTAAAAGTTGATTTGCAGAAATTGAATATTTTAATATTTAATTGACGAGTGAAAATAGTCATTTTTCAAACAGTCTCGGATTTCTACGAAACTAGTTTCATTGGATTCGTACTGTTATATTATTGTAAGATTTCAAATTTTGTGCCAATCGGATTTATAGTTTGTCCGATGCAAGCTAAAACGCGTAGAAATCATGTTTAAGTGAATTTAAAATTTAAATAAGTCGATTTGAAAACCTATCTTTCAAATACGATCGAATTGGCTCTCGATATATATTCCACGCGTTTGGAATAGGGGTAAAACATTATAAACGCTAGGCGGCATGCTTCGTTTGGAGTTTGAAAAAAAAATCGGATGAATAGTGTCGAGAAATTTTCTATAAAAGGCCACAAAATTTTCTTATTTTCACAATTCTAGGGTTAGAAACCCTAGCCGCCGGCCCTAATCATTTCAATGGCCGAAAATCATTTGTTTCTTCCTCGATTTTCTTCCGATCCACCAACAATTAGAAAAAACATTCAACTACGAAGTTATAGAGCATCGCGAGAGCTTCGATATGAATGGCTACGATCGGTTTTGAGTGAATGGGTCGACGGCTATTTTCACTTGAACGTCCAATGTTCAAGCACGGATATGGTGGTGAGATGACAACCGAGCTCCACAATATTTTGGCCGATGGTGGCGCTCGCATAGGGCCTTGGAGTGGTGGTTCTCAATTTGTGTGAAATCGATCGGCGGGGTCACAAAAATTCGATGGAAGAAGGCGGCAATGGGTTACGTGCGTGCGTGATAACCTGGAGAGGGGAGAAGAAAGAAGTAGCGGCCCAAATCCTCTCAACTGAAATCGACGGCTATGATACTAGGGTTAGAAAATAAAAATAGAAATTGAATTAATTATATTTAAAATTTGTATAATCTTTAAAACTGTATAACTTATTCATACGAGGTCGAAAATTGACGAAACAAATTGCGTTGGGTCCGTATGGACGAAAACTACACGATGGAGCTGGTTTGGAGTTGATTGGAGTTAGTGTGAATTTTGGATAAAATTAAACGGTCGTTTAATTTTATTCGGAACAAAACAATACAACTGCTATTGAACGCAATGTGAGTACAACTCACTCTTTCTGACTCGCTGATATTTTTATATAAGTGAGAAATAATTTATTATATAATGATTGATGATTGTTTAGATGATATATGATATATTTATTGATATTTGGATATATACCTGTCTAGTGGAGCAGATGACCCTATACGCTTCCGTGTATGAGCGAATGACCCTTTGTACGCGCGTCTACCTTGAAGCGGACATTGTACACATATTCTAATATGTATATTTGTTGCAGGTGACAGGTTGGAGGGATCCAACTGGATTCCTCAACAGTATTGATTTATTTACAGATATTGTGATATATGTTGTTATCATATGATATATGATGTTTTGGATGCCGTAATTGATGTATTTGGTGTTGTTGCAGCATTGGGCCTATTTTTGGAATTTTAAAAATGTTAAAGTAACAATTTCGAATTTAAAAGAATTTTAAAAGTGATTTTGAAAATAAATGTTTTATTGAATTTTTGCATCGTTAAGAATTGATTTATTTTGAATAAATAAATGTGATAATTTTTATGTTATAAAAATTATGATGTTTTGGGAAATATAATTGAAATTACGATTTTTGTGAACTAAAACCAGAATATGATTTTTGGAATGTGAAGTTAACTATTTTGTAAAATGGTTTATGTAGGAGATTTATAAAATTGATATTTTATAAACTAAAATAGTAGAATTATAAAACGAATTTTATAATTGTTAAAATGAAGTTATAAATGGAGTTTATAAGTGAATAAGATTTATAGTTATGAAGTTATAAAATAAATAAATTTTTAAAATAAATGATTTATAAGTAATTAACTTATAAATTGGATTTTGGCATGTAATTAAGTTATTAAACGTAATTGATTTATAAAGGAATTTTATATATTGAAGTTTTTATAAAATAGAAATGGAATTTATAAACATTGTTTTATAAATTCGAAATCAATTGAATTTGATAAGTTAAACATAGAAGTTTATTAAAGGAGATAAATCCACGATTTTGGACAGTGGATAATTCTTTAATAAAGGTGTAGAAATATTGGATTTGATAAACGATTTATATTCATGATTTTGGACAGTGAATAATATATTAAATAAATGTTTTGAAAAGTGATATTTTTAAATGGAGTAGAACGATTTGAAGATGTTTTAAATGTATCAAATATCGAATACATAGATTTCAACATTTATTGTTGAAATAGACGTTTTCGAGATATAAGGAAATGATGGACTATAACACTGTTGTTATAGTAAATGATTTTCGAAAGGAAATATTTTTTTATAGTATTAGGATTTATATATCTATCTTATCTTCGAATCCCTATACTATTGATTTTGGGTTGTCGTAACGATGTTTTACGCAATATTCGTTTTGACCCAAATAAAAGATGTTTAAGAGAACGGTTTTCTTAAAGAATAAAATATATACTTAATTCTGGTTTAAGTATATGGAATATTTTCTAGGTGTTGAAAATAAATTGATTTGTGAATTACTTATTGTTAAATAAGTATTTGGAAATGTTTTCCAATATAGAAGTTGAAATGGTTTTGAAGATATATCTTTTTAAAGATAATTTGAAGTGGATATTTGGCAAGTGATTTAATTAATAAAAGATTAATTAAAAGGCCTAATGATTGTATATGGTGCTAAATATTTGTTTGTTTGTTTTGATAGTTACATAATCAACTATCAAACTTTGCCAAATTTTAGTTCCTCGACTTGATGTGGGAACTATTTAGTTGTACACTTGGTACGCAGCCTTCTGTGTAGGCTTGATTATCGTTTGTATTGAGGATGTTGATTCGTATAGTGCGGAGTATTACTCCAATCCATCGAGCTTCCTTCTTGGCCCGAAGGATAGCAAGTTGAAAGTTGGAGACGTGATAAGTCTATAAGACTTAGTTTTTGTGTGAGGTTCAGAAATGCTTTTCGTTGTTGGTGCGAAGAGATCGGGATCAGATTTATCTGAAAACCACTTCGGACCAATGTATATGCGATGATTGTGCAGGTTGCTTGTGATGATATTGATATTCCAGAGTTTCATAGTGGGGGACTGCTTGTTGATCGTTTGGGGTTAGAATTCCAATATGCATCCAGTAGCAGTGGTCTCTTCATTATGAAATATCCAATGCGAGGACTATTCGCTACTAATCCTAGGGATTTCCCTACAGGATGTGGTAGGAAAGTACCTACAGTTTGTCCTATTCCTAAACAACTGGTATGGATGTTTGTCTGACATTGCATTTCTATAGATTATGTACTTTGGTTTTTACAAACGTACATCAGTGGTGGCGGAGAAGGCAATTTCTCTTAACTAAACACCCTGAGCTTAAGGGTTGTATTTTTGTGGAAGGCAATTAGTAGTCAATGAAAATGGCCGTGTGGCATTCTAAGTGATGTGATATGTGACTGTGAAAGGTAATCGTTACCTCGTTAGGCCTCATCAACCGAAAATGACCAAAACATGGTTAGATGCAGCAGGGCTATGTGGGTCATTCCCATTAGGATATGATCATCCTCTTCTAGATATATCTTTACGCACTATGACGTCGTGTATCTGATTATGTGGTTTGTATGCTTAGAGATCCTACGGTAAAGGTCGGTAACGACCAGAGGATGATATATTCGGTACCATCTAGTTATAGAGGTGGGACGGTCTTGTGTTGGTAGAGGATCCTTTGTGATGGTCCTCGATACATTTTTCTAGAGATGTACTACCGGAAGTTAGTCCCTTCACTTGGTCATTTGTATGGAAATCTAAAACCCACTACGAGCTGCGATTTTGTTTGTAAAGGCGTAATGAATAGCCTCGAAATGCTATAGGGTAACCATTTCGGCTATGATTAATATTATTTGTATATATTAGAAAATAGTATAATATAAGAGGATTTGATATGAAAGAAATGTTTTAGTTATCGTAAGGTAAAAACATGTCCGTGTTTATGTGTGGGCGTGTCTTACGAGATACTTTTGTTTTGATAAAGAAAAAGTTTTGGTAACTTAATAAATTCAGTTGAGTATGTTTCTCACGTTGGTTTACCAGACTGGTCCGGCGTTCTTCCCTTTCAATGCTCGGGTCAGACCGAGTATATATACAGGTCTAGATTTGATGCCTTTGGAGCTTCAGCAGGAGAGCTGGAGATCTTCATTTCGTATATGCGTATCTGTTTTGATTATTGATTATCTATTGTGTTTAGTTTTTGTTTTAAATTATCGGCATTTGTAAGGACAGGTTATTATAACTATTCAGGCTGATAACTATTGATTGATTGTTGGACTCTGATTGGTGTGTATATATATACAGTTTCTATTTTGTAAAGATCATTGATATGATGTTATATATTTCCCGCCGCGATGTGGGATTCTGTATTGTTCTGTTTGGTTCTATCTTCTCTCTTTCTTCTCTTCTCCTCTTCTCTCTTCTTTTCTTTCTCTTGACTTTACGTCAGTTTGTGCTTTTCGGGTCGTACATATGTGATCATTGTTGATTCAAAGGGTACGGATTTGCGGGTCATCACAAAGTTGGCATAATCAATAGGTCCCTTTTAGGATTACTTTGTTAATGATAACATGTCCTTCCCAGTTAGGCCTAAGCGGTCCATCCATTGGATTCTTAGTTTTTGCCATAAACTTTCAAAGTACTAAATCTCCTATTTGAAATGATCTTTCTCTCACTTTGGAGTTGTAATATTTTGATATCTTTCTATGATATTCAGCTATCCATATGGCTGCTTTATCCCTTTATTCATTAATCAAGTCTAAAGATTCTCTTTTCAATTCTAGATTTGGATTAAATGCATATGAAATCCTTCGATGTGGGGGTACTTCAACCTCGATTGGAAGCATGGGTCCATATCCATATGTTAAAGGGAATGGGGTATGTCTCGTTGCAGTTTTAGCAAAAGTTCTATATGCTCATACACAAGAGGTAGTTATGCTACCCAATTTCTTTTTGCTTTGTCCAACCATTTCTTTAGGACAGTCTTAATGATCCTATTGGCAATTGCAATGGCTTCACTAGCCTTAAGATGTGCTATAGATTGAAAGCTTTATTTCTATTGCAGAATCGGGTAAATTCATCACTTTCAAACTGAGTTCTATCGTCGGATATGATCTTGTGTAGAATTCCAAACCTGGTAACAATATTCTTGATTATGAATTTAAGCACCTTTCCAATGTGATATTTGGTAGCGGTTTCGCTTCTACACATTTGGTAAAATAATCAATTGCTATCACTACAAATTTAGCTCCTCCTTTGGATATAGGAGTGGTCTTATCAAATAGATTCCCCATGCATCGAAAGGCTATGCACTTGAGATCGCAATCAACACTTGGTGGAAAGTGTAGGATTTTAGAGAACTTTTGGCATTTTTCACATTTATTCACACAATCTTTGCATGGTTAGTCATTTGAGGCCAATAGAAGCCTTGTCATAACCTTTTTGGTTAGCTTTATGCCATTATAATGGTCCCTATAGAAACCTTCATGAGCTTCTCTCAATAGTTTTGCTCCTTTTTCTGGGCTAACGCATCCTAAGTAAGGGAGTGTGTACCCTTTCTTATAAAGTATTCCATTGGCCATAATAAAGTTTGCTTGATGTTTTATTCATCTTGCCTCCTTATCTACTGGAAATTTCTCTTTTGTCAAATATTCAACGATAGATGTCATCCAATTATTCTTGTATTGATCATTAGTTTCTGTATGAGAGGACTTTTCTTGAAGGATTCCATTTCCATTTTCCCTTTTCTTATGTATTAGGGCTTAAGATCTGGTCAATATAAGGACTTATTTTCTAGTCCGGGGCCTTTTCCCTTAATATTAGTATTTGATTAGTAGAATACTGGCATAATTTGAGTTTCTAGCGCTCCTTGTGAGCTGGCAAACTTGGACGAAGAATCGTCCAGGGAATTCTTTCCTCTCGGTACTTGGTGTATCGAGAAATCCTCGAATTGGGTCAATATTTTCAACATTTTCTTGACATATAAGACCAACTTAGCATTCTTTGTTTGATATGTTTGGTTCAACTGATTTGCTATTAATTGTGAGTCACTGAAGATCTGTATTCTAAGAATATTCAACTAAAAGGCTAGGGTGAGACTTGCTACCATTGGCTCATATTTTGCCACACTATTAGTAGTCAGAAATCCTAATTTCATTGCATAGTGTAAACAGTGCTCGCTAGGGCTAATAATCACATATCATGTTCCAACCCTTTATTTGTTTGAAGCTCCATATATGAATAATTGCCACCTAGGGTTTACATTTTTTTCTTTTTTTGATTGCTCATTGATGAATCCCATACATTTATTAACTAAATCGCCTAGAGTTTGTCCTTTAATTGCCACTCGTGGTAGAAATTCAATATCATGCTAACTATGTTCTATTCCTCATTTTACTAATCTTCCCGAGGCTTCAGGTTCACTGAAGACTTATTTGAGTAGAAAGTTGGTTAAAACCTTAACTGGATGGGCTTGAAAGTAAGCTCTTAATTTTCATGCTGTGAGCATCAAACAATATGCTAGTTTTTCTATGACCGGATATCTGGTTTATGCATCTTTAAGTCTTTTTCTTGTATAGTACACTAGAAGCTAAGTTCCCTTCTCTTCTCTTATTAGAACAGAGTTAATTGCATGTTTTGAAACTGCCATATAAAAATAAATGTTTTCCCCTTCTATAAGGCTGGATAAAATATGTGGTTTCTTAAGATGATCTTTTAGTTCCTTAAAGGCTTTCTGACAATCCTCTCTCCATTTGAAGTTTTTCTTCTTTTTAATCACATTGAAGAATGCGATGCATTTATTGGTGACCTTGGAAATGAACCTATTCAATGCCGCAACTCTTCCATTTAAGCCCATTACATCTTTACATGTCTTATGCTTCGCCATGTCTTTAATAGCTTGAATCTGATCAAGGTTAGCTTCTATTCTGCGAGCACTAACAATATACCCCAAGAATTTTCCGAACTAGATTCTGAAAGAACATTTCTATAGGTTGAGCTTCATCAGATATTTCTGCAATATCTCAAACATCTCTTCAAGATTGCTTCGATGGTTGCTTTCTTCTTGATATTTAACCAGCATATCATCTATGTAAATTTCCATGTTACGGCCGATCTTTTCTCTAAACATTGGATTTACCTACCTTTGGTAGGTGGATTTGGAATTCTTTAATCTGAATGACATTACTTTATTGACATTACTTTATAACAATATGTTCCCAAGTCTATTATGAAGCTTGTGTTCTCCTCATCTGGCTTGAACATCGAAATTTGATTGTACATGAAGTATGCATCCATGAAAGATAAGAGTTTGTGTCCATTTGTTGCGTCGACCAATTGGTCTATTTTTAGAAGGTGGTAACAGTCTTTGGGAATGTCTTATTCAAATTAGTATAATCAACACATGTCCTCCATTTTCCATTATGCTTTTTGGCTAATACTGGATTGGCCAACCATTTTGGATAAAGCACTTCCCTAATGAATCCATTTTGAGCAACCCTTTGACCTCCTCTTTCAAACCATTAACTCTTTGTCGAATTTTTCTTATTTTACTGAATGGTTGTAATACTTGGGTTTATGTATAAGACATGACACATGATGGTTGGATTTATCCCAACCATATCTGAATGGGCCTAGGCGACCACGTCTTTGGATTAAATAAATAGGACTAACTCCCCTTTGATTTTGCCTTCTTGCTATTTCCTAATATTTATTATTTGGCCAACTAGATCTAGTCATATCTCTACAGTTGGTGGGCTTTACCCTCTCCTACTCATCTCTATAATCTAACTCAGTGATGATTTCTTCAGTATCTACTTCTTCTTCTACCAAACTTGGTTCCTTCCTATTTTGTTTCTTTTCAAAAAAGTTAGATCTTCTTAATGCCTGCTTAGCTTTCCCAATGGTCTCTACTATTGCCTTGGATGACTGTCTTAAAGGACCTTCATCCCAGGGCCTTTTGATTTCAATCATGATCGACTCAATTTTCTCTGAGTCATAGCAACAAAGATTATTTCGTTTATATTGAGAAATAGCGGAAAAGTATAATTCCCAAGAGCTAAATTGATCTCCTCTCGCTGTTCCCCATCCTATCTTGGTCAAGAACTTCACCATCAGATATTTTTGTGAAACAAAAGCATTAACCTCATCCAAAGCTGGCCTCTCAAAGAAGGCATTGTAGTAAGAAGGTTGGTCCATAATAACGAATAGAGTCTGAAGGTCTTATAATGCAGTGTAATTTCCATCTATACCGGAAGCTTTATTTGCCCTATGGGAGTTTATCCTTTGTTATTGAACCCAAAAATGGGCTAAAAGCTTGGCTTTAGCTTTTCTTTTGGGATCCTCATTTGATCGAAGGTATGTTTGAAAATCACATTGACTACACTTCCAATATCCACAAGAATTTTAGTAACCATAGAAAGTTTGATTTACGCAGCTATCATAAGCGGGTAGTTGTATGGATGACAGACCCCTCTTAGCTAGTGCAAGGTTATGGTTAGGTTGTGCATCTAGATCTAAAATTTGGGACTCTTGAGCAGCGGTTCTTCCTGGATAGAGAAAACCTCATCTCTTGCTTCTATAATATATCGGTTTTTGGCCCTTGTCATTTCTAGCTAAGTGCGAGCCTCCATGAATTACATTAGTTCGGTTGATGGGTGGAATGTAATCTGGCTGAGCATCATTTTCTACAAAGTTTGCAGTGTTTTTTGGGAGCCTTTGGTTGTGTTCATCAGGATGTGCAATTTTCTGGTTGTCCTTGATAAACTCCTGAAAGTGTCAAGAATGGATCATCCTCCAAATTATCCTTGCCAACATACAACGTTCATTCATCCTATACTTATTCGCCTTATGATAGGCATAGTAATCTACTCCTCTTCTTGGCTCAGGATTGTTCTTAGCTTTGTAGGAATCGAAAAAATGCCGCTTTCTTTTGCTTTAGCGAAGATGTAAGATATCGGCTTGTTCAGAGCAACAAAATTAGTCTTCGGGGCTTCCTTCCATCTTGGTTTCTTATTGTTGTGATTAAAGCCAGACTTTCTCATTTCTTTCTTCGGTTGAGACTTCTTCCAGACATGATACATTTGAACTACACGGATGTACTTATCAGCTTGAAAATAGAAGTCTTAGAGAACCTTGGATCCATGATGATAAAGCTCTCGCCAGAAAGGTGTCTGTTCCACTACACCAGAATCCTCATTTCGCAATGGCTTTAAGCCGTTGCAAAATAATTTCGCAACAGCTTTGAGCCGTTGCAAAATGGGCAGTGGTAAAAATTTCGCAATGGCTCAAAATCGTTGCTAAATATATTTTGCAACGGCTAAGGGCCGTTGCATAATATTCTTTAGCAACGGCTTATAGCCATTCCGGATTTTATTTTACAACCGCTTTTATCCGTTGTTAAATGTGGACGTATAACTGATGTTTTAAATATTAGCAACAGCTTTAATCCGTTGCTAATTACAATTTTTTTTAAAATTCGTTATTTCTTCTCTGCACCAGTGACAGTCATTTCATTATCATAATTAATACAAAAATTTGAAAATTTAACACTATCATAAAAGAAAGATTATTAAACCAAATATTTTTCATAGATTCAATACAAAAACCAAACATAACAAATGTTTGAATTATAATGTTCAACATCAACACATACCACTATATAGTTCAACAAGTATACATAACATACATACTACAACAGCGACATCATTACATAATACTACATGCATAGTACAATACATACGGTACATAACGTCTTCCTCCAATCGTCTAATGCTCCTGCCCGCATAAGTTTCATGCCTGCACAAAACAAGAAATTGATGTTTGTTTATAAAGAGGTCAAATATCATATGTTTGTTTAAACTTCTTATTTTTCTAAATAATGTAGTTCAGCTAAAATAGCAGAAAAACAAGTGGATTAAACCCACACTAGAAATATGGTCAACCACGTGCATACCCCTATCACATCAAGATTTCCTTTATCTCTCCAAATGTCGACATCGTCTCATCTCTTATATCTGGCACGCTACGTACTTCACCATATGGCATGCTACATTCAACTCCCTGTCAGTTACCTTCCACAAAATCATCACCTAAATAGTTACACATCCAACCACTGCATGTATGCATGTGCAATCTAATGCTAATGCACATACAATTAATGCTGATACCATTACATGAAAACCCAAAGAAGTAACCAACAACATCTCTACCCCCCTTTAACCCACCACTTTAACCACCTAACTCCTGCCTTACCACCGGTGCTCCACATCCTCCTCTACTCCACACTTCAATCAGCATAACCTTTCCCACTGCCTCACCACTGATCAAAACCATTCAACCAAGCAACCACTTCATTTCTTCCATCACATACTTCAATAGTTTACCTTTACTTCACAAAAAAATCTCACAACAACAACGTACACATACAAACTGCCTACACATCTTCCTTGCCTCTGCAATTCCTTCTCTGACCAACATCTCATCACAACAACCTGTATCAATATCTACCATACTATCCCACCCTTGCATACTATCAACATACTTCATAATATGACTGTTGCACATCAAACCATTCATTAACATCACCAGTCCTCTTCAAACCTCTCCTTGAACCTCTCTGCCATCATTGAGAAGCATCAACTCTACTGACATACCTTCTTTCAACACAAGCCACTTCTCTGCCTTGAGCAAACTGCATCACTTCTTCTACAGCCATCAACCTGTTTCATCAACTGCTGCTCCAACACCAACTTCATCAATACTATTTCATAACCTCCACTACCTACCCCTACCACCTCCAACACCCTCCTCTACATCATCAACCTTAACATCATCATCAACTACGTCTCAAACTAACCAAACAGTAAACCTCCCTTTCCAATCACTCCCGCCACCACACATCATGCCCTGCTCCTCCACCAATAATTCTCTAATACCCAAACTTCGAACATACTTGAGAAGCAATTGCCTCAGCCCCCAATTCTTTGAACTGAACCCTCAAACCAATTCAATCGCCAAAACACCACCAACCGGAGCAGCAACCCAAACCTGAATTAACAAATCAAATTGCAACTCAACTCCTACATCCATCTACTTTGGGTTTTCTTGGCCCAATAGATTTCCAGAAACCACAACTAAATTCCCAAATTAATAACCAACCCAGCCCACAGTCTACAACTGGTTTTATTAATTCTACAACTTATTTTCAATAGTAATGTGAACAAAAAAAATAATGCAATAGGAAAGAAAACTGTGATGTAAATGTGTGATGTAAACGCAATGTGCAAATGTATTTTTTTATAATGTTATGGAAATGCACAAGTTATAAACAAATGCAGCAAAGAACTGAGATTACAAAGAGTGATGAAAAATGAAAACTGAGAAATGCAGTGTGCAATGCAGTTCAAAAAAATTTAATGGTGAAGAACAATGCAATCTTCAAATGAATGAAAGAATAGTGCAAATGACATAACAAAGGAAATCAACAGAACCTCTTAACTGGAAGAATAAGAGTCAACTGTTATTCTAGTATATATGTTATTGCATTACTTTTTGCATTTCAATTGTTTTAATTTGAAACATTTGTATCATCTTTACGTAATAGCCCTATATATGTTTGTTCAAAATGTTCAATGTTAAGCATTTGCCAGTAATAAATAATAAGAACTTGTTTATTTCACAGTTTTATGATTATCTTGTTATTTTACCAACAGCAAGTGTACAACTTGAGTTGAAAACCTAAAACATACTGTATTAAAGCAAGGTGATGATTACTCATTTGTAGTTAAATGGTAAATTTAGTGCTTTTGGACAAATATCAGAGTTTATATAGCATAATGAAGACTCGAGTTCTCTACTCTCCACAATTTCATGCATATCTACAGCCAGGTTTAGAGTTTAAAACATTTTGAAATAAACAAACAAATATGCAAAAAGATTACTTGTAAAAATCAAAATTAAACCTTATATCAAAACTTACATTGCTCTGCTTTCCATAGGCAATCCATCGTACATAAACAAAAATTAAACAATACTCTTACCAGTTGGCTATGTTTCTTAAATTCATAATTAATTGGATTGTGAAGATATTACCTATGTTAGTTTTATCAATATTTTTTTACTATAGATGCATCATGAGGTCTGTATAAACACAAAGAGGAGTAAACAAGCCCGCAACGAAATATCTGAGAATGGGAAGCAAAGTAAATTTTGTGTTACCTCACGGATCAAGCTTTTCTAAATCAGAAAGGTATACAGAGAAAGCATCTTCAACCTGAAACAAATGTTAAAAACCTGAAACAAAGAACAGATCAGAGAATTATCCGATTTTGTAGAATTTTCAGTTTTGATATTAAGATGGGAGAATTCTGATATTAAGAACAGATCAGAGAACATATATAGGTTTCCATTCAGATTGAATTTATTGGATAATAATAATATATACCTGCTCCTGCGTCTAAAGATATCGAATTGAACTCTTTGGATGACACACATAACCACCGATTCCAACATCATCAAAGGTCATACATGAGGATAATTTTGTTTGGCTGTGGTCTCATCTGGTAATAGTATATTGTCCACAATCAACTTCTCATGTAGGAGGTACATGTTTTCCATGTATGATGAATGCTGTCAAATCTCTGCATACAAAACCTGTTGCAATGACTTCTAGATCAAAGTTCAACACTTCGCATTTTTGATTTTCCTGAACATGCGATATAAGCGGGTTAGCAGCATCGTCATTGTTCGACGTTCTTCCAACACTTTCATGATGTGTCCCACCACTTCCTCCTTCGTTGGAAGCAATGTCTGGCATCTGTTTCACATATCCTTTTAATATGTCGACCAATGTGTTCAATGTCCCCTTCATATTCTCCAATGAACCCTCCACCTTCTCCATCCTTGTTTCCAATCTATTTGAGTCTTGTTTACTCCTTCTGAGTTGTTTACGTGGAATAGTAGATGCTTTAACTTGTGTCTTTGGTATTATAGTTCCAACACTTCGAGTCCGGCCCCTTTTATCTTTGCCGAACGCTTGTGACAAGATGTCTTCATCCAATGGCATTTTTTTTCCCCGTCGTCATTGATTGTTTCCCTTGCTTTTGCAATTTTACCCCAAAATATGATAATACTTGAGATATTACGTGCATATAAGTTATAGGCCGATAAACCATGTAAACATATATGTCATAATAGTAAATCGTTTTTAATTTATCATCTAAAACAATATATTGTTTCACTTATAAAGTACGAAGAATTTAAATCTGATATGGTGCCATCCTTTTTTGTATGAGTTTTTCCCACACTTCAAGGCATATGATTTCTTTTCCTGGATTTTCAATTGCCTGCAACCGGAACATCGATTTTTCTTAACAGCAAAACTTTAATATGAATTTTTAAATAGCCTGTGTTTTAAATGGAGGCGGGCATTGCCTCGGTTCATAACTAAGGCAACATGGCCTCAGTTTTAAACTGGGGCACAACGGCCTCAGTTTAAACTGAGGTAGTCTCAATTTAAAACCGAGTCACAATGGCCTTAGTTTAAAACTGAGGCTGCAGTTGCCTTAGTTTAAAACCGAGGCAGACATGGCTTATATGCTTGTAAACAGCTGCAGTTATCAACTTGCTTGAAACCATTTAGAAATAATTTAAAGAATTTTGTCATATGTAAACAATTTTGTCATTTCTAGTGCTAAAAGCTTGCTCATGCCATATAAAAGATTACTTAAAGGGGAGAACTTGCAGAATTTAATGAAAAATTGTTGTATATGCTTTAACTTATTTTTTGTAACTCAGTTTTAATTTAAGGCCAACATAGCCTAGTTATCTCATAGGCAACAAATATAAACAACGAGCAATAACACTGCAATGATTGATGAACACGACAGTACAAAGTCCGTAACTTTACATATATTCTAGTCTGCACAAGAAAACTAATGATGCAACGAAATAACAAAAAATTAAAAATTTACCATTTTATGTTCTACTACGGCGTGACTTGTACGACCACTGTGATGAGTATATTTGTATTGTGATCTATTTTTTTGCCTAGCTCTCTTCTTTCGCGTGCGTCGGGTTTTGCTTCATTTTTCAAGAATCCATCCCAATTTTCTACGCTAACTTTTGGCGGACAGTTTTTCCTTCTAGCTTCATCATTATCAAATTTGTCGTAGTACCCTGTCCCCGATTCAATTTTGTATCTTCTAAATGATTCGCACATTTTTTTAAAATACAACTCTTTTGTATCCAACTCTAGCTCATAAAATGTCTGTATATATTGAATATAAAAATACGTTAAAAAGAAAATATATAAAAACTGTTAACACATTAGGAGGCTGGTATGTTCGATTGTGAGTTCTTGTTCTGACCGTATGGACCATTCAAGTTAAATGACAAATGTGAAGTATTGCAGTTTGAACGCATCTGTTCAACATATCCGTAAGGATTAAAAAAAAGATTGGATCATGTAAATACTTTTAGTCATGTACTAAGGCATGTTGGATCATTCTCCGCTTTTCTCTGTATTATTCTTTATACTTCTACCAGATTAAAAACTTTGGAAGTTCAATTGGAAAATTCATAAATCATGTCTATACAGATCACTAGTGCAGGGGAACAAAAATATATAATCAAAATATGTATCAGTATAGTCTAAAAAGTAAATAGAAACACGCTTTGTAGGTAGCTCGATCATAATCACTGTTTGGTACCTGCTTTTCTATGATGAGTTATTTGGATTTCGTCCAAAATTTGGTATAAATACCATCACATTTGCATTTTGATCAATATTCTAGAACAATAAATATATGGAAATGCACGTAATTTTATGTGTATATATTATTAAAATATTATGAAAAATGCTAAGTTTCTAACAGTGACATAATTAATCACCACGACATTCATTAAGTCTCTTAAATCACCATAACAGATCAAACTGTCAACAAGAAAACAATTGCCAACCCGTTTTTTATCTACTTGTTTACCGATGCTCAATAAATTTTCTAAGTAATAGAATGTTGCAGTATATACAATCTGAAAAGCATTTCTAATACCAACTGAAATAGATTATTCATTAGTGTGAAATTATAATTTTTTTTATTGGATTAGATAGGTGGAAATGATAAGATTAGTTGCCTTAAGATCATTTTTAATCTAAACCACACAAATGAAAATGAATTTCAAATTGTAGCTTTTTGGTCTACATATTTACAACTATATATGAGATTTAAGTAATTAGCTATAATAATTAAGAGAAGTTGATAAATTAGACCATTTCCATATCCTATGAGTTTGAACCTTCATATGAACCACAAGAATCACTCGTAAGCCTTTCGTCGTTAGCAACTACAAATCACTGATAATTCATAATTAATTGTTTATCCAGTGTTGGATGAAGCAGGAATCATCTTTTCACGTATATGATTAACTTATTATGTATCTTTATATAATTGTTATTCATGGATAAGTTAAATATCAGTTTGCAGTAAAGAATTATTGGGAAAAAAAAGAGAGAATGGCTTACCCACAATTTAGCCCAAACGTCATCTTTACATTTGTTGGGTACTTTATCCCAACTTTCATATGATACCGACACATGAATTCATGCCAATTTACCAAGTCCACTGCCTATTTTCCCAGCATTATCAGAAACTGGAGCATCATATGCATTTGTCTCAACTTTCTGGGGTTGTGAAGATGACGAATGCGCGACTGAATGGATCGACGTTTCTGTGGCTTCTGAAATTATTGCTGCAAGTATTCAGAAAGAAACATATATGAGTTCACAGCATAATAGTTCACAGCATATGTTATGCAAATAATATTTTCTAACATACTAGGTTGTTAGATGCCTTTCAAAGTCGAGTAGGATGCGACATAAATTATCACTTAAAGATACGACGTCAGAATAAATTTAGAAATGTAAGTTACTAATGAACAAGTGAAACAATTACAAAATAATTATTGTTTTGCCAACCTCTTGGCTCATTACAAATTACAAATTTAGAAATCTTAGCGAAAGCATACTGTATATAATATTTGCCAAGTTACTAATGTAAGTTACTAATGAACAAGTGAAACAATTACAATTACAAATTTAGAAATCTTAGCGGAAGCATACTGTATATAATATTTGCCCGGAAGTGCTTGCATTTCAGCAGTGGATATTTTAGCCAGTTACCATAGCTCGGTCTAAATAGCATACAAGGCATACTCTTTGCATATTGTTATCTAAAGCCACGTATTGATATGCATCGGTCTCATCACAGTATCTCAAGCAACTGTATAATATACAAGGCTATAAACATGAGGAACGACAAATATGCAGATAAAGAGGCAATATAGATTTCTTTAATGTAAACTATTTTTCTTTAATGTAAATTTCAAAATGATTATTCGTTAGTATTACAATAATATTTCATACCAACTCCACATATACTCCCATTCACATGGCAATTAATTAAGCAGATGCAGAAATGGGGAATGTTAGAACATCTTATCACAAATGTAGCAAATTTATATACACAGTTGAAACATCTGTTCTTCCGAGCATTCTCTCTAAAAGAAAACAGTTGCAAATGGTAGGCACTAATATTAATCTTTGTTTTGCCAACCAGTATCTAACCTTCGAAATAAATCTTTGAAACTCTATGGGCATCCAGACAAAAATATGGGAATAAAAGTTACTATTAGTTAAACTCTTTTATGAAGTTCCACTCTATAGAGAGAGTTCCACTTTCAAGAAAGCGTTCCACATCCATACATAGATACATACATACATCCATACATAGATACATACATATATACTAGTGCAAACCCATGCGTAGCACATAGAGTTGAATCTTATTGAGGATTTTTAATTAATTGTTTGAATACCATCCTTCTAAGCATAAGCAATCTCATAATTGTTTAAAAAATATAAATTAAAGATAAGGCTTGGTATATAATCACTTAGTGAAGAAAACTACCACATTTGATACATTAGGAAAATCATGGAACATCGTAGATAATAGTTGAGGAAAAAGTAATTTAAATTGAAATGTCTTAATATAAAATATCATAAATGTAAAATTTATATGCACACGCATGCGCACACATCACATACCCACATATATCCAAGCAACACACATTCAATATCCCATTTAATTGCATAAGTTTACATATTATATTAGGTGCAGTTCCACTTTGCATTATAAAAATATAAATAGTACAAGTTGCTTCAATTTATAGTATAATTTAACCTTAAAGTGAAAATAATAACAGCAGAGGCAAATAAGGAAGATAGAAAAGAAACACAAAAACCAAATTACTATGACCTTGCATGAAAATATAACAACTCACACATAACCTCCACACACGCACAAGTTGAAACAAACATGTGCACATACTATATTCACAGCTAAGTTAAGATTAATGGAAACGAATTTAACCAATTTGGTTGGTATAAGAAATAAAATGAGCATGTGAACTAAAGTCAAAGTTACTGTTTATGATCTTTAGCTTTATGAGCTGAAGTATGAAACTTTTGCAAGTCACAAAAGTAAATATAGAATAGATTAAGTATTCAAACATTACCCATAACAATATGTGACTATTACAGTATCATTATATTCTTATCAATTAGCTCGCCTGAATGATAATGAAAATGGAAATGTTATACGATGTAATGATAGAATTAATAAGATTATCGACATATTCCGTTGTCCATCACCACATGCAACACCATGTCTTTAAGTCATTTTATAGCCCTAAGCAAACAAATTTCTAAAATTTAGAATAATAATTAAATAGTGATACATGAAAAATTCTAAATTCATAATCAAAAAATTGTTAATTCAGCCACGTTTGAAATTCAACTCAATTCAATTGAGAAATACATCTAATATTAACATATGCATTTGGTAAGATCTTCTAATTTTTTGTTATCTTCAAAGGCTGATTGATAGACGGTAGGAAACTCAAGATCATCCACGATTATGTCAACCGCTTAGGTGTGTGTAAAACCACAAACCATCTGCTATTTTTTAAATCTTTTGAGTAGAACACTTGACTCGCTTCTGACGCAAGAATAAATGGCTCATTGTTCATCCTATCTTTGGTCTTCAATTTCCCTAAATTAATTGTAGTCAAGTTTGAAACAGGATCAATCTTTCAACCATTGACCTTGTCTTCGACCTTTACCCAATCACAATAAAAAACCATTTGTTTGAAGTCTATATAATCCAACTCAATTATCTCCTGAATAACTCCATAATATAGTGTTTCAGCTTTTGTATAATTTTTATCTTTCCCACTGGCTCTAAATTTTGTGATTGCTCTCATACATACACCGCTGTCTTGTGTTACCATTCGCTCTTCGTAATTTTTCGGGGAAAATGTAAACCCATTTACTTGGTACTTCATATAACTGCGCGCCTTGAACTTCGACCCATTCATAAGGCACCAAAGAGTTGAATCAACATCGTTTGTTTTCGCCAACTAAAAAAATAAAATATGTGAAAAGTATGATTAATAAGGTGTATGATACCTTTAAGTACGCGTGAAATATTAAATAAGCTTTAATATATACTTTGCCACGTAACCATAGAATAAAACTTTGACAATCTTCCACGGATGAAACCCCATTTCGAGATTGAGATTTAGTAATTTTCACATAGATGTTATACCTCCTGCAAAAAAAACATTTCAAAACATTTATATACTTACAATGGTGGAGATTCAAGAGTTATTTGTGAACTTACTTCTCCCATTCATCCAATCCATCATACTTATTGAGGACCCATCTACGAACTTGTTCAAACTACACCCAGGTTAAGGTTATGTATTTACCATTATCTAGAGGCATCTCACCAGCAAACTCATCATCCTCGTCTAAGAAAGCCTCACGAGTATGTTTACGTGTGCCATCACCTTCTTTTGGCATATACTCCATGCAGTAAAGACTAGCTTCCTGTACGATATATCCTTCTGCGATATATCCTTCTGCAATCCATCCTTCAACATATCTTTTGTTGCGGACGTATCATTTATATGTTTTCATCAACCTATGAATATAAATCGATTACAAATAACTAGTACCTATTTTAATCGAATGATGATGAACAAAACTAAGATTAGTAAATTACCGTTCAAAAGGATACATCCACCTATATCTATCAGGACCGCATATCAATGCTTCATCGGCTAAATGAACCATAAGGTGGATGCTGATGTCAAAAAATGCAGGGGGAAAATATTTTTCAAACATACAAATTGCTTCTACCAAACTAGTCTTTGCTTTTAAAATATGTTCTCTGTTGATCACCTTTGAGCATAAAATGTTAAAAAATAGACATATATGACGTACAACATTATGTAGATCTTTATGTTGTGGATAAGTATGCTGATGCAATACCGGAAGTAATTGCTGCATTATGACGTGGTAATCATGAGACTTCATATTCGTTAGTTCAGGAGGATTGATGTTCACATTGTTATTGAAGTTGGAAGAGAATTTGCTAGGCATTTTTAGGCTTTTCAAAATGGTGCAAAATCGTAGACTTTCGTCTTTGCTCAAGGTGAAAGTTGCATCTGGTATGATTACTTTATTTCTTTTAGGATCTTCCCTCACACACAATTTTTGTTTTATACCCATGTTTTTCAAATCCTTACGTGCATTGATGCCATCTTTTGACTTGTCTTTATGACCCATAATTGTGCTAATGAGATGCTCAGTGACATTCTTCTCTGTATGCATAACATCAATATCATGTCGGACCAAATTTGCTTTCCAATAGGCAAATCAAAGAGGATGGACCTCATATACCATGCAGGAACATTCTCAACTTCGTCTTCATCGGTTTTCTTTTTTCGTTTTCGACCGATTTTTAGTTTGTCTTTACCAACTTTCATCTTGATATTAGCTACCTTCTCTTCAACTTGATAACCAGTCAATGGCCGTGGAGGATGACGATATTCTTGTTTGTTATCAAAGTTTGTTTTTCGTCTCGAAACTTATGTTTGAAAGGAAGAAATCTTCGATGTCCCATGTAACACATCTTCTTACTTGCACGAAGATAGTAAGAACAAGTGTCTTCCCGCATATAGGACATGCAAAATAGCCATAAGTTGTGCATCCCGATAAAGTCCCAAGTGCAGGATGATCATGAATTGCCCACAACAACCTAGCTCTCATTGTAAACTCAGAATTATTAAATGAGTCAAATGCAGCGACTCCTTCCCATAACAGTTGTAACTCGTCTATCAACGGTTGCAAATAAACATCAATATCCTTTCCTGGTTGTTTTGGTCCAGAAATCAACAATGTCAACATTGAAAACTCTCTTTTCATGCACATGGATGGAGGAAGATTATACGGTACTATAACTACCGGCCAACAACTATAACGGTTGCTTAGAATGCATGTGGATTGAAACCATCCATTGCTAATCCAAGCGTGACATTTCGTGATTCAACAGAATGTTTTGTCAAAAGAATCTGCAGCTCGCCATTGAGAAGTATCACACGGGTGACGCATTACGTCTGAATTAGACTTGGCACGACCATGCCAAGTCATAGCATCTGCTATCCATGGTATAGTATACAACCTCCCCAGCCTAGGAACTAGAGGGAAATCTCTCAACGTATTTTGAGGTACTTTGGCAGCTCTTTTCTCTTCGTTGAATGTTGTTTTATATCTTGATTGTTTGCAAACTGGACAAAAAACTCTATTTGCGTCATCCTTCCAATAGAAAATGCAGTCATTAATGCATGCATCATAAGTTTTGTAATCCATACCAACTTGCTTAATCATCTTCTTCATGTCGTGATACTTTGATGGTAGTGTGTTACCTTCAGGAAGTAATTCCTTTATGAATTCTAGGAGTGCAGTCACACCATTGTCGAAAAAGCCATACTGGGTTGTCAAGTTATTCAGCTTGACGACGAAATACAATTTTGTTATCCCTTTTGGACATGAAGGATACAATGGCTATTTTGCATTATCAAAAATTGATTTATACTTCTTGCTTTGATTGGCCGCCAATCAACATCAACCGTAGGCAAATCCCTAATATTATCTGGCAACAAACTTCTAGGTTGAAATTGATAAAATCTATCAGCATCATTGACCAGATCTTCCATCCTAGGAAGTTCAGAGTCATCGGTACTTATGGCTTGACTAACATGTTGTTTTTGGTTCATTGCTGACTCTTCCCCATAAAAGTGCCAAACAGTATATGATTGGACAATTCCCCATCTAAGCAGTGAAAATGAATTTCATCTAATTTAATTTTCATTTTCATATTTTTGCACTGTGTGCAAGGACAAGAATAGATTTCCTTGTTGACACCATTTTCTACAACAAAATCAATAAACTTCTGCACTCCTTCCATATATCGTGGGGTTCTTTGATCGGCTTCTTTCATCCACTCTTTATCTATACTTGAAGACATATTGATCTGCCAACTAAAATATATACAACATTTTATAAACTTGAAAGTACGAGCAACTTAAAGAATAATTATACCTCTTACAGAACATGAGTCATTGTTTAAGGATATTGAGTCAGCTGAATATATTTTTTACTACTGTTTTATATGATAATTTTGATTATGGCCTATTAATGATGTTAAAATTCATTTATAATGATTAAAGACATTTTGATATTAAACCATTGCATAAAGTCAGTTGTAGCTGATTATTGGCTCCCAACACTTGTATGTTATGTTATTGTTATTATCCCTAGTTATGTGCACCAAGCAATAGGCTATACCACTTATGTGCATTGCACCTGGCATGTCTATAAGCGTATGTTAGGTGCCCGATGTCTAATCTGCTTTAATTAGTCGAGTATGTCATTTTATGAGCAAATCCATAAAGTAAAACATCAGTTATGTGCTGCAAGTCCCAGTTTGCTTTAAATATGCAAGTTTAATGTGAGTTTTATTCTCGGACATCACTGGATTTGATTTATGTGGACACTAGGTTTTAGTAAAAAAAACCTTAAACCTGACATAAAACACATTGAAAGAAAAATAGTAGCAAGCTAATTTTATTAGGTTATGTAGACACTAGGTTTTAGATAAAAATCCTCTCCTTTATCCCCTTTAACCAGCCAAAAGATCCTCTTTTCCATATGTGTTGCACGCTTTATTTTTACTTTACACCTCACTTTCTTTAGCAAAATAACTACTTTGCCCTCACACACAAATATCTATATAATACATCATCCATAACATCATCAATCTTTTATTTTGGAAAAATAAATGTATTTCATATTAATGATTTCCTATGTTTTTGGTATATGTAAAAGAAGTTTAAACAATTTTGACTTGGAAAATGTTGTTTATCGATAAAACGATTTTTGGGAACATTATCGATATTTTTTCGAAGCATTTATTTTTGCAGTTATTTTTCTAAAACAAACTTACCATTATTAGTTATAATTTAAAAGGGGGTTAATAAGGTTATTAAATCAATTTAACAACATTTACTCTACGACTCAAATATTTAAATAATTTAGATATTTAAATATGAAGCGTCCTCAATTTTGGATCATTACATGTGTTATCATCATTGGAAGCAGAATATATCGCAACTTCCTCTCACACATGTCAAGCTATTTGGTTACGGTGGATACTAGATGGACTACATCAAAGCAAAACTCTACAACAACTATTTTTTGTAACAGTAAGTTAGTTATTGCTCTAGAAGATAAATCCGATGCTTATAAGCAAAAGTAGGAATATTATATCAAATATCCTTTTATATGTGAGCTTATCAAAAGTTCTAAAATTACTTCGGTGTTCTACCGCATAATATGGCAATATGGAGCATTCATCACGATTGAAATGGATAAGCCTAGAGAATCATGGATCTAGGATTACATTATTAGAAGTTTAATACTATCCTTAAAGTATACAACTGCAGTTCGAAACACTATTTCAACTGACCTCGAAGCAGTTAAAAAGCAAATATTATAGCATTGATGATTTACTTATAACATTGATGAATTATCAAAACAGCTACTTTTATCTATCAATGTAGTATATGATACAACATCAGGTTGGTTATCTAAGTCCATCCCGTTATCAGATTCATTGATGGTTTCAAGGGTCACAAACATGTTGGAGCTATTCCTACAAATTACATCCAATTGGGAATTAATACATTTTCAGTTGGATTAGAAAAGGATGTGTCATTAATCATATTCTCTTTAGCCTGAGAGACTGAAAAAGAACATTATCAATAGAAGGTTGATTGACGTCTAGTGTGACTTGTTTTCTAACATATTTCCTTGTGCTACCAACTTTGATCCATGCACACTTTTGAGTGGTTCTGGGATCATAAATGCCACTATAATTTTGCTTAGTGGTCAAAATATATGTAAAAACATGTTCTGAATGGATCAATGATATGTTGAATTCTGTAGGATGCATCTGGATATAAAATATTAACATTGCATAACTTCAACATCAAGCAACTACCATTTGTTAATTAGTACTACCGTATTTTGTTTTTTTCTAGCATTTATAGGTAAAGGTTTTGCAGCAACAAAAGGTAAGGCCAAATCCCTTGTAGTTGGTTTACGCAAAAAGATTTCAAACCAGTTTTCTTTCTTCTTCCTCATCACACAAAAAGATTATTTACAAATATACAACAAAACAGTCATGAAATCATTCATAACAAACCATTTCTAAGGAATAAAAAAAATCGAATCATATTGTATACCTTCACTGGATCGATTGCAAATTTCGATATTACGAGAGGAACCGATTTAGGAACTGCTTTGATAATATGAGTTTACAAACACAAGGATAAGCCGATTCTTCTAGAACTGGATCGATTGCGAAACCAGATGCCAGAATTTTCTCAGGGATCTGGATCGATTGTTTAGATGAAATTGGATCTAGTTTGGGAATAAGAAATTGGATTAGGGCAAGCGGTATTTTTTTGAAAAATTAATTGTGATAGGAGCGTGTTAGTTTGGGAACGAGGGGCGTATGCAAGTCATAAAAAATAGGGAAACTTGGTAACGATTTTGAGCCGTTGAAAAATTAGAACGGTTGGTAGCCGTTGTTAATAATTTTGCAATGCCTCTGAACCGTTGCTATTTAGCAACGGCTCAGAGCCGTTGTGTATCTTCTGCATTTGGGGGTTGCAAAACTGCTAATAGAGTGTAGTGTTCAATTGACCCATAGAGTATTGTCATTAATTTGTCTCTCTCATTCATACCCTCCACCTTTGGTGCCTATGCATTGAATCTCTTAAGATAGTCACCCAAAGGCTCTCCCAGTTTTTATTTGACGTTAGCTAATACGCTGAAGCCAATCGTATGATCCTCACAAATAAAAACTGTGTTGAGAATCAATAAGAGAATTGCTTCCAAGAGTATATAGTCTTCTCCCTATAGTGTCTATATTACTTAGTTGCTACCCCTTGGAAGGTTGTAGGAAAACGTCTACAGCGTACAGCTTTTGAAGCATTAGAACTGTCCATCTGACTTACGAATGCCATTAGGTGATCATCCGAGCAGGTAGTCCCATTGTATCTCAAGAATGACATTTTATTGTGAGATGAAATCCTTATAGAGATGATCCTATCTATAAATGGGGCTTCTCAGAAGTTATTATTGACTCCAGCATTGAGGGTCCTTTTTCCTTTAAGGTTAAGCATATCGTTCGCCATCTTTTCAGCCATGTACCTCATATAAGCTTCAACTTTGTGATAATTGCTCCTAATGGGCTTGTACTATTTGGAGATTAAACTTTCAGACTGCTCATTGGACCTTTCCACTAATCTTCCTTGATGACTTGCTTTGGGCTTATTGTCTACCAGTGATTTAAGGGAAAATTCTATTGCTCCAACTTCTTGGTCTCCGCTCCTCTTTTGTGGAGTCATAGTGAGTTCGTTTTTTCCTCTGCTTCAAAGAAAAGAAGCATCCATATTTATTCTTCCTCGGTAAGCTTGGAAGATTTTAATGCAAAAGTCTTTTCTATTATCTCCTGCATCATTGCCATCTGCTAGATTAGATCTTTGATCTTAACTTTGCTACCGGTAGGCTTTGCTAGCTCTTATGGCTGTCCAGCTTCTACATTTTCCAAGTTGAAGTTGAGGGATGACATTTTCTTCCAATGTCGCCTTTTGTGTGACTTTATTATTTGAAATGTTGATTCGATTTGGTCTCATCATTTCCTGGAACAAAATCCCATTTAAGTAGTTTGAAATGAAAGTTAAAAATAGAGGTTCGAGCCCTCCTTATATAGCCAAAATGTTAGACTAAAAATTGGTATAACACCCATAATGATACGCATGATGAGCCAAAACTTGGCTTGTAATGCTTGTGGCATCATGATTAAGCATAGCTTAGTTTGAAATCAAATGGCGATAAAATATCATGAGTTGGCTAAACATTCATGGCTTAGTACTAGATAGTGCCATCCAGAAATGGCTTCATGATGCCCACGGGCTTTTGATGTAGCTGTTCAAAAGTCATAGTCATATGTTCAAGGGAAAGAAGGAATAAGTTACAAATATGTGCAATAGTCCATTAGCCAATCATTAGTGAAGTAAGCAATCTCCATGGTTTGTAATCCATTGGTCATATATAGTAGGCAAAATAAAGGCTACACATATAAACACTAGTTTAGACCGAAGCTCATGTGGCTTATGCGAGATAAAGTCAAGATGAAACTTTGGGCCCAAAGAGGTTTATTATTTGCATATTCATGTCGAACTTGCACAATAAAGAACAAGCAAGATAAGTAGGCTATGTTAAATATTGGCCAAGGCCTTTCTCATATATAATTGCGAGGTTTATAATTGATTCAAGAATTTCCCTAATTTGATTTAGGTTTACGATTGTTTAATTTTAAGAAGAGAGAAAGAACAGATCGCCTTCTTCCATGTCCCTAGGTCCGTATTTATAGGGGTTGAGAGGTGCAGTATGACTACCATGTGTCGCTTTCGGCATGCTTTGCCTTTGGCAACATCAACCATATCTATGGCATTCGACATCAAGTCTAAATTTGATGATCTTCGGCATTTCTTTGTATGCTTATGCATTACGACATCATGTCAGGCACTCAGCATTCAAACTTGCATTAATGACCTTCGGAGTCATTTAAAAGGGAGAGACTTACAATATTCTTCATAGGTTGATAACTTATGACATGCTCTTGTACACTATCAGTATGCGACATCTCTCCTACTACAGCTATTCGATATGCGACATTTGCCTTATATTGATGGGTTTCGACATCCACCTTACTTATACTCTGGATTGATAAAATGCGATATCAAAGGGAGGCGGCATCGATGAGAGGTGGTATTGAAGAGAGGCAACATCACTTAGAATTTGACATCAATCATTATCTTGATGAAGTGTAGCACCGGCATTATTTGCTGGTGAAATATGATATCAATAAGATGTGGTATGGATGATATGTGGTGCTGATAAAATGTGGTATGGATTAAGTGTGGCATGGATGACATGCGGTATCCTCTTTTACCTTTATTGATGGAACGTAATATCATTATGGCTGTAGGCTTTCGATATCTTTCCAATTGCTAGTCTTTGGCATTGACTTTCATACATATGATGTACGAAATTACATGTTGCATTGATGATGTCGATATCCCTTGAGAGGAGGCATTGCTTGTGGTAGGTATGCCATTGACTATTCTTATATTGATGCGAGATGCTCTTAATGGTGCGACATGCTTTATGTTCGACAACCTTATTGTCGACATGCTTGATTTCTCTATTTGTTAACAAGTTCAACAGAAGTTTGGGTTACTTTGTGTTTGCAACCGTGACAACTTTACCTACATCATCTGTTAGTGATTACTTTGTGCCCATAAGTGCGATATCTCATATCGTCTTTGGATTCGATATCATTTCAACTTCGACATTCTTATGCTTGTTATGATATCATCTTGGAAGCCTAATTAAGGTTCATTGATTTGACATCACATTCTCTTTCCTTCATTTTATTCCCTTTGGAAAATATGTAGATAACATCTATCTTGAGGAGTATTCAAGAAAGAGGACAGTGTTAGCATTCGTCGGAGGATTTATACAAGAATCTATGTGGAAATTCAAGATGCTCAAATCCATGTAGCAATTCGAAATCTATTCGAGATGATGGAATCCATTTAGAGATTCGTACTCTATTCAAGTGATGAAGGTTCATGTGAAAGATGCCAAGCATAACCTCGACATCGGGAAAATGGTAGAAAATAGAGAAGGGTCATGGCTATGGGATTTAGGTAACCTTAAGGGTATATCTACTTCATATTTAGAGATGTTTATTGATTGTTGCTAGCAGGAGTTGATATGGCTCAGATCATATATCGAGGGTGATCCAGTTATATTTACCTTGGAGTATATCCTATATAGAGATATACGATACTCGAAAGGTAGTTTCTAATCCTTATCATGGAGTTCAGGTTTAGCTAGATCGAAGAGATCTACGTGGAAAAATCCATACATGAATGCGCCGTAGAGGTATTGATTGTACACCTATTATTGTTGTGTACTCACCTAATAGCTATTTGATATGATTTATATGCTACACCTTAGACACTGTCTATCATATCACTTTGTTAAACTAAATGACTGATTGGCTCGTTTGAAGTGGTACTCCATGCGGTCTCAAAAGGTGTAGTTATATACCACACATATTTTCTGAGTTTCTCATGCTGGTTTATCAGACCGATCTGAGTGTTATTTTTGTAGGATCTAGATTAACCCTAAAGGGGGGTGAATAGGGTTATAGCAAATTTTCTCGATTTAAACACAGAAACAAACTGCAGAAATAAATATGCTGAAAAGTAAACCACATACAAAATTTACCCAGCTTCGGCAACCCCTGCCTACTACTGCATTCCCAGATTTCTATTAGAATTAAACAGTCTTCCGCTTACAAACACTCTAACAGACTCGCAAACCCAGCTCCCGCTTACAAACACTCTAATAGACTCGCAACCCCTGCTCCCGCCTATAGAGTTTTGCAAACTCGCAAACCCTTACTCCCGCCTATAGAGTTTTGCAAACTCGCACACCCTGCTCACTGAACTAATTCTACATAGACAATCTGACACTACCTACAACCTAGGTGGTGATTTACCAAGATTTGAACCTTAAAAGAAAATTTAAAAACAAACTTAAAAACAGTTTAAAACTAAAACCCTATTTGCCAACTAAACTAAAGCAAATAAACTAAAGCCTCTCTATTTTAAAACAAGTCGGCCCAATTCATTTGTTTAACCCGATCCTCTTTTTGTCTTGTGAAGAGAATGGCGGCTCTGTTGAATTAGGGCTTTTGTTCCCTTGCGAAAATTAGGGCTTTGATTCTTCGTTCGATCTGATTTGTGTTGCTCTTGCTCGATGCTTCTCTGATGATCAATTGTCCGGATTGCGTTGCTCTTGCTCGCTGCTTCGCTTATGATTGATTCTCTGGTTTGCGTTGCTCCTCTGTTGATCGAGTTCGTTGTTGCTTCGGTATGTAATTTCCCTATTTGTGCTTTTATGATTTCTCGTATTCAAACTTGATGCCGATGATGAATTTTGGGCTTGATAATTATATGAATTCGAGATACTTGAATTTGCTCGTATTCATTTACACTTTCCTAATTTTTGATTGCCTGATGCGCACGGCTTTCCTGATATGTTTTTAACTTGATGCGCACGGCCTTGATTTTGTAGCGTTCGATTTTCCCTTGTTTGATACGGCAGAAACTTTCCTCTTTTACTTTTCTTTGACTTTTTCAAAGACGTATATTTTCGTTGAATTCTGACTTCGGCTTTACTGTGTATTACGGCTTTGACTTCATCTGGCCATCTTTGTGTTTATTACTCTGCTATTTGCATTTGCATTTTTCATGTATCTGCTGTTGACTTGACTTGTAGGATTTCACTGTAACTTCCCATTTGCTTTGCATTGACCATGGCTTCTTCTGTCTTGTATATGTTGTATGAACTGCTGTGCCATTTTGGTTTTTCACTTGTGCATATTGCCTCGAGTACATGTATTCTTGGCTCTGGTTCATGTTACATTGATGCTGTTAGGATTGGCTTGTGGTCTTTGCTGTGTTCCCATGTTTCTGGTGCATTTGATTCAGTAGTTTGCTCCATTTTGACCTGATCATTTGTGTACATTGTTTCTCGGCATTGACTTTGGGCTTCACTGAATTTGTTATTGCACTTTGTCTTGCACTTTGTTGCACTTGCTCATTTGAGTTGTAGCTTGATAATCATGTCTGCACTCTCTGACTTTTGTCTGGGTTCACTACTGACACTGCTTCATCATGTTGCATACTCTCCATTTTGCATAATGCTGTTGAGTTGTTTTGGAATTGAACTTGATATTGAGTCCGATACTTCATACTGGATATTGTTGCAGTATTCATATTTTGTGCTCGAGCTTGCATGCTTCATGTTCGTTGTGTCACTTGTGCATTGTTTCATTTGAGTTGGGCATTGTTTTGTCTCTGATCTTTCTGAAGCTCGAGTTGCACACTGTTTTCATTTGTTCAACATGTAGTTCTTCAATTGTCTTCTGTTTACCCATTAATGCACTGCTTGTTGTAGCTGGACTTGTTGTTGTACATGTCTGCTTTGTATCACCGATGCATTTGGACTTGATCATTCTTGATGCACTTTACTTGAGTCTGGTCATTGTTGGCACTGGTCTGCATACATGTGCTTTGATGCTCTGTCGTTTTCTGTTGCATTCATGTTGGTTTAGTCGTGCACTTGGTCTTTGTTGTAACTGGACATGTTGCTTGAGCCTTGAATGCATCTGTGCATGATTGCTGAACTGGTTTTGATGCCATTCTATGATTTGCTTGTATCAGTTCTCGGCCACACTATTTCCATTGATATGTCTTGAACTTGACTGTTTGGTTTCATGTTGCTGTTGATTTTTGAAATTTCACTTGAGCTGAATCCAGTTTCAAAACTCGGGTTTGACCTTGTGGTCGTGTCGTGATTTTAAATATATTGCACGTGAGTTGAACCCGGCTTTTCATTTGGGTTTGACCTGTGCTCACCTGTCCCTGTAGCATTATCAAGTGTATATCGATGTGCACGGCCTTGTGGCATGTACAGTGATACACTGTGCATGTCACATTGTTCGTGTATGATGAATTCAAATGTAAATGATGACGAACAACCCAAATTACTGAGGCAAATAATATTTTCAAAAATCCATATTTTATTTTATATTGCAAAAATATTTCTTTTTCAATTTTACTGCGTTAGTGAATATTTTTGCAGATTGCTCAGATGCTGGATTCCAACTGGAACGAAGTTGAAGATAAACTACGAGTGTGAGTGATATGTAGTGAGGAAATTATGTAAACTGAATTGTGATGTAATTAGAATCAAAATTGTATATGAATAGTGTGAGCTTGAATTTGTACTATTCAAAATTGTAATAGATATTTGTTTGAATAAAATTTCTGTTTGAATTCAAATTCTGTGTAATTTATTTTATTCAACAAATGTTTATTTAATCTATGAAAAAAATAAAATAGTACATTAACAAATACATTTAAATGAATATATATATATATATATATATATGTGTTTATTATCATCAAACAAAAATCATATAAGCGCATATTCAACAATCTCCCCCTTTTGATGCTAACAAACATATATTTAAGATTTTGACAGTGTTAAATGTATTTGATCAATGATATACTCTAATTGCTCCCCCTATTTAAATGCTTTCTTTCTACACGATGCTCCCCCTACATATATGCATACAAATAAAAATATACAAATGAGCCTAGATGTAAATGGAAAATTATTTGACCTTTGCTTGATTTTACTTGACAAAATCTTAACTTTTCTCTCCCCCTTTTGTTATCAGCAAAAGAATGATAGTGTTAGAGAAAATAGAGATAGAGTGAGCGATATTAATCCAACTTTAAAACTCAATTGAATATACATATTAAATTTCAATAAGAAAATCAAACAAAAATCATAACTACCCTTGTTAGGCGCATATTCCACTTTTAGAATGATGTTCTAATAAAATCATACAGTTGTATCTACTGTGGTACATTTATATCAGGAATTTGAATATCTACTAATCATGCAAAACCGTTAGGACTTTTAAATGAGATTAGTAGTATTCCAATTTAATTTTAAAAAAATGAAATCAATTATCTTCTAACTACGCATGACCATGAGGACTTTTAAATGGGATTAGAATCAACTTGTCTATTTAATCAATTAATTTGATATGCGTTCCGTACATGCATAACCGTAAGGACTTTTAAATGAGCATGGAAGCACATAATCAAAAATCCAAGTAATTCACCCATGCATAACCGTGAGGACTTTTAAATGAGAGTGAATACTTTGGATATTTATTTATTTTTACAAAAAAATATGAAATGAAAAACAAATGATCCCTGATTATAGTACCACATATCGACAAACTATATTTAAGTTTTGAAAAACAATGGTCGATAGAAATATGATAGATATAGAAATGATCATGGAATCTTTACCCAACAAAAAGTTTTATAACTCTTGTTTGAATTCCTAAAGAAATTTTCCAAATATACTTTCTTGAGTAATGTATGTTAAATATCAACACTTGTCACCTTTTCAATCACTATTTATCTTTTTTATAATTAGTAGGAAGTCGGATTAGTCAAAATTTGTCATTTAAAATCAAATAAAAATGACTAATCTGAAAATATGGTCAAAAATGATTTTCTTGAAGGGGTTATATGAGAAAAAAATTTCTGCTATATGAAAATTATTTGTAATGAAAAATATGCAGATTTTTTTTCTTTGAAAAACGATGCAGTTACTAAATGTCTCACCATAAATCACGTTCAACTAGTAAGTTTTCTGTCAACTAAATTACCAGTATGATCTGCATCTGAATTTCTCTTTCACTCCAAAATATCACTAACTAAATTTGATAGACCAGACCATGAAGTGTGCATAAGAACTCAAACTCAATTTTTAACAGCATTTTAAATTTGAATTGAAGTCGTTTAAATAATCAGAAACTGTGAATATAGAGTTAGCCGAATTATAACCTAATGCATTATCATCCAACAAAACACTATGCTTAATCCAAACGTATATGTATGAAGTAATTCAAAGAATAGTGTTTTTGGCATAAATATAACTGGCCAACTATGTTGAACAAGTCAGAGAAAAAAAATTATCTTTACAACATCTCAATATTGGCTGATTTCATTCAGAATATGGTGCAGATTATCACAATTAATATATCGATCAAATAAATATACCTTCGCCTGTTTTACCTTTACGATAATTTTTCGTGGTTGCCCATTGTGATTCTTTCACCTTTGTACTAGGCTAAGGAACTTTGCTTTGTTGCCCGTTGTGTTTCTGGAACAGCCAAAATCCAGAGAACACTGCTGTTGTTCTTTAGCCTGCCACCATACCTACACGATGAAAGATTTTTGTGACCTATTTGTTTTTATAGGTCCACGATTGTTAGTGGATGTAGCATTGTGAATAAACAAACCCTTTGGAACCCAAAATTGTTTAGTCATTTTATTCTTGTTCCAATAGACATGAAATTTGTTTGTAGAATTCTTAGGAACCCAAACTTGTATAAATTTTGTGTTCTTATTCCCATGACTACAATTTTCAAGATTCTCAAATCTATTCTTAAGTCTTGATAATTCTGAATCTAAAATTTTACATTTTTCACAGTCTAGGTTTTGAATATTTTCAAGTTCAGTTTCTAACCTAAAATTTTCACGATCAAGTTCTCTCCTATCAGATTTCAGTTTTTCAATTTTAGATTCAAGAGTATCAACAACTTTAGTAAGATCAAGACACATAAAAACAAGTTCTTTATAAGAATAGATACCTCCCTCACTAGATTCCTCTGAGCTTGCTTCTGAATCTGATTTTGCCATAACACACAAGTTATCCTCCTCTGAGCTACTATTCGAAACTTCCTCTCCTTCTTCATCATCCCAAGTCGCTGCAAAGGCCTTCTTTTTCTTTTTCTTTCCTTTGTTGTTTTTGAGAAGTGGGCATTGTTGTTTGAAGTGGCCAGGCTTGTTGCAGTTAAAGCACGTCAGTTCATTATCGAAATTGACAGAATCTTTTGACCTATTACCACTTGTTTTCTTCTTGCGTGGCTTGAATCTTGACCATTTTCTAAGATTATTGACAGCCATTGCAAGATCTTCAATTGGATCTTCTTCTTCTTCATCGCTCTCTTCTTTGCTCTTTAAGGCAATCGTCTTCTTCTTTGGTTCGGGGTTGTTGCGTTCCTCTTTTGCTTTTAGCTCAAGCTCATATGTCATCAAGTTGCCAATCAACTCCTCCATGCTTAGTTTACTCAGATCTTTCGATTCTTGTATTGCCGTGACTTTTGCCTCAAAGCTCATCGGTAAGACTCGTAGCACCTTCCTCACGAGCTCTACCTCAGTGAATATCTTCCCAAGCGCTCTAGCATTGTACACCAAAGTTGAAAAGTGTCCAAACATGTCCTTTATGCTCTCGCCTTTGTCCGTCACAAAGTTCTCGTATTCATTGCTGAATAAGGCTAGACGAAACTCCTTGACTTGAGAAGTTCCTTCATGTGTCACCTCCAAGGTATACCAAATTTCCTGTGCAGTTTTACAATGAGAAATTCTATTAAATTCATTCTTATCAAGAGCACAGATCAAAGCATTCATGGCTTTAGCATTTGTAGTTTTTAATCTCTTATCGTTATCATCCCACCTATCCTTAGGTTTAGGAATCTCAGTATCACCAACGGTTATAGTGGGAGATTTATAGCCAGTTTCAATAATATCCCAAACATCATAATCAACAGAACTAAGATAAATACCCATCCTAACTTTCCAATAAGCATAATCATTCCCATTAAACATGGGTGGCCTAACAATAGATTGCCCCTCAGAAAAAGCATTATTTGATGAATTCATGACTCTAGAGTTAAAGAAAAATACCTCGCTCCGATACCACTTGTAGGATCTAGATTAACCCTAGAGGGGGGTGAATAGGGTTATAGCAAATTTTCTCGATTTAAACACAGAAACAAACTGCAGAAATAAATATGCTGAAAAGTAAATCACATACAAAATTTACCCAGCTTCGGCAACCCCTGCCTACTGCTGCATTCCCAGATTTCTATTAGAATTAAACAGTCTCCCGCTTACAAACACTCTAACAGACTCGCAAACCCTGCTCCCGCTTACAAACACTCTAATAGACTCGCAACCCCTGCTCCCGCCTATAGAGTTTTGCAAACTCGCAAACCCTTGCTCCCGCCTATAGAGTTTTGCAAACTCGCACACCCTGCTCACTGAACTAATTCTAGATAGACAATCTGACACTACCTACAACCTAGGTGGTGATTTACCCAGATTTGAACCTTAAAAGAAAATTTAAAAACAAACTTTAAAACAGTTTAAAACTAAAACCCTATTTGCCAAATAAACTAAAGCCTCTCTATTTTAAAACAAGCCGGCCCAATTCATTTCTTTAACCCGATCCTCTTTTTGTCTTGTGAAGAGAATGGCGGCTCTGTTGAATTAGGGCTTTTGTTCCCTTGCGAAAATTAGGGCTTTGATTCTTCGTTCGATCTAATTTGTGTTGCTCTTGCTCGCCGCTTCTCTGATGATCAATTGTCCGGTTTGCGTTGCTCTTGCTCGCTGCTTCGCTTATGATTGATTCTCTGGTTTGCGTTGCTCCTCTGTTGATCGAGTTCGTTGTTGCTTCGGTATGTAATTTCCCTATTTGTGCTTTTATGATTTCTTGTATTCAAACTCGATGCCGATGATGAATTTTGGGCTTGATATTTATATGAATTCGAGACACTTGAATTTGCTCGTATTCACTTACACTTTCCTAATTTTTGATTGCCTGATGCGCACGGCTTTCCTGATATGTTTTCAACTTGATGCGCACGGCCTTGATTTTGTAGCGTTCGATTTTCCCTTGTTTGATACGGCAGAAACTTTCCTTTTTTACTTTGCTTTGACTTTTTCAAAGACGTATATTTTCGTTGAATTCTGACTTCGGCTTTACTGTGTATTACGACTTTTACTTCATCTGGCCATCTTTGTGTTTATTACTCTGCTGTTTGCATTTGCATTTTTCATGTATCTGCTGTTGACTTGACTTGTAGGATTTCACTGTAACTTCGCATTTGCTTTGCATTGACCATGGCTTCTTCTGTCTTGTATATGTTGTATGAACTGCTGTGCCATTTTGGTTTTTCACTTGTGCATATTGCCTCGAGTACATGTATTCTTGGCTCTGGTTCATGTTACATTGATGCTGTTAGGATTGGCTTGTGGTCTTTGCTGTGTTCCCATGTTTCTGGTGCATTTGATTCAGTAGTTTGCTCCATTTTGACCTGATCATTTGCATACATTGTTTCTCGGCATTGACTTTGGGCTTCACTGAATTTGTTATTGCACTTTGTCTTGATAGTCAAGTTGCACTTTGTTGCACTTGCTCATTTGAGTTGTCGCTTGATAATCATGTCTGCACTCTCTGACTTTTGTCTGGGTTCACTACTAACACTGCTTCATCATGTTGCATACTCTCCATTTTGCATACTGCTGTTGAGTTGTTTTGGAATTGAACTTGATATTGAGTCTGATACTTCATACTGGATATCGTTGGAGTATTCATATTTTGTGCTCGAGCTTGCATGCTTCATGTTCGTTGTGTCACTTGTGCATTGTTTCATTTGAGTTGGGCATTGTTTTGTCTCTGATCTTTCTGAAGCTCGAGTTGCACACTGTTTTCATTTGTTCAACATGTAGTTGTTCAATTGTCTTCTGTTTACCCATTACTGCACTGCTTGTTGTAGTTGGACTTGTTGTTGTACATGTCTGCTTTGTATCACTGATGCATTTAGACTTGACCATTCTTAATGCACTTTACTTGAGTCCGGTCATTGTTGGCACTGGTCTGCATACATGTGCTTTGATGCTCTGTCGTTTTCTGTTGCATTCATGTTGGTTTAGTCGTGCACTTGGTCTTTGTTGTAACTGGACATGTTGCTTGAGTCTTGAATGCATCTGTGCATGATTGCTGAACTGGTTTTGATGCCATTCTATGATTTGCTTGTATCAGTTCTCGGCCACACTATTTCCATTGATATGTCTTGAACTTGACTGTTTGGTTTCATGTTGCTGTTGATTTTTGAAATTTCACTTGAGTTGAATCCAGTTTCAAAACTTGGGTTTGACCTTGTGCTCGTGTCGTGATTTTAAATATATTGCACGTGAGTTGAACCCGGCTTTTCATTTGGGTTTGACCTGTGCTCACCTGTCCATGTAGCATTATCAAGTGTATATCGATGTGCACGGCCTTGTGGCATGTACAGTGATACACTGTGCATGTCACATTGTTCGTGTATGATGAATTCAAATGTAAATGATG
The DNA here is from genome assembly GCA_030765085.1 of Allium cepa. Lineage (NCBI taxonomy): Eukaryota > Viridiplantae > Streptophyta > Magnoliopsida > Asparagales > Amaryllidaceae > Allium > Allium cepa. The sequence continues at coordinate 87,465,105 of CM060930.1, read as the reverse complement.
ACGAACAACCCAAATTACTGAGGCGAATAATATCTTCAAAAATCCATATTTTATTTTATATTGCAAAAATATTTCTTTTCCAATTTTACTGCGTTAGTGAATATTTTTGCAGATTGCTCAGATGCTGGATTCTAACTGGAAGGAAGTTGAAGATAAACTACGAGTGTGAGTGATATGTAGTGAGGAAATTATGTAAACTGAATTGTGATGTAATTAGAATCAAAATTGTATATGTATAGTGAGAGCTTGAATTTGTACTATTCAAAATTGTAATAGATATTTGTTTGAATAAAATTTCTGTTTGAATTCAAATTCTGTGTAATTTATTTTATTCAATAAATATTTATTTAATCTATGAAAAAAATAAAATAGTACATTAACAAATACATTTAAATGAATATATATATATATATGTTTATTATCATTAAACAAAAATCATATAAGCGCATATTCAAAAAATTTCTTGTAATGCCCGGGCCAGCCCCGTGTATATTTCCAGATTTAGCTGTGGACGCTTTGGAGCTTATGGAGATGAGTTGGAAGATTTCTTACCATAGTATTTATTTCCATTTCATTACTATATTGTATATATTAGCATTCGTGGGGACAGATTGTTGTAACTGCCCAGGCTGATGATATGTTAGTTTGCTCTGATTGTGGTATCCATACAATTTTCTTTGGTAACGATCTTTTGGATATTATACGTTACCGTTTCATTGTGAGATTCCAATGTTGTGTTCTCCTCTTCCTTGTTCTATTCCCTTTTCTTTTATTTTAACACAACAATATGTCTTTCCAATACTTGTATGATCGACACACAAATACCGTGGATGTATAAGTGTCGATATTCGAGGGTCAAAAAGGCGTATCGTTACACCATTAAAGAGAGTTTTGGTTGATATGAGACGGTTTTAGAAATGAAAAATGTGGAGCAAACATCTCCATTGCCGGTTAGTTAAGTGGGCATAGGTTTTGAGCTTGATTTTCTACCGTAAAGGCCCATTACCGTAAGAAAATGTACTTTTATCTTATGTAAATGTTATTACCTGTTTTTCAATTATGTTTTAACATAATTTAACACCTATAATAAGCTTTTTAAACTCTTGTAAATATTTTTCCATACGATATTTACCTTGAAATTTTTTTCTTAAGTCTGTTTTCTATTTCTAAACCATAAGAAATATTTTAAAATCATAATTTAATCACTTGAAATAATTTATATTCACTTATAAATAATTTTATTTCATAGATACAATTCTTTGAATTGTTTTTAAACTATTAAAATATATTTTTATTTCACAATATGAATTTTAAAATAGTACACATATAAAATTTTGAATCATATTTAAACCATAAAACTATATGTTTATTTCACAATATGAATTTAAAACAATATTTGATAATTTATTCAATACTTTCTTATTTTTTATATAAAATATTCACACGTTTGTATTTTACAAAGTCTTAACTTCAAATAAATTCCAAAATAACATTTTTATCTTCATTTACAAAATATTCTTCCTTTGTTTCTGTTGAAAAACAATTCTCTATTTCAAAATAATTGTTTTTATCATAATTCACTAAACTAACAAAATTTATGATTTTATTTCAACATTCACAATTTATTTATCAAATTGTATTTATTTGATATTATTGTATTTTAGCTCCTAACCGGGTCATCACACACCCGCACAAACACACATACACAAACACACACATGTATATATGTATGTATATTATTAAATATATTAATTTTTCATTATTTATCATTATGAATGAATGGTTTGATATCTGTCCTGAGCTTTTATAATGCATAAATTATATTGATCCAGTGCTATTACACTTTCCATTTTAGATTTTTTTATCACCGCCTTAAATGGATATTTGGAATTAACTCGATATATTATTTACCTAATCAAATGTGTCAAAAATGAAAAAAAAACATCAAAAGAATTCAATTTTTTTCCTAAATATTTACTTATCTAAATAAGTATAAACATCATACGTTTTATATAATTATCTATCCAAGCACAAGCGCGTGTGCACACACAGATTTATATATATATATATATATATATATATATATATATATATATATATATATATATGCGTGTGTGTGTGTTAATTTGTTAAATAATAGTTTTTACACTCATATTATTATTACTAGATTATAAAGAATTAAAATGTTTATCTACTAACACTAGTAGCCAAAATAACATGAATCTAGTCCACCATCAAACAAAATCAACTATGGGCTGCCCTCAAAATATAACATAGGCTACAATCCCACGTAGCTAGTAATATAAAGAACAACATCATCTGAAACATATATTATCTAATAAAGAAATTCATGTAAAACACATAGGCGCCATTACAGCCTTTACTTACCAAGTTGAAGTTCGCGATGCTTCACGACGCGCAAGACACTTTTGACGTGTCATTGCCCTGGCCCATATATTACCACGTTAAGATGAACTGACCAAAATGTTGTATCAACGTTGAATGCGTCGATTTTCCGCCTTCAATTAATAATAAGTAATATAGTGACCACCTTTCAATGCGCGTAATGAAACTTTTATCCCCTTCTAAACATAAATAATTGATACACCGATAATATAATTAATAATAATAAAAAAAAATTATTACCCATTTCAAATACCACTTTCATTCCATTTTTAATACAAACGCAAACACATTCCACTTTCCCTAAACTTTCTCCTTTCATTCATGTTTTAAATTTTCATTTCCCATGTCCCTTTCGTGTGGCATAAGAAGACACCGATAGAATGTCAATTAGTATTGTGTTACGCAATAGGAAACAAACAATGAGAAGCATAAAAAACGAGGGTAACAATGACTAAGAACGAGTTAAGGCATGTACCAATGCCCTAGTCAAGATAGGGTCGACAAGGCGAACCATACTGAATTGAGCTTATTCACACGTATACGTTTCTGTATGCTTTTCTTATTATTTTTTTATTTTTTCGGTTATATCTAATTATATCACATTAAAGTTCCTTATAATTTAAAAGTTCTAATTCAATTTGTCATGTTTCTCATGTCGAGGTTAGTTTTCATCAGGTAGTGTCGTAAAAATATGATCATATATCTATCAACATTTTACTTTCTTTATTCTTTTATTAAGAAAATATACTTTTACCGTCAATGATCGCTGATATGCTGCTATGCACGGAGGTTGTAGATATCATGACCTCAAATGCCTGAGATATCAAGATAAGTGTTCCGCTTTAATAAAGTATCACTCTTAACAAAAAACAATATATTTTACAGGTTAATATCAACAAAATAAACTAACAATTACTAATTTTATTTTAAGATAAATGTTTGAATTATTTTATACCTTTATCGCAAAGGGAAATGTTGAAATATGGAATAGTCGATCAAAAACTAGAATATTTTGACAAAATAAATAACATTATGATTTCTCACTATTTAATTTTTCCACTTTCAAACTTTTCTCTAATATATGACTAAAATTTATATTATTATTTTCATATTATTATGATTTCATTTTATATAAATATTCTTAGTTTGTTACAAAGTTTTATAATGCGTAATACATTGATTCATTGTTGCTACACTTTAGATTTTAGATTTTAGATTTGTTTAATCTCTAATATTTGGAATCAAACATATAAATTGTTTATCTAATAAAATGTATTAAACACAATATATCAAATTCAAAATTTTATCCCAATTAATACTTATCTAGAAACTAGTATATTAGCCCATGCCGATGGCACGGGTTCAAACTTAATTTTGAATACATGAGCATATCTATGTAGATTAGGTTAACCATAAATGACAATTTGTAATATTAAGGGCTGGGATTTTATTGGTTATGTTGCTTAGTTTACTCTCTTTTTGAGTAATATGATTTGTTAAACAGTTGGTTTAATTTGTTGATCTTTCATCAGTTTTTTCATGAAATGATCGAACTATTTGACTGTGTGCAGGCTGGTACTTCTAGAGCATGTACTCCACCATAAGGAATCTATTGAGTGGATTTCGTTCAAAAACCTGATGCAATGTTATCTTTAATTACGTAGTTGAAATTATCAGCAAAACTGTTTGAACCTTTTTGTATCATATATGCCTTTGCTTCCATAAAATATGACAGTAAGTATGGTGATAATTTCTTAAAGTAAAGAACTTATCTATCATAAACCATACAAAATTTACTGTTCAACATTTTTAGGGTTTTTGATCAATTTGAAGAATTTTAGAGGTATTACATTGATATTCAGGTGTCCTGCTTTATATCAAGTACAGTTTCAAAAAACAGTGCAAAGGTAAATGTGTATATACTGTGTCATTGCAAAACTGATTAGACACACAGAAAAAAAGTTTTTTTTGGCTTTCCAGAACTATAACGAAGATGTATCATTTTATTATACATAAGGTGTAAGAATGTGCGACAGTATGTAGAAATCACACTTTGTAGGACAACCATATTACGGAGAGAAACATAAAAAGAATTGTATGAGAAATATAAAGCAAGAGCCACACATTATAGGGACAATCAACCAAACATAAAAGTGTACATTTTCTGTTGGATTCAAAAAGATACAAATTGTAATCAATGAATTTAAATAGTTCATTCGCAGTGTTAAATATCCAATTCAAACGCATAGGAGATTGTACAACAGTGGGTCTCTTCCTTCTCCTTGCTGTGGATAGGCATGCCAAAGGCCCTGGACAATCAAACCTGCTCTATATTCTTCTATGAGACCGAAGAATATCTTCAGCGCATAAGGACACCACCCAACATGATCACATATGTTTGTGCCAATCTCTAGCTGCGACAACTTGACTTTTAGTTTCAGATGCTCCTTGCAATAGCTTTCCACCTAGCAGTTGCATACAACTTCTCTTTTTGTAATTTCACAGTGTCCTTACACGGTGCCTCCTAGCTTGTTCACATTCAGGAGTTCTACTGGGTTGTTCAAGGAAATGCAGCGGTTCTCATTTTGCAATTTCATATAGCACGCCCACTTTTGCTGTGACTTCTCCACATTCAAATTCATATTGCATGGCCTTGAAACCGTGACCCATTAGCAACTTCATTATGTGCTCGACAGCAATGGACTTGAGAAAATGCGCTCTCCTTACAGTTGATTATATGTAGTACACCATCTCCCATCACCTACTGCAAAGCCTCTGGCCAGACCACATCAGTCAGTCAGGCAATCTACCTCCATTCCACGCATCCTTGCCTACCCTGCATCATCAACACATACCTGTACTCTTCAGTGTGCACTCTACTCACTTCAATAAGAAAGCAAAATATGCCGCCTGCAACTCTACTAACCCCGTATATTCAGTCCACCCCGTATTAAGCACGCATGGAATATCAACTACCCCTCCCATGAGGACTTTAGCTCACTGCTAATTATTGTAGTGGTTTTTCTGATTTTTTCCAAATAATTGTAAATTTTTAATCATAATATTTTGTTCAGTACTAATATGCTAAGAGGATTTGGCTATAACGTCATTGAACCAAATACAATCATGATTGTATGCACATATACTCGAACCTCTTAGTCCTTGTAACCATGGGGAATCTCTCATCATCCACACTCGCCTTCCATCAATCCTAGAATGGTGTGCAAGCCAATTTGTACCGAGGTAGCAATGCTTGGCAATTGTACCCAAATTGTAACTTCAACCCAAACCTCTGGAAAAATCAACAGACAAATCATATTCAAGCTTAACCATAACTAAACTATGATACATTAAACTAATAGAACCCTTAAAAATTAAAACAATAAAAAGTAAATAAAAAACATGAGAACTAAAATCATACCACTTTTGGATGTAATAAATCAAACAACTAAGAAGCATAACCTAATGTACAATGCTTCACATTATGTAAGATTCCCCACATTCCCGCATTTATAATTGGCCATTTTGTCAAATAAACATTCCAAAATGTCAAAGTCTTATGAACAATCATTTGTTTGTCTTGGCATGATGTTTAGTAAGAAAAAAATAACATGAGACGTTTTGGTAATGAACACATCAATATTAGATGTTCAATAGCAAATTATTGACTTAGATTTATTATTAGAATCTACAGTAAAGCTATAATGTCTACCAAAGTATAGAATTTTTATTATCACAGAAAGCTAATAGTATGTTGATGCAAAAAGTAATGAGATTGTGATTACCAGAATATACTTTAACGCTTATAATATTGTAAACTATACAGAGGTTAGCAGATAGATATATGGGAAGAGTTAAATTTGGTAACTTCGCTACTAAACATAAAAGCATCTTTATGTAGGGAAAATAAACTCTACACTACTCTAAGCACTCCTTGGTAACAATCACAATAGTTTAAAACCTCCTCATTGGATGAAAAACAGAGTGTAAATACTTTTACAAAAAAGATTCTACCATTATTATAACTTGAGTTCAAGCTAAAGTTTAACAAACAAATGAAGAGAAATACATAAGTAGTAGTGGTAATTTACCTTTTTAAGCATCGCTGGAAGTTCCAAAGGCAACCATTGTTTGATAACATCAATACGAACTTGTGAAAATACCCAAAAAAAAAGTAAATAGTACGTAAAGAAAAACCTATATCAGAAAATTTGAAATCCAACTAAATTCAACGAACTAAACCATTCAAATGAATATGTATCAAAATTGAAGCAATAGAATTTCTTTCACATCAAGTGAAACAAAGTAGCCACAAATGCAATTCCCACATTGAAGTGTCAAAACGACAAATTAGGATGCAATCATTAACCAAAAAAGAGAAAATTAACTTCCAACAGCATAGAAATAATTACCATCTTATGGATAACCACATTTTTATATTTTATTAGTAGCACTTTTGTTAACCATTATAGCAAAGAAAATCATAGAAAATATGTCATCAAAAATTGTTTTGAGCACAATTATGACGTATGGTGAAACAAAAATAAGAAATATATTTTATAACAATTATAGAATTATGTAGAGCCTTACTATTATGTAGAGCCCCACTATTGTGTGATCTATACTTAACATCATTATATATAGGACTATTTCATGTTGATCATTAAGGCATAAGATAAACTGTTTAGGAATATGAATAGAACTTAAATACAGTCAATGTCTTGCAAATAATATGTCAGGTCGAAATAAGCAAACAAAGTATTGAGGAGAGATTGAGTACCCTTCTCTTTTTATTATGGAATAGGAAGCAGTGGAATTGCACCGATCTATTCTTTGAAATAAGTACGAAATAACCATGCTTAATGGTAGTTTGAGAGTTGGAAGTTTGATTGTAGAAACAGGCGAGGCAGAAGAAGGAGATTTGAAAGAGACACGGGCGGTAGCTGTTCCATTGGCGAACATTACATCAAAATAGGAGAAACTGTGTCGTTGTCTAAAAGACTAAAAACAAAGAGAAAGAAGGGAGAATGCACCATTTCTCTTGCACTGTTCTTGCATAAAGATAGTATAACAGAGAGTTAAGTGAAGTACAAAGGCCTAGCATGGAAACATGGCGAATTACAGGACATCTGACACCAAAAAACACAATCTAACAAAAACGATTCTAATTTTACGTTGTGGTAATCGCGAGCTTTTGCAGGTTGTTCAAAATATTTGATAAGAAAATAAAACATCAACAAAATCAAATGATAATAAGGATTGAAAGATTGAACCCCGTATTTGGAAGATGAAAACATGAAGAAAATGTATCCAAATATGTAAGAGCAAAGCAATAGAATTGGGTCGCGGTATACCTTTTTGAACACAAATCCATGAAACAATGAATTGATTCCAAGATTACTTCGATTAGGAACCGGAATCTAACGGTATTGTAAGTTTGAGGAAGAAAAACTGAATTTATTTTTTGTTGGTTTCATTCAGAAGGAGAAAAGGAAAGAGGAAGGGACGGAGGAAGGGAGTCAGACGTGAGTTATTTCGAAAGAGAGTGGGCCACGATTCTCAAAACATTCATGAGGTGGATCCGTCTAATTTGGACGGAGAGGTGATGGCGTGTAAATTTGTTTGTCCACGTGGATCAACTGCAGCCATCTGATATCATTGTCAAGAATGAATCATGACCATCCTTTGTCTCTTGTTTATATAGAGTCAGACGTGAGTTATTTCGAAAGAGAGTGGGCCACGATTCTCAAAACATTCATGAGGTGGATCCGTCTAATTTGGACGGAGAGGTGATGGCGTGTAAATTTGTTTGTCCACGTGGATCAACTGCAGCCATCTGATATCATTGTCAAGAATGAATCATGACCATCCTTTGTCTCTTGTTTATATACCGAGGGATTTTATTATATAGATATTATCAAATTGTTAATTTTAAATCAGTCATGTTAACATACATTTATTTGATTAGCGATATTAAAAAGATGAAATAACAAAATATTTAGTCATTTTTATGACCAAAAATAACAAGTTCATTTTTATCTAAAATATATCAATACCAAAAATTATATCTAAACACAAAAAAAGATCAATTTGTTAATAGAATTGTTTTAACCAATTCATTTATACTACATAATAAATTATAATTTCTAATGACATATTTAAAATCAAATATTACCTTTTTATGGTCTCAACACATGCAATGCATGAGTTATACGTTAGTATATATGAAATTGAAAGAAAATTCTAATATTTTACCTATGCATTATGATTTACCAATGTCTAATTTGACAATTTGCACATATCTTTTTTAATAGTTGGCTTGAAAGTGCAATCTTTTGGTCCGACCGTGAACTTCCTAAAATACTCTTCACTCATATATAATTCAAGTATTATCTCTATTATTCTCTTTACAACCACCTAAAAAAAAAATTCTGTTATTTCTAACATATTATTTCTACGCTAGACTGGAATAAATTTAAACTAAGTTAAAACTTGAATATTTCAATGAATATATTTTTAGATTTGCGTGTTCGCTGAAATGAGAATAGGTTAAATATGCACATCAGATAATAAAAGATTCTTCTAGATAGTTCAACGCATCTTTAATACTCTTTTCTTTATAATCAGATAATAAGCGCAAACTTTTGATCCGACTACAAATTTCCAAAATTACCCTTCGTATTTATTCTTTATTAATAACTGTAATATATTTGCTGTCACACTCTTTTGGTATCAACATGAAATTCCAAAAATGTCTTTTTACGAAAATTATTAATATTTAGCATCATCTAAAAGTAGGGTCCGACAATTAAGCTTCTTTTACAAGTTCAAACTTTCCTCTAGAAATATTTACCAAGTCCTAGTATCACTTAAAAATAGGATCTAACAAATAAATTACTTTACAAATTTATTTTTTATTAATTAATAATATAAATAAAAATTTAAACTCACTAGAAATTAAATATTGCAACTTAGAAATAAAATTTCAAATTAATTACGTATGATTCGAATATGACTAAATACATATGGAAATCATTTTCTTTTGAATATATTAAATAAATACAATTTGTAGAAAAATAATTCAGCATTCTTCCTCACGCGCGAAGCGCGTGCCGTAACGCTCGTAGTTATAATAGTTTTGGTGTTATACTTTTTTAGTATCAATGTAAACTACCAAAAACACCCCTCTATATATTATCAAATTTTCATCCCTTAAAATAAGATCTAATATTAAACTTCTTTTACAAATTCAAACACCCCTAAAAGTGGGATCTAACCATTCAACATGCATTACAAATTCAAAACGCTTCTAAAAATAAGATCTAAAATTAAACTTTCTTTACAAATTCAAAATGTTTTTTTACAAATATACAATTGTTAATATCACTTGAAAATAAAAGAAAATAGTTTTTTTGACTGATTTAAACATATACAATTTATAAAGAAAACAATTCACGCGCGAAACGCGTGCTGTTAAAATCGTAATTACAGTTGGTAAAATCGATCTACTTAGTTGCAATGCATGATAATTGCAGCTAAAAAAGAAAAAAAAAACCTTATTTCCCAACATTTTTGTTACCCTTGGTCGGACTTAGTTATGGAAGTTAACTGAAAGAAAAACATTTAGAGTAGAAAGTAATCTATTAAATAATAGTACAGCAGAAGAAATTCTAACTCTTACATTAATTCTAGCGTTTCTTTCACCTCTCCTTAATTTTCTCTACATATTTATTTAAATTTTATTTTAAAGACCTAATACAATGCATTAGTTTTGAATTGTTTATAAGATTTTATTTATTTTACACTATTGTTTTACATTCAAAAATCTACACTTTCTGCTTTCTACAATTATTTTCAAAGTCATCGATTTTCATGTACAATTTACATTTAAGTCCGTATATTTAAATTAATTAAATAATTTCATTATAAATTATTTAAAAAAATTAACTATCCATTATTTATTAATTTGTCTAATAAATAATATAGATAACCATGCCAATAAAATATCACGCTTATTGTAACAAAACAGTATAAATATGGATCACATAAAAAACAATACGAACAACTTTAGTGTATAATTATTTATTTTAATAAATTATTAGTTAAATGATTGAAGTTTAAAGATCGCAAATCATCACAATAATTATAAAATTTTCACCCGTACTAATTAATTCTCTTCATTTTTTTTTGAAATTATCATTTTATAGTTATCCAAAATATTATGTTAATTTTTTGATTTTATATTCATATATACCGAGATTTTATAATTTCTACAGTCATTTACAAAGTTTTCATCAATTTTCTTTTAGTATTTTACATTCAAATCTATGTATTTAAATTAACCAAACACTATAAATCTATACTATATAAATAAATTCAAGTAATCAATACTCATTGAATTCTTTGATATTTTATAAACAAAATGACAATTTCAATTTATATACCGCATTAGTAGTAACACATAGTAGATAATTTTTTCAAATATAAAAATATCTGAATCACTTAACAAAACTTATAGGCATGAACAATAATAAAACGTTTAATTTATGATTGATATATCGAACATTGCATAACAAAATTTTATTTTAACAACACTTAAAGTATGAGTACCATGTTTTTACAAAATTAGCGTGAGCAATGCATGAGCACATTATATTACTTCATTACTATTATTATCCACAATTTTAGTAAATTAAAAAAAATTTCCCCTAATAACCCTGTTACATTTAAAATTCTTATCAATACACATTTGCAATTTGACATCTAAAACTCATCATCATGCACATGTGTGGGTGCGCATGCGCGTCAAAACACATAGGAACATGAATTTACTAAATATTACTTCAAAAAGAAACATATTACATCTATGTTTTTCTTTGAAATTTATCGTATACATAAACACTAAAAATTGTTTCACATGCATCGGTATATCGGTCATATTTAACATATAATTTCTTGATTTCAAAATATAAACTATACTTATTTTAAAATTACATAAAATATTTTAAAATATAAAATTTTAAAAATAACAATAGTATATATATATATATATATACACACACATTTTTTAAATGTATAAATCAATAAAATAATATGTTTAACATATAATTTCCTTAAACTTTAGAAATATTATCGTAAAACTAATTTGAAACAAAATCTATCATTTTAAATAGTTAGAATATGAAAATAATGAATATATGATTATTTTTAACTATTCGAAAATAATTTTTGAATATATTTTACTATGAAAACATAACATTTTAACATGCTAAAATATAAAAAAAATATGTTTAACATCAGTATATTATATTGTACGTCAACTATTTAACGAAATATATTTGACAATTTCTTTTACAAGCTTAACGTGTGCAACGCATGAAAGGATACAATAAATAATTAAATCTACCTGCCGCACACTAATATCAGCGGTTAATCAGTAAGTAGAATACTAGATCCATTAAACCAACAGAAATGGGCCATAAAAGAAACTATAACAACTCTACACTCTATTTATTTCACTGAAAAATACCCCTAATTATCTTCCATTGCCAAATTCATTACTTTCTTATTTTGAATCAGATCAGAATCTATTATAATCCCATGCAAATGCAAGAATCCACAACACTCTCCGCCCGTCGCTCCTCTCCCAACCCCGATGAGGAAGACGGCGTAAACGGCGGAGGCGACGACGAGTCCAAGCTTCGAAAGTTCCCTTCCTTCTCTGCCAGGCATTTTGTCGCACGTGTTACGATGAACGGCCTTGACAAGAATTGCCTTTTCATTTTCTTCGTTTTGTTTTCGGTTTTCGGTATCGGTTCCGTTCTGATATCCAGATCTGGATCTGATGCTTGCGCGGAGATGTACGGATCGTTCAACGGTGTGAGGTTGTTTGACAGAGATTTGGTTGGGATTGCTTCGGATTTCGGATATCTTGGTGTGCCTTGGTGTAAGAGTTTCTTACTTTTATTTGTTTATTTTAACGCGACTCTTCTTATGTTTAAGTGGCAGTTTACTGCAGTTGAAAATGGTAACTGCATATTAAGAAAGTTTTCTGTTCAATTAAAGTTCCAGTCGTATTGATTTCTGAACCTTGTACCTGATTAAGTGGGATTGCTATGTATAAAAATGGCACAACCACTTACTGGAGTACCTGAGATCCTTGAACTGTATTGCAGTAATTTTGGTTATGTTGAACCAGTGTATTAAAATAGAATCAGACTGCGGTCAGGCCACAGTTGATGGTAAACCTACTGATCATCGCGGTAGGAGAGTAAGTCATTTTTCAACATAAAATCAATTAAATCCCAAGTTATATCACAACAACCATAAAAAACCACCCAAGATACTTTCTTTGTTCAGTAAACCAAGACTCATTTAAATTGGCCAGAATAAACAAGGTCCATTGAAGTGTCCGTAGAACCAGTCCTGTGGTAGACAGTGTGGGGAGACCATGTTATTATGCAGGAAATTTATATTGCTATTTCTAAGTTAGACGATGTGGGACTACTGCTTTCAATAATTAAACAATATTGTAAATTTATCAAGATATAACAGCTTTTCTAATAGTTGGATTAAGGTTTCGATATTGCCTAATCTAACTTGTGGTTGTAATATAATAGGTTTCTAGTGATTATTCAAGAATTTATTAGCTTGCTAGTGATTGTACCATTTACACACTAAAAAGAAAACCTAAACTTGGGTTTTTAATCATATTGTCAAGAATAAAATTATTTTGTTGCTATATTCATTCTAATTAGGTTAAATACTAATTTTAAATGAAACAATTTTACACTTACATTTGAAAAATAAAAAATTAAGAATTGTCACAGTTTGACGATTTGATTGGTTGGACAATTTGAACCTCCGAACATGATTCACTACGATTCAGTTCCTGGGTTGATCTTCACAATCATGTGCCAAGCTTCATAATGCAGTTTGTCAAGATATACATATTCAAAAGAAATGTATCATATCGTCATGTGAATAACTATATAAATTATTCCAAACAAAATGTATTTATAATTATATCTGATAAAGGCTTTGTAAAAAAAGTGCTAATTAGTTTGTGGAAAAATTGTAATTAGTTTATTCTGACATTCATAACATATGAAATGTTATAATAATTCTGGAAATAATGTATTACATGATAAAGAAATGAAGGACATACTTTCTTTCAGAATATGATACATAAATATAATCTATAGTCAATTACTACATGCATTATTCTTGGAACATTCGATGAATTATCTTATTGTGTCAAAAATCTTAAAATTCTACGATTGTTGTAATAAACCCAAGTTATACCACAACAACCACTGAATTCCAAAGCTTGTTCAAGAACCCCAGGCATGCAAACTGAGCTATATTACTTGTTGAATAAACTATATCTGATAAATCTCCATGATGTTGAAATATATGGATTTGTTTAGATTCTCAATGAGGGTATACTATGTTAATAGATGGATATTATTCGGATCAAAGATTCAACGAAGGGACGAGCTTATTTTAAATAGGATTTTTTATTCATGTTTGGCCGATTTTTTGGAACTTTTTATGACTTTATCTCCATTTGAAAACTTATTATAAATAGGATTTTATGAACCACATACTTGATTACATGGAACTGCAAGGCATAACAATGGCACAACCATTTATTGGGGTACCTACTTTCTTTCAAAATATATATAACACATAAATATAATTTATAATCAATTACTACATGTATTAGTCTTAGAACATCCGATGAATTATCTTGTTGTGTACAACATGGAATAATAAAAATAAAAAATAAAATAAAAACCAATCTGAGTACACGGTTTTGTAATATTGACTATTTTATGTCCTTTTATCAAAATAAAGTGCGGAGAAACAACATTTTGAGGAATAGTCAAAATAGAAAGGTCCATTTTTTTGCATCATGCACCAAGTGCACTGCTATTTCATGCGCTCATGCTCCTGCCATAAAACAAAATGTTTTATTGCTGCAATGTGCCTTCTATGGTGCACGCGATGAAACACTTTTCATAGTTGTGCTTGAAGTTAACAACAATGAAGATCATTTAATCTTGAGTGTTATGAATTTTTGTTATAACCTACCGCTTATGCAATTCTTCTAAGTTTAGACATCCAAAACGACTGTTTAGAATTTTGTTTTAAGGGGTTATGTTATATTTTAGATAGATGTATGGGTTTTGCATTCAATTTCAAATGGAACCCAATTGATATCTCTAATTCAATTTGAATAATGGCCATGGATTTTTGTAGCTGAGGAAAAAATTGAGCTTATTTTAGTAGCTCTAGTTTGTTATTATGATGACTATAAATAAAATAAATATGTGCATAATATTGTATTTATTAGCGTGTATACAATCCGTCACACATCAATTGATGCACATTCTTGTGCACACACTAAATGCATAAACTTGATGACTTGCATACCAATATGAAATAATTATAATTGGGCAAGTACAAGTATGAAATGTTGGTACTGACGGTAAATTCAGAGAATGCAAAGAAGATTTGTCGTTCCAAGGCACAAATGAATTGTTTTCTTTCAACAATTTTTCCCCTCTCGTTATCACAAAGGGTTGATCGAAAATCTTCTTCCATGATACAATGAAGAATATCCGTGCAAGTTGTGATTATTTGCACAGATCAGAAGAGCACTCGGAATTTTTCTGATTATGTTTATTTGATAATTTCGAAAATAGAAGAAAGAAAAAAAAAATGTATTCATCCAAAACATGGGATTTGTATTTATAGGAGAAGGGAAGCATCTATTTTGTCAACATGTATCTTTTGGCCACAACGGACATGACTGTTTGCTAACGGATATACCGTTGACGATTGAATTTAAATTCAACAACCAATGAAATATATAATGTTTCGGAGCGGGGCGTTACCCTGCGACTTGAGCGGTCAAGTTGATCACCGTCAGTGGGAGCGTTGGCCCCTGCACCCCCACCTAGGAAGGTTTGCCACCCCTCTGGACCCTCCCTTCGTAGCAGCTAACCATTGACAAAATTTATGAAAAAACTTTCAACATGAAATACTCAGCTTGCATACCGTTTGAAAAGAGATCTGAACTCCAAGGCTTGTTCAAGAACCCGGGGCTTGCCAACTGAGCTATATTACTTGTTGAATAAACTATATCCGATAAATCTCCAGGATGTTGAAATATATGGATTTGTTTAAATTCCCAACGAGGGTATAATTTGTTAACAGATGGATATTATTCGGATCAAAGATTCAACAAAGGGATGAGCTTATTTTAAAAAGCATTTTTTTTACATGTTTGGCCGATTTTAGGAACTTATTATGACTTTAGCTCCATTTGAAAACTTATTATAAATGCGATTCACTGTTTACCAGTTTGACAAAACATTGTTATTTACACGGAAGCAATTTCAAATGGCAAATATATTTTTTGGAGGGAAAATTGTATCATGCGTTTTCAGTGTGGCAATTTTTAACACGTTGGCAAGAAGTGATTTATACTTATATGAGTTTTCAAATAAAGATAAAGTTGTAATAAGTTTTGAGTAGTGACTCAATATGGGAGGGAAAAAAAATACACTTTTAAGAAGAGCGAGCTAATCCTTTGTGCTAATGGGCTAACCTAACTTGTTCTTATATATTTATTTTTAATTTATAAAAGTGATTCAGTGTTGTATCTTTCTGTTTCAATGTATGTAATGCTGATGATGTAATCACCTTTTTGCCAACCCCTTTTAATTCATTTTCCTTGGCAAAAGGCAGATCGAAACAGGGGAAAACAGTAGAGTGGACCTCAAAAGATTTACTTAAAGCTTTAGAAGAGTTTGTACCAATCTATCATACTCGCCCTATCAAGAACAATATGTATGGAATGGGGTTTGACCACAGTTTTGGTTTATGGTTCATGACACGCTGGCTTAAACCAGAACTAATGATAGAGAGTGGAGCTTTCAAAGGGCATTCTACTTGGGTGCTAAGACAGGCAATGCCTGACACGCCTATTATATCGATTTCACCACGGCACCCAGAAAAGTATTTAAAGAAAGGGCCAGCTTACGTTGATGAGAACTGCACTTATTTTGCTGGTAAAGATTTTGTGGACTTCGGGAGCATGAATTGGAAGAGTGTCCTGAGGAATCACGGGGTTTCTGATCTCAGTAAAGTGCTTCTTTTCTTCGATGATCACCAAAATGAACTCAAGAGGTATGAATTTGTTATTGAATAAAAGATACATCGGAAATAATCCTTTCTAAAGCACTATAATGGGTTGACATTCTCTTCCATCACTGTTTATGTTTTGTTAACAATCTCTATATTTGGGGTTTGTCTCTGTGTGTGTGTATATGTATGTGCGCGCGTGCGCACACACACGTTTACACATACACATTCATCGTGCCTGTGCGCGTGTGTTGAAAGTTAGTTCTGGATCTATAATTAATTTTGTTTCAAAGCAAATCGCTGCTTTGTTAATTTCACTCCTCTTTTTTTATGAACTCATTTTATTCCTAAAGTCCGTAAAAATCATATTTTTGAAATTTGAGACTTTTTATTTTATTAGTTTGAAGCAACGATCCATTTTCACCATATAAACGTAAGCATCAAAAGCTTTTTCTATAACATAATTTGTTATGTATAATCATCATTATCTTCAAAAACAAATTGTCGTTTTTCTCATAATGCAGCTTAACTGCATTTGGAGGCTGAGAAGGGAACTTAACTGCATCTTGAGACGGTCATATTGCCTTCCCAGTTAAACTGCCTTTTCAACATCAGAAGGCAATTTAATTGCTTTGGAGGCAGTTAAACTACCTTCTTGGTCTTCTCAGTCTCAAAAGGCAGTATAACTGCCTTTGGAGACTGAGAACACAATTGACCTGCCTTCGGATGCTGAAAAGGCAGACTAATGACGTATACAATACTTGAATTGTCGCTTTTTACGGCTGAAAAAGCAATTCAATTGCTTTTGGAGGCTGAGAAGATAGTTAAACCGCCTTTTGTTGACGAAAGGTACTTAATTTGCTTTCTGAGCCTCAGCATGATCAGAAGTTGTCTTTTGTTCAAATTTTGTGATCTAACTGCAAGGACAGATGACCGATTTGATTTAAAAAGGTCAGGATCGAACTTTAAAATATGATTTTCACAAACTGTATCTTTACATTCATTTGCTTTTAGAGGCTAGAAAATAGTAAAATTGCCTTTTGTGGTTTACAAGGCAGGTAAATTGCTTTTGGGGTTTGGACGATGAAATCGTCTTTGTTTAAATATTGTGGTTCAACGTGAAGATGGATAACCAATTTGAAAAATATTGAACTATTGTATTTTGCATGTGTATTAGTATGATATCTTTTAATTATGAAATCCATGTAATCTAATGGTGGACATTTCTTCTTTTTCAATTAAAAACAGGGACCTACAGCTCAAAGTCCCTTGTATCTACACACATGCACCATATTTAGTTTAATAGATTGTTAACAAAAATAGTTTTTATTCTTTTATTTGTTTTGTCATGCTGGACAGGTTAAAACAAGCACTAAAAGTAGGCTTCCAACATCTCATATTTGAGGACAATTATGACACTGGCACTGGCGATCATTATTCACTGCGCCAGATATGTGATCAAGATTACATTAGAGGTATGTACCGACTTGAATCCATAGGACTGAACTTGAATTGGTTTGTCATGTGCAGAATACGTATTCTTAAATTGAACATGCAAATTTCGTTCACTAGTTATCATGGTTTAATGCACCCAGCAAATCTTTTTGGTTAATATAACAGTCTATTATTTAAGTTTACGTTGTCCTAAAATCAACTTTGCAACCTCATAACCAGCTATGTGAAAAGTGGTTATGGTCTAATGAAAATTAAGCATGACCTTTGGGTGGCAGAAAAATGGGATATTCTCCAGGTATATAGGCTGCCAACCATTTTTGCTTGGTGTCTTTATAAAGGCTCTGAGCATGATTTTCAAAACGGGGTTCAAATCGTAAAGTTCGAAACAAGATTTAAATCGTGAATCGTAAATTCAAAATATCCGTATTTTAGGATTTGTAAAACACTTTTAAATTGATTGTGATATGATGTTTGAACTTCTACATTAAAACCTTAAACTCAATTTTCTGCTTTGTTCCGTTTTTATTTTGTTTAGAAAGTACTAGAATTGAAATTGTGTATCCAAATAAGCACACTGAATATATAGTCAGTATAGATTCAAAGATTTTTCTCTTCTCGATTGCGGTTTTAAGTGGTTTGAATTGGAATGTAAATCAAATCAAACTGGATTTAAATCGTAAGATTTTGATAACAATGGCTCTGAGTATTTATCTTTCGTTCATGCTACACTAACTGATCATCTTTAATAATAGTTGTAGTAGTACCTTTGGTGTCATACTTTTTTGATGTAAACGTAAATTTTCTAAACTACCCTTTAAATTCAAATTACCTTTGAATGTGCTTGAATATACTCTCACATTAATTTAAATTTGAAATTTTGTATTACTTGGTCATTCACTCTTATTCTTTAACTAAAAATGCTTAGACCTTAATTAAAATCTTTAATAATAGTTGTAATACCTTTGGTGTAAACGTAGATTTTCCAAACTACCCTTTAAATTCAAATTACGTCTGAATATATTACAATACTCTCACCTTAATTTAAATTTAAAATTTTGTATTACTTGGTCAATCACTCTTATTCTTTAACTAAAAATGCTCAGACCTTAATTAAAATGCAAGTTCTTCTTACTAAAACCGAGTCAGTCAAATATATCTCAATTAAATTTCAAATTAAATTGCTCCTAACTTAATTAAAATTCATAAATAACTTAATTAAAATTCAAATTTATGTGTACTAAAACCGAGTCAATCGGTTTTATATTTAAAACCGTTCATGCCTTATTTAAAAATTCAAAATTTGCGTTAGTTAAATGTTAATTTTCATATATTATAACCGAGTCAATCAACTGAATGTGAATTGAATTTTAAATTATATGTTAATATCGTGCATTTGTGGAATAAAGAAATCCAGGCGCGTGCTGTAACGCTCGTGTTCATTATTGTAGTTCATATTTTCAGGTCCAATTTTCTAACAATTCCCATATATTTAACTTTAGATACAGCTTTTCTAAGGCTTGTTGCATTGAATGCAAATTATTACCTGCAGCTATTTCAAGGCTAACTACAATATCACGTATCCCCTATGAACTTAATAATATTATACAGCAAATATAATTTCCATATTGGTATGTTGGATTTGATACCTAAGTGTTGGCAAGCTGATATCCATATTTAGTGCATATGTTTGCATAACATGTGCGAATTCTCTAATAGTTGCTTTCCTGATCTAATATGCAACATCGAAAGCGAAAACTTTCATGATATCTCCATTCGACTAACTAGCGAGACAACCAAATCATCATTCAACCATTGATCATCCATCAGTTGCATGAGATTTTTCACATTCTTATTCTAGAAAATGCTTGCTCTACCATTGCAGTTGCAACCGGCAAGATTAGAGCCAATGTTAAAAGCTTGTAAACTAACGTGTATTCCGGAATTCTTTTACGTTTAACCATAGATTGGCTTATTCCATTTGAATCCACCAACAGTAGAACACATATTTGTAATGGAAGGTTCAAATTGATTTGAAAGTTTCAGAAGATTAAGTCAAAAGTCATTTGGATAAAATCGAGTAAATTGAATGAATATCTGGTTATTATATGAAACAAACCGTTTAAATGGATTTATGCATGCAGAGCAAAGCAATAACCCAGTATTTTATTCACTGAATCGGCAATTCAACTTTTGTAATTGCATTTCTTTAACAGTATTGAATAACTCAACGTGATGAGAAAATTTTGTCATCTCTTCACCTCCACATACTCAAACAACATGCATACCTTCCATACAACTATACAAGGAACAGAAATCATACGCTTTCTACAAAATGTGGAAATTACATCAATATATATGACAAATTATGTCAACCGTGTTTTTCAGATCTTTTCTCTGCAATGCTTGCAATAACTGTTCATTGATTCTCAGTTGATTTCATCAAATGTATAGAAGTTACAAACTCAAAAGTCTCTCGATTCTAGCAAACGATATGCGTCAAACTTTTGATCTGAATATAACTCATCTTGCACAAGCACATAACCACATAATCAAACCATGTATGAAATTAAGCCATAAGAGTTTTATAATGGGATTCCAATGTGTATCTGAAGGTGGTGTGCAAAACAATGATGTAATATGCACTTCATTCTCATTCAAGATGAAAGCTTTCAAACCATTATGTTCACCATCCAGTTGCATCATTACTTTTTCCATGCAACATATTTGTGTTCTGATACCACATCATCAAGTGCTTCTTTAAGTTACCGTTGTGTTTACTATGTTGTATATTGAAAAATCCTTTACATTATTTTAGAAGATTTCTTTTTTTAAAAGCATCTTTGTGAGGTTGACATCTTTTTTTTTTTTTTTTTTTAAAAAGTTCACTTTTTACCCTACCATCTACAATTTTTTTTTCACTAATAACAGGTTCATAATACGTAATGCTAGATCGTATACTTGGATTAAACACAACTTTAGAAGATTTGGAACTTATGGATCAATTTTGAAACCTCAGTTGCTTTTTATTTTTTCAGAAGATTCATCAGCATTTTTGATTGAATCTGTTCCATAATGTGTTGAAGTTGTTCTCACTACACTTCTACTTTTTCCAGAATAGTTTATCATCTCCTGAAAATAAGAACACAATCCATTGATCTGTTCTGCATAAAAAAAATCTGCAATTTAGGATTGTAACAAAAGTAGATTATTATACCAAGCCGCGGTATCTTTTATAGTGAATAAAAATGATTTTACATATCATTCCTTTTATAATTAATTTCTTCAAACATAATAACTTTAATACTTAAGAACTCTTGTTTAATTCACAATCACAATACTCCGCTCGACTTTAATTATTGCTCTTTTAGTGGGAAGCGTTAACATGTGCACATTGATTGCATTTTAAGGATTTTCCTTCACTTTTTGTTTTTACCCTTAATTAGTGTAAACATTTCATTTTAATTGCAAGGAAAATTTTGTGATTAAACACCAATCGTGTCTTCTTATGCTACAAGTTTTATCTATTTTTCTTAATGAATCATATATGAACGTGGAGGTTAACCCAACCCTAAATAGTAAATTTGGTTAAAATCATCATTTTACACAAAATTTCATTATTATGGGTACAGGTGGCGGCCACAGCTGCTTCAGAGACAGCGACGAAGCCCGAATAAGGAAAGCAAGGAAGAACCTATACTCAAAAGCAGTGGAAATAGAAGACCTATGCGGCAAAGACGATGCATGGTGGGGCGTCAAAGGTGAAATGCGCGACGATTTCAACCACAGCAACAAAGCCATATCCTACTCTGAGCATTTCCGGAACAGCAGGTTCGTGGAATCCATACTGGACGTGTACTGGGAACTCCCCCCTGTAGCTGGCCCTTCCCTCACGCACCAGACCCGATATGACCCGGCCCGTGCACCTGACCCGATTGTTGAAGATGGGCGGTACGGGCTGTTTAAAAGAATGGGCTTGACTGCCTTTGATGCGTCTGTTTTTAATGGGTACACGCAGATGGTGTATGCTCGAGTATCTCCTCCGAATTCATTTTAGGAAAGTGAATGAAATGTGTTTTTTTTCTTTTGTAGGTTTTTGTTTTCTGTTGTATACATATCACACGGAGTCTTTCATCTGGTTTCTTTATTTTGTTTTAGTTAGTTGTTTGGGCAGTGTGTGAAGATGAAACCATGTACATAGGTGTTTTCATGACTTAGAATTATAGAGTGGTTCTTCTTATGTTACGAAAATTTATGTTTTTCTCCTTTTTCTCCTCCAAATGGGGTTTGTTTGTTCAAGATGATGGAGAAAATTTAGATCAACATAATTTTATTTTTTTATTCTTAGAATCGTGTTTTTTTAACTTTATACACAGTTTTACTAAAAGTACAGTTCAAAAAATAATATAAAAAACAGTGAAAGTAGAAAAGTTCAGAAGTTTTATAAACTAAAAAGAGATAAGAAGCCATTAGAAAGAGAAGAAAACGTTATTCAGACTGATATCAGTTATATAGAGATTGATCGATTCAGTTACATTACATAAACTTCTTTATTATAGGCTTTGGAGTATGAGATTGTACATATTTCATGATGTACATATTCCATACATCCATTCAGTCGTTATGAATATTGTCTGTTGTCTCGTTAAAAACCAATATTATGAAAACCTAATGGAAAAACCTTGAACTGGAAAAACCTTGAACGATTAAAAGAGTCCAACCCGAAATCATAACTATCATACAATGATATTTCTTTCAAAGAGTTTGATACTTCAGGATCAACATTAAGCCTCAGTAAAACCTTACTAAGAAAACCCCAATGAGAAAATTTTTTGTGAAGGAAAACGAGTAAAATGACATTTTTTCTTTATTTCTTCAAATGAAGCTTGATACTTCTGAATCAAACTAATGCCTCGTTAAAACCTTACTAAAAAAAATCCTATGGGAAAAATCTTAGTCAAGGATAAAAATACAATTTAACTTAAATAACATATTTGAGATGTTATTTGTTGAAATGACGTTTAGTTCTTCTAGATCAAGATAATACCTCACTAAAAACTTAGTAAGCAAAACCCAGTGGGAAAAATCTTAAATAAAGAAAAAAAGTACATTATAACTTATTTTCAAATGTTATTGGGGATTTGATACTTCTCGATCAAGACAATGCCTCATTAAAACCTTACTAATAAAAACCTAGTGGAAAAAGTGTTAGTCAAAGAAAAAGAGTGTATTACAAAATACTTGTGGATGCCCCCCTGATTTAAAATTTTCCTCTGAATTCGTATATGTCTTTTGATAACTCAAACTGGTTATAGATACTTCTGCATCCATAAATATGAATCTCATTAATAATACAATTTATTAATAGTTTCCTTCGATACAATCAAATTTTCTAAAATTGTTTCTTTCAAATATTATTTGCATTTTATGCATTTTGTATGCTAATTTTATGAAAACACTTCATGTGCTTTCATTTTTGTGCTTCAAATCAGTTTTGCGTATTGCAACCACACATCTTTCATGAATATTAAAAATTTCATTACAACATTACTAAAAAGCAGGAAGTAATATACTTATCTTGAAGTATATCATAATTTTTATTGCAACAATACTTAAAAGAAGGTTGCGATTCTTCATGTTTTTTCCATTCTTTATAACTACAAAAGTTATATATATTCTTTAGGAATTTGTATACTTTAATAAGTATTTGCACAACTACCACTTCAATGGATATTAAAAGTTTCATTACAACAATACTTAAAAATAGAAAGTAATCTACTCATCATGAATTATATCAAGATTTTCATTACGACAATACTTAAAAGAAGTGGTAATCTACGCTCCTTGTTCTTTACCTTCTTTATAACCTGACCACCAAAGTTATTTATATTCTTTAGGAATTCGTGTACTTTCATTGTTTATTGTGGTTTAAACAATGTTTATACCTTTAGGGTATTTTAAGTGTTTGAAACACTCACCGCTTCAATCAATTCAATTATCTCTAAAAACAACATGCCTATGGCACTTAACATGTTGTTGATACTATATGGGCTTTAATAATTTTAATGTGCTTTTGCCACTTTATATGCATGTTTCTAATTTTATTTTGTGGACTATAGGTCCACATTTTTTATTTAGGAGAATTTTATGATCGCCAATCGTGTTTTTCTCTAACCCAGGATCTTTAATCCATTTATAAACATATGCGTTTTATTATTTATAAATTTATAATCAATGATTATTTATTGTTAGTTCTACATATGATTTATTAAGATCTCTTTATCTATCATATTTTAGGTACCTAAACCACTTCTAGGGTTATTTGACAATCATGTCATGAATTTCTTTCAAAGCACGTTTAAATGTTTCTTCAAGAACACTCAACTCCTTTATTTGGCATTCTATTACTTACTCCAATAATATTTTGAACTGACTTTTGAACCACATTTTAGATGTGGTTTACACTTGATCCTTCAGGAATTCAAATCTGTATTGGAGAAAGTCTACTAGAGATATTATTGATAACTTATTCAAGTTACTTAATATTTTGCATCATTGCATATTTTAACCAATATTTAACACTGATGATCAAAATGAGCTTGTATCCCTTTATCCTCCCCCTCAACGTTGACAAACATTGTCACATTAAATAATAATCATCTTTGGATTCTCATTTTGATCCATTATGATATTGCTAGCAAATACACCATACATATTAATAATAGGAAGATAATCCTTTTATCAATTGATAAAATGCATTGAATTGATATTTCTTATTAGAGTTTGTTCTCATTCATTGATCTAACCAATTAAAGGAATTTACTTATTGTGTGGATCATTTGAATACATACATGACTTCAGGTCATTCAACATTTATGTTGATTGAATTTTAAATCACTAAATAATATCTATGCATAATCTATAAGACGAGCTTATAACAAACTTCAGGTTGTTAGCTGAATATTTACATATATAGATGTATACATGCGTCCACGTATTACACATATATTATAAATTTTCATATTCTTTCTCCTTTGAATTAGTGATTTTTTAGAACAAACTATTACAAGGATCTAAACTATTAATTTCTATTTATAAATCAATGTCAATGTGAATCCGTCAAAGCCGCATGCTAATGTTCAAAACATTTGGGTTGGAACCATATCGAACTTCTGGTTCGAACAAAATATACACAACTTCAAGTTGTTAAGTTTTGTTCCTCAATTATATCTCAAATATCAGTTTTGAACATTAATTATGATTACTTATCAAAGAATAACTTATAATTGCATATAGACAATTCTACACATCTCTTTTGAGAGTTCGAAAAAAAAAAATTACAGCAAAAATAATAATAAAAGTATCATCTGGATAATGGGAATGTTACAGATACAGATCTCCTCAAGACCGTATGTATAGCTTGCATGAAAATTGTGATATGAAATATAGACTATCTCTTCAGGGGAATATTTAAAATATTTCTTCAAGAAATGATTATCCGTGTAATATCTCTTATGAAATAATAACTAGGAACATGCCTTTATGATATAATTAGATATATAAACATAGAACAAAATATTCTAGAGATAGTTTAATTTCTTACTATTTGGGAGGTTTGATATAATTATCATGAAATATATGATACATGTTGCATAGCTCTCAAACTTAAGATCTAATCTAGACTAAATTAGGATCCTTCATAATCAAATTTCTATGCATTTATTTGGTTTAATAAAATTACCAATATATAAACAATCTCTTCTAGAGATATGTTATCATTTCCTAATTTACTAGACTTTTTTAGGGATATTTTATTATCACTACTTCCGGGGTGAATTTATCCCTTCTAAAGATATATATGCACTATTGGAATGTCATATCAATGTAAAATACTTCTTTTGTAGAAATTACATAAGTACTATCTTTACAATAACATAAAACATCTCTGCTGGAGATTTTTGTTGTAACTATCTTTGAAATGACATATCAAACATTAAATACAGTAACAAACTTAGATGCACCAAATGAAAGTAAGATGCGAAGATAAAACCACTACTTCTGGAGTGTAATATCGGTATACAATTCTCCTTTTTAGGGATAAATTATTGTTATTACTTCGAAACTTTTTTATGATATTCCTTCAGGGAATATAGTGTTTCTTTTTAAGGAATTGCAATGCAACAAAAATAAAATTCCTACAACATCTCTTCTAGGATGTTGGATTTTGCAATATAAATATAAATAAATATCTAAAACATCTCTTTAGGAGATTAATACACACACACATCCGTGTATATAAATAGTATGATATATGAATTATCTATTATAGAGAATGTTAAAATGTATTTATATAACTAAATAGCTAGCCATATGTACATAGAAGTAATCTGTCAAAACATTGGAATTTTCTTTTCTTTCATGATTAGAAAAAACCAATATACTAATTATTTTATAGTACTTATCAAATGTCAAGTTTGAGTTATCATAGATTTATCAATGAGAAAACAATAAAGAAAATAATTAAATTAAAGTTACTCATTGAAATGAAATTAGACTTTGCATTTCGCAAAACCTGTTAATTGATCATGTATACTTTTCCATAATTGGAAGTAAATAATTGGAAACAATAATTTAAACTGACTACAATATATAAATTGAAATGTTATTTGAATTCATACCAAATAATAAACATCCCTTTCCAAGACTAAATTAATAGTTACTTTTTCAATTCGGTGATGTTTGAAATATCATATAACATAATATCTTTAGGATATTTAGTTAATATAATGTAAATGTGAAGATATAAGGTAAGGTATAACTCATTTGGAGATTTTTGTAATCTCTTGAATGCAGCATCATTATCTCATATGATGATTTATTAATTTCCTTTAAACTTCTTCAAGAAATACAACCTTATCGTTTTACACAATTTCAATAGAGCTTCGGGCTTCTAATTCAAGAACTTCAAGTTCATTACTTTATTATGAACTTTAGGTTCTCAAATATTTGTAAACTTCTTTTTTTTTTGGGAAGCTTGTACATTTTGACATATTAAAAAAAAAATACCGATAAGAATTCGAACTTGTAAACTTTATCAGAAAGTCTTTTCATAATTCAAGACTTCAAGTCTTGGACTTTGAGTTATACAACATCTATTAAAATAATTTCTTTGCACAACTTCAGGTTGTTGTCAAAACCTATTTCTGTTTGACGATTAAATTTTCTGATCTGTTATTTTAGTGAGAACTTCTGGTTCTTTATTTTAAGGAAACTTGTGATTCACTTATTTAGGTAAACTCAACCTTTTATCATTATAGAAACTACCGGTTCTCAATTCTTATTCCCTTTTCCCTTTTTTTAAGGAAATATCGGAAGATATTAAACTTATCATGTAAGCTTTTATTAATGTTTCCATTCACTTCAGATGTGCTAAATCAAAATCAATGTTAGATCTAAACTTAATACAATCTTCTAGATAAACGTTATCTTTATATTTGTTTCTCTAAGAAATAATAAAATATTTCTTCTGGAAATGTAAATCATATATCAAAACAATTTTCAAAGCTTTCATTCAAATCTAAATCAAATCAAAAGGTTTTCAAAATGAAAACTCCATTTACCAACCATGTTTGATTTCTCAAATCCATGTCCAAACTAAATACAATCGGATTCAAAAAATTTGCTTGAATCAACAATATCAAATTTTGTCAAGTTCAAACTTGCATTCTAAATTAAATGAACTCAAAAACTTAAAATAAGCATGACATTGAGATCTACAATATAATAAGATCAAAAAAATAGCAACAAAAAAAAAATTTAGATCTGAAATATAATAACTACCAAAATAAGAATGAGATCTCAAAGTTTAGATCTATATAAGATCTAAAATTATAAGACTTATATTATAAAATCTAAAAGATAAAACAATAGATTCAGATCTGAAGAAGTACATCTAGAATGGAATGAGATCTAAAAAAAGAAAAAGAAAAAATGATTTGGAATATTAGATCGATCAGATCGGAAAAATGACTTACTATTTTGAGATCTATAATTGGATCTGAAAAGGAATAGATCTGATTTCATAGATTATCACAATTGTAGATCTATAATTTTTTTGTAGAGATCGTGTTGATGTCATGTTATATAAACTAAAAATAGATAAGAAGCCATTAGAAAAGAGAAGAAAATGTTATTCACACCGATATCAGTTGCATAGTGATTGATTGATTCAGTTACATTACATATGCTCCTATATATATAGGCCTTGGAGCATGAGATTGAACATATCCCATTATGTGCGACTAAATAGAAAAACGCAAAAGAATTTTCACTGTTATATTTACATATATTATAATAGCAAGCTAACAATTCTGGATATTTCTGGCTTCCAATCATAGCTCGATGACACAACCACCATTTAGTTTTTATATTTTCAGTTTCTTTTAAAACAATCTTTGATTTCACAATAAAACTAAATATGCATGTCAATCTGTTCGATTTAGTCTAGGCTAAAAGCAAAAAAAAAAAACGAATTTGAGCCTAATCATTACAGTTGTAACTCAAATTTAGCCCTGCCCATTGAATGATTAAAACTTGATTTCTGATCTTTCGTGAAATGTTGATTTTGAAGTCAACCTGCTAACTCAGATTTTTAAGAAAGACGGTGGTACGTACATGTCTAAAATCTCAAAAAACAATTGTTTCAAGCAAACAAATGATTAGGTTGTACAAAATGTACACACATATATATATTTCTCACTTTAAAAGCCAATAATTGAATTCCAATCGAAATCAAATGGATAATGATAAAACCGAACTCGATCTTTGATAGCCCTAATTAGAACAATGCGCAAGACAATGACTTCTTGGATTTAATCTATTTTATTAATTACGGGTGTTGGAATTGACTGATAGGAAGTAAGAATTGTTGTATCAATAAATAAACATTAAAGAAAATGAAAAGGTTTTCCATTAATACAAAAGATTGGGCAAACTAAAAGCCTTCTGGATTTTGTTGTAGTTATTCAATAATGAGTACATCTTGTAGTCAAGATAAGATGCTTTTGTTTTTATTATTTTTTTTAAAAAGAAAAAATAATAATCGTGAAGTCAATAATTCAAGAAGGTAATTTAGTTGTATATTTTATTATTTCAATCGCAAAGTCATTTGGTTTATTGTTTTTTATTTTTAGGAAGAATTCTTTTTTTGCACGAAAAATGACACAAATTTCGACAAAAGGTACGAGAAGAGATTTAATGTCTAGGCCCGATCTCTTTTCTTTATTTTACTGGTTTTCCTTTTCGGTTGAGCCAAGAGTTAGACAAATGGTTTGTTTGTTTAAGATGATGGTGAATATTTTGATCACAGTGATTTTTTTCTTTTCAAATTTGAAAAATCTTGTGTTTTCAATTTTACATGGTTTTTGGCACTTTAAAGTATGATAAGAAAAAGAAAAATAGTGAAAATAACAAAATTCATTAAGCCAACAATTTGAATATTTCTAGGTCGCGCTCACAAGTTGACAACATTTTATTTCTTACAATATAAAAGTTACACTTTTGTTTACTTTTAAATAGTAAAAGACCCCTAAGCTTTATCACTATATAAAGCGACCTACTCTATCTTTAGTCATTTTCAAATGTCGAGGCTGCGTACGACATCTTTCACACGAGTCTTGTAACATCCCCCGATTTTTGCCAAGTCTAATTTGATAATTGAATTAATTTTTGAAATTAAATTGTGAATAAAAATCTAAATTGTGTTTGAATTTTCAAAATTAATAAGATGTATGTTTATTTACTTTTAATTTGGAATTTGATTTAAAAAATTGTATAAGTACGAAACAAAGTGTGATTTTGTAATTTAATAAATATCTTGAATTTAAAATTTCTATATATTTGAAACTAATAAAATCTTTTTTCTTAAATTTTGTAAATGTGCATTTTGATTTGAAAGATATAAGTATAAGTAATTGAAATTATCTTTTGAAAATAAATAAGAAAACATACATATGTAAAATTGGCTTGTAAATTTATAAATTAAGATCAAGTAAAGTTTAAATTATAAAATTATAAATTTACTTAAGTAAGGGTTTAAACACAATATTAAATCACAGTGGAGATTTGTAAAATAAGGAGATAAGTAGTATTACAGGTGTTAGCTAATTGTACAAGTGGCAATAAAATAAAATTTTCTTTTAGTTTAGAAATTGTAGAAAAAAATATACAAACCTAGAAACAAAAAAAAAAAAATTCAAAACATCTCCTCTTCAAAGAAAAATCTGAAAAACTCAAAAGTTAAAAACCAAAAAAAAGGAAACCTGGAAGAGAAAAACCCAACAACTCTTCAAGGAAAATTCTGAAACAAAGGTGAGTTTCAGATCAAAGAAACAAATGCAAGTTCAAAAATCTGTAGATCATCTCAAGATCAAACGTGAAAAGATTCAAAAAGCAAGGCAACATCAAAAACAGGAAAATTGCAAATCAAACCAAAGAAGCTGGAAACTAAAATTTGAAGCAAGACTCAAATCATAAAACAAATTCAAGCAAAGAATATAGCAGATACAGGAAAAAAATCAAAAGGAAAGAAAAGAAAAACTGGAAAAAGATCACATCAAGCATTCAGATCAAATCCATACTGCAACAAACAATCAAGTTTAAAAGTTAATATGCAGTTACAATTATCAGGTTCTCTGTTCTTCATATACTGGTGAGAAAACCCTTAAAACCCCATATATGTTCTGTTTTGCTTGTGATCTATGTGATATATGTTGTGAAACCTGTATGCATGGATGTAAATTGTTGAAGTATATAAATATAGGTATATATGCTTGTGCATGTCTGGGTTACAGACTAAACCATTCTTGTTCCAGGTTACAGAATAAACCTATTCTTAAATCCAAGTTTCTCTTTCTCTGTTTTTCTTTTAGGATTAGAATCTAAACAAAAATTGTTTGTTTAAGCATATTCTAAGATTTAAAAATAATTTTAAGTAAAAGTAATTAAAGTTTTTCTAAAAATTTAAAAGAATACAAGAAAACCCATTGTCTGTTAAAAATCCAAGCACCATGGTTTCTAGTTGTAATTACATCATGCAAAACAATTTTGAAAGTGGTGGTTTTTAAAAGTGAAATCGGAATTTTTAAGTAAGAATTCGCTGAGAAATGCGAGAATGAATACATGTGGGTTCATTGGCTAATTCTGGTGACCGGAATGATTTGGGTCTCGGGGATGAAGTTGTAGCTTGGTGGAGGATTACAGATCATTAGAAAAATACTTGATGATTTTATAGTTTGTTATGGCGGGTTGACGAGATCGATCTAGGGCTTAAGATCGTATGTATGTATTAGTCAATAATCGAGTTACTGCAGCATCCCTGATGGATCGAGTGTCACCGGTGCAAGGGGGATTGAAGCTAGGGTTAGTGGCTCAACTTTGGTTACGATGGCGAAGTTTTCGATAATTAGTAACGGTGTCGGCGAGGCATTTTTTGTTGATTGGGTTGGGTGCCTGTATGATCGAACCATTTGAATTCAAACCACGGCGATGTAGTGGGTTCTAGAGGGTCAGCTCGCTTGCGATGGTCATGGTCGACTTGTAGGTGGTGGTGAGATTGATCGGAGGGGGACAGATTCGTGTGCGTCGTGCACGCGTAAGAATTCGTGTATCAGTGTATTTCGTGTTTGGGGAAGAAGAACGCGACTCGAAGCGTGTCTCGGGGGGTTTGCGTATTAACTCGAGTTTTAACTCGAAGTAAGATTTTGATGCGAGAGTAAAAGTACTTAGATAAATTTTTAGATTGAAATTTTGGGGTCACTCGGGTAAATTTTTGAAAAAACCCGAAGCAATACTCAGGGAGATGCTGCAAAGACTCGGGTCAGTGGTTTTGGGTAGTAGCAGTTTCAGTTTTTAAAGGAAAATCAAGTTTACTTGAAAACAATTTTTGTTAAACAAGCTTTGAGTTTTTGGTAAAGATTAAATGTTAACCCGGTTTTGAATTAGTTAGGAAAGTTTTTTTAAGACAAATTTGTTTTAAATTACCAAGTTTTAAAATGATTTAAAATAAATATAACCTTTATTTTGAAAAGTTATTTTAACTAAATAATATTAGAATGTTTTAATGATTAATAAACTTTATTTGTTTGGGTTAAATAATTAATGTTTTAATGGTCAATAGATTTTATTTGCTAAAAGATTAATTACTTGAAGTAAATTACTTGAAGTAAATTACTTAATGTAAGTAATTAAAATAAATTAATTAATAATTCAAATTACTTTAAGTAATTAATGAATGATTAAATGAAAGTAATTAGGAGTAGGTAATTAAAGATTAAAGGTTGATTAATCAAATATTAAGGGTTAATTACTTTAAGGAATAATTAATCAATGTGGTTAATTAATAAAGGTAATTAAATTAAGAATAATTAATTAAAGGTTAATTAATTTAAAATGATTAAGAAATCATTATTAATTAAGGGATAATGTATTAAGATTTAATTAATTACAATTAAGGGTTAATTAATTTAGATAATTAATTTAGAACTGATTAATTAATGAAGGTAATTAAGACTTAATTAATTGTAGTAAAGATTTCTAATGAAAGTAATTATGTGGTTGATAAATTTAAAAAAAACCCACCCAATTTATTCATCTTAGCTGTAGATGTTTGATTGCTATTGAATGCTATGTGATGGATTGATATATTTGATATGTGATGTGATGCTATGTAATGCTTTGTGCTGAGCTGTTTTATCTATGATGAATATACTGTTGTATGAATATGAAAACCCTTGGCCCGTAAAATGATATTTGAATTTCGATGCGACAGGGAGTCAGATTCTAGTTGGTTATCGGAAACCCACATGGAATCGTAATGGTGAATCTTTGTGATTGATAAATTTACTTTATCTGTGAATCTGTGAATAAGGATAAGCGTTGTAGATTATATCGCTTATCGAGATTGATATGATTGAATTCTGTGATGATTGATGATGTTGCACTATTGGGTAAAACCCCTGGACTACACTATACACACACAAATATGGATTTCACGAGGAAATAGGTTAAGTCATAGGTTTTTAAAATAGTTTTGATTTTGAATTTTAAATCCAAACGGTTTTGGAAATGGTATGGGTTAAATATGAAAAGTTTTTGGAAAGGAATTTCAAATATAAAAGTTATTTTTGAATAACTTAATTTAGTTTTGAAATTTGATCTAAATTTGAATTCAAAAAATTTGAAATTGAATTCTACTTTGAGAATTTATGATGTAAAATGTCATACAGGTTTATATGTGTTTTTAAACCATTTTAAAGTGTTGTTTTGGGAATTAAATTTAACCCAAGTTTGAAAAACTTTAACTTGTATAATTGAAATCGAATTTTTCCCAAATAAAAACTGTTTATTTTTAAATAATAAAAGCTTTCATATAAGGAATGGATTTCCAATTTGTATTATAGGAATTTCAAGTTTGAATTGAAAACGGTTTTCCAAGTTATGAATGAATCTTTGAAAACGGTTTTGAAAGCTATAAGCTAAATCTTTGATTTAAAGATTAAATGAATTAATCCAATTAAAATGGAAATTGTTTTGAAATCCATGAATGGATCTTTGTGAAACTGGGTGAACTTTGTGAAATAAATTTTTTTATTTAAAGATTTGAAATGGTAATTGGGTTAAACCATTTGAAAGGAAGATTTGAATTTTAAAGTTGTGAATTAACTGAAATCCCATATCCATATGTTTTTAAATATTGCGCTCACTATTCGGTTTAGCCGGGAGAGGACTTTGTGTCATATAACCAATTTCGAATAGTGATACGACGTTATGGATAGCAATGGAAGACCGGTGGCGAATACCGAATATTTTCGAAAACGAAAGGATTTCTTGTCGAATGTCTCTGCATCGGATGATCCGCGGTATAGAGATTTGAGCACCCTTTGTGAGAATCCGGACGTGATTAGGAATTATCCGTATTTGCAAGGGCTTCTTCGGAAGTGCCTTTGGTTCTGTTCGATCCCGGAACAGACTTGTGTGGATGTATGTCTGACATACACTTTGAGATGTAAAGATGGTTTCTATCAAATACATTTCTGTTTGGTGGCGG
The DNA here is from genome assembly GCA_030765085.1 of Allium cepa. Taxonomy (NCBI): domain Eukaryota; kingdom Viridiplantae; phylum Streptophyta; class Magnoliopsida; order Asparagales; family Amaryllidaceae; genus Allium; species Allium cepa. The sequence continues at coordinate 87,430,988 of CM060930.1, read as the reverse complement.
AGATTTATTCTCTTAGCTTAACACCCTTCTCTGAGACGTACGAGCTCAGAGGTTATGTAGTTGATGGTTACTAGTGATACATTCCCAATTTGGTAATGTGGCATACGAAGTGCTGCTGATCATTTGTTGATCAAAGCATGGCTTTGTGAAATAGCGTAGCTTTGTGGACGAGACTTTGTCGGACCTCACACCCTGGAAATGGTCGAAACAGGAAGAATGCAGCAAGGTTATAGGGGGTAGCACCCCTTAGGGTATGTTCATTTTCTTCTGGATAGAGGTGGTATCATGGTATGGTGCCTAGATACTTAACCTATGTGGTTGCTGCAAATTTATTATTTTGTGGTTGTTGGTATTGAGGATCCTCGGATAATGGTTGTTTACAACCGGGGAATGGCATACTCGGGCAGTAGTTACCTATTTTTGCAGAGGTAACCCGGCCTTTTGTTGGCAGAGATCCGGTTAGGTTCTCGAGGCGTCCCTCCAGAGGCGTACCCATGTGGCCCAGGAAGTTCCTTAGACTGACCATTTGTTGGAAATCCAATCACCAATACGCGCCTTATACGGTTTTAGTTGTATAACCTGCCATCTAATATGGTAGCTATAGTAGGCATACTATAATGGAACATATGCTGGCTAAGATTAATATTATACTTTCGAAATGTTTTCCACTATGCACTAGTAATAATATCAAATGGTTTTCGCGTGTCAAGCATGTTTGACTATCATAAGTAGAAATCTCCCCCAAGTGTGCGATTGCATTGTGTGTGTGCAAGGAGGCCTTATGGTAGTTTCACTTTTCAAAAAGCATTGCGGATTTCAATTTAAATTGTTGTTTCTTAAAAGATAAAATGTTTTTGTTCGCTCATACCAGTCCCATGACTGACCCGGAGTTTATTGTTCCTTTCCTAAACTCTGAGTGCCCACTATTTTCCACACGGGCAGTCTAGAGTTGGGTTTTTCAGATAGTAAGTATAGATATCGATTCGGTAGCTTTCGGCTTTCTCTTTGGCATTCTTTGAAGACTTTGGATACTGAAGTATTTGGTTAGGACGACTGACTTTGCTTAGCTTGGTGCAACTTGATGGTGGTTCGAGCTATCTATGGAGATCGCTGGTATTGGTATTTCTTCTAGAGTTTCAAGTTCTAGTTGTTCCCGCTGCTAGTTCATTGGGTTTTCTGCTGTAGCATTTCTTTGTATCTCTGATATTGATCATTGTTGTATATTTGGATATTGTATCATTGGAGTTGTATTTGATATTCATTCTTTTTCTTCCGCCTATTGTTATACTTAATGTGTTATAAGCTTCGACGAACTAGATTCGATGTTTGGATCCGCGGAATTTGAATACGAGTGTCGTATTCGGTGTCGATTTTCGAAGGTCGAGTCAGGATCGTTAGATTTGGTATCAGAGCTGAAGGTTGAACTTTAGCTCAGGACTGTAACACATTAAGTAACTCATTAGAGATAGAGTGAAGTATACCCTAGAATGAGTATATCTTTAAGATATTCGTCTGAATGCCTCAGTAAATTCTCTTACTATCCACTGATAGTGAGTATGAGTGCAAGAATAGGACGAGATAGGGGACAAGGGAGTACCACTACAAATGGTCAGTACTCTGCAATAGCGGAAACAACTTTCTCTATCAATCTCCTTTGATTCATCTTTTCAATTCTTTGATGATTCCTGGCAGCTCCATGAAGAAGCTTTGATATATTTGCATGGGACATAAACTCCAGATGGGTCAGAATTGTTTGTTTGGATGAATTGTTTTCTTTGGTTGCTATGGTTGATAGGTATATTTTGGTTGTTTAAACTAACATTTTTGGATTGCATCCATATATCTGTTTATTCTGATGGGTCCAGGTATATTCTACGAGGGGTTAGTTATCTTTTGAACTAACCAATACCCCTGTATATTTCGTAGTTCTGGTGACCCGAGTATCTTGATTCGTTCTTGTATCCATTATTGATATTCTGATTTGGGAAGCCAAATGAAGAATAGATATTCGGTTTGATTTGGTGATTCATCTCTCGATCTTTCTATATTCTTTTGTTGTCTCCCTTACAAATTTCGAGGATGAAATTTTCTTAAGGGGGGAATCTGTAACATCCCCCGATTTTTGCCAAGTCTAATTTGATAATTGAATTAATTTTTCAAATTAAATTGTGAACAAAAATCTAAATTGTGTTTGAATTTTCAAAATTAATAAGATGTATGTTTATTTACTTTTAATTTGGAATTTGATTTAAAAAATTGTATAAGTACAAAATAATGTGTGATTTTGTAATTTAATAAATATCTTGAATTTAAAATTTCTATATATTTGAAACTAATAAAATCTTGTTTCTTAAATTTTGTAGATGTGCATTTTGATTTGAAAGATATATAAGTATAAATAATTGAAATTATCTTTTGAAAATAAATAAGAAAACATACATATGTAAAATTGGCTTGTAAATTTATAAATTAAGATCAAGTAAGGTTTAAATTATAAAATTATAAATTTACTTAAGTTAAGGGTTTAAACACAATATTAAATCACATTGGACATTTGTAAAATAAGGAGATAAGTAGTATTACAAGTGTTAGCTAATTGTACAAGTGGCAATAAAATAAAATTTTCTTTTAGTTTAGAAATTGTAGAAAAAAATATACAAACCTGGAAACAAATTTTTTTCTTTTCAAAACACCTCCTCTTCAAAGAAAAATCTAAAAAACTCAAAAGTTAAAAACCAGAAAAAGGGAAACCTGGAAGAGAAAAACCTAACAACTCTTCAAGGAAAATTCTGAAACAAAGGTGAGTTTCAGATCAAAGAAACAAATGCAAGTTCAAAAATCTGTAGATCATCTCAAGATCAAACCTGAAAAGATTCAAAAAGCAGGGCAACATCAAACACAGGAAAATTGCAAATCAAACCAAAGAAGATGGAAACTAAAATTTGAAGCAAGACTCAAATCATAAAACAAATTCAAGGCAAAGAATATAGCAGATACAGGAAAAAATCAAAAGGAAAGCAAAGAAAAACTGGAAAAAGATCACAGCAAGCATTCAGATCAAATCCATACTACAACAAACAATCAAGTTTAAAAGTTAATCTGCAGTTACAATTATCAGGTTCTCTGTTCTTCATATACTGGTGAGTAAACCCTTAAAACCCCATATATGTTCTGTTTTGCTTGCGATCTATGTGATATATGTTGTGAAACCTGTATGCATGGATGTAAATTGTTGAAGTATATAAATATAGGTATATATGCTTGTGTATGTCTGGGTTACAGACTAAACCATTCTTGTTCCAGGTTACAGAATAAACCTATTCTTAAATCCAAGTTTCTCTTTCTCTGTTTTTCTTTTAGGATTAGAATCTAAACAAAAATTGTTTGTTTAAGCATATTCTAAGATTTAAAAATAATTTTAAGTAAAAGTAACTAAAGTTTTTCTAGAAATTTAAAAGAATACAGGAAAACCCAATGTCTGTTAAAAATTCAAGCACCATGGTTTCTAGTTGTAATTACATCATGCAAAACAATTCTGAAATTGGTGATTTTTAAAAGTGAAATCGTAATTTTTAAGTAAGAATTCGCTGAGAAATGCGAGAATGAATAAATTTGGGTTCATTGGCTAATTGTGGTGACCGGAATGATTTGGGTCTCGGGGATGAAGTTGTAGCTTGGTGGAGGATTACAGATCATTAGAAAAATACTTGATGATTTTATAGTTTGTTGTGGCGGGTTGACGAGATCGATCTAGGGCTTAAGATCGTATGTATGTATTAGTCAATAATCGAGTTACTGCAGCATCCCTGATGGATCGAGTGTCACCGGTGCAAGGGGGATTGAAGCTAGGGTTAGTGGCGCAACTCTGGTTACGATGGCGAAGTTTCTGATGATCAGTAACGATGTCGGCGAGGCATTTTTTGTTGATTGGGTTTGGGTGCCTGTATGATCGAAATGTTTGAATTCGAACCACGGCGATGTAGTGGGTTCTGGAGGGTCAGCTTGCTTGCGATGGTTATGGTCGACTTGTAGGTGGTGGTGAGATTGATCGGAGGGGGCCAGATTCGTGTGCATCATGCACGCGTAAGAATTCATGTATCAGTGGATTTCGTGTTTGGGGAAGAAGAATGCGACTCGAAGCGTGTCTCGGGGGGTTTGCGTGTTAACTCGAGTTTTAACACGAAGTAAGATTTTGATGTGAGAGTAAAAGTACTTGGAAAAAATTTTAGATTGAAATTTTGGGGCCACTCGGGTAAATTTTTGAAAAAACCCGAAGCAATACTCTGGGAGATGCTGCAAAGACTCGGGTCAGTGGTTTTGGGCAGTAGCAGTTTCAGTTTTTAAAGGAAAATCAAGTTTACTTGAAAATAATTTTTGTTTAACCAAGTTTGAGTTTTTGGTAAAGATTAAATGTTAACTCGGTTTTGAATTAGTTAGGAAAGTTTTTTTTACGACAAATTTGTTTTAAATTACCAAGTTTTAAAATGATTTAAAATAAATATAACCTTTATTTTGAAAAGTTATATTAACTAAATAATATTAGAATGTTCTAATGATTAATAAAATTTATTTGTTTGGGTTAAATAATTAATGTTTTAATGGTTAATAAATTTTATTTGGTAAAAGATTAATTACTTGAAGTAAATTACTTAATGTAAGTAATTAAAATAAATTAATTAATAATTCAAATTAATTTATCAAGTAGTTAATGAATGATTAAATGAAAGTAATTAGGAGTAGATAATTAAAGATTAAAGGTTGATTAATCAAATATCAAGGGTTAATTACTTTAAGGAATTATTAATTAATGTGGTTAATTGATAAAGGTAATTAAATTAAGAATAATTGATTAAAGGTTAATTAATTTAAAATGATTAAGAATTCATTATTAATTATGGGATAATTTATTAAGATTTAATTAGTTACAATTAAGGGTTACTTAATTTAGATAATTAATTTAGAAATGATTAATTAATGAAGGTAATTAAGACTTAATTAATTTTAGTAAAGATTTCTAATGAAAGTAATTATGTGGTTGATAAATTTAAAAAAAAACCCACCCAATTTATTCATCTTAGGTGTAGATGTTTGATTTCTATTTAATGCTATGTGATGGATTGATATATTTGATATGTGATGTGATGCTATGTAATGCTTTGTGCCGAGCTGTTTTATCTATGATGAATATACTGTTGTATGAATATGAAAAACCCTTGGCCCGTAAAATGACATTTGAATTTCGATGCGACAGGGAGTCGGATTCCAGTTGGTTATCTGAAACCCACATCGAATCGTAATGGTGAATTTTTGTGATTGATAAATTTACTTTATCTGTGAATCTATGAATAAGGATAAGCAATGTAGGTTATCCCGCTTATCGAGATTGATATGGTTGAATTCTGTGATGATTGATGATGTTGCACTATTGGGTAAAACCCCTGGACTACACTATACACACACAAATATGCATTTCACGAGGAAATTGGTTAAGTCACGGATTTTTAAAATAGTTTTGAATTTGAATTTTAAATCCAAATGATTTTGGAAATGGAATTGGGTTAAATATAAAAAGCTTTTGGAAAGGAATTTCTAATATAGAAGTTATTTTTGAATAACTTAATTTAGTTTTGAAATTTGATCTAAATTTGAATTCAAAAATTTGAAATTGAATTCTACTTTGAGAATTTATGATGTAAAAGGTCATATAGGTTTATATGGGTTTTTAAACCATTTTAAAGTGTTGTCTTGGGAAATAAATTTAATCCAAGTTTGAAAAACTTTAACTTGTATAATTGAAATCGAATTTTTCCGAAATAAAGACTGCTTATTTTTAAATAATGAAAGCTTTCATATAAGGAATGGATTTCCAATTTGTATTATAGGAATTTCAAGTTTGAATTGAAAACAGTTTTCCAAGTTATGAATGAATCTTTGAAAACGGTTTTGAAAGCTATATGTTAAATCTTTGATTTAAAGATTAAATGAATTAATCAAATTAAAATGGAAATTGTTTTGAAATCCATGAATGGATCTTTGTGAAACTGGGTGAACTTTGTGAAATAAATATTTTTGTTTAAATATTTGAAATGGTAATTGGGTTAAACCATTTGAAAGGAAGATTTGAATTTTAAAGTTGTGACTTAACTGAAATCCATATCCATATGTTTTTATATATTGCGCTCACTATTCGGTTTAGCCGGGAGAAGACTTTGTGTCATATAACCCATTCCGCATAGTGATACGACGTTATGCATAGCAATTGAAGACCGGATATTTTCGAAAATGAAAGGATTTCTTGTCGAATGTCTCTGTATAGGCTGATCCCCGGTATAGAGATTTGAGCATACTTTGTGATGGGGAATCTGGACATGATTAGGAATTATCCGAATTTGCAAGGGCTTCTTCGGAAGTGCCGTTAATTCTGTTCGATCCCGGAACATACTTTTATGGATTTATGTCTGACATACACTTTAAGATGTAAAGCTGGTTTCTATCAAATACATTTCTGTTTGATGGCGGAGATTTATTCTCTTAGCTTAACATCCTTCTCTTAGACGTACGAGCTCAGAGGTTATGTAGTTGATGGTTACTAGTGACACATTCCCAATTTGGTAATGTGGCATACGAAGTGCTGCTGATCATTTGTTGATAAAAGCATGGCTTTGTGAAAAAGCATAGCTTTATGGACGAGACTTCATCGGACCTCACACCCCGGAAATGGTCGAAACAGGAAGAATGCAGCAAGGTTATAGGGGGCAGTGCCCCTTAGGGTATGTTCATTTCCTTCTGGATAGAGGTGGTATCATGGTATGGAGCCCAGATACTTAACCTATGTGGTTGCTGCAAATTTATTATTTTATGGTTGTTGGTATTGAGGATCCTCGGATAAAGGTTGTTTACAACCGGGGGATGGCATACTCGTGTAGTAGTTACCTATTTTTGTAGAGGTAACGCGACCTTGTGTTGGCAGAGATCCGGTTAGGTTCTCGAGGCGTCCCTCCAGAGGCGTACCCATGTGGCCCAAGAAGTTCCTTAGCCTGACCATTTGTTGGAAATCCAATCACCAATACGCGCCTTATATGGTTTTAGTTGTATAACCTGCCACCTAATATGGTAGCTATAGTAGGCATACTATAATGGTACGTATGCTGGCTAAGATTAATATTATACTTTCGAAATGTTTTCCACTATTCACTAATAATAATATCGAATGGTTTTCGCGTATCAAGCATGTTTGACTATCATAAGGAGAAATCTCCCCCAAGTGTGCGATTGCATTGTGTGTGTGCCGGGAGGCCTTATGGTAGTTTCATTTTTCAAAAAGCATTGCGGATTTCAGTTTAAATTCTTTTGTTGTTTCTTAAAAGATAAAATGTTTTTGTTTGCTCATACTAGTCTCATGACTGACCCGAAGTTTATTGTTCCTTTTCTAAACTCTAGGTGCCCACTATTTTCCACACGGGCAGTCTAGAGTTAGGTTTTTCAGATAGTAGATATAGATATCGATTCGATAGCTTTCAGCTTTCTCTTCGGTATTCTTTGAAGACTTTGGATATTGAAGTATTTGGTTAGAACGACTGACTTTGCTTAGCTTGGTGCAACTTGATGGTGGTTCGAGCTATCTATGGAGATTGCTGATATTGGTGTTTCTTCTAGAGTTTCAAGTTCTAGTTGTTCCCGCTGCTAGTTCATTGGGTTTTCTGCTGTAGCATTTCTTTGTATCTCTGATATTGATCATTGTTGTATATTTGGATATTGTATCATTGGAGTTGTATTTTATATTCTTTCTTTTTCTTCCGCTGTGTTGTTATACTTAATGTGTTATAAGCTCCGGCAAACCAGATTCGACGTTTGGATATGCGGCATTTGAATATGAATGTCGTATTCGGTGCCGATTTTCGAAGGTCGAGTCAGGATCGTTAGAAGTATTCATCATTCGAACAAAAATCACATCATGCATGGATCCATAGACTCCTTTGACAAATGCTAACGCTGACCTCTCCCTCAAACTTAATCTTAGAATAGACAGTTCTACTCTATAACATACATCTGAAATGTTAACATCGACCTCTCCCTCAGACTTTACCTTAGGATATACAGTTTAACTCTATAACATTCCACTTTAACAACCACTTCTAAAACTGATCCATATAAAAGTTTTGAATTGTATTCGGTAAGTGGAACACCTACCAATCCTGGATTCTTCAAAACCAATTGGTGAATTTTCGACTAACTCAATTATGGTTCTTTAAAAAGCAAGTGATTGCTAGGGACGTTTCATACAAATGCTCCTCCCCAAGGATTCTCAAAGCGTATGAAGCCATGAAGCTTTTGTTACTTCTCAAGTTAATTTGGTCCACAACGATAGTCTACTAATTGACTATCGAGTTTTCAAGCGATTGCTTAAGGAAATTAAGGTTTGTACATTTAACACTTTCCGGCATTCCAACTTAACTATTCATCGGTCAAGAAGGAAGTCGGTAAGTTAGAGCACTATTGTTCCATCCTTACTCGAACATCAATCTTGACTCTCATAAATAGAGAAGTCTACCTCACTCGGCTTTTTGTGTTAATCATTGTAATAATAACATTCCATATGCAAATTTAACTACACGTTTATTTTCATAATGTAACTTCTCATCCCTTCTTCTAAAGGTTATAGTTTTATAAAAATAAGTTAGAAATGTGTTTTTAGTTTCATATATATATGTGTGTGTGTGTGTGTGTGTGTGTGTGTGTGTGTGTGTAATAGGTTATTTATAAAGTTACTATATTTAATAGAATTGAAAATAAGATTAAAGATGAAAAGTAAAACAAAACCCTTTATACTTTAATAAAATATTAAACTAGTTTTATAAACTTATATATGAATAAAATACCTTTTAAAATACTTATAAATGTTTATAAAGAATTATAGAAAATACAGGTAAATGGACATAAGGAAGAAGTTGCAAAATTATTTAGTCTCAAGGACAACAAGTTTGTTTTTTAGTCTGAAGGACACTTTTTAGTGTAAACTGAAATGATAGTTACAACTATCATTCTGTGATTTACACTAAAAAGTGTATTTCAGCCTAAAAAACAAACTTCTTGTCCCTGAAACTAAATTTTTCTCTAACTTTTTCCTTGAGCCTAAAAACTCCTAGAAAATATTACTTTGAAAATAATTACTTAATATTGTTTTGAAATTTTTTATCTAACAAAATAAACAAGTTTTGTATCTATAATAAGAAAACCTTTATTATAAAAATTCAAAATAAATTCTTTTAAAATATATTTAAGCTTAAAACTTCTTTTAAAATACTTATATACCTTTTTCAATTCTCCTTTGAATAGATTTCATAAAATATCCAAAGTAATAACATTTTAAACTTTACTAAAAATTTGTTTTTCCAAAGTGCGTCCGTAACGACTATCGTTGTATGGACCATAATTTTTGTAACTTTTTAGTAAATAAAATAGCTTTTAAACTCCATTTCTTAATATCTTTTATACTACTATAAGTATAAAAGACATGTCATTTTAAAATTATTCCAAAGATAGAGTTTCAAAAGTGAGATAGAAGAGAAGGGATTCAAAGTGTGTTTATAGCGAATATCGCTACTCGGACAATTCCATGTCATATTCAATTTCAAACTTCATTTAATGACATATACATATACGATTCTCAAGTTTATATCATATCACAAAGAATCATGTAATAATATACACACAATATATATAAGAAATAAAAGTAAGTAGAAAATAAAGTAAATACAACAACATTGAAGTACTTCTATAGCGACTATCGCTTAAAAGGCAATATAAATCTACTTATTACTTGTGCTCTTTCGACATTCAAGTCCAAAGTCAATCCCATATGCCATTACGTATGCACAATATTTCAAAGTTCAAGTCCAATGTCCAAAGTCCATTACATATGCACAATATTACAATCTAAGTCCAATGTCCAAAGTCCAACTTATGCATAAATAACGGGTCCAAAAGTCCATTAAATATGCTCAAATAATCAACACAAATCAAGGTCTTTCAAAGCACAAAAAAAAAATCAACACAATCACATGCTTTTAAAAGCACATAAATATAGGTTATAACTTTAAATAGTTAGGGACATTATTGTAGTTTATAGAAAGCAAAAATGACAAGTTATTGTTTTCATTCAAGAAGTGAAATAACTCACTTTTCTACCAAATCCAAGCTTGCTCTTCCTACTCCAACCTTGCAACGACACAATAACTTCCTACCTTCAACCTTACAACCCATGAACCAAGGCAATATTGCCTTCTCGATGCATGGACAAGAAGAGAATGGGCTAGAGAGTGCACGACCAAGATGGAGTGGCCTTGAAATGGGCATGGCCCAAGAAGAAAAGAGGAGGAATGCTCCAAAACTTCCACTTCCAAGATGATGGAATGATTTGCGATGCTATTTAATGATGATAAAAAGAGTTTGAGGAAGTTTAAGCTAGTTTAGAGTTGCTTTGATTAATGAACTTTGTGAAGAGATAAGAGTGTAAGAGTTGAGACTTTTGAGTTGTGAATTAGTGACCAAATGAAGAGAACTCCTCCTGCTTATTTATAGCCTTAGGGAATGATGGAAAATGAGCGCCAACACCCCCTATAGCCGGTGCTAAAGGAGACTTCACCACACCAAGTCCATGCGTCCATTCACTTCACACCATGCTTTGAAAATTTTCTCCTAAATCATTTCTTAAAACCCTCCTTTATGTTTTCTTCAAGAAGTGTTTAGGTAAACTAATTCTTGCTTAGGAAGATAGAGGATTTAAATATTTATTAATGTGTTCATATGTTTATTACACAAGTCCAAAGAATTCAAATAACTTTTATTGAATAAAAGGTTGATTTTTAATAAAACGATTTTTGGTCACATTTTTAATATTTCTTCGAAGTACATATTTTTGTAAACACATTTCAAAAATAAGTTTTTTGTCATTAGTTATTAATTAAAAAGTGTTTATTAAGGTTATAAAATCACATTTTTATTATTTAACCATTTTTCAAAAGTTGAGATATTCAAAGATGAAGTATTCGAAATTACGAGCTGTTACAAATTGCTTAAATTGTGATGGTTTATTATAGTTTTGAAGCTGTGAAAGTATCATGGTACATTTTTGAAGCCATCACTTCTGATTTATGATGTGGATTTCTTAATCATTCATCACATAAACCTTAGCTTGCCCACCAAGACCAAATCCGAATAGTTCTTCCTTTTGTGCCTAAGCTTGTTGCAGTTGTGACACTTTACCTTGGTCGGGTCTCGGCATTCATTAGAATAATGCCCTTCTCACATTTGAAGCATATCACCTAAGATTTTGACATTACAACATTCACTTAAAACCTCTTCTCCTTACCGCTGATGTCCCTTTCCTCTTCTTTATATTGACCATCAGCTTATATACTTCAGCAATAATTTTAGTAGCATCAATAGTATATCCCTTTCTCTATTCCTCTGTCACCTCTGATCCATGTCCATAATCTAATCGAATGAGCTATTAACATGAACCATGATTATCTCGCTTAAGTCCACCCTATAAACCCACATAAATTTCACATCTTTCTTCCAAGGAGTACTTATAAAATCTATCCCCTACTTGGGTAGTGAACCGAAGCAATTTAGAAATTCCAAAACAAATGACATTCTATGCTCTACCTTGGAAAATCTTTGGAACGTAATCTCCTTTGTGGAGTTGAGAATAAGATAGTGAAATTCTCCTAGGGGGTTATAACAATAGTAGTTTCCCACAAGACATTGGCCTCCACCTTCAGATATCGAGAAGTCAAAATTGTCTTTTTCTCATTGGTCAAAGCTAGATCTCCGAAATTCCTATTACACAACAACCACACATGCACTTCAACGGTCGAATTTGTTCCATCAAAGAAACTACCTACATGATTAGGGAAGTGTTAGTTCCTTTGAGCATAATCCTCACCTAGGTTTAGTGTCGGGACTACAATAAGAGAAACTAGAGCTTGTGCTCCATGCTAGGCCATTGTCATTTGTATCATCTCATGGAACATAAAACCAACATCTCTAGCTCCTAATGGTGCCTTAGCAGCAGCTTTGGCATTGGCTGCTGTTTCTTCCATACCATTGATCATAGTACTCTCACCATTCAATGTTTAGCTGACCCCTTCTAATCCTCATATTTTTTATTATATGTACATTGCAATTCTTTATAAGAGATATAATAAGGAGGAGGTAGGGAAGTGGAAGATACATATATGTACTTATAAAAATACAAGAATGTTGCAATAGAATTATTCCATAATCTATGTCATGTTCGCAGGGTTTGTATTTCTTTCATTCCTCGTGCGAATTATCTTTAATCTACTTAAATTTTACTAACCTAGTGCAACGAATGGGATTTTTCGATGCCGAAAAAACTGAACCGTTATGGTTTAAGAAGAAGAAAAATGTATAAGAAGAAGATAGAAGAAAGAGAGAAAAGAAAAAGCAATAGAAACATCAGAAAGAAACAACAGAACAATATCAAAATCTCACAATCGCAGCGGAACAACATATAATAAATAAATGAATATTCATTAAACAAAGAACTATATCAGTTATTACATTACATTTCATTTCATTTCATTACATCATCAGAGTGTACAACTATCAAACAACAATAAACAGCGGAAAAGAAATACTATATACTAGTGAATACGCCATGCCATCCATCTTGCCTCCAGCAACTCCTGAATTCCAGAATATCCTGATAAACCTTAACTCTTGACTGCCAGTGTGGAAATTGGTGGGCGCCCAGAGTTTAGGAAGGAAAACAATAAACTCCGAGTCAGTCATGTGACTGGTGTGAGAACTCAAACAGTTTATTTTATCTTCAAAAACAAAATAGAGGAATATTTTTAAAGTCAATTCGCAATGCTTTTAAAATTGAGACTACCATAAGACCTTCCACTACACACACAATGCAAACGCAGACTTGGAGGAGATTTCTTCTTATGTTAGTCAAATATGCTTACTACATAAAATCAAATCATTTTTTATATTATTATTAGTGCATAGTGTAGAAAACATTTCGAAAGTAGAATATAAATCTTAGCCAGCATAGGTACCATTATATTATGCCTGCTATAGCTACCTTCTGAGGAAGCAGGTTCTACAACTAAAACCGTACAAGGCTCGTATTGTTTCTTTGGATTTCCAACAAATGGTCAGGACAAGAAACTTCCCATTGCCACATGGAAACGCCTCTGGAATGACGTCCCGAGAACCAAACCGGATCTCTACTAACACAAGGCCGGGTTACCCCTAACTGGGTAACTACTGACACGAATATGCCATCCTCCGATCGTAACCGATCTACATCCGAGGATCCTCGATTTCCAACAACCACAAAGTAATAAGTTTGCAGCAACAACATAGGTTAAGTATCTGGGCTCCATACCATGATACCACCTCTATCCAGAAGGAATGACATACACTAAAGGGCGCTACCCCTAATAACCTTGCCGCATCCTTCCTGTTTTGACCATTTCCGGGGTGTGAGGTCCGACGAAGTCTCGTCCACAAAGCCACGCTTTGGTACAAAGCCATGCTTTAGGTCAACAAATGATCAAAGTAATGATCACAAAGATAAATGATCAAACAAATGATCCTATCACAAATGATCAAGCAATGATCATTTCACAGCAACACTCAGCATGTCACATTACCAAATTGGGAATATATCGCTGATAACCATCAACTACATAACCTCTGAGCTCGTACGTCTCAGAGAAGGGTGTTAAGCCAAGAGAATAAATTCTCCGCCACCAACAGAAATATATTTGAAAGAAATCAGCTTTATATCTCAATTTGTAATGTCAGACATACAATCGATACAAGTTTGTTCCGGGATCGAACAGAACCGAAGGCACTTACAAAGAAGTCCTTACAATCCGGATATTCACTAATCACGACCGGAATTCCCATCACATATGGAGTCTCTATACCGGGGACCAGTCGATGCAAAGACATTCGACGAGTTGTCCTTTCGCTTTTGAAAATATCCGGTCTTCAACATCGGTCTTCAAATGCAATTCATAACGACGTATCACATATTCGGAATGAGTTATACGACCCCAAGGTCCTTTCCCGGCTAACCCGAATAGTGAGCGCTTATTTAAAAATAAGCGTGACATTCAAATTCAAACAAATCACAACAAATACCCATTCAAAGGTAAATATTGATAGTCGGTTATTGAACTATCAATGGATATGCACAACATCACCAGATTCCAAATAATTTTCCAAATTATTTATTTTCCAAAAAATATCTTTACAAGATAAATAATTTTCACACTTCAACCATTTCGAAAACAATTTTCAAAATCACTTTTCACCTTTACCACTTTTGAAAACAAATTCCAAACATTTCCTTATGCGAAAATACTTTCATTTCAACATGGTTCATTTTAACCAATTAAATAAATCCTTAACGATTTACTTTATATTTACGTTCAAAATCCGTAAATTAATTCCCACACTTCAAAAATAAATCAACGTTTATTTTTAAACAAATTCCCCATTTTATTTATAAATTCTATAGTGAATTTACATTTTCAAAATATTTATGAATATACGATTTCGATTATTCATTTTCAATTTATCTTTAAAAGATAAATTCTCAAAACGTTTCATTTCACATTGGAAAAACATTTCCATACTTACTTATTAATAAGTAATTCACAAATCCATTTATTTTCAACACTTGGAAAATATTCAATATACTTAAATCGAAATTAAGTATATATTTCATTCTTTAAGGAAATCATTCTCTTAAACATATTTATTTGAGCCAAAACAAATGTTGCGTAAAACATCGTTATGACAACCCAAAATCACTAGTATAGGGATTCGAAATTAAGATAGATATATAAATCCCACTACTATACAAAACATTTCCTTTCGGAAATCATTTACTATAACAACAGTGTTATAGTCCACCATTTCCTTCTATTTCTCGAAAACGTCTATTTCAACAATGAATGTTGAAATCTATGGTTTTGAATCTTAACACATTCCAAAAACATCGTTAGATCGTTTTAATTCTATTTAAAACATCACATCCAAAACATTTTCTTTAACATATTATTCACTATTCAAAAACGTGAATATACTTCGTTAACCAATTTCATCATTTCTATACATTTTATTTTAAAGGTTTATTCACTGTCTAAAACGTGAATATAACTCCATCAATAAGTTATAACAATTTAGTTATCAAAATAGGCCGTTTTGCGGATTTATAAAACAATGTTTATAAATTCCATTTCTATTTATTTTATAACATATTCCTTTTATAAATCTCCTTTATTAACCTATTTAAATTTATAACTCAATTATATGCCAAAAGTCCATATTATAAGTTAAATGCTTATAATTTATTTGTTTACAAAATCGTTCTTTTAAACTTCCCAAATTATGAATCTTATAACTTATAAGATTCATTTATTTACCCAAAAATATTCTTTTAACAACTTTACAAATTTTATAAACCTACCGCTTATAAAATTCCATTTATAACTTCACCGTTTATAATTCTATAAATTTCCATTTATGAAATTCATTTACACTTCATTCTAACACTTATAAAAACTCGTTTTATAATTCAAATATTTTAATTTATAAATATCAATTTCATAAATCTTTTATATAAATCAATTTATATTATTATTTTAAAACGTCTTAAAACTCTTTTATAATTTCATCATTTTTTGATTTATAAAATAATCAAATTTCATAAATCCTATATTTAAACTTTTTACAATAAATTCAAAAATCCCAATTGAAACTATTTTATAAAATCATTAACCTCATATTTTCAAAAATCAACTTTTAACTATATTCCTCAAAAATCATAATTTCTATAACATTAAAATTATAACGTTTATTTATTTAAAATGAATCAATTCCAAAAATATTTTATAAACGTATACTTTCAAAAATCACTTTAAAAATCCTTTTAAAATTCCAAAATTGGCCCAATGATGCTACACACCAAATAGTCAATCACGACAACAACGACATCATATATCTGTATATGATAATCAACGAATATCAAAATATCCATAATCAAATAAATACTATTGAGGAATCCAGTTGGATCCCTCCAACCTGTTTTCCTGCATCCAAAGATGTTAGCACAATACCAATTCCGTACCAGTACGAAATTATCGCGGTATATAGGATTTAAAATATTATCCGCTATTATACGGCGCAATAGGGTCTCATCCGCTATATAATGCGGGAAATCAACTCCAAGTACATAAATAATACCAATTTCACTATACTGTGAAATATTCGCGGCATATGTTTTTAATAAATAATCTTCGCTTACTAACGGCGCATAATGTCTATTTTAACAATCAATAGATAACAATCATCATTCAAACATACAATCAAGAATTTTAAATCTAACTATTTAAAATTAAAATTGAAACCGATTCGATTGAGTGAGAAGTTCTTACCTTGGTTTCAATTTCGTTTTCAGCTTTTATTTCGAATAAAATTAAAGGGCGTTTAATTTTACCCGAAATTTTCGCTAGCTCCAAACGACTCCAGTCCAATTCCATAGCGTAGTGCTCGTCCATACGAACCCAACGCAACTTGTTTCACGTGTTTTCGACCTCGTATGAAAAAGATATTGCATTTTAAACATCTTACGAATTATAAATATTAATATTTACAATATAATTTATTTTTAAACCCTACATCTATCACAGCCGTGAGATCCTTGCTTCCTGCATTTGAGCCGCTCCTATTGCTTCTCCTCCCTACCCAGATACGTGCGTAACATAAAACCCATCAACGTCCATTAGGGTTGAATTTTGCGACCACCACAAGCCTCTCCAACTCGATCAGCAAGCGCCATATTGAAGGCCTTCAAGCAAGCTACACTCGGCCAGAACATGGGAAAGCTCGGCCTCTCCCCCTCTCTCGATTTGCGTGTGCAACCGTGCGACTTTGCAGCCAATTTCCCGATGATCCAAAGCTCCAAACACGATCATAGCTGTTGAAGTTGTAGTTCTTGCAATCCTCTACAACTTTACAGTTGAAAGTTTGTTGAATAGATTGACGGATTTGAAAATTTTGAGGGAGAAACGAGAATCATTTTCGGCCATTGGACCTTTCTACTGGCGGCTGGCTATTAGGTTTAGGGTTTCTCAAAAATGAAGAGAATGGGTTGCTTTTATAGAAATTTCAACGAAAACACTATTCATCCCGGTTTTCCGAACTCTAAATCTAGCGTGGTGACCGACGTTTCTAGGGTTTACCCCGCGTTCCGGACCGAATAGGTTTCGGAAGCTAATTCGATCATCTATGCGAGTTATGGCAATAAACGTTCGATTTAAAATTAAATCGGTAAATCAAATTTCTAGGCGTTTTAGCTTGCACCGGACAAACGGTAAATCCGATTGACATGAAATTTGAAACCATACAATAATATCACATTACGGATCCGATGAAACTGGTTTCGTCGAAATCTGAGACTGTTTGAAAAATGGCTAATTTCACTAGTCAATTTAAATATTAAAATATTCAATTTTCACAAATTAACTTTTAATTCAATTTTAAAAGTTCTATAACATCATTCTAACTCCAACACGATTAAATAAAATTTTAAAAATCATTTTCAATCATATTTAACCCAATTTTCAATTATTTCTGCAATTTCAACTATTAAATTATCGATTTAATCATTGAACTAAATCTAATTATTCGAAATAAAATTTATTCGACTTATAAATTTCACTTATTAATATTTATAATTAATTAAATATACGAATTTTAATTAATAGAAATTCTGGGTCGTTACACCTAGAGATCAAATACCATATGTAACATCTGTCATCTTGAGACCCGAAATGAATACCAAAGTGCAATAGTCATTCTAGTCTTATTTTCAAGCAATAATATGAGATCCATTTTTCTATTCACGCTTACATAAAAATTATAAAGTGGCATAGTGCATAAAAAATTACTTCATCATTTCATTCAAATGTAACTACTACATTACATTCCACCATATATTGAAAAATATAATATAAAGCATAATATTAGACGATCAGTATACGATGGTATCACCGTGAATGATTAAAATTTATATTTCATCAAGGAAACTAAATTTACATCATAAATATATGTAACAAAATGAATAGAAAAAAATTATGTAGTTGTCACCTTTGGCCGTTCATCAAAAACCTATTATTCTTGAAGCCTTCAACCGTCAGACTACTAAAATGAGCATCCATGAGTTGAAGGGAAAATGTAAAATTCGAGCCAGACATAAGCCTAATATGAATAACGATAGCCACAATAATTCATAGTTATATACAATACATCTTGATACCATGCAATAGAACAAAACAGATTTTCTCCTCGCAGTAATATCATGTTTTTTACAAGTAAATTCTTTATACAATAATAACAAGATCTGTCTCAGGTTTATTTATGCTTGCATGTTGTTATCTACCCAAGTTAATTCTACCGTTATATAAAGTAATCCTACCTATATATTTTTTATATAGTTTTACTTATTTAGGAGTTACATGTCATTCATCTTGGTACTAAAAGAATTTCGAAGGTTACTATCATTCACCTAGGTATAATAATTCATTTATCCTAGTGCTAGTACTTATGAAGGTTACCATCATTCACCTAGATATAACGCTTGTTTATCTTCGTATTTAACTCTTATGAAGGTTACTATCATTCATTGTGGTTTCATAATTCATTTACCTTGATTCATAACCTTTAAGGAGGTTACCGTCATTTACATTAATATCATTTATCACAGTGCTTGATTTTTTGCAAAGACTATTATCGTTAACCTCGATATTAAATTCCTTATGGAGCTTATTGCAATTCACCTTGGTATTTACCCTCATGAAGGTTATTGTCACTTAAGTAGGTAATTTAAACTTACGAAGGTTACTATCATACATATCGGTATCTGCTCTCGTGAAGATTACTATCATTCAACCGGATGTTAATAATTTGCAAAAGGGTTACTATCATTCATCGCGAACCGAAGGGTACTACTTTTTCCTATTACGACATATCCTTCATGTATATCATATGAGTTATAAACAACTTTCTACCTCAAGTGAGCATCCCCACTTAGCCTCATCATATGGATTCGAACATGATTTATCCTTTTACGCAGTGAGGCCCATGCATCCCAACTGTTGATATCATGATTTTAGGGAAAGGAAATCACGACCTAAGGAGCTAACTCTATGGTCAATCAATTATTTATTCCTAGAATCTCAGTTTGGAAAAAATTTCATTTAACAATTTTTTGTTATTTCATTGCAAATACACTAGTCATTCCCATGTTAGGTTTTTAGCATTCCCTTGGCATTACTATTTCTCAACTAAGTCATCATGGTCTGGATTATAGTTGAAACGCATTGCCCTCGTCATATACTCTCATCATTTGCACGTTCCTTGACTATTATGACCCTCGAGGTTCAGAGTTTTATATAAGTTTGTGCTTAATAATTTTACTTAACCATTTATTATTTGGGTATATTTTCTTAAAAACTACCCATTTATGTCCTGCCTATGCTTACAAGTGAATTCCCATCGTTTAGTACAGTTACCATTTGTACATTAATTCAGGAAAAACACGCAGAAGGAGATTTTCTTCTTGCAATCTAGGGTACATAGTTTTAATCAAACATGCCCGTTTAGTTACTCCTTTGATAATTACATTGAAGGAGATTGATAAAAATCATTTTAATTCATACATAAATCTAAAATTACTAGACAAATCCTATAAAATCATTTTCTTTAAGAATCTATTTTCGCCTATTTAAAACCTATATAAGTTCTCAAAATTCATATATTCACTTTTCAACTTAAAATCCCAATTCAAATATATATATATATATATATATATATATATATATTCCTCATCATATTCAGCTTTAGTATTCTACGCACAAATAAAGGGTTTAAGAGGTCTAATCCCTCATTCTTAGTCATTTAATCGCATTTCTAATTATGTTAACAGCAACCCAAGAAAAAAAATAAACTTGCAATTATCATTCGTAATTAAATCCAAATTATAAAAACTCAAAATTCACATTGATGTAATATTATGCACCTAAAACCAAATGTATGTATATTCCCAAGATCTCCTAGCGTTTGTCTGCACAAAGCTACTTGCCTTTTCTTATTAAAGTATGGAACTTGAAGGAAAGGCTCTAAAGTATGGAAGAGCTTGCTTGAAAAATCGCACCTCAAAATTAGATAAGGATATAACCTAGTACCGAGTTATCTATAACTTGGTGTCGAGTTATAATGGTTGGTTGGAATTAGCGAAACTTGGAGCAGAGGCTCTAAAGCATGGGAGGAGCTTGCTAGAAAAATTGCACCTCAAAATTTTCTAAGGTTATAACATGATTTTTGATCTTAAAATTCATTTCTAACTTTAATCACATGTTAACATATGTTTATGGCCTAGATTGATGAATTCTAATATGATTTGTAGAATTGGCATTGTAATTCACCTTATTCATACTGGTATGTTCATGGATTTCTTAGATTTGGACTAGAATTTGTTCGATTGCTATAAGTCTTTGTATTGTTTGTATAAATGGATGTAATTGCATGCTATTCTATGCTTGTACGTTGTGCTTTTATGTTTTTTGCTAGTGTATTGGATATATAGGATGATAGATTGGTGAATTGGGCAAATCAGAGGCAAAGTGGATTTGAATTGGACGAAACTTGGAGGAGAGGCTTTGAAGCATGGGATGGGCTTGTTGGAAAAAAAATCGCAACTCAAAATTTTCTAAAGCTATAACCTAATACCGAGTCATCTATAACTTGGCACTAAGTTATAATGGTTAGCCGGAATTGAACGAAACTTGGAGGAGAGGCTCTAAAGCATGGGAGGAGCTTGTTGGAAAAATCGTATCTAAAACTTTGCTAAAGGTATAACCTGGTACCAAGTTATCTATAACTTGGTACCGAGTTATAATAGTTGGTTGGGATTGGACCAAACATGGAGGAGAGGCTCTAAAGCATGGGAAAGCTAGGTGGAAAAATCGTATCTAAATTTTTTGCTAAGGGTATAACTTAGTACCGAGTTATCTATAACTTGGTATAGAGTTATAATGGTTGGTCGGAATTGGATGAAACTTGGAGGAGAGGCTCTAAAGTATGGGAGGAGCTTGTTGGAAAATTCATGCCTTAAAATTTACTAAGTGGGTAACCAGGTACCAAGTTATAGATAACTTGGTACCCAGTTATAATGGTTGGTCGGAGTTGGACGAAACTTGGAGGAGGGGCTCTAAAGCATGGGAGAGGCTTGGTGGAAAAATTAAATCTCAAAATTTGCTAAGGGTATAACCTACTACCGAGTTAGGTAACTCGGTACCAAGTTGTAATGGTAGGCCCTAAAAGTCGGTCATTGGCATAGCTGGGTAGTGCTTGGCTAGTGGAGGTGGTTCATGGCTTGAAGCATGAGATTTGGTTATGAGTTGGGTGATATACCGAGTTATACCCAAAAGTTAGAAGATAAAGGCTATAAGTTAGGGCTGATTTATCAAGGAGGGATAGGTCGGTGTCTAAAGCTCTTGGGAAGGGGTACTTGGACCAAGGAGGAAAACTTAGCCAAAAGTGGCCATGTATTTAACCATGTACCGAGTTATCTATAACTCAGTACTGATTTATCATATTACACTGGATGAAAGTGGAATTTTCAAGGTATATTGTGGAAGCTCTGTAGGTCACGTTGGAGGTGTTAGCTCTTTCACATGAGGACTAATGGCGATGTAACAACATGATGAAATATAGAATCTTCGATTTATGACTCGTGGTGGGAGTAGGTACCGAAGATAGCGGTTCAATAAAGGAGGGAGCCATAGAAGGGGAACGTGGTAGGTTCCTGGATAATGGAAACTGGATTGAGCAAAGGAAGAGTTCAGATCTGAACGGAGCAAAGGAAGTCCCGGATGAGTACGTGCTAAGGAATCATTGATGCTCGGAGTGTTTCTTTGTATACTCAAAGTAGGGATACTATAAATGGGGACACCCATGGGTCAACCGACGGGCCTATATATACTGGACTAGTGGCTTTGGGTCTAGAGTCTCGCTTTGGGCTATGAGACATGTATCGAGCTTTGGGCTGTGTTATTTTAGAGTGTACAAAAACCAAGATTTCCATTAGTCCCTGGCATTGGGGCCATATGAGTTATCATATATTTAGAGCATATGGATTAGTGATTTTGGGTATTGCTTGATGGATGCTATAGTTTTTATGGTTGCTTTAATTGCTTTCTAGGCTATCACTTGGAGATATAATTGGGAGTAGGTATTAGAGATAGGAATACCTGGAGACCCCGATATCCTTATTTTGAGTAGTATACCTTTATGATGTTTTAGGGCAGCATATTATATCACTATGTACTTACTCTTTGGTTGTAGGGATAGGTCTGGTATGATTCGTGTACCGCTGTTGCTTACTATATTTACCTGTATAGTATTTTTAGATTAATTTACTGCTCACACTAGACTGTTGTCTGATCCAAGGTTTCATGCTCTAGTTTCTTATTGCCTTGGGTACTCTTAAATGGGTATATTAGGTAGTAGGTCTAGATGACGCAGTAGCTGTTTGAAGGATAAGCTGGATGGAGCTATTTCATATTATATACATATGGATTTTTACGCTTATTCCGTCGTGCAGCACTAAGGAGCCTTAGCAATAGCTGCTTATTTGCTTGTATTTGAGACAATTGTTGAGTTTGTCTCTATTATATAAACTCTATGACTACTGATGTATAACTCTATGGATGTTACGCTTTGATGATTATTTCACATTGTTATTACCGCCTCTTTTTTTATATCTATGATATTTATATTTTACCCATGCGCTGTGAGATATATAATAGGTTATATGCTGTGTTTATTATTATTCATCTTGATGATCGTCTTATATCGGCCGGGCATGACTACATGCACTATTTGTATACTACTGGTGTTGGTTGTGTAGGGCGGCCATTACATTGGTATCGAAGATTTGGTTACATGAGTTGATATCGTGAACCAGTAGAGATAGGGAAGGTGCTATCGCCTTAGACTGGATCAAGAGTGTATAGATACGGGAGAGTGTGTACTTATTATTTATTTTTGTTTTCACAACTATATAGTAATATATTATATAGTACAAGTCACATGCACATGAGCACTATAGATACATTTTCTTTATGAGAGACTGATCATTCTTGTTATAGATAAGAATGAGATGGTATACAAGGAATACTATGAGATCTACTTTAGGATTTGAAGAAGGAGCAGGATCGGGAGCTGCTACGCCTGATTTTCAAGCTATGTTCAATACTATGATGGAAATGATGATAAGGAATACTCCTAGTATAGCTGTTGGTGGAACTGCTCCAATGCAAGTGCCTAGGGATGATTTAATTAAGTTGAGCAAAGATTACTTTACTTTGGAAGGAAAACCATTTTGTGGAACAGAATTAACCATAGAAATACAAGATTGGATTGATACTTGTGAGCGAATCTTCGGTGATATTGAAGTGGATGACGATATGAGGATAAAGTTAGCTTAAAGACAACTTCAGGGGTGGGCCATATTTGGTGGAACGCCATGACTATTGCTACATCTGAGGATTAGTTCAGTTGGGAACAGTTTAAGATATGGTTTAAGGAGAAGCTCATTCTGGTAACCTAAAAGTCGGTATTGTTAAGGAAATTTTCCGATCTCAGGCAAGGAGGGATGTCAGTTTCTAAGAATGTGGTAGAGTTTGATGCTTTGTTAAAGTATGGGATGTCATTCATCGACACTCCATTAAGGAAGAATGAAAAGTTCATCATTAGTCTTGATGACTATCTTGGAGAGAGATTGGTAGA
Organism: Allium cepa; assembly: GCA_030765085.1. NCBI lineage: Eukaryota > Viridiplantae > Streptophyta > Magnoliopsida > Asparagales > Amaryllidaceae > Allium > Allium cepa. The sequence continues at coordinate 87,407,081 of CM060930.1, read as the reverse complement.
CTAAATCGATGAGCTGTTTGAGAAGCTTGTGGAGAAAGCACTTTGTTTTCAGAATCTATATCCTAAGCCTAGGACAACTACGTGTTTCCACTGAGAAGGAAGAGCCAAAACCACAACAAGGTGGTTGTGACGACCAGGAATTTTTGGATATTTGAGATTGGAATATTTAATTGATTTAAAATATTTAGAAGTTAATTTTTAACCTGAATTCAAATATCATTATTTATTTGATAATTAAATTTTTGAATTAAATAATTTGAAGTTAGGTAAAATATGAACACTTGAGTTTTAAGCCTGTTAAAAATAATTTGAAGGTTTGTAAAATTTATATTGATAGTACTGAAGATAGTAAAAGTGTTAAAAATAAATTTGGAAGTGTTTTGTTCAGTTTTGAATTTATATTGTTTAAATTGAATTTAAAGTAGCCTTCCGAGGCACAGCCTCGGATTTCTACGAAACCAGTTCCATTGGATCCGTAATATTATATTATTATCGGATTTCAATTTTCGCAGTGTTTGGAGTTACCGTTTGGTCGTACGATTTAAAAATGCCTAGAATAATCTAATGGAATTTAATTTAAATAGTCAAACCTTCTCATATAAGCCAAACCCTTCCAGCTTTTAACGCAACCTTCTTTCCTCTTTCGTCTTCATACTCGAATTCACGTGCTAGAGAGAAATCAAATCCAACCCATCTTCTAGCCGATGCCACTTTCTCTCCTTTTTATAAATCACGAGTCCCTCTTCTTCTTTCTTCTGTGCAAACAGCAGGTTCAAATTGATGTTCATTTCGTCAAAATAAACAAATGCAACTTCATTTCCTTCTCTATCGAACTGAGTCTCCTCATCCTTTCCCCTTTTAAAAATCGATAGTCAATTCAAATAGAATTCGTGCGATGGGTTAGACGCGCTCGGCAATTAGGGCTTGTAGTTGGGGATTGTTCACGTGGGATATGGAAGCAGTTGAGTGGGCGAAGGTCGCGACTGCGACTTAGGGTGGCTCGAATGGGTCTCGATCGTAGAGGTGGAGACGCGAGCTAAGGTTTGGATTCGCATGCGACCGTGGAAGCTCGAGTGGGGTTGGCGTTTAGGGGTAAGGTTGGTGATGTTGGCGGGGTCAAGATGAGGAGGAGCAGATGGATTGTGGATGGCTGCGGCGTCGAGGGCAGTTGAGTGAGCATCGAGTTCAATCTCGTGCAAAGCTTAGAGCAAGAGTTCGTTGTTGGTGTTCTCTCGTCGAGTAGGTAACTTGATTTTAGCATTCTAATTTAAAATCTACTTAAGTTTAAAAACTGGTAAATGAACTCTGCAGATTTATTTGTAAATTTAGAGATTTATAAAATTTAGTTTAGTTAAAATCAGTAAAAAAGAGAGAGATTTAAAACAATAAGGTTAACAGTTCTGCTTTTAAATTAGTGTTTTAATTTAAGGTTAAGTAAGTTAAAACTTTTAGTTTAATTTGGTCATCAAGAATCATTTTCAACAGTAAAGTAAAATTTATAATTTTATTTACCAAATAGATTTAAATTTAAAATGAGAATATTATTGATAGTTTAAATCATGGAAACTGTTAATAAATTTGGAAAATTTCATTTATACAAGGTTAATGATCGTGGAGAACAAGTCGTAAAGGAAATGGACTGCATAATGGTAAAGGTGAGTTAATCTCACTCATCTGGGTTGTTTAGATTTAAATAGTTAAATTTAAATAATTGATTGAATGATTGAATCGTTTTGACGTGCAATATTATTTATAGTAGTATATAATATATTTTGGTATGATTGATTTTCCGCATTATATAGCGGATGAGACCCTATGCGCCGCATAATAGCGGATGATTTTATATTTAAATCCCATATACTGCGATATTCTACTTCGAAGTGAAATTGGTATTTTATATTGTGCTAACATCTATGGATGCAGGGAAATAGGTTGGAGGGATCCAACTGGATTCCTCAAAATTATTTATATTGTTTAATATTCACTGTTATGCATATTCAATATTCTGTGATGAATATTATTGATAATTGGAATATTGAATGCTATGGTTTACTTGAATATATTTCGGTACACTGAGTTATCAAAATATATAGAATTGGATTTTTGAAAATAAAAAGAAGAGAATTTGTAGGTGAAATAATTATAGAGAATATAAATAAATTAAGAATGAACTGGATAAGAATATTAGTGGTTTTAAAATTCTAATAAATAAATTCCATATATGGAAGGGGATTTTGAATAAACAGGAAGATAATGAATTTTAAACTTCAGTGTTATTATTTAAAAGAATAAAGCATTCATTTTAAATTTAATATTTAAATTATTGAAACAAATAAAGAAGAAATTTGGAAAATCTGAAATTGGTATGTTTCAGTTAAAAGATTTAAAATCAAAATGAATAATAATAATAATAAAGTCTATAATTAATGGATTTTGAAATGAATTGAGTAAGTAAAGAAATTTATTTGAAAATAGAGTAAATTGGAAATCAATTTGAAAATTGATTTAAGTGGTTGAAGTTGGAACTTTAAAAGAGAAGTGGGACTTTGGAATTTAGAAACTGGGTTTATAAAAGTACTGTAATATATCAGTGTATATTTGAAGAAATAAATCCACGATGGAAAGTTATTAAAGAAACGGAAAATTTGTTCAAAAATAAATGGTGAGTTATTTTTAGTGGATTTGAAGAGAAGTATATTTCCTTGGATAGCCAAATACGTTTCAAAGTAAATTTTTAAATATAAGTTAAAAGTTTTAATGTCGTTTTAAAAAAGCATGTTTTAAAAAATTTATTATTTCTAAATGTTTAAACTCTGAAGTAAGTATTTTTCAAATAGATTGTAGTAGTAATTATTTGAAGGTGACTTGATATTTTGCTTTAAAAGAGAAAATCTAGTTTTATATATTATAAAGCAGCCTCATTTTAAATATTCCTATAGTATATATTTTTAATAAAGTATTAAAGTAATTTTAATTTAAATGTTTTAAAGGATAATTTATAATAAAAAGTTTTGAATTATTTTTTAAAAAAATCTTAAATTTTGTGCTTGGTTGTTTTCAGTGGAAATAAATATTTGGAAATTTATCTTATGAGAAAAGTATGGTTTGAAACTGTTTTCAAAGGGGTTGAAAATGGAAATATATCTTGCGAAGATATTTTGAGGTTAATAAATAATTCAGGAGAGATTCTTTTTGTTTGATGGATTCTTGTGAATGTTAATTGATAGTTGAATAACCGACTATCAATATTGGACAATGCGCTGATCGTTTCGAAGAGACCGGGATCGGAATAAATTTCTCGAAAACCACTTCGATCCGGTTTGTACGTTTTCGTGGAAAAACGAGTTCGGAGTCGAAGTTGGAGCAGTGAAGTGCAAGGGCTAGTCGCTACTAATCCCGAGGATGTTCCCAAAATGGATGTAGTAGGAATAGTCTGTTCGGTTCCGTTCGAACCCGGGACAGACTTGTATGGATGAATGCTTTCGGAACATCGTCAGGTGGACGATGGGCATTCTAAGTGAAACGATCTAAAAGGTAACGCTTAGCCTCAAGCCTCATCAACCGAGAATGACTGAAAATCAGGGGTTATGCAGCAAGGCTAGGTGGGTAGCACCCATTTCAGGTGAGGTCATCCCTGTCTAGATGTCCCTTTTATTCAGCTTAGTGGTGCGATTGCTGATCACAACCGTGGGGTGATCTTACTCGGGATTATCCATTAAGGGGTAGTCCTGGTCTTGTGTTGCAGGGGGTCGGGAGTGATCCTCAGTATGCTGATCTAGACCAGGTACCGTGACAGGTGGTACCACAGTGCCTAGTCATTAGTTGGAAATCCATTCTCCCTATGTGCCTTTTACGAGTTTTTTTTGTATTACCCACTTTGTGGCTAGTAGCTGGAATTTAATCATGTAACAATTTCAGCTATTTTAATAAGTATTTGTAAATAGATCCTATTATAATATCAGAGGATTTTAATAAAAAGTGTTTTAGCTATCGTAAGGTAAAAACTCAACATATTTATTTGTGGCGTGGTCTTACGAGATGCTTTTGTTTTCAAGGATTTTTTAACTTTAATAATCAATTTGAGTGTGATTTCTCACGCTGGTATTCCAGACTGACTTTGGTGTTATTTAACAGTAATGCTTGGGTCAGACCGAGTATTATAGAATACAAGAAAGGACGCTGTGGAGCTCAGGAGACGAGCTAGATGGCGATACATACTTTCGTACTTGATTTATATTCCGCCGTGTATTCAGTTGTGTGAGGACAGATTATGATTACTATCCAATTGTGCGTTATGTGATTGATGTACTCTGATGATGCAATGTAGACAGGTTATGATTACTGTCCAATTATGTGTTATGTGATTGATGTACTCTGATGATGTAATGTATGGACATATATATTTGTTTTTGTGTAAAGATCATTTATTATCTATTATATTTTATTCTGCTGCGATGGTTAGATTCTGATGTTGTTTTCTACTTTCTTCTTCTACCTCTTCTTCTTTAACCCAAATGGTTCGTATTTCCGTTCATCTTGAGTTGATTGATGTAGAATAGTATTGACTCAAGAGGTACGGATTTACGAGGTACGGATTTACGAGTCATTATAGTTGGTATCAAAGCATAGGTTGGTGATAACCTTGGCTCTGGTGGGGATTACTCATTGAAAATAGGGTCAGTAGTACTCTAGAATGAGTTTGAGCGTATTAATAGATAAGAACGCGTATTTGTTAGTGAATATAAATTGCTTTAATATTGTGTTGGCTTATTGGTTGAGTGGAATATGAATTTTGATCGGGTAAGTTGGCCACTATTCGAGAAGAGTTTATAAACACCTGACACGATAAATTGACACAGTATTGTTTTAAAGGTGGGTGAATGAAATAATTTTACCCAAAATATATTTTGATATAAAAGAAAAGTTTTTGTAAACTATTTTACCTAATGTATGGTTGCTTGGATGTTAGGAATGATAATATTAAATTATTATCATTGTTGTGTGAAAATTTAACTAGAATTGAAAATATAACCAAAGGTTAAGGAAATAAATTCAATTATAAAATGAAATTTATAAATGTGATATATAAATTGAAATATAATCAAATGGTAATTTGTATGAGCATAACTATATAAATAAGTTATAGTTAAAATTTGAATTAAATCAAATCTATAAATTAAAAAACCCCGGAGATTTTGGAAGTGTTTTTCAAAGTGTTTTGAAGATAAATAATAGTATTATTGTTTTAGAAGTATTTCTGAAAGGAAGTTGTTCCAAATAAATTTTGGAAAGGGATATAGTATTGAGCTCACTTCAGTCGCTGGAAAATAACTTCGGTGATGACTGCAACATCATCGATGTTCATTTTTGAGTTTCTAAGTGACTGATTACTGCCAAATTGATTTGATCAGAAGAACTAGTTTGTTTTTGAAATTTCGAAGGAAATTTGATGGGAATAAAAAACAGGTTGGTATAAAATTTTGAGAAGTGTGATTTTGGGATAATGGTGATTTCAAATGATTTGAAACCAAAAGCTTATAAATTGAGATGATTTTTAAATCAAGAAGGAAATATGAGCTTTGAATGTTGGAATTTAAATTTAAAGTGAAAGGTCAAAAATGAAATTAACTTAGATTGAGGAAGAAAATCGTATCGAATTAAATTCTATAAATCTGAGTTAAAATAGAATTGAATTGGAATAAAATTCAGTTGAGTTATAGGTGATATTGAATGGAATTAGATCCTTACTTGAATAAATGGAAGTAAGTTAGATAAGAAATAAGTTGGAATAAATGAATTATAATAACTTATACAATAATTAAAAATCCATGGAATAAAAATATGCTTGGGTTATAAATAAGCGTAAATCTTGAGTTAAAAATAAAAGTTGAATATTTTCAAGCCTACAATGAATGGAAATGTGTAAAATAATAGGTTGTGACTTATAAGAATTTAAAATTGGAATAGAAAAACCAAGATAAATATTATTTAATGTTTTGGAAAATGAAACAAAAATCCAAACTTGAATTATAAATAAATTGAACTTAAAGAAATTAAATGAAGTGATTTTTGAGATTAAAAATCAAGTATTGAATTATAAATAGGGGAAGAACTAATTAGATAATAAATTAGTTAATGAAATATGTAAATGGAACCTAATGTAGTTAAGTAGAAGCTTAATTTGTGAGTTAATTTTGAAGTATGGAAATAAACTCAAGTTATAAATCAAATTTGACTTGAATCGTTAGTGAAGTAAATATCATTGAAATGTGTTGCCAAATAATAGGAAATTGGATTAAAATAGGGATGGTTTTAGTTGCAAATAAAACCCAGATGAGTGGGAATAAATCGAAAATGGCCTTGTAATTAATTAAATGAATTGAGAATGAATTGAATTTGGAAATTTAAAATTTATACGAAACAGATGAACTAATCAAATAAATTTGTAGTTTGAAATGAGATTTGATAGAGATAGAATTAAGTTAAATTGAATAGAAAATTTTATTTGTAAAATGAAAATGGGCTTAAGTATGAAATTTGAATAATTTGAAATAAATTAATTTAAATTTAAAATTAGTGGAAGCTTGGCTTCGAGTAAGGGTAAAAGTCCATTAAATAAAAGCTTGGGTAAATTTAAATTGGGAAATGGTTATCAATATATAAGCATGGAATGGTTCAAATAAAATGGTCTCAATGAAATGAAGGCGAATATGGAAAGAAACGTAAATGAATGGATCGTGAATAAAATTGAAAAGGAATAAAATTGATATAGAATGTGTCGAGCTAAATAAAATGGTTGTAAATGAATTAAGATAGAAGGAATTAAATAATAAATTGAGTTGAAATCAATTTAAAATGATTATAAGCTTAAGTAATTGTTATTTGCATGAATAACATCAAATTTGCATAGAAAATTAGTCATTCTATCGTAAACGAAAGTAAATGTATTAACAGAGGTGAATAGAATTGATTTTTAAATCAATTGGAATAATATGGGTTTGTTTAAAATTAAAAATGAATTGAATGTAAGCAAGTGGGTTGTAAACCATTCAAATTGAATGAAAATGGTATATGACTTAATTGAAAACAGTTGAATTAGTATTAAAACTATATAAATTGCTTACGGAAAGTGTTTAATGTGCATTGCTATTAGAATTCATGTGTTTAACTATTGCAAATAAGTGAAATGTTGTTAAACTTCATATATATGACACTTACATGTTTGAATTGAGTAAGTCCAGGTACCAGGAAGCCGTTTGGCTGGATTTTGGACGCACTAAATTGCTAAAATAATAAGACGCTTGCTTAAAAATGCTAAATAAAGGTACGCCTACGCAATAAAATAGGAAATATGAACTGTTTTTGTTTTTTCGACCGTGTCGGTCGATGTATATATATTTATATCTCTTGTCAAATTGCAAAAGCTTCTCCGTACAAAGAAGATTCTGCCAAAATTTTCTGAAATTTTGGGAGTTAGAAAATTTTTGAAAATTTTTAGGCAAATTTTTGTTAGCGACAAACGATTTCAAGTTGGAAATTGAAGTAAATTAGTGAATGAAACTAATTTAAAATAATAATATGAATCAGTTATAAATGGAAGATAAAATTCAATATTCAGAGTTGAAGATAAATTAAATTCATATGGAAATGGGAAAACTAAATTGAATAGAAGTAGATATGGAAATTTCTGTAAGAAAATATATAAAATGATTTTAAAAACTATGATTGGAAATTATCGCTAAGTAGGATATGCACGTATTATAAAGGGAAAGGAAAATTGGTTTTGATTGCAAAAGATAAATTAGAATTACTCAAAAAAAGGTATGTGTTTAAATTTCTGTATGAAATTTGATTGGGTTTTTGATCTAGCCACTTGGCCTTTCATTTTCTTTTGAAACTTGGGAGGACGTAGAGGCATTTTGTAGTTGTACCGAGCTAGCCGCGCAAAGGAGACGCTGGCAAAAATTTTCGGAAATTTAGAGAGATAGAAATTTTTTGAGAAATTTTGAAAATTTAAAACTTGTTTTTGAATTATAATTTGAATGGTTGAATAAGTAAAGTTATTTGGAAACTATGGAAGGTTTTGGGAAGTTGATTGAAGTAATAGTGGGTCTTTAATAAAAGATATGTTATGGCAAGTTGATAAAACTGTTTGGTTTTGGAAAATAGTAATGAGTATTGGATCATTCTTCTTAACTAGCAATTTCGAGGACGAAATTCTTTTAAGGGGGAAGGAATGTAACGACCCAGAATTTTTGGATGTTTGAGATTGGAATATTTAATTGATTTTAAATATTTAGAAGTTAATTTTTAACCTGAATTCAAATATCACTATTTATTTGACAATTAAAATTTTGAATTAAATAATTTGAAGTTGGGTAAAATATGAAAACCTGAGTTTTAAATCTGTTAAAAATAATTTGAAGGCTTGTAAAATTTATATTGATAGTACTGAAGATAGTAAAAGTGTTAAAATTGAATTTGGAAGTGTTTTGTTCAGTTTTGAATTTATATCGCTTAAATTGAATTTAAAAATAGCCTTCCGAGGCACAGTCTCAGATTTCGACGAAACCAGTTCCATTGGATCCACAATATTATATTATTATTGGATTTCAATTTTCACAGTGTTTGGAGTTACCGTTTGGTCGTACGATCTGAAAATGCCTAGAATAATCTAATGGAATTTAATTTAAATAGTCAAACCTTCTCATATAAGCCACACCCTTCAAGCTTTTAACGCAAGCTTCTTTCCTCTTTCGTCTTCATACTCGAATTCACGTGCTTGAGAGAAATCAAATCCAACCCATCTTCTAGCGAAGCCACTTTCTCTCCCATTTATAAATCACGAGTCCCTCTTCTTCTTTCTTCTGCGCAAACAGCAGGGTCAAATCGAGGTTCATTTCGTCGAAAAAAACAAACGCAACTTCATTTCCTTCTCTATCGAACTGAGTCTCCTCATCCTTTCCCCTTTTCAAAATTGATAGTCAATTCAAGTAGAATTCGTGCGATGGGTTAGACGCACTCGGCAATTAGGGCTTGTAGTTGGGGGTCGTTCGCATGGGATATGGCAGTAGTCGAGTGGGCGAAGGTCGCGACTGCGACTTAGGGTGGCTCGAATGGGCCTCGCTCATAGAGGCGGAGACGCAAGCTAACGTTTTGATTCGCATGCGACCGTGGAAGCTCGAGCGGGGTTGGCGTATAGGGGTAAGGTTGGTGATGTTGGAGGGGTCGAGTTGAGGAGGAGCAGATGGATTGTGGATGGCTGCGGCGTCGAGGGCAGTGGAGTGAGCATCGAGTTCGATCTCGTGCAAAGCTTAGAGTAGGAGTTCGTTGTTGGGGTTCTTTCGTCGAGTAGGTAACGTGATTATAGCATTTTAATTTAAAATCTACTTAAGTTTAAAAACTGGCAAATGAACTCTGCAGATTTATTTGTAAATTTGGAGATTTATAAAATTTAGTGTAGTTAGAATCAGTAAAAAAAAGAGATTTAAAACAATAAGGTTAACGGTTCCGCTTTTAAATTAGTGTTTTAATTTAAGGTTAAGTAAGTTAAAACTTTTAGTTTAATTTGGTCATCAAGAATCATTTTCAACAGTAAAGTAAAATTTATAATTTTATTTACCCAATAGGTTTAAATTTAAAATGAGAATATTATTTGTAGTTTAAATCATGGAAACTGTTAATAAATTTGGAAAATTTCATTTAGACAAGGTTAATGATCATGAAGAACAAGTCGTAAAGTAAATGGACTGCATAACGGTAAAGGTGAGTTAATCTCACTCTTCTGGGTTGTTTAGATTTAAATAGTTAAATTTAAATAATTGATTGAATGATTGAATTGTTTTGATGTGCAATATTATATATAGTAGTATATAATATATCTTGGAATGATTGATTTCCCGTACTATATAGCGGACGAGACCCTATGCGCCGCACAATAGCGGATGATTTTATATTTAAATCCCATATACCGCAATATTCCACTTCGAAGTGGAATTGGTATTTTATATTGTGCTAACATCTATGGATGTAGGGAAACAAGTTGAAGGGATCCAACTGGATTCCTCAAAATTATTTATATTGTTTAATATTCTCTGTTATGCATATTCAATATTCTGTGATGAATATTATTGATAATTGGAATATTGAATGCTATGGTTTACTTGAATATATTTTGGTACACTGAGTTATCAAAATATATAGAATTGGATTTTTGAAAATAAAAAGAAGAGAATTTGTAGGTGAAATAATTATAGAGAATACAAATAAATTAAGAATGAACTGGATAAGAATATTAGTGGTTTTAAAATTCTAACAAATAAATTCCGTATATGGAAGAGGATTTTGAATAAACAGGAAGATAATGAATTTTAAACTTCAGTGTTATCATTTAAAAGAATAAAGCATTTATTTTAGATTTAAGATTTAAATTATTAAAAGAAATAAAGAAGAAATTTGAAAAATATGAAATTGGTATGTTTCAGTTAAAAGATTTGAAATCAAAAAATAATGATAATAAAGTCTATAATTAATGGATTTTGAAATGAATTGAGCAAGTAAAGAAATTTATTTCAAAATGGAGTAAATTGGAAATCAATTTGAAAATTGATTTAAGTGGTTGAAGTCGGAACTTTAAAAGAGAAGCGGGACTTTGGAATTTATAAACTGGGTTTACAAATGTAAAGTAATATATCAGTGGATATTTGAAGAAATAAATCCACGATGGAAAGTTATTAATGAAATGGAAAATTTGTTTGAAAATAGATAGCGATTTATTTTTAAAGGATTTGAAGAGAAGTATATTTCCCTGGATAGCCAAGTACGTTTCAAAGTAAAATTTTAAATATAAGTTAAAAGTTTTAATGTCGTTTTAAAAAAGCATGTTTTAGAAAATTTATTATTTCTAAATGTTTAAACTTTGAAGTAAGTATTTTTCAAATCGATTATAGTAAAAATTATTTGAAGGTGACTTGATATTTTTTTAAAAGAGAAAATCTAGTTTTATATTTTATAAAATAGCCTATTCCTATAGTATATATTTGTAATAAAGTATTAAAGTAATTTTTTAATTTAAATTTTTTAAATGATAATTTATAATAAAGAGTTTTAAATTATTTTAAAAAAAAAATCTAAATTTTTTTGCTTGATTGTTTTCAATGGAAATAAATATTTGGAAATTTATCTTATGAGAAAAGTATGGTTTGAAACTGTTTTCAAAGGGGTTGAAAATGGAAATATATCTTGCGAAGATATTTTGAGGTTAATAAATAATTCAGGAGAGATTCTTTATGTTTGATGGATGTTTGTGAATGTTAATTGATAGCTAAATAACCGACTATCAATATTGGACAATGCGCTGATCGTTTCGAAGAGACCGGGATCAGGATTTATTTCTCGAAAACCACTTCGATCCGGTACGTTTTCGTGGAAAAACGAGTTCGGAGTCGAAAATGGAGCAGTGAAATGCAAGGGCTAGTCGCTACTAATCCTGAGAATGTTTTCAAAATGGATGTAGTAGGAATAGTGCCTTCGGTTCCGTTCGAACCCGGGACGGACTTGTATGGATGAATGCTTTCGGAACATCGTCAGGTGGACGATGGGAATTCTAAGTGAAACGATCTAAAAGGTAATGCTTAGCCTCAAGCCTCATCAACCGAGAATGACTAAAAATCAGGGGTTATGCAGCAAGGATAGGTGGGTAGCACCCATTTCAGGGTGAGGTCATCCCTGTCTAGATGTCCCTTTTATTCGTCTTAGTGGTGCGGTTGTTGATCACAACCGTAGGGTGATCTTACTCGAGATTATCCAGTAAGGGGTAGTCCCGGTCTTGTGTTGCAGGGGGTCGGGAGTGATCCTCGGACTAGGTACCGTGACAGGTGGTACCCCAGTGCCTAGTCATTAGTTGGAAATCCATTCTCCCTACGCGCCTTTTACGAGTTTTTTTTATTACCCACTTTGTGGCTAGTAGCTGGAATTTAATCATGTAAAAATTTCGTCTATTTTAATAAGTATTTGTAAATAGACCCTATTATAATATCAGAGGATTTTAATAAAAAGTGTATTAGCTATCGTAAGGTAAAAACCGACATGCTTATTTGTGGCGTGGTCTTACGAGATGCTTTTGTTTTCAAAGGATTTTTAAACTTTAATAATCAATTTGAGTGTGATTTCTCACGCTGGTATTCCAGACTGACTCGGGTGTTATTTAACTGTAATGCTCAGGTTAGACCGAGTATATAGAATACAGGAAAGGACGCTGTGGAGCTCAGGAGACAAGCTGGATGGCGATACGTACTTCCGTACTTGATTTATATTCCGCTGTGTATTCAGCTATGTGAGGACATCTTATGATTACCGTCCAATTGTGTGTTATGTGATTGATGTACTCTGATGATGTAATGTATGAACATATATATTTGTTTTTGTGTAAAGATCATTTATTATCTATTATATTTTATTCCGCTGCGATCGTTAGATTCTGATGTTGTTTTCTACTTTCTTCTTCTACCTCTTCTTCCTTAACCCAAATGGTTCGTATTTCCTTTCATTTGAGTTGATTGATGTAGAATAGTGTTAACTCAAGGGGTACGGATTTGCGGGTCATTACAGTGGTGGAGGCAAGAAGAAATGGAATTGAAAGAGAAAGCAATCTTAAGTGAAGAATAGCAAAAAAAAAGGTAAAGTGGGAACCTAATTGCTATGGGTGCAAGGAGAAAGGTTGTTTGATCAAGGACTGCAAAGTGAGTGATAAGAAGAAGTTCTACAACTATGATAAGCTTGGTCATTTGAAGAAGGATTTTCCAGAACCGATAAAAGGTAAGCAGGTTGTGAAAGCTTATGCTTTGGACGCAATCTCGAGTGCTCCCTCAATGAAGGAGAAGGGGAAGGGATTCATTGTTCAAGGTATGCTTTCTATTTGTGAGGCTTCTGTTTAAGTTTTATTTGATACTTGGATTTCACATTCGTTCATATGTACTGACTTATTAGACAGATTGGGATTGAGACCTAAGATAGTAGACCGGCTCTTGATCGTGACGAACCCTGTTGGAGGCTCCATTAGCCTTTGCATGTTTTTTTCATGGTATAGTTTTAACGAGTCATGGATGCTTCTTTATTTGTGATTGCTTTGTTTTGAATTTAGTTGGGTTCAGGATTATCTTAGGAATGGACTGGCTAAAGAGGTATACGGCTCTAGTGGACTGCAAGAAGCTATTTTTGACAACCAGAGATGTAAAAGGGTGAAGGTAGTGATTAACTGCTTATCAAAGGATGGGGTGATGGTTAACTTTCTATATTTTCTATAAGTTCCACATGAGGGGTTGTCATCTGTGCTGATTGCTAAAGAGTATCCGGATGTGTTTAAGGAAGTGACCGGATTACCGTTGCATAAGGAGATTGAATTTCAGATGGACTTATTAATGGAAGCCAAACCCATAGGTATGCCTTCAAGACGTATGGCATCCAGAGAGCAGAAGGAATTAGAGCTGCAAGTGAATGACCAATTAAGGAAAAGGTTCATTTGAAAAAGTTTATCTGAGTGGGGTGCACCAGTAGTATTCACGATTATGGCGGATGACTCTTTAAGGATTGTGTATGGACTATTGTGAGATGAATAAAGCGATGAAGAAGAACAAGTATCCACTCCCACATATTGATGACTTGTTTGATCTTCTCTACGGCGCAAAGTTGTTCTCTCAAATGGATTTGGCAATTGGATTTCACCAGCTGAGAGTAGCGAAGGAGAGTTTGCCTATTACTGCATTTCGTACGTCGCTGGGTTTCTATGAGTGGTTGGTGATGCCATTTGATTGAACAATACTCTAGCATACTTTGTGGATCTTATGAATCGGGTTTCCAGAGACTAGTTGAACAAGTTCGTGGTTTTGTTCGTGGATGATATTCTGATCTATTCTAGAACCGAAGATGAGCACAAGATGCATTTGAGAATTGTGCTAGAGATATTGAGGAAGCACAGGTTGAGAGAGAAGTTTTCTAAGTGTCCCTTCTGGAGAGAAGAAGTGAGGTTTTTGGGTCATGTCGTTTCCGGACAAGGTATAGCAGTGGATCCTGCGAAGGTGGCAGCGGTTCAAGATTGTAACCAGCCCAAGAATACTACAAATTTGTGGAGTTTCCTAGGATTGGTGGGATACTATAGACGCTTTATCAACGACTTCTTGAAGATAGCGGCACCGTTGACAAATTTGACGAAGAAGAATCAGTCTTTTGTATGTGATGCAAAGTGTGAGCATGCATTTATGATTCTGAAGGAGAGTTTGATGAGTGCACCGGTATTGATTATTCCAAGTGGTAATGAGGAGTTAACAATATATACATATGCCTATAGTACTGGATTTGGTGTGGTATTGTTACAAAAGGGAAATTATTTGTTCTTGATATTGCTGGATTATGAGATAATGTGCTATGAGAGTGTTACCATTCCAAGTTGACCATTCATCTCCGTGGTAACAAGATGTACTGAGATATGAAGTGGACTTACTGCCGGGAAGGAATAAAGAGGGTTATTGGGGCATTCATCTCAAAGTGTATGAACTTCCATTTGGTAAAGGCAGAGCAGAAGAAACCTAGTGGAATGTTGCAACCGCTACTGAGTGGAAATGGGAGCAGGTATCAATGGATTTTACTTTTGAATCTTTTATATTTGCTAATCTTATTGGAAATCATGTCCAAGTATACTGGATTGGTCGTCCGGTTGTCCTCGCTTACTTCGCTCGCCTCATAAGCTGCTCCTTTTTTTTGTGCCGAGGACTCAAGCACGGTACGATATCGATTGACCAGAAGCGCCAGATTCATACCCATCAAGTCAATAAGAATGGTATCCAAGCTAGCAGAGTTGTATCTAAAGTGGATAGTACTTCATGGTGTGTGGAAAAGCATTATAAACGATCGAGACCCGTTGTTCACCAGTAGGTTTTGGAAGAGCTTACAAGAGGCGTTAGAGACTGAGCCGCACCTTAGTACAACTTAACACTCACAAATGGATGGGTATACCAAAAGAGTAAACTGTATATTGGAAGATCAATTGCAAGCATGCATTATAGATTTCAGAGGATCATGGGATGTCCATCTACATCTGGTGGAGTTTGCATACAACAAAAGTTATCTGCCAAGTATTGGTATGACACCATATGAAGCATTGTATGGCTGACCATGTAATGCTTCTTTGTGTCAGTAGGAAGTGGGCAAGAAACTGATACTTGGACTTTATATGATTAGATAGACATCAGAGAAGATTGAGGTCATTCGAAAATGAATGAAAGCTCCTCAGGATCGATAGAAAAGCTATATGGATAAAAGACTTGGAATTTTTTGTCGGAGATATGCTATTTGTGAAGGTTTCTCTTCTGAAAAACGTAGTTCGATTTGGTAGAGAGAGGAAGTTGGCACCGAGATTTGTAGGTCCTTTTCTGATAGTAGAGAGGATCGGTAAGCTAGCATATAGGGGCGACTTATCTCAGATGATAGCAAGAGTGCACAACGTTTTTCATGTCTTTTATCTACGAAAGTTTGTACACGACTTGGCCATGATGATTACAACGGATCTGCTAGAAGATGTTGAGGTAGAACCAGAAGTTTCTAGATCGCAAGTTGCTTCGTATTGTTGAGTGATATAAAACATCTTAGTAGAAAGTCGATGAGGCTAGTAAAGGTACAATGGAGCAGAAATGATGATGATTGTATGTGAGAGACTAAAAAGAGCATGAGGACTACATGCCCGGAGCTCTTTGAGCGGTAAAATCCACCATTTATTGTTTCTACTTTCACTATTGTATACTATGTTTGTTAGGTTAGTATTCTGCATGCTAGGGTAAGTTCACCGATACTATTGATTGCTTGGCTACTTATTTGATATGTTTGATGGCTGCTTATGATTGGTAGGCATGCAGGATAACTATTGTTGCTTTTGCTATGGTTTGTTTAAGGATTCGAGGGTGAAATTCCTTGAGGGGGGATGTAATGACCCATATTTTACGTATCAATGGATCATAAAATATTTTTATTTTATTCATATGAGATCGTATGATTCTATAATTTTGGAATATAACCCTTAGGGATATTGTACATACCTTTTTTTCTAAATTTCCATACGACCATTTTGACCCTAAAAATCTCGTTTGGGCTATAACTTTCTATAGGAGTCGAATTAGGGTCTCAAACTAGTTCCATTGCTTTAGGAGTTGGTTTTCCATTTAATTGAGCGGTCATAATAGAAGAACAAACTTACGGATAGGGAGTTATGGATGCTTTAAGTTTTAATAGCTGTTGACTAGGAGTAGTATGTAATTAATTAAGCCTATAAGTGGGACCATTAGTCTAATTAGATAACTATAAATAGATGGCTAAAGTGCCAAACTAAAAAATTTCCCTCTCTCCCAAATCAGATCTAAATCCCTATTAACCCTACATTCATCTAAAATCACCCAAATTACACTTTAAATCGAACATAATTGAAGATTAGAGAATAGATCATTGATTAAAAGATAGAGATCATCAATTTTGTTGATTTGCATTGCTTTTCATTGCTTTTCACTTTTGATTGAGGCTCAAATTGGTTGAACTCTGTAATTGGTGAGTGGTTTATGACTTTTCATTATTCTATGCATCTTTATATGGTAGAATTATAGGTTTAAACATGATTTTTGATCTTAAAATCCTTTTCTAACTTTAATCATATACTAATATATGTTTACGACCTAAACTAATGAATTCTAATATGATTTGTAGAATTGGCATTGTAATTCATCTTATTCACTCGTATGTTCATGAATTTCTTAGATTTGGATTAGACTTTATTTGATTGCTATAATTTTATGTATTGCTTGTTTGAATGGATGTAAGTGCATGTTATTGTATGCTTGTATGTTGTGCTCTGATGTTTTTTGCTAGTGTTTTGAATATTTAGGAAGATAGGTTGGTGAATTGGTCAAATCAGAGGCAAAGTTGGTCAAAATTGGACGAAACTTGGAGGTGAGGCTCTAAAGCATGGACGGAGCTTGCTGGAAAAAAATTGTGCCTAAAATTTTGCTAAGGGTATAACCTGGGACTGAATTATCGATAACTTTGTACCGATTTATAATGGTTCGTCAGAATTGTACGAAACTTGAAGGAGAGTCTCTAAAGCATGGGAGGAGCTTATTGGAAAAATTGCACCTCAAAATTTTCCAAGGGTATAACCTCGTACCGAGTTATCCATACCTTGGTACCGAGTTATAATGATCGCTCAGAATTGGATGAAACTTGAAGAAGAGGCTCTAAAGCATATGAGGAGCTTGTTGGAAAAACGGCACCTCAAAATTTGCTAGGTATAGCCTAGTACCGAGTTATCTATAACTTGGTACCAAGTTATAATGGTGGGCTCTAAAAGTCGGTGGTTGGCATAGGTATGTAGATCTTGGCTAGTGGAGGTGGTTCATGGCTTGAAAGCAAGAGATTTGGTTAAGTTTTGGGTGATATACTGAGTTATCCCTAGAAGTTAAAAGATAAAGGCTATAGGTTGGGGCCGTGTTATCAAGGAGGGATAGGTCGGTGTCTAAAGCTCTTTGGAAAGGGGTACTAGGAGCAAGGAGGAAAACTTAGCCGAAAGCAGCTATGTATATAACCTGGTACGGAGTTATCTATAACTCGGTATCAAGTTATCATATTGCAATGCATGAAAGTGGAATTTTCAGGGTATGGGGTGGAAGATCTATAGGTCATGATGGAGGTGTTTGCTCATTCGCATAAGGAGTATTGGCAATGTAACAACATGATGAAATCTAGAATCTTTGGTTTTTGACTCGTGGTGGGAGTAGGTATCGAAGATAGAGGCTCGATAAAGGAGGGATCCATAGAAGGGGGAATATGGTAGGTTCCTAGATAATGGAAACTAGATTGAGCAAAGGAATGTCTAGATTCGAATGGAGCAAATGATGGCTTGTATGAGTACATGCTAAGGAATCGTTGATGCTCAGAGTGTTTTCTTATGTACTCAAAGCAGAGGTATTGTGAGTAGGGACACTCGTGGGTCAATTGAGGGACCTATATAGCCTGGACCAGTGGATTTGGGTCTAATGTATAGCTTTATGCTTCGAGACACGTATTGAGATTTAGGCTGCATGATACGACACAAAAAACTGGGATTTCCATTAGCCCCTGACATGGGGTCCATACAAGTTATCATATATTCAGAACATAAGGATGAGTGGTAGTGAGTATTGCGTGATGAATGCTATGGTTTTTGCGGTTTCTTTTGTTGCTTTCTAGGCTATCACTTGGGGATATCATTGGGAGTAGGTATTGAAGATGGGAATACCCGAAAACTAATATCCTTATTTTAAATAGTATACCTTTATGATGTTGTAGAGTAGCATATTATATCGTTATGTGCTAACTCTTTGGTTATAGGGACATATCAGGTATGATTCTTGTACCTCTGTTCCTTACTATATTTACCCGTATAGTATTTTGAGATTCATTTACTACTTATACCAGACCATTGTCTGAACCAAGGTTTTGTTCTTTGCTTCTTATTATCTTAGGTACTCTTAAATGAATAGATTAGATAGCAGATCCAAATGGCGCAGTAACTATTAGGAGGACGAGCTGGATAGAGCTATCTCGTATTATATACTTATATGGATTTCTACGCTTATTCCACCATGCAGCACTGGGTAGCTTTGGCAGTGACTGCTTATTTGCTTGTATTTATGACAGTAGTTAAGTTTTTCTCCATTGTATAAACTCTATATTGATGTATAACAATGTGGATCTTATACTCTAATGATTAGTTCACATTGTTATTACTATCTTTTTTTATTTGTGATATTTATATTTTGTCCATGTGCTGTGAGATATACAACATGTTACATGTTGTGTTTGATATTATTCATCTTGATGATCATCCTATATCGGCCGAGCACGGTCATAATGCACTATTTGTATAGTATTGTCCTCGTGGTATAGGGTGGTGGTCACAATTTATTTACAAATACAGAATATATAATCAAATTAAATAATTTTTCCTAGGTGCACCCTTAACCCTATCGCTTATGTCATGAACATTAGGCTTCAAAGCCGAAATGCACTTTAATGTTTTATTATTGCAGAGTTGTATCATCTAAAAGTCGAGACAAGAGTACTCTTTCGAAGCTCTCAAACGAGCCTAATACCTCATGTGATCATTTATTTAAATCAATGAATGTTTCAAAAGATATCAAAGAGTTCGAATTCCTATCATATGGCAACATGTTACACATCCATAATGCTTAAAGCTTCACTTACACTTATATTCATTCATCCAAGGACCAGTGCTATCGATTAATGCTTAAAGAGGAAATCATCTAAAGTGCATTCAGTACCAATCATTGGATTAAGATCATGAGCTAAGTATCAAAATTCACCACAAATATATGACAGGTCAAGAACTCACATGGCATACTCAAACTATGAGATTGCAATAAATGATTTAGTTTGGACCATCAATCTTCTAATTCATATATCTATATTAATTCTAGACTACTATAAATAAAGGATCCACAGACCATAGACGAATCACCATATGATGAGATAAGAAAAGAGAGAACAACGATGAGATATAGGTGCATCAGTTTTACTTTTTGGTAATGTACTTCTGTATAAAGCATCACTAGAAAAAGTTATTAATAGTTGCTCTACCTTTTGTTTTTCTAATTTCGACATATAAAGCTCAAAATAAGAATAATATATAGAGTGAATGTAAGGAATTTTCAAAATCATAATATATTGCATGTGTCTCGAAATTAACATTTACTTCCAGTTTTCATTTTTACTTATGACTTTCTCTACACCGCTCTATGCTTTACTTAGATCCAGCTCGAGTGTTTCTTTACAAATTAGCTTTCAGTCAGGTGCTAGCATAAAAAATCTCATTTTGAAACTGGAAAATAAATACCAGAGTATTATAGTCACTCTATTCTTAGTTAATATGAGATCCATTTTTCCATATATACAATAAAATGATAAGGAGCCATATTTTTTAAATATATTAGTTCCATCATTTTAAAATAATACTACCCAATGTTTCCATCATAGAGAGAAAAATATAAAATACAACATAAATATTACATGATCAATGTAACAATACCACCATGAATGATTAGAGTTTCTATTCATCAATTTTCTTCATAACAAAATTAATAGCATAATAAATCTACCTCCCGCATTCATCATCTTTAGCTCTTCGAAAAAACCCTCCTAAGTCGCCTATTCAAATGAGTACCCCTTAGTTTAAGAGGAAAACATAAACTTTGAGTTGGATATAAGATTGGTACGAATAATATTAGCCTCAATAGTTCATAACATACGATGCTTGAAAGTGGAACGTGTTTTCACCACATTAGTTATATTTTATATAAGTGAATTGATTATATAACCAGGTCGCGTCTAGATTTTATTATTGACATTCATATCATAACCATCCAAATCAAATTCTACCTTTACATAAAGTTTATGTACATGTACTTCATTACTTATCCACATAATTCACAACTTACTTGTCATAGTTTTACTTGGCTTTCACCTTGGTATCAAACACATACAAAGACCACTATTATTTACCTAGGTAAAAAATTCATTTAGCATAATGTTGGCTATTTGCGAAGGTTAATATCATTTACCTAGATATAATATTGGTTACCTTGTAATATCTTCTCTTAACTCGCATGTAGGTTACTAAGATTCATCAAGGTGCTAATTTCTTATAGAGAATTAGTTTACAGATGTTATTATCATCCCTTTAGTGTTTTCCTTCATCATCATAGTAGATTTCTCCCATGAAGGTTACCATTGTTTTCTTACGTGTTTACATATCTTGGGAATATTCTCTCACAAAACTACCATAATTCCCTTTTGTATTTTCCCTCGCCATTCTAGTTGAATTCTCTCACAAAAGCTACTATCATTCACTTAGGCATTCACCAATACTACCTTGGTAAGTTGCTTTCACGAAGTTTATTATCATCCACCTCTGTATTCACTGTCTAAACCATGGTAATTTGCTCGCAAAGATTACTATCATTCACCTGGATGTGTACCCTTATTGTTATGGTATATTTCCCTCACAATAGTTACTAACATTCATCTTAGTGTTTACCTAATAATATTCTCGTCCATTATGGTATGTTGCTCTGACAAAGTTTATTATCATTCACTTGGTGTATACCTTAGTGCATTTTACGTTTGTGATAATTCATTCTCATAAGGTTACTATCTGTTTCCTGGAGATTTGACCAGGCAATCTAGTACTCGACCTCCCCATCGTTCGGCTAAACTGGTCGTTCGGCAGCACATTACGACCGGCATCCAAGAAACATTCAGCACAAAGGAACGTCCGGCATCCAAAGATATCATTCGGCATTAGACAACACTCGGCCAAAGATATCGTTCGGCCGAAGGTATCGTTCGGTCAAGCTATCGTTCGGTCAAAAGACATCGTTCGGTATACCAAGTACGCCCGGCATACTATACCGTTCGGCATGAGACAACCACTAAGTACTCGGCTTATCTAGATTGTTCGGCATAAGGGGACACTAGGTAGAAAGGAACGCTCGGCACTTAGAGACGTTTGGCATTGGGAAGTGTTCGACAGGCAGCTTCTCACAAGGTTTAGATCGTTCGGCCTCATCTCATTCGGCCTAAGGAGATTGTTCGGCACTGCACCGCTCGGCATCTAAAGAGCGCTTGACATCTGGAAGAGCGTTCGGCATTGGACATCGTTCGGCCAAAAGCATCATTCGGCATCCACTCCTTGTTCGGCATAAGAAGGGAGGCTCGGCATTTGATCATTCGGTCTCTCTGGTTCGACGCACAAAAACCACTCCATTTGGGCCAGGATATTCAGCTACCAGGCCCACCAGGGAAGTCCAACCCACCTTTGTCTATAAATAGAGGGGCAGGGCACAGAGAAAAGGGAGAGACTTTAGAGAACACTGTGGAGACTCTGCCATTTTCAAGACTCATTCCAGACTTATTTCTTTGTATCTTGCAACTGTATTCAAGTACTTAGAAGCGGATTGTATCTGTAATCAAGTATCAATGAAAATAATAAAGATCAACTTCAAAGTGGACGTAGGCTACTACGCCAAACCACTATAAATTTGGTGTTCTTACTTTCTGCATTTAAATTTACATTCTGTTCTCTATTTTAATTTACTTTATTCATTAATCTCTACACAATCTTCCTAAGGGTGTTAGCGACCAATTTTGGTGCTAACATTTTGGTGCTTTCACCGAGATTTGAATTATCAGGCTATTAGGATCTACTTTGCAGCTACTGGATTGCATAAATCGCCCGAAGGAGATCCATGATCATTCGTAAGGCATCTGTTGATTCTACTCAGAGTTACAACCAACAACTCTACCATGGGAAGACTCGATCAACCTCTCAAAATGAGGATGCCCACGAAACCGCTAATGTGCAACAACTGGGAACTAGCAGTCAGCAAGCGATTCGAGACACAGGGCCCTCCAACCAAAACCAAGCAGAAGTTTTTTCCCGAGCATAGTTCAATGACTTGATAAGAGAGTTTAAGGAAAGTAGAAGGAAACTTACTGAGCAAATGCAAGCCAACACTAACCTCATGACTCAGCTCGCTCAACAACAGCGCCATAATGCTGGAGGTAACCCTACCCCATATTCTGAATCTGATAGCTCAACCTCAGCTAACGAACCCCCTAGGCGTAGACGCCGTAAGGATGAAGGTGCATAAGCGGGCGTTGGGAATCAAGCCCACGAAGAGACCAGACACCCGAATCTCCAAGACCTAAATCAGGCAGGACATCAACCTGCACGATCCCGTGGAACGGAACCCAACCTTCCATCCTCCATACAAACCCCAGACTTAACAGCTATGGTCAGGCAGTTGATGAGAGAAAACCAAGGCTTGACCAATGAAGATTGAGGAGTGACCAGAAGCCATACCCCCTTTACGGATGGTATCTTGCAGGCTGAGTATCCCAAGAAGTTCAGTATGCCGACTATCCCAACCTACGAGGGGAAGACTGATCCCAAGCAACATGTGATGAGGTATGGATGGATGATGGATTCTGCAAGAGCCAATGATGCGATCAAGTGTAGGTGCTTCCCAATCACTTTGTTTGGTATTGCCACCATGTGGTTTACTCAACTCCCACCTCGATCTATATCCAGCTTTGACGAATTAGCAACGAAATTCATAGAACAATTCAGGATACACACCACTCGCCCAAAGGACGTGATGTCCTTATCAAGCATAATCCAAGCTCTGGGAGAATCATTAAAAGCATATTTGCAAAGGTTTCATGTTGCTGCTACCGAGGTGAGCAATCCTAACGACCACGCGATTTTGATGGCAGTAATGCGTGGAGTGGATCCGGATTTTGAGTTTGGAGATTGGTTGGCGGGGAAGTCCCCAGCCACGCTGGAACGTTTTTATTCGAAGGCTCATCAATTCATAAGAAGGGAGGAAGCTTGGTGGACAAGGCGAGACAAGGCACCAGGGCCCGTTCAAGAGTCTGTGGAAAGTAACATCGCCGTGAAACGAACCGGAGATAATTTTGGAAAAACTCTAGTTAACATCCAGAGAAAGCCTGGGCAGGCTAAATGATCCGGAGGTGGAAATCCCGGAAAGAAGAAAGAAACAAGGAGATGGAAATCAAGGATCCCAACCTACAATGAATACACCCCATTGAACGCATCTCTTGAAAACATATATCTATCAACTTGCAACACTTTCCAATATAGAAAGCCACGTCCAAAGGAATCGACGGAGGAACAGAAGCGGACCGGGAAGTATTGCCATTTTCACGAGTCTTATGGCCACAACACAGAGGAGTGCGGACACTTCCATGATGCTATAGAAAAGCTGATTAGGCAGAAAACGCTGCAGGAATTTGTCAAAGACCCACATGACTGGAGGCAAGAAACATCGGACCCTGGACGTGTGCCGGCCCCACACCAACCAGAACAACCTACCCGAACTGTGGGCAGATTGGTTATTAACACGATTGCTGACGGACCTCATCCTGCGGATAAGAATTGGCAGGAGATGGAGCGATATGCTAACTCTTTAAGACATGCAGAGTATGAGTGTTGTTCGAATGTGGAGGATGGGACTCCTGCAAAGCAGCAGCGCACGATGAATGATGATATTGTGTTCAGGAGCCGAGATGCGGACAAGGTGGAGGCCCCTACCATCGACCCGATGGTCATATCTGCGACAATCGGGCCGGCGTATGTGAAGAGAATTCTAATTAATTGCGGAAGCTCCATTAACATCATCTTCAAGAAGGCATATGACCAAATGAAACTGGAATCCAAGGATTTGAAACCATCCAATACCAGAATCCATGGCTTTAACGGCGCAGCAACGGATGCAGTGGGATATGTGGAGTTACCAGTTGAACTGGGGCAGGGCGAGCGTAGGAGGGTACGAATCCTACCATCCATAGTGTTGGACATTGACTCTCCATATAACGTATTTCTAGGACGTCCCGCCTTGGCAGAATTTAGGGCAGCATTGGCCCCTTGGTGTCTGACATTAAAATTTCCCACAGACAGCGGTGTTTGAGTGGTGCACGGCGATCAGGCGACCGGACGTGCCTGTTATGTGGCTGAGCTGAGAGAGGCTCAGTAGAGAGAAAGGAAAGGTTGCGGACTGCTCCGTCCGCAGCCAAAATGCTGATGATTGACAAGTAGCGCCCGAGTCCTGGCTCGGGCAACATTATCAGATCTATAGGGACATAGAACCGAGAGACGATGATGGGGAACCCAAAGAAACCAATGTAGCACCGGATGAACTCACAATTGACATCCCAGTTAGTCGGAGCGACCCATCATGAGTTCTTAAAATTGGGTCACAACTCGACCCTTTGGCCACTGAGAACCTTACTGATTTCCTTCGAGCGAATCTTGATGTTTTCGCCTGGACACATTCTGATATGTGCAGGATTTCTCCTGCAATCGCAAGTCATATGTTGAACATAAACCCGAAACATGTACCTGTGAAACAAAAAAGGAGAGGCATGGACCCGGAGAGGTCTGCGACTCTCAAAGAGGAGGTGGACAAACTCAAAGCCAACGGGTTCGTCCGCGACGCCCTCTACCCTGAATGGGTGTCTAACCCGGTGTTAGTGAAGAAAGCAAATGGAAAATAAAGGACCTATGTTGATTATTCTGATTTAAACAAAGCATGCCCTAAGGATAGTTTCCCATTGCCTAGGATTGACCAGCTGGTCGACTCAACTGCCAGGCATGAGTTATTATCATTTATGGATGCATACCCTGGATATAATCAAATCCCAATGCACCTCCCAGACCAAGAACACACCAGTTTTGTCACGAACATGGGATTGTATTGCTATGTAGCAATGCCATTTGGATTGAAGAACGCAGGAGTGACTTATCAATGCCTGGTGAATCGAATGTTCAAAGATCAGATTGGTAAAACAATGGAAGTCTATGTGGATGACATGCTCGTGAAGTTACGGCAGTCAAACAACCACATCCGAGACCTAGCGGAGATGTTTGACATACTCAGGCATTATGGAATGAAGATCAATCCGTCGAAGTGTTCATTCGGCGTAGCATCAGGAAAGTTTCTGGGATTCATTGTGAATGCCTGGGGAATCGAGGCTACCCCAGAGAAGATCTAGGCTATCCGAGATATACAAGTACCCAGAACCAAAAGGCAGGTGCAAAGCCTGAATGGAAAAGTGGCTGCGCTAAGCCGATTCATATCAAGTGCTACAGACAAGTGTATTCCCTTCTTCGACATTATAAAGAAAGGAAAGAGAAACTTCGAATGGACACCCGACTGTGAGGAAGCATTCCGGGCTCTGGTAAGGCACTTGGAAAGTCCTCCTGTACTGTCCAAGCCAATAGACCACGAAATGTTGTATGTATACTTGGCGGTATCCCAACACGCTATCAGTACAGCCTTGGTCCACGAGGAAGACCGGATTCAAAAGCCGGTTTACTATGTAAGTAAATGCTTGACAGGGGTGAAAAGAAATTATCCAAAGATTGAGAAACTAGCCTATTGCTTGGTGATTGCATCACGCAAGCTTCGCCCCTACTTTCAGGCACACTCAATCGGTGTCTACACTGACCAACCCTTGCGACAGATACTCCAACGACCGGAAACTTCTAGAAGGATGCTGAAGTGGAATATTGAGTTAAGTCAGTTCGATATTACCTATCTGCCGCGAAGGGCCATACAAGGACAAGCACTAGCTGACTTCATTGCTGAATTCACTATGCCAGATGAACCGAGCAGCCACAGTGTCATACCTCCTGTTCGATGGAAGATGTACACCGATTGTGCATCTAACGACCGTCGCTCGGGGTCTGGCATAGTCCTTGTGACTTTGGAAGACCGATCAATTTGCTACGCTTTGAAGCTTGAGTTTGCAGCGACAAATAACGAAGCCGAATATGAAGCATTGATTGCTAGCCTGAGACTTGTTAACAAACTGGGAGTGAAGTCAATTGAAATCTTCCGTGACTTGCAACTGGTAGTATATCAGGTGCGGGGAGACTATCAAGCGAACGGACAGAGACTGGCTCCATACCTTGCTCGTGTTCAAGAGCTGCTGGCGAATCTGGAATATTACGACATCTCACATGTCCCACGCGAACAAAATAGGGAAGCCGATTCGTTGGCAAAATTCGCAAGCATTGGCGATGTACAACAAATGGGATTGTTCCCTGTTGAGACCCTCCATGCTCCGAGTATAGAGACGATGGAGATAGATCTCGTGTTGGAAACCAAACCTGAGAAGGAATCATGGTTGACCCCAATTAGACAGTACTTGCTACAAGGGGATTTACCTGAGAAGAGGAACGAAAGACGCCAAGTCCTTCGTAAGGCTTCGCGTTATGTAATACATGACGGGATAATGTATCAGAGGGGATTCTCGACCCCCTTACTCCGGTGTGTGGCCCTTGATGAGATAAAACGAGTATTAAAGGAAGTCCATGAAGGAGAGTGCGGTGACCACACTGGGGGGCAAATGCTAGCAAAGAAAATCCTCCATTACAGGTACTATTGGCCGACTGTCAATCGGGATGCTGTTGACTATGTGAGAAAATGTGACAAATGCCAGATATATGCAAAAATCCCGAGGGCTCCGCCAACGGAACTCACACAAATGGTTAGTCCCTGGCCATTTGCGATGTGGGGGATCGACCTAGTAGGCTCCTTACCCTTAGCCAAAGGTGGAGTGAAATATGCAATAGTTGCGGTCAACTACTTTACCAAATGGGCAGAAGTAGAGCCTCTGGCCACGATAACCGCCAAGAAGGTTATTAATTTCATCGTACGAAATATCATACGTCGTTTTGGCATTCCACGGACCATCATCACGGACAATGGAACTCAATTCGAGAGCAAGGAGTTCAAAGAATTTTGCCAGAAATATGGCATTGAGAAGAAATTTGCAGCAGTTGCTCATTCAAAGGCGAATGGACAGGTAGAAGCCGTAAACAAAATAATCAAGTCCATATTGAAAAAACGTCTGGAAAAGGCTAGAGGCAGGTGGGTGGATGAACTTCCAACAGCACTTTGGGCCTATAGGACCACCCACAAAACCGCGACTGGCCACACTCCGTTCGCATTGGCATATGGCACGGAAGCTGTCATACCCATGGAACTTGAGGTCCCATCACAACGGGTAACTTATTACGAACGAGTCGAACCAGAATCTCTTATTGGAATCGTTGGACCTCATTGATGAAAAACGCGAAGAAGCCAATTTGAGAGCGGCCGCATATAGACATAGAGTCGCTAAATATTATAATGAGAAGGTCCGACCAAGAACTTTTAGTGTGGGAGACCCGTTTTGAAACGAGTTTTCCCGATCCCGCCTCATATGAATCCCGCATGGGAAGGTCCATATGTCATCGAACAGAAGCTTGGAGAAGGAACTTTCAAGCTAGTGACCGTCGATGGTGCGACACTCCCCCGAGCATGGAACAGCGAGCACTTGCGGCATTATTATACTTAGTCTATTTCTTTCATGTGTTAGTCGCACTCATTTCCAGTATGCTTTTATTTCTAATTCTTGGCATGTAATAAGGCAATTTAGCTTGCTCTCATTAATAATGGCTTGAAGCCATCTTTTCCATGAACTACTAATGTCTCTACAAACGATCATCCTGTGACGGACAAATAAAATTATGTTATTCCGGCTAGCGTGCGAATGCGCACAGACACTTAAAAATCTCCAAGTCCCCGGAGTGCGGACTGGAGTACTCTAAGTCCCCGGAGCGCGGACTCGAGTATAAACGATTTAAAAATATCAAAGTCCCCGGAGTGCGGATTAGAGTACTCTAAGTCCCCGGAGCGTGGACTCGAGTATAAATGACTTAAAAATCTCCAAGTCCCCAGAGTGCGGACTGGAGTACTCTAAGTCCCCGGAGCGCGGACTCGAGTATAAACGACTTAAAAATCTCCAAGTCCCCGTAGTGCGGACTGGAGTACTCTAAGTCCCTGGAGTGCGGACTCGAGTATAAACGACTTAAAAATCTCCAAGTCCTCGGAGTGCGGATTGGAGTACTCTAAGTCCCCGGAGCGCGGACTAGAGTATAAACAACTTAAAAATCTCCAAGTCCCCGGAGTGCGGACTGAAGCACTCAAAGTCCCCGGAGCGCGGACTCGAGTATAAACGACTTAAAAATCTCCAAGTCCCCGGAGTGCCGACTGGAGTACTCTATGTCCCCAGAGCGCAGACTCGAGTATAAACGATTTAAAAATCTCCAAGTCCCCGGAGTGCGGATTGGAGTACTCTAAGTCCCCGGAGCGCGGACTCGAGTATAAACGACTTGAAAATCTCCAAGTCCCCGGAGTGCGGACTGGAGTACTCGAAGTCCCCGGAGCGCAGACTCGAGTATAAACGATTTAAAATCTCCAAGTCCCCGGAGTCTGGACGGGAGTACTCTAAGTCCATTAGCGTACGAATCATGATTTATATAAAAATTGTTTTGACTAGATAATCCATTAGTGGATTATCGAACTTGACCTAATATTAGCTTAGGAAGTTATATAAATAAGAATCCTTAGGGAGGAGCATTAGTACAAAACATCTCCAGATTTTGCTTACTTTTGAAAGAATCGGAATTGAGTTAGCCAAAAATTCTTCGAATTGGTTTTGAAGAGACTGGGATCGGGAAGTGTTTTACTTATCGAATACCACTTCAAAACTATTATACGAGTTCTATGTTTTGGGAGCGATTGGGATGTGAAATGTTATAGAGTTGAGCTATCAATCCTAACATTATATCCAAGAGAGAGGCTAGCGTTAACATTTCAAACGATGCAATAGTGTGGGACTGTCTATCTTAAGGAGTATTACAAGAGAGAGGACAACGTTAGCATTCGTCGTAGGACATATGCTATAACAACCCGTATTTTTGGTAATTGAAAAAATTCAATTAAATCAGCCTTTGAAATTTAACGTTGTGAGAAATTAAAATTTATGATGTATGAATGAAAAAATTAGAATATAATTCAATAATATTGATGGAATGTAATTGAAAACTGTTCAATGTAATTTCAATTAGTTGTAATAATAAAGGTTAATAATAAATAAAATACATGATGTATAAAACGGTGAAATCAGATGTTATTTAACTGAAATTGGTTTTAACATTTATAATTCTTGTTTGTAAACAATAAGTTAATAGATATGAATTATTAATGTATAACAATTGTTTTAATTATCATCTTATTATTAAATCCGTTGAAATTAATTTGGAATCAATTGAAATTTAATGTAATTTAAATATTGCTGTTAATAGGAGGAAAAACGTTAATTGAGGAGTAATGAGTGTAATATATGAAAACTTATGTTAATTAAAATATAAGGTACTAGTTGATTTAATAATAACAACATGTATCAAAATAAAAGATTTTGTCAAAATTTAAACTATAATGAACAGGAATTTTATTACCGTTATAATTAAATGCTGAAATTAATTTAATACTTAAATCTTGGATTTAGTGTGGAAAATTGTATTTTAATAGATTATTGATTTTTTTTTTAATCCAGGATGATGATAGAAAACTTTTAATTTAAAAATTTAAAAGCTATTACATCAATTTAACAATAATTCGGTTAATTAACGCACAAAAATAAATATAATGTGATTTTAAAAGGTAACTTCTATATACAATAGAATTAGGGTTTGAAATTAGTTCCATTGAATTTAAAATTATTGAAAACTTATATTTCAATATACGGGGTGACCTATTTTCGTTTCAGGAACGTACCGGGCTTTACGGGCCTTTTGACCCAATCGATTTGTATGCAAATGAAAAAGGTTATTTTTGAAATGTAATTATTCACATTGATTCAAATATACAGTAATAATAATATCGAATTATTAATGAACGTCATAGTTGTAATAAGTTATTTGTAAATTAGAAATATTGTATTTGTCCATATTGTGAATTGGTAAATTATTTGAATTTAACTTTAATGAACGATAAAGTTTTAACTTTTGTATACGGTGGAAGTAGGCCTCGGAACTAGTTCCATTGTGTTCAGAAGGCTTTTTTACGTATAGATTGCCTATCAGCACGCCTCGATTGGAGTTCGAGCTATTTTGGACCTCATGCTATGAATAGGCACGCAAATCGAGACAAAATATTATTAAAATATTACAGAAATCCTAGTTTTCATGGCCTCCACTTTCAGTGGCTGAAAACATCCTATCTTCTTCCTCCTTGATCTCTCTCATCTCTCACTGATTCGCGGCGAAGTCTAAACAGAAGTTCTAGTGCTTGGTGAGATCTACAAGATGTACGGTTGGATCGAGCTACTTGCGTCTGGATTTGCCAGATTATGGCTATAAATGTGGCACGTTCTAGGTCAAATCGTGGCTAAGATAGGGCGACGGAAGGGTCGAAACTCTCGATGAAGGTGGACGGTGGCGGCGCGGTGATGGTGGTGACCTCTGATCGAAGGCCGATGGCCTATGGTCGCGTGCGACGGTAAAGAGGAGTGGCGGCTTTGGGTTTAAACATGAACGATGGTTTGGGGAAGATGTAGGTAATTGCAAGTTTGTCATTAGTTTATTTAATTTTAAATTTTAAAATTCAAACTTCTAACCTTCATAACTTTTGCATACGAACTTGGATTGACACACGGTTTCTTCTATTGGACTCATATCAAAATTCCGGACAATATGAAACTAGTTTGGTTGAATTTGGAGACAGTTGATATTTTGGGTTTTTATTGGATTTTTGATGGGCTTTAAATCAAAGGTGGGTGATTTAACCTACTCACGCAATACTAAATTTTCTGATATTAGTTAAATTTAAATCATGAAGTGATAACATTTTGTTGATTGCTGTTTGGTAATTTAAATTGTCATTTAAATTTAATTTGAACTTTATATTGAATTAAATTAACATTTAAATTAATATTGAATTTATTGCTAGTTAAGCACGGACAATTGATAACTAATAACTGTTGTGATATGTTGGTTGATTTGCATGTTGATTGTTATGGGATAACTATTGATGGATATTGGATGCATGGTTGTTTATTTATTTTGACATATCCATGGTTATTACCCTATATATTATTGACATTATATAAATTGTCATTTGTATTATTTGAAATGATCAAAGAAATAGGTTGAAATGATATATACCTATGTCATTTAATTATGGGTTAAAATGATATATATCCATCCATTAAAATTGAAATAACCGATCACTTGGCCATAGGGTAGAAAATTATATACGAACACAGCTTGGTTAAATTAAATGGTTTTAAAATCTTGAATTTGGATTTTTTAAATGATATTGTTTTAAAGAAATTAAATTTGGATTTATATGAATTGAAATTTTTTCTAATTTGAGTTTTAAATGTTGAAATTATAACCGCTAAAATGAAATTGTTTAAAGGATTTAATTTGAAATCTTAAGTTGAAATTTGAGAAATGACTTATATCTATCGAAAGTGAATTATTTTAAAGGTTTAAATTTCAATTTAAACTTTGAATTTACTTTAATTAAAATGGTTGAAATTGGTAGTTACAAGTTTAGACATGAAACAGTTAAACTAAATTATTTCAAAATGAGAATGTGGATTGGAACTTTCAGCCTTTGAATAGAACTATTTAAATGTAATTTGAAGTAAGT
This sequence comes from Allium cepa, assembly GCA_030765085.1. NCBI lineage: Eukaryota > Viridiplantae > Streptophyta > Magnoliopsida > Asparagales > Amaryllidaceae > Allium > Allium cepa. The sequence continues at coordinate 87,374,919 of CM060930.1, read as the reverse complement.
TTAAAATCATTAAATTGAGGTTGATTTCAATGGAATTTTGAATATGAAGTTGACTAGGATTGGAAGTCGAAAAATTGAATTCATTATGATTTGGAATTTGAACCTTGTTGTGAAAGAAAGAAACGGTTTTAATATAAACTAATTTAATATGTAAACTAATTTAATAATCAAATTATTTTAATATATAATCTATTTTAATTATCCAAAATATTTTTCAATATCCTATTTCCAATCTTTCAACTATTTTATTTATTCCAAACTATTTGTCAATATTAAAACTATTTTAATTATACAAACTACTTTCAATATTCAAATTTTTTAATTATTCAAAACCATTTTCAATATTCAAACTGTTTTAAAGGGGGAACTGTTTAGATTTAAATCATTGATTTAAATACGAATGTTTTGATATGAAGGTGTAACAATTTTGAATTCGAAATGATTTTGAAGTGATTTTGATATTTTGATATGAAATCTGACTTGTTCTTTATATTTAAAAGAACCAACTGTGTGAAAAATGACTTTGGTTGTTAAAGAGATCGGGGCCGAATATTGGCATACTCTATCAATACCAGAACTACTTCAACAACATTGTACATGGTGGATGTTATCCAGAATGTAAAGGTTGAATTCGAAACGTTTGTTGGATTTGAAGAAAGAAAACGATGATGGATAGCCCCGACACTTGAGTTAATTTGAAATGACTAAAACAAGAGCTATACCTGACCAACGAGGCTAACTTCCTCTAGCAACATCTGTTCTTCGTATTACTATATTAATTTTCGACTCGATTAGTGCACCTTGATTTGATTATGGGATGGATGTTTACATTGGGCCGTTAGGGGTTACCACCAGTTAGGAAATGCAAAACGGTAGTATCCTACGTTGGACATCGCCTCACGTTCCTTGTCATACTTTTTATACTTATACGCACTTACTACGATCTTGTTTTAGTATGGTACCTATAGGGGACTCACTAGCTACCGATGAAGCTGGTTGTGTTACAGGACCTGCATAGACTACCTGCTTAAAAATGTGTTAAGGGGGAACAATGTAAGGCCTTAACGCTATTTTAATACTTTACTTTATTGATAGACACTACATATATAGCGTATCTTACTACATATAAATAGTTTAACGGATCCTTAGGAGATGAAAAATCCTATAACGTCTCTTAAGTTATTGCATTCACTTTGTACATTTGATAGGAGATGGAAAACCCATAAACATCTTCGAAGCTATTACACTTATGTCTACTTGTTATTGATTTAACTTACATAAGAAATTTTAGTTCTGACTCGAGTGTTTTGTCTTTTCATTACGCTCGGGTCAGCTTGAGTATTTTAGTGTTGAAGACATTATTCCTTGAAGATGAAGATGGAGTTTGCCAAATCGTATTTACTATTATTATTCCGCTGCATTATTTTGGTATGTTTGTTGATTGTACTCCAATTATGTTGTAAAAATTGAAATCAAATGTATATTGTAAAACAACTTCATGAACTATTTATTTGATTATTATATTTTGTCATTCTGCTACAAGATCTGTGTTTTACCTTTTTTCTTTTCTCTTATTTTCTTATTAAACCCCATTGTCAATCCTCTCTTTTGAATGGTTTGAGTTAGACATGTGTGGATTATTGTCGATTTAAGCCATCCAAAAAGGTGGGTTGTCACATATGCGGGGAACCTATGTGGAGGTTCGAGATCTGTTCGAGATGACCGTATCCATGTAGTGATTCATGCTCTGCTTGAGATGTGGGAATCTATTTGGGGATTTGGGTTCTGTTAGAGTGATGAAGACTAATGTGAAAGATGTCGAACGTGACCTCGACATTGGAAATGACTAAAACCATAGATATGATGCATTGCCAAATGGAATGTAGCATTTTAGCAATCCTAAGGGTGTAGGCCACTCCATCTAGTTATACTTAAGAACATGCATGTAGGAGCGATGCATTTGGAACTATGATTGTTTGGGCGTAAGCCAGTTATGCATTTCCTATAGTACATTCCCTAGAGATGTACGTTCGCTTGAAAGGATATCTCTGATCCTTGTGCAGGAGTTCAGATTTGGCTAGATCCGAGGAGATCTCCATGGAAAATCCAGTACACTAACGCACTTTAGCAGTATTGATTTTATACCTATTATTGTTGTGGCGTTGCCACAACAACTATTTGATATGATTTATATAGTAAACTTTAGACATTATCTACCATATCATTGTATGTTAAACTAAATGAATGGTTGGTTTCTTAAGGGAAAAACCATTATGGGAATCTATATAGTCTCAATAGTTACTATTTTTTGTTGCATATTTCTTAAGTTTCTCACGCTTTTTTTCCAAACCAATCCAGGTGTTATTTTCTTAGAATGCTTGGCCAGCCGCATGTATGTTTCTAGATTTAGGTTTAAATGGTTAGAGCTTATGGAGAGAAGCTAGATGATTTCCTTCCATAGTATTTTTATTTCCACTGCATTTCTGTATCGAATATATCAACATTATGAGGACATAGTTATAACTGTTCAGGCTGACGATAGTACTTAGGTTTTAGTAACTTTGATATTTCTATATTTAGAATAACCCTTTGTACTATTCCTTTGATATTATATATTATCGTTGCGTTGTGAGATTCTGATATTATGTTCTCTTCTTTCTGGTTCTATTAGTTTTCTTTTATTTTACCCTAACTTTCTATTATCTAGCACTTGGATTTCCGGCACAAAAATATTGTGGATGTATTGGTGACGACATTCGATGGCGAATAGTCAGGTCGTTGCATTTGGTATCTAAGCTCAAGGTTGAGCGAACACCTTTGCTTTGGTTGGGTATGGCTCATTAGAGATATGGTAAGAGACACCCTAAAATGAGTCAAGTGTATTATACATATGTGAGCGTATTTGTATTTTGAAAACTAGATTTTAAAATTATTCTTTAGGAATATCTCTTTCCTAGAATTCCTTTCTTTGAAATAACTCTATCATTTTGTGTCCTAAAAGAAGTTTTGCTTTGATTAGGTACTAAGAACTATGAGTACCAAAGACGTCAATGCTTAAGGAGGTAGAGGTAGAGGTGATCGATGTAGTACTATCACAAATGGTGGGAATCGAGCACCAAGGAATGTTGCTCCAGTTGAGGAACCAAGGTTGAATGTCGTAGAAGAGGTTGTGCATGTCAGGACTCAAATGAGTTTTGCTTCGCTCTGTCGCGATTATGAGAGGTTGGGAGGCAAGAGGTTTGGTGGTATGAAGGGGACCATAAAAGTCTAGACTAGGATCAAATCGTGTGATGTGTTATTTGGTGATATAGAGCTAGATGACGCAATAAACATAGGTTGGCAGCATGACATCTAATGGATGCAGCCATGGATTGGTGGAGTTCTATCACTGTAGATGTCCAAGAGAATGACTTCTCGTAGGCCCAATTTAAAGATGAGTTTAAGATGAAGTTTGTTCCAAAAGTTGGAAAGACTTTGTTATTTAGGATCTTCGTAGATCTGAAGTAGGGGGCATGATCGTTGCAGACTATGAGAATTGGTACACTGTATTGCCTCAGTTTGAGTTAGGATTAGTTGATACACCACTAAACAAGAACGAGGTGTTCATTGTGGGTATGCGCTCGGAGTTCCAACAGGATATGACTAATCATGTCATGGGATCTTTTGTTCGTTTGGTGAACATAAATTTCAAGTTCGATAGCTTAACTCCAAAGCTTTCTATTTCTACACCGATTGGGGACAACAAGCGGAATTTGAGAGATAATTTTGGTCTGGTTTGCTATAAGTGTAGGAAGAAGGGACACTTTGCTTGAAGTTGTAAATTGGGAAAGAAGGGGGTAGCTATAACACTGATGGTGAAAGCATCAATTGAGAAGTTTTCGAAGCTTGAGGCTCAGTCCGCACCAAAAGGTTGTTACGATTGCCATCAGTCTGGCCATTTTTTTAGAGATTGTCCTATGCTCAAGAGTATGGAACAACCTAGGGTTTCTACTATTTTTACAGCTGAGGAGGGAAAACAGATTCTTGAGGGTATACCGCTTGTTTGTAGTTTTCCTATTCATGTTTTATTTGATATTAGTGCTTCTCATAGTTAATATCTTATAACCTTGATTGTTTAATCATGCTCGACATGTTAGAAATATTACTTTTGTTTATTGTTGATTTGTGCTCAACCAGTTTATGAGACGCTTTACCTTTCTACATCATGTGGTGGGTAGACAATAGTTGGGGGTACATTGAAATAAACACCTTGTGAATTAAGTTTCATGGTTTGATTAAAAGGCATTTAGGTGACAATATTGGGCTAGAAGTTAAAATTTATTAAAAGATATTTACTATACTCCAAAGGAAAGACAGAATATTTTTGAAATAAATATTTGTGAAAAGATTTATGTTAGAAAGTAATTCTATATAAGTATAGTTTATAAAATATAGTTCATAAACAGAAAGGGTTTAAATAAATAATTTGAGAATTTAAATCCCAGAGTCTTTGAAAATGTTTTTCTTGATTTTGGCGAAAATAATAATAGTATTATTTGAAAGTTAATAATAGTATTATTTGAAAGTATTATTTGGGAAATTGGTTTAGGAAATGGAGGTCGTGATGCTTAAGTCTTATTATATGAAGTATTTGGTACCATTTTGAAATGATCTTGGTTAGATACCAAAAGTTTGGTTTAAATTTACTGAACTCATTTTTGTCACTTGAAAATAATTTCGGTGATGATTGTAGTCATCGACTTTCATTTCGAGTTTCTAAGTGTGGGATGCTACAAAGCTGTTTTGATAAAATAAATTTTGATTTAATCCCAAAGTATGATTTAATCCCAAAGTATGATTTAATATACAAATGTTCTATGTATATATTATTTCAAAATGATTTGAAATGAAAACCAATGTTTAGATCTAAAGTTCTCTTATTAAGTTATTTCATGGACACATATAGCCTATGCATTAGGAAAGTATGGTATGTGCATCATGATATGATAAATTTTTTGGTAGTTTTCATTTTTAAAAATGAAATGGAATTTTCAGTGGTTTTGGATAGCCGGGAACTTCAAAGTTTTTATAGAACTTGTAGTTAAGTGTTTTTGAAAATATAAAGTCGAGTTTATATAACATGTGAATTGAGAAGATAGTGAGTTAAAACAAGTTTAAATTTGTTAGTCATACTTGTTACAAATTTGATGTTTGTATATACTCTTAGGATGTAATAGGGTATTATACAATTACGGACTTATGTTATTAAATGATTATAAACTTGAAGTTATGATTTATGAAATGATGCATAAATAATTTAGTATTGAATGACATACTATTTGTGTAAATGAATGTGATTAAAAAGGTATTTATGTAGTTAAGAAACCAATAGGATAAATACGTAAGTTATATGTAGATCATTTTATTCGCATAACTGTTCTTGATCCAGTATTCGATTACATGTTTTTAAGGTGGTTTACACCGGTCCAAACAAAGATTTTTCACTCAATTCTTGACGGCGATCACTTGATGTAGGTTTGTGATATGATCCTGATGTTTTCTATCGTAATACATGGCTATGCAAAGAGAACAAAGGTTTCTAATCAAGGAGCCAAATCAAAGTCCACACTAGATAGGTTAAGTGATCTATACTAGTTGGGAAGTAAAATTTATGTGATCGAGTAAGTGATCAAAGCAGATATTACGTACGAATGATATATGTACATCATATGGGCTTTAGTACATTTTTATAATGTATGTTGACTTATGAAGCGTTTTGGGAATGACTCTTTGATTTTTTCTACGATGGCATGATTAATCATCTAAGTAATTACTTGAGGCTACTGAGCATAAGGTATGCTTAGTAGATTGTTTATCGTCCTTGGACGATGGGAGAGTTTGAACCTAAGTAAACCGTGAGCATTGGTTGCTAGTAATTGTGAACACTATTTGAGTATTTGTGTGCTTGTTCCCTTGTTAAGGTTAAAAGTGCCATGGAGCAAGGATGCTCAGGGTGGTACAAAAAGACGAAGGACAGTTTGAAGGAGATCCATCCAGGGTTGCACATAAATTAGGATTCCTTTTTTATCTTAACACCATGTATCTTTTGTAGTGTACTCAAAACTTGAGATGGAGTCACCTAGTATGCATTTTGGTTTGCATTTTAGTTCTTATATAGTTTCAGCAGTAAGCTATACATACATACATACATACATACATACATACATACATACATACATACATACATACATATATCTTGTTCTTCCATCTCCTTTGGTTATCGTTCTTGTTTGAATTTCGAGGACGAAACGATCTAAGTGAGAGAGAATGTAGTGACCTGGAAATCCGAACACTTCATTTATGAATATCTTAACATTCTGAAATATAATTAAGTGTTATAAATATGATTTTGTAACCTTTTTATTAATAATTTATTTAATGAACAATGACAAGAAACTTGGTTTTAATTTTTTTTTACAAAAATATATTCTTCGAAGAAAAAGCGACAATGTGACCGAAAATCGGTTTATCAATTAACAACTTTTCGATCGTTGTAAGTTGTTCAAACTCTTTTGTACTTGTCTAATGATCAAATGAATACATTAGAAACTAATTAACACACTTTCTTCTTCATAAATAATGGAACATTCTAGAATGTTCCGATGGATAAAAGTTATTATCATGGAGTAGTGTATAATGGTGAATAACAAAAGGAAAAGCGGCATAAAGTTATATCATATGAGAAGGAGGCTCCTTAGTGACCTTCCATGAGAGGTAGAAGGTGGTAGTAATCCCTTAAACATGTCTATATAAGTAAGGCAAACCCCTAGGAAATAATCAAAATTTTTACAAAGCTTGAGTTCTAAAAATCCATTGTTTCTCTTCTTCTTTCTATCTTATGTTCTAAAAAGAAATACTTGCAAATAAACTCCAAATGTCTTCAAATTTGGCCATAAGGCTTACTACAATATTTTAACACCTTCCCTAATTCCAAAAGTTGAAGAATCAAAGCCATTCTCCCCACGAAAGCATAGACTATGAGCACCTTAAGGGTAAGCAAAAGAGGAAGAAAGGAAGGAAGGAAAGGAGGGTGCTAGCTTGGGTTAGGACCTTAGTTCTTGTTTCTTGGTTGTTAATGAGATTAAAGGTGAGTTAAAACCTCACTTTGAAGGAAAAATATAACATATATATGTTACTATTTGATTGTTTATACGTTGTTTGAATTGTTGTTAATTTATGTTAAAACATTGGTTGAATTTTTACTTTAAAATAAGTGACATGTGGGATCCATGTATATGGACTTGAAAAAACTTGGAATGAACTTGAATGGACTTGTATGACATATCTCAAGACCTTGAAAAAAATCCCATAGGTTATAGATGAACTTTGGTTTAGATTGGACTCGGATTTGAGAGTGCACTTATAGCAATAGTCGCTATGGATACAGTTGTGAATTACCTTGTTTTAGGAAATTGCAATGGAACTTTGTAGAGAGATACTTAGGGGTTTCTCACCATATTTATAATACTTTATATATATTTTTAGTGCTATTAAATGCTTGAAGAGTAAAAAGTTAAGTTACAATTTGAAAAGCGACCAAAACATCACTAGTGCAAAACTGCCCTGTTTAGAATTGATTTTTTAGATTTAAAAGGTTTGAAAAGATATTTAGATCTAAGTATTTTGTTTCATTATATTAACAATTATTTACTAACTATTATTTGAACATTTTAAAAGTGGTTTGAGATAATTATGAATTTTTAAGAACTAGTTGTGTTAAAGAAGAGACATTTTGTTGAAAACATGTCTTTTCAAGTAGAGGAAAATTGTAAAGTTGTTGTTTTCAAGTAATATTTTGGATAAATGTTTTAGAAGCTATTATAATCATTTTCGTGTATTTTAAAAGTATAAACAAAAGGTTTAGAAAGAGGTTAGAATTTATTAATGGCCAAATGGTAATTGTTTAATTACTTATTTGAAAAGTAATTAACTATGCTTAATACTGAAAGCCAACGAAGTAAAGCTTACTATTTATAAGAGTTTAGATTGATATCGAGTAGGGATGGAGTAATAGAGCTCTAACCTACTGAGCTTCCCTCTTGGTCGAGGAATAGTAAGTCAGTAAATGTCGGAAACTTGTTAATCAAGTTGATTTCTTATTGTTTATGGAAATCATTAATACTATACTTAGCACTAAAAGATGCGAGGTAGACTTGTTTATTTGTGAGATTCAAGAATGAAGTGTCTAGGCAAGGCTTCATCCAAACAGTTATCAAACTTACCTGGCTTCACTCCTGGATGAGGAATAGTTAAGTAGGAATATCGAAAATGAGCTAAGCGTATGAACCATGATTTGTATGAACAATTGTTTTGACTAGATAATCGATTAGTCGTTATGGAACTTGACCTAACATTAACTTAGGAAGTTATCAAAATGCTTTACGATTTCATATCAATGAGAACCCCTAGGAAGGTGAATTGGTACGAAACGTCTCTAGCTTTTGATTACTTTTAAACGAATCAGAATTAAGTTAGCCGGCAATTCATCGAATTAGTTTTGAAGAGACCAGAATCGGTAGGTATTTTACTTAACGAATACCACTTCAAACTAGTGTATGAGTTCAATGTTTTGGAAGCAGTTGGGAAGTGAAATATTATAGAGTTGAACTGTCAATCCTAAGGTTAAATCCAAGGGAGAGGTCAGCATCAACATTTCGAACAATGCTATCATATGGGACTATCTATCTTGAGGACTATTCCAAGAGAGAAGACAACATTTATATGCTTAGCCTTTTCATATTCACTCCACATTTTCACAAACAACACACCACTTCAATTTGCTGCCATATTTATCATTGTTTCAGTCGATCACTTCATTCCTTCTCACGTGAAAAAAGTTATCTCAAACCCTGGAAAATATATTCGGCCATCTCCAGGAGAAAAATTGTGGTAAAATTTTCATTTTTTTTTACGTTTTCCATTATTTTGTTATGAATTTTGCACTTGCATTCAATCTATGTGTTCGGCCTTCTCTACTCCAACACCATGGCTGCCTCCACTATCACCACAACTAGCCACCATTTCCTCCTTCCCATTGCCCTTCCATAGCCGTGGCCTATTCGTTGATGATTCACCAAAGAAAATGAAGAAAACTCCTTGAAATCATCATAGCCGAGCTCCATATTGGTTCCACCACTCCAACCACCACCTTGGTTGACCCATACACCACCACCACCAGCCACTTGTTGACCTGAGACCTCTTCCACACCTATATATGAACTCTCCATATCAGGCCTTGCCCATCCATGCCTTGGCCGAGACCATAAATGGCATAGAAATCCGCTTTTGTGCCTTGTAGTTGTGTGTACATGCAAACATATCTCTCTACTCCTTTATATTTTTATGGCCGACCCCGTATGAACCTTAACCCGATCCAAATCCATCCCATAGCAGTGATTTTCCAACCTATGGCTGAAGCATAAGTTGTTGAATGCAAGTGCAAAAGCTTTGGCTTTGTGTTGTGCATTGATTTCTAGCACTGTTTTGTAATATTTTGGGTTGAAATTTATGTTGTATTTGCTTTGTTTGACATTTGACAAGGCAATTTGCTTTGGCTCTCCCACTCTCAAATCATATTCGTGCTTTCGTGTCTTTGAAGATCTTTGTTTTTTGTAATTGGCTGTCATCTCCAGCTTATACAAGTGAGTAATTCTCACCAGACAATCTACACTTATATAACTAATAAACTGATCGCAATTGAATCTGTAAAACATATCACCATGTTGTAACTGCTTATGCTATGATCATATGATGTTCACCCATGCTTATACACCTGTTATATCATATGTTACTGTATATTATGCTATTCTGTTTATTTATATCAGTTTATCACACTGCAAGTTCCCCGTAGATTAGAATCATTATGGGTTGAAATGATACATACCCAAATGGACTTTAGAATAGGGAAAAATCGTTATACGCTGAAATGATAGGCCTGAGCGATTTTTATTTATTTTCATTTACTTGGGATTGCGGGTTTGAAATGATAGAACCCGGATTTTTCCTTTGTAAATTACGGATTGAAATGATATATTATCCGTATCACTGGACTTGGTTAGAAAATTTAATACAGACTGTGGTTAAAATATATTTTTCTAAAATTTTAAAGTATTTAGAAATGTAAATATTATAATATTTTGATTTAAACTTAATTAAAAATGATTTTGTAAAGTATTATTGATTTTCTAAAAGTTTATAAGTGAAATAAATCAATGGCAAAGTTAGAAATTTTAAATATAAGTTATTCTAGAAATTATGATTTGGTTATAAATGGAATTTAAATTAAGTAGGAAATATTATAAATAGATTTAAAATTTGAATTAAAATGAATTTAAAATGATTTTATAAAGTGTTAATGATTTTTGAATAAGTTAAAAGGTTAAATAAATGAATATTTAAGTTGAATTTTTTGAAATATAACTTAGATTGGAAGTTTGTGAATTTTGTTTAAAAATGAATTTTAAGTAGTAAATAAAATGAAAAATAAGTTATATTTGGATATTTAAACTTAAGTTTTAAGCTAAAAATTTAATTACAAAGAATTGAATTGAATGTTGAATTATATAGGCAAATTATTATTAAATTGATTTTTGAATGAAAATTTAACTTTATAAAATCATGAATATATGGGTATTTAAATGATTCTTTTAAAAGTGAAAATATATGATTTTATAAGTTTAAAATGATTTAAATAAAAATTTAGTTGTTTGTGTAATTAAATTTAATATTTGGAATTTAATTAACAGCTTTTTTGAAATATTATTATTTCTAATGTAAAGGATATTACAACATTTGTAAATGTTGTAGTTGATAGAAATGAACTAAATGGCTAAATTGAATTAAGCGCTATTACAACACTTTGTAAGTGATGTAGTTTTTGGACTTAACTAAAGTTTATTTGAAACTAAATTAAACCTATTACAGCATTTTTAATGCTGTCTTTTGTTAAATGAATTGTTTTAAAACATAACTTTCCGTAGCATCTTCTAAGTGCTGTGAAAGTTGAATTTACATTGTTTTGATAAATTTAAAAGAATAAATGAACTTTGAAAAGTCTAAATTTTGAGAATTTGATATTTGATTATTAAATATAATAACTTCACTTTTAAATGATTTAAATGGAATATTTAAATGATTTATTTGGAATATTTAATTGGTTTAAATGGAATATTTAAATGGCTTAAATGGAATATTTTGATTTGAAATATAAACCATTTAAAAATGTGATTTGAATTGGTATTTAAATTAAATAAAAACGAATGTGGTTTTGGAAAGATATAATATTTTGATATTTTGAAATGAATTTGAAATGATATTGAATTTTTTTAAATGATATTTGATTTAGAAGTATAAATACTATTTTGAAATTTTAATCACAGGATGTATTTAATTTATGGTTTAACCAATCCTTGGGCGATTCCAAGCGTCCTTTAAGTTATAATGCATTACTACTACAGTTCACTTGAGTTGGTTTACATTATATAAGTATATATGTCCTGACTCGAGTGTTTTGTGTTTTACTTTACGCTCGGGTCAGCCTGAGTATTTACAGCTTAGCTTTGGATTTCTTTTCTGGAGCTAGGAATCGCTGGAGATTCTTCTCGTTTGGCTACTGTTCCAATTTCGATTTCAGTTGTTCTATTTCATCTCTGGTATTTATAAACTGCTATGTATTTGAGATTTCTATTGTATATGTTTTCAAACTGATATTATGTATTTGTTTTGAGAGTTTGTTATAGTAGCTTCATGAACTACTATGGTATTTTAATTTCCGCTGCGAGTTATTATGATATTTCTGTGTCTGTGATTCTGTGATTGAATTTTATTTGCGCCAAATTTATTTACAATGCGGTATTTTGAGCAATTCATGTCCGGCATGTGTGGATGCGAATGGCTGAAAATATCGGGTTGTTACATTTACTATATAGTAATATTGCGCTATTATAATAATATCAATCAGTAAAATAAACTAACTTTAAAATAGCATCACGGGGTTACCCATATAGCCCCTAACACGTAATAGTCCCAGTAGTCTATCCATTATCTGCATATCTCATGAACGAGAGGCTACGAGAAGATACGCATGGGCTACAGGAGAAAACCAAACTCGTAGTAAATGCTTGATATGGTAGGTGACATGGCACAACGAGGCAATGCCATGGTAGATATACCAATTACGCACAGAGGCTAGTCGTAATGTAGCAGCCACATACGCCCACCTTGGAACACACTCCCATATCAAAATCGAAGGATGTCCATCAAATCAACCATAAGTGAGAGTATAGTATCAAAGAAGTGTGTCCGACCAGAGGAGCTACCCCTTTTGGCCCGAGATCGCTCCTATTTTAGCCACCTTATGCCAACTCACGGGAGTTGGGTCCACGTAATGTACCTCAAGAACGACGCCACCATCCTACTTCATTCTGGAATCTCCACCACGTGCACGGTTGTTAAAGTCGTTTTCGGAGTTGGCAGAGAGTATGGTAACTTCCGATACCGGTCTCTTTAATAACCAAACGTTATTATAACGCCGTGGTCATTTCAAAATAGTTTATACTTCAAAAAGATCAAATCATTTCTTTTCAAAACTATATTCCTTCCAAAATAGTTTATACATTGAAACCAAAACCATTTTTATTACAAAACTATTTATTCAATCAATATAGTTTATACTTCGAAACCAAAATCATTTTTATTTCAAAACTATATTTAAATCAAAATAGTTTATCATTTCCATTTCAGACATATATTCACCTTCCAAAAATTATAATACTTTCAAAGTTATAACTTTTTCGAAACCAAAATACTTGAAATCGTTACACTTTGAAAATCATAACATTTTGAAATCATACATTTGAAATCATGGAACATTCTTTAATTCTTTACATTTTACAAATTTATTCAATTAAACCAACATTTCAAATTTCCAATTTAATTCAAATCAAACCATTAGTTTCAATTCAATTCAGTTTCCTTACAAAACTTTCAAATCTTATCAATTAAAAATATAGATTTGATCCATAAAATAAACTATTAAATTTTTTAATATACTTCAAAGCTTTAATATCCCACTTTTCAAAACAAAATTTTATAATTTCATATATCTCAATTTTAACTTCATTATTACTTAGTTTTGAAATATTCATTTAATAAATCCAATATCATTTAAATAAACTCAAATTTCAAGTAAACCAAATATCCTTTGATACAAATATAAACTTCAAATATTCATTTATCAAAATCAAATATCATTCCAAATTCATATTCTTTCTCAAAATAAATATCAAATCATTTCCAAACCATTTAAATCATCAAAATATCATATCCTTTCAAAACCTCATTATCAAATCATTATGTGAATTCAATTTCAAATATTCAAATTTAAATATAATTTTAAAATCAATTATGTCATTTATTTACTATTTCAAATATCATTAAAAATACATTTCAAAATTCCATTCAAAATTTCATTTATCTCATTTCATTCAAATTAACACCTAACCAAGTAAACCTTATTTAAATTCAAATTCAATTTAAATTCCTTAATAATTCAAATTTAAACATTAAATATTATTCAAACTTCTTAAATTTCACAAATAATCAGTTCCAAAAGTTAAATCATTTGACACTTTAAAATATGACTCAAATAGTGTTAAAATCTATAATATTTCAAACATTGTCAAAATATAACAACGACAACATTTACAAAGTGCTATTATAGCTTAAAATTTCAAAAATAGTTTAGTTTAGGAACAATGGCATTTATAAAATGCCGTAACAGATATTTAGTTACTTCAAACATAGTTAAATTCAAAACAATAGCATTTTAAAGTGCTATCATAAAACTATAGCATTTTAGAAATGCTATTAAAAAAATTCCAGATTTCATTATAACTTCAGAAACATTAAACTTCAAAAAATTTCTATTTTAAATTTTTAAATCATATTTCTAGACTTCAAAATTTCACATTTAAACCAACTTAACATATGATTTATCACAACAAAATTTTATAATTAAATATCCAATTAAAACTCACTTTCATTCGTTAAGTCAAAATTTCACTGTTTCTTAACTTATGAATTTCAACAAAACTTAACATTTTTCTTCAAATATCATTTCAAAACTTTAAATTTTATTTCAATTATTTACTTACATTTTTAAAATAAAATTAAAAGTCAAAAATCACATTTACTTCAAATTTACATACTTAAATTCACAAATTCAAAACTTAATATTTAACTTTCTTAATACCATAAAATATATATTTTTAAATCAAAATTCATACTTTTAAAAATTCATATTTTAATAAAAATCATTTAAAAATATACCACGGGGTCTGTATATAATTTTCTAACCTAGGTCAAGTGATATAGATATATATCATTTCAATCCGCAATTTAAAAAGAAAACCCGGGTTCTATCATTTCAAACCCATAATCCTGAGTAAATAAAAATAGCTCAGGTCTATCATTTCAGCCCATAATGGTTTTTTCCCTATTCTAAAGTTCGTTCGGGTATATATCATTTCAACCCATAGTGATTCTATTCTACTGGGAACTTGAAGTGTGATCATAAACAAATAAACAGCATAAACAATGTCAATGTCACAATATAATGTCATATATCATATGCCAGGTGATAGTTAACAGAATTAACATGGTAATAACAAGGCATAGCATATCATATAATCATCATTAACTTGCATAAACATTTTTAATTACTAAACACTTGTCACCGATTCACCATTTCATAAGTAGAAATGTCGGAGTGAGAAAGACTCACCTTTATCAAAGCTAGAGACAAACAACACACACAAGAGCGATTCCAAAGGAATGACAAGCACGATTTGATTCGAATAGATGGAGAGCCTTGTAAACAACACAAAATATAACATACATAAGAACAAATATACATATCAACATACAAATATAATCAACAACTTTAGTTTGCAAAACAAGAGAGATGACCAAACCTTAGAAGCAAAAGACTTGCACAAGACAACATAAGCTTGTCACATGATCAAATGGGCTTGATCTCACCACACTAGGCTCAACCTAGGTGACAACATGGCTCCGCCATGGCCTAGAGATAAGGCTTAGGGCATGAAAGTGGAAGGTAAAGGCAAAATAAGAGGAAGGTTAAGGAGGCAAGGGGTTTGGGTCAAGGAATGGAAGCTTTTGGTGTACAAAGGCTCAGCCTATGGTCCTATGGGCTCGGCCTGGTGCATCTTCAGGTCAGGTCAAAGGTGATGGTGATCGCTATAGGTCATGGTAGCAAGTAGTGGTGGTGTTAGAGGTGGTGGCCAAGGCTAAACATAAAGGGAATGTGAATACAAGACTCGGCTAGGCAATATTTGGAGTTTTAAGCAAAGTTTTGAGGTGTTTCTCATCTATATGGTCACGGCCTGGATGTGGGCAGAGAGAAGGAGTGCTGGCCATGGATGATGAGTGGAAGGAGGTGATGGTGGTGGTAGGTGGAGGTGATGGTGGTTAGTGCCGAGCAAAACTAGAAGAGGAGCGAGGGCAAAATCAATGAAAATGAAGAGGAAAATAAGAAAAAGGAGAAGCCATTATCATACAAAATTTTCAGAAAATAGAATGGCCATGAGAATGAGGATGATGGGATGTTGTTTTCATGTGAATTATCAATAAGAAATGCATGGCTATGCTAGAAAATGAAAAGCCAAGGCAAGTGAAAAGACTAGGCAATGAAAAGTCACAAGCAAATGAAAAGACTTTGACTCTTGGATTTTCTTTTTCTTTTAAATCAAAATAAACAAATAAAAAGTAAGTAAAAATAATAAATAAAGCTGAAAAAAAATAAAGTAGAAAAGAAAATAAATAATTATTTTAAGGAAAAATAGAAAACAATTAAAGAAATAGTTTAATAATTGAAACTAGAAATAAAAATTGTAAACAAAATACAATGAACATTGGAAAATTATAACAACACTTTAAAAATGTTTTAAAAATAAAAATAAACACATAAAATGTCATATATACATATATACACAAATTAAAATATGAATATGACAAAAAAATATTATTTATACAAATTAAAATAAACAATTTTGTTAAATAAATCAATTTACATACAATATTGTAAACAACATAACTTTCACAATATAAATCGGATTTCAACGAAACGAAAAGCAGTATTCTTAAAATTTTATTTATTTTCATAATATAATATAAAATTAAAATATTTAAATTTTAAATTTAACAGTCCAAGTTTGACCATTTTGACCAAAATTCACTTTTTGAAAAATATTCAATTTATACATGTTTGAAATTATAATTCACATAAAAATCAAAGTTTATATTTAAAATAACAAAAAATTATTCATTTTAATAAATAAAATAAAGTTTTTAAATCAGGCATTCAAATTGAAAAAAATCAAAATAAACAATTAAAAATAATCACAAAATACAGGGTTGTTACACTCTCCCCCACTCAAAATTTTTCGTCCCCAAAAAGGTATGTGGTATGGGAAAGCACAGAAAAGATAGAATGAAATAGGATTAAGACAACATGAAAAGAAGATTGAAATTATACCTGATAACTGTTGTTATAGGTAAGTATAACAAGGTGGAGATGAACTTTCCAAGATCCTCCAGAATCAAGAACACAAGCACGACAAAGATCTTTCAAAATCCGATTCACCCTTTTCATTTGACCGATGGTCTATAGATGGCAAGCAGTGCTCAGATTCAAAATGAGTACAAATGATTATCAAAGATTATAGAAAGATTTCTAAACAGAATGGGTGCTTATACCATTCTGTAGCAAGATAAGATAAATGAGGACAACCAAAAGATAGTTTGAAATACAAAATAAGATAATAAATTTGAAACCATGAAAATTTCAACTTAAATTGATAGTTAATCTTACATAAGTTAAATAAATCCATCTCTAATTTCATTATCTTATCACTCAATTAGCTTAAGTAACAATCTCTAAAATCATGGGTTTGAAAAAAAAATTGTTATACTCATAATGCACTCAATAAGTTAATTCTTCTATATTCCTAATTATATTTAAATTAATTCCTCTCAATATATTTTATCACCAATGTTAAATATATTTACACTTATTATAACTGTCTTAAATTTATTCTTAGTTTCTTTTATATTGTAAATTATTCCATTACCCTTTTTTTCTACTTACCTTAGTTAATCTTTTTATAACTAAAATTTAAGTGTATAACATTTATTATAACCACTCAAATTTTGTTTATAAAATCCCTTTTTTTATATTGTATATTATCCAATTACATATTCAACTTCTGTATAATTTAGTTAAGTTACATTGGAATGAAATAGTGTATTATACAAATAAAACTTTCAAATTTAATCATTTCAAGCTTGAATATTTATTCAAATCTTGAAATTTAACTTGAAAATATCCTTCAAGATAAAATTTAGGAATTAAATTTCCGATAAATTCCAAACTATTTAGAGATAAATAAATGCACATATACTATATATATATATCCATTCAAATTTAAATCATATATCAGCATATGTTATAAATCCAGTCTTATTTTAGAAATTCAAATCAATTAAATTCCCCAAAACAAAACTGTAGCAAGACTACAGAACGGTCTCTTCACTTCGAATCTTGAAAATAAATGTCAATGATGCTGCAGTCATCAACGAAGTTATTTTCCAGCGACCAAGAGAAGGGCACTAGTTTTAAACTTTAAAAATTCTTTGGAGATAAATTTCTATTCGAAAATACTTTAAATAATATATCCTTTAAAGCTTTAAATACAAGGTTTGAAACCATCGAAAATTAAATTCTCAAATTCTTGTTTTAAATTCATTTTAAATTTCCAAATAATTTTAAAATCATGTTTATAGTTCAATTATTTATATATGAAACAAGAGATAATGATATATAAATCAAATACTATTTCTTAACAACCAATTCAATAAAATCCAGAGAAAATTTACAACATAATTACAAAATTTATTTCATTACCAAATTTTCAAAACTATATTGTGTCAGTTTGCTATGTTCAAGTGTTTTGGAAATCCTATCGATAGCGCTGATCAGACGAATCGATCGAAAACCCAAATCAACATCAACAACTCAAACAACACAATATATAAAACATTTTAAATATTAGTTTACAAATACACTTCAAGAATGATTTGAAGATCAATTGGAAACAAAGATGGGATGATTAAATAACAGATTAGGAAGATGGATAAGCTTATATACATCGTGGGAAACCTTAACCGGCTCAAAGGTGACTTAAAGAATAAGATCGATGTGGATTTCTTGGGTAAATCAACGTTCGATCTCAAGATACAGAGTTTGGAATTATAATAGATACTAGCATCTAAACGGAGGATATAAAATCTCTGGTGAATCGATGCTGTTGTAAAGGAGTTTCCCCTTTTACAAATAAATTTGATATTGGTGAGACCCCCGACTCATTATAAAGATCTTTTGAAGTGGATTTATGGGATACTCTAGAATCAAAAGAAGATAAATAGTGAGGGACACGAATGGATTTTGAAACCGTAGGGAACGTTCCAAAATTCAAACGAATCAAGTCAAAAAGGAAGAGATTCAACTCGAATGAAAGTGATTCTATAAATACATTTACCATATATGCTAAGTTTTTCCTAGAGCTACCAAAGCTCTGATACCAAATGTAACAACCCGATATTTTCAACCATTCGCATCCGCACATGTCGTACTTGAATTGCTCAAAATACCACGTAGTAAATAAAATTTGGCAAATCTCAGAATATATAGTAAATAAATAATCACAGATCACAGACACAGAGTAAATAATAATTCAGCGGAAGTAAAAGAGATGGTAGTTCATGAAGCTACTATATAAATATAAGATACATCAAAGTTGAACAAGATACAACAAAAGAGTAACAAGATACAGTAGGTACAAATCAGAATACATCACTGAAATCACTGGATACTGAAAGCAAAGTATATGGATGGATCTTCAAGCAAAGCTCCAACTCCGAAGGTGAGTCCTGAATGTTGAATCACTCAGTCTGACTCAAGCGTGAAGCAAAACACAAAACACTCGAGTCAGAGCATAAATACTTATGAACTGTAAATCAAATCAAGTGAACAGTAACAAAAATGCATCAGTAACTTAAAGTATGCTTGGGATCGCCCATCCTCTAAGGATCCATTAAACTATTTACTATATAGTAATATTGTGCTATTATAATAATATCTACCAGTAAAATAAACTTACTTTAAAATAGCATCACGGGGTTACCCATATAGCCCCAGTCACATAATAGTCCCAGTAGTCCGTCCAATATCTGCATATCTCCTGATCGGAAGACTACGAGAAGATACGCATGGGTTACGGGAGAAAACCAAACTCGTAGTAGAGGCTCGATATGGTAAGTGATAGGTCACAACGAGGCAATGCCAGGGTAGATATATCAATTACGCACACGGGCTGGTGGTAACGTAGCATCCACATACGCCCACCTCGGAACACACTCCCATATAAAAATCGAAGGATGGCCATCAAATCAACCACAAGTGAGAGTATAGTATCGAAGAAGTGTGTCCGACCAAAGGAGCTACCCCTTTTTGCACGCGATCGCTCCTGTTTTAGCCACCTTATGCCAACTCACGGGAGTTGGGTCCACGTAATGTACCTCAAGAACGACGCCACCATCCTACTTCATTCTGGAATCTCAACCACGTACATGGTTGTTAAAGTGGTTTTCGGAGTTGGCAGAGGGTATGACAACTTTCGATCCCGGTCTCTTTAACAAACAAACATTATTATAACGTCGTGGTCATTTCAAAATAGTTTATACTTCAAAAAGATCAAATCATTTCATTTCAAAACTATATTCCTTTCAAAATAGTTTATACTTTGAAACCAAATCCATTTTTATTACAAAACTATTTATTCAAGCAAAATAGTTTATACTTCGAAACCAGAATCATTTTTATTTCAAAACTATATTCAAATCAAAATAGTTTATCATTTCCATTTCAAACATATATTCACCTTTCAAAAATTATAATACTTTCAAAGTTATAACTTTTTCGAAACCAAAATACTTGAAATCATTACACATTGAAAATCATAATATTTTGAAATCATACATTTGAAATCATGGAACATTCCTTTAATTCTTTACATTTTACAAATTCATTCAATTAAACCAAAATTTTAAATTTCTAATTTAATTCAAATCAAACCATTAGTTTCAATTCAATTCAATTTCCTTACAAAACATTTCAAATCCTATCAATTAAAAATATAGATTTGATCCATAAAATAAACTATTATATTTTTAATATACTTCAAAGCTTTAATATCCCACATTTCAAAACTAAATTTTGTAATTTCATATATCTCAATTTTAACTTCATTATTACTTAGTTTTGAAATATTCATTTAATAAATCCAATATCATTTAAATAAATTTAAATTACAAGTAAACCAAATATCCTTTCATATAAATATAAACTTCAAATATTCATTTATCAAAATCAAATATCTTTCCAATTTAATATTCTTTCTCAAAATAAAGATCAAATCATTTCCAAACCATTTAAATCATCAAAATATCATATCCTTTCAAAACCTCATTATCAATTCATTATTTGAATTCAATTTCAAATATTCAAATTTAAATATCATTTTAAAAATCAATTATGTCATTTATTTATTATTTCAAATATCATTACAAAATACATTTCAAAATTCCATTCAAAAATTCATTTATCTCATTTCATTCAAATTAACACATAACCAAGTAAACCTTATTTAAATTCAAATTCAATTTAAATTCCTTAAAATTTCAAATTTAAATCTTAAATATATATTCAAACTTCTTAAATTTCACAAATAATCAATTCCAAAAGTTAAATCATTTAACACTTTAAAATATGGCTCAAATAGTGTTAAAATCTATAATATTTCAAACTTTATCGAAATATAGCAACGACAACATTTATAAAGTGCTATCGTAGCTTAAAATTTTCAAAATTGTTTAGTTTAGGAACAATGGCATTTATAAAACGCCATAATAGATATTTAGTTACTTCAAACATAGTTAAATTCAACAACATTTTAAAGTGCTGTCATAAAACTACAACATTTTAGAAATGCTATTAATAAAATTCTAGATTTTATTATAACTTCAGAAACATTGAACTGCAAAATTTTTCTATTTAAAATTTTTAAATCATATTTCTAGACTTCAAAATTTCACATTTAAATCAACTTAACATATGATCTATCACAACAAAATTTTATAATTTAATATCCATTTAAAACTCACTTTCATTCGTTAAGTCAAAATTTCACTGTTTCTTAACATATGAATTTCAAAAAAACTTAATATTTTTCTTCAAATATCATTTCAAAACTTTAAATTTAATTTCCATTATTTAATTACATTTTTAAAATAAAATTTAAACTCAAAAATAACATTTACTTCAAATTTACATACTTAAATTCACAAATTCAGAACTTAATATTTAACTTTCTTAAAACCATAAAATATATATTTTTAAATCAAAATTCATACTTTTAAAAATAATTATTTTAATAAAAATCATTTAAAAATACACCACGAGGTCTGTATATAATTTTCTAACCTAGGTCAAGTGATACGGATATATATCATTTCAATCCGCAATTTAAAAATAAAAATCGGGTTCTATTATTTCAAAACCGCAATCCCAAGTAAATAAAAATGAATAAAAATCGCTCAGGCCTATCATTTCAGCCCATAACGATTTTTCCCTATTCTAAAGTTCGTTCGGGTATATATCATTTCAACCCATAGTGATTCTATTCTACAGAGAACTTGCAGTGTGATCATAAATAAATAAATAGTATAAACAATGTTAATGTCACAATATAATGTCATATATCATATGCCAGGTGATAATTAACAGAATGAACATGGTAATAACAAGGCATAGCATATGATATAATCATCATTAACTTGCATAAACATTTTTAATTGCTAAACACTTGTTATCAATTCACCATTTCATAAGTAGAAATGTCGGAGTGAGAAAGACTCACCTTTATCAAAGCTAGTGACAAACAACACACACAAGAGCGATTCCAAAGGCACGACAAGCACGATTTGATTTGAATGGATGGAGACCCTTGTAAACAACACAAAATATAACATACATAAGCACAAATATAAATATCGACATACAAATATAATCAACAACTTTTTTTTGCAAAACAATTACAAAACAAGAGAGATGACCAAACCTTAGAAGCAAAAGACTTGCACAAGGCAACATAAGCTTGTCACATGATCAAATGGGCTTGATCTCACCACACTAGGATCGGCCTAGGTGTCATCATGGCTTAGCCATGGCCTAGAGATAAGGCTTAGGGCATGAAAGTGGAAGGTAAAGGCAAAACAAGATGAAGGTAAAGGAGGCAAGGGGTTTGGGTCAAGGAATGGAAGGTTTTGGTGTACATAGGCTCGGCCTATGGTCCTATGGGCTCGGCCTGGTGCATCTTCAGGTCAGGTCAGAGGTGATAGTGATGGCTATAGGTCATGGCAGCAAGTGGTGGTGGTTTTAGAGGTGGTGGCCAAGGCTAAACATGAAGGGAATGGGAATAGAAGACTCAGCTAGGCAATATTTGGAGTTTTAAGCAAAATTTTGAGGTGTTGCTCATCTATATGGTCATGGCCTGGATCTAGGTAGAGAGGAGGAGTGCTGGCCATGGATGATAAGGGGAAGGAGGTGATGGTGGTGATCGGTGGAGGTGATGGTGGGTAGGGCCGAGCAAAACTAGAAGAGGAGCAAGGGCAAAACTAATGAAAATGAAGAGGAAAATAAGAAAAAGGGGAAGCCATTATCATACAAAATTATCAAATAACAGAATGGCCGTGAGAATGAGGATGATGGGAAGTTGTTTTCACGTGAATTATCAATAAGAAATGTATGGCTATGCTAGAAAATGAAAAGCCAAGGCAAGTGAAAAGACTAGGCAATGAAAAGTCACAAGCAAATGAAAAGACTTTGACTCTTGGATTTTCTTTTTCTTTTAAATCAAAATAAAAAAAAGCAAGTAAAAATAAGAAATAAAACTGAATAAAATAAAGTAGAAAAGAAAATAAATAATTATTTTAAGGAAAAATAGAAAATAATTAAAGAAATAGTTTAATAATTGAAACTAGAAATAAAAATTGTAAATAAAATACAATGAACATTGGAAAATTATAACAACACTTTAAAAATGTTTTAAAAATAAAAATAAATACGTAAAATGTCATATATACATATATAAACAAATTAAAATATGCAAATGACAAACAAAATATTATTTATACAAATGAAAATAAACAATTTTGTTAAATAAATCAATTTACATACAATATTGTAAAAAGCCTAACTTTCACAATATAAATCGAATTTCAACGAAACGAAAAAGCAGTATTATTGAAATTTTATTTATTTTCATAATAAAATATAAAATTCAAAAATTAAAATATTTAAATTTAAAAGTCAAAGTTTGACCATTTTGACCAAAATTCACTTTTTGGAAAATATTCAATTTATACATGTTTGAAATTATAATTCACATCAAATCAAAGTTTATATTTAAAATAACAAAAAATTATTCATTTTAATAAATAAAATAAAGTTTTTAAATCAGGCATTCAAATTGAAAAAAAATAAAAATTAAAAATTAAAAATAGTCAAAAAATACAGGGTTATTACATTAATTGTATACCTTCTATTGTTGTGGCATTCACGTAGCAACTATTTGATATGATTTATGTGCTACACTCTAAACGTTATCTATTACATCACTATATGTTAAACTAAATGAATGGTTGGTTCCTTAAGGGAAAAACTATTATGGAAATCTGTACGATGTTAATGGTTACAATTATTTGTTGCATATTTTTTGAGTTTCTCAAGCTGGTTTGCAAGGCTGATCCAGGTATTATTTTCTTATAATGCTTGGGTCAGCACCGTGTATGTTTCCAAATTTAGCTTTAGATGATTGGAGCTTATGAAGAGAAGCTAGATGATTACCTTCTCCAGTATTCTTATTTCCGTTGCATTTTTATACTGAATATATCAACGTTACGAGGACATGCAGTTATAACTGTCCAGGATGATGATAGTACTTAAGTTTTAGTAACTCTGATATTTTTGTATTCAGAGTAACCCGTAGCGTTCCTTTGATTTTATGTATTATCGTTCCATTGTAAGATTCTGATATTGTGTTCTCTTCTTTTTGGTTATATACCTTTCTTTTATTTTACCCTAACATTTTGTCTTTCCAGCACTTGGGTGTTGGGACATGAATATCGTGGATATATAAATGTCGACGTTTGAGGGTTGAAAATTCTGATCGTTGCATATTCTGTTACATTTAATGTAGTTTTAAGCAGATTAATATTGTTTTAGGAAGATTTTAGCAATTTTGGAGCGTTGAAACTTCACTTGAATGATGTAGTAACTAATTGCATAACCGTTATGAAGTTAACTACTTTTGATAATTTAACGCAGTTTTAAAATAGAATGATTTTACTATATTTGAAAGATGCAGTCAAATCTTCAATACAATATTCATATTAAATGTTACCATTTTTTTAAAAGGATTTTTAAAATGTTTAGTTTTTTACATATATTTAATTCCCATTAGTTACTCAAAATTTATGGCAAATACCCCATTGAGACATGTGAAGAATTGTCAGCTCAAAATGTGGTCTACAGCTACAAGTTTAGATGTTTTGCTCTATATATGATTAGGATTATGTACGAATCCAAATTATAAATGTAATCACGCATGCAAATAAAGATAGTCAAATGAGAGAAAAGAAACACATAACTATTTTTACAGCTGTTGGCCAAATATATATCTACTTCCATAATAGTTTATTGTTATTTGCTTGCTAGATCTCAAGTACAATGCAAATATTCAATAATATAACGATCTTAATTCGAAAGAAAAGAAAATTTTAATTGTTGAAAATCAGTTTGACATTGAAGAGAATGCTTCTGTTCGGTTCCTATGAGAAGAATTCTGATCCCTAGTCATATGCTTATTAAGAGAGTTAGGAGTATGCCTTAGAGATAAGTATGTAATTTTTTACATATATCTAACTCTATAATCAACTGTTCTTAATAAAAGTTTTTGATTTCTATTATATACTTTTTTATGTAGTGATATAATTATTTCACTAACTTAAAGTATATTAATTAGAAAAGCCTTAAATAATATGTTGTTTGATAATAATGACAAATAGCTGTAATAATGAGAAAATTATCATAATATAGAATAATATATTGTTTAAATATTCCCGGTCAAAATGTTTCGATAATGGATATCGATACATCCAGAATACGTAACGCTCTCCAAATGTTGAGCAGTGGTTTACTCATGGCTTTTGAGGCCCAATGGGTTACATACTCATAGTTATTATATACCAATGGAATAACTCGTCCGAGAGCTTATTGTTGGTTATAAACAACTAGGTCAAACGGGGAAATCTTGAAGTGATAATGTTACACAGTTCTCTCGACTTGAGGATACAGTTGAACTTCAATGTCGATGCCCCACTTTGATTACAGTTAAATCATGTGTTAGCGTTAGCACAAGATCGAAGATGACCAATATATAAGGGATAATATAAATGCAGCAGAAATATAACAGTAGAACACAC
The DNA here is from genome assembly GCA_030765085.1 of Allium cepa. Lineage (NCBI taxonomy): Eukaryota > Viridiplantae > Streptophyta > Magnoliopsida > Asparagales > Amaryllidaceae > Allium > Allium cepa. Next base: position 87,349,200 of record CM060930.1, on the reverse strand, counting down.
AGTCGATTTATATTGATTCAGAGCACCTCTCTTACATCTAATGCCTAAGCACTTCTTAGGAATTTCACTATCAACAGCCTCACATCACCCAGAGCAACTGGTTTGTAAACACCACCTGAACGATCGAACATGACTTCAACATCGACTGCCTATGGACTCCTGTAAAAACCTGCCCTAAAACAGACCTAAATTCCAACCTATAAAAGACCAATCAAAACTTAGACTCATTCCAAAGCTGGCTGTTGGTTCGTATGACAAACAATACAGAGCAATTTAACAGCACATTCAGAACTCACAACAGAAGGAAAAAATATAACAACAGAAACATATCCATTTCATTTAAAATTTAAATGTCATAAAATCCATGATATAACAACGGTCACATATCCGTAGTACAAGATTTTCAAAATAAAACAAATGTGTGCATCAGAAAATAACATAAGTTGATAAATAGATAAACTGCCAAGAGTTTCCTCCTCACCTGCGCTTTCAGCATCGCCTTCCCTAACCTGTGTTGTAATGGGGAGGGATTCAAAACAACATATGTCCGGTGAATAAAATTTTAAAACCTTACTATAATAGTATTTGGGGAGTATAATTTAAATAGGAATAAGTCTTTTGTATATTAGCTTTGACCTTTTGAATTTTAAGCCCTTAGGCTTTCCCAATTCCAGTTCCATTACTATTACTCTTACATCCCAATAACCTATATCTATCGTCAATAATATCCTATCAGTGTAAGATACAGTATCGAAGCCACTTAATATCTTTTTAATAGGAATTTAGCAGACTCTAACCATTTAATACCATATTTAAGGCAGTCCCCGTCATTTAATACCTATCCCTAGGGAGACTTCTCAATGTATTTATCTAGCTGACATTGCACATAATTTCTTTGGTCATTTAATACTTCATATCCAAGTGGACCCTTTTTAAGATATCTACTACCGTGCCTAACCATTAACTCCGACCATTTACTACTTCCTACATAGGGAAATAATGGGCCCTCACACAGCCACTTAATACCTTCAATCCCTGAAGCGTGTCCTCTATATTATGACCTATACCCCTACAGTGACGTCTCACATTAGTCCGACTATTCATAAGTACGGGTAGCCAGATTGCTGTGCAGATTTTCCCTATAGAATTTGGGAATAACCTCGTGTCATCCGTAGTTAGTTATTATTGGCGATGTTTCACATCAACCCCAAAGTTACTGTAACGACCCAGAATTCCTGTCATTTGAAATTCGTATATTTAATTGATTTTAAATATTAACAAGTAAAATTTGTAAGTCGAATAATTTTTTTCTCGAATATCCAGACTTAATTGGATAATTAAATCGATAATTTAATATTTGAAATTACAGAAATAATTGAAAATTTTGTTTAATGTGAATGAAAATGATTTATAAAGTTGTATTAAATCATATTGGAGTTAGAATGATGTTATAGAACTTTTAAAATTGAATTAAAAGTTAATTTGCAGAAATTGAATATTTTAATATTTAATTGACGAGTAAAAATAGCCATTTTTCAAACAGTCTCGGATTTCGACGAAGCCAGTTTCATCGGATCCGTAATGTTATATTATAGTAAGATTTCAAATTTCGTGTCAATCGAATTTACGGTTTGTCCGGAGCAAGCTAAAACGCACTGAAATCGGTTTGAGTGAATTTTGAATTTAAATAGTCGATTCGAAAACCTATCTTCCAAATTTGATCGAATTGGCTCCCGATATATATTCCATTGCATTCGGAATGAGGGTAAAATATTATAAACGCCAGGCGGCACGCTTCGTTTGGAGTTCGGAAAAAATTCGGGTGAATAATGTCGCGAGAATTTTCTATAAAAGGCCACCATAATTCATAATTTACACTCAAACCCTAGTTTCTAACCCTAGCCGCCAAAAGATAGTTCAATGGCCGAAAATTCACCTCCTTCTCCCTCAATTTTCTTCAAATCCATTATCAATTACAAGAAACCTTCAACTACAATATTGTTGAGTTCGACGAGAGCTTCGATATGAACGGTTATGATCGCGATCAGGTCGATGGATCGTTGGGAATTTCAGCTCAAAGGCCGATGGGTTGCGCATGAAATACGAGACGAAATGGAGGCCGAGCTTCGCTTCGTGCATGCCGAGAGTAGAGCTCGAGACGACCTTCCATTCGGCGGTCCCTGATCAACTTCTCGTCGTCGTTGGTGGGTGCAGTTTGCAAATTTCAAACGGCGGCTATAATGGGTTTCGATTGCGTATTGTACTGAGGGGAGAAGAAAGGAAGCCAACGGCCTTGATTTGCTAGATGAAAATGAATGGCTCAGATGTGTTTGAGGATTAAAAATAAAAAGAAAATAGTAAAATTATTATATATTAATTCGTTCAAACTTTAAAGTAGCATAACTTTTTCATACGAGGTCCGTTTTGGACGAAATGTATTGCGTCGGGTTTGTATTGACGGACACTATGCAATGGAGCTGGATTGGAGTTGATTGGAGCTAGTGTGAATTTTGGGTAAAATTAAACACGTGTTTAATTTTATTCGAAATAAAACACTGCAACCGCTATTGGAAGCAAGGTGAGAACTTCTCACTCAATCGAATCTGTTTCAATTTAAATTTTAAATAGTTAGATTTAAAATTGCTTGTGCTTGGATAATAAATTATTATCTATTGTTTTGAATTGGACCCTATACGCCGCATATTAAGCGGAGGTTATTATATTAAACACATATACCGCAATATTCCATCTTGAAGTGGAATTGGTATTATGTATGCACTTGGAGTTGATTTTCCCGCATTATATAGCGGATGAGACCCTATTGCGCCGCATAATAGTGGATAATATTTTTTATAAAACCATGTACCGCGATATCCCGTCTTGAAACGGGATTGGTATTGTGCTAACATCCGTGGATGCAGGGAAACAGATTGGAGGGATCCAACTGGATTCCTCAACAGTATTGATTTATTTGCAGATATTTGTGATATATTCTGTTATCATATTGATATATGATGTTTGGATGCCGTGGTTGATGTATTGGTGTTGTTGCAGCATTGGGCCTATTTTTGGAGTTTAAAAAAATGTTAAAGTAATGATTTCGAATTTAAAAGGATTTTCAAGTGATTTTTGAAAGTATACATTTTATTGAATTTTGGAATTGATTCATTTTTAAATAAATAAACGTTATAATTTTTATGTTATAAAGATTATGATTTTTGTGAAATATAACCGAATTGTGATTTTTGAAATAAGTAGTTGATTAATTTATAAAATGGTTTAAATTGGGATTTTTGAATTATTATAAACGGTTTATATAAAAGATTTATAAAATTGATATTTACAAATTTAAAATATTGGAATTATAAAACGAGTTTTTATAAGTGTTAAAATGAAGTATAAATGGATTTCATAAGTGAATGAAATTTATAGATTTATAAATTGTGAAGTTATAAAATGAATAGATTTTGCAAAATAAAAGATTTATAAGTAATTAACATATAAATTGAGTTTTAGCTTTTAAATGAGATATAAATAGAATTTGTTAATAAAGTGATTTTATAAGTTGAAGTTTTTATAAAATATATATATGTGAATTTATAAACGTTGTTTTAAAAATCCAAAACCAATTGAATTTGATAAGTAAATATGAAAGCTTATTAAAGGAGATTTATTCACGATTTTGGACGGTGAATAATATATTAAAGAAATGTTTTAGGAAGTGATCTTTTAAATAGAATTAAAATGATTTGAAGTTGTTTTAAAATGTGTTAAGGATCGAAACCATAGATTTCAACATTCATTGTTGAAATAGACGTTTTCGAGAAATAAGGAAAAGATGGACTATAACACTGTTGTTATAGTAAATGATTTTCGAAAGGAAATGTTTTTGTATAGTATTGGGATTTATATATATCTATCGTATTCTCGAACCCCTATGCTATTGATTTTGGGTTGTCGTAACGATGTTTTTACGCAACATTCGTTTTGACCCAAATAAACGTGTTTAAAGAGAACGTTTTCCTTAAAAGAATAAAATATATACTTAATCGTGTTTTAAGTATATTGAATATTTTCTAAGTATTGAAAATAAATAGATTTGTGAATTACTTATTGTTAAATAAGTAATTGGAAATGTTTTCCAATATAGAAATTGAAATTGGTTTTCAAATGGTTGAAGTGTGAAAATATATCTTGCGAAGATATTTTGAAAATAAATAATTATGAAAATTATTTAAATTTGGAAATTGTAGTGAATGTTGATTGATAGTTAAATAACCGACTATCAATATTTGTCTTTGAATGGCGTTTGAATTTCGATGCGACTAGGGGTCGGATTCCAAGTGGATATCCGGAAACCACATCGAATCTTTGTGATTGTGATGGATCTTTTATTTAAAAGATCAAAGTGAAAATTGTTATGATTTGATGAAATCTGAATGAACACTTATTTTTAAAAATAAGCGCTCATTATTCGATTTAGCCAGGAGAGGACCTTTGGGTCATAAATCCCATTCCGAATAGTGATTCGTCGTAATGGATAGCATTTGAAGACCGGTGGTGAAGACCGGGTATTTGCGAGAATGATAGGATGACCTATCGATTGTCTCTGCACCGATAGCTACGGTATGGAGATTTCCTTTGTGATGGGAAATTCGATCGGGATTGTGAATACCCGGATTGCAAGGGCTTCTTTGGAAGTGCCTTCGGTTCTGTTCGAATCCATAATAGACTTGTATGGATTGTATGTCCGACATTACATTTTGAGATATAGAGCAGATTTCTTTCAAATACATTTCTGTTGGTGGCAGAGAATTTATACTCTTAGCTTAACACCCTTCTCTGAGACGTACGAGCCCAGAGGTTATGTAGTTGAAAGTTATCGGTGATATACTCCCAATTTGGTAATGTGGCATGCTGAGTGCTGCTGATCATTTGTTGATCAAAGCGTGGCTTTTGTGAAAAACGTAGCTTTGTGGACGAGACTTCGTCGAACCTCACAACCCGGTTATGGTCAAAACATGAATCGTAGCAGCAAGGTTATTTGAGGGTAGCGCCCTCTGTGGGTATGTCATTTCCTTCTGGATTATGAGTGGTGTCATGGTATGGAGCCCAGATACTTACTTCGTGGTTGCTGCAAACCTATTACTTTGTGGTTGTTGGTTGAGAGGATCCTCAGATAAAGGTTGTTTACAACCCGGGGATGACATACTCGTGTCAGTAGTTACCTATTACAGAGGTAACCCAGCCTTGTCTAGCAGAGATCCGGTTAGGATCAGAGGACGTCCCTCCAGAGGTATTCCATTTTATTCGGGAAGTTCCATTGCCTGACCATTTGTTGGAAAATCCAAAGAAACAATACGAGCCCTGTACGGTTTTAGTTGTATAACCTGCCATGGAATGTGGCGGTAACCTACTATTGAACATGGTAGCTATAGTAGGCATACGATAATGGTCGTATGTTGGCTAAGATTTATATCATACTTTCGAAATGTTTTCCTACACTTTGCACTTATAGTAATAATATCAAAGAAAATTTGCGTATCAAGCAGGTTTGACTATCATAAGGAGAAATCTCCTCCGATTATGCGTTTTCATTGTGTGTGTGTGCGGGAGGCCTTATGGTAGTCTCATTTTCTAAAAGCATTGCGAATCTAATTTAAAATAATCCTTTGTTTTTTTTAAAGATATACTGTTTTAAGTTTTCACACCAGTCCCATGACTGACCTGGAGTTTATTGTTCCCTTCCTAAACTCTGGGTGCCCATCATTTTCTAAACGGGCAGCCTTGAGTCAGGTTATCAGGTCATTCTGGATTTCAGGAGATGCTGTGGAGCTCCGGAGGCGAGCTAGATGGCGAAACGTATCACTTGTATATGATATTATCTTTTCCGCTGTGTATTCACTTGTAAGGACAGGTTTATATAACTGTCCATTATTGTGTGGTGTTGTATATTGACTCTGATGACGTAATGTATAAAACGTATAGTTCTTTTGATTTAAAGATTATTCATTTATCTATTATATGTTGTTCCGCTGCGATTGTGAAATTCTGATATTGTTCCTGTTACTTCTTCTTTCTTTCTTCTTCTTCTACAGCTTCTTCTTTAACCCTAACAATTCGGTTTTCCGGCCTTCGATTGTTCGGCAGTTGATACAGTGAACGTATTAATGTCGATTTTCGAGAGTCAAAAATCTCGAAACGTTACTTACACTGCTCGTGGCCACGTTAGCTGGGCAGACTTCCATGTGCTTTATTGACTGCACATCCCTATAACCAAGTCATAGTTTATAACACTCTCATATTATCACACATCTCATTGCATTCATTATTTTGGACCTTATAGGAAAACCATCTTATTTCACCTCTAAAATTGATCACTTTCTTAAAGGGAAATTCAATATAATAACCTATTAATTATAACCTTACGTCATTTACGCATATATGTATGTATGTATGTATGTATGTATGTATATGCACTTAGTAAATTTCTAAGCGTGCAGAGTTTACCTCCTAAACTAACGTTTAAATGTCAAATCTTCAAAAATTATGCTAACCCCATTTCAATATTAACACATGTAACATGAACCCAATATCCAAAATTAAATCAACAGATTTATATAAAAACAGAATCCAACTTATTTTATATTAAAACAACGGAATAAATCAATGGTATAAACTTGCAAATTTGAGTACTTTTACACTCTATTCAACTTTTTTTACATAAAATTAAAAAAAGGGAATTTCTATTCAAACTAGGGAAATAAGGGTGCAACCTATGAAGAAGAATTCGTACCTTACACACCATTTTCTAATCGAATCCCTTAATCTGGTCCAATGAAAAGATAAGAAGTGGAATAGAAGGTAAAACATTAAAATGGAAAAATATACACAAATTCCATTATTTTAATATATAATGATTGAGATTTCAACATAAGAAATGACATTTTGCTTTGGAAGAATTTTGGGGGTTTTAATGTGATGTTTTCATAAACTAAATTTTTCCAAGTCATTTATCAAATTCATACTACACTATCAATTACTAAAATAGAAAGACTAAGATTTCCACTCACAATAGATCCTTAGCTCTTTCTTGTTTTGGATTTGCCACACCTTTAATAATCTCTTTCAGATCTCCTCTTTATATATATACACACACACACACACACACACACACACAACAAGGGATTTGTAAATTGAGGGATTGGAGGAGAATATAATTGGAAACAAAATGATAAACATCTAGAATCTATTACCTGAAAAGCTAAAGAACTTTTCTAAATCTTTGAATAGAGAGACTAATGGAGCTTTGCTTGGTTTCCTAAAATAATTTATGAATAAAAGTGAGGAGGCTAGGCTCTTATTTGTAGTGGTTGTAATGTGTCAAAGCCGTCGTATTTATGTCGGTTAAAAATAATAAAATCCAGTACGTCAATATACCAAAAACCCTAGCCGCCATCTTTGTTGATCGGTAGACCTCCCCTACACTACCCATCGACCGATGTATAGGAATGTTTTATACAGCCGTTCATTAATATATTTTATTTCTTAATACACCTTTGAATGTTAACATTTATTTTAGTGATAACTTTACCCCCAAGCCTAATTATGGTTACTTTCCAAATTTGGGAGTTATTCAATTATTTGAATTTGAATTATATTAAAATTAGTTTGAATCCAGAAACTTCAAACGTTCATAGCTTTGCCGATTGCAGTCCGTTTTAAACATATTGTATATGGAAATTGATCAATAAATTGCTACGAATGTAATGACATAACTTTCATGGTCAAATTCTGTCTTTTACAAAATTTTCATTTAGCCTTATCTAATTTATTACTTCTTATTAATTTTACAAGGTGTTCAACTCCACAAAAGGACTTCAATCTTATCTTTTACAAAGAAATAGCTTGACTATATATTGTGTTATCCCATTTTTTGGTCAAAACCAGGATATCCATGTTGTGTGCGTTTCCACCACGACCGGAGCAAAAAGAAGCAAGCAAGCATACATAAGTCAAGGGTTTCACTCAAGTATGAAACAAGATCTCATTCGGCATTCGAAACTCCAAAGAGCTCATTCGGCATTCCTAGCTCTAACCCACCATTCGGCACCGGACCATTCGATGCCGGACCACCATCTCAACCTCCAACATCTCCACTTCCATCCCCCTGCCGAACCAGACTTCTTCGCCAATCGCCGAACCAACCTCCGCCGAACCAACACCAACATGCCTCCATGCTCCACCGAACCAACATGCCTCCATTCTCCGCCGAACCAACATAACCGAACCAGCCACCTTCCATCCACTACCGAATATCGACACCGGACCAGAAGCAAGGAAGCCACCACCGGACCAAGCTACCACCAGTCCAACCATCCCAGCTATGACCGAACCAAAGCTTCGCCGAACCAGAACGCTGCCAGGCCAGATTGCTTCAGCCCAGGCCCACCAGCAGCTATAAACATCCAAGACCCCTGCCCCCAGCCTCACTCTATAAATAGAGGGGCAGGGGTACAACAATGGCAGACAAGTTTGAGAGCTCAAGCCTGGAAGGAACTCTCAAACAACTTTAGATACTTGTAATCAAAGCTTTGTACTTGTAATCTAAAGAAAAAAGGAGAATAACATATAAAGTGGACGTAGGCACGTTCTGGCCGAACCACTATAAATCTGTGTGTCTTTTACAGTTTAGTCCCTGCTTTTTATATATTTGCATAAATCGCCCAAATCACTAAATACAATATAAAATCAACCAACTCATACGACTTTGGGTGTTTGCGACCATTTTTTACGCAAACATATTGTGTCTTCAACAACCTGAGTAGCCGTGCTTGAGTAGAACTCCAGTATCCCTCAAAAAAATGATGCAAAATGAGTGTGCAGAGGTCAAGAATTTGATTAGGATCAAACTTGAATGTTATGGAGTGAAATAGTGCAGGTCTAAATTTACATTTAACATGAGTGTGGATTTTATGGTCTTTGGAAGGAACACAAGAGTAGTTTTAGAGCATAGGTTTGAATAATTGATTTTCAGACGATAAAAGGCTTATATAGGAGTGATAAGAAGCCACTGAATAGGTGTAACCCTTCAGAAATTCGGATTGGAAAATGTGAATCCACTGAAATATTGCAACACCTCAAAAAGATGCTTGAAATGGCATTTAACTATTAGTTATATAATGAGAATATAATGAGTTGGCGGCCTTTAATTTCAAAAGGTCGCATGGTGCAGTTGGTAAGCATCCGCATCTCTCTTTGGGGTGCTGGGTTTGAGTCCCGCCTTATTGAATTTTTAAGCAACTCATTTTCATTTTCTCTACTTATTATACAACTTTACTAATCAACTACTAAGAAAATGTGTCTTTGATGCGTTGGTATGAGTGAGTGCATGCTTTCTCCTATGTCGCTTGGGTTTGAATCCCGCTTCTGCCAATTTTCGATTTTGATTTTCCTCGAGAAACAAAATAAAACTGCTAACAAAATTTAAACACTGTTTGTTGTAGTTCGATTGGTAGAGAACCATGTCTTATTCCTTGGAACCCGAGTTTAAGTCTTGCTTTGTCCAATTTTTCATCAAATTATTTATGTTATTATCTTGAATGATGAAATGTGTTAACCAAACATAACAGAGAGCACTTGTAGTGTGGTTGGCTGTGAGGCATGCATCTTTAGTACCTGCTTAAAAGGCATATCTTGTGTTCAAGTCCCACCATCATAACTTCCACGATTGTTATTATTTTTCCTTATTTGTTGCTACAATTGTCAAAGTAGGTCATATAAATTTTATCGTCCATAGTATAACTACTTGACCTGAAATAATTTAATAACCACACTAGTAGCATTGTCATATTGTTGTTATCATCAAAACACCAAAATCGTGTTTTTAACATTCGCTCTCCCCACTTTGATGATGACAACCATATAACTTTCTTAAATAATTATATTATATTACTCCCCCTTTACATTTGCTCCCGCTAATTTACATACTTCCTTACTAATATTTGCTTAGATTTCTTCCTCTTTGTCATCAATAAAAAGGTTAAAAATCAATATAGGTTATGGGTTGTAGATTAATTTAGTCAAAAATAATTTTTTGGAAATACTCTTAGTTGACTTAAATAATTATAGTATTTCCTTATTAATTTGTAAATATTTGATACAAGGAATGAATAGTTTTGAATGTATGCTATTATATATTTTAGCACTATCTTATATAAGATTTTTTTAATTTAAATTCTACCTTTTACGTTTTCTTAAATATTTAATTATCAGCCAATATTGAAAATATTTTTAAAAAATGGCATAATATTGGCTAATATTAGGTACAAAAAAAGATTTATACAATGTTAAGCACAATTATATCTTTTAAAAATATTTGTTGCTTTTAAAAAATATTTTTTTCTTCCTTAAAATGATTGTTCATACTTATTTAGCATAATGGAAAATGTTTTATATATTTCTAGCACTTTTAAAAGCAACATTTTATATAAAAAGAGTATTTAATTTACGTTTCAAAAATATTACTTTATGATATTCTAAAATTAAAATACCAACTCCATACTATAAAAAAATGAATTAGATATACCCGAATTTGCTGTAGTTCCATTATCCATAAATGCTCGTTCTGCATCACATGTACGCAACATTTGCTATTCGAAATCCATCCCATCATTTTGTCTTTCTTGGATACCTGCAAAAAACTAATTCTATATTTTAGACCCACTTCCTATGTTAGGGTCTAAAAGGTTAAGTCGAAGGTAACCATACTCAAGAGGATTCGGTGGAACCTTCGAATTTTTTTTTTTTTAGCAAAGCTAAGATGACATTTAAAGTATGTCGTCCACTAATATTACCCATACAACTGAGAACAGGTGATCGAAACAACTAAGATATAATGCAATAAAATACAGGAGTTAGACCGACTTATCTAAAGTACTAACAGTAGGACTATAAGTCCTCAGGATTTGAACTGACATTACCTACAAAAGCAGGGCCAAAGAACATCAGAGAATACCAAGGCAAGCTTAGGATCAAAAGACCTCAAAAGCGAAGAATACAGATATTTCCTATCACAAGTAGCATCAAAAATAAATATAGCAAAATTATGTTAACCTTCATAACCAGTAATATAGTGATTAAAATATGGATTAAACCTCATTTCTGTTTCCTGCTCAACATCGTCCCAGTAGATACAAACTTCATTCGAGGAAGAATCATCTTCTATCATAGATTCATTAGGAGTAGCTTTCAATTCAGGAATTTCAGGAGGAACTTGCTTGGTGGAGAATCTAGAGAAGACGGAACTCCAGTTGTAGGCACTCATTTTAGGACGGGTTTAGGAAGGGGAACCTTGGTAGGAGGGGATGTCAAGGGAATGACCAAGCATGAATCCATCAAATGACCAAACGATTAACATGATACACAAATTTCAGGTTTCCATTTATACTGAGCATCTACTTCCACTTCGTTACCTTCTCCTAGACTTACTTTAAGCTTTGATGGCAAAGCTCTAGTCGGGGTAATCTCAATTAACGCTCTGGCATATGTTAAGCTCCTACGGGCTTCAGTATTAGAATCAAAACATTTTAGAACTCCAATAAGACTAGCTAGCCAGTTTAGTCCTATTAGAGGCTGAAGGACAGATGGGATGTGCGTAATGGTTGCTTCAAACTAAAATAGATAAGATTTGCTCTATCAACCTCAAAACTCTACGGAGTGACAATAAAAGGTTTCCCATTAATTACTAATGGGCTTGACTCTAGAGCTCTCAATTTATCTTGAATATTTCCAAATTTGAAATAAAACATAGAATTGAAGTGTTGTACCTGAAGACTACTACTCATTTTCCAAATACATTTACAAGTGTCACCGACATCCTTATATGTAGCGGCAGAGTCTAGAATGAATCCAACTAAATACTCAGACCAATAATTTACCCCTCCTGAACCACTTCAGACAGAGGGATGTAGACACCATCTATCACATGCAACTTGAATGATGTAGGTGTATATGTTCTAGCATTCTTGGGAAGGGATCTGAACAAGGAAGTCTACTAATTCTGGGAGGAACAGCATTGCAGGGCAGATTTACACCTTACCGCATATTATTATCACAATCCTTCTCCGTATTGATTATTCTATCAGCCTTTTCCTTATCAATATGAGCCTCCAATTTTTTACCACCAGAAATGAGATTAGTATCTAGCACTGTAGTACAAACTTAACCAACAGAAACACTGGACTTTCCATCTAACTTAGATGAATACACACTGACATTTATATGAGCATTCAAGTTATCATCATTAGGTATTAACTTAACACCATTGTCAGAAGCACATACAACTTCAATATCGTCTTTTCCATTCAAATCAGAAATAGCCAAAGGAGAATTAATACACCATCTAGGATTTTGAGATTCCAACGTTGATTTTAAGGGGTGCTTACCGTTTGTCTCAAAGCCAATGACCTTGCTAGCAGAAATCGGCGATGAGAACTCATTCAACAGAGCAACTAGAGGATTGGATTTCGATTCATGACATGCGGCAATTGGATTTAACGCTGCTTCAGACAAGTAGGCTAATGGTGGATGGATGTTCGATGAAGTGGATCTGGTGTCCACGATGCCAACAACACTGACATATCCACCAACAATAGCAGGCTTAGATCTGAAAAACGTACGTCCATATCTGGTTTTTGATGGAAAGGAGTTTCATTCGAATGAAGCAGATAATCTTGGCTTGTCTTTCCTATTCTTGGTCATGAGACAGAAGAGAGGCAGAAGAAGGCGGATTGAGGAGAATCAGAAGGCGGCAGAAGCGAAAAGGAGAAAATGCTTTTGGCGGTACGCCATTAAAATTAACTGTATAAGTGGTTTGGTTTTTGAAAATAAATTTTTCATCATTAATTACTCTATCAATATAATCATCAATCTATGTTACACTGTTGTTCTAATTAACAGAAACCCAAATAGTTAGATAATTTTTATTTATATTTCCTGTCAATGATAATATACTTCTAAAGATATTATAAACATTATTGGTTACAGATGTACTTGAACTTCCTTAAAAATCAGATTTAGATTTTACTCAAAATCTATTACTAGCATTAACATTTTTACTATACATGAAAGTGTATCTAGTATTATCTCTACAATTAGTTTTATTGTATCCCGAACCTCTTTTATCACGTAAAAGTCTAGAACTAGATAAAATCATGTTTAAATCATTTTGACCTTTATTAAATTTTGTGAATTCAGTTTTACATTTTTCAAATTTAGCTTTAAAGTCACAATTATTAATTTTTGAAATAAATATTGTTATTTTTCAATATACCAGTTTCTTTACTTAATTTAGAATTCTCATTTTTAACGTACAATTCTCATTTTCAAGAAGAAAAATTCTGGATTTCGAATTACCTAAAGTGGATCGTAATAAGTCATTTTGTCTTTTCAATCTTTTTTTTCTTCAAAAATAGTGTTCTATTCATCAACAAAATATTTATGAGTCATAAAATTATTTTTCAAGACACCATGTTGTTTTTCTAAATCTAATTTCTCATTTTCAAGTTCGATAGATTTCATCTTTTCTACGATAATAAAATTAAGCATTGAAATCTTATCATTTATATAAACTAATTCGTTATTATCTTTTAGTAAAATTTGTAAATTAGGAAGTACCATTTTATAGTCCTCATTTGTCACCGCTCTAATAGTACCGAAGTTTTTGTTTGCTATATTTCGACCGGATCTTTTTCTGGCCATTATTCTATGATGTTGTGACGATCGATAGAATTTTAGGCTCTGATACCACTTGTTATTTGTTATGCACAGAATCGAAAATGGCTAATATATAAAAGATAATTTAAAAGCAGCAAAAATAACAGTAGATCACACATTCGATTTATACTGGTTCAGAGCACCTCTTCTACATCTAGTCCCTAAGCACTTCGTGCTAATTTCACTATCAACACCCTCATTTCACCCAAAAGAACTAGTATACAGACTCTACCTGAACAACCGAATAGGACTTCACCACCAACTGCCCAAGGATTTCGGAACAGGACTTCAGTTTTTACTTCTATAAAGAATTAAATTGACTATATATTGCGTCTTCAATACACCGAGTTTTAGAACTTCAGTATAACTCTTATAACCTTCAAAAATGATGCAAAATGAGTGTATAGACTTTAGGAAGTGGATTAGGACCAGACTTGAATGTTGTGGAGTGAAATAGTGCAGGTCTAAATTTACTTTTAAAATGAATATGGAGTTTAGGGCTTTTGAAAGCAATATGAGAGTGGTTTTAGAGCATAGGATTGAATAATTGATTTGGAAATGATACGAGACTTACAAAGGAGTGAAAGGAAGCTATTGAATAGGCGCAACCCTTCAGAAATTTGGATTGGAAAAGGTGTATCCATTGAAAAATTGCAACACTTCAAAAGGATGCTTGAAAGGGCATTTAACTATTAGGTGTATAACGTAATACAAAGAGTTGCAGCCTTTAATTCTAAAAAGTCACATGGTGTAGTTTGTAAGCATGTGTATCTTCCCTTGGTGTGCAGGGTTCGAGTCCCGCCTTGTTAAATTTTTAAGCAACTTGTTTTCATTTTCTCTACTCATTATACAACTTTACTAATGAATTACAGAGAAAATGTGGCTGTGGTGCACTGGTATGAGTGAGTACCTTCTCCCATGCAGCCTGGGTTCGAATCCTATTTGTGCCAATTTTCAATTTCAATTTTCTTAGGCAATAAAATAAAACTGCTAACAAACTTTGAACACTGTTGGTTGTAGTTCGGTTAGTAGAGAACCATGTCTTGTTCCTTGGCACCTGAGATTGAGTCTTGCTTTGTCCATTTTTTCATCAAATTATTTTTGCTTTTGTCTTGAATGATAAAATATGCTAACCAAATATAATAGAGAGTGCTTGTAGTGTGGTTGGTTGCGAGGCACACATCTTTAATGCCCGCTTAATTGACCTGTCTTGTGTTTAAGTCCCACTATCATCATTTCCATTGCTATCATTATTTGTACTTTTGCTGCTAGAATCTTCAATGTAGGTCATATAAATTTTATCATACATCATTTAGCTACTTGACCTAAAATAACTCGATAACCACATTTGTAGCATTTTCATATGGTTGTTATTATCAAAACACCAAAATCGTGTTTTCAACATCATGGCATACCATCGAGTGAATAAAAATTGCTCTGATTTGAAGCATTGGGAGTGAAACACTATTCAGCAAGGGATTCGTCTCCTCGGTTGTATAAGGTTAGCATCACGGTCAACTGTAGTCAACTTAAAGTTGAAATCTCTGACAAGAGTAGTAGTGTTAATAATAAATGTTATTATTGAACAAAGGGCTTCATAATATGGACTAATTGAGTTGAATGCGGATAACATTGGAATTTGGACCATACCCATATTCCATACGTCATAAAGTGATATAGTTTTGACAAAGAGAACGTGTGTAAATAGTCATTACTAAGAGGTACTACTTAAAAATGTAAAATTTAATTTTATCGATGAGATATGTAAGTGACGAGTTCGATCATACTATCAATCCACCAGCTAAGGTGCAGTGCGAATATTTCCATTTGAATTATTCAAATATAATCACTAACTGAACTCACAAATGTGTTTCGTGCAACTGAATTCATTTAGTCTTCGAAGAACTACCCAATTTTATTAGTTTATAATAGTTATAAATTAATTTAATTAATTAATATTTAAGAAATATTAATTATTATTTTCTTTTTGTTTTGGGTGTATTTTGTAAATGAGGTAGCTTATAGAAATGTTCCATGTGCTACAAGTAATTCATTAGAAGTGCATATAAAAGTTAAATATGTGTTTATCGATATATGGTATCAATATATGTTTAAATTGGATTTAAATAGAACAAACTATTTTATGGTTTTGAGTATTTTTTTGGTCCATTATTGACCATATAATGATGGCTAAAATAGGGCAATGGACGGGGTCTTGGAGGTTTAAATTGGTAAGAGGAAATAGTTGAAGATTTTTTGCACTTGATCCTCTATACAAATCAAAGCCTCCACTTTTGAGATCATTTTTAGGCTCCTCCATCCTCATCTTTTGGCCACATTTCCCAATAGTCTATCCACCCCACAGTCAAGCATTTATAACCAAAACATAATACGAATCAATCCAAATGGTGATACTCCGAAGCCAGCAACTTTGGGTGGTGATCTAGGAGATCTAGGAGACTATGTGAATCGATGTGTGATTCTTAGGCAACATCTCTTTAGGTATAATTTTATTTATGTTAAATATTGTTTATTGTATGTTATATATATCACCATTTATATATGTCATTGCCATGTCAGTTTACCTATTAATTTAATATTTAATAATGAATTATATGTGTATATAGACTTTAATAGAATATTGTAATATATATATATATATATATATATATATATATATATAGGCCATAATAATTTTAAAATATGTAAAAAAAACTAATATACTACGTATATTGTTACAAATTTTAATATATTATTTATTAATTCAATTGTTTATATTATAATATACATATTTTAAAATTGAATTTGAAATAACAAATATATATTTTGTTTTATTAAATTGCTCAAGGCAATTTATGATAATACAAAATTCCACGTGAATTATATTTTATAATTTCATAGCATGTTAGAACCAATTCAAAAAATTAAGCATATGCGCACGCACATGCATACACTCGCACACGCTCACATATGTGTATATTTATAATCTAAAATATAAATTAAAATGCTTTCAACATTTTTGCTATCGAAAATATATGTTATATATATTCAAATAATATGTATATTAAATTAATAAAAATTATTTTCAGTTGAAATATTATATATATACATATTTAAAATTTATATATTTATTTTATATAATATTACTAAGTCACATATAAGAATATTTTAGAGTTTAAAATAATATTTGGTTATAAAACCAAAAGCTATGATGGCGACCATCAATTTCTGCCCCTTTTCCACTCCTATTTCTTCATAGTCTTTCGCCTCGTTCGTTCACGATGACTCTTCGATCTTCTCGTCCCCTCATCCCCTCCTTTGGCCCGTACGCACCGATCCTATAGCCTAAACCAGAATCGTGCCTCGGGTTTAGGGTGCCGCGCCAGATCTATATCTGACCCCTTCGACCCTGCTGCCTTAGCCACGCCATGCTCCCTGCCATTGCAACCTTCTTCCATTTATCTGCCGGACGACCTAGTGGTTCCATCATCATTGGGTAGGCTAAAGGTAAGTTATTCCTTGGTCTGCTAAGGTTAGTCAGCCCGATGATCCTATGTTAGCTATTGTTGGATCTAGGCTTGGAAAATAAGCGTTTGTGCATGTGTCAACGGTAGGATACGAGGGTTGTCCCGATGGAGGTAGAAACTCTCAATGCCATTGTAATGTTTGCTTTAAAGCCCAAGTGGAAAACTGCAATGAACATAGCAAAGTTCCCCTCGCTGCTATATTTAACCTCGGTCAGCCACCTATCAAGCCGTTGAAATGGTCCTTCCTATTCTTCAAGCTTCCTCGAAAGGCCGAGGCATATTCTCTATGAAAATTTGAGGTTGTTGAAGAGCATGGTGTGATGATCCCACCGAAAGATGTCATTGATTCTGGCATTCATTTTTGGAAGGATTTCTTAGTTGGTTTCTTTTTAGACTCCTCCCTCTATATGTTGTTATTCGTGACCGATGCAGGTAGGTTTGGATGCTTAAGGGCGAGTTAAAAGTGCATTTTGTCAATTCAATATTTTTCTTTCGATTCTCTATTCCGGATGGGAGACATCTTATTCTTGAATCTGAGCCTATTTTCAAAGAGGGCAAGCCCTCTATTGTCACGCCATGGAGCCCTTCTGTTGACTCAGCTAAGGAGCATGTCCTTTCTAGTCTAGTTTGGGTGCATTTTACTAACATTCCAACCATCCTTCAACTGTTGACTGGTCTTAATTGGTTACATAATATCATTGGTGATTTGAGATGTTTTGATGCAAATGCCATGGCTAGGCACAAATTGGTTTACGCTAAGGCCCTAATTGAAATTACTCTGAATTGGCCTCTTCCTTTTGAATTGCATGTCAGACTTGATGAGAAGCATGTGGCAGAGGTTGATATGAACTATACTTGGAAACTAGATATTTGCACATCTTGTTGCTCTTTAGGTCATATGGCGCCTTCTTAGAAGCATGGTCCTCATGCCTCTCCTCCAGTTTCTGCTCAGCCTTTTTTACCTATTCCTTCTAAAATTCCTCTCCCTTGAAGATCTATCATATATTGGATTCCTAAAACTACCACTCCTACTGCACCTTCTGCCACCCATCAACTCCTATCACTGTTGACATAGCTCCTCCTGTCGAAAATCCTGACCTTTATGTACCTTCAGTTGTTCCACCTATGATTGATTCCCCTATTCGCCCCTCTATGTCTTGGATCTCCATCGAGAAATCTTAGGAACATCTTATTTCTGACATGCACTAAAATTCTGCATTGTTTTTTCAAATTCGTCTCTGTACGATTTGGCGAAGTTCGATGCTTATATTATCAAGTTTTTGGTAATGAGCTTATTTTGGCTATGGAAGGTGAGTTGGGCAAATGGAGCAGGCTGTTATTTGAAGATAGTTCTTGGGATATAAGTTTTATGTACTCTAGAAAGTCTGCAAACTACGTCCCTGGACTTGCCAGCCTTTTCTCTGGGTACGTAAATGTTAAAGGACCCAATCTATCTGATGTGAGTAGTGACCCATCCTCTATTGAGGAGTGACAGTTTTTGTACTTGTATTTTCTAGTAGTAAGAGCATTTGAACTCTTCTCCTATACTTTCAATGGTTTGGTTGAGTAATAAAAGCGGACAATACACTATAAAACCGGTTAACTTTACCAAAAAAAGAATATTATAGATTAAAAATAAATATCTTAGATTTATATTTGAATTTTGATGATATGTTTACCAAGTCAAATTATATATTTTGTTTAAAATTAAAATTTGAAAATGTATGAATTTAGTCAAAATTGTTATGATATTTTACAAAATTAGATTATTATTTATTGAATAAAATTTCAAAATATTTGTATTATGCATATATATTAATGTCAAATTATTTATTTATGGCAGCTGATATACATATAAATCCTAAGAATAACATGGTAGATAAAAATTCTAGTATCTACATATGTATATATTTAACCATTTATGCATTTGATGTGTTGCACATCACACACTCATATAACACCTTACATACATGAATGTATAATGACATATTCAAATTATACACATAATATTTATTAATATAAATTAATCAAATGGAAAACGAAATAACTAAATAAAATTGATTTTATTTAGTATATAACTGGATTGTATATAGTATTAAATTTGTGCTTCATAGACCCACTAAGACCCAATTAGGTATTTTTTTTTGAAATTCATCAATTTCACCCACTGTGGCCCGGGCTAGTTCCAACACTTATATGGGCGTATTTATAGGCATCTATGTGGCTTGGATCGTCTTGGATTTCCTCTAAAATATAGCTAGATTCGGCATTGTATTAGATCCACAAATATAGGTTTGAGAATCGATCAACTTTGAAATGGTTCAAATATTCGAAAATATGTCATAAACTTCTATTCAGTAGAATTTGTTTGATACCGGTTAGATTTGTAGTACTTGGTGAAGCATTGGTTCAAAGAGAGTGGACAATAAAATTGGCCAAGTGTTGACTACCTAACTGTTTTCACGGTTCAATACTAAACCAAGGAAACATTTTGGTACTCGACAATTTTCCATAGTTAACATCATGACAAGAGATTAAGGTAAAGAAGAAGAAGGAAGTTTAAAAGGTGGTCTAAGTGCTAGGCCAATTTTTTACATAAGCATACTAAAAGCGGATTAAAATCTAGACCCATTAGTTTAATTATATATTTAAATTAAAAGTTATCAAATTTAAAAACAAACGTATTTATAATTTTGATTTTTACATATGCACAACGTGTATTATTTGTTAAAAATTTGGGAAAGCACCCCATAGAGATATGTGAAGAGCTTTAGAACTAGAATGTGATCTATAATTTTTTAGAGGTTTTTATTTTTGTAAAATTAGGATTATGAACAAATTTAAATCCAAATATAATTAAAGTGGCAAATACAGATAATAAAATGCAAGAAAAGAAAATCGTAACATATCTATAGTGGTTCAGTGCAATATCTATCTATTTTCGCTATAACTAATTTTTATTCTCTTTATATATCTCAAGTACATTGCAAATATTCAATAGTACAATGATCTACATGTCGAATATAAGTAATTGTAGTTGGGGGAAATCAATATGGCGGTGAAGAGAATGCATTTGTTTGGTTTCCTATAAGTAGAATTTTTGTTCATGTTAATGTTCATATATGTGGATATTTATATGCATGAATTTGGCATGGATCTACTTGGTTTATCCCATGAAAATAGCTAGATGTAGAGCTGTATCAGATTCCAAAATATAGGCTAAAGAATTGTTAACCATAGGACGGTTTAAATATATGGAAACCGGATTATAAACTTCCGGTCGGTAAAACCTATCCAGTATTGGTCAGATTTGTAGAACTTGGTGAAATATTGGTTCAAAGAGGAGAGAAAGAAAATTTGGCTGTGTTTTAACTTCTAGAACATTTTCACGATTCGATAGTAATCTTTTGGTACTAAACCATGAAACTAGTTTAGCATTTGGAATTTAATCAATTTTATATAGTTAACATCATGAAGATTGTAGGAAAGATGGAGAAGGAAGTTTTAAAAAAATGTACGATGTGCTACGCTATCAAACCATTTTCATGGTTTGGTAGTGCTTAGCTACCGAATTGTTTTCGCAATTTAATTGTAGTCTGATCATTATGAAATTGGACGCCTAGTTTGATAATTTTACATAGCTAAACTTTGTATTTTCTTCCTTGTTTCCTCATTTCCATTTTGATTCTTGTCATTTCTTCATCTTATTCGTTTGATCATTTTCTAACATACGCTTTGGGACACTCTTGAACATGTGTCTATCTTTCGATGTCTTTCCATCTTTAGTTTATCATGGGTGAAAACATCCATAACATTTCCCTCCACAAAGCACCCTTTCATAAATACAAAATGTGTTTTGTTCCCTTTACAAAGCGCTGTTTCTAAATAGTAAACATTGTTGAATCTCAAATAAGTATTCAATACAAATGCAATAGATAATTTGTTGTAGAGTCCTATATTTTCTCGAAAATGCGATTTTTTGAAAATCCATGCATTCAAAATTAAGATCCAACATTCTATTGTTTGGTGGTAGAAATCTTGTTTGATGTTTAAAGAACTAGATTCATAGTAAAGGAACTTTGACTGATAAATCCTTACCAATCCTTCCAGTATGCTTTTGATTAGTACTAGAAAATCGCAAGCACAATGTAAGTTTAACATTTGGAGAAATTTCTTCACTTTTTATCCACTTTCCTCTATCTATTTGTCTACTCTTCCAATGCACTCATATCCTTCCTTATCTTTGATAAATACATTCACATCATTGAGCAATCACTAGGTAATGATTGTTACACTATTTTTTTTGCTTTAATCCATGTTAAAAGTCAATGATTTGTAAACAAATCAAAATCATGAAGGTTTAGTCATTTTGAACTTTTAGAGTTTTGTGATCCGTTTATGAATTGATGAAGTAGAAAGGATTTCTTATTATTCAATCACCATATTATTAATTTTTTCGGGAATTTATTCCATTTAAACGTTAGTTGACTTTATTTTGTCAAGAAATCGGGAAAATTGATTTTGTTATAAGTTTGAGTAATTTTCCAATTGATAAAAGAAAAGATTTCATTGTCCTATGATGTAGAATAATTTGCGCACCTAATTTTCAAAGTTTCGTACAACACTAACCCATAGCATACCAATTTGGTTTGGCTATGGGTTATATCCATGCATTATGAAATATTTTCCAATTGGATATGCAATTATAGTGTAACAACTCGGATTTTGGAGATTACCGTTAATATTAAATTATAATGTAAAAAATAATTTAATATTGTTATTATAAAAGAATTGGAGGAATGGAATGTGAGTTAATATTGTTTATTTTATATAAACAATGTTTTGATGAATAAAACTTGGGTTTTGAATTTATATGAGCTAATTTACCTCATAAGATGTTATTTTAACATATTGATAGTTGGAATAAATATAAATGAATGAAAACAAGCTTAGAATATCTTATTTGTGAAATTGGGTTGAAAATAAATGATGTTAGTTATTTTTTGAGTTAGAATGGAAAATATTGGAATTTAGGTAAATTTGAGTTAATAAATTTACCAAGTGATGTATTTCAACATTTAACTGTTGAAATAAATCCAAATTGATGGAAATAAAGTTTTAAAAACTTTACTGTATTTTAATTAAATCATTGTGATAATATTCGTAATTATTGCCAATATTATCCTTTTATTGAATATAAGAGGAAAAATGTGAAGAAAATAAGTATTTTATTAAAACAAAAGAGGAAATATAGTTTAAAAATAGTAGTTGATGATTAGAAAGTGTTAGAATGATTTATTGCAAATTTATTTGGCAAGAAAGAAATTTTTATTTAGTTTGTTATGTTAAAAATGGTCTAATCTATATGTAAAAAGTAGCAAGATATAAATGGCGAACTTCTGTTCGCACCTGATTCGACTGTCCTGCCCTCCCTAGCTTCTGCTCATGCTCGTTTCTTCCGCTTCGTCCTCCATCGCTATGCCTTTCTCTCTATCTCCCTCTCTTCCGTCCCTTCCCGTTGCCCCTTCTTCTATGCCATCGTCTACTAGATCTGGTAGGTCCTTGAGGAATCCAGCGCCCTTGGGTTCTTTGCCGCCGAAGCTATCTGACTCCGAGTACCCTCCTTTGCCCTCAGTCAACCCTTCAGTTTGTACTGTCGTTGATCGCTCTTCCGAGCGTAATGTGTTATTGAGTACTGTTGTTGATAATGTTAGTCGAATAGTATGCGGTTCTGTGGCTAAGTTTGGGTATGTAGACGTTGACCCTGGTGCGTCTGGTGAGGATAATGGTGTATTTGGCAGTGAGCCTTGCTCTGCTACTGCTGAAAATAGGAATTATGTGCGATGCACTTCAGGTGTTTGTCAAAATGATTGTGAGAATGATATTCCCAAATCCTGTGAATTAAACTCTACTGATTATTTGTTTGCGGCCTCCTCCCCTGCTGGCTCCAATTCTTTGCCTGCGGTCACAGTTGGTGTTACCTTTGTGGAGGAGATCCCTCCTGCTTTGCCTTCCCCTACTGTTCCCAAAACATGGTCTTCGCTCTTCACATCTCTGCCCCGTAACGCGAGTGTTTATGGACCAGTGGAATTTGATATTGTTGAAGAAAATGGTGTGATGATCCCTCCGCCGATTGTTATGCAAGCTGGTAAGGACTTTTGGTCTGAATATTTGGTTGGGTTCTTTTTGGACCCAAAACAACGCCTTCAAGATGCGTCTTCAGTTTGTCGTAGGATTTGGAGGCTACGGGGGAATCTTCGTGTTAAGTTGGTTGAGACAATGTATTTCCTGTTGTTCTCTTCCCCTGAGGATCGCTGTCGTGTTCTAGAGGCTGAGCCTTCTTTTTTGATGGGAAACCATTTATTATTACTCCCTGGTCTCCTACTGTAGCTAGTGCTCGCGAACAAGTACGTTCTATCCCTGTTTGGGTTTATTTTTCTCAAATTCCTTCTGCTTTACAACCGCTGCTTGGTCTGAATTGGCTTGCTTGCAATGTTGGTAAATTGAAATGTTTTGACGCTAATACTGTTGCACGTGATAAGCTGGTATACGCTAAGGCTCTGATTGAGATTTCCCCCTGCAAGCCTCTCCCTACCTCTATTCCTGTTCAGTTAGATGTTGGCCATGTGGTGGATGTCCGTGTTCCATATGGTTGGGTCCCGGACATTTGTACCACCTGTCGCTCCTTTGGCCACTTAGTTTCTGCTTGCACGCATTCTGCTGTCTCCGCTACTGCGCCTAAGATTCCACTCCCTCAGCCTCCGCTTAGGAAATGGGTTCCCAAAGTTTCTCTGGGTGTTCCTCCTCCTGAACCTCCATTGTCGGTACCTTGTTTGACATCTTCTCTAGCTTGGCTTGCATCCCCATCGGTACCCTTTGTCCCTGGTGATGATTCTATGGATTCCACTGCTGCTCAGGATATAGCTCCGTCTCAGTTGCCTGTTGTTTGGGTTGAATCTGAGCGATGTTGGGATGATCGCCGGTCTGATTTGCTTTTTAACCCCGTCGATGATTCATTTTTTTATATTTGTTTCCGCAGACCTTATGGACTTTCGCTGCCTTTATTATCGACCTTCTGGTGATTCCTTGGTTCTTGACTTGGATGGTACGTATGCCGAGGTTAATTCAGTCATGCTTGCTGATTCAACCTAGGATCGATCTTTTATCTACTGTTCTGATGCTGAGATTTATGATCCGTCCCTTGCACTCCTGTTTCGCCCCTATTATGGTCTTCTTGGGAACGCTGCTATGGTTTCTTTCCAGATTGGTGATGAAGTTCGTCTTACTATCTCTTCGGAGGAGTCTTAGTTTGAAAGTTGTTATCTATAGTTGTGATATGTCTGTCACACTCCTGTGCTGTATTTTCTTTTTTTTTTTGTAGTTAAGGTGCCTCTACCTTACTCCTATACTTCAAGTTTTTATTACGTTCGTAATAAAAGTGGACGGTCCACTATAAACCGGCTGGCCATGCCAAAAAAAATAGTGTTTTACACTAAAATTGTAACTTGTAAAATATTATTAAATATGGGGTTTTAATGTTTAAAATAATTTTTTATTGTTAATATAAATTTTATTTTACTGAGAAAACAATTTTTTTTACATACAGTTTTTTGTATAAATTTAACTTTGCTTCAAAATAAGAAAACATCAGTTTATACTGTTAAATAGGTGAAATATATGCATTTACTTAGTAAATTTCACTACGTATTGTTATTGGGCTTAATGGGTATATGGTTTAGATCCAAACCCATTCTAGAAACCTCAAGAAAGAAGAAAAATAACATGTACGTTGTTTTTCCTCTTTACTCGTTCCTTTCTTCTTCTTCTAAAACAAAGACAGTAAAACATGGCTATCTTCATCTAAAAAAAAAAAACTATTTCTACCCAATTTTTGCTGCTAACTTCAAAGAGAATTTTCTAAATTAAGAATAGCCAGGTAATCTCTAACCTTTTAGATCCTCTAATCCATCCAAAGTTTGGATTTCTATTTTACTGTAATCTTATTTTGATTGATTTCCTTTCTACATGTTCCTATTTTGCAATCTACAGGCTCTTGAAGGCCATTTTCTAGCTAAATCCATCATTTTACTACCGAAACCATTGCTAAATCAAGTGGTAAGCAAGGTAAGAGTTTTCTTAGAGCAAGCTAAAGCAAAAAATAAATTTCGCTATCAAATTGTTGCTTGAAATGTTAAATTTATTGAATAAGTTTTCTCTTTTGTTAGCTGAAATTGTGCTATGTTCAAAAAATTATATCTGCTTCATTTTACAGCCAATTGCTCTCAATTTTTGATATGTTGCAGTGGTTGGTCTGAGAAAAATTTCTGAAAATTTTCATTAGTTTTGATATAGAAAATTGTTGGTTGAATTTGGCCAAAAATTGATCTCTGTTTGTTGGCCGAAAATGCACCATGTTTAAAAAATCATGTCTTTCCAAGTTTACAGCCAATTGCTCCAAATTTTTGATAGGTTGTAGTAGTTGGATTGTCAAACATTTGTGCAAATTTTTATTGAAGTTTGATTTGTTTTAATATAGAAAATTGTTGGTTGAATTCGGCCAAAAATTGGTCTCTGTTTGTTGGCCGAAAATGCACCATGTTCAAAAAATCATATCTTCTTCATTTTATATCTATTCCCTCCCAATTATTGATATGTTGCAATAATGGGACTATGAAATATTTTTGAAAATTTTCATTAAAATTTAAGTTTTTTGGTATAGAAAGTCGATGGTTAAAAACAGCCAAAAATCTTGTTTTTTTTTTTGTGCTTTCTGAAAAGAGCTATGTAACTCTTTCATTTTGTAGCGAATTGATCCAAATTTTGGTTGTGTTATTGTCCTCATGTCATAGAATAACATAGAAAAATATGGCAGAAATTTGAGTTGCTTTGATATCCCAAATTACTGTACAAATTCAGCCAAAAACTCAGTTGCCTGGTAGATTGTTCTTTTGCTCCTATTTACGCTTTCATTAACTGTTTCACTGCAAATTTCGATGATTTTAAATGTTGTTTGAATAAGTTTGATGAAAAATGTTTAAGTCTTTTTATTCGATAATGGATTGGCTTGATTTTGGAAATTTTTAGAATTTAAATTTTATTTAAATTCTATTTCAATCTAAATATCGATAAATATCGATACTTGAAGAATTCGATGGTTTTAATTGATTTTGGTTTTGAATAAGTTTCTGAAAATTATTTATAAATTATGGTTAATTAAATAAATGTTTTTTAGAAATTTTAAAGGGTTTGTAAGCAATTATTTATTTTTTAAAAGTATTTTATAAATAGATAATATATTTGATAAATGGATTTTTTTCTTATATAACTTACTTAAAAATCTCTAAAAATTGTTTAGAAATCCCTTTTTCTCTATAAAATTATTCTAAATATATTATAGCCTAGTTAGATGATTTTGATGCATAAGAATGAGAATAAAATGATTTGGCAAAAATACATGGTATTGGACATGTTTTTTCGCCTCATCGCTTAATATTAGACTTATACCGTCGAATCTGCTTTGAAGTACCGTTTTATGATATTTTTACTTGCCGAGGACATAAGGCGAGATTGTTATGATGAATTGATGATGGTTGTGATGTTTAAGATGAATTTTTACTTGTTGATGAAATGAGACAAGTCTTGATGTCACTTTAAACTCATCAGAATATGAGACACAATGAGTTCGGTGCTTTACACTCGCCAATGAGACGAGGCGGTGTATGTTTGATTTGGATTTTTATGAATGTTTTTTAATGTGGCATCGAATGAAGATTAGTAAACCAATAGGTGCGAATGTATGGTATGGGACGTACACTAACGCCCATTGGGTTCCTATTCGAGATGTTGTGACATATTTAAGATGTTATTAGTACTACAAATCGAGTATATGATTGGAATCATTACGACGTTCTTGATGTCATTACTAGATTTCAATCATCATGATGTTTTCCTCAGATTTTATGACTTGGGTGTCAGTGCGATATTCGACTATAGTCGATCAAGATGATCATGATGCTAAGATGTTAATGACCTCAGGTCATCACGACGTACGGTACCAAATAATAGTAGTACTAGTCAAGATGAAAAGCACGTGCAGTTTTGTATGAAGTTTTCTATGTTCGATTTCACCACTTTGTGATGTTGTTATTTGAATACGGCCTTGAGTATGATATGGGCTACATTTATATTATGCTATATGGTGATTTCGATTATGATTGCCCTTAACTCTTATTGAGTTCTTATGATAGATTATGATGATTTGATGTTTCTTTGTGAAGTTATTATATGGTTCTCATCCCTTATCCACTTTACTTATAGATGTCCTTAATTGAAACAATATGCATGTTACTTATTGAATTCTCTTGAATTAAATAAATGAATCGCTGATGTCCCCTTCCTTATGAATGACATGATGAACCATATATCGTTCTATTGGCAACAATGGAATGGATTTTTCACTTCCGCTTATTATTTTTGAGACCCTTACTACTGATAAATTTAGCTTGCCTAACCCGTGTGCTTTACACTCGGGTCAAACCGAGTTGCAGGTTAGTTTGGATTGCTTCACTTCTTGGATCCGCTTGATAGCATTTGTTGGACTTATCAATTTGGCTTGGATGTCATTTTAGAGTCGTCTACTTTTATGTTATCTTATTGTATATTATTTTACGGGATGGGTGTATATGTGATTCATTAGTCCTTGCTACTTATGTATGATGTATTATTATGGGGATGTATGGTGATGTATGTATATATATATATATACTCTGATCTGGGTTTGCTGTTCTGTGACCGATGTTTTCTATCTTCATGTATATTATATTATTTCTGAAATGGTCCGAATCCACCATAGTGTGCATTAGTTAGGGACTAAGCATGTCTACCACTTATGAGGTAATGAAAAAAAAGATATAATTGACATGCTTAGCTCTTAACTAACGTAGTACTATGATGGTCACCCTTAACCAGCCCTATTCTCTGCATTAGTAGATATGATTACTTAGTAATTCTCTTTACTAATGTAGGTCTCGGGGTGGGGCGTTACAGCTTGGTATTAGAGCATTGTTTCAGAATATAATGTAATATACACATAATAGTATACGAGATACCATACATTAGATATAATACATCCATATACATCTTCCCATACTCATGATCGATTTCACCTTGACCTTGCCTTGTCCCTGTCCTTGTTTTGATTCGTGTACTTTTTTAATTCCTTTGGGGTAGATAGAAAGGAATATGTCTAGGAATATTAATTATATTCCATAGTATTCCTTAACTTCTTCACTTGAACCGCTAATATATCTACTTACCCTGTGAATAATCCTATCTTATCTTATCTTTCAGCTATGTGAGTAGAGGTAGAGGACTCTCTTCGACGGCGGGACCGTCCAGTGGTTCTCGTCCTGAAGGCGTATATATGTCTACCGATCAGATCCTTGAGCTAATTCGGAGCACTCAGCCTCCCGCTCCAGCTCACTCTTCTCCTCCGTGCAAATCCACATTTGCGCGCATGTGTAGTGACTTCACACATCTTGGTGGAAAGATCTTTAAAGGCGCCGAGACTGTTTTAGATGTTGAGGCGTGGCTCATTTCTTGTGAGCGTACCTTTAGTCGTATGGAGATCTCTAGTCATCACCGAGTCCTTGTAGCATATAGTATGTTGCAAAAACGAGCTTTACATTGGTATGATCTTCTTATTACTGAGATTGACGAGTCCACTCTAGAGTGGGATCAGTTTCGTGAGATATTCGAACTCAAGTTTATTCCAGAATCTGAGAAGGCTATTCTTCCTCGACGTTTCCTTGATTTCAAACAAGGAAAGTCGACCGTTTCTGAATATGTTGCATCCTTTGTACCCTTGTCTAAATATGGTCTCGAGCACATCTCTACTTTTTATAAGAAGAATCTTAAGTTCGTCTCCGGGCTTAAGAAATATCTGAAGAAGTCCCTCATGCTTCGCCTTGAGCTCACCTTTAAAATGCTTATGGACGTGGCCTTTTAGCTTGAAGCGGTCGAGAAGGAAAAAGATAGTGATGATGAGGGTAATGTTCGGGGAAACCCGAATAAGAAATGTTTTTCCACAAGCCGAAGTCGTTCCATCCTAGTAAGAAGAAGAAACAGAGAGGATCTTCTTCTTAGTCTCAGTCTACTCCTTCAACTAAGTCTTTTGCATGCTTCAATTGTGGTGCACCTGACCATTCAGTAAGGGAGTGTCCCAAGCCTAATCGTTGTCTTTATTGTAAGAAGGAGGGACATTTGATTTTAGCTTGTCCCAAAAAGGAGAAGGGTTCTCGTTAGGGTCATCTTAGTGTGGCTACTACTTCTAAAGATGCTTCTCAGCCTCGAGGTACTTTTCCTTCCATTCTAGAGGGCTCTATTTTATTCCATGATCGTTATATTCGAGTGCTTTTCGATATGGGTGCATCTCACCCATTCGTATCAAAGGAACTCATTGAAGCTTTGCAGTTAGATGTTTCTTATATGCTTACTTCTTTACGAATGGCAAATCCTATCGGAGGATCTGCAACTCTTAGTTTGCTTTTTGATGATGTTAAGTTTTCGATTTGTGGTTTTTCTTTCCATGCGAATCTGCACGTTATTCCTTTTCTTGGATTTGATATGATATTGGGAATGGACGTGCTAGTTCGATACAAATCCAGGATTTTATGTTTGGAGAAAGTCTTATGTAACATTTTCGGATTTTATTCAGAATTAATTTGATAATAAATTCAATTTTTGGAATTAAATTATGAAATTTTTGGTAATTAATTTTGAATTTTGGATTTAGTGATGAATTAATTGGGAAATTTCCAGGGTAAATAATGATATGTATTTTTTAAATAGAAACTATGAGTTTGGAATTCAATAATAAATATTTTGAATTATATTTTAATTATAAATTTAATTGTGGATTAATTTGAAAATTTAAATATATATATATATATATATATATATATATCAAAATATTGTAAATAAAGGAATTTGGATTTGAAATTCAAATATGAATATATTGAAATATAAATTGGCATTTTGATTTAGAAGTTATGACTTAAATTTAATATAATAAATTTCTAAAAGCTATTTAAAGAATAAATTCTAATATATATATATATATATATATATATGTTTATTTATTAAAAGTATAAAATCATTTTCTTTAAATTGATATAAATAATAAATACAAATATAAAACAAGAATGTATAAAGGTTTATATATACATATATCTTTGGAAATTTATGAGATAAACATAATAAAATATAAAAATAAAATATGGTTTGTATGTACATATATATACATAGAATTAATAAAAAGGTTTAAAAATCACTTTTCTTCCATGTTTGAAATAAATCTAGTTAAATTAAAATTGTATATGTAAATATTTAGAACTAAATTTATAAATTAATTAAAGTTGAGAACTTAAAACACAATTTGTAAATTAATTTAGAGAACAGGATTAAAACATAAATTCTCTTGCTCATGACATTTGTAAAGTTTTGAAATTCAAATATTAACAAGTGTTAATACAAATAGACAAGTGGCAAAAACAAGATTTTCTCTTGAAATTTAAAAGTATACAGAAAAGAATTAGAGAAACATTGCATTTTTTATAGATTTCAAACCTGAAAATTAGAAGATCAAACAAATCTTCTCAAAATCGAAAGAAAGAAAAAAAATCAATACTCAAGACCTGGAAATCTGTAAATCAAGATAGCTTAAAAATAAAACTTTGAAGCAAAGTTTAAAGCATTCAATCCTGAATCAAAAACAAGATCCAGATCAAGTGCAACCTGGAAATCAAAATAGAATCAGAAATAGATCTGTAGCATGCAAATATATCAGAATCAAGCAAATCTGAAGCAACTTAAAGGTCAGAGCAACAAATCAATTCAACTTAATCAAGCTTCAGATCAAAAATGCTTCCAAAACAGAAACCTGTCCTCTATTCTATGTTTTCTGCATAATCAAAGTTTCAGGTGAGTAAACCTCATTTTTTTAGCCTTAATATGTTAATGAATGTGATGATTGATTGAAGTATTGTTATTGATATGTCTGCATGAATGCTTTGAACTGGAATGAAGTTTGAACTACTCTGTATTTTGAAATGCATATCTGTGTATATGCATATTCATCTCTGGTTGAATTAACAGGTTCAGTTCAATCAAAATAAATTATTGTCTCTCAATCTAAATGATTTCTAGCAAGGATCCCTAAAGGAATTAGGCTTGGATTAGCTAGATCTTATTCTTAAAAATAATTTTTAGGGGAATTAGTTAATGTTTAACTGGGAATTATAAAAACTACAGTAAAAATGTATAAGATAAAAGAAAATCGGTTGATTAAATCTTGTGTTTTGAATATATAACTGAATTCTAATTGGAAAATCATGAATTCTGATATAAGTTTTTAGATTTCTAAGTTCGGAAATCACGTGTATTTGCGAGATGAATTGTTTTGGTCTTTTTGTCAATTCCTGGCGATCAATGACGAATTGAAGGTGGTGTTTGTTGTCGAATAGAGTTCGAAGGATGGTGGTTGTCAGAAAAAACATAGGTGAATTTATTATTCACCGTGGTGACGAGGAATGATCGATCTAGGGTTTTATCCTACTTTTCAGTGAGTGTTGAAAATTGGGTTCGTACGTCATCGTGGATGAACGGGAAGCGTTCGTTCCAGTGGGAATCGAAAATTGGAAGGTTGACGAAGCTCTAGTCGAGATGGCGTGGATGATCGTGGACAAAATTGACGGCGATGATTGGGTTTTCTGATCTGGGTTGGTTCCAGGAAGTAACGGATATGCTCGATTTTGTTGCCGGTGATAATCGATAATGATGGGTGTTGGGGATGATCAGAGGGTTTGCCGGCGGTATGTTGAGGGCTTCAGCGATGATTGGAACGGTGTGGTTCATCTGTACATGTGCACATGAGATGTGTGTGTCAGTGATAAGGAAAGGAGAAGAAGAAGAATAGACTGTGGGGTTGTGTCTCGGGGAAAATACGTTATGACTCGGGGTTGATTTCGAAGTCATTTGCACTAGCTTAAGATGTACAACAGGTTTTAAAATTAAAATAAAACGGGAAAAAAAGAGAAGAAGAAGGGGGAGAAGACTCGAAGGGAAATAGAGGAAAAATCGAAGTCAGACACGGGGAAAGTAAGTGCGGGCTCCGGTTTTTGAATAATTGGGCTCGGGTCTTACTGGGTTTAAGACCAGTTCTTCAAAGATTAAACTTCAAAGCTAAACTTGTTTAAATTTGTTTCAAAGATAATTAATTGCTTGTAATTATAATTCTTAAGTTTATTTTAAACTAAATTAATAGAGTGATTAAGGTTATCTTTAGTTAAATGGAGCTTTGAATGAATTAGGAATCATTAATTAATTTAAAAGTAATTTGTGAATATAATTAATTTTTAAAGGGTGATAAATTAATATAGGTAATTAAAGGGTAATTAGTTACATATAAAATAATTACTTAATGAAAGTGATTAAATAATAATTACTTAGCGAAAGTAATTTAAAAACAATTACCCAATGTAATTAAAAGGATCAATTACTTAAAGACTTATCTAATGTGATTTATTAATTTTAGGAAAATTAATTAAGGATAATTAATCAAATGATAATTAATTAAGAATACTTAATTAAAGGACAATTAATTAAGAGTTAATTAATTAATGTAATTAAGGATAATTAACTAAAGATAAATTAAATAATTAAGGGTTAATTATTTAATAATTAAAGATTGATTCATTTATTAATTAAGGTTGATTAATTTCATTAATCAATATGATTTGTAATTAATTAATCAAGATTTGATAATTAATTCATAAGCCATTAATTTAATTGGAAATTAAATTAATTAATCCTACTTATAAGTGATTATTGAATGCTTGGATTGTTTGTATTGTATGAGATGCCTTGAATTGATTGTTATCTCTAGACTGTAATATTATGTTCTATGAATTGGGCTGTGTGTAATTTATTTATTTATTCTTTTTTATCTGTGATACATTTATCTATGAATCTATGAATAAAGATAAGCGTTATAGGATTATACCACTTATCGAAGATTGAATCTGTGCTGATTGATGATGTTGCACTATAGTGTAAAACTCCTGGACTACACCATACACACACAAATATGGATCGCATGAGGAAATTGGTTAAGTCACAGATTTTTGAAATGTTTTTTAAAAGTTTGAATTTTGAATCCAAATGGTTTTGGAAATGGAATTGGGTTTAATATGAAAAGTTTTCGAAAAGGAGTTTTAAAAGTTATTTTGAATAACTTGATAAAGTTTTGAAGTTTAAGTGATTTGATTTGAATTCAAAATTTGAAATTGAATTCTATATTTGGAAACTACGGCTTAAAAATGTTATAAATGTGTTTATATGGGTTTTAAACCATTTTAGAAGTATTGTTTTGGGAATTGGAATTTAACCCAAGTCTTATACTTAAAAGGCTTTAACTCATGCAAATGAAATTGGATTTTTCCGAAACAAAAACTATTGGTTTTCAAATAATAATAGCTTTCATATAAAGAAAAGATTTTCAATTTATGTTGAAAAGATTTCAGATTTGAAACAGAATTGTTTTAAAAGCTATGAATTAATCTTTGTGAAAGATTATTGAACTTTGTTTTGAAATTGAAGAATATTTTAAAAGGAGTATCTTTTATATAAAAGATTGGAAATGGTAATTTGTTTAAACCATTTGAAAGAAAGGTTTTGAGCCTTTAAGTTGTGACTCAACTGAGATCCCAATATCCATATGCTTTTAATTGAGCGCTCATTATTCGGTTTAGCCGGAGAGAACCTTGTGTCATATAACCCATTCCGAATAATGATACGACAATATGGATAGCATTTGAAGACCGTTGGTGAAGACCGGATATTTTCGAAAACAAAAGGATAACTCGTTGAATGTCTCTGCACCGGCTGATCCACGGTATAGAGATTTGATCACCCTTTGTGATGGGGAGTCCGGACGTGATTAGGGATTATCCGGATGTGCAAGGGCTTCTTCGGAAGTGCCTTCGGTTCTGTTCGAACCCGGAACAGACTTGTATGGATGTGTGTCTGACATTACACTTTGAGATGTAAAGCTGGTTTCTATCAAATACATTTCTGTTTAGTGGCGGAGATTTATTCTCTTAGCTTAACACCCTTCTCTGAGACGTACGAGCTCAGAGGTTATATAGTTGATGGATTCTATTGATACATTCTCAATTTGGTAATGTGGCATACGAAGTGCTGCTGATCAGGTGTTGATCGAAGCATGGCTTTTGTGAAAAGCGTAGCTTTGTGGACGAGACTTCGTCGAGCCTCACAACCCGGAAATGGTCGATACATGAATGTTGCACCAAGGTTTTTAGGGGCCGCGCCCCTAGGGTATGTCCATTTCCTTATGGATAAAAGGTGATATCATGGTATGGATCCTAGATATTTAACCTATGCAGTTGTTGCAAATCTATTGCTTTATGGTTGTTGGTGTAGAGGTACCTCGGATAAAGGTCGGTAACGACCGGGGATGGCATACTTGTGTGTTAGTTACCCATGTTATAGCTTGGTTAAAGTGTGGGGTAAAGTCGGCCTTGTTAGCAGAGATCCGGTTAGGTTCTTAGGGCATCCTGCCAGAGGCGTACCCATTTCAGTAGGGAAGTTCCTTAGCCTGACCATTTGATGGAAATCTAAAGAAACAATACGCGTCCTGTACGGTTTTAGTTGTATAGCCTGCCATGGAATATGGCGGTAACCTGCTATTGAACATGGTAGCTATAGTAGGCATACGACGAAATGTGGTATGCTGGCTAAGATTAATATTATATTTTCGAAATGTTTTCTGCGCTATTCACTAATAATAATATCAAAAGGTTTTCGCGTATCAAGCATTTTTGACAGTCATAAGGAGAAATCTCCTCCAAGTGTGCGCTTGCATTGTGTGTGTGGCGGGAGGCCTTATGGCAGTTTCATTTTCCAAAAAGCATTACGGATTTCTTTTAAAACTCTTTTGTTTTGTTTTTAAAGATAAACTATTTTTGTTTGCTCATACCAGTCCCATGACTGACCTAGAGTTTATTGTTCCCTTCCTAAACTCTAGGTGCCCATAATTTTCCACACGGGCAGTCTAGAGTTGGGGCTTTCAGATAGTCGAATTGTAGGAACAGATTCGATAGCCTTCGAAGCCCTTTGGATTTGTGGATCACATTTGCTACACTTCAGCATTCATGGCTGACCTTGCTAAGTTCAACTTGATTGGGAGTTCGAGCTATTTCTGGATTGGTGCTTCGGAGTTGATGTTAGAGTTCCTTCTTTGGAGTTCAAGCTTATATTATCTCTTTCCGCTGCTGTTTCTTGTCTTTGATATTTGTATCGATATCTCAATTGTATCATCAGTGTATCAGAATATTGTATCAAATGTTGTATATCAATGGTATTATTTCATTGTTTTCTTCCGCTGTGTTGTACTTAATGTGTTATAAGCTCCGGCACGAGTCGATTTTCAACGGTTGAATCTGCAACATTCGAGTACAAGTGGAGTACGGATGTCGATTTTCAAATGCTGAATCGTCGTACTAAGAAGTTAAAATGAAAAGGAATATTATCGATCATAACACAGATACAACTCGATGCCCGCAAATCGACATCGAAATCCGTATCGTCGGAGCTTATAACAACATTAGATGTAAATAAACAGCGGAAACAAAAAGGAATATCATTGATCATAACACATATACAACTTTGATACAATATCCACTACAACATAGATAACTAATATCAGAGTGATACACAAAGATACTACTACAAAATGACCACTCCAAAGCGGAACAATAGAGACTTCAAAGAAAAAGCTTCGAACATACATCAACTTCGATAAGGTCTTCAAACTCCAAACTACAAATGCTTCGAAAGATTTCTAAATCCAAAAGCTTTCCAAAATCTGACAGCTTCCAAAAGACTTCCGAAATCAAGCTAGCTCCCAAAATACGGATAACCTGCTTCTAGGCTGCCCGTGTGGAAAATTATGGGCACCTAGAGTTTAGGAAGGGAACAATAAACTCCGGGTCAGTCATGGGACTGGTATGAGTAAACAAAAACATATGGTTTGAACTAAGAAGTTAAAATGAAATTCACAATTCTTTTTGAAAATAAAACTGTCATAAGGCCTCCTGCCACACACACAATGCAGGCACACACTTGGAAGAGATTTCTCCTTATGATAGTCAAAAATGCTTGATACGCGAAAACCATTTGATATTATTATTAGTGCATAGTGCAGAAAACCTTTCAAAAATAAAATATCAATCTTAGCCAGCATACAACATTTCGTCGTATGCCTACTATAGCTGCCATGTTCAATAGCAGGTTACCGCCACATTCCATGGCAAGTTATACAACTAAAACCGTACTGGACGCGTATTGTTTCTTTGGATTTCCAACAAATGGTCAGGCTAAGGAACTTCCTACACCGAATGGAACGCCTCTGGACGGATGCCCCCGAGAACCTATCCGGATCTCTGCTAACACAAGGCCGACGCTACCTCATGCTTTAACCAAGCTATAACATAGGTAGCTACCGCACAAGTATGCCATCCCCGGTCGTTACCGACCTTTATCCGAGAGCTCTCAACCAACAAAGCAACAACCACACAGTAATAAGATTGCAGTAACCACATAGATTAAATATCTGGGCTCCATAGCATGATACCACCTCTTATCCAGAAGAAAATGGACATAC
This sequence comes from Allium cepa, assembly GCA_030765085.1. Classification (NCBI taxonomy): domain Eukaryota; kingdom Viridiplantae; phylum Streptophyta; class Magnoliopsida; order Asparagales; family Amaryllidaceae; genus Allium; species Allium cepa. The sequence continues at coordinate 87,312,156 of CM060930.1, read as the reverse complement.
CCTAGGGGCGCGACCCCTAAAAACCTTGCGACAACATTCCTGTTTCGACCATTACTAGGTTGTGAGGCTCGACGAAATCTCGTCCACAAAGCTACGCTTTTTCACAAAGCCATGCTTCGATCAAGAAATGATCAGCAGCACTTCGTATGCCACATTACCAAATTGGGAATGTATCACTAGTAACCATCAACTACATAACCTCTGAGCTCGTACGTCTCAGAAAAGGGTGTTAAGCTAAGAGAATAAATCTCCGCCACCAAACAGAAATGTATTTGATAGAAACCAGCTTTACATCTTAAAGTGTAACGTCAGACACACATCCATAGAAGTCTGTTCCAGGTTCGAACAGAACCGAAGACACTTCCGAAGAAGCCCTTGCAATCTGGGTAATCCCAATCCCGATCGGACTCCCCATCACATATGAAGATCTCTATACCACAGCTACTCGGTGCAGAGTCATTCGATAGGTTATCTTATCATTCTCGATGACACCCGATCTTCACCACCCTCTTCGAATGCTATCCATTTCGTCGTATCACTATTCGGAATGGGTTGTATGACACAAAGGTTCTCTCCCGGCTAAACCGAATAGTGAGCGCAATATTTAAAAAACCATATGGATAATGGGATCTCAGTTAAGTCAAAACTTATTATCCAAAACCTTTCTTTAAAATGGTCTTAAACATATTACCATTTACAATCTTTAAACAAAAAGATTCACTTCACAAAGTTCACCCAGTTTCACAAAGATCCATTTACGGATTTCAAAACAATTTCCATTTCAATTGGATTAACTCATTCAATCATTAAATCAAAGACTTACTTATAGGTTTCAAAACCTGTTCCAAAGATTCATTCATAACTTGGAAAACCATTTCATTTCAAATTGGAATACCTTTAACACAAATTGGAAATTCATTCCTTGTATGAAAGCTTCTGTTATTTGAAAAATTTTCATCTCAGAAAAATCCGATCACATTTATACAAGTTAGAATCTTTAGGTTAAATTCAAATTCCCAAAACAACACTTTTAAAATGGTTTAAAACCCATATAAACACATTTATAGCTTGTATAACCTTTTTACATCATAAATTCTCAACATAGAATTCAATTTCAAATTTTGAATTCAAATTTAAATCAAATTTCAAAACTATATTAAGTTATTCAAAAATAACTTTTATCTTTGAAATTCCTTTCCAAAAGCTTTTCACTTTAAACCCAATCCATATCCAAAACCATTTGGATTTAAAAATTCAATTTTATTTCAAAAATCCGTGACTTAACCGATTTCCTCGTGAAATCCATATTTGTGTGTGTGTAGTGTAGTCCAGGGGTTTTACACACAATAGTGCAACAACATCAATCATCACAGATTCAAGTATAGCGATACCGATAAGCGGTATAATCTACAACGCTTATCCTTATTCACAAATTCATAGATAAAGTAAATTACCCAGTACAAAGACCCATCATTACGATTTGATGTGGGTTTCGGATAACCAACTGGAATCCGACTCCTTGTCGCATCGAAATTCAAATGCCGTTTTACGGGCCAAGGGGTTTTCATATTCATACAACAGTATATTAATCACAGATATAACAGCTCAGCATAAAGCATTTCATATTACATAGCATCACATCACATATCAAATATATCAATCCATCACACAATATTCAATAACAATCAAACATCTTCAATTAAAATGAACAAATCACGTGGTTTTAAATTTATCAACCACATAATTACTTTTATTAATTATCCTTAATCAATGATTAATTATCCTTAATTATTAATTAATTAAATCTTAATCACCTTAATTAATTATTCCTTAATTAATTATTTTAATTAATTAATCCTTAATTATAATTAATTAAATCTTAATTACTTTTATTAATTAATTATTCCTTAATTAATACATTATTAATTACAAACCAATTAACCTTAATTATTTATTAAACTAATCTTTAATATTAAATAATTACTTTTAAAATAATTATATTAACAAATCAATAATTACTTAATAATTTAAAAGATAAATCTTTTTATCTTTATTAATCACTTTGGATATTTTATAAATCTTGCTTAATCATCATCCTCATACATTAGTTGCTTTTTAAAAAGGTTACGATAGATTAAATAACTTTTTATCTTAATTACCCTTTTAATTATATTATTTGATTAATATGGGAAATTTTATAAAATAATGTAATAAAATTTAAATTAGATTTGATTACTTTAAGAATGTTTTACTTAAACCTTAGTTAGTCTAACTTAAATCAAAATTATCCTTTAACAACATGGATTTTTAAAATGTTTAAAAAGTTCAATCCATTTTTTTTTAAAGAAAAACTGTTTTGCACATCAACCCTAAGACCACTTCGGGTCTTCCCCCTTGCTTCGAGATTTTTCAAAAATCGAACCGGGTGCTTAATTCAAATTTTTTTGTTTAAGTATTTAATCTGGCGCATGCGTGAATCTGCTTGAGCCAAGACTCAAGCCATTTACTTGATCCTACGAGTATGCCTTCGAGTTTTCCCCGAGTACCTTCCAACTTTTCCTTTTTAAAACTTGAAAATTTGTCCAAGTTATTTTTTTCTTTTTCTACCTGGAATGTAACCAAAAATACTCGACGCCTTCCTCGAGTCATTCCCCTGAATTCCCGAAGACCTCTCCGAGCTCATAGCCTTCTTCTCCAAACATATACAACTGATACCCATCAGAAGTTCGTGCACATGCACAATCGAAAACGCCATCGTTGGTCGAAGCTCCAGCCACCATCGAGTCGACGACAACTTACCTGAACCCCACGAGCACTCAGGTATCCCAAACGTTGACGAACATGCGATTGAACATCACAACCCAGATTGCAACAAAACCAGACCACCAGAAAACACATTGTCCTCCCACCTCTGGCCATCGGAGGCCATGAAAACTTAACTGAAACTTCGTCTTGACCACACGCTGCTATCCCACCGGAGCAATCAACTCCGGTGGTCTGACGAACTCGCGGTGAACTTGTTTCTACTGCGCTCAAAATGTGGGTTAAAACCCTATTTCCATCTCATCATCCCATCACAACGAATTAAAAAATCATTGAGCAATTTTTCGATGATCTATGACCTTCGAACGTGCTCCACCCTTGATCGCAAGATTTATCAATGCCCTGACAACCGGAATTTAGTGAAAAAGACGATTCTGGTCATCCCCATTCTTCTCAAAGATTACATGATTAAAAATTATGATTCTACCTTTAAAATCGTTAATTTCAAAAACTTTTTGATGATATAATTTAAACCAGAAAACATGATGGTTAAATTTTCGACATATATTGAGTTTTTCCTGTATTTTTCATATTACCGGAAAATCTTTGATTAAATTTACTCAACTTTAATTTTAAAACTTGAAACAAGTTAGCACAAACATATTTCATTTAGTTCATAAAGCCTGAAATGAATCAAAGGGATTGAAGTTGATTTTTTTTTCTTTCTTGAACAGGTTTAGTACCTGTAAGTTCAGAACCAAAGTTTGTAACTTCCAGACATGCACATAACATATTCATATACAAATATGCACTTAATTGTACCCATGCAAACATTTTTCACATACATTCAAACATAATCTCAAACAACAAGTTTAAAATCCAAATTCAAAAAGGTTTACTCACCTGTTCACTTTGAAAACATAGAGGAATTGGTATTGACAGTTTTGAAGACTAGGAATTAGTTGTTGATCTTTGAACAACTGAAACTTGATGATTTTGATTGATGAATTTTGTTGAGTTGCTTCTAGCATTTTGATTCAGTTTAAATTGATCTGAAACTTTGCTTCAGGTTTCTAAAATTTACAGGTCTTGAAATTTTTGAAAAGCTATTGTTTAATTTTTAGTTTCAGGTTTGATTCTTTACTACTGAGGAATCTTGATGTTGAGTTTGCTTTGAAAAATCTTCTAATTTGTTTTCTTCTCAGATTTGCTTTTGAACTTTTGTTTTTCGTTTTTAGATTTTTATTTCTCGGTTACTTTTTTTTACTTTTGAACGAGAAGAAAAAATGTAACCTGGTTTAACTTCTTTGATATTTTATGTTTTAAAGTTTTAAGGAATTAAGATTGCCACTTGTTATTCATTTGTTAACACTTCTCTTAATAAAATTTAAAATGGTTACACTTGTTAAACTTCATATAAATTATGTTTAGATCCTTAACTTAAATTAATTTTATAGACTTATATTTAAATCCCTCTTAGCTTAGTTTTTTTTACAAAACATTTCCTTTTATATTAACATATGTATTTTATTAGTTTCTATTTCCTTTTTGTAAATTTTCTTAAAAATGAAAACAATAAAATGACACTTGTCCCATTTAATTATGAGATTATTACACTTGTTCAATTGATGTGTTAAAAGCTTAACACTTGTCCCCTTTTTATAGTTATATGATTTAAATAAATTTTTAATATTATATTTCTTTTATAAAGACATTTTCCTTATACTAACATATATACTATTTAAAAGAAATGCTTTTAAAACTAACTACCCATTAAATAATTTACATAAACAATATTATTAAACCCAAATCATTTTTCTAAGCCATTTATTTAAATTTTAAATTCATATACAAATTCAATATTCATATATATTTCGAAATCAAATTTTAAAGTCAAATTCAAATTTACTCATTTATACATATACATATATATTTCAAATTCAAATAATTCTAAAACATTCATTATTTTGAATTCTTAAACTCAAATGAATTTACAATCTTATCTATATATATACACACACACACATACAAATCAACACTTATTTTATTTATTTTTTGAAAATTTCAAATTAATTCTAAAATTTTATTCCAAAATTTATACTAACTTAAATTCAATTCAAAAATGGGGATCGTTACAACTACGACCTTTTCACACTTAGACCTTGCCATTGGTTTCCATCAGCTTCGAGTCGCGGAAGATAGTATTCCTCTCACCGCATTCCGCACTCGCTATGGTTCTTATGAGTGGCTCGTCAAACCGTTCGGATTGACGAATGCACCTGCCTACTTTGTCGATCTTATGAATCGAGTATTCCGGTAATATCTCGATAAGTTCGTGCTTGTTTTCCTTGATGACATTCTAGTATATTCGAAGTCTGAAGAGGACCATGCTTGACATCTTAGAATTGTTTTGAGTACTCTCCAAAAGCATTAACTCAAAGCAAAACTTTCTAAGTGTCACTTCTAGGAAAAGCAAGTGAAGTTCTTAGGCCATGTTGTATCTTTAGAAGGTATTTCCGTTGATCCTTCTAAGATCGAGGCTATTCAGAGTTGGAAGAGGCTTGAGAATTTTCATGGGATTCGTAGTTATCTGGGTTTGGATGGTTATTACCGCCGCTTCATCAAAGACTTTTCCCGTATCGTGCTTCCATTGACTAGCCTTACGAGGAAAGGCATCCAGTTCATTTGGTCCGAGAAGTGTGAGGCTTCTTTTCAAAAATTGAAGGAGCTTCTCACTAATGCACCCGTCCTTGTGGTTCCTGAAGGGAACCAAGATCTTATCGTTTATACCGATGCAGTCATAGTTTCCTTGGTGCTGCTTTAATGCAGAGAGATCGGATAGTTGCCTATGCTTCTAGGAAATTGCGTCTGAATGAGGCTCGGCACGCTACCTATGATTTAGAGCTTGAAGCCATTGTCTTTGCTTTGATGATTTGGCATCATTATCTTTCGGCAGAGCACTTCATTCTTTTTACTGACCATAAGTCTTTGAAATATCTATTCACTCAGAAGGAGCTTAATATGAGGCAGCAGCATTGGCTTGAATTTCTCGCCTCGTATGATTTTGATATTCAGTATACCTGGGGAAGGGTAATTGAGTGGCAGATGCTTTGAGTCGTAAGCATTCAACAATTGTTTCCAGGATGATTGCAGAATGGAAAGTGCTTGAGACTCTTTCTATGTGTGATATTCGTGATCGTGCTTCCACATCCAACTCTCCTATTCTATTATATAGCATGGAAGCTCGTCCTACTCTTCTTGATCGGATTGTTAAGGCTCAACGACAAGACTCCAATATATCTGCTCTTATTCAGAAGTATAGGTCTAAATCCCACGATGACATTGAGTTGAGGGATTTCAGCATCGATATTCATGGGTGTCTTCGAAAGAAGAACCATTTAATCGTGCCTTCTATTCCAGAACTTAGGCGGGACATTCTAGCTGAGTGTCATCGTTCTAAGTATACTATTCATCCTGGCAGCAGTAAGATGTATGCCAATATGCGTCGCCTTTATTATTGGGAAGGCATGAAGCGTGATGTCGCAAGTTATGTGGGTAATTGCATAACTTGTCTGCTTATTAAGGCCAAGTACCAACGGCCATCCGGTCTTCTTCAGCCTTTAAAGATTCCATTGTGGAAATGAGATCAAATTTTGATGGATATGATTGATGGCTTACCCCGTTCGAGGTCAGGCCATAGCAGTATTTTTGTTGTTGTGGATCGTCTCACCAAGTCCGTACATTTTATTCCTATTAAGTCTAACAGGACACATCTCTTTTATCGAAGCTATATATTAAGGAGATCGTGCGATTGCATGGTGTCCCTTCATCTATTGTGTGTGATCGTGATTCTCTTTTCACGAGTCGCTTTTGGCAGAGTCTCCAGCAAGCTTTAGGCACGAAGCTTAATCTTAGCACAGTTTATCACCCACAGTCTGATGGATAGACTGAACGAGTACACCATATTTTGGAAGACTTGCTTCGTGCTTGTATCTTGGATTTTGGTGGTAGTTGGGCAGATCATCTTCCTCTAGTTGAGTTTGCTTATAATAATATCTACCAATCTTCTATCGACATGGCTCCTTTTGAAGCCTTATATGGAAGGCCGTGTCGTTCTCCATCTTGTTGGCTTGAGTCGGGGGAAAAGCTTATTTTAGGCCCGAATCTATTCGAAAATCATCTGAGAAGATCCATCTTATTCGTGAGAGAATGAAAGAGGCACAGAGTCGCCAGAAATCCTATGCGGACAATCGTAGGAGGCCTCTTGAATTCTCATTGGATGACCTTGTTTTTATTCGAGCTTCTCCGATGAAAGGAGTGGTGCGCTTTAGCCAGACCGAGAAATTGGCGCCACACTATATTGGGCCATTTCCTATTACAGAGCGTATCAGTCCGGTTGCTTATCGTGTAGCACTTCCCGATCAGTTTTCTGGAGTTCACGACGTATTCCACGTTTCTCAGTTAAGGAAGTATCCATGAGATCCAAATTCCGTGCTTGATACTCGTGCTTTAGAAAAGTTGAAAGTATCTCTTGATCTATCTTATGTGCAATATCCTCTGAGAGTTTTTGCTTCGGAGACTAGACGTCTTCGGAACAAAAGTGTCCCGCTCGTGAAGATTCAATGGTCTGATAATCCCAATGACTGCACTTGGTAAACCAAAGAATTCATCGAGCGATCGTATCCTGGTTTCTTATCTTATCATTCCAATGGTAAGAATTTTCCATTTTAATCTATCTAAATTTCCTTTGCTTGATGACATAAAGTGTGTTGAATACAGATTTCCTCTAGAAATTACGAGGATGTAATTTTATTAAGGAGGGGAGTCTGTAACAACTCGGATTTTGGAGATTACCTTTAATATTAAATTATAATGTAAATAATAATTTAATACTGTTATTATAAAAAAATTGGAGGAATGAAATGTGAGTTAATATTGTTTATTTTATATAAACAACGTTTTGATGAATAAAAATTGGGTTTTGAATTTATGTGAGCTAATTTATCACATAAGATGTTATTTTACCATGTTGATGGTTGGAATATATATAAATGAATGAAAATAAGCTTAGAACATCTTATTTGTGAAATTGGGTTGAAAATAAATGATGTTAGTTATTTTTTGGGTCAGAATGGAAAATATTGGAATTTAGGTAAAATTGAGTTAATAAATTTACCAAGTGATGTATTTCAAAATTTAATTGTTCAAATAAATCCAAATTGATGGAAATAAAGTTTTAAAAACTTTATTTTGAGGTATTGAAGTGAAATTAGTCATTTACTGTATTTTAATTAAGTCATTGCGATAATATTGGTAATTATTGCCAATATTATCCTTTTATTGAATATAAGAGGAAAAATATGAATAAAGTAAGTATTTTATTAAAATAAAAGACGAAAAATAGTTTAAAAATAATAGTTGATGATTATAAAGTGTTAGAATGATTTATTGCAAATTTATTTGGCAAGAAAGAAATTTTTATTTAGTTTGTTATGTTAAAAATGGTGTTTTACACTAAAATTGTGTAACTTGTAAAATATTATTAAATATGGAGTTTTAATGTTAAAAATAAATTTTTATTGTTAAAATAAATTTTATTTTGTTGAGAAAACAATTTTTGTTTACATACACTTTTATGTATAAATTTAACTTTGCTTCAAGAAAACGTGAGTTTATATTGTTAAATAGGTGAAATATGTGCATTTACTTAGTAAATTTCACTAAGTATTGTTATTGGGCTTAATGGGTATATGGTTTAGATCCAAACCCATTCTAGAAGCCTTAGGAAATAAGAAAAATAACATGTATGTTGTTTTTCCTCTTTACTCATTCCTTTCTTCTTCTTCTAAAACAAAGACAGTAAACCATGGCTATCTTCATCTAAAAAATAAAATCAAAATCTATTTCTACTCAATTTTTGCTGCTAACTTCAAAGAGAATTTTCTAAATTAAGAATAGCCAGGTAATCTTCAACCTTTTAGATCCTTTAATTCATCCAAAGTTTGGATTTCTATTTACTGTAATCTTATTTTGATTGATTTCCTTTCTGCATGTTCCTATTTTGCAATCTACAGGCTCTTGAAGGCCATTTTCTAGCTAAATCCATCATTTTGCTGCTGAAACCATTACTAAATCAAGTAGTAAGCAAGGTAAGAGTTTTCTTACAGCAATCTAAAGCAAAAAATGAAATTTTGCTATCAAATTGTTGCTTGAAATGTTAAATTTATTGAATAAGTTTTCTCTTTTGTTGGCTAAAATTGTGCTACGTTCAAAAAATCATATCTTCTTCAGTTTATAGCCAATTGCTCTCAATTTTGGATATATTGCAGTGGTTGGTCTGAAAAACATTTCTGGACATTTTCATTTAATTTTGATTTGTTTTGGTATAGAAAGTTGTTGGTTGAATTCGGCCAAAAATTGATCTCTGTTTTTTGGCCGAAAATGCACCATGTTCAAAAAATCATTTCTTTCTCAGTTTACAGCTAATTGCTCTAAATTTTTGATATGTTGTATTAGTTAGACTGTAAAACATTTTTGAAAATATTCATTGAATTTTTATTTGTTTTGGTATAGAAAATTGTTGGTTGAATTCGGCTAAAAATTAATCTCTGTTTGTTGGCCGAACATGCACCATGTTAAAAAAATCATATCTTTCTCAAATTATAGCCAATTGCTCCAAATTTTTGATATGTTGTATTAATTGGACTGTAAACAATTCTGGAAATTTTTATTATATTTTGATTTGTTTTGTTATTGAAAATTGTTGGTTGAAATCGGCTAAAAATTGATCTCTGTTTGTTGGCCGAAAATGCACCATGTTCATAAAATCATATCTTCTTCATTTTATATCTATTCCCTCCCAATTTTTGATATGTTGCATTAGTTGGAATGTGCAATGCTTCTGAAAATAATCATGAAATTTTGACTTGTTTTGTTATAGCAAATCGTTGGTTCAAAACAACCAAAAATCTTGTTTTTTTGTGCTTGCTGAAAAGAGCTATGTTCGAAAAATCATACCTCTTTCATTTTGCCGCGAATTGATCCAAATTTTGATTGCATTATAGTCCTCATGTCATAGAATAACATAGAAAAATTTGGCTGAAATCTGGGTTGCTTTGATATCCCAAATTACTGTCTAAATTTAGCCAAAAAATCAGTTGCTTGGTAGATTGTTCTTTTGCTCCTATTTGTGCTTTCATTAAGTGTTTCACTGCAAATTTCGATGATTTTAAATATTGTTTGAATAAGTTTGATGATGAATGTTTAATTCTTTTTATCCGACAATGGATTGGATTGACTTTGGAAATTTTAGAATTTAATTTTTATTTAAATTCTATTTTAATCTAAATATCGATAAACATCGATATTTGAAGAATTCGATAGTTTTAATTTATTTTGGTTTTGAATAAGTTTCTGAAAATTAGTTATAAATTATGATTAATAAAATAAATGTTCTTTAGACATTTTAAAGGGGTTTTAAGCAATTATTTATTTTTTAAAAGTATTTTATAAATAGATAATCTATTAGATAAATGGATTTTTCCTTATATAACTTACTTAAAAATCTCTAAAATTTGTTTAAAAATCCCGTTTTCTCTATAAAATTATTCTAGATATATTATCGCCTAGTTAGATGACTTTGGATATATAAGAATGAGAATTAAATGATTTGGCAAAAATACGTGGTATGGGACATGTGTTTTCGCCATCGCTTAATATCAGACGTATACTGTCGAATCTGCTTTGAAGTACTGTTTTATGATATTTTTACCCGTCGAGGACATGAGGCGGGGTTGTTATGATGAATTGATGATGGTTGTGATGTTTAAGATGGATTTTTACTTGTCGATGAAATGAGACAAGTCTTGATGTCACTTTGAACTCATCAAAGTATGAGACACAATGAGTTGGGTGTTTTACACTCGCCAATGAGACGAGACAGTATGTTTTATTTGGATTTTTATGAATGTTTTCTAATGTGGCATCGACTGACGATTAGTAAACCTGTGGTGCAAATGTATGGTATGGGACGTACATTCACGCCCATTAGGTTCCTATTCGAGATGTTGTGACACATTTAAGATGTTATTAGTACTACAAAATGAGTATATGATTGGAATCATTTCGATGTTCTTGATGTCATTACTAGATTCCAATCATCATGATGTTTTGCTCGGATTTTATGATTTGGGTGTCATCGCTATATTCGACTCTAGTCAATCAAGATGATCATGATGCTAAGATGTTAATAACCCCAAGTCATCATGACGTATGGTACCAAATAATAGTAGTACTAGTCAAGATGAAAAGCACATGTAGTTTTATATGAAGTTTTCTATGTTCGATTTCACTTTTTTGTGATGCTGTTATTTGAACACGGCCTTGAGTATGATATGGGCTACATTTATATTATGCTATATGGTGATTTCGATTATGATTGCCTTTAACTCTTATTGAGTTCTTATGATAGATTATGATGATTTGATGTTTCTTTGTGAAGTTATTATATGGTTCTCATCCCCTATCCACTTTACTTATAGATGTCCTTAAGTGAAACCATATGCATGTTACTTATTGAATTCTCTTGAATTAAATAGATGAATCACTGATGTCCCCTTCCTTATGAATGACATGATGAACCATATATCGTTCCTTTGGCAACAATGGAATGGATATTTCACTTCGGCTTATTATTTTTGAGACCCTTACTACTGATAAATTTAGCTTGCCTGACCCGTATGCTTTACACTCGGGTCAGACCGAGTTGCAGGTTAGTTTGGATTGCATCACTTCTTGGATCCGCTTGATAGCTTCTGTTGGACTTATCATTTTGGCTTGGATGTCGTTTTAGAGTCGTCTACTTTTATGTTATCTTATTGTATATTATTTTGTGGGATGGGTGTATATGTGATTCAGTAGTCCTTGCTACTTATGTATGATGTATTATTATGGGGATGTATGGTGATGTATGTATTTATATATATATAATCTGTTCTGGGTTTGCTGTTCTGTAACCGATGTTTTCTGTCTTCGTGTATATTATATTATTTCTGAAATGGTCCGAATCCATCATAGTGTGCATTAGTTAGGGACTAAGCATGTCTACCACTTATGAGGTAATGAAAAAAATCAAGACATAATTGACATGCTTAGCTCTTAACTAACCTATTACTATTATGGTCGCCCATTGACCAGCCTTATTCTCTGCATTAGTAGACATGATTACTTAGTAATTCTCTTTACTAATATAGGTCTCGGGGTGGGGGCGTTACATGTAGAATAGACGCAGTCTTGTTATAGTATGGATTTACAAATTGTTTTTACCTACAATTACAGTCTTGATTCAAGCATAGTTTGATCAAGAACTAAAGTTCTTATCCAGAAAGTTAGCATAACACGTATACAAATGATATATTTAGCTATATAGTCAACTCGCGTGCGTGTGTGTATTGTATTTATCTCAGCTTTACAAAATTTAACGTTTCACATTTCAAAATTTCATAGAAATTTTACATTTGCAAATCATGTAAGCAATGATTTTGCATACTGCACATCACTACTGTTCATGCATACCATCATATTTTGTATGCATATCCTTGTGTCACATCATTGCCCTTAGCCAAAACATAGTGATTCTGATTTCGTTCACATTAAGTTGCCAAACACTTTGTTTTGGTTAGTCTAGTGCAAGATAAGACAAAATCGACCAATGTGTATATAGCGTAATTGCATACCATTATATCACATTTTTTCACAAGTGCTTATTAGTTTATACATAGTGATTAGATATAGCATCTACTAGACCACACATTTGATCCAACCATAGTTGCATCATTTCCATCTACTACTTTAACACCTAGCTATTCCATTGAGACCTATATTCAAAGTATACCATGTTCAAACTCGATCACTTCTTCATCTGAAATAGGCCATTAACTTTCACAATTGACACTCAGTACATAAGGCATTTCCTCTTTGATATCTCTTCATTCCTATAAGGTCATGTATAGCGATTCATATTGTATTTTTAGATATTGTGAAGGCTTCTGTTGGGAATGACGTAACCATCATGTCGGAGATGCTCAGTCAACTTCCCTCAAAACAAAAAAAGTGTCCTAATTGATCACCTACGATATCCTACCATTCTACTCCTTGGTTGCTACGGGTAGATCAATTAGATGAGTAAGACCTCCTCTTACGAAAAGGCCTGAAAAGAAGAAAAAAGACAACAACTAAGGCTCATCTTGACTATCATAAAGATTAGTCGACTATTAAAGGAGAGGACCTTAGCAACATCCATGACCAGAATGGATGAGCCCTTAACTAGGAAGATGAATTAAATGATTTTGGGATTGCTTCCGACAGCCACACTGCTAACGTTACTGATGTTCTAGTTATAAGTGAAGAGACTTAATCTAGTAGCCAAAAAATTAGTGACACTTATAACTAGGACGATGGTGATGGAGAATAAGTATCTCAAGTACTTCCATAGAGCCCACTCCTAGACTATCTATAGGACATAAAGTGTCCATCGATTTAGATGAAGTTGAGATTCTCATCCCAAGTTCATAGGGCCAGAGGGAGTCACAATTCCTGAAATGGTAAATTAGTAGATATATAAAAAAGACGATCCATAATATCTAAACTACTCATGTCACATTGCATTCATGCATATAAAACCTACATCTTGCTAACCTTTAGGATAAAATTTTAACAACAATCAACACATTATTCCACATATCGTGAGCAGCAAATGAATCTTTGCTCAGTTGCAGGACTAAGCTCATGCTAAAGTTGGAGACAAATTTAGATTCATTAAGATATCATCACCTTGAGCATGAGTTAACATTGTGCTTCCCCAATGGTTCTCAAGAATCTCCTGTTAAATATCGTCATGGAACTAAAGTTTCTTTTTCTACTAAAAAGCTTCTTATTCATCATCTTTAATTCTCTTCTTACAAGGGCTTGCAAGTCACTTGATCGCTCCTATAGGTCGCACTTGCCTTCTTTCAAATCTTACTCCAAGTTGTCGCTCGTGGACTTCGATCTTTATCTACCACTGCAACTACTCTCTGTCTGACTACTAGCGCTTCAGGCTTAGGTTCTGGAAGTGCTCTAGGCTCCATTATGATCACCATGTTTCCTCTAACTTCCTCTGCTCCTCTTATCATAGATCCATGAGACCTTAGTTGTGACGAGTTTGTAGAGCTTTATAATTGTCGGAATCCTACTGCTCTCTATAAGATGTTCTTATTGCTTGGGAATTCCACCATAGTTTTCGACTTGACATTCTTCTTAGACTACAACTCCAAAAGTTATCAAAGCCATGGACGTTATGAGGAAATATCAAGTTTCAAAATTATACCTATGCACGATCATCGTTGACAATTCCATGATTCAGAAGGTAGCACTCTAGGGGCACTCGCATGAGATGGAAAATTTGAAGAAATCTTGTAGCGAAGAGATTGAAAATCTCTAAGAAAAACATCGCAAGGAGCTTGAAAAGAATAAAGAAGAGCATAAACTTGAAATAAGAAGGATAATGTAAGTGATCGAGAGAAAATATCTCAAATCTCTAAAGAGCTAACACAAGTCAAAGACAAACTTATCACCCTTACTCAGTTGCAAGAGAGCATAATCAAGATCAAATTGGAGCTATTCTATGATATGGTGAAGTAGAAGAAAAATAGAGACCAACAGGATGAACAACTTTCTCGGTTAATATAAGAAAAATGGAGTTGCTTGCTGAGAACTCCAGGATTATTGCTGAAAGCAAATTAGAGCTGAAGATGGTCAATTACATCATCTAACTGAAGAATGTGAGAAACATGGAAAGTAGCCTGATCTAATAGGATATTTTTTTATGATACCTATTTTCAAACGTATACCAAGAAAAATCTAAAGCGTCTAAAGGACTACGATGATGTCATGAAATCCATATATAAGTGACTAACTATAAAGGATATGAATAAAGCTGAAAAGCAGGAAATGATTTCATGGTAGTGGAGTCTGTAGTCAATCACTTCTACAAAGAGGAGATAGATGATGTTTGAGGGGCTATGTAATCCTGAAAAAGGTCAAAGAGGAGGAGCGGTTGGAATAAACCGCTTCCACGAGGGATTCAACTTCTAGCGTTCCTTCCAACATGCACCTACTTTTGCACCAACCACTAATATTAGAGCATCCTCCTCTTATCATCTCCAAGTGAAGCCAGTCATCTACAACACTCTACACACACTACCTTCATCCAAATATCCCATAGGGTAGCATACTAAGGATGATGGTTCTATTATAGATGCTTTAGCGGCCAAACATATCGAGCCATCTTGATTTGAGTCCTTTCTGGGATACTTCCTTATCTAGAAAAGGTAATGCTTTTGACCCGTTAAAGTATCAAATTACCATACATTTATATTCTATAGAAATGTTGGGTAATTTCTCCTATCATACTTCCATAGGTAGTGTCCATATTAAGATGCTGATGGCATGGTACATACTTTATTTAGCCTATTTCTTCTACCTTCTAGTATCAATATAACATCTCAAATTGCTGGGTCCTCAAAGCAGATCAATGCTCTAAATCTCGATGTTAAGCCAAAGCATTTTGGGTATCTAGATCACGATGATGAGCATGATGACTTAGAGACACCAGAATCTAGGCCAAGTTGAATAAAAAGTCATTGTTTGTGTTGATCAAGTTGGAAGGAGCCAAGGTCGGCTTCATTATGGAGAAAAATATTCACCTCTTTGAATAAAGCAAGAGAAATAAGTTTCCTTATCTTACACTATAACTACTGCTCCAATACTTGAAGACAATGAGCATAATTATAGGTCTAATAAGTGCGAGAAGTGATGGTGTAATGACCCATACTTTTAAGTAGAATAATATAGAGAAAATATGATTTACATAACTAGACGATAATAACTTGAGCTAAAACTTCGAGGAAATGTATAAATTTATATTTTTGGACTTAAGGAAAACATGTGTGACATTTTTAGGCTGAAAGCTCGCAGTGGCCTAACTTTTGATAGAAGCCACATTAAAGGTCGATTCTTGTCTCAAATGAAAGACTAAGTTATTCCATTATTGTAGAGTGGTCATAATAAAATTTTGATCCAATCATTTAAAAGTTCTAACTGGTTTAAGCTTTTCGGCCAAAATCGGTATGTTTAAACAAATTTCATAGTTCATCCCAAAATCCTAAAGCCAATGACCTAATATTGATTTCAGGATTTAGAAATAATCCAGGGTTATAACAATCACTATTTAATTAATTTTGAAATTTAAAAACATCAGAAAGCTTTCATACTTTAAAAATAAATTAAAAACAAAACCTTATAAGGAGAGATGGATACATTAAGAAGTAAAAGCATGAAGATATCGTTAGTTCTCATCAAATCAATCTTTGGAGTGAGATTATGGTGTTCGTTTCTATTAATATCAGATTTGAGTTAATTTGAAGCATTCAAAAGGATTTAATCATCTATTGGTGAGTGGTTTAAAGCCATATATGTTGAAATATATATTTTAATTTTTTTGGGTCCACTTTTCAACTTAAGAACCCTATTGTAATCTATAATCTGATTTGACAAAGAGTTTTAAAAGATGATTTAGCAATTAAACATTGGTTTTAACATGTGTTAGAATCATCTATGCTCATATGTTTAGTCTAGGTGTTTGTTGAAATACTTAAATGATATTTAAAGATATGATATTGTAAAAACCCACCATTTTCAACCCATTGGTTTAATGCCCAAATTAGTGTTCAAAGCACGAAGTCCAAAAATAACATATCACTTGGAGATATAATAAGGATCAACGTCTAGCTTCTTTGAAGGAACTAATGGGATAAGGCAAGGAGATCCCATGCCTCCCTACATTTTTATTCTACTCAAGGAAGTCTTGACTCAACTCTTTAATCAAGCCATCTCTTGTGGATCTTTCATTCTTCACCCCAAGCCCGAACTAAAGATCTTATGTAAGTGAAATCAACAGTAAATAAATACGAGTGTAACGGCGTCGGAGATATTTACGGGGTTTGACATCTCCTATCCAGTGTCTAACGTGAGTGCAATAACTTAAGAGATGTTCGATATTACATCTCCTAAGGATCCGTTAAACTATTTACCTACATAGTATAATACGCTAATATAATAGTATCTACAGTAAAGTAAAGATTGAAATAGTGTTAAGGTGTTACACACATCCCTTTTAACACATTTTATCTGATGTCATAGTCTATACAGCACTGTCAACTCCACCGTAAATTGGTGGGCTATCAGGGAGCACTCCATAGGTACGACATAAACCAAACTCGTAAAAGGCACGATAAGGCATGTGACATGACACATGAGGCAATGCCAGGGTAGGATTCTACCATTTGCACTCTTGGACTGGTGGTAACGCACAATAGCTACTACTTTCCATCACGGAACACACTCCCATAATCAAAATCGAGGGGTGGCCATCAAATCATTCACAAAGTCATAATATAGTATCGAAGAAATGTGTCCGATAGGAGGAGCGTCCTCGCTTGGCCCGGTATAGCTCATGTTTTAGCCACATCAAGCTGACTCGCGGGAGTCAGGGCTACGTTAATACCTCATAAAGAATCATTTTCCAAACCATCCTACTTCATTTTGGAATCTCCATCACGTACACAGTTGTTAAAGTTGTTTTCGATATTGGTAAAGAGTACGAAATATCCGATCTCGGTCACTTTAACAACCAAACGCTTATTTCACACCGGATGGCTGATTTACATTTCCAAAACCAATTCATAATTGATATCAAATTTCATATTCAATTCAAACCTTATCACTTTTCGAAATCATATTCACCTTCGAAATCATACCCATTTGAAATCATATCACTTCCGAAATCATATTTTCGTTCAAAATCATACTTCCAAAATAGGTTAAACCCTTATTTAAAAATCATCATACTTAATCAAATATGTCATTTAAATCCCAACTTAGGTTATAACATCATTTAACCGTATTCACTTATAAATCAAGGATTTGAATATAAACGGTTCCACTTTACTTAGTCAGAAATTTAGAAAATAGTTTAGATAGTTATAAATAGTTTAACATAGTTAGAAAAAATTAAATAGTTAAAATACTCTAAAATATTTTAAAAAAATAGATCAAAAATAGTTTAAATGGATTTAAGATAGTTTAAATAGATTTAAAATAGTTTAAATAGATTCAAAATAGATTGAATACATTTAAAATAGATTAAATAGATTTAAAATAGATTAAAATGAATTAATTAGTTTAAGTGGGTTAAAATAGATTAAATTGGATTAAATAGATTAAAATAAATTAAAATAGTTTAAATTGATTAAAATAGATTAAATTAGTTTAATAGTTTGAAAATCTTAATAATCGAGATTTAAAATAATATATTTTTAAACAGTTTATGTTAAAATGGTAAATCTTGAAATTAATATCAAATTAAACTATTTCTTTCATTTCAACGCATCTGGACTACGCCCAGCTTTCAAATCGAAAAATTAAATTTTATCCTTCAATTCATATTCTCATTTAAACCATTTAATCAATATCGATTTCAAATCTAAGTTCGAACAATAAATCCAAACTATTTCAGATTTAGTAGATTTCATAGTTACATTTTCAAACGTTTTCAATAACTTAACTTCAATAAATTTCATTTATACTTCAAATGTAAATTTAAAATTTCAATTTAAACCAATTCCAATTTCACATTTGCAACTTGGATTTTCAAAAATAATTCAGTTTATATAAATCAAATTTTCTTTAAAATATCATTTAACTAAATTTAAAATTTAAGGATTTAAAATCATTTAATTTAACCAATTCGATGTCCGTATATAATTTCCTACCCTATGGTCAAGTGATACAGATATTTATCATTTCAATCGAAAATATTTTATATTTATGGATATATATCATTTCAACCCGCAATCCAGAATAAAATTCAAAATCCATAAAATCGCTCAGCTTTGTCATTTCAATCCATAACGATTTTTCCTTAATCTATAGATCATTTCGGTATGTACCATTTCGACCCATAGGATTTTCTAACAATAAACTAAGGGAACTTGCAGTGTTATAACAATATAAATATAACATCCAGTCATCCAATATCAACACTCAAACATCCATCACAATCACCATTCAACCAACCAATAAATAACATCAGTTAACTGGTTATCATCAACAGGTATTTAATTGACAATCAAATTCAATATTATATTAAAAGGAGATTTAAATGCAATAAAGGTCATATTTAACTGGAATGACAATTTAAATATACCAAATATCAACCAATCAATTTCAAATCACATCATAAATTTAATCTAATTAACATAAGATAATTTAGTAGTTGTGAGTGGGTTAAAATACTCACCTTCGATTCATCATCGATTTAAAATCCAAAATTAGCCCAAAAATTTAACAATCTCAAAATGCAGCCAAACTAATTCCAAAATGTCCGGAATTTCGATACGATCGCAATGGAGAAAACCGTGCATGAATTGAGCTTGTATGAAAAGTTATTAACGTTAGAAGATTGGAAATTTTCGACTTTGGGTCTTACTTCGGGTCGCCGCCTCAATTACCCGGTGCTTGCTCTGAGTTTTTGCCAAAATGGCCCAAGACTCGAGTCATTTGTCTCCTGACCCAAAGTCGCTGCAGGTTTTTTTCCTCTGAGACTCAAAGCATAACCACATCTTCCTTTTTTGGCATGGAACTCTCTCTGGCCCGAAGTTGCTGCAGGATTTTCCCCTCTGGAACTCGAAGCGAACTTCTTCCTGACTCGAGCTAAACTGGAGCAACAATTCTTTTTTGAAATTAGGTTTTGGAATTTGGAAATTAGCTTTGATGTTCTAACATTTGAGAAGGAGGAAGAAGATGTATGTATAGAAATAAAAATGAGAAACAACTTGGGTTTATAACTGCCTATATATAGGCAGGGTTAGATCGAAACGATAACAACGATCCAAAAAGCCCATTTCGTTCCCAAAACGAAAATGGACCATCAAATATATCTAAATATAGGCTTTTGATATTTTTGAACTCAATGGAACAAATTTCAAGTACTACTTCCATTGTATATAGAAGTTAGCTTTTGAAATCAGCTTATTTAAATTGATTTCTACGCGTTTCGAGCCCACACGATCAAACTATAAGTTCGATCGCTACAAAACTTGAAACCCTACAATAAATCACTACTATAGATCTAATGAAACTAGTTTCGTCGAATTCCGAAACAGTGGCCAAAATGGCTATTTTCACGTTAATTAAATAAACTATTATTAAATTGATTAAATCACTTTTTAATTTCAAATTTAGTAACTAGAAATTTTTATCATTTTTGATTACTAAGTAATTTAAAATCTTTTAAAACAAATTTCCATGTCAAATTCAACTATTAATACCGTGCTAATTACAGCGTTCCAATTCCAATTGCAATAAATTCATTAATTATAATTTAAAACCCAATAAATTGATTCATTTTGATTTTAATATTTTATACAATCAATCATTACTTTATGGACATAGTTAACATTGTTTTACCATTTATTACATCAATATTTTATAGTTACTATCTTAATTCACATTAACTATAGTATTTAAATAGATTAATTGCAATTGATTTCCAATTAAATTTTAACGGATTAAATAGTAAAACGATAATTAAACAACTGTTACAACTTATGATTTCAAATGCATTTTTATGTTTATTGTTAACCAACAAAACTAATAAATTCACTCATGGATTAATTATTATATTTTATTCAATTCCAATTAATGACATATAATTTCACAGTTTAATACAACATTTGGTTTATTTACCATTTACACTTTATGACCAAGTATAACTTTCCAATCATTCCAATTAACTGGGACTGCATTAAAATTGTTATCAATTGCCTTAAATTAACATTATTAAGATTACATTCTAGTTATTTTTCTTATTAATGAATCACAAATCTTAATTTCTTCCAATATTAACACCAACATCTTATTAAAGTAAATATTGCTTTTCTTTTCATCGAAAATTATAAATCGTTGCATTTGATTTTTGGACCTTTTATAATGAAGGGAAGCATCAATTTAGACTAAAGAATTTGAATTAATGTGCTATCAACTTTGAATCGTCTTGACCTGAAGCTCGTATCTCGCATATCTCTTTTGTACGATATCTGGTATACACAAGTTTATAGTCGAAATCGATTAGAAAAACTTAGTCCATACAATGCCACAACTTTCATTGTCAAATTCCAAAGTATACAAAATGGCCATTTTTCCCTTATCAATAAAATTGACCGAAATGCCATTTTCAAATTTTAACTAAAATTCCAGGGTATTATAAATATGCTTAATTACATTTTTGATTAATGTTTATTTTTATTCTGTTGCATGTATGCTTTGATTGACAACTACTTGGGGTTTGAGACTTCTGACTCGATGGGGATTGATTCTATAGAGCGAGAGCTCTTGCATATGTGTGTGCTATGGAGTATAATGGGAAGTCCAATGCTGCATACACGAGGAGGTGGAGTTTGAATCATAGAGAGAGACGTGATGCTTGGCTTAGGATTTAGATACAGTTAATGTAGTACGGAGTTTGCTTGCAAAATATTAGAAAGGTGTGAGAGCTGGACCGATTCAAAAAATGGAGCAAAACACTTAGGAAATTATCCTAAGTAATGGATGTTATTAATCAATATGGATAATGGACGTCATTAATCAATATGGATTTTTATCAGACTATAAAATATTGATTCAAGTGATCACTCGGTACTGATCAATCATAGATTGATTATGATCAATGACCAAACAAGCAATGATATAAAGAAATGGAAGAAAACCCTAGCCCCTCTTCTCTTTCATAGCCTATGTCCCTTCCACCTCCCACCCTTACAAATTTGGACCAGATTTCTTCATCTAGCATGGTGGAGAACGATGGCTTCACCCACTTTGTCTCTAGGCGTACCCCGAAAGCTATGCATTCCTTTTTACAGCCTGCAAAATGCGCCCTAAATGTTCCAATTTCAACACGCAATGATGCACAAGCGAGATCAGTACACACGCAATTTAATATGATGGATTTTCCACCTTTGCAAGCAAAGCCTGTACAAGGTAATACGAATGTAACTCCAAGCCCCACGAGTAATGGTCATGTAAGAGTTTCCAGGTTTAATACATCATAGAATAAAGCATGTAATGTGGTGATAATCAAGGAGGAAATTCCTTTGATCACCACACTCAAGTTTTATAACCTCGTTAATTTCAACCAAAGGAGATGCACTAGAATAACTAACTCTGTGATTGACTCGGCAAAATGGTATTGGGATAATTCGATTGTTATTTATGTGGTTGGTTCTCACCTGTTTTATCATTTCTTTAGTGCCTATATCCTAGAAGCCTACATGTGAATTTTATATTCACACCGAAACAATGGGTTTTAAGTTATAAAATTTGACAGTAAGGAAGACTATGAGAGAATATTGGAAGGAGATCCATATTTTACGATAGATGACTCATGACGATGAAAAGATGGTTACCGAATAGGAGCTAACTAAGGAAATATAAAAAACTATCCCAATCTGGGAGCACTTCGTGGAGTTAAAAGCTAGATTTCTGGTAGGAAGAGGGCATCAGTAGAGTTGCCTTTCTTCTAGAAAGCCCTATTAAGATGGACAAATTCACAAATGACTAAAATATCATTTGCATGAGTTTGATAGAAATTGGCAAATGTTTTAAATTTCCAGGTGAAATCCTCATAGTAACGAGAGTAACGAATTATTTTTGCAACCGGTTGAGTATGAATGGAGACTCAATGTCTGTCAAAATTGTTACTGTTTTGGACACTTGCTTAAATACTACGTTTTTGGAAAAGTCTGGGTTCCCAAAAGGAACTTTGGTCAGAACAATGCAACTGATATGGACACGGGCAGCCCACAAAAAAAATGTGAGGCAGGGGATAAAAGAAACAATCAGAACACTATTTAAGGACATTTCAAATCAGGAAAGCAAGCCCCTGATTGGAATGCATGTGCTCACAAGCAAACTCGATTTAGTACGATGGATAATGTTCCATAGCAGACGACTTGCAATACAATAATAGAAAATCCAACACTCAATAAAGAAACATATAATAACAACAATGGAAAAGATCTGACATGTATGCAAGCACAATCTGATTATAAATTGACGCAAACTGCATGGTCCAGTACTCAATCTAAAGTCGGTTCCATCCCATGCAGCACTAATAAGGCTATAAGTCTTTAATGTTCACAAACTCTATTAAGAAGTGCATAATATGTCGAATGTAGAGTTACCACAAAAGCAACAAAAATCAACTAATAGGCAGACAAAAAAAGTCCCGCTTCAGATTCCATGAACCAAAGCAGTTCAAAAACGCAACAAGAAACTATCATATAAGTATACTCTGAATCCCCATGATCCACTCTGTCCAACCTGATAAAACTTTTAAAATTTGATACCTGGATTTGAAGACAAAGGAGGAGCGAAACCCCCGAATTCGAAGAAAAAGAAGGAGTGAAACCTTATAGTTGAAATCATCGAATGATGATTTGAAGTAGGAAGAAGAAGGAAGGCCGAACCAGATTTGATGAAGGAGAATTCGTTTGGTAAAATTGAAGATGAGATTTGGAGCGGTGAAAAACAAAGAGAAGTCTCGTTTGGTAAAATGGATGAGCTAATGAAAACTACCGAATGAGTTGTTTCGTTTGATGATTTGATGAACGAGATATTTCGTTCGGTGTATTTTGATGTCGATCCAACTTTTTCGCTCAACATTTTGCCGAGCCAAACCAGATGCATGCCGAACCAAACCTTAAGGCTGCTATATAGCAGCTACACCTCCTCATTTCTTCACTCTGTAAATAGAGTAGCTTCTTGACCACAATGGCAGTTGAAAGTGAGAGATAATTTCAGCGAATTTCAGAGTCATCGTAGAGTGCTGAAACTTTGTAGAATTTTGTCTGTATTATAAATTCTTCTTATGTATAGCCTCCAAAAGTGAATCAATCTTGTAGCTCTAATTTTTCAGTGATTACTAAAATCTCATCGTCCTAAGTGGACGCACACTGCCTAGCGGCAGTGGAACCACTATATAAATATCGGTGTCATTTATTTCTTGCATTGCATAGATCTGCGACTGTCTGTTCTGGTGTTCATCTTTTGTTTGTTCCGACTCACTGCAATCACGATCTAGTTGTTTTCCGCTGCGTTGGGTTTTTTATTCCCTTTGATTGATCATCTGAAGGGATTTTCCTCCAGCAGTTTGGTATCAAAGTTGTGAGGCTGATTGAGGAGTGTTAGATGCTATGGCAGGAGATGAAGCTACTCCAGTTGTCATAAGACCCTATACTAGAGGGATATATATCATATCAAGATCATAGTTGACAATTGAGAAATGGAATGGGGATAAAGGCTTCGAAAAGTGGCAATGGATGTTCAAATGAGGAATGAAGTCCATCTAGTAGTGTTTGCCCCTAAGAAGTTGGCGACTGACATCTCAGTCGCGGAAAGAAAGGAGATGGAGAAATGGGCGTTTACTACTTTATAGCTAGCTATGAGAGAGAATGTTATCTCAGGGATTAGCAGTAAGACCACTGCTAGGGGCATTTGGACCAAGTTGGAGAATCTCTACTTGAAGAAATCTCCGACTAACCGTCTGATACTGCTGATGACATTTTTCACCATGCGGATGAGAGAAGGTACTTCAGTGAAGGAACATCTTAATTTCTTTAATGATCTCGTGATGAATATGAAGACTGTTGACTTGAAGATGGATGAGGGGAAAATGACAATGATTTTTTGTGTTCTCTTTCGGAGCAATATACAGGTTTCGCTAACAGGTTTATCTTCGCTAGATATACATTGACAGTGGAAAATATGAAGCCGGACCTTCTGTTTGAGGGCTTGAGAGATCAGATGATGGAGATAAGTGAAGGAAGTAGAGGTAGAAGTAGTAGCCATGACCTGTTTTTTGAAAGAGGTAAAGAAGACAAGAAGAATTGGCACTCTAGAGGGCGTTTCAAATCTAGGAAGTCCGGTAATGGAAGAAGAGGAAAGTATGAGGACATAAAGTGCTTTATCCACAAGAAACCTGGTCATTGGAGAAAGAATTGTCTAGATTTGAAGAAGTGAGAAGACGGATCTTCATCATTTGCAGTGGAGAAGTCTATATCTGATGATGTATTGTCTGCAGCAGTATCGGATGTCTCAAACCATTGTGTGCTGGACTCGGGGGCGTCCTTCCATATGACGCCTAATAAGGATACTTCAGTTCTTTCGTTGGATGAGAGGGAAGCTCTGTTCTTATGGGTAATGATCCTAGCTGTAGAGAAATTAATGATGGTACAGTGAGGATCAGGATGTTTGACGGATACGCACTTTGACAGATGTCCGGTATGTTCCAGGTCTTTGGAAGTCCTTAATTTCTTTAGGATAATTGACATCTTTGGGATGCAAGGTAATTATCAGAAGGGTAGTCTTAAGGTTTCGAGTGATGCACTAGTTCTTATGAAAGGAGATGTGTTTTGAAATCTGTATTTGCTGAAACGAACGATAGTTCTTGGAGTGTCATGTATTGAAGTAGATAGTTCTCGTGCATTGGATGCCATAAAGTTTTGGAATCTCACGTTGGGTCATATTTTAGAGAAGGGCTTAGAGTTTCTTCGAGTATAGAAGACGATCAAAGGAGAAAGCTTCGACAAGATGAACTTTTTCCAAAAGTGTGTGTTGGGCAAGCAAACTAAAGTTTCTTTTGGAGTTGTACTCCACAGATCGAGGCGAGTACTTGAGTACGTGCATACAAATGTTTGGGGACTGGTTGCTACTCCTTCTCTTGGAGGAGCAAAGTATTTTATCTCTTTCATTGATGACTTTTCTTGGAAAGTATGAGTATGTGATGAAGGCCAAATCAGAGAGTTTTAAGAAGTTCAAAGACTAGAAAGCGCTTGTTGAGAACCAATCTGGTTCTAGGTTGAAGGTGCTACGATTTGATAATGGCGGTGAATTTGTCTCTAGGGAGTTCCTCGACTTTTGTAGACAGCATGGCATCCAGAGACATTCCACTACATCCGACGATCCGTAATCCAATAGGGTTGCAGAAAGGATGAACATGACTCTACTGGAGAAGGATCGTTGCTTGAGATTAACGGAGCGCTTGTCTAGAGGCTTTTGGGCTAAGGCATTATCAAATGCGGTGCATATCATAAATCGAATTCCATGATCAGAATGTGAAGATTGCAGAGGAGAAGTGGAGATGTAAAGCAGTGTATCTTAGTTACTTTCGAATTTTTGGTTGTCCTGTGTACGTTCACCATACAGGAAATGATAAGTTGGCGGCTAGAGCATAAAAGGGCATACTAATGGGATACACCGATGGTATCAAAGGGTATCGAATTTGGAACCCTGTTGATTGGAAGATTGTTCATTGCAGACATGTTACTTTTAATGAGTCTGCTATGTTCAATCCAAAGGAGAAGCTACCTACCACATCAGAAGATTCTGATTGGCCTAAGAAGATGGAAGAAGTTCCCATGTTCCAGCCATGGAGTAGAGTTGTCGTTGATGTTGTCGAGGAAAACGCAGTTGATGAAACATCATAGGATAGTCCACAGGTAACTTCTAGTAGTGTTGGTGATGTGCAAGAATATAGAGGAAGTTCTGTTCAAGTTGGAGTTGGAAGGAGTTTAGACGACGCAGTACCTACCCCGGTCAGTCGTAGGACTATTAGGCCGCCCGATAGGTACGGTGATGGGCAGTTTGCGAACCTTAGCCTTGGTGATCTGTTTGACTATGCCTTACATGTGATTCTTGAGGAGCCGCTTGACTTTGATGAAGCTTTGAAGTCATGTGACAGATCGAAGTGGATGTGCACTATAGAAGAGGAGTTAGAGTCGTTGAAGAGGAACAAGACTTGAGTTTGATACCACCTCCTCAAGAAAGCCGAGCCATAAGTTGTAACTTGGTGTTCAAGGTGAAGGATGATAGGAAATACAAGGCTAGACTAGTCGGTAAAGGGTTTTCAAAAAGAAAGGGATTGGATATGATGATATATTCTCTCTAGTAGTGAGGCATATGTCCATCCGTATTTTGCTCACTATCGTCGCAGCTCATGACTTGGAGCTAGAGCAACTGGACGTGAAAACCGCTTTCTTGCACGGAGACTTGGATGAGACCATCTACATGATGCAGCCAGAAGGATTTGTTTTAGAAGGAAAGGAAAATTTGTTTTGCAAACTGAAAAGTCTTTGTGTGCACTTAAGCAGTCGCCTAGACAATGGTACAAGAGGTTTGACTCTTTTATGCTTTCATTTGGTTTTGATCATAGCATCAAAGACACTTGTATGTACTTTAAGCATTTAAAGAATGGTAGATGGGTGAAACTACTCTTGTACATGGATGATGTGTTGATTGCTTCCAAGGATAAGGCTGAAATCGACAGTTTAAACTGAAAGCTAAAAGCGGAATTCGAAATGAAAGACCTTAGAGAAGCAAAGAAAATTTTGGGTATGGAAATCCAAAGGGATAGAAAACTACGACTTTTGACCCTTACTCAAAAGAAGTACATTCGAAAGGTGCTCGCTCGGTTTAGCATGGAAGGGGAAAAGACAATCGGCACATCCATGCCTTTGCACATACAGCTTTCTAGTAAAGGCTCTCCGACCTCGGAAAAGGACAAGGCTTATATGATGAAGATCCCATACGCAAGTGCAGTTGGCAGCTTGATGTATGCCATGGTATGCACTAGGTCTGACATTGCACAGGTCGTTGGATTGGCAAGTAGATTCATGGAGAATCCAGGAAAAATGCATTGGGAAGCAGTAAAGTGTATCTTTAGATACCTTAGAGGAACTCCAAACCATGGACTTACCTTTGGCGGCAGAGGAAGATATTTCAGCTTGGTTGGATTTTGCGATTCCGACTATGTCGGTGATAGAGATTGAAGGAAGTCAACCTTCAGATATGTGTTCACCATCGGTGGGACAATGATCAGTTAGAGAGCGAGATTGCAGACGATTATGACTTTGTTTACTATAGAGGCAAAGCTCATAGCTGCGGTTGAAGCAACTAAGGAGGCGCTTTATTTAAGACAATTGTTGTGTGATTTGGGCTTTAGATATGAAGGCGCGGATGTGTAATGTGACAGTTAGAGTGCAATTCACTTAGCTGAAAATCTAGCATTCTACTCGAGAATAAAGCATATTGAGGTGAAAGAGACGTTCCTTGTCTCGATGAGTGAAGAGAAGCTAGTTCGTCTTCAGAAAGTTTACACAAAGGAGAATGCAGCAGACATGTTTACCAAGTCGTTGCCTGTTCCTAAGTTCGAGCATTGCTCGAACTTGATTCACTTAATGAAGTGCTAGGTGGCATGGGGGGAGAGTTGAGATGGTTCATGGAGACATTTTTTTTATGGTGGAGATTGATAGATTCTACGCAGACTAGTACTTCAAAAACTTTGTTGATGGGCAGTGGCCTTGACGGAGTTCATTGACGGAGTGCAATGGGTGATGACATTGCCAAAGCTCATTGGGTAAGTATCCACTGCTTGGAGCATGAAGGTGTAGATGAAGTTGGAAGACTTGTATGGAATTCAGTATCAAGGTGGAGATTGTTAAAATTTGATCCCTGAATTTGAAGAAAAAGGAGGAGCAAAATCCCCTAAATTCAAAGAAAAAGAAGGAGAGAAACCCTAGAGTTAAAATCACCGAACGATGATTTGAAGCAGGAAGAAGAAGGAAGGCCGAACCAGACTTGATGAAGGGGAGTTCGTCCGGTAAAATTGAAGATGAGATTTGGAGAGGTCAAAAATAGAGAGAAGTCTCATTCGATAAAATGGAGGAGCGAAAGAAAATTGCCAAATGGGTTGTTTCCTTCGGTGATTTGCCGAACAAGATGTTTGGTGCGGTGATTTGCCGAAAGAAATATTTCGTTCGGTGTCTTGCCGAACGAAAGATTTCGTTCGGTGTTTTACCGAACGAAATTTTTCGTTCGATGTTTTGATATCGTTCCAACTTTTTCGCTCGATGTTTTGTCGAACCAAACCAGATGCATGCCAAACCAAATCCTGAGGCTGCTATATAGCAGCTACCTCTCCTCATTTCTTCACTCTATAAATAGAGAAGCTTCTAGACAACAATGACAGCCAAAATTTAAAGCTAATTTTATCCAATTTTAGAGCTATTATAGAGAGCTGAAACTCTGCAGAATTTTGTCTACATTATAAATTCATTTTAAGTATAGCCTCCAAAAGTGAATCAATCTTGTAACTCTAATCTTTCAGTGATTAATAAAATCTCCTCTTTCGAAGTGGACATACACTGCCTAGCGGTAGTGGAACCACTGGTGTTATTTATTTTCTTGCATTGCATAGATCTGTGACTGTTTGTTCTAGTGTTCATCTTTTGTTTGTTCCATCTAACTACAATCACGATGCAGTTGTTTTCCATTGGGTTGGGTTTTTTATTCACTTAGATTGATCATCTGAAGGGATTTTCCCCCAACAAAAATAATTATGGTTAATTCAAAAGGAAAGCTGATAGCGCCAGTTGAAGATGCTAAACAAGATGATGAGGTCGTACTAGTTGAAGAATCCAATATAGAGACAATCATTGATGACTGTGACATCTCAGAGGCAAACCCAGCCCTCCCTCCCTCGGAAGCAAATCCATCTGTTAGCACACACCAAACAATAGTTACTTATATTCAAATTGAAAATGCTCAAATCCTAACAAAGGTTAATCGTGTTAAAAATAGACTAACAAAGAAAAGTAAGACTGAAGTACCTAAATCAGATTCTACTTCAACTGTTGGTATGGCGGCGATTAACAATCCTCTATGGGTGAGTTACACTTCAAATTAAAAGCGCAATCAAAGGCTTAAGAAGACAAAGACGAGCTCCACAACTCTAGGCAGATCTAATGCCAGGAGTAAGTCAGGTTTTTAATTGTCTTTTGTATTTGGAATGTGCAGGGATTAAACTCCCCTATAAGAAAACAAGATGTGAAACAACATATTAACATACACAACTGTAATCATGGGTATCTTAGAGCATAAATTGAATGAAGCAAATATTAATAAGTTTTGCAAGTCGATTAGTTCTGGCTGGAGAGTAATACATAATAATGAAGAGGACGCTAGAAGTCGTATAATGGTGTTGTAGGACTCCCTATACCGGTCTTTTAATTTAATTAATAAATCTGACCAATATATGTCCTATATACTTAAAAACAAGGGGGTTTTAAGTAAAGGTTTCTTTTAGGGGGAATTAATTTAAAGACAAAGATTTGTATATTTTTTGACTCAAGGACACGACCTCAATATTTTTACCACAAGGACAAACATTCTTATAAAAATTATTCATGATGACAAACATCAAACAATTTCCAAAATTATTCATAAGGACAACAAACTGCTACCGAGCTAAAACTGATTCCTAAAAACTGCTACCGATAACTACAAACTGATACCTAAAAACTGCTATCAGTAACTAAAAACTGATACCTACAGAAAGTTGTCCTTCAGGATAAAATATTGAAGGTCTGTCCTTGAGCCTAAAAAGCTGTGAAATTTTGTCCTTGACAATAATTTTCTGTTTCTTTTATTTGTGTAAGACATCTCGACTCAGAAAGAACGATCTTATTGGACTACATTTCTGATTTGGCAACTGAAATCTTCTCACCTTGGTTAGTGATGTGAGACTTCAATTGTACTCTTAATAATAGGGACAGAATTTCAACAACTAACCTATTAAACTCTGACGAAAACTTTCAAAACAGTATAAGGTCTGTCGAATTATTTGAACTTGAATACCTGTCGAAACTATTATACTTGGAGAGGAGGGCCTAACTTTATGTGGCATGGTAGACATGACAGAGTATTTGGAAAAATAGAATTCAACAGATGCCTACAATTTCAAACCACTCTTCAAGTGACCGTGCTCCTCTTTTAATTCAATTCTTAAAAAAAACTATCATGGAGGAGAACAATCCTTTTAAATATAATAATTCGGGCAACTGAACCTAGTTATCAGCAAGTAGTTGAAAATGGCCTCCAAATTAATTATAGATGTAATCCAGCATCTAATTTCCTCCAAAAACCAAAACGAGTAAAAGCTAAGGTCCATTTGGTTTCATTTTGTATTTTGAGTTTTGTGTTTTAAACTTGAAATAAGAAATAATAAGAAAGGAGAGAAGAAGATTTATAATTCTTAGCCATTGCGACGACCAATGGACAACGGAGGAGTTGAATAGTTCTTCATGCTTATGCTATCTCTCAAAACACGAAAAAAAAAAAATGTTTTCTATTTTACATATCAATATCAATTTCTTTTTTTAAAATTGTCTGTTTTTCCACAATACATATAACGAACGCGTTTTGTATGGACGAAAACACAAAGTTAAAAACGACAAGCCAAATTAGGCCTACTTAAGGAGTGGAAAAAGGAAAGTACAAGCACTAGGATAGTCTGTGACAGTCTTAGAGAAATTAATAATGTCTTGTACTTGCAACTCATTGCTAACCCTTTAGATGAAGAGCTAGTCGATAGATACAAACATAACACACAGATATTACATTTGTTGATGCATGCAGAAGAAATAGAAAATAAGCAAAAAGCAAAAACAAATTGGCTAAGACAAAGGGACCAACCCACAAAATTCTTTTGTGTGACGATGACAGCTAAAAAGAATAGATTACAAATTCATAGCCTAGTCAATGAATAGGGACTGCCAGTAGCAGATCCCCATCAATTAAAGGACAAAGAAATTAATTTCTTCAATAAGCTATAAATTTTGAGAATAACCAGCGTCGCTTTAAAGAATTAATTTGCAAAATGGTTCTGACAAAAAGTACTAAATCTGATCTTGCTCGACCAATCGACATTGAAGAGCTGATGAGGTCGACATTTCAGATAGACGACAACAACAGCCCAGGACTAGATGGACTTTTACAAACAAATTTACAGAACATTACTGAGAGCAAATTAAGGAGAAAGTCCTACAGGCCATGAACCATGCTTTAAGAAAGGGAAAATTCACTAAGGAAATGAACCACACATTCATTACCTTAGTCCTGAAAACTCAACATGTATACAATATCAATGATTACAGGCCTATATACTGTTGTAATGTCTTATACAAAAGTTTAGCAAATATTATTTGCAACAGGATGAAGAGCCTTATGAACTAACTTATTTTCATGAACTAAAATGATTTTATCCCTGGCCTGAATATATCAGAAGTTTCCATATAAGCTTACGAGATGACGAGACGTCTTAATAGTAAAGCATGTCAGATTATGTGCATTAAATGGACCTTCACAAAGCATATGACAAAGTAAATAGAGAGTCTATTATGCATGTCACGGCTAGTATGCCCCCCAGTTCTTGTCCCTCGTTTATTGGCGCATCTCTACACCCACCTTCTCTATCATTGTTAATGGCACTCCTCAGGGGTATGTGTATAGTAACATAGGTCTCAAACAAGGACATCCACTATCTCCTTATCTATTTGCTAAAATGGACATCGATCACTTATTAGAGAACATCATCCCAGTTTACAAGATAAACCCAGTGATTAACCACTTAATTTATGCTGATGATCCACTACTATTCTCTAAAGCCAATGTAAAGAGTGCAAAGGCAATCAAACATGCATTCTCAGTTTTAGACAACAGTGCATGCCTTTCATTTAATAATAATAAACAAAGCTATTTTTTAGGAATGGTGCTAGTAATAAGTCTATGTAGTGATGGAACTACAAAGTGCTAACCTTCTAATCAAATATTTAGGAGTCCACTTGTCTGCCAACAGGTTAAAAAGTTTAGATTTTGGTGAACCGTTGGATGAAATTAATAACAGGTCAGATGGGTGGAGCAGTGAGTATTTAACTACAAGTGGAAGATTAGAGCTTATTAAAACAGTTATATATCCAATTGCTCAATGCTAGATGCAAATATGCCAAATCCCTAAATATTTTATTGATAAAATTAATTAGTTGTGTGCTACTTTTCTCTGGCAAGGCAAACAAAACAAAGTCAGCTGGTGTACAATTTGCAAGCCTAAAAGTAAAGAGGGTTTAGGATTAAGAATCAAGCAATAAAACTACTATGGAGATTTGTATCAACCCAGTTTCTAGGTGTAATAAATTAATTAATTAATTGATATGGATTTTTTTAGAATTAAAAATGAATAATTTGAATTTATTTAAGAATACGGAAAATGTATAATAAGGTAATTAATAATGAAATTAAGTAGTTTTAAGTGTGGATATTAAATATTTAAATTTAAATATGGAAATGTATTTAATTATTTGAAATAAAATGTTGAACCAAATTTGAGATTTATTTTGATGATAATAAGTATCAAATTAATGTATATATTTAAATAAAATGGTTAAATCAAGTATATAAATTATATGAAATAAGTTTTATGGAATAAATTAGTAATATGATGTGGTTAGAAATAATTTAAGTTGGGTATAAATTGGTTTCATTGTTGGGCATTGAGTTGATTTTGTTTCATAAACTAAAGAATGGAAGAAGAGAAAGAAACTGTAGAAAATAAACAAAGCCCAAGACCCACTTGCATTATGAATTCTTCATTTCTAGATAAATCATTTTCTATATTCTTCTTCGCTAAATATAAATATCACTTAAAACGTAAATAGGAGGGAGGAATGTTGGAAAATCGATTTCATCCATTAACAGTTCCTCTTTAATACATAAAATTAAAATTTAGATATAAATCTATAAATTGCCAAATTCAACTATCTTAACATCCACATACACTCGCTCTTGAAAAGGGCATTGGATTTTGTCGAACCGTTAGAAGCCTGAGTGCAAGCGTTCAAAGAGAGAGGAAGATGGTGAGAGAGTTGACGATGTAATTGTTGGTTAATTGAGTCGATTATTCAAGAATGATTAAGATGATAACTGTTGTACTTCTGACTTCAAGGATCTACTATGTAGATTCTTTTTGACAATAATTCAACCCTATAGGTACAAATGGGTTTTCGAACTATCGACTTCAGGATTCGGTGAAGCCTTGAAACAGCGTAATCGGATTTAAAATTTGTGCGACTCTGAACCGACCAAGAACACTCAAATTTGATCTTTGACGATGCAATTTAGCAGAGAATAGAATGAAGAAGAAGAAAAGAATTGATCTGCAATGTTTCTGCATTTGCCACACCTTACAGGCGTCGCAAACTATGGTGATAATGCAGTGTTCTGCAACACTTTCTGGGTGTCGTAGATCCGGAGAAAGAAGAAGAATGTACAAAGAAAAGAGATTGTTCTTCTGTGATGGTTCTTGGACGTCACTATTTATGGCAATGAGGAAGTGTCTATTCGTCAACCGTCGCATCCTTTCCAACAGTTCGAAACCGTTACAAACGACCGTATTTATTTGTAACAGATTAAAACTGTTACTAAATGGTTGCATCCCTTCATTCAAATGACCCGCCAAAAAATATCCATTCAAATTTTGGATCCGGCCTGTTAACAAAAATTAATTCGTTAATCCCGAACCTGGGCCGACCCGGACGGACAATGGCGGCGGCGCGCGTGGAGGTGATGCATAATTTCCCTCCTCACATCAAAGCAAAGCTTTGGGTGCCCAAAGGGCCCAACCTTCCTTAGAGAAATCCATATATAAATCAATATATTCTCTTAATTTCCTAGATGTGGGACTATTCATCCCCTCTTCTTCCTTCTTCTTCCCTCTTCAAAAACAAACCCAAGCCCAAGTCTAATTTTCAACAATTTCTCCCCATTTTCAAAATGAGTAAATTAAATAGCTTCTTTCCAGAATATTGAATATCTGGAAATCATAGCCTTAGAATAAATTTTGGGGTCATCATCGACGTTCATGACATATCTAGTCACATTAAGGACTTCGTCCTTACTGCCTTCTATAAGATATGTAATGAAGTCAGTACCATAGTCCTTCTCTATTCTTACTTTTTTTACTTCTCCTTTGTTCAGTAATATTATCCGATACTGAAACTTTCTTGTTGTTTTGAGCAGGAGCATAGTCATCATCATTGATATTATCAATCATATTAGGTTCTGGCCTAGATGATCTCAATGGAATCTCAACAGTTTGATTTTCAAAGAATTCTACATCTACGGATTCTATAACTTCTAAGGTGAAAAGAATTAAGAATCTATAAGTTATACTATTAAGTGAATATCCGATGAAAACACATTTAAATGCCCTATTTCCTAACTTTAGTCGTTTAGGGTCTGGTTTTCTAACATATTCTAAACAACCCCGAACTTTAAGTCTTGTAAGATTAGGTTTCCTATTAAACCATAATTCATAAGGAAACACTATTCTTTTTAAGTATCACTCTATTTAAGATATAACATGCGGATAGCATAGCATCACCCCATAGGTTATTTGGTAAGTTTGGACTTATGAGCACAACATTAACCATTTCTAATAAAGTTCTATTTTTTCTTTCAACAACACCATTTTGTTGTGGTGTATATGGGGCAATGCATTGGTGAACTAAGCCGCGTTGTTTACAAAATAAGGTGAATTCATTTTAGAAATATTCACCACCTCGATCTAAATGTAATATTTTTTAACTCCTAATTGTGTTTCGACCTCTGCTTTGTAAATTTTAAAATTATCAAATGCCTCATCTTTAGTTTCATTAGATACACATATGCATATCTAGTATAATCATTAATAAATGTTATATAGTATTGGTTACCACCATAGGTGGTATGATTTTTTAAATCATCCACATCACTATATACTAAATCAGGTAAGCCAGTTTTCCTTTCTACAGATTTAAAGGATTTTTGATGTATTTTTGCTTGAACACATATTTCACATTTAGACATAGCATTGAAATCACAATCAGAATTAATCTAATTTATGCATGTTTTTAAGGAAATTATAATTAACATGTCCTAGTCTACCATGCCATAAACTAACAGATTCAACAAATTAAGTTGAAGATTTCTTTATTAGATTCTACTTAACCATGTTGTTACAAGAGTATCCCTGTCCAATGAATTTTCCATTCTTGGACAACACTAACTTATCAGACTCATACACCATTTTGAATCCTCCTTTGTTAAGAAGGTATCCAGAGACCAATTTCTTACACATATCAGGAATATAAAATACATTAACTGATGTAAGAACTTTTTCAAAACTAAATGTAAGTTCTATGGTGCCTCTTTCCAAAACTTTGCTTGGAACCTTATTTGCTCCAGTAATCTTGTCGTCTTCTCCATTATTTTCTTCGTAAGTCTTAGATAGATTACGGTCTTTGCAACTGTGAAAGGTTGCTCCAGTATCAAACCACCAATCATTATCAGTTTTGCTAACGAAGTTCGCCTCTTGCACTACAGCCACAGGCGAGCCTTCGACCACATTCACTTTTTGTTGTTTCTTCCACTGACAGCAGTCTCGGGCATAGTGGTCGGGCTTGTTACAGTAGTAACAAGCACCTTTCTTTTTATTATTGGAATTTTTTTTCTTAGACTATGTCTCATTCATAGGCTTTAGTTTGTTAGTAATTTGAACATTATTTGCCTTAGAATGGGACTCAGTTTGTAGATTATCATCTAGTTCGCATTTACGAGAGTCCTCTTCAATATGAAAATGACACTGTAAACCGTCTAAATCATAATCCATCTCCGCATGCTTTATTTTTTTCTTATAATCATTCCAAGAATTAGGAAGTCTTGAAATTATAACTCCAACAACAAAAGATTCAGGGAGATTTATTTCAGCATCTTTAAGTTGATTCATTAACAGTGGAATTTTGCTTACTTGTCCAAACTATAGACTTATTTTCAACCATTTTGAAATCTATAAAATTGCAAATAAGGAATTTTTTGTTACTTGCCTCGAATATGCGGTATTTGCTTTCTAGTGCAGCCCAGAGTGCCTTTGCAGTTTCCAAAGTTCTATGTGTGTTGTAGACAGGAGTAAATAATGCATTCAGAATGTGCCCTCTACATAGAAAATCATCCTCTTTGCGCTTTGCACATTTTGCTTTTAATTCGTCAGTATCTTTATCATTTCCTCTGGTATTTCCTCCACGTTATCTTCAAGAATATAGAACAATTTGACCATGATAAAAAAAATTCATTGTCACTTGCCAATAAGTGAAGTTTTCATCATCAAATCTCTACAATCACATTAAATGTTGATTCATAACTTGAAGAGCATTGAGATTGATTGAACTCGAACCGTCCATGGTTGAGATATTGTCTAAAAATTGTTGGATATTTATATCGATGATTTGAGAATGATTAAGATGATAACTGATGTACTTCTGACTTCAAGGATCTACTACATAGATTCTTTTAGACAATAGTTCAACCCAACATGTACAAACGGGTTATCGAACTATCAACTTCAGGATTCAATGAAGCACTGAAACAGCGTAATCGGATTCAAAACTTGTACGATTTTGAACCGACCAAGAACACTCAAATTTGATCTCTGACATTGCAATTTAGTAGAGAAAAGAATGAAGAAGAAGAAGAGAATTGATTAGCAACGTTTCTGTTTTTGCCACACCTTACAGGCGTCACAAACTGTGGTGATAATGCGGTGTTCTACAACACTTTCTAGACATTGTAGATCTGGAGAAAGTAGAAGAAGGTACAAAGAAAAGAGATTGTTCTTTTATGATGGTCCCTAGACGTCAATATTTATAGTTGAAGTGTCTATTCGTCAAGTGTGTATCCTTTCCAACAGTCTGAAACCGTTACAAATGGTCGCATCTATTCGTAACAGTTTAAACTATCACCAAACGGTTGCATCCCTTCATTAAATTGACCGGCCAAAAAATATCCATTCAAATTCTGGATCCAGCCTGTCAACAAAAATTAATTCATTAAGCCCAAAACCGACCCGGCCTGGCTCGGACGGACGGCGGCGGAGACGCGCGTGGTGGTGATGCATAACTTCCCTACTCAAATCAAAGCAAAGCTTTGGGTGCCCAAAAGGCCCAAGCTTCCTTAGAGAAATCCACATATAAATTAATATATTCTCTTAATTTCCTATATGTGGGACTATTCATCCCCTCTTCTTCCTTCTTCTTTCCTCTTCAAAAACAAAACCCAAATCCAAAACTAATTTTGAAAATTTCCAACAATTTCCCCCTATTTTCAAAATAAGTAAAATAAATAAAATAGACAGCTGCATCACTAGAGTGACTACCTACATACCCAAGTGGGATCAAGCCAATGTAGTTCCAAGATAAAGTTTTGCATCATCGTGAAAACCAATACATAAATGATTGGTATCTTTTGGATTTGAATCTTCACTTAGTGTAAACTATTCAAAGTTCTATCGAGGTCTATAGTGAATGTATTTTGAACCAAGTAACACTATTGATAGTACCAGAATAGTCACACATACTGATTTCCGTATATAGAGTGTTATATATGCTCTAAATCCTGAGTTCATGAGTCTACTTTAGAAAGCGGTCTTACTTTCTTAGGAAATGACCTGATTTCCATACTCATATACGTAAGTCTCTTAAGATGTTTCTACGATACACCTTTTTTGAGGTAACTAGACTTATTAAGGATATATTATCCATCACTTGTTCTTGCACAATACAACACTAAGTATTATGGGCTTATTGATTTAGTGTTCCATAATCATTCTCTTAACTTGTTCGTACCCATTGAACTTTGTTTATCCTTTTCAAAACATAAATTAGGTTTCTGTTAAGAATGATCAACCTTCATTCACAAACCTTAGTCCCATTTACTTTGATTTTATAGAAACCATTACCTTTGGAAGACTCTTTGTGAGTGGGTCAGCCAAGTTTTTCTTTGTTTCTATGTAATCAATAGTTATTAGTCCACTTTTGAGTATCTGTCTTATCATTTGATGTCTTAAACTCACATGTCTTGACTTTCCATTATATGTCTTATTAGAGACATTGTATATTGTAGCTTGATTATCACAGTTAATAAAGACTGCTGGAGATGGCTTCTTCCATAATGAGATTTGTATTAATAATTTCCTTAGCCATTCCACTTCCTTATAAACATCTGCTGATGCAATCAACTCTGACAACATGGTTGAGTCTGATATACATGTCTATTTCTTGGAAATCCAAGACACAATAGCACCTCCTAATCT
Organism: Allium cepa; assembly: GCA_030765085.1. NCBI lineage: Eukaryota > Viridiplantae > Streptophyta > Magnoliopsida > Asparagales > Amaryllidaceae > Allium > Allium cepa. The sequence continues at coordinate 87,273,227 of CM060930.1, read as the reverse complement.
AAAGATCCATCCAGTCGTAGACTTAGATTTTGACTCTACATTGTTCCCGGTTGCATCACAATATCCTTCTATTACAGCAGGATATCCTTTATAAGATAAACCATGGGCAACGGTTATTTTCAAATAAGCTAAAAATCTGGAAATATCTTTCCAATGTTCGAAATCTGGATTACTCGTAAATCGGCATAACATACTTATAGCATGTGTTATGTCTGGTCTAGTGCAATGTATAGCATACATAATGTTGGGCGCGTTTCCACCCTTCACCGGTCCAAGTTCACCGAACCATCCGGTCCACTGAACCACCTCATCACCGGTCCAAAACCCACCGTCACCGGTCCAAAGCCTCTCAATCCAACACCGATCCGGTCCCATGACCGAACCAACCTACTGCCGGTCCAAACTCCAAATCACGCTCCTACCACCGGACCAACCTCCACCGGTCCAAATCCACTTCCCTGCTACTATCGGACCAGCTCGTCTCCAAGTCCTAGCCGGACCAACCACTACCGAGCCAAACAACCTCCATCGACTACCGGACCAAAGCATGGCCGGACCAAGCCCCATCCATTCACCACCAAACCAAGCTCTACTGGACCACAATACTACCGGACCAAGGCATTCCGGACCAACTTTGCCGGGCCAGATTGCAACAGCCCAGGCCCGTCAGCAGCTATATACATCCAAGACCCCTGCCCCCAACCTCACTCTATAAATAGAGGGGCAGGGGTACAACAATGACAGACAAGTTTGAGAGCTCAAGCACGGATAGAACTTTCAAACAACTTTCAGTTACTTGTAATCAAAGCTTTGTACTTGTAATCTGAATAGAAAAGGAGAATAACATATAAAGTGGACGTAGGCACGTTCTGACCGAACCACTATAAATCTGTGTGTCTTTTACAGTTTAGTCCCTGCTTTTTATATATTTGCGTAAATCACCCAAATCACTAGAAACAACATAAAATCAACTAATTCATACGACTTGGAGGTGTTTGCCCATTTTTTGTGCAAACATTTTTGGTGCTTTCATTGAGAGCAGGAGCTCGAAGCTTCAACTTCTCCCACTCAACCCTTTTCCTATCAACATGGATCATTGCTTGGAAAAACATGCCTCCCGGACGGAAGAATGATGCTAACAAAGGAAAGAACATTGCAACTGGCAGTATCCCAGATCCAGTAGTCAGAAATCAAGACAATCGTCCGGTTCCAACAGCAAACGAAAATCAGGCAAATCCGACAGCCCCAGCCACGGAACAACTAATTACAAGGACGGATCTAGACAGGATTGTGGCTGAAGTAACTAACCACTTCGCATCTCAACAAAAAGCCTTGGTGGACCAACTCATGTCACGCTTAAGAGATGCTGAAGAATCCAACCGCAACACTGAATCATAGGGTGAGTCCCGGTCTGGAGGATCTGGGAGACAACAAAGGTCTTTCTTCTTCGAAGAAGCTAACAACAGAAACAACTACGGTAGGAGCCAAGCCCGGACTCAGCCCGAATTCCAACCCAAGGAAACGCTTAGAACTGAACCCAACGGGGGAGGTACCAGGCAAGGGTCGAATGTAGCTGAGCCCGCCATGCTACCTAACCACGGAAACACCAAGGAACGGGGCCGGCTGGAGTCCAGCCCGAAGTTGGACCCGAGGAAGTGCTGAGAAGAGAACCCAGCAGGGAAAGATCAAGGCAAGGGCCAACTGTGGCTGACCCCAGCATGCCCCCGGAAGACCAGAGGCAGCCATTGGAGAATGTCAGGAGTGATAGACGATACCATCCTTACAGGTCGTCCGGACAGAATCAATCCCACGGGGAAGAACCAAACTCATTTCTATCCGCTCTAAGTTCTGATGAAAGGATGGCGTGATTGTTCAGAGAGTGCATCCAACGGGAACAAAGGGATCGGGGGTTCGGTGCTAGGGTAACCAGCCCCTTCACCCGCAATATCGAAACTGCCATCACCCTCCGGGAATGGAAAATGCCAACAATGGAACCTCACAAGGGAACCTCTGACCCCATCGTACACCTACAAAGATACACACAGCATATGCTCATGAGCGGAGCAACAGAGAGAGTATTGTGTAAATGCTTCCCACTATTCCTGGCAGATCTAGCTACCTCCTGGTTCTTCCATCTACCCCAAGGGTCCTTCAGCTCGTGGGAAGTGTTGAAAGAAAAGTTCATCAGCCAGTTTCGCATTCATGTGGAACAACCCAAGGACGCTTATTCCTTATCTAATATCAAACAAAAGCCTGGAGAGATAGTGCAGCAATATTTAACCCGATTCAATGCCGCAGCGGCTGCAGTTCAAGATGCCGATGAGAAACTTATCCTAATGGCCCTCTGCAGTGGTGTACATCCGGATACTAAATTTGCTAGAAGACTAACCAAGGAAAAACCAGCTACTTTACCTGTTTTCTTCCACGAATCTGGAAAGTATATGACACTTGAAGATGCTGCCACTGAGAGGCAGTCAGGGCAACAGGCTAGGACAGCTCCAGACAGGGTTCCCGCTGCAGCAAAGGATGTTCGGAGAAGTGACTCTAGAGACAATGCTGGGGGCAAGAAGGGAGAAAAGCGCTTATATCGATCAGGACCAAGATTTGACTCCTACACTCCTTTGAACGAAACAATCGAAAACATCTTCCTAGCTACTCAAGATCAAGTTAGATACAAGCGGCCACCGCAGAAGAAGGAGTCAAATAACGCACTCAAGTCTGGAAAGTTCTGCCGTTTCCACAAATCCCATGGACATGACACCAATGAATGCCACCATCTCCGGGACTTAATTGAAGAACACATCAGAAGGAAGAGACTGGAATGCTATGTAAAAAGCCAGAACAGGACTCCAGCTCCCACCAATGAAAACCCAGGGCTACCCCTCTCAGAAGTAGACGGAGGAAATCGCAACACCAGCGGCTCGAGTCAAGAGATGATAGTGGTCCATACCATATCAGGAGGGCCACACATCGCCGACAGAAGCTGGGCAGAGATGGAAAGATACGGTAAGTCACTTAGAAACGACGAAGGCTACGTTAATTCTGTTATGGAGGAACGCCACCCGAAACGGAAAGAGAATGACGACATCACATTCAGTAGGCGTGATCTAAAGGGAAGACAGTACCCACACATGGATCCTATGGTCATCTCTGCCTAGTTCGGCCCAGCCAAAGTTTTCCGAATTTAAATAGACACTGGAAGCTCAGTAAATATCCTATTCAAGCATGCTTTCGACAAAATGAAGCTGTCAATGAAGGATGTGTCCCCCTGCAACAAACCACTACATGGTTTCACTAGAGATGCGAAGATGCCCCTCGGGCAACTGGATATCTTTGTCGAAATAGGAAGTCATCCCCGCTCTGCTGTGCGAAAACAAACGTTTGTACTAATAGAGAACCATTCGGCCTACAACGCCTTTTTGGATAGACCAGCCTTGTCCGACTTTCAAATTTTCCTAGCCCCATGGTGCCTGAAGATGAAATTTCCAACAGATAACGGAATAGGAGAAATGGAGGGAGATCAAGACACTGCTCGAGACTGCTATGTAACTGAACTTCGCAATAACCGTAGAAAGGATAAAGGGAAAAATGCAGAGACTACTCTCTGCATGAAAAACTTGGAAGCATAGCAACTAAAGAAAGCCCCTCCTCTTCGATATACCAGTGATCCTTTTAATGAGCTAGACCCCAGGGACAAAGAGGAGGAGGCCACTGCCGAGCCTGCAGAGGCTATGGAATTCGTAGTTGTAGACAAATATGACCCAAGTAGACTATTGAAAATCGGATCTCAACTAAAAGAAGAATTAAAGGATCAACTCATTAATTTTCTTCGCCACAACATGGACGTATTTGCATGGACACACGCTAACATGACAGGAATCTCCCCAGACATAACATGCCACGTACTGAACATCGATCCCACCAAGGTGCCAGTAAAGCAGAAAAAGAGAAGCATGGGGGCAGAACGATAGCAGCCCTAGAGGAAGAAGTAAAGAACCTACTTGCCAATAACTTCATACGAGAAGCCATATACCCAGAATGGATCTCCAACCCGGTGCTGGTAAAGAAGGCTAATGGGAAGCGGCGAACATGCATCGACTTCTCCAACTTAAATGACGCTTGTCCGAAGGACTGCTTCCCACTCCCCCGAATCGATCAGCTCGTGGACAGCACTGCCAGACACGAACTCCTATCTTTTATGGACGCATACTCAGGATATAACCAGATCCCTATGCACGCCCCCGATCAAGACCACATTAGTTTCATCACTGACCGGGGATTGTACTGCTACAGAGTAATGCCTTTTGGACTTAAAAACGCCGGAGCTACTTATCAGCGCCTCGTCAACAAGATGTTTGCAGAACTAATAGGGCGAACTATGGAAGTTTATGTGGATGACATGCTGGTAAAATCGAGGAAAGCCAACGATCATATAAACCACCTGGACGAGATGTTTCAAGTACTTCGCCAATATGGAATGAAGCTGAACCCTCTAAAGTTCCTTCGGAGTGTCGTCGGGAAAGTTCTTGGGATTCATCGTCCATGCCAGGGGGATTGAAGCAAACCCTGAACAAGTTCGGGCTTTGCAAGATATCAAGATACCATCCACTCGAAGAGAGATGCAAAGCCTAAACGGGAAAGTGGCCGCCCTAAGCAGGTTCATCTCTAAAGCAACCAACAAATGCATCTCTTTCTTTGAAGCTCTAAAGAAAAACAAAGGAAAGTTCGAATGGACTGACGAATGCTCGACAGCCTTCCTTAACTTAATCGAACACCTCCAGAGACCACCAGTACTCTCAACATCAAATGAAGGCGAGGAACTATACCTATACCTTGCTGTATCGTCCCATGCTTTAAGCGCCGCTTTGGTGAGAGAAGACAACCGCGCTCAGCGGCCCGTATACTTTGTAAGAAAAAGATTTACGGGGGCAGAAGCCAGATACCCTAAACTTGAAAAGCTAGCACACTGTTTGCTAATCACGTCACGGAAACTGCGACACTATTTCCAATCTCATTCCATCAGAGTTTTAACCGATCAACCGCTAAGGCAGGTACTCCATCGCCCCGACACTTCTGGGCGACTACTTAAGCAGTGCATTGAACTGAGTCAATATGATATCACCTACCATCCTCGCACCGCTATCAAGGGGCAAGCCATAGCTGATTTCATTACCGAATTCACTACTAACGAAGGTAAGGAGCAATCTGAAGTAGCAGAAGATATCAAGTAGAATCTCTTCGTAGATGGAGCATCAAATGAACAAGGCTCGAGGGCAGGTGTTATGATAATCACCCCCAGGGGAAGGAAGCTGCACTACGCCCTAAGGTTGGAATTCACTGCCACCAACAATGACGCAGAATACAAAGCAGTGATAGCTGGATTAGAACTTGCACTGGAGATTGGAGTCGGTTCTTTATGTCTCCATAGTGATTCTCAACTTATTGTAAATCAAATACTGGGAGAATTCCAAACTCGAGGAGAACGACTCACAGCATATCTAAAGAAGACCAAGCTGATGCTCAATCAGTTGGATCACTATTTAATCAAACAGGTTCCTCGAGAAGAGAATCAGGAGGCCGACGAACTAGCAAAGCAAGCTAGCATGAAGGACGACGCCGCTTCCCGAACAATAACCATCTCACATCAACTAGCCCCGAGTTACGAGCCAATGAATATGATAGCTGCAATCGAAGAGGAAACTTGGATGACTCCCATCCAGAGGTACCTACAAAGTGGCACACTGCCCGACGGGCGTAACGAAGCTAAGAAAATGTTACGGAAAGCTTCCCACTACACATTACAAGAAGGCATCCTCTATCGGCGCGGCTTCTCTAATCGCTTATTAAGGTGTATCGCTGGAAAGGAAGCCAGGGAAGTCTTGTCCAACATTCATCAAGGAAGTTGCGGAGATCACACCGGAGGGCAGACTCTAGCCAAGAAGACACTCCGATACGGGTACGAGGTTCCACTCAAAATCATATCGGACAATAGACTTCAATTTGACAGTTCGCCTCTTGCACTACAGCCACAAGCGAGTCTTCGACTACATTCACTTTTTGTTGTTTCTTTCACTAACGGCAATCTCGGGCATAGTGGTCGGGCTTGTTACAGTAGTAACAAGCACCTTTCTTTTTGTTGTTGGAATTTTTCTTGTTAAACCGTGTCTCATTCTTAGGCTTCTGTTTGTCAGTAATTTGAACATTACATGCCTTAGAATGTGACTCAGTTTGCGGATTATCATCTAGTTTGCGTTTACGAGAGTCTTATTTAATACGAAAATGATGCTGTAAACCGTCTAAATCATAATCCGTCTCCGCATGCTTTAATTTTTCTTATAATCAATCCAAGGATTAGGAAGTCTTGAAATTATAACTCCAACAACAAAAGATCTAGGGAGATTTATTCCAGCATCTTTAAGTTGATTCACTAACAGTAGAATTTCACTTACTTGTCCAACTATGGACTTATTTTCAACCATTTTGAAATCCATAAAATTGCAAATAAGGAATTTTTTGTTGCTAACCTCGGAAATGCGGTATTTTCTTTCTAGTGCATCCTAGAGTGTCTTTACAGTTTTCAAAGTCCAATGTGCATTGTAGACAGGAGTAGATAATGAATTCAGAATGTGCCCTCTATATAGAAAATCATCATCTTTGCGCTTTGCACGTTTTGCTTTCAATTCGTCAGTATCTTTATCAGTTTCCTCTGGTATTTCCTCCAACTTATCTTCAAGAATATAGAACAATTTGACCGTGATAAAAAAATTCATCGTCTCTTGCCAACGAGTGAAGTTTTCACCATCAAATCGCTCCAATCGCGTTAAATGCTGATTCATAACTTGAAGAGCATTGAAATTGATTGAAATCGAACCATCCATGGTTGAGATATTATCTAAAAATTGTTGGATATTTATATCGATGATTCGAGAATGGTTAAGATGATAACTACTGTACTTCTGACTTCAAGGATCTACTACGTAGATTCTTTTAGACAATAGTTCAACCCAACAAGTACAAACTGGTTATCGAACTATCGACTACAAGATTCAATGAAGCCTTGAAACAGCGTAATCGGATTCAAAACTTGTACGATTTTGAATCGACCCAGAACATGTTGGAATATACGTTTAGAAAAAAAAGGTTGGAGACTAGAGAGAAGAAATTTGCTCTCACTAATCCACACACAAGAGAAGAAACTTGTTCTCACTAATAATGATTTAATATTATTTTCTTTGCTTCATTGCATACATACAAATGAGGAGAGCTCCTCTATTTATAAGCTCTAATAGATTATTCTAGAATTACTTGATTACAAAGAAAACGTAATTCTAGAAACGCCTTTACTTAATTACAAATAAAACGTAATTCTAGAAACGTCTTTACTTGATTACAAATAAAACGTAATTCTAGAAACGTCTTTACTTGATTAAAAAAACGTAATTCAATAAATCAAGTTTATATTCTAACACCCCCCTTTAAACTTGATTATCCTCTCTTTGAGTTAAACTTTTACGCATACGAAGTTTCTTCTTTAACTCCTTGAAAATCTCCAACTTCAAAGGCTTTGTTAAAATATCAGCAATTTGATCTTGCGTCTTGCAATGCTTGACAACTACTTCTCCTTTCCCAACCAAGTCTACGGGAGCAAAAAACTTCTTTGTAATCAACACCATACTTTTGCTTGCAGCCTTTCACAACTAATCGTGCTTTATGTTTTTCAACTTCACCTTGTGCGTTCAACTTTGTCTTGTAAACCCATTTGACTCCAATGGGTTTCTTCCCTTCAGGTACTTCAACCAACTCCCATGTTTGCTTCCTTTCAATTGCATCGATTTCTTGATCCATGGCTTATCTCCAATTGTCTTCCTTGGCGGCTTCTTCAAAATCAACTGGATCCGCAGTTACATATAAAGCAAAATCAACAAATTCATCTTTTGAAATTCTTCTTGTTTCTCCATAGATCTCCGCAAGAGGTCTTGTCCTTCTAGGTGTTGATTCTGAACTTGAAAATGATGAGCTTGGAGGAGAATTAGATGGTGGAGTAGGTGGAGTCAATACTTCTTCTTCAATTGGCTCAAATGCATCATTATCAAGCAAGATACTTGTACTCTTTTCCTCATTTTTCCATTCCCATCTTTCTTCCTTATTGAAAATTACATTAATTTTCAATGGGAACATTTTTGTTGGTGTCATCTTCACTTTTGCAATAAGAACACCAGTTTTGTCTTTGATCTCGCATAAATCATTTTTGAAATTCACATTATATCCCTTCTTTAAAAGTTGCTAAACACTCAAAAGATTGTATTTAAGATCAGGAACATAATAAACATTAGAAATATAATTTGTACCTTGCTTTGTCCATATCGGAATATCGCCACTGCCTTTGACAATGAGCCTTTTGTTATCACCTGTCTTGACTTCTCTTTGGACACTTTCATCAAAATTCACAAAGCAACTTTTATTTCCAGTCATGTGGTTACTACAACCACTATCAATATACCATATATCATCAAAAGAAGCTTCTTGAACATTCAAAGCAAGAAGCAAAATTTCTTCTCGTGTCTCCAAATTCTCATGTAGAAAATTAGAATTATCTTTTTCATCATTAATTCTTTTAAAACAATCATTTTGCATATGCCCATATTTATGACAATAATGACATTGAATATTATAAGAGTTACATCTTCCTCTTCCACTGTATCCTCCACGACCTCTTCCTCTTCCTCCTTGAGATGGGCTTGAATTTTCACTTTGAATTCGGCCTCTTCCTTGTCCTCTACCACGGGTTGATCTTCCACCTCTTCCTCTAAAACCACCATGGTTGGTGTCTCGAATTTGAAAAGCTTGCTCGGAAGGAGAGAAATCAAATTGTTTGATGCGAATCTCATGAGATTGTAGTGAGCCCAACAATTCTTCAAGAGAGAAAGTATTCAAATCTTTTGATTCTTCAATAGCAACAATAACATGCTCAAATTTCCTTGTCATACTTCGAAGAATTTTTTCAATAATTCTTTTATCTGAAATTTCTTCACCATTGATTCGAAGTTGATTAGCAATAGAAATAGTTCTATTATAAAATTCCTCCACTGATTCACTTTCTTTCATTTTGAGTAAATCAAACTCACCTCTTAGAGCTTGAAGTCTTACCATTTTTACCTTTTCTTCACCTTTGTACGCCTTGTTGAGGATGTCCCATGCCTCCATTGATGTTGATGCCGTAGAGATCCTTTCAAAAATTGCTTCATCCACAGCTTGATAGATAAAATAAAGAGCCTTCTTGTCCTTCTTTCGAATCTCTTTCAAAGTATTCAATTGTTGTGTTGAAAGTGTTGCTTGATTCTCCGGTTCTTCGTATCCATTTTCAACAATCTCCCAAAGATCTTGAGAGCCATACAAGACCTTCATTTGAATGCTCCATTGATTGTAATTCTTTCCCGTCAAACGAGGAAGTTGAGGTTGCAACATATTGTTGGAAGTCATCCCTAAACCTTGCTCTGATACCACTTTGTTGGAATATACGTTTAGAAAAAAAAAAAGGTTGGAGACTAGAGAGAAGAAACTTGTTCTCACTAATCCACACAACTCACACACAAGAGAAGAAACTTGTTCTCACTAATAATGATTTAATATTATTTTCTTTGCTTCATTGCATACATACAAATGAGGAGAGCTCCTCTATTTATAAGCCCTAATAGATTATTCTAGAATTACTTGATTACAAAGAAAACATAATTCTAGAAACGCCTTTACTTAATTACAAATAAAACGTAATTCTAGAAACATTTTTACTTGATTACAAATAAAACATAATTCTAGAAACGTCTTTACTTGATTAAAAAAACGTAATTCAATAAATCAAGTTTATATTCTAACAGAACACTCAAATTTAGTCTTTGATGATGTTATTTAGTAGAGAATAGAATGAAGAAGAAGAAGAAGAGAATTGATCTGCAATGTTTCTGCGTTTGCCACACCTTTTAGGCGTCGCAAACTGTTGTGATAATGCAGTGTTCTGCAACACTTTTTGGACGTCGCAGGTCTGGAGAAAGAAGAAGAAGGTATAAAGAAAAGAGATTGTTCTTTTGTGATGGTTTCTAAACGACGACGGCGACGCGCGCGTGGTGATGATGCATTACTTCCCTCCTTAAATCAGAGCAAAACTTTGGATGCTCAAAGTGCCTAACATTCTTTAGAGAAATCCATATATAAATCAATATATTCTCTTAATTTTCTAAATATGGAATTATTATTCTCCTCTTCTTCCTTCTTCTTTCCACTTCTTCCCTCTTGAAAAACAAACCTAAATCCAAAACTAATTTTGAAAATTTCCAACAGTAGTGAACCGATAGATGCATGTATGTAGTCCTTTGATGGTGACACATGGTTGTGCGGCCTCATGATGACGTCTATGAATGATGCTTGCTGAGCTACGCGTGTTTTTTTGGTGGCGTGATGAAGATTGGCCATGATGTATCCTACAAGTTGCGCTGGTTAGGGTCAAGCCAATATGGGCAGTAAAGGAGAAGTTAAAACAAGTAATTAAGGTAAGGAAACTATATTTAAATTTATCACTTTTATGTACCGTTGAATGATTTTATACTGCTGCATTCATAATGGACGGAGCTTGCGAGTGCATGAGAACTGTATTATATATGTTTCTTGAAGTGTGCATGAGTTTAAGTGTAGTGTACGTGTGTGTATATTTTTGTTTGGGTAGTGTGTGTTTAAAACTGCATGGGTGAGTGAATGAAAGTGCGCCTGTATATTTGTTTTGTGCCATCTTTTTTTATGCTGATCTAGTTACATTTGCGTGAGAGTGTTTCCAGTTGTGCATGTGTGATTGTACATGTATGTGTGTTTGCATGTTGTTTTAGATTACTCTGTACATTCATTTTGCTGAAATGAATTTTGTTGCCTTTTTGGGTGTACTGCTTGAGTTGCTGGACATTGTTGCTCTGTTGATTTTGTTACCCACGTATATTCTTTATCTAAGAATGAGTGCAAGAGTAATGTATGTGTACAGAGTGTGTGTGTATATGTATGTGTGTGTGTTTGTTTGGCTGTGTGTTGGAATGTTTGCGTTTGTGTATAGTGTATGTGTGTGTGTTTATATATAAGACAGAGAGTGTGTGCGCACTGCTAAGAGTGGTGAGCATGGTTATGTGTTTATACAGTGGTTTGTGTGTGTATGCATCTATATTTGTGATATAAGGGAAGCTGCTGTGTTCACACGTGTTCATGTGTGTTGCATGACAGTGTGGTGTGTGTTCGTGTATTTCGTGATGTGTATATTCTTCTTGTTTAAGTTTAATCGGTGCACCTATTTTGGTGAGTACATATTTGTTGTCACTTCTGTGTTCTCTTTGTTTACTGTACTTACATGCTTCTCTATCTTCGTTGGCCTACGCGTATGCTTGACTGGGCCTAGTTAGGATGCACATTGCTAACTTATTTGTACACATAATTTATTGCCGAGACTTGCTTTACATTTCTGATAGTTTATTTTGTGCTTTTATATCTTTATATGTAGACCTATAGGTGAGAAAAATAGCGTATGCGCAAGCATTAGAAATTTCAAATTATATATAGGATTAGACACTTTTATTAACATGATCCACCTATAAAGATTTTTATCGTTTTCCCGTTTGTTCTTTTGATTTTATTATTAATTCTTTGGAATGTATTTCTAAGTCTTTTGGTTTATTTTCTTCAATTAGATTCTTTAATTGGATTATGTCTTTTTTGTTAGGGAATTCTTTTAATTTTATTACTTTGAATTTTTCTGATAGTTTCTTCAGGGTTAATTCAAAATTATCTATTTTATATAGATTTGTTTTTAAATATTCTTGGTTGTTTGAGATTTGTTTAAGTAATTTATTTTTTTCAATTATCCCATCAAGGACTAACTGCATTAAGTTATAATGTTTTTCATTATAGAGATTTAAGTTCTCACTTAGTTTTATAATTAAACCTGTTAATGAATTCATGTGTTCCATTTCTGAATGAATTTTATGTTTATAATTAGAATTATTAATGTAATATATGTGTTTCTGTTTGTCTAGAGTAATAAACCTTTTTGTTGGATTGTTAATCTCTAAATTTAAGTAATTGAATTTTGTATAACTCATTTTAATTGGGCCTAGTAATCTTTAGGCTTTGATACCAAAACAAGGAGGGGGTAGATATCTAGGTCAAATATCTACGAAAATAACTAAAATGTTTTGTACAATGTCTTGGATATATACACTAAAAGCAAATCCAGCGATAAACTTTATAGTGTATGTCAAAAAAGGACTATAGTGTGTAATAAAAATGTTTTTTTAGATTGGGCCTAGTAGGTCATTTTAATTGGGCCTAGTAACTCATTTTGACATACCCCTCTTCATTTGTAAAAACTCTAGTGTGTAATAAAAGCTTCCTTTTTATTTTTCCTTTCAATAATGGTGATGCTGAAACAAATGTTTTAAAGATTACTAGGTCCCTCTTCAAATGAAGAGGGTTAATCAAATATCTAAGAAAATAACTAAAATGTTTTGTACAATGTCCTGGATATATACACTAAAAGCAAATCCAGCGATAAACTTTATAGTGTATGTCAAAATTTCTATCAAAATTAATATTATACTTTGTAAAATATTTTGTTTGTTTTGTTTATTATCCATGGGGTTACCTTACTGGCAGCTTGAAAGTGATTAAATCCAAGGGTGCAGTAAGTAGATTAGTAAAATAGAAATTAGGAACCCATTTCATTTTGATTATTAGGAAGAGTCTTCTAATTTTTGTTTTACCATCTTGTAACTTTCCTCCTTAATAAAACTCATTGTAAGTATAGTCTTCGTACCAATAGTCTGTATCTATATGAACCAAGTCTAGAGGTTCATTTAACCATTTTCTATTTTCTTTGAGTATTTTTTGTCTAACTAGTTCATAATGTTCTTTAACATAAAGGTCTAGCATTCTGTTAGTAATGTTTCCTTCTGATTTGTGAGAATCAAAAACAAAGTATGTTTGCTTAAATTGTTTTAACACTTTCTTTTTGTCTAGTTTAGGTTCATCATCAAGGTTTATGAATTTTTTTTTATAGTTATGTTTAAATGTTTTTGCAATATTATATTGCTAGTTTCGTTTAGATCTGTATTTTTTAGGATTATTAATACCTTTGTCATAAATTTTTGTTCTAAGAAATTTTGTAGGGCTTCTATGTTTTGATCATTGGAAGATTGACCAATTTAGTTTTGCCAATCGGTCGTCTGTAATTTTATAGTTATTTTTTAGAATTTTCCATTTATTCCATTCTATGCAAAAGTCTCTACAGAATCTTTCGATTATTATTATGTTTCCTGGTTCTCTGAGGTAATTAAAGTTATTAAATATTTGTATGAAATCTGTGTCACAGTCATCTATATTTATTAGCTCATGTATATATTTTTGTTTAAATATTGTCAGGATTTCAGTTTTTTGGTTTTCTGTTGTACTTGTGTTATGTTTTAAAATGTTTATTATGTTTAACATAAAGTTGTCTTCTAAGCTTTTTTTGTAGATTTTCCATGAAATTTTTTTATGAGTGGATATGTAAAACTTGTTCTTTTAGTTTTAAAAGGGTCTGATCAAAGACTTAGAGGTGTTTTTAGAACGGAAGAAACATTTCTGTAAGAAATCATATTATCATAAGGGCCATAATTAAATAGAAATTTAAGTTTTCTTAATTTTACTAATAAAATTCTTATCTGAAAACCTACCACTTACTGGGACAATTTGAGTTTGAATTCATAACTAATTATCACCGGAAATACCTCACCTTGTCATCCTAGAGTCTACTGTTTTCCCCTAACGGCCATTTTGCCTAAGCGGGTACTTTTTCAACTTTAAAACGGATTTACGTCTTTTGGATTTTAAGTGATTTAAGTTATGAATTAAACTAATTGTGTTAACCGATCAAGTGATTATTTTAAGTAAGAAACATATTAATAGCAGAAGAAGGTTAAATAACTTCTAATTATAAGCTAGAGAAATAAGAGTTTCTTACATAGTTGCCTTCTGCGTTCTTCCTCTTTATCTTTGATCAGAGATTGCTTAGTTCCAGAACATTTGTTTCAGCATCACCATTATTGAAAGGAAAAATAAAAAGGAAGCTTTTATTACACACTAGAGTTTTTGCAAATGAAGAGAGCTTGTTATGATTTTCGATATCCCTTCATACTTACTACTAACTCCTTATATAGATGGAGTAGATCATAAAGAAAAACGGACAGATGTCCAAGAATAACTTACATCTGGAGATAATATATTCTCCACTAAAAATGAAAAAAGAGAAAAGGAAAAAAGAGCACTAATAAATCTTTACATTTGTCACAAAAGTAGAAGGTGCTCGTCTTTACTTTCCATAGTGCGGAATCTAAAGCCTTTAAGTCTTTTCTGTTTTGTTTTTATCCATCAGTAGACATGCTGGTGGATAACACGTCATCTTTGTCATCATCAATGTTGTTTTTTCTACCTCTTTCCTTTTTGTAGCTTTTGACAAGAGATGGTTTAGGATGAAAGATGTCAAAACCTCTGTAGTTTATTCTCTGGTCTTTGAGGAATTTTGTTATGTAAATCTTCATGACTGGGGTTTCAGCATAAAGATAGAGTTTGTTATTATTCCAGTCTTCATCTTGAGCTATTTTGTATGCCCTATACCTTTCATATGTTTGTTGAACTGTAGGAATGTCATCAACATGAGTTGAGGGATAATTATTATCCCAATCTTCGTATGTTGGATCAATGAATTTAGCTTTAATAATAATTATATGTTTTGTTGGTTCGTATATGGATTTCCCAAAATGGGGAGGTGTTGATTTCAGATCCATATATATGTCTGTGGCTAAAAATTTGTAAAATGGTCAATAATACTTCCTATAGGTTCAGGAAGTTCATCAGTGTGCCATTCATCAAAGTAAACTCTTTTGACAATTCCAAGATTTATGAGGAGGGAAGGATCAAAAGTGGTGTCATCATATACTAAATATTTGTAATTTATGAGGTTAATAGTAAGTTGTGGTATTGCACAGATTGTAGTGCAGGAACAGTTTGTGGAGGAGGAGAGGCATGAAGAAAATTTCTTCGTACATGGGACATTAAGGTTTCTCAAAATATCCCAAGAAATTTGTAACCCTTCAACAGTCGAACTTGAAATTTTTGCCATAAGTTTGATGGCTTTGTTGAAAATTTGTGGAGAGAGATCATAAGGGTGATTTATGAAAAATAGTTCTCTAATAAGATTTTCAGAGAAATTTGGCAAAATTGTTTCGTTTTGTAAAGTAGGTTTTTCTGAAAACGTAGCTTTTTGTATGGGTTTCCCTAAATTTGTAAAGTTGCTTTTCTCAGTTTTGATAACTGTAGCAAAGGAGGTCTGTGGCCTGAGATTTGTAGAAGTTTCCGGGATTTCTGTTTTTATTAATTTCCCAAGAGATATGTTTTGTAAGCTTTGTATATCTTCAGAGACAACATAATCATCTCCAATTTTTTTCTGTAATTCTGTTTTGGCTTCATCAAAACTAGCAAAGCCTTTGTAAAGTGGTGTTCCCAATCTGGGGTTTTCTTGTATGTATTTGATCTTTGTGATCATTTGTTCCCATGTGGAGTAAATTCCAGCATCGGGTCCTGTAAACAGACCATAATAAAGGAATTTTCTTTGTTTATCAGTAGTTAATCTTTGTACTAGAGTATACAAGATACTCAATTTTGTTTGTTGGCTTCATGCGGTGTTTTCATATTCCATATGTTATCTAAAATCTGTTGATCTTCATCTGCAATTTTTGCCTTGGTGACAAATTTGTTTTGTTTTGAGTATGTCTTCAAGTACATTGAAGGATTTTGTTGTTCTTCCATATTTGCTTAGTATCTACAAGAACCATGTTAGCAATATCTGAAAAATGGAAAATCTTATCTTAATAATCTAGATAATTTATCTGGTAGAAAGTTGTCTTTTCCTTTTATATGTTCCCAGCAGATGTTTATTCCGCAATTTGTTATGGAGTGTTTAAATTTTAGCCATCTATTATTTAAAATTCCTTTGTTTTTTTTGTTTTCTGTATATTTGACTATGGATTCACAGCAGTTCTTAATGTAACTTCCTTTTGTGAAATTATGAAAAGTTTGAAGGATTCTAATACATAGATTATGGCTAGGATCTCATAGTCTAAGGATGTCATATATCCTTTTTCTTTGTATACACCAGAAGTGTATCTACATATTTTTTCTGTATTCTTATTTTCATATTTATTATTTTTGCTTAATAAAATTCCTCCCCAACCAAGGGATGATCCATCTGTTTCAATTATTAAGTAATCTGTTTGTAGTGGTAAGCTTAGAGGTTTTAAATCATTTGCAATTTCTTTTATTTTTTGTATCTGTTTTATATCTTCAATATTGAAATCTCTGTTTCCCTTTGGGCTAGCTTTATTGTACAAAGGCCCAGTGTATTTTGAAAGATCTTTAATATATGGTCTTGCATAATTTACAAGTCCGAGGAAAGCTTGCAATTGTTTTAAGTTTTCAATTTTATCAAGAAATTCTAATACCTTTCTTGTTATATGTGGTTGTAATTCTATGGTTCCTTTGCCAATTTTGGCTCCAAGGAATTCGATAGACTTTTTTATTAATTCTATCTTCTTTTTGGATATTATTAGACCATGAGCCTCAATTAGTTTTAGGACCGTGTAAAGATGTGATATGTGTTCTTGTTTTGTTTTAGAGAAAACAAGTATATCATCCATGTATACACATGTATAATTGTTACAATGTTGAAAAATGTTGTCCATTTTTCTTTGGAATATCTATGGAGCATCTTTTAGTCCGAATGACATAACTAGCCATTCATAATGTCCTTCACTACAAGTGAAAGTAGTCCAAGGTATGGATTCTGAGTGCATTTTAACTTGCCAGAAACCAGATTTCCAGTTTGAGCCTTGTATTTTGTTGATGGGAACATCTTTGTTTGGTATACAATATCCATCTTCATGGGTAATGTCATTAAGTCTTGTATAATTCATGACCATTCTAGACTGGCCACGTTTTCTTTCAGATTCTTTTTGTACGATAAACGCTGTCGTTCTATGTCTTGAATCTGTTTTTCTTATGATATTTAAATCAGTGAGTATTTTAATATGCATTTTGAATTCATCCATAATCCAATTATCATATTTGGGCGAACCAGTTTTTATTGTTAAGTCTGGGTTTATTATGTTCAACTTACATTGTATTTTATCTTTTTCCCAAAACTTTAGTGGTTTTTCTCCTAAGATTTCTATTTTTTCTAATTTAGAAATCAGTTGGTCAATATCATCTTTTGTTAGTAATAATTTACTAATATCCCGTGGATTTATCATTTGTAAATCTTTTGTTAAATCTTTTCTTTTGTAACTATAATTTTTTGTTGGAAGAAAATCATAATTATTTTGCTCAAGTTCAACGGTTGTTTTGTTTGTATGATTTAAGTTTTTGCATTGGCCAAGAATTGAGCAGTTGCAAGGTTCCAATTTGTCTGAATATGCTGAAGGCGGCGTTGTTGATTTATGTCCACCACGCTTTGCAAGCGCAAACTCTGATAAGATGGGTGTAAGTGTTGTGTTTTTAGAAATTTGTATATAATCTTTATTAAATGAAAAACTCCCATTATCATTTAATAAAAAATCTAAACCAAGTATTAATTTGATATCTTGTAGGTTTAATTCTAAAACCCAGAGTTGTTTTATGTTATAATATGGAGACCACGCTCCACATGTATTTGTAAAACTTATATTTATATTTTTGACAATATCGGTTATTATAGTTTTTGTTCCATCAAACTGGATACTTTGTTTGGGTTTATCTGCCTTTGTAATGTGTTTAGATGGAACAAGACTGGAGCAAATAGTAGAACTAGTTGCACCGGTATCAATAAAAGCTAGAACTTGTATATCGATTCCTTTTATATTGAGTTTTGTTGGAATTCGTAATTCTTTTAGACTACCATTATTACAAATTAGTGGAATTTGTATTGGTTTATCAATAATATTTAAATGAGCATGATGTTCATGGTTAGTACCTGGATAAGTATTGTTTACGTTTATTTGTTCTTGGTTATAAACTTGTTCGTTTAATAAATCATTGTTATGGGTGAGTATACCTTTTCCTTTATCAAGAGTTAGTAGTTTATTTTTTAAATCTTCTAATTCTATTTCTATGTTGTTTGTTCTTTCTTCAAGAATTTTTTTCTGTCTTCATTTATTTTATTTTTATTAGTATAAAACTTTATCTCTTTAGGAACTTGTATAGCAAATTTGTTTGTAGCACAAATTTGGCAAATCTCAATTGTGCAAGTTGTATATTTATATCGCTTGTCAAAGGCAGGGTACCAAGGACAAAACTCACATTTCTTTGTATCAGTTCCCATTTTATACTTAAAGTTATGGGTACATATTTCTTTATTCATTATGCTAAAATATGATTCATTTGTTAGATTTTCTTCAAAGGTTGTTAGTTCATTGATTAGACCATCGTCAGATGAACTTTCTTGTTTATGATCTTCTAATCCTCAAGAGAGATTATGGAGTAGATTGTTGATGTTTCTGAAACATCAGAAGCAATTTCTATTAGATCTTCTTTGACTGAATCAACAAGGTTTTATTCTCTTGTATATAAGTTTTGTTTTTTCGGGCACGCGGATGATAAGTGTCCTTTTTCGTTACATGCAAAACATGTAATTGTATTTGCGTACGTATTTTTTGGATTATATTTCCTAACATGTCTATCTTTATTTAAGTATGGTTTTCTAGCATTTGATCTTCTTAAGTAATATTTTTTGTATATTTCTTTTTGAATTTTGGTTTGTTCTCAATCTTATGAGAACCATATTGTTGTGGTGTATATATTTGTCCACAAAACCCATAATTTTTTTGTTTTAATTCTTTTCGGATTTTTATGTAGGTACATCTCTTTTTTATTTCTGAGATGATATGTGTAATTCTTATCCCAATGTTATTATAACTTGGGGGTAAATTTTCAGGTTTATCTTGATAATCTGTTATCCAGGATCTATGTATTTCTTTTCCTAAATCACCTGGTAATTTAGAAAAAAGTCTATTTCCAACTTCTATATTATAATAATTTCCTGAAATTGTGGCATAGTGAAGATATTCTTTTAGTAATTTTATTATGTGTCTCCAATCTAGGAGTCGTATTTGTTCAAGATCGCGCATTGCTTCTTGTTGTCTTATTGTTATTCCTGTGTTCACATCTCTTCCAGTTAAGATAGTGTGTATGGAATACGCAAAATTATAGATATTGTTTCCTTGGGCGATAAGGTTTGCAATATCTCCTGGGAAATCTTTTATGTATGATTCCCATATTGCTTTGGCGTTGTCACCTAAGTAATTTTCAGCAATTCTGATCATTTCTTCACCAGAATTGATGTTTAGATGTCTTGCTGAATAGTCTCTAGCTATTGCGGCAGTCCATTGTTCTAGATATGTGTCTAGCAACTGGGGATGACATTCAGTTATGTTTAAAATGACTGGGTTATTTTGGAAATAAGATTTCTCATCAGGTAATCTTTTTCCTATAGTTCTTAAATTTGGATTTGTGTCTGCATATGTATTGTATGCCCTCCTAGGAGGTTGTCCTATTTCATATGGCATTGTTTGGTCTTTATTCCTATCTGGATATTTATGACTAATTCCTGATTCAGCACTTGTTTCAGGATCAGCTAAATCCATGTGTTCTGTTAATTCTGAAATGATATCTTCAAGGGTATCTTTTTTATGGATTTCTGTAAATAAGATTGAATCGTTTAGGTAATTATTAATGTTTTGTATTTCTCTCATTCTTATATTGTTTTCATCATCAATATAAATAAAAGTGTCTTGGTTTATTTGTCTTGATGATTTTAAACTTTGTTCAAGATTAAATATGTCAGATGGTTCAAGAACCATCCCAAGTTCTTTTGGATAAATGATCTTATCCATTTATTCTTTTGCTTAATTCTTCAGTTTCCTTATCTGTTTCAACTTCTTGTTGGTTTGATGGGCCATAATCTTTAAATCTTTTGGACATCGATTTATTTAGATTATTGTATGTTACAACATTGTTTGGTTTTATTGTTGCAGCTGTTTCATTTGGATTTGTTATATTCCATTCATGACCAGCAAGAACAGAGGAATCAATTTCCATATGTTTTATGAAATTTATTCCAGTGGAGTTTAATGCTTCAATGATTTTGTCTAATTTTATTTTTATTTTAGGGGCATGTCTGGACATACATTTTCCCAAAAATGTTATATCTAGTAATATGTTTTTTTCTTGGAAATTTTCATATCCTTTAGTTTGTATGACTAATTTTACATGTTTGTAAAAATCATTTATGTCCATTGTAAAGTTTGGGGCAATATACACAATACCAATGTTGTTGTTCATATCAACTTCCATGGTTCCAAATATAGCTTTATCTAAGTCTTGATGTCTGTCATCTATTAATATTAGTAGAAGTTTCGCTCCTATTTTTTGTCTTGTTAATCCTCTTACTCCTATGACAATAAGTCCTAGGTGGATCATTTTATATTTTTGTATTTTAAGTTGGTTTATGGCTTCTGGAGTCATAAGATTTATTATTTGTTGGTTTCCATCTGGAACAGCGAACATCTGTTCTCTGTGGTGTCTATATAATCCGGTTATTACCGTAAATACACCAGTTCTATATATTTCTCTAGGATTTAATGTATTTAGTTGGTTTTATGATTTCTCTAGCTTATAATTAGAAGTTATTTAACCTTCTTCTGCTACTTATATGTTTCTTACTTAAAATAATCACTTGAGCGGTTAACACAATTAGTTTAATTCATAACTTAAATCACTTAAAATCCAAAAGACGTAAATCCGTTTTAAAGTTGAAAAAGTATCCGCTTAGGCAAAATGGCCGTTAGGGGAAAACAACAGACTCTAGGATGACAAGGTGAGGTATTTCCAGTGATAATTAGTTATGAATTCAAACTCAAATTGTCCCAGTAAGTGGTAGGTTTTACGACAAGGTGACCCATTTGTTGTTGATTTTATGATTTCTTATTTGATTTACTTAAGATGAGTGATGATATTTTTATATATGTTTTTGATATTTGAAGTCACATATTACACGGAGATTGTTTATGATTACATACAATACATATAATACATATTTATCAACATATTGAGTTTAATTATATTATTTTATTATATATATATATTGATAGGTCAGATGATAGATACTTTAACCTATGATAAAGACATAGTCTGACCCATATGTTATTTATAAAACTCAAGTCAGACCGAGACATTTCAGATACATGGATAATGCGACTAGAATTTTCTTACTTTGAGCTTAAAGGAATATTATATTTGGCTTGCTACCTTGTATCTTTATGACATTGATTCACCGTATATATATACTTGACATTTGAATTGTGCTGGATTCTTATAACATAATTGTATTATATATTAAACAATATGTTATCGATGCGACTAACTCTGTGTTTTCTGCTGTTTATTTATTGTATAATGAGTATTGTTCCGTCCTGGAGGCACACGTGTCTATTACTTTGTACCGATAGTGTGTACGTATATATTAGATGTTAATTTGATATTTTAATATATATACCAATGTTAGTCTAATGGAATATTCATGTGTGTGCCTCATATAGCCTCATTCTCCATGTTATCCTGTAGTGTTACTTAGTAATACTCTAAGATAGTATGGGTATAGGATGGGGTGTTACAAGATTCTTACAACAAGATTCACTCATTGGATGAATATTAATACAGTAATAAAATTTATTTTAGACTATATATCCCGACAATAATACTCATTTACAAGGAAATATTGCTGAAAACAAGGGCAATTGGGAAAAATGTCACTAAAATAGAAATAGTGAATGGTAGACGAACAATTCTCTAGTTTGACCAATGGCTAGAAGGTAAGTCATTGGAAGAGGAACTAGGAGGTCATACATAACACTGTACCGATCACAATACCAACTACTAAGTTTATTAAACAAATGGGCAGTGGAAATTTGGCATAACAAACCTACCAAGAAGTATTAGTAATACATCCAGAAGATAGAAATTCAAGAAAATCACTCAGACGACAATTATAGATGGCTGCCTAATAAAGGGATGTTCACATTGAAATCAGCTTGGGAATCAACTAAGGTTAAAAGTGATACTAAAAAGTGGACTAACTTGGTGTAGACTGCATGTTGCTCGCCTAAAATGGCTTTAACTACCTATCTTTTGAAGATAAACCAACTGCCAACTAAATCCATTGTACGTTAGTGTATTACTTTTATAGATTTAACCTATTATCTATGTTTTACAAGGGAGGAAACGAACAATCGCCTTTTCTTTAACTTCCCTTACTCAAAGATAATATGGAAAATAATCAACACTTAGATGAACATACAATATATTGACTCATGCAATAAATCAATCAAATCGTTATTAATTATTTATTTTCTAAAAACAAACGCCGTATAATATCAGATATCAAAAACATACTTATCACAGCTGCAATTTGGCATTTCTGGCAGGAGAGAAATCATAGGAAATTTCAACATAAAGTCATACTAGTGGAGCTTCGTGTTGAATATGCTATTATAAATATTTGCTGAATAAAAATAAATAACACAGAATTTGAATTCATACGGAAATTTTATTCAAACAAATATTTATTACAATCTTTGAATAGTACAAAGTTCAAGCTCTCACTATATATATACAATTTCAATTGTAGTATAATTTTGATTACATCACGATTCACATTTACATTTGACCTCACTACATATCACTCATTCCCTCAACCCGTATTTTATCTTCAACTTCACTCCAAATCGAATCTAGCATCTGAGCAATCTGCAAAAATAAAAATTGACGCGGTAAAATTGAAAAGGAAATATTTTTGCAGTATAAAACAAAATGTGGATTTTGAAAATAATATTTGCCTCAGTTATTTGGGTTGTTCGTCATCATTTAATTTTCAATTCATCTTACATGAACAGCTTGTGACATACACAGTGTATCACTGTATATGCCACAAGGCCGTGCACACCAATATGTACACTTGATAGAATTACAGGGACAGGTGAGCACAGGTCAAACTCAAAACGCCGGGTTCAACTCAAGTGCAATAAAATAATGTCACAACCTTCGGCACAAGGTCAAATCCAAGCTATAAGATGGATTCAACACAGGTGCAAGTTCATGAAAATGGTCAAGACAACTAAAACAAGCCTCGACCAAAATTCCAAATGTACAAAACCATATGCAAACTGAAACAGGCAGTGGCAACAACAATGAATCAGAAATTACAAACCAAATGCCAACAGTTCAAGTCACTGCTAACATGACTCATACCATATAAGGAAATACAACACTTCTTCATATACATGACAACCAGAGTGCACGTAACTATCCAAAGACTACAACTACAAAGAGCAACAGCATACCAAATGAAACAATGAACCAGACTACAAGACAAACCAGTACAGTCTGCATATTGAAACCAAGTGCATGAAGACTACATCAAGTATACATTTCAAATGCAATCATATTGTTTTCAATAATACAACTCGAAGTAACAACACAATGCAATCCAGAAAGGAAAACCAGACTACATCATATATACAACAAACTACATGAAGACATAGCAGAATGAAGGTGAAAGCAAACGGAGGTGGCAACATGAAACTGCACCAAACCGAACAAATGCAACTGATTTCAAGTGAATGGCAACAAGTGATGCATCAGTGAAACAATTCAACAAATGCATATAACATCAATGTGCACACATGTACACAATGCTACAACAATGATGGACGAAACTGCAGTGGTCCAAATCATGAATAAAAGTGCAGACAAATGAACACAGTGAAGTACAACATCAAGATCAAATGCCACCAGACAACAGAACATAACATCATGAAGTCTAAGTCAAACTACAAATGCAACCGAACAGTTCAACATGATATCAACCCAATGCAAACAACATGAATGGTCGCAGGCATGAACACAGGAATACATATATGCAGCAGAGACAAAATCAAAGCAAAATCAAGATACATGTTTCGAACAAGTCAAGTATGCTACAAGGATGAACACGTTGGCCAAAGTCAATTTTTTTCTCACAACCGATACACAAAATCATATAACCGAAGTCAAATGCAAACCAAGCCGTGGCGGCCACGAAATTCAACGGTGCCGTGACAACCAAGCAATCAAGGAATCAAACCAAGTTAGAGTTCAAAACCGTGTTATTCAAGTGAATTGAAAAAGTCAGAGAAATCATCAACATCCAAACGAAATCAAATGGCCGAAGCACAATGTTGAAAAAATCAAACAAACGCAAATAAAGGAGATCGAATCCATATATAAACCAAATTATCATCGGCAACAAATCAATCGAGTTCAAGCATTCAATCAAAAAGTAAAAAAAACAAAAAATTATTTACCAAAGCCATATCTCGAACTCGATCAATTTCAAAGAGCCGTGAGCAAATCAGATGCTCAAAAATTGATAGGGTCAATCCCTTAGCGAACAGGTATGCTATATTGTTTTAGTTATCTACTCTGTCAATCAACTCTCTCCAATGTTGATAAACTGCCTTTATCATGTGAAATTTTTCAAAATATGTTTCCCAACCTCCAGTGGGCTCTAGATTCTTTTACGTACTACATTACAAAATTTTTATCATATAACAACGTATAAGATTCCTAACATTTGGATTATCGTTAGCTTAGTTATAAATTTTTTCATTTATTTATACTTCTTTTATTGTAGTGTTATTCAAGGTGATGTACCTAGCCTTTGGACGAATCAACCATTACTTATTGTTTGAAACATTTCCAACTTAATATTCTTAACTTAAGATTGAATACAAATTTAGGATTGACATACATGCTCGATATCATTTATGAAGTTCGAGTCAACAAACTCCTTCAAAAGGAGTTCGTTGTCTCTATAAAAAATTATCTAGTATTTTATAAACACTCAAGAATACTCTTAATTTTCATAATCTTAAATCAAAATTTATATTTTCTCCATGTATCAAATAAATAAGGGTGTGATATCGTAGACAATATAACATGTATGATAATTCCTAATGCTTATGCATAAGGAATTCATATTACATGTTCCATATTAGAAAATTTAGTATGGTGTCTACGTGTATCATTTGAGATATTCCCAACATTATTACTAATCACGAAGGAAGTCTTTCAAATCCTATATCGAGAATTAAACAACCGAACTAAAATGATTTTTAACATAAGTACATTGTTAACAATTATAAGTTTGTTGTTTAACCTATAGTTTTAGAAATATTTAGTAACTATTAATGTTCTTTCTTATAAACACACGTTTCCTCTGTGTTTTGACTAAAATTCAATATATTTGATTTCTTTGTCAAAATACTTGCTTAACTCTAATGGTTATCGAATAATACTTTCATATCATTTCTTGGATCATATCCAGTGCTTACAAACTCAGAAAAGCTCTATGGACTTCGAGACACTTTGGTTGTTAGGCATAAACAACATATTCTAAATCATTATTTAGATTTCTGTTTCAATATACATGTACCCAAATTCAAAATCACAGCGAGTGATAATTTTGCAAGTGAAATACGAATTAGCTTAAGTACAATGAATGATGAATCTGTTATGTTAATTTCAACAATTGAAATTAACGATGTTACCCTATCAGCATAGCTTGCAAAACTCTATCTACCTTAGTCTTCTTCTCGAAGACACTTATGCGGTCAACGGATCTTATCCCATCGAGTGCAATCATCAAAATCGTATTATTATAATGCACTTGGAATCCATTCCAAATCTGTGAATCATGCCATATGGTTGAATCAATACTCTTAATGACTTAATAACAACCGAGGAAATTCATTTCTCGACTTTGATGAGAAAATTATAGCTTTTATTTAATGTGTAAGAATTCTTAATAAACATTCTAATTAGTTGTTTCCGTTTAGGCGGTCAATTTCGTTTCACACTTTGTAATCAGTTTATATTTAGATCGTATCCAAACCCATTTTACTAAAAAAAAATTCTAAAAGAAATTCCTTCGTTATAAAGTAGGTGTTTCTTGAAACAACAATAGTTTCTCAATGCAATAAAATAGTTATTCATAATCATTTTATGAATTGCCTATATATATATATATATATATAAAACTGATTTAGTTTTAAAGTTTACAAACTTATGTTTATAACACAAATTGGTCAATCAATATTGGCCTTTCCCAAACTCATTTGGGTGTCCATACAAGGTCCCTCCCAAACAATACTACTTGTAGCCTCAGCTAATACCATTCATCAACTCCTTAACCTAAATGTATATGCGTTGTTTCATTAACTCTTATCTTGTTTGATCTTATAGAGTTTATTTTATAGGATATTAAATTTGATATTATTTACTTACTTTTAAGTACGCGACCTTACAGAATGAAGTTAACTCACTTCACTCTTCATTAATCATTCTTTGTCCAATAAAGTTATCGATACATCATTATGTATCATAGAGAGGAGTGAGTTTTGAGATTGAATACTATCCATTTTTATGTACTTTTGGAACCCATTCCAATATACTTGCCTATTCGATCAAATCGAGTTCTTTTATTACCTTTGCATGTTAGGTATTCTAATCCCATATTAAATTCTATGAACTTATCATAGACATGCTATTTGTGAATTAAATAGACATGTTTATTTCCATGATAATTCATCGGTGAATTTTAACAACATATGTGCAGCCCGTTTTTTATTATTAGATGTTGAATTGTATACATCTATATGTATTAATTTGACGAGTTCACAAAAAAAAATTCGGTCCTACTGAATGGGTGCTTCGCCCATAATCTTCTAGGACATAATAAGTCAGTACCATACGATTCCGACCATATGATTTAAAAAATTACTTCTCCAAATGATGGCTTAGTCCATAATCTCAAAAGTAATTGTTAAACTTTTTGATACTTCTGTGTTATGCAGATAATGAAACAAATTCCATTATTCTGATATATTTATTTTATAACGAATATTCATAACAAATAAAACTATTTATCTTCAATCAATACTGAAAATAGTTATTATTTCAAAGACAATATTGGGTATATTTACGAAAACAATTTTTGTATGTTGATGCATCCATTGATAAGTATTATATGGCATGCTTCACCAATTGTTGCCATTACTATAATAGCATATTATCAAGCTTCATTTAACTACTTATTACGAGTTATTTATTTCTTCTACTATAATTAGTTTACAATCGAGGGTTTTTAATCAAATGTCTTAAACTCATAAAAATAAATTTTATAAAAATAAAATTTCTTTATCGCAAAACAATTGGAATAGAAATCACACTTCTCGTTCATATTATGATTCTTTTAGTATTATATACAATTCTCATTTGCAATGTCCCTTTATGAAGAAAAGGTGATCATTCACTCACTTTATCCCAACTGTGCCTAAGTTACATCCACACTCGTACAATTGCTTTACTTTCCATAATGGTCGAACCATTCAAAGCAAATCCTTGTTGTAATCAATCATATAGATTACATGATTTTGCATTATGGCTTATTTGCTTATTTCCAATGAACTAATTTCATTGAAGTTTCGCACATTACAAACCACGATCGCTCGTCATATAACATTTATGTGTGATTGAACTTAAATATCCATATTCTTGTATTGCTATTAGAGTTTGACAATCATAAAAGATAATACATAGTCTTTTACAATAAACAATTAAGTGACCGAGGCACAGATGTTTCAGTGTTCGCACAAATTGGCTCTTCCATGAGCCTTGAAGTGACAACGTACGAATGAATTTAATGGTAAATTTATTTTATATTTATTTATCAATCTTTAATTTAGTTCACTTACATATCTTAAATGATAAAAAAATTATCAATTTTATTAGTTACATAAAAATCTATCAATGTAGATTATTTTAAGTTTAAATTCTAGATATTCTTACAATATTAGAAAGCTTAAATATTACATTTCATTTCTCTAATAAGGCTCCCACTATATTTTAATTTTTCTCACAACACTAAAAAAAGATAAACATCTTTGGATTTCTCTAGTGGGTTTTAGGAGTCGCTTTCCTTGGGATTCCAACCTTGAGGAATATCAAAAAATCATAGGCCCATAAGCGGTGGATAACACTTTATCAATTGTATCATACATAACTCCTAACCCATTGTCTTTGTCCTGATCTCATCTTGACCTTGAGGAACATCAATAATAAAAAGCGATTATCCACTCGTAACCACCATTTTGCGAGGACATAAGAATATTGCATGTACCTTGAGGAATAGCAACAAATATATGCATGTGTCTTACCTCATCTAGCCAATATATTAATAGTGCTATCCATAACACCTCTAGCTTGAGGAATATCAACAAATAAACAGTATGAAAATAATCTATTAATATATTAATGGTAGAGGGTAGCTTATATTAATGATTCATAATCTTCAATATATATTGAGTGATATAAATTTAGGGAAAATGTATTTCTTATTAAATACCCTCGCGGTTCTTGTGTCAAACACGTCTATGACCACGGTATACATTTATACGTGTACCAATCCGCCCTTCATAATACTTAAAAATCTACGCCTTACATCAGCGCCTGACTTTTAAATACCACAAAAGATGGATTGTTGGGGTAAATTTAAAAACAAACACTATATTAAGGCCTAATGATATGATTTCATAGCGAAATGATAATATACAATATACTGAATATACACGAACATAATAAGATGAACAATATATAAGAGACAACACTGGTGGAAGTAAATAATAAGTAAGTATCCATATAAAGAGTCGGTATAGAATATATGATAGAATGATTCTCATATACAAATAACATATATCATGTACTACTACAATATGAAGTGGGTATGTGCGTGTGTATCCAAAGTATCGTCATCGCCTACAAAGCTCTAATTGAGCTACTTTGACAGCGTGGGTCGTCATTGCCTCAAAAGCACCTAAAGTACGCGTGAATTGTCATGACATAAACAGACAAATAAAAAACGCAGGTCAGACATAAAGCCTGAAATGAGCAGAAATATCTCAGAATATCGTATCAAAACTATATACAAATGGAATGGAAACTACTAGGTATAGCCAGTTCTCTCCACCAACGTGGCTCTAGGATAATCCAAATTGTTCAAAAACAGGTAAAGTAAACACATCACAAAAGTTGGAAATCATAACATAACATGCTCTTCTCCTATAATCAATGAGTTAGCACAACTAACATAATGCGACTGATATGTTACAATATACTGTAATAAAGGCAATCTAATGTACAAATACATGGTTAATATAAATATAACAATATGAGCATATACAAGAGTACACATCAATAATATCAACTACCTACTATAGTACGCATCGTCTACAACCTAAGGATATACAATAGATAATGTGTGTAAATCGATGCTCGTCATTGTTGAGGAGTGAAGTCTGAAGTGGACATTAATCATGATTCAATGATCCTTATGTAGGGCCTAAAATAAATAGAATCGGTACCTAATTATACCATAAACCCTGAGCCGCATCTAATGTCATCGAACTCGTGTAAAGCTCACCGTATCCCATGTCGAGCAATAAGTGATAGATGAACTACTCTAGATATTTAACACCTATATAAATCTCACAATATTCCAATGGTTTTCGTTGACGGTTCAAATAAATAGATTCGGTACCTAATCATACCATAGAACCCATGCTGCATTGTTTTGATCGAACTTGTATCGATCTCAATGTACCCCATATTGAGCATAATTGATATATGACCTATTCTAGATATTTAAAATCTATGTAAACCTCATTATACCCCATATCGAGCATAAGTGATAAATGATCCACCGATATATGATCGTCATCATCTCCCCTTTTAGTTATCATGGATTTCTTAGCAAATTCATATAAAACCTGTATAAAAGAAAGCAAACGGACGTGCCTTGTAATACGCTATCAGGACCATATAATAACACTGATGTAGTGTATGTAAGTATGTGTGTGTGCGTGTGCATGTATGTGTGTGTATATAATGTCACGTCAAATATGCCTATCACAAACAAAGATCGATATCTCATCATCATATATCTATACGGATGGCCTCTACAATAAGACAAACAATATGTACGACCACTATTATAAGGCCAATACAATATACAATCACTAATATTAGACTAGTACTAGGTATGGTCACTAATACAAAACCAATACCATTTAACAAAACATATCTACCCTAAGGTTGAAACTAAGAAGTATGGACTTTTGTACCACTTCCCAAGTAGCCCAAGGTCTTCTCGAAGTTATATGGAGGATATCGGATCGACGCGGGAGCAAATTTCTCCAGATCTATGCACTATTGCCCGACTCAACCACTGACCGGTGGATCAGTCATTACCATCAATTTGTGCTTTGAGCTAGGCAATAATGCCAAGCTTGAAGCATGAAAGGCCCGGTTTCCGCTCGTTTCACCGTCCTAGCTTCTTCATCGAGTCACCTGACCATCCCGCCATGTTGTCTTCATGACACAGTCGAAGTTTGGTGCCTTTTGGTTGAGTCTACATATTGATTTCTTCAAATGTTCAAGGAATGTTCATGTCATTACTAATCCTTTTCCCGATCGTTTTGCTACCAAAATGCGATATGCATCTCGGCAACCCAACTACACTCTACCACGTAACCTTCCCTCCTCATAATTGTATATTTATATGCTAGTGCACATAATACACCCCCTATTCACACATATATTTATATGAACTATTCGATTGTTTAACAATCAAATCTTACATTATTTACTTAATCTTTTCTATAAAAGTCAAAATATCCTGTTTTATTTATTTTATAAATTCATGCAACTATTTTATAAAATACCTAACTAGCTTATAAATCATTTTAAGCTTCTAGCTTATTTAAAAAAATCATACTTTTAGAATCCAATTAGTAATAAAATATGTATAATACTTCTATCACTAATATAACGATGAATTAGAGTTTAATTAATTTGTAACCATTTTATAAACTTATATTAACTCTATCTAACTCTATTCAATATGAGTAGAACCAAATATTTATATATATGAGATCTTAGTCAATGATCCTAAATATATGTAATAATATATATATATAGTAATATTTCTATCACCAATACAATCAAACAAAGGGAAATAATCACACACACACATATTATTCTACCTCTTCTAGATAATATTTTTCTATATATATAATTATGGGGATTTATACTAAAATATAAATTCATAGTTATAATTTCACTCACTTGAACTATAAATTCCCATATGCCCGAATCCAATCTAATCCATACCATGGCATACATAATCTCATTATGGGTGCAACGTTGTAGACCACGTCTCGATTCGGCCTCGTACGCAACCGATACTAATTAAATTTGGATCGATAATTAATTTATTAATTAATATTCAATTAACAACTAAGTACCTTAATTATTCCTCCCTTCACTTTCTCAAATCACTATCCCCTATACATGCACATGCATGAACCCATCAATGCTATGCATATTCTCCACCCTCCCAAGAGCAACGATCGACGAAATCAACCACTACTACCTTCGTTCTCTTCCTTGAGCGATGGCAAATGCCATGGCCTCTATGTTGACCTGTTTACACCTCCCTAGGTAAAAGCAACAACTCTAGCCCTAGCCAGCTCCCCAATCATTGCGACCCCCAAAGTACGCTGGGACTTGACTTGATCATCGCTAATTCGCTCCACTTTGAACCAATTTCACATGGCACACTGCATTCCTCTGACTGACATCTCTAGCTCGCCGCCGCTTCCTCCAACCCACGACAAGAAAAGATGAGGACGACTAATTGTCATAGGATCCACCAATACCTACATAGATTCAACGCTCTTTTCACCACAAGTTTAACGGATTTGGTCTCTCTGCCTAATGTGGTCCGTAACTCTTGTAATATACCCAATATCCATTAACATGAATAATAAGAGGAGAAAAGTAAGCGGAGCGGGAACAGATCTAAGTGTGGTGAGGATTTATGTATATATATTATATTTAATTCCTTAAATAAATTGTTATATGTTTTAAGCTCAACAATCACACAACACATCTGATCATGACAAGTTTTGTCAGTACACCTCAACTCATTTTTTCGGTCCCGATGGTATAAATTTCTTTGTCATCGGAGATGATTATCTAAGATGATAATTCACGTATTTCGAGGTTGGTTTATCCATCTGATCATCCAATTTCAAAACTCCTTCAACTATATGTCTCGTAATAATGTCCTCTTCCTAAAAACGCTAGCCATCAGTCGAGACCTGCTGGACTCGAATACACATATAGTTTTATAATATACGTATAACAATATGTAAATCATGACAATGCTGTGACTCCAAATATAGTGATATTTATATACATCTCGATTTGCAACGTCGATCCGGATTCAACCAAAGTAGTTTTGAGTCCTAATTCGACCATATACGAAAATTTAGATTTTTGGACCTTCACTTTAATATTTAAATTAATTATTTAAATATCCAATTTTTAAAATTGTAGGTTATTACATTTTTCCCTTTCTAAAATAATTTTGTGTTCGAAATTCCTGTGAGTATAACAATGCAATCAGGCTTGCTAAAATTTCCAAGCATCTGCTTCGGAAAATTAAAGCATTTCTTCCCTTACGTGATTAACATTACAGGAACTTCCAAAGCATATAATATATCTTCTAACCCTTAAGATTCTAAAACCCTCTTGTTTTTGTGAAATTCGCCAACACCTCCTTTGCACGGCTAGATTTGACAAAAATCCCAAAACAACATATGTGCATCTCATATCCGAGACATCTCATTCCTAGCATATAAGCACACACACACACACGTCCATACTATCTACACTACAGATCTTATATACCTCTTTCACATCCATTTAGATGTAAAAAAAAGCATGTAAGTATCCAAATAGCCAACAACTGCTTCCATGTACCTAATCATGTGCTCAACAAAGAAGATTAAACACAATTGCAACATTATGTCATGAATTTATGCATGCTAAATCATATGTAACAATCATCTCAAATAAATATTCTATATCAAACCATGCAACAAGCATCTCAAATAAACATGTTATAACAAACTATGTGAGAAGCGCATCTAATGCAAAAAGAATTTATAATAACCATGTCATAATAAACTATGCAACAACTTCTCTAATGAAGTGACACAATATTAAAACATGTTCAATCAAGCGTAGTAACTGATACAACTACAATTATAAATAACTATCGATTGGGGAGTAAGCTTACATTAGTGGGTATCTAAATAAACCATAGACTCCAAGTTGCATCAAAAGCAAATAGACTCGCACAGATCTCATCTTGACCCCTGTAGTACCCATGAATGACCTGATCTATTTCAGACAGTTATCACTGTCACTCTTCGAATATACTTTAGTAGGCAATCATAATTAGAATATAAGAAACCAAACACACAATCAAGCATCAACAAACAATGATAATTTACGAGTGTACTACCAACCAACAAAACAAGTAACATTTACACAATACAAATAAATAACAATCCATAATTAAACAATAGCAAGTAACAATAAGCAATGATAAGCAACAAGTAATCAACAATAAGCAACAACAAACAATCAATAAGCAACATAACTAGCGTAGCAACTACTAATCATATAAAACAAGCAACAACAGTAAATTAAAATCAATAACAACAAAGAATAGCAATAATAGCAAGCAACATTAAGCAATGATCAAATAATTGAAAATAATAGTAAATAACAATAAGTATGCAAAACAACGAAACATAAAAAAGAGTCTATACCGACATGCACGATGACCAACAATAGTTGAAATGCCACATGGCAAAATATAAACTCGAATGAGTCTGTTCGATATTCAAGATGGACAAAATTTTGAGGTGATGTAACTCTTTTTCTTAATACAATACACGAAAGACCATTACTCCTCCCGCTACAAAAAGGAAAACTTCTACAATATGCTACATCACCGGGTTTCAAAACTCTTGAATAAACTATGTACTCTAATTCTTAGCTTCCCTTCTCTTTCGAATAGAATTCATTTTCCAAAGAAGAAAACTGAACTAATTAAATCATCATTTAATGATAATATACAAATGCTTAGGTTCACTTAGGTTCAAAATCACCTCAATTGCATAATGTTGATGATGTTAATATACCAAGTGTACTATGACGCTTGCCTAGGCAAATATCATATTACCACCTAGAAGATTATCTAAATCGCCATAAAACTAGTTGAAAAGTCCTTCCCCAAACATCACAAGCAATCTAAACTATACTATAAATAGTTTTATAGTGAATAAAGATCATTCAAAATTATATACGATGCTCGATCTAATCCTTTGTTCGCTTGCTAGATTTCTTTGTTAAACTTAGGTCAGCCACGTGAATCCTCTCATGCAAACTTTAATCTCATTCCTTGGTCAGACCATTGAAATTTCTTTACATGACTAGAGTCTCACTTCAGAAATCTCTCAATCACCTCAAGAATCCAACTCAAGTGCTTGTCTTTAAGAATCGATTGAAAAGCCTTTTCTTAATTGGTGCGAATCACCTAGAAACCCTATACTCGAACTAGGGATTAAGAACTGGTATGTGATTAGACCGATCCTTAGAAAATAACTTTTTATCATGAAATTACTCCCATCACCTAAGGTTTACTAACACAAGGAAAAATGATTTTAACACGAATGACTCTAGGCAAATGCCTATAAGACATCCGCCCGGTCATTGCTCATTACTAAGCATCCACCGAACTCTACTTGGATACAAATCTAAGTCACACTTCATCGACCAATTCCACTCAACTCAAAATCTCGTGCATCGAGTTTGAATGATATTACTCTCGGTCGCTACATCTTAGCTTAACGACTAAGGTTACTCATACAATGTTGAACGAAAGAATTTACCAACTATAAAAGGTACCGTGTTTAGTTTATCTATCAGGTAACTTGCAATAGATGAATATATAGCCCAAGTATCGGAAAGAACATGAGCAAGTAACTTATAATTAAAGCACACATTGCTGCATGAATTTCTCTCGTTTTCCCGAGTAGTAAACCTACTAGGACCTGGAAATTCCTTTAAGGCATACGTCATCATCACTCACTCACCTCTCAGATGTGTAGGACAATCCTTCATCAAGTGGCCAAGCTGACCACAGTTGAAGCACATGTGCACCGGTTAAGCTGCATGACATTCCATAATGAAATTCCCATATATGCCGTAGAAGTGGCATACCATATTAGCTCTCATCTTTGGATAGATTGATCTCTTCTTGTATCCTGACCTTTGTGCTTCGGTTGGAACATCGGTTTGCTTTGCACCATTGCTACCTTCATTGGTACCTCTTGAGTGCTCTCATAGGGAAGAGCTATCATAATGAGACTCTCAAAAGCGGGCCCTATAGGGGTAAGACTAAACAATGATTCCCCAACCGATGCATTAAGACCCTTCTAAACTTCTTTCCAATTTCGATGGAATACTAACCATCATAAAATAGAATATAGCTAAAAGATTAAATTGGCTTTCATATTCCATCATAAAGAAGCAATCCAACTGCAAGTGGATGAAACACTCATACAATATGCATCAACTGGTCTCAGAGATAAATAGATGCTCAAATCAACGTTTAGTTACAATCTAACTCATGGCTTACTTGTTAACCTCTTGTACTATTATGTCCCACCAACCCAAAGACCTTCCCCAAGGTGCCAGTAAGTAATCCTCTAAGTCCTTGTGGGTAAAAGCCCCCTCAAATGAATGGGTTTCAGCCTGTGTCTCAGCAACAACCTCAGAACATAGATATGGCTTCATGCCAAGGTCAAGGAAATCTCGCACAACTCCGTAATGTCCAAAGACGGTGAAGCAAGAAATAGTGTTACTTCAAGGGATACAACACATCCAAAAACTATGACTACTAGGATGTTCGTAAGCGGCGAAACGTCCCATGCGATAGCCCTAATAGTATCTGAACTAATCAGGCATCCCATACTGCCTATACATGTTCCCTCTTGCACTCCGTGTGCTCTTACTGATAGCATGAACAATGATACCTTAGCAATTATCAATAGAAATAAATTAAAGTCCAAAGAACAAGTGGTGTATGCAGTATTATATAGTAGAAAAATAGAAATACGCTCTCTCAACGTATATCCTTCTACCAGTTTTCTTAACTCAAACTGGTTTACTCGACCCTAAGTATTGAACCTTGGCTCTAATACCAAGTGAAACAATCACCCTTCGTAATAGTCAAAAATTTGTGCCTTACATCAATGTCTAACATTTAAATACCACAATGGATAGATTGTTGGGGTAAAATTAAAAACAAGCATTATATCAAGGCTTTATGTTATGATCTTACAGCGAAATGATAATATATAATATACTGAATATACATGAACAAAATAGGATGAGAAAATATATAAGATATTGCATAGCTGGAATTAACTGTTAAGTAAATATCAATACAAAGAGTCAGAATAGAATATCTAGTATAATAAGTCCTATATACAAATCACATCTCTTATACACAAATAACATTTGTCATGTACTATTACGATATCAAGTATATATATCTAAGGTATCGTCTTCGTCTCCAAAGCTCCAACTGTGGTGCTTTGATAGCATATCTCCAAAAGCACCTGACATCCAAACTACTCAATCGAGTACCTAAGAGTTGACATGACATAAATAGACAAAGACAAAATGCAGGTTAGACATAAAGCCTAGTTAAGGGAAAATATCTCAAATACTATATCAAAAATACAAATGGAAGAGTAAATACTAGGTATAGCTGGTTCTGTCCACAGACGTGGCTCAGGGATAATCCACTATCCAAAAAAAGTAAAGCAAACCCATTAAAAAAGTAGGGAATTATACCATAACTTGCCCTTCTCCTGTAATCAACAAGTCAGCATAACTAACATGATGTGACTGATACATGATAACATACTATGATAAAGGTAACTCAATGTACAAATGTAGAGGTAATACAAATATCACAATATAAACATATCCTAGAAGATAAAATAAAATTATCAGCGAATTATTATATTATGCATCGCCTACAGACGATATACAACAAATAATGAGTGTAAGTCGATACTCATCCTTGCTAAGGAGTTTAGTCCAAAGTGATCATTAACTGTGATTCAATGATCCCTATTCGTCATCTACCAAGAGGTACAGACTTGCATATAGGGATGTCAATGGGTTGGGTTGGGTCGGGTTCGGATCGGGTCAAGTCGGGTTCGGGTTGATTTTAAATAGGTCGGGTCAACCCATTTATTAAACAGGTCAAAAAGAGCTTAATCCGAACCCGACCCGATTATAAACGGGTTTACCCGACCCAACCCGTATAACCCGTTTATAACCAATTCGGGTTGTAAACGGGTCGGGTCAACCCGTATAAGGAATAAATGGGTCATAAACAGGTTATAAATGGGTCAAATTCAGGTTCACGGATCGGATTGGGTTATAATCGGGTCTAGTCAACCCATATAAGTATAAACGGTTATAAACGGGTCAAATTTGGTTTCACAGGTCAACCCAAAACCCACCTGTTTATAAACAGGTCAAATTCGGGTTGATCGAAAAATGACCCACCAACTTAACCATGTTGGGTTAACCTGCTAATTTCTGTGTAATCTTCGGGTCGTGTTTTGGGTCATGCCAGAAATTGACAGCCCTATTTGCATACCACTTTTTCGAGTAGCCCAAAGTCTTCCCAAAGTCATATGGAGGAAATTAGGTCGGTCCGGGAGCGAAATGTTCTTGATTTGGGCATTATTGCTCGGTTTTACCGCTGATCGGTGGACCTGTCAGTACCGACGGTCCATGCTTGAGCTGGGCAATAATGTGTAACTTGGAGCACGATCCGAGGCTCGGTTTCTGCTTGTTTCATCGTGTTGCCTTCTTCATCGATTCATCGGACTATCGCGCCATGTTGTCTTCCTCATGCAGTTGGAATTTGGTGCTTATGGTTGAGTTTATGTGTTGATTTCTTCAAGTGTTTGGGGGAATGTCGGTGTCATCATTAATCCTTTTCTTGATCATTTTGCTACCAAAATATGATGTGCATCTCGATAACCCAACTACACTCTACCATGTTTCCTTTCCTAATTACAAAAAATGTATATTTATATGTTAACACACACAATACACCCCAATTCATACATATATTTAAATAAATAATTCGATTATTTAATAATCAAATCTTACTTCTGTTTACTTAATCTTTTCTATAAAGTTCAAACATCCTCTTTTATTTATTTTATAAAATCGTGCAATAATTTTATAAATACATAACTAGCTTATAGATCATTATAAGCCTTCTAGCTTAATTTTTTTTTAAATCGTACTCTTAACATCCAAATAGTTATGAAACATATATAATATTTCTATCACTAATACAACCAAATTAGAGTTTAATTAATTTATAACCATATAAACTGATATCAACTCTATCTAGTTCTATTTAATATGAAGAAAATACAATATTTATACATACGGGATCTTAATCAATTGTCCCAAACATTTGCAATAAAACACATATAATAATATTTCTATAACCAATACAATCAAACATGCGGAAATAATCACACACACATACATACATAGACATACATACATACATACATACATACATACATACATACATACATACATACATACATATATATATATATATATTACTCTACCTCTTCTAGATAATATTTTTGAATATAAATAATTATGGGGATTTATGCTGAAATATAAATTCATAATAATTCTACTCACCGGAACTATAAATTCCCAAGTATTTGGATCCAGTCCAAGCTCATACCATGTCGTAGATAATCTCACTGCAAGTGTAGCCATAAAGGCCGTGTCTCGATTGGACCTTGTATGCAAGCGATATGAATTAACTACAGATCAAATAATTAATTTATTAATTAATATTTAATTAATAAAAAATTACCTTAATTATTCTATCCCTTCTTATTGCCATCAAAATAGGCCACCAACACCTAGTTGTTTGAAAGCACCAATATCCAAACCAGTTACAGAAATATGAAGAGAAATAAATGAAGAACAAAATCAAAACTATCGAAAAGCAAGTAAATAGAGACACATATTTATAGTGTTTTAGCTAACTTCATACTACGTCCATTCCAAATATTTTCATTTTATTAGTTTATACTACCGATTACATTTACAAATCCACAAATCCAAGAATAAAATTGGCAGAGTGTAGCCTCGGTAGAAAATAAAGAAAAGCATAAAGATGTCCCCTTTTTTGGCGTTATGGCTGCTGTATTTATAGAGGAAGGCGTATACAGATTGGGCTGAAATTTTGATAGAAGGTTCGGGAGATCAAGACGAGACCATCTAAAAATTTCCAAACACATTGGGGGCCATAATAGAATTCGGTATTGATCCTTCTTTTGGTGTCCAAATGGAGTACGATCACTCTGAGGTGTCCTCATGTTGTTAGACACTTTCCCTCTAAATTTCGTGCCATTTTGACTTATGGTTTGTGAGATATCATGTTTTCCATGAAATGGTGTTGTTTAAATCCTAATTCCCACCGATCCCTATGGAGGGATAGGTACCGATCCTTCCCACTTCTTCCAAATGTCATGCGATCCATAGGGGAGCTTCTCCATGTTGTACTATTCTTAGCTCCAAGTTTCATGCCGATTGGATTAGTAGAAATTGAATTATTGATCCATCTTTGTAACGACCCAACTTCCATACTCCAGGAAATTGCATCGCTAAAAAGAAAGAAAGGGATAGAAAAGAGAAAGAAAGAGAAGAAGAAGAAACAACACATCAGAATCTAAACAGCGGAACGAATAAATTATATTGATAACATAATATTACATAGTTTACAACCACTATCAGAGTACATAGATAATACAACACATACTAGACAGTCATAAACACCTGTCTAGTATTTACAACATAATACAATTAGAGATAACACAGAACACACAGCGGAATACTCTATCTAACGCAGAAGCCTCCTGCTCCATCTGCTCCTCCAATATTCGTCAATGCAAACCTGATTCCCCTGGCTACTCGTAAAAATTTGAGTACCCAAGAGTTTATGAAAAACAAAAATAAACTCCGGGTCAGACATGGGTCTGGTGTGAGTAACAGGTTAAAGTTGCTTAACTTTCAAAAACCTTTAAAAGAAAGGTATCACGTAAGACTTCCCACACATAAACATGGAAAAGTTTTTACCTTACGCTAACCAAAACATTTGATAGGAAATCCGATGATATTATAATAGTGTCTAGGGTTTTCAAATAAATATGAAATAGCCGAAATTGTTACATCTATTAAATTCCAGCTACTAGCCACAAAAGTGGGTAATACAATCAAAACCGTTGGCACTTATTGGATTTTTGGATTCCATACAATGGCAGGGCTACTGGGGTACCGCCCGTCACAGTACGTGGCCTAG
This sequence comes from Allium cepa, assembly GCA_030765085.1. NCBI lineage: Eukaryota > Viridiplantae > Streptophyta > Magnoliopsida > Asparagales > Amaryllidaceae > Allium > Allium cepa. Next base: position 87,232,633 of record CM060930.1, on the reverse strand, counting down.
ATCAACGTACCGAGGAGCCACCCTAACTCCCCTGCAACACAAGGCCGGACCCATTCCTTACTGAATAGTTCCGAATAAGACAACCCCGCAGTTGGTGCGCACTAACAACTGCCCACTAAGCCGAATAAAAAGGGACCTCTAGACAGGGATCAATCTTGCTCTCAAGTGGGTGCTACCCACGAAGCCTTGCTGCACCTCCCCTGTTTTAGCCATTCCCGGTTGATGAGGCTTGAGGCTACGATTACCTTTATAGGACACATCACTTAGAATGCTCATCGTCCACCTGACGATGTTCTGAAAGCATTCAATCCATACAAGTTCGTTCCGGGTTCGAACGAAACCGAAGGCGTTACCTCGTTACACTCGTTTTGGAATCACCCTCAAAGTTAACGACAATAACCCTTGCACTCTGATTCACCATCTCGAATCTATAAGGACTAATTCCGTCAACTCATTACGGAATCACCCACAGAGTTATAATGACTCATAGTCCTTACACCTCGAGTCTTCAAAAAGCTCCACTTTGAATTCACGACCTAACGTTATTTGGAATCGATGTGGTTTTCGGATATCCAAATATGGAAACCCGATCCCGGTCTCATCGAAAACCAAAGCGTGTCTTTTAAGGTCCAAGTTGTTTTAAAGTTTTAAAACATTTCAATTACAGTATCTATATTCACACAGATAGATAACTCATAATTCATAACTGATAATTAACATTATCACATAACAGGTAATCCACATCATCAATATCATATAGATATTCCATATCTCAACATCACAATAGATAACCTATGTTATCATCACAATATAACCAACATCCATACCACACAATATCATTTATCTCATTACTGAGATTACAAAGCATCCAAGTCAAACCATTCATCCATAAGCAAAGATTCACTCATCACAATATAATTAATTTAAAATAAATTAAATTAATCATCTCAATCTCAAATTAATTTAAAATGAATTAAATTAATTCCTTCATCTATAATTAATTTAAAATAAATTAAATTAATTGCTTTACCAAAATATCTTGCTTACTCAATCATTTAATTGATTACAATCAATTAATTCATCATAAATTACTTTAATTAATCACTCTTGATTAATTATTCTTAATTACATTCATGTAATTATCCTAAATTAATTCCACAAATTAATTATTCTCAACTAACCAGTAATTAACCCTTAATTACACCAACTAATTAATTAATCATAATTAATTTCATTTATCCTTAATTAATTACATTAATTAATTACCTATTATTGATTAATTAATCCTAATTAATCATCCCTAATTACATCATTAATTAAATAATTAATGATCTTAATTATTTCTTAAATTAATTACTCAAAGTAATTAACTAACTCAATTACTATAATAATCCAAATTAATTATCCTAAATTAATTTCTTAATTAATATCCCGATTAATTATTAAATAATTAATCCAAATTACTCATTATTAAACATCTCCACTTAATCACAATCATGTAATTATTAAACAATTACTTAACTAGGTAATTTCCAAATCCTTAATTACATAAGGTAATTATTTATAAAACCCAAGTGTTTATAATTAATTAAACTTAATTAATTAAATTAAACAATCTCATTCAATTAAATTAATTACGTTAAGTAATTAATTTCTTAATTACTTTATCAAGTAATTACCCAAACCATTTACAATTGATTATTATTAAATTAATTAATCTAATTAATTATAAAAATTAACTACATTAATTAATTGTTAAATAATCATGGTTAATGACCTTCATTAACCATCCTTAAATTATTTTATAAGGTAATTAACTTAAATTAATTACTATTTAAACTATCTTTATTCATTTATAAATTAAAGTTAATTATAAGATTAATTAACCTTAATTAAAAACTTAATTACATAATTATCATTCATTTATCATTAATTAATAACTTAATTAATGATCTTAATTCCAAATTGATTAATCCTTAATCAATTATTAATTCCAAATTTAATTAATTTATTAAATTAATTAATTAATCTTAATTACCTGTTAATAAATTTTAAAACATAATTCTTTATCAAATTTTCCAAAATAAAACATAACTTAATTATGTTTTAAAACAATTTGATTCAAACAAAGTATTTTTGAAATTACCTTTAAATTTCAATTCAAATTCAAGTTTAAAATAGAATAATTTTAAACTTATCAAAGTTTTAAATAAATTTAAAACTTTTTAAATTGCAAATCAACTAATGCTATGGAAATTTTAAAGGTTAAAGTCTTTTCAAAACCTTCAGTAATTTAAATTTCCTTTTTAATTTGAAACTTCAAATTTTAAATCTTCTTTAAAATTTAAACTGCATTTCAAATTTTAATTTTAAATTTCCAGATTTAAATAACTTTAAATCTACTCACATTTTTTTAAAAACCTTATTATCAAAATGTTTAAACTATCCTTTCAACATGATATAGTTAATAAAGTTAAATTTTTAAACTTAAGTTTCTGTTTTAAAAACTGGAATTTAAAATCAGATGAGAATTTTAAACTTACATTTAAATTTGAATTTAAATTTTACTCAAAAGATAACTGCAGATTTAAAAAGATTTAAATCCTGATTTGCAGAAAACAGAAAATACACAGGTTTCAAATTCAAACCTGGATTTTAAATTTAAATTAGTAGTTCAAACTTAAATTAAATTTAAACTTAAGCCTTATTTAAAATCTATAACTACAGATTTTAAACTTCAAAAATCCAGATTTTTAAAAAGTTAAAAACCCAGATTTTAAAACAAAACACAGTACTGTGTTTTGTGGAAACTACAGGTTAACCCCATACAAAACTTTACTTCGGGTTTTCTGCAACCTTGCTTCGAGTCTACAGATGCCTTACTTCGGGTTTCACAAGCTACTACTTCGAGTCATTATACAACTCTCCCCACATCTCCCCTGAATCACCCCCAAACCCAAAAGTTCACCAGAAATCATGTCGCACCACCTCTAGCGACCTCCAGTGGTGATCCATCAACTACCAAAAACTCATCCATACCCTAACTACAACACCAGGTCGATTAAAAGTCTAAGCATTTAAAAGATCACCAAATTCCAAAAAACCTGTAAACTTCATACAGGTTTAAACTGTAAACCTGTCAACGGCCTTTACGAGTTGCTCCGACCACTTCCAGATCCACCCCTCCGGCCACAAGTTCCTACACCCTTCAACTACACAACCACCAAGTATCACATCACTCGGTCAATCCATCCTTCCTTACTGGCCAAATCCTTACCCCTTATTTCAAACAAGGGTTCAATACAAAAACTCAAGACTGCAATCATTACAGGAATCATGATACTCATTTCAGATTTTTATATGTATCTAAGATCCTTACCCTATAACTCAAAAGAGTTTTAAGTTTTCTTAATCTACAGATTTCAAGAATTTGCACAAAATCATATTTTTGCTCCTGACCAAACTGTATATGAACATTCACTAGAAAAAACTGATACTTGATTTTAAGACCAAGTTTTGTTAATGCATTAAGTTTATGAAGCTGGATTTAAGTATTAATATGTTTTAATTTTGATCAATATTAAACATGCAGAGGAGTTACTCAGAGACAAATTTCCAGTATTTCCATTTTCCCAATGGTTTTTAAATCTAGACTTAAGAAAAAGAAACACATTACCTTATAAGTTTTGAAACTAATATAAAATAACAAACTCTTTTAATCATCCTAAACCCAGTTACTATCTCAACATAATCCAATTGCAGATGATTTTTAAGTAAGATGTAAAATGGAATCACTGCATAGCAACTCAATAGGCATATAAAAATCATAACAGACCTACATACATAATTTATCTCAAAGACTTAATTAAACAACCTAATATAGTTTAAGGTTTAATTGTTACTCACCTTTATTTGAATTTGCAGAGCACCAAAAAAATGCAGGCTTTATGAAAAAAAATGCAGGTGCTTTCTCTGTTATTCCTTTTCAAGACCAAGATGCTTGCATGCAGGTAAAGATGAACTTGTATATGCAGGTATGCTAACTCCTCTCTGTTGTTCATGCTTTCCAAGATCAAGATGCTTGCATGCAAATGTTCATCTATGCAGAACCAAGCATGTGCAGGCTCTTCTTTGAATTTGAATATGAAATGCAGTATTCTGATCTTAGTTTTGGATATGCAGAGGTTGGATTTTTAAGAGGAGGAACATGCAGTTTTGTGTATGGTTTAGGTGAATTTGTATATGAAAATTTGTAGATTTTTGAGTAATATGCATATGAATTTTTATGAAGAGGAACCTGCAGGATCATTTGAATTTTGATTTATCTTTTGATGAGGAGGTTTCAGGGATATGAATATGCAGATATTGGAATAGATCTTGGGTGAATAGATGCAGATTTGAGTTTGTTTATGATTATGCAGATTTGAGTTTGTTTATGATTAAAGAAGAATGAAAATTATATGCATGAATGAGGATGTAAACTATGCAAATGTATTCTCAGATTTTAGGAAATAAAAGAAAGATTAAAACTAATTTTACACTTGTCATGAATGAGACACTTGTCTATATGAATACATATTAATTTAACACATGTTATCTCTTTTAAAATGATTAGTTTTTAATTACAAATTAATGTTATATTAGCTTAAATTAAGTTACTAGTTTATGTGTATAAATTTATAAATGAAAACAAAAACAAATCATGTTTATAAACTTATACAACTAAAAATTAAAACAAATTTAGATTTTATACCTTTGAATTTAAATTCAAACTAGATTCAAAACCAAACAATTTTCAAATTAAGTTATAAATAGAAATTCAATTTGAACTAAAAATTACAAATGTTATTTAAAACTTATTTAAAAATTCAATACAGTATTAATATTATTTTTATAAATCTCTTTTTATTAAATTAAAATCATTTTTCAAGAAATTATATTTTTAACAATAAAATGTCCATTTTATTAAACCATAAAACATTTTATTGAATTTATTCTAAATTTAAAACAATACCAATCTATTTAAAATATAAACCAAATATTCATATTGAAAATAGAAATCAATTTATATCATTTAAAAGATAAAATAACCAATTTAAATAATTATTGAAGAAGATTATTAAATTTATCTGAATATTATTAACAGATTATCAATATCAATTTAATTTTAACTACAGATTATTAAATTGATATTGTCAAAAATTCCGGGATATTACAATCCTTCCCCCTTAAAAGAATTTCGTCCTCGAAATTTAAAACAAAGGTAATTTAATAATCTTATTATATTTTAATTTAAACATAAGCATATATCAAACCTATGCTAACAACCAAACAACCAATTCAATCAATCAAACAAATCTAATTATTCAGACAAATTCTGGATAAATAACATCGAGTTTCCCCTGGTGTATATATATATCCACCGGGATACTCGCCCTAGAGAACCCAAACAAACAATACCATGAAGCTACTAAGCTCCTATACAACTATATCTATAACACTAGACAAAATATCAGACTACAAACGAGTCTGACTTAACTATCAAAACTCCAAAACTGCTGGTTCTACAACTAGAGACAGATCATACACGTACTTCCTCAGAGATACGTGAAACTCATCGAATCCCAGTTATCCAACTGGCAATTCAATCCTGTAGATCCATCATCTTCTCCAAGAATACAGAAAAGATCCAAAACACATCAGAGCAACTCCTCAGACTTACCCAAACTTATAGCTCACTTCTGATCGGAGAAAACTTTATCAAAATTAATCTCCGTCTTCAGAGTCCAAATCCCTCCGACTCTTATCCACATAATTCTTCAGACGATCCTGGGCTACCTACAGCCTATTCGATCAGCTCAACCTACGCCGATGCTTCTAGAAACAAACCAGACCAATCAACTCAACAAAATGATCTCCTCAAGATCAACCAAACCAAGAACTCAAACTCAACTCCTCAACATCAGAAAACAACAACTTACTTCTCCAGTCCAGAAAGAAAAGCAGATACACTCCCCAACTGCTTCCGCTGCTCAACTCTGATCCGAAGAAGAGAATTGTTGAAGAAGAACACAAGCACAACTCAACAACATACCCCAAAGATATGGTTTAACAAATCCATAAGAATCATTCAGGAGTTCCTCCAAAAACTCCAAGCTGCTACACCAACTCAATCTCCTAGAACCATTCTACTATTAGGCTGAACCACCCGAACCACTTCTGGAATCCCAGCCGATAAGGAAGCTCAATCTCCAGATGCAAACCAAACTCTGACTTCTTGAAGACATTCAGGAAAACTCAGATAACCCAAGAGAACACTTCATCAATCGCAAGTCACTTTTGCGATCAACCCAAATCAAATCCAAGGAAAACTGTTCTCTCTTAACCAAACATAACAACCTAAACTTAATTAGTCAACCCATCGAAGTAACGGGTCTACTAAACTGCTCCTGAACTCTACTTCAGAAAAACTGCTAAATCAGAAGATCTCTTGCCAATGCCGAGAACACCCCAAACTACACTGCTGCCACAGATGCCAAAGAATTCCAAAACAAAGCTCTCCGAGAAACTCGGACTTCAAAGCAAACAGAAACTCCGGCTGAACACAGCCACAATACTGAAGCAGACTCACCTCCTTAAACTTGTTTCAACGAAAACATCTTTGGGAACATCCATAGTCACCGCATCTCATCACGCAGCTACTACTTCCCGAGGTATCAAAATACCATCACTTGCTTCAGCTCAACCAAACAGATCCAAACACTACTCATCAACTTCAGAAATAAACTCTGAACCTTAACAGGTTTCCTTCAGAGATTAATGAAGTTCTTCATCACTACAGGACTCACTCGAGACGGTATTAGGTCTACAGTCCCAACAAAACACCTCCAACCTCAAACATTCAAACTCCAACCAATGGTAGTAATCGTGTAACACACAATACTACCTCATCTACCTTCATAACTTATATTGGAAAACCTGAACGGGTAACCCAACAGATAGGTAGAAATATATAGTTATATATAAAAATTACAAATACGCTCTCTCAAGAAAGACACCACTACTGAGCCTAGGTATTCACTCAACCTAAAGCTCTGATACCACTGTAACGACCCAACTTCCATACTCCAGGAAATTGCATCGCTAAAAAGAAAGAAAGGGATAGAAAAGAGAAAGAAAGAGAAGAAGAAGAAACAACACATCAGAATCTAAACAGCGGAACGAATAAATTATATTGATAACATAATATTACATAGTTTACAACCACTATCAGAGTACATAGATAATACAACACATACTAGACAGTCATAAACACCTGTCTAGTATTTACAACATAATACAATTAGAGATAACACAGAACACACAGCGGAATACTCTATCTAACGCAGAAGCCTCCTGCTCCATCTGCTCCTCCAATATTCGTCAATGCAAACCTGATTCCCCTGGCTACTCGTAAAAATTTGAGTACCCAAGAGTTTATGAAAAACAAAAATAAACTCCGGGTCAGACATGGGTCTGGTGTGAGTAACAGGTTAAAGTTGCTTAACTTTCAAAAACCTTTAAAAGAAAGGTATCACGTAAGACTTCCCACACATAAACATGGAAAAGTTTTTACCTTACGCTAACCAAAACATTTGATAGGAAATCCGATGATATTATAATAGTGTCTAGGGTTTTCAAATAAATATGAAATAGCCGAAATTGTTACATCTATTAAATTCCAGCTACTAGCCACAAAAGTGGGTAATACAATCAAAACCGTTGGCACTTATTGGATTTTTGGATTCCATACAATGGCAGGGCTACTGGGGTACCGCCCGTCACAGTACGTGGCCTAGATCAACGTACCGAGGAGCCACCCTAACTCCCCTGCAACACAAGGCCGGACCCATTCCTTACTGAATAGTTCCGAATAAGACAACCCCGCAGTTGGTGCGCACTAACAACTGCCCACTAAGCCGAATAAAAAGGGACCTCTAGACAGGGATCAATCTTGCTCTCAAGTGGGTGCTACCCACGAAGCCTTGCTGCACCTCCCCTGTTTTAGCCATTCCCGGTTGATGAGGCTTGAGGCTACGATTACCTTTATAGGACACATCACTTAGAATGCTCATCGTCCACCTGACGATGTTCTGAAAGCATTCAATCCATACAAGTTCGTTCCGGGTTCGAACGAAACCGAAGGCGTTACCTCGTTACACTCGTTTTGGAATCACCCTCAAAGTTAACGACAATAACCCTTGCACTCTGATTCACCATCTCGAATCTATAAGGACTAATTCCGTCAACTCATTACGGAATCACCCACAGAGTTATAATGACTCATAGTCCTTACACCTCGAGTCTTCAAAAAGCTCCACTTTGAATTCACGACCTAACGTTATTTGGAATCGATGTGGTTTTCGGATATCCAAATATGGAAACCCGATCCCGGTCTCATCGAAAACCAAAGCGTGTCTTTTAAGGTCCAAGTTGTTTTAAAGTTTTAAAACATTTCAATTACAGTATCTATATTCACACAGATAGATAACTCATAATTCATAACTGATAATTAACATTATCACATAACAGGTAATCCACATCATCAATATCATATAGATATTCCATATCTCAACATCACAATAGATAACCTATGTTATCATCACAATATAACCAACATCCATACCACACAATATCATTTATCTCATTACTGAGATTACAAAGCATCCAAGTCAAACCATTCATCCATAAGCAAAGATTCACTCATCACAATATAATTAATTTAAAATAAATTAAATTAATCATCTCAATCTCAAATTAATTTAAAATGAATTAAATTAATTCCTTCATCTATAATTAATTTAAAATAAATTAAATTAATTGCTTTACCAAAATATCTTGCTTACTCAATCATTTAATTGATTACAATCAATTAATTCATCATAAATTACTTTAATTAATCACTCTTGATTAATTATTCTTAATTACATTCATGTAATTATCCTAAATTAATTCCACAAATTAATTATTCTCAACTAACCAGTAATTAACCCTTAATTACACCAACTAATTAATTAATCATAATTAATTTCATTTATCCTTAATTAATTACATTAATTAATTACCTATTATTGATTAATTAATCCTAATTAATCATCCCTAATTACATCATTAATTAAATAATTAATGATCTTAATTATTTCTTAAATTAATTACTCAAAGTAATTAACTAACTCAATTACTATAATAATCCAAATTAATTATCCTAAATTAATTTCTTAATTAATATCCCGATTAATTATTAAATAATTAATCCAAATTACTCATTATTAAACATCTCCACTTAATCACAATCATGTAATTATTAAACAATTACTTAACTAGGTAATTTCCAAATCCTTAATTACATAAGGTAATTATTTATAAAACCCAAGTGTTTATAATTAATTAAACTTAATTAATTAAATTAAACAATCTCATTCAATTAAATTAATTACGTTAAGTAATTAATTTCTTAATTACTTTATCAAGTAATTACCCAAACCATTTACAATTGATTATTATTAAATTAATTAATCTAATTAATTATAAAAATTAACTACATTAATTAATTGTTAAATAATCATGGTTAATGACCTTCATTAACCATCCTTAAATTATTTTATAAGGTAATTAACTTAAATTAATTACTATTTAAACTATCTTTATTCATTTATAAATTAAAGTTAATTATAAGATTAATTAACCTTAATTAAAAACTTAATTACATAATTATCATTCATTTATCATTAATTAATAACTTAATTAATGATCTTAATTCCAAATTGATTAATCCTTAATCAATTATTAATTCCAAATTTAATTAATTTATTAAATTAATTAATTAATCTTAATTACCTGTTAATAAATTTTAAAACATAATTCTTTATCAAATTTTCCAAAATAAAACATAACTTAATTATGTTTTAAAACAATTTGATTCAAACAAAGTATTTTTGAAATTACCTTTAAATTTCAATTCAAATTCAAGTTTAAAATAGAATAATTTTAAACTTATCAAAGTTTTAAATAAATTTAAAACTTTTTAAATTGCAAATCAACTAATGCTATGGAAATTTTAAAGGTTAAAGTCTTTTCAAAACCTTCAGTAATTTAAATTTCCTTTTTAATTTGAAACTTCAAATTTTAAATCTTCTTTAAAATTTAAACTGCATTTCAAATTTTAATTTTAAATTTCCAGATTTAAATAACTTTAAATCTACTCACATTTTTTTAAAAACCTTATTATCAAAATGTTTAAACTATCCTTTCAACATGATATAGTTAATAAAGTTAAATTTTTAAACTTAAGTTTCTGTTTTAAAAACTGGAATTTAAAATCAGATGAGAATTTTAAACTTACATTTAAATTTGAATTTAAATTTTACTCAAAAGATAACTGCAGATTTAAAAAGATTTAAATCCTGATTTGCAGAAAACAGAAAATACACAGGTTTCAAATTCAAACCTGGATTTTAAATTTAAATTAGTAGTTCAAACTTAAATTAAATTTAAACTTAAGCCTTATTTAAAATCTATAACTACAGATTTTAAACTTCAAAAATCCAGATTTTTAAAAAGTTAAAAACCCAGATTTTAAAACAAAACACAGTACTGTGTTTTGTGGAAACTACAGGTTAACCCCATACAAAACTTTACTTCGGGTTTTCTGCAACCTTGCTTCGAGTCTACAGATGCCTTACTTCGGGTTTCACAAGCTACTACTTCGAGTCATTATACAACTCTCCCCACATCTCCCCTGAATCACCCCCAAACCCAAAAGTTCACCAGAAATCATGTCGCACCACCTCTAGCGACCTCCAGTGGTGATCCATCAACTACCAAAAACTCATCCATACCCTAACTACAACACCAGGTCGATTAAAAGTCTAAGCATTTAAAAGATCACCAAATTCCAAAAAACCTGTAAACTTCATACAGGTTTAAACTGTAAACCTGTCAACGGCCTTTACGAGTTGCTCCGACCACTTCCAGATCCACCCCTCCGGCCACAAGTTCCTACACCCTTCAACTACACAACCACCAAGTATCACATCACTCGGTCAATCCATCCTTCCTTACTGGCCAAATCCTTACCCCTTATTTCAAACAAGGGTTCAATACAAAAACTCAAGACTGCAATCATTACAGGAATCATGATACTCATTTCAGATTTTTATATGTATCTAAGATCCTTACCCTATAACTCAAAAGAGTTTTAAGTTTTCTTAATCTACAGATTTCAAGAATTTGCACAAAATCATATTTTTGCTCCTGACCAAACTGTATATGAACATTCACTAGAAAAAACTGATACTTGATTTTAAGACCAAGTTTTGTTAATGCATTAAGTTTATGAAGCTGGATTTAAGTATTAATATGTTTTAATTTTGATCAATATTAAACATGCAGAGGAGTTACTCAGAGACAAATTTCCAGTATTTCCATTTTCCCAATGGTTTTTAAATCTAGACTTAAGAAAAAGAAACACATTACCTTATAAGTTTTGAAACTAATATAAAATAACAAACTCTTTTAATCATCCTAAACCCAGTTACTATCTCAACATAATCCAATTGCAGATGATTTTTAAGTAAGATGTAAAATGGAATCACTGCATAGCAACTCAACAGGCATATAAAAATCATAACAGACCTACATACATAATTTATCTCAAAGACTTAATTAAACAACCTAATATAGTTTAAGGTTTAATTGTTACTCACCTTTATTTGAATTTGCAGAGCACCAAAAAAATGCAGGCTTTATGAAAAAAAATGCAGGTGCTTTCTCTGTTATTCCTTTTCAAGACCAAGATGCTTGCATGCAGGTAAAGATGAACTTGTATATGCAGGTATGCTAACTCCTCTCTGTTGTTCATGCTTTCCAAGATCAAGATGCTTGCATGCAAATGTTCATCTATGCAGAACCAAGCATGTGCAGGCTCTTCTTTGAATTTGAATATGAAATGCAGTATTCTGATCTTAGTTTTGGATATGCAGAGGTTGGATTTTTAAGAGGAGGAACATGCAGTTTTGTGTATGGTTTAGGTGAATTTGTATATGAAAATTTGTAGATTTTTGAGTAATATGCATATGAATTTTTATGAAGAGGAACCTGCAGGATCATTTGAATTTTGATTTATCTTTTGATGAGGAGGTTTCAGGGATATGAATATGCAGATATTGGAATAGATCTTGGGTGAATAGATGCAGATTTGAGTTTGTTTATGATTATGCAGATTTGAGTTTGTTTATGATTAAAGAAGAATGAAAATTATATGCATGAATGAGGATGTAAACTATGCAAATGTATTCTCAGATTTTAGGAAATAAAAGAAAGATTAAAACTAATTTTACACTTGTCATGAATGAGACACTTGTCTATATGAATACATATTAATTTAACACATGTTATCTCTTTTAAAATGATTAGTTTTTAATTACAAATTAATGTTATATTAGCTTAAATTAAGTTACTAGTTTATGTGTATAAATTTATAAATGAAAACAAAAACAAATCATGTTTATAAACTTATACAACTAAAAATTAAAACAAATTTAGATTTTATACCTTTGAATTTAAATTCAAACTAGATTCAAAACCAAACAATTTTCAAATTAAGTTATAAATAGAAATTCAATTTGAACTAAAAATTACAAATGTTATTTAAAACTTATTTAAAAATTCAATACAGTATTAATATTATTTTTATAAATCTCTTTTTATTAAATTAAAATCATTTTTCAAGAAATTATATTTTTAACAATAAAATGTCCATTTTATTAAACCATAAAACATTTTATTGAATTTATTCTAAATTTAAAACAATACCAATCTATTTAAAATATAAACCAAATATTCATATTGAAAATAGAAATCAATTTATATCATTTAAAAGATAAAATAACCAATTTAAATAATTATTGAAGAAGATTATTAAATTTATCTGAATATTATTAACAGATTATCAATATCAATTTAATTTTAACTACAGATTATTAAATTGATATTGTCAAAAATTCCGGGATATTACAATCTTTGTTTCTAATCCAACTAAACCAATTTGGAATAGGGATATGTACCAATCCCTACCAAGGGAACAATGCCGATCCCTCCAAATGACGCGCAATCCCTACGGGAGGTTTTCTAGAGTCTATGTACCTTGCTCCCCAAATTTGATATGCTTTGGACTTGTAGACTTTGAGATATTTATTTTTGAATGGAAGACTGTATTTCGTCTTTAATGTATGCCGACCCCTATTCAATGAAGCTTGCCAACACATCTTTTCCAATAAAGGACGGCGATCCCTCCAAACTGAACATGTCGGCCACTCTTTGGTGGACCTAAGTATGCCGATCCATCTCCTTTCATAATATATGCCAATCCATCTCAACCAATTATGTCGATCCTGGTTGCCTACCCATCTTTTCCAATGAAGTACGACGATCCCTCTAAATTGAACATGCCGACCCCTCTTTAGTGGACCTAAGTATGCCGATCTCCTTTCATAAGATATGCCAATCCATCTCAATCTACTATGTCAGTCCCTCTTCTATGAGCCGAAGAATACCAATCCATCTCCTTTCATGAGATATCCATCTCAATTAACTATGCTGATTCCTCTACTATGAGCTGAGCCATACCGATCCCTTCCATTCACTAAGCTATATTCCCTACTTTAAGCATTTTACATTGTTTATCCATCATGTCCATTCAATCCTGACATTATATGATCATTTGTACTTGACTTCCAAGTCCCACAAATATCACTTTGGACTCATCGGCCTCGAAAGTCGCAAGTCTGTTGGGTAAAATCCACCTATATACTACTTTGGAAAAAGGCGGGTTAACATTTCCCCCCCCCCCCCAAAACATGCCTTGTGATAGGTAGGTTGAATTTCCATAAATCTAAAATCCATGTTCCATTAATAGTCGTATTTTCCGATCTAGAATCCAATCCGTTGCCAATCCAAATCCATGATCTCTCCAGATCGTTAGGAAATCCATGACTATTCCAAGTCAATATCCAATTCCGAATACATTCCAAATCCTTTGTCGAATCCATATCTATCCAAAGGCAACAACTAAATCCATGATCTTACCGGATCGTTTGCTAAATCCTAAGCCTCGATCTCATCGAATCCTTATTTAACACAGTCCATATTCGACGACTTGAGAGGCTAATCCATCGCGTTAGAGCAAGCGACCTACCCCTTGCCAGGCACAGCCCATACCTAATGACCTTGATCTCTCTGGATCCTTGTCAAGCACAATCCATACTCGACGACCTGAGTAGGCTGATCCATTGCATTTGAGCGAAGCGACCTACCCCTTGCCAGGCATAGACTACCTGACGACCTTGATTTCTCTGGATCCTTGCCAAGCACAGTCCATACTAGATGACCTAAGTAGGCTGATCCATTGCGTTCGAGCGAAGCGGCCTATCCCTTGCCAGGCATAGTCCATACCTAATGACCTTGGTCTCTCTGGATTCTTCCCGAGCACAATCCATACTCGACGACCTGTGTTATCTATTACATTGATCCAAATTTAAACATTCCTAAGTCCATTTGCCAAAATATAAAATAAGAATCCGTACAATCAATAAACTAGAGTTTGAAGCAAATAAGAAAAAAAGATAAGAAAATGAAAAATTAATTTCACAAACCCGAGCATTATGGTTTATCATCATCTCAGAGCATGCCCAGGGACCGTCCTCGATCTCGTACATGTGTAAGTGACTTAGCCGTCCTACTATGGAGTTTGTTACTTATTCCATGCCATCCCAATCAACTGATGAAAGGTTGATGATGATGCCTTGATCCAGTGCCATTTTCATTCGAGGTGGACGGTGGCTGCTCCTATTCCACCACCGTATCCCGAGCCTTTACGTATTGTTGTAACTGACCATTCTTCATGTGTTCCTCAATGATATCCTTCAAATGTCTGCAGTCATTTGTATTGTACCCATCCGACTCATGGAATAGGCAGCGCTTTCCTGATGTCCGTTCACTCTCGGAGGGTTCCCTCCTTGCCGGCCTTCAATACGGAAGGCATCTTCGAGTGTCAAGATATATGTGTTATAGGGTTTCATTTAATTTCGAGTAAGAAGAGGATTTGGGTTCCACCTCCATCTCTTCTATCCATCAAAGCTATTATCCATGTTTCTTTTACCCTTGTTCTTTCCTAAGCTCTCACCGGGTGGTTCTCCGCCCCGTACCGTATTAACTTCCATTGCCTCTTTATCAGCTTTCGCATCTTCTTTTCATAGAAACCTTTGTTCTTTATGGTAGAATTCCCTAAGATTCATCGGTGGATCTCATATCAGTGATATCTTAAAATATGAATTTTCTATAACTCCTGACACTGCCGCCATCAAAACCATCAAGGATCTAGTTGATCCACCAAAACAACTGCCGTATTGAACCTAGTTAAAAAGTTCTTGAGTGATTCTCCTACTCACCGCTTTACTGGTGTCAATGTCATCACATTCTTGGGACTCGTAATGTGAACCCGAAACTGCTTCATAAATATTTTAACCAATTTCATCAACATGCTAATAGAACCGTTCCCAACTATCTAAACCATAGCGCAATTACATTCGTTAAGTACAGGGGGAAGCATCGTGCTAGGACTTCTTCCAAAGCCCTAGTACTTCCATGTCCTGTGTATACCTCATCATATGCATAGTTGGATTCGACTTTCCGTCATAAGCTTCCAGTGTTGGTAGTTTGAATTCTAGTGGATTCCTAGTATACCTGATATTAGGAGCGAATGGACTTCTATTTACATCCTCCAGATCCCCATTCACTAATCCTCAATGCATAGCTCGCTTGATCATCTCTGCAAACCTTTCATTGTCTTTCAGTGGTTGTCTCTTATCATCATTTCCAAGCGGCCCCTTGAGTGCATGAGGGAATTCTGGAAAGTATTCATCAGGACGAGCATCCAAATTTTGATTTGTGCTAAGCTCCACAGGATTGACCGTAGATCCTCCAGCATGGCGACCAACCAGACTCGGAGAAATGCCCCCTCATCTTTGGGTATTGATATCGATCCCTCTAAGATGGCCGGGGACTACCCTCGGCTGCTTTACTCCACTCTGTTGCATATTGGCTCCATTTTCATGTTCCCAATTCTGATTTCCAATGATTCCTGCCATCTCAACCCCTTGATCCATTGCTTCGGTAGGCCCTATAATTCCAACTCATTGGTTTTGCATTCCAGCAGCTCATATGGCTCTAGCTTATCTAATCTGTCGGAGTAGATTCTGCATCATCTCCTGCTATCTTTTCAGCATCTGTTCCTAGATAGGATCCATCATTATTTCCATTTCATCTCTAGTGACGTAGATAGATATCTGATTAGCTCCAGCTCCTAAGGAAGCCTCATGACTACCTTCATGATGGATCCTTTTCGGAGGCACTCTCCTTGTTGATTGCCTAGCCATTACTTTCTAGATCTAGGTATCCAAGCTTCCGAATCTAAGAACCTAACAGCGAAATCTGCGGGTGCAAGTCTCCCTCAATGAAAGCACTAAAATGTTGGCTATTAAATTAAAACATCAGAAAGGAAGTAAATAGAGACATAGATTTATAATGATTCGGCTAATTCCAGCCTACATCCACTCCAAAGATTTTCATTTATTAGTTTATACTGTTGATTACAGTTACAAATTCGTGAATTTAAGAATAAAATTGGCAAAGTATAACCTAGGTAGAAAATAAAGAAAATCAAAACGAAGTCCCATTTTCTGACGCTATGCCTACTGTATTTATAGGAAAAGATATGGATGGATCGGGCTGAAATTTTGGCAAAATCGGAAGATCAAGACGAGGCCACCCAAAAATTTCTGCGCCCATTGAGGCCCACAATAGGGTTAAGTACCATCCCAATTTTGGTATCCAAATAAGATGTGATCCCTCTGGAGGTTCCCCATGATGTTAGCTACTTGCCCTCCAAATTTTGTGCCATTTTGACATACGGTTTATGAGATATCTCATTTTCCATGAAGTGGTGTTGTTTAAATCCCGGTTTCTACCGATCCTTATGGAGGGATAGGTACCGATCCCTTCAACTTCTTCCAAATGTCATGCGATCCTCAGAGGAGCTTCTCCATGTTGATTATGCTTGGCTTCTAAGTTTCATGCTAAATGGATTAGTAGAATTTGAGTTATTTATCAATCTTTGTTGTAAATCCAACTAAATCAATTCTGAATAGGGATAGCTACCGATTCCTACCAAGGAAAGAGTGTCGATCCCTCCAAACCCCTCCAAATGACATAAAATCTCTAAGGGAGGTTCCCTAAGGTCCATATACCTTGCTCTCTAATTTTCACATGGTTTGGACTTTTAGATCTCGAGATATTGATCGTTGAATGTAAGAATGTATTTTGTATTTGATGTATGCCGACCCCTATTCAATGAAGCTTGCCGACCCTTCTTTTCCAATAAAGCACAGCGATCCCACTAAATTGAACATGCCGACCCCTCTTTGGTGGACCTAAGTATACTGATCTATCTTCTTTCATTAGATATGTCGATCCATCTCAATCAACTATGTCAATCCCTCTTCTATGTGCTGAAGTATGCCAATCCATCTCCCTTAATAAGATACCCATCTCAATCAACTATGTCGATCCCTATTCTGTGAGCCGAGTCATACCGATCCCTTTCATTCACTAAGCTATATTCCATACTTTAAGCATTTTACATTGTTTATCCATCATGTCCATTTAATCCTGACTTTATATGATCATTTGTACTTGACTTTCGGGTCCCACAAACATCACTTTGGACTCATCGGCTTCGATAATTGAAAAATCAGTTAGGTTAAATCTGCCTGTATATTGCCTTGGCAAAAGATGGATTAACAGTTCTCTTTCCAAAATTATAATCCCCTGTTTACGCACACGCATGAACCCATCAAGGACATGCACTTTCACCTCCCTTCCAAGAGCTACAATCGATGAAATCAACCACTACCACCTCCGTTATCTAACTTAAGCGATGACAAACGCCATGACCCTAAAGTTGGCTATGTCTGTACCTCCTTGGGAATAAGAAACACCTCCTATCCTTGCCAGCTCCCCAAACATGGCGACCTCCAAAGTATGATTGGACTTGCCTCGACCATCGCCAATCCGCTCTACTTCTAACCAATTTCATACCGGCACACTCCATTCCTTCGATCGTTGTCTCTAGCTTCACTGACTATTCCTGCAACTCACGGTAAGAAAAAATGAGGATGACCAATCGTCACCGGTCACACCAATTCCTATATAGATTCGATGCTTTTCCCACCACGAATTTAGGGATTTTTTCTCGCCACCTAACATGACCCATAACTCCCATAATCGGGATAGACCAGATATCCATTAACGAAAATAATAGAAGGAGAAAAAGAAAGTAGAGTAGGAATAGATCTAACTATGATGATATATATAGTTTAATTCTTTAAATAAATCGCCACATGTTTTGAGATCATACGATAACAAAACAAATCGGAACGCCACGAAACTCATCGGCATACCTCACCTCATTTTTGCGGTCCCGATGGTATAAATTTCATCACCATCTAAGTTGGTGCTTTGGGATGACACATATCTCAAGGTTGTTTTGGCTACCAAATCATCGGATTCCAAAAATCCTTCAACTGTACGTCTCATAATAAAGTCCTCATCCCAAAAACATTAGCTCTCAATCGAGATCCTACCGGACTCGACTACACACGTATGTTTGCAAAATACATAAATTGTAAAAATGTCATGACTCCAAATATAGTGATATTTATATATACATTGTGACGATCGCCCTACACCTTGGCACTCAAAACACATATAATAGCGCGCTGCTTCCATGCATGACCGATGTATGATGATTATTAAGGATGAAAAGAAATGGAAGATCAAATGTAGAACCTGTAGAGCATCTCACAGTGCACATATAAGATACAATATAACATAGATGTAAAACAGGTGGGACAGTGATATAATCATATGAACCGTAAATTAGAACATCAGAGTGCAACAGGTTCACAGATTATACAGGAACTAAAATAAAGAGTTTATACATCTCTAAGATAAACCGTAATACTATCTATAAGAATATAAGTACTGTCAGAGCTCTACAGTACTGCACACCGGAATCCAACATCAACAAAACAATGGAATAAAAGGATATACCAACCAGCTACCCACAACATAGCCTACATCCACTTTCCATTTCCTCTTATGCTTCTGTGTATAACTTCACACCTAAATAGATACAAGGAATAAAAAGGAAAAAGGTTTCAACTATTTTTGGACCGTGTCAATTTCTATACACCCCACCCCAACTCAAGGGAGCCAATAGCTATTGCATAGTAAAAGACTGTCTACGTAACCCTTTTGGAGGGATCAAGCTTATGTATTTCGTATTCCTACTCTTCTCCTACAATTAAATAGTTGTTAGCACATAACAACTATAACATCCATGCAACCATATGCAATCATCACAGCCAATGAAACTAAGCAAGCATTGCAATGTCGCAACCAATGCAATCAATGTAAGAAGGAAACACTACTTCTACGCAACGACCAAATCACTAAAGGTATTAAACCGCCATATTAGTAACACAACGTTTACCATAATAGACTACACACTGTGCAGTAATAATAACAAATATCACCTAGGGTATGCAGAACCATACTTGACATGTCCCTACATCCAAAGAGTTAGCACATAAACGCAATATATGGTTAACTACTATCACAAGTTGAAAATATGGGGTATAGCGTTTATATACGACATACTAAGCATACAATAAGTATAGCATCCTTTGTACTGCCTCGCCTTTCTCATCTAAGTGCTCAAATCATTCCCACATAGATGGCTAGGAATTGGGCACACGTGGACATCCAAACACATGGGAACGCACAAACTACCATGTTCTGCTCACGAGCATCATAACCTCGTGTTCTACCTTACGAGCTATCATGCAGTACTCGCCCTTTAAAAATGCCCCTAGACACCCATTATAAGTCATTGAGCCATCGTACCAAAGTCGTAAAGCCATCACATCGTCGACATTAAAGCATCATGCCACTGTTTCACTAGTCGCTGCTCGAAGTCCAAGGTCATCCCGAGCCATCCTGGAGTCATCCATTGTTACTCCCCATCAACTCATCAAAGACTTCACCATGCTCATAGCTCATCCATACCATGCCCATAGTCCATAGCTAAACCTCGTACCCCATCACCATCGATCCAACCTCCAACCGAACCAAGCAAAACATGCAAGCTAAGCCAAGTCCCAATGCCAAACTGAATCCTAGGCACAAACACCGAACGTGCTTTCCGCTTGGCCACCGCCGTGTTTCTTACTCGACCATCAACTATGCCACCCTGCCCGGCCACCGACTCCCCACCAGCCGACCGGGTTTCACTAATAGAAGTTGAGGCTTGAATGGGAAGCGCTAAGAATAAGAATAATTTGGGGATGGATTGCTCACCTATTTATAGGCAAAACACCATATACCTCCCCAAGAAGCTCCATACTACACCCCCCATCGAACAAGCATCGCATAACTGAGCCTCGAGCATGCCTAGCACCGACCATAGTCAAATTTTCAAATAGCAATATCTCCTAGCCAGAAGCTCCAAATAATAATTATTACTACTCTACCGAAAGGGAAACTATCATATCTTTCCAATATAAGTGGTCTCAGGTGCTAATTAGCCTCCGATCAAAAGTTATAGCCAATATACGGCTTTTAGGAGTAAAATCGTCGAGAAAAATTCTAAAGATAGAATATGTCACTAATAGTATTTCCCAAAGCTATAAAGTATATGACCTCATATGAATTCGATAAAAATATTTTATGATCCTCTGATATATAAAATAAAGGTCATTATACAATGTCTGATCGTAAATTACAAGTTGTTGCATATATTGATTTGCAACATCAATTTGGACTCAATGGAAGTAGGCTCAAGTCCTAATTCAACCGCATGCGAAAAGTTAGATTTTTGGACCTTCCATTTATCGACGATTCAACATCTAAATTAATTATTTAAATATGAAATTTTTAAAAATTCGGGTTATTACAATACATATGTAATATGACATTGTTAAAAATTGGGGTTGTTACAATACATATGTACTTATTTCTTAAATATCATTTGGGTTTCCTTCTAGTTCCACTTAATTTTATACATATATAGTTATACGAGTATTAACTTATATATAACTTTTATAACTTAGATTGCTTATATAATATATAGATGTATCTTATAATTAAATTTTATTTGATTAGCTTTAATTATTACTAATTAAATCATATTTAATCAATTTAATTAATTATATATAAAATTTCTAAAATATATGTTACTTATCTTAAAATATTTAAGATAGTTAATCAACTATAAAATTTATAATTTGTTAATGTGTACATATTAGTATGTGTTTACATTTTAATTAATTAACTTTATAATAAATTTTATTTAATAATTAATAAATTTTATTTAATTAAATATTTTAGTTAATTGGAAATTTTAATTTAATTTTTCATAATTAATTTTAAGACAAATACATAACTACAATAATTATAGTTATACGTACATACATACATACACACATATATATATCAACATATATGTTTTAATTAATTAACTTTTTATTAATTAATTAATTAAATTTAATCAATCACATTAATTAAATTTAAAATTACAAAATAAATTATTCCATTTTTCAAAATAATTTTGAAAACTTTGAATGCATTTAATAACTTTTATAAAATTTCCCTTTTATATTTTAAACTTAACTTTTATATTCAAAATATCTTTTAAAATTTCAAACAAATATTGATAACTTGCCCAAGGCCCAAAATCAATTTAGGCCTTTATATTAGGGATAATCTTAAGGCTTACTTCATCCTTCAGGCTAGGCAAGTAGCCAAGTAGGGAAGAGTACTTGTTACCTAATATCAATGTCAGACACTGCCTATCTAAACACCCTACTAAATGGTTAGGCTTTAATTAGTTAGCCCTAAAATTGGTAATTTAGACCACATACAATTTGGGTCTAATACCACTGAAGAAACCGGGCTAGTTCGCATAAAATTAAATGGGTGAATTTCAAAGAAAAAAACTATTTTAGATCTTTATTGAGCCTTTGAAATCTAAATGGATTTAAGATCCAATCTAAAATATTTGAACTAAAATATTTATTTTATTTTATTTATTAATTTTTTTTAAGGTTTTGATTTGTAGGTGTATCAAATACACTTATATGTGTATAGTGGATATACTGTAGATAATAAGTGTTTATGGTTAATGTGATCGTATGTAGGTGTTGGGATTTACGCCACAATAAACCCATTTGTCTATGTATATATGCCTTTGTTGTCCATAGTTTTGATATATATATATATATATATATATATATATAATACACACAAACATATGCGTGTGTGTTAAAATTAAATTTGACTATTTTATATATTTTGAAATCTAAAGTTAACAATTGAAAATGTAGTTTTAATTAATGAAAGAATTCAAAATTAAATTTTATAGTTTACATGAATGTCCATTTTATAAAACTTGAGTTAAAATAACACACACACACATATATATAAACGATTGCAAACTATGTTTTAATATTTACAACAACATATATATGTTAAGTTTGTAATCTAGTGTATGCGTACGTATTTAAAGTTAACAAATTTAAATCTAACTTTCAACTTACTAAGGAATCAATTGGTTTATGCTTTTACATAAAATTCCAATTATAAATTTTAAATTGAAATAACTTTTACTTTTATGTAAATCAACCAAACAAATTATATTTAAAAAAAAGACCATGTAACACATGTATTCAATTTTAAATGCGAGTTTAAATAAAAGATGTTGACTTCAATCAAAATTGTTTCCAATCAAAATTAATGAAAATTAATCAAAATTGTTTTCGTTCAAAATTATTTTTAGTAGTAATTTATAACACAACAACAACATAGACTAACAACTTAGGCATATATAAATTCATTGTAATAGGTTCAGATCTAAATAATACAAACATGTAAGCCAATAATCAAATGAGATGATGGAACTAAAATATATAAAAATAGTTAACATATAATAATCAATTGAGGTATTGCACAAAAGACAATTCAGATTAAATTAACATGATGAACAGTTAATTAATTAAGGTGTGGCAAAACTGAAATTTTATTATTTTGCACAATGAACATACAAACAGATGATACGAAGCATGTATAGGATCTAAACCATGTGAACATATGACTAAATAAAATTTGAATGTTACCTTAAGATGCAGCTAAAAGTTACACCTTGAATGATGAACAAGGCACCCCAATTCAACTAAATCAATCTTTTGATTTTGCAAGGATAAAGAGAAAACGACCACCTAAAATAATCTGAATTTGATTTTTGAGATTTTTTTGGCCAAGGAGGCCATGTAATTTTCGTCTATGATATAATGGAGAGAAATGAGAAAAATCGATGAATGAAATCTTTTATTGATAATTAAAGGCTAAGTATCCTTTTCTTTCATTCATTACCTCTTTTCCTTTTCAATTGAAAATTCAAAACCTCTCTCTTCCCCTCATTGATCAGCCATAGTCTAAGGCAAGATAGGCCTCAAAATTTCCTAAACCCATTCAGTATTTATTCTCTTTATATCCAATTTAAATATTATACCGATATCATATATTAATATGAGTATACATAGCTTTTATATGTGCGCACTCATTAACTACTAATGGTATTCAAAAATCAAACAAAATTTTCTAATTAGTATTTCTTAAATATTGATTAATTTAATTATTTACAATGATTAAAAATTATTTAAATTGTGTGGTTTATTCGAAGTATTGATCGTTAAGGTTGTGTGATTCAAAGGTGTAAATTAAGTCAGCGGTTAATATTGAACAATTCGAACATTAACATTCATATGTCACCTTAGCTAGTGGTGTGACATTTTGGCTGAAATATCGCTTACATGTCTCACGGGTAAAATCCAATTTTATTAACATAAGTAGTACTTTGTAGCAACGATTATTAACACTAATTCTCTTCATCAACACTTATCACATTAGGACTTACGGAATTGGTTCTGGTCAAAATTCCAACATCATCCATATTCAACTTGATTAGTCAAATACAAAGTCTGTAACAATCTACCTTTCTTACACCTAAAGACGACGCTCAATACCTACTTGATATTCATGTGTCAATCATTTAAATGTCCAAAAGACAGGTCATTTGGAATCTGAATGTTATAACAGAATCCTAATTATGGATGTGAATAATCAAACATTACGAAGTGCTCTCAACAGTCCCCAATGAAACTAAGAAAGAAGTTAATTTAAAAACTTAGAATCAAAAGAAAAGAATAAGGAAATTTTCCAACAAATAACTAGGAGGGTGCATCCCCTTACCGAAAGTATACCTCTAGAAATATACTTGAGAACTCTGATGGCTCTCGAACACGTCCAAGCAGGACTTTACCAACAGTTACCGAGTATTCGAGTATTTTACATCTCAAAGTGAAAAATCAAATCCAATCTATAGTGGATGTGAAAATATCCTAATGGGAGCAACCAGTCATAGCTTGGCTTCTAGTTGCACTTTGGGTTTATTCATTTCCGACAAAGGATAACAAAGCCCAAAAGACTAACAAATCATTTTTAAGGTGACGATATGGCATGAAGAAATCTGAACTGATAGTTAAGATATCAACCAACGAGAATAATTAAAAATGATCATGTATGAAATTAAATTTCATATGCTTACCACTACTCGTCGATTCCAAACAAGTGCTAACCCTTGATTGAAGATGACGCTGGGCAAGTTGAGTAGTGTTACCTCTAGGTATTGCCTTAACTACATTTTTAACTTTCGAGATAGAAATGATTCTAAGCCTCGATGTTTAGTGTTAAAAATATGACTAAATCCTTTCGATATAAGCAATATTGTTTACGAAACTACTTTTCCATAACCGAATCAAACATATACTTTTAAAACCAAACTTGTGCCGGGGTTTCACATTAAAAATATTAACTTTAAATGACTTTATCAAAATGATTGATTAACTTTAAACCAAAATTTATTACTTTAATATCATTATTTAAAATGACCAGTTACCTTTTAAACAATGGAAATAACTTTACTTAAAATAATTAGTTAGCTTTAATCCCAATTCATTGCTTCAAAACAACACTATTTAAAAAAGATTAGTTAACTTTAATTATCCTTGTTTAAATGATTAATTAACTTTAAATTTTTATTACTAAAAATAATTTATTAACCTTTAAAACTTCATTATTAAAATGATTAATTAATCTTAAACCATTATTAACCAAAAGATTACTTAAACTTAAAACATTATTATTATAGTGATAAATTGATCTTTAAACGTTATTAGCAAATGATAAATTAACTTTAATACCTAATTATTTAAATAATTAATTAGCCTTAAACATCATTAGTTAAAATGATTAATTAGTTTTGAAAACATCATTGATACAATGTTTAATTATCTTAATCTCATTATTATTTAAATAATCAATTATCCTTAAAACATCATTATTGCAACGATTAATCAATTTTTAAACACCATTATTAAAATAATTAATTGATTTTTAATCATTATTATTAAAATTATCAATTAACTTCAAAACATTATTATTACAATAATTAATTTATTTTAAACCATCTTTATTTAAATAATTAATTATCTTTGTAAAACCCATGCATAAGATTTAACAAAATACTTCAAAGGGGATACCATATCCATTCAAACATCACATAACTTAAGTATGTGGATATATATAAAAGAAAATAACAATATGCACATATACAAAAAATCTCTGGTAAATTATAAATTTGTTAGCATACAACTCAACGTTCATAACAATATAATGGCATATCTAGGATTTATTATGCTAAACAGCTCTCAAATACTATTTAATTAGCAGAATGGTGTTTTACTCTGCTAAACAGATGTCAATTATAATTTAATTAGCAGAACGGTGTTTTATACTGCTAAATATATGTCATTGCATTTCATATACTTAGGGGTAGTCGACGAAGAAAATCCCTTGGATAAAATATATTTTAAAAGGGTGTTTGCTTTCAAAACAAAACCGATCTTTCAAAAATAAAGTAGTTTTAAACTTTAAAACTTTTATTTAACAATTAAATAATGTTTAAGCTTTTATTAAATAATAATTAAACCTTTAATTAATAATTTAATAATGACTAACTATTAGTTAAATAATTAAATAATAATTGAATATTATTTAAAATAGTTAATTTAAAAATAAATCATTATCCATTAACTAATCTCAATTAATAATTAAATAATACTTAATTCAAACTTAAATAATAATTTAACCGTCTTTAAAGATAATTAAACCTTCATTAAAAATAATTAAACCTTAATTAAGTTTTAGTTAAATCCTAACTTAATTAGCAATTAACTAAACCCTTTATTTAATAGATAAATAATTAATCATTGATTAATAATTAAACACAAATTAATCCTAAATAAATTATCAATTAATAAACAATATTTAATTAATTAACTAATTATAATTAACTTAATTAATAATTAAGTACTAATTACCATTATTAACAAATGATTAAATGCTAATTACCTTACTTAATTAATTAAATAATCATTAAAAATAAATAAAAAGTCGCTTTTAAATATTTAAAATATGCTTGAAAACACTTTTCATAAAGATACTTAAGTTAAAACATTTTAAATTCAAAAAGAGTTTGGTTTTCACGAACTGCTTTTATAGCGACTATCGTAATATGACTTGAACTTTTAAATCTTGTTTTATACCCTAAATAGCTTTTAAAATTCTATCTTTAATTTTTAAACTTACCTTTATAACTTATGAATAAAGTTTGAAAACTAAAAGTGAATTGTAAATCTTTTATAAAACTTCCTAGCAATTTAAAATAAGAAAAGAAACCACTTATAGAAGAGAATTCAATGTCACCATACAAACAATTTAAATCCTAAGTTCTTTAACATATAGGAATTCAAGCATGAACACATCACATAAATGTGTCCTCCCAACATACACTTGTAAGATCCTAACTTTCATTCCATTAACCTTTAGTTTCATTTCCAAGCTTACAAATCAACATTTTATACCATATACATAAACAATACATGTATACATGCAACTTAACCATAAATTCCAACAAATCAAGCAATGATATATCATCATAAAATAAGCATTATATTTAAACAAATAAATTATTTTCAACATCCAAAGCTAAAACTTTACTAAGAAAAGAAAAACTATTCTCACCTTAAGCCATCCAAAATAACTCAAAAATAGGTCATCTTCTAAATGATTGTTGGATAAGCTACTAATGGAATTCGAAAAAGTTTCTAAAGGGAAAATTATTGGAAATTATCTTTTGTAAAATATTAAAAGAAATCACTCAAGTTGGATTAGTTACGAGGGAGATTAGTTATGAGGGAGATATTGTCCATAGAAAAGTGGTATTTTCGGACTTGAAAATGTGTGTCCGAAAACATTTCGAAAGAAATGATATTTTGACATGTCTAAGTTCAAAGGTTTAAGAAGTGTTACTGATAAAAGTTGTAGCCATTGGAATTTTCTATGGCTTTGAAAAAATAATTCCTCTATTAGGATAAGAGATTAGGAAGATATGATAGGGTAGGAAAAATTTAAAGAAGTGAAGGGCTATTTATAAGCA
Organism: Allium cepa; assembly: GCA_030765085.1. NCBI lineage: Eukaryota > Viridiplantae > Streptophyta > Magnoliopsida > Asparagales > Amaryllidaceae > Allium > Allium cepa. The sequence goes on along the minus strand of CM060930.1, from coordinate 87,204,864 downwards.
AGAGAAAAAGTGAATTACCTAAATGCCCTTATCCTTTATCCTCCACTACCCTCTTTCCACCTCACCTAGCTCCTCTACCTCATGTACTCATGTTACCATTTGGTCGCCTTCCTCTATTTCATGAGGAAACATCCATTTAATTACATATGTACTAACGTTTAAACATGTTTCATGTGATGTGATGTTTACTTTTTGCTAAATTTATATTTTAAACTTTATATACTTAGGTATGAATACATAGATACATACACTAATATACACATATGAATATAATAACTTGTTTAGAAACGTTTATACTTATGCTAAAGTGTTCACAATGTTTTTGATAACTTTTAGTCGACGAAAAGTAAAAATTTTGAAACACGAATTTCGGTCACGTTTTCGATTTTTCTTTGAACTAAATATTTTTGTAAACTAATTTGGAAAACCATTTCACCATCGTTATTTATTATTTAATAGATTTTACTTTATTTATAAACGTATTATTTGAATATTTAAAATTAATTAAATATTCCTAAATTAAATCAGTGAAATTCCGGGTCGTTACACTCTCCCCACCTTAAAAGAATTTCGACCCCGAAATTCAACCATAATCATAACCTAAAAAAAAACCAAACAAGAAATATTTAACTCTATTCATTGATCCATATGATGTACATAGATCATTCCTACATAATCTGATTTGATCACTTACTCGAATACATAGCTTTATGTTCGAACTAGTATCGCTCACCTGATTTTCTAATGCGGATTCCGATCAGGCTTTTCAATTAGAAACCTCCATTCTCCTGACATAACCACATACCATGGTAGAAAACTTTGGTTTCATATTAAGAACCACCACTAAGTGTTTTCCATCAAAAATCGAGTGATAGATTCTTATTCGGAATGGTGCGGGACACCTTAAAGTCGTGTATTCAAATCTTGGATCCAACTTGTGTGAAAATAGAAATAATCTATGTTCAACTTACGTAGTTATTTTATTGGTTCTTACCAATACTAATTCTATTTCTACTAAAATTATTTATGTAAACATTTCATAGAACTAGATTAAGCTTAACTTTTATAATATTCTACTACACCCTAATAGTATATACCACTAGTTGATTCAAACTTTTCCATTTTGAATTTATTTCAAAACTCTTCTTAAAATGATTTTTATACATTTTAATCATAAAAATATATCTACATTGCCCAAGTAACCCCAAAATGATACTAAGGAACTAGGTACTACGAAATAGTATCATATATTCCCTTACTAAGAAGGGTAATACTTAAGAGAAGTGCTTACCATCCGAACACATCTCTTACCTATTTTTTTTAGATTTTTGGGTCCACTTGATCTAGTTGACATAAAATTCTTTTTTTATTCAAATTCTAATTTGTATATTAAATAAAAATATATACATACTTACATAATTTTAACCTCTCTTTTTAAAACATTTCATAACGTTTATTCTTAATTCAGATTATAATAAACAACTCTTATTACAACCAAATTTAAGTTTAATTTTTATTCAACATTATCATCTATTGCCTTATTGTCAAATTGTAAAACTGAATTCACATGGTGTTTGTGCTAAATTTAACTAAGAAAATAATTTCTCATAAACTATCTAATCCTAACTAATCAACAATAAATGATAATGATAAACAATATCATTCTCTAACAACAAATATATCCTATTTAACTATAAGAATTTCTTGAAAATATTCTTTTATATATAATTTAGGTAAAATTATTTCATTTACCTAATTTTAAAATAATACCGTATTAGTTGGCCTTGTTTAAGGGTTTTAGAGATTCCTCCCGAATACGTAAACCACTTAACGGATCAATAAACATTTTTATAAAAAATGACAAATACGCGCTCTTACATATATATAAGTTCAAACTCATTCTAGGGTCCCTCTCACCCTACCTCAAATGAGTTAACCCCAACAAAGCCTAGTATTCTCTCAACCTAAGCTCTGATACCACTTGTGACGATCTACTTTTCTTACACCGAAAGGCGACGCTTAATACCTCCTCGGCGTTCATGCGTCGATCATTTATGTATTCGAAAGACAAGTTGTTTGGGGTGAAGAAAGAAGAAGACAAATAGAATCTCAAAAAAATGTGACAAGTAATATATAATATATAAATCAAGTCTTTACAAAAGAAATAATTTTATTATAAATAATCATCAAAATACACTATCCTATTATCAATCTTGATAGTAATAACAGCATGTGCTTACAAATTCTGATAAACACAACAATAAATTTAGCGGAAAAATAAAGAAACACATAGATATGTATTGGAAATCCATCTTATCTCACGAACTCCATAACATCTGAAGCTAATCTGGAAAATATGATCGGTCTGACCAGAGAGTTAACACTTGGATTGATCTAGAAATACCGACGTGGGAAAACTCAAGTAATAGGATGAACATATAATAATTTTGTAAGACCACCCGCTAATGTAGAATGGGTTTTTACCTCACAATATCAATATTCATAGATGAAGAATGGGAACAAATCGGAACTATAATCCAAACAAGAATAAATGAGCATAGATGAGATAAAAATCTAAAATCAAAGAATGAACACAAATAATTAAACATAGAGAAGAACCTTGGTCAGTTCTTGGTGCAATTAAGAAAACAATTCAATGATTTAAATTAACAATAAGGAAAAGAATTTTACCACAATATATGGGGGACCATGCCACCAATTACAGAACTATCGTTTCATAATAACAGTATCAAACCTCAACCATGAATGCGAATAATTAAACATTGCAAAGTCATCTTAACACTCACGATGTAATTAAGAAAGAAGTTAATTTAAAAACTTGGATTCGAAGGAAATAATAGGAAATTTTTTCATCAAATGACTAGAAGGATGCACCCCTTTACCGAAAATATACCTCTTGAATTATACTTGAGAATTTCATGGCTCTCGGACACGTCCAAGTCGAACTCCGCTAATGCTTACCGGGTATCTAAGTATTTCACATCTGAATGTGCCAAACTGAATCCAGTCTAGAGTGGATGTGAAAATACCCTATTGGGAGTATTCCCACATAACTTGGCTTCCACTCACACTTTGGGTTTAGTCATTTCTGACAAAGGATAACAAAGCTCAAAAGAGCAACAAATCTTTTTAAGGCGATGATACACCATGAAGAAAGCTAAACCGGTAGTTAATAAACCAACTAATAGGGATAATTAAAAATGATCATATATGGAAATTAAATTTCATATTCTTACCACTAGTCATCGATTCCAAATAAGTGCTATCCCTCGATTGAAGATGAAGCTGGGTAAGTTGAGGTAGTGTTACCTCTAGGCATTGTCTTGACCACATTTTCAACTTTTGAGATAGAAATGAGTCCAAGCTTTGGCATTTAGTGTTAAAAATATGTCAAAATCCTTTCCATATAAGTGATATCATTTATAGAACTACTTTTCCATTACCGAATCAATCTTTTACTTTTAAAACTAAACTTATGCTGGGGTTCTGCATTAGAAGTATTAACTTTAAACGACTTTATCAAAATGATTGATTAACTTTAAACCAAAATTTATTACTTCAATATCATAATTAAAATGATCAATTAACCTTTAAAACAATGGTTAATTATTTCAAATTACTTTATTTAAAATAATTAATTAGCTTTAGTCCCAATTCATTGCTTCAAAACAACACTATTTAGAAAAGATTAATTAATTCTAAACATCCTTATTTAAATGATTAATTAACTTTAACCTTTTATTACTAAAAATAATTTATTAACCTTCAAAAAATCATTATTAAAATGAGTAATTAATCTTAAACCATCAATAATAAAAGGATTACTTAAAATTAAAACAATAGTGATAAATTGATCTTTAAACATTATTATTGAAATGATAAATTAACTTTAATACTTAATTATTTCAATAATTAATTAGCATCAAGCATTATTAGTTAAAATGATTAATTAATTTTGAAAACATCATTGATACAATAATTAATTAAGCTTAATCTCATTAATATTTAAATAAATAATTATCTTTAAAATATCATTATTAAAATGATTAATCATTTTGAAATACCATTATTAAAATAACTAATTGACTTTAAATCATTATTATTAAAACTATCAACTAACTTCAAAACATTATTATTGTAATAATTAATTAATTTTAAACCATCTGTATTTAAATATTAACTATCTTTGTAAAACTTATGCACAAGATTTAACAAAATACTTCAAAGGGGATACCATTTCCATTCAAATATCAGATAACTTATGTACGAATATATATATCAAAGAAACTAACATGCACATATACAAAATATCTCTTATCAAATATAAATTTGCTGGCATACAATTCAACATTCAAAACAATATAACAGCAGAATTGGGATTTATTCTGCTAAACAGGTGTCAGATACAATTTAATTAGCAGAATGGTGTCTACTTTTGCTAAATAGATGTCAATTACAATTTAATTAGTAAAATGGTGCTGCCTTTTCGCACGATTTAAATCGACGATAAACCACACGCGTCAGACTTAAACCATACAGAAGGGCGGATTGTTATGGGATAAATAAGAAAAAGTAGAGAAAGAAAAAAAACAAAATAGAATCTTGCAGCAGAACGATAAAATATAATAATCAAATATACAGTTCATGAAGCTGTTTACAAAATATTCGATTATACTTATACAATACATATCGGAGTACACATACTAGAGAATAATAATTAATGTAGCGGAATTAAATGGTGTAGTGGAATAACATAGTAGATAATAGTACTACAAATCTTCGTCTTCGTCCTCCAGAATAAAATCTTCAAATCCTGAAATGCTCGGACTGACCCGAGCGAATTGAAAAGACAAAACACTCGATTCAGAACTAAAAGATCTTATGTAAGTTAAATCAACGGTAAATAATATGAGTGTAATGGCGTCAGAGATGTTTACGGGATTTGACATCTCCTATCCAGTGTCTAACGTGAGTGCAGTAACTCAAGAGATGCTCGGGATTCACATCTCCTAAGGATCCGTTAAACTATTTACTATGTAGTAATATTTCGCTATTATAATAATGTCTAATATAAAATAAACTTACTTTTAAATAGCGTTAAGGGGTTACCCATATAGCCCTTACCACATAATAGTCCCAGTAGTCCATCCAATATCAGCGCATCTCCAGATCGGGAGACTACCCTAAATACTCCACGGGCTACGGGAGAAAACCAAACTCGTATAAGGCGCGCTAGGGTAGGTGACACGGCACAACTAGGCAATGGCAGGGTAGATATACCAATTACGCATCCGGACTGGAGGTAACGCATAGCCGCAGCTACCACCCACCTCGAGCCACACCCCCAAATAAAAAAAATCAAAAGTGGCCACCGAAACAATCCAAAAGTCAAAGTATAATATCGAAGGGATGTGTCCGATCAAAGGTGCTACCTCATTGGCCCGAGAATCTCTCATGTTTTAGCCGCCTTATGCCAACTCACGGGAGTTGGGTCCACGTATATACCTCACAGGAAATGCCGCCACCATCCTACTTCATTCTGGAATCTCCACCGCGTACACGGTTGTTAAAGTGGTTTCTGGAGTTGGCAGAGAGTATGACAACTTCCGATCCCGGTCTCTTCAACAACCAAACGTTATTATAACACCGCGGTCATTTCAAAATAATTATACTTCAAAACTAGGATATAATATTTATTTCAAAACCATATAAATACGATATCATTTCAAATTTTAAAAAACCAAATCAATATGATATTCCTTTTATTTCAAATCAATATAATATCATTTATTTCAAATATATCCCCTTATTAAAATCATAGCACTTCCAAATTTTATACTTCAAACCAAGCATTTGAAATTTTAACACCTTTAAAACATAATGCCATGAAATTCATAACATCGAAACATTTCAATTTCTATAAACATTTCAATTTCGATATATTTCAAGGCTTAAAATATTCCAAAATTTCAAAACTAAATTTGATAATTTCGATTCAACAATTAAATTTCCTATTATTTAGTTTTGAAATATTTGATATAATAAACCCCTTATTATTTAAATAAAATTCAAATTTCAAATAACTAGATATTGCCTTCAATTCGTTATACTTGAAATAATCATTTAATTCACCTAGACCCAAAAATCAAGTTATAATAATTATGCCCTTTAAAATTTCCAATTTAATAAATCTCCCATCAACCCTTTTTGAGTTTAATTCTCAAATAAATTCAATTTCATAAAATTCATATTTATCTCAATTTCAAATCAAATGTTATTTGAGTAAAATTCTTAAATAATTTGATTCAAATCAATTTCCTATTCATCTTCCCATCTTAATTGTATTTAAGGCAATATAAACTCTATATACAAAATAATTTAAATAAATACTTTAACCATATTATATCTTAACAAAATCAAACTTTATTATTAAACTTCTTTTATACTTAAACAATTTTATACATAGATTAAACAAAGAATTTGACTATATATAAAAGAACATTTATAAAATTTCCAAATCAATGTCTCATAAAATAATATATTTCTTTACAAAACCATAGAAACCATTTCAAATTATTTTTATATATAGACCACGGTGTCTGTATATAATTTTCTATCCTATGGTCAAGTGATACGGATATTTATCACTTCAATCCGTAATTTAAAAATAAGAAATACGGTTATATACATTTCAAACCGCAATCCCGAATCAATAATGACAAATCAATAAAGAACTTGTAGATTATGATGATATAAATAAAACATCCATTCAGCCATCATAAAATCATACATCCATCACAATCATCATACAAAACAGTCAATAAATATCAATATATAACTGATAATATATAATAGGTAATTAACTGGCAGTTATATTCAATAATAAATTAAATAACAATTTAATTTAAATAAATGCAATTAACTGAGATGATGATTAAAAATATACAAACAGTCATAAATAAATTCACGATCACAACATAAATTAATTTAACAAATATAAGAAATTTTAGAAGTTGTGAGTGGGTTAAAACACTCACCTTTAGAAGTTGTGAGTGGGTTAAAACACTCGCCACTGGTCCGCCCATCTCCGGCTGACCATACGAAGGCCACGCGCACTCCCTCCATTGGCTGGAGCCACCTCACCGCTGCACAGCACATTTGCCAATTTGTGGCGATTCCAACAACCATCTCGATGAACTAACCGCATGGATCGAACATACTCGACACCCTCTACGCATCCATGCCCTCTGATTGATACCACAACTCGAATCCACCGTTGGATCGACCAAATTCAATATGAACGGCCGAGAATGATTTGCGATTTTCGTACAAACAGTGATTCAAAACCAAAAGAGAACTGCAGATCTGAGATGCGTACATCAAGAGCTTCGATATATAATTTTTTTGAATTTTTTTGAGGAGTTTGAAATTTCACTTTGATTTTTTTGAATTCCAATTGAAATTAGGGTTTACGACCATTGGAAAGAGAAGGAGCTGATGGAATTTGTACGCATAGACAAATAAGAAATAGAGGTAGGCTAGGGTTTATAATAGGATATATATAGGCAGAATTGAAATCAGAATGGATGGGCCTAATTTATAAACGCGCTAAACGATGAATGGCCCGAAAAGCCCATTCTGACTCCGGAACGAAATTGGGTCAACCTATATATCAAAATAGATGTTTTAAAATATTTTAAATGCAATGGAAAAGGTTTCAAGTCCAAATTCCATCGTATGAAGAAGTTATGCTAAAATCAATATTTTTCAAATTGATTTCAATTAAATCGATTTCAAGGCGTTTCAAGCCCATACGATCAAACGAAAAGTCCGATCGATACGAAACTTGAAATCCTACAATAATTCACCGTTACGGATCCGATGAAACTAGTTTCGTCGAAATCCGAGTCAGCGGCCAAAATGGCTATTTTTAAATTAATTAAAAATAAATTAATTAAATCACTTTCCAATTTCAACTCTATAATTAACAAATTTCATCAAATTTAACTTTCTTAATCATTTACACTAATTTAACTAAATTCAAATGTCAATTTAGAGTTTATTAATTTATCAGTTCCAATATTAACCTCAATTTCATTAAATTCACAAATTGTAAATAAAATTCCCAAAATTCCATTTAATTAAATAAATCAATTATTATCCCATTCATTGTTGTCAAATAGATGGATTGAGCATTGGATTCAAAACTATTACATAAATTTCCTCATATTATCTTTATTTCAAATTGCATAACCTATAATTTCAATTTCTACAATAATTACACTTATTAAAAGTTGGATTTCAATGGATTGATTTGTTTCAATTCAAATCTTTTATTAAGTTCATTACTATTCAATATAAACTTAGTTACCTTGTTTTCCTTCCATTCGTTACCTTAATATGCCAAAATTGACAACTCCTAACCATTGTATTACATTTCACATTAATGTAACATTTATTTCCAATTCTAATTCCATCAACTAATTAAACATGCAACTTATAATATTTGTTTACAAGCCAAATGCTACACGTAAGTTTCTCATACTTCAACTGATTGTCATATTATGAATGGAATTAACATTAATTTCAATTATTATCTTAATTTACACCAAGATAATATTTAATTACCTTTAATGAAATTTAATTCTTAATTTATTTAATACAATCAATTATGACCTTACAATTTGTTTCCATTAATTGGTATTACATTGAAGTTTCTATTTATTAGCTTACATCAACATTATTGCCTTTTAATTGCAAATTGATTACCAACTTTATTGAATACCCTAAATGATTAACATATATTAATTGCCACTTATTTCCCTTTACTTACATTTATAAGTTTATTACTTACCAACACAGGTTAAAATTCCATATATAATACAAATTTTAATTAATTGTCATTAACACCGTATTATTTCATTATTTAATTCAATATTTACATCCACTTACGTATATTAATTTTGTAACCAAGTTATAACATTTACATTGTTTCACTTATTGGAATTACATCCAAGTTATTAACAGTTAACTTACATTTAAACCGTTGCAATTCATTCTCGTTATTATTTCCAACAATTACGTACAGAACATTGATTTTATTTAATCACTATTTATTCATTATTAATTTATTGATTAATTCAATATTTCCATTCATTTTTCTTATTTTAATTTATTACCAAATATTCCTATTTAATCAAGTATAACTCAAATAGTTGTTTCTATCCATTGGGATAGCATTCAATTGGTTATTCATCAACTGCCATTAACATTACTACCTTAATTTACATATAGTTACTATTAATCAATATTATTGCATTGGTTAATTAAATTCTTACTTTTAATTACTTATTTTAAATTTTATACTCAAGTGCAACAATTAACACTATTTCTTTATTGGTATTTCACTCCAATTATCAATAATTAACTTTTAAATTACCCTTGCTACACTTCCTTCTAGCATTCATTTCATTATAAATTATAAATTTTTTATTTCTTTCTAAATTTAATTACAAAGATCCAATTATATTAACCAATTTATTTATTAAAATTTACGGGTCGTTGCATTTATTCTCCTAAAATAGAAGTCAGTTATAATTTATTTAGCAGAATGGTATTTTATTCTGCTAAACAGATGTCATGGGATTCCATATTCAATTAGGGTTACTTAAGGGTAATCGATAAAGAAAATCACTTGTATAAAATATTCTTTTAAAGAGAGTTTGCCTTCAAAACAAAACCAATCTTTTAGAAATAAATTAGTTTTAAACTTTTATTTAATAATTAAATAACATATAATATTTTATTAAATAATAATTAACCTTTAACTAATAATTAAATAATAATTAACTATTAAATATTATTTAAAATAGTTAATATTTAAATAAATCATTATCTATTAATTAATATAAATTAATAATTAAATAATACTTAATTAAAAATTAAATAATAATTAAACCTTCATTAAAAATAATTTAATCTTAATTAAGTTTTCATTAAATCTTAACTTAATTAGTAACTAATTAAAGCGTTTATTTTATAAATAAATAATTATCATTGATTAATAATTAAACATAAATTAATCCTATATAAATTATCAATTAATAAATAATCTTTAATGAATTAACTAATTATAATTAACTGAAATAACTAATAATTAAGCAATAATTACCTTTATTAACGAATGATTAGGTAATAATTGCCTTAATTAATTAATTAAATAATCATTAAATAAATAAATAAATAATTTCTTTTAAATATTTATAATATAGTTTAAAACACTTTTCGAAAAGATACTTAAGTTAAAACATTTAAATTCAAAATGTGAATTTTGGACTTTTACAAAACTTCCTAGCAATTTAAAGTAAGAAAAGAAATCACATGTAAAAGGGATTTCAACGTCACCTTACAAACAATTTAAATGCTTAACATATAGGAATTCAAACATGAACACATCACACAAATGTGTCATCGCAACATACACTAGCAAGATCCTAACTTTCATTCGACTGGCCTTTAGTTTCATTTCCAAGCTTACAAATCGACACTTCATACCACATTCATAAATAATACATGTATACATACAGCTCAACCATGATATATCTTCCAAAATGTAAGCATTATATTTAAACAAATAAATAATGGTTATTTTCAACCCTAAAGCTAAAACTTTAGTGAGAAAAGGAAAAGTTTTCTCACCTAAGCTATCCAAAATAACCTGAGAATGGGTCATCTTCCAATTGATTTTTGGATAAGTTACTCACTAAATTTTAGTGTTTACTTATAAATTTTAGAAGTAAATTCTATTGGGAAATTATGGTTTTAAAGTAAGATTTTGAGAGAAAATGTTTTTACTTTTAATTAATTATGAGTTTGGGCTTAATGGGGATTTTAGCCCATTTGGGTAGATTTGAAATAGAAATTCTCATTCCCGTACTTAGAAAAATGAATTATACATTCATTTCCCAATTACAGTATATAAACTCAACTCCTTCTTATTTCTAAAACTATTTCTTAAAAAATTAGGCTTTAATATGGAGGTAAAATCAAAGAAAATTTGAGAAATTGTAGGTAAGTATTTAAGCTTTAATATATCACATGGTTTTAATTATTTCAGTGTGGAGTTGAAATTGAATTCTTTTGTCTTTTGTAAAAACTGAGTTCTAGGGTTTTCTGGTGAAGAAATTGCAAGCTGCTATTGTAAACAATTATTTAAATCAAGGAGAAAGGTGAGGTATACACTCACAACTATTTCCATTTTTAATTCAAGTTGTTATTGTGTTGTTTTAATGAATATATGGTTGAAATTGATTTCAATTTTGTGTATCTCTTATTTATAAAACCCTATTTTTAGGTTTTTTGAAACCCACTTCATTTGATCATGAATTACGTACAATTGTTGATGTTTATATGCTTGCATGTTAGCCAAATTAGTGCTCTAGAAGTTTAGATGAACAACGTCATATTTTTTTTTACCAACGGACCATCGGAGGGCCGCTGACATCGCCTGTGACTCAGCCCAGGCGCGGCCACCAATGGACCGTTACCACCAGACCAGTGCACCGCTCAAGACCTTGGTTGAGCCCCACGTCATACCGTTTCATCCCTCGCTCACTTTCGTTTGTTCGTTTGTTCGCCCATTGGTTTCCATATTGTTAATTACTTATTTGCTTTAATGTTTTACTATGATTTTGGAGTCATATGAAGTTTGGTTGTCAAGAATTATTTATGCATTTTCGAGTGCTTGAGATCAACTTTGATGATCTTGTTCATAAGGAATTCTTGCTCTATGTTTTGTTGCTAAATACACAATTAAATTGCATTGGTCTGCAAAGTTATTTATGAAGGAAACGTCGTTTGAAAATAAACTATTTTCTTTTTATAAATATATATGGAAAATATGTATATTTTGAATATGAATGATATTAGAAAATATTATATGCACAACACACACACCTTTTCAATTTTAAAGTGGAATGTGAAGGAGTTTTAAATTAGTATAGATATGAATTAAATTGTGTTTTCTATTATATATATATAATAAATGTTTTTAAATTAATAATTTTAAATTAGCTTTCAAAGCTAAACTATTTTATTATAAAAACACGCTATCTCGGTTGGATAAGAAATTGAACTAAATGATTCTAGTAAAACAAGTGGTATGAAATGCTTGCGTTAATTTCACCGGTTAATTCATGGACTTGTTCAAATGAACATTTATTTGAATGAGTGGAATTTAGTAGCTTTTAGTAAATATTCAAGCATCGTCAAGTGGTTATTGGACACTAGTTGATATTTTTATAATTACTAATCTAAAGTGGATAACATTATCTATTTGTTGAGTTTTCAGACTCGATCTTGGGTAAATCCATTTAGGCAAATTAAATGGGTTTTCAGGCTCACCTTGTGATATTCGTTTTCAAGAGAGTTATAATTTGCGAAGTGCATGTCTATCGTTTGCATATATGGTTGTGATTTTCTATGCATTTATTATAGTAGTTTCTTTGACTTTGATGAATGTTGTAAATGAGCATAAACTTAACTATAAACCATGAATTATTAAATGAAGTATTATTATGTTAGTGAAGCATAATTTATGGAATTTTATCCTTGACATTTATGCAAGTTTATTATTATTAGTATCTCACCTTTTGTGATCACTAGAGATAGTTTGACCTGGTGTTATTTTAATGCTCGAGCCAGATCAAGACTTGATAGGTACAGGGACTCCATGGCCTTAGATGTGGGCTAGCTTAAGGAGTTTTATTTGATGTTCATATTTTAGATACGCCATTTGAGTCTTATGTATATGCTTATTCTATGCTTGTACGTTGTAGACATTTGTAGTCATGTATATTTGAGATATGTCAGTGTTTATATATGTATATAAATGTGAGTTTAGTATTTTTTTTGTATAATCATACTTTTAAGAGATATTGATATATGTTATTTTTGTTGCGACATTTGACTCTGTGTTGTATATTATGTTGTGTATTGTTCTGAATTATATTAAGCCTCTATATTATTGTTTTGTGCCTGGATTGGATATATCGGATTACCAGTTGTAGAAAAGAAAGAAAAATATAGTTACATCATTTGATGTATTCGATACTCGCCCCAAAGCAATTTTACAGATGGTTGCACCTAACCAATCTTATTCTCTGTATTACTCGACAATATTGCTTGTAATATTCTTAGGTAATATGGATATAAAGGTGGAGCGTTACATTTTTTGTTGAATCATTAAGGACTAGTCTGAGGTAACGTGTGAAGCTAATCTAGATTCCTAGCCATCTAGACAAGGTAGAATAGACATATTGGAAATAAGTGAAGTAAGCTTTAACCAATAAGTTACTTGTGGAGGCCCTGTAACCACCGAGCATTGGAACATTCAAGGAGATGCCAGGTCCTATAATGATATAGGAGAATATCAAGCTAACCATATATGATGACGTGGCACAGTTTGTTAGCAATTTTATTTGTTTGTTTCGGTTGTTAGGAAATAAGTTTGTTGCATTTACTTTTTTTTTTGCAATTTGTTATAACCATTTTCTGTTAGCAGCATGTGAGGATGTGCTAGCTTGTTGCTTGTTGCTCAAGTCTAGCCACGTATAAATAGTGGGCTGTATCGATTTTTTTTTGGAATATATGAAATACATCAACTTCTTTCCTCCTAGATCTCTGTTCCCTTCTTTCTTTATTTCTATTACTCTCTTCTTCCTGTAGCTTCTATTTGCTATTGTTTTCACTATTATAAATTTCATATCAATCCACTCTTATCAGTGGTATCAGAGCCACCTGCTGCACTACTCTGAGATCAATCGGTGTTGATTCGTTCTGGCACCTGTAACTAGAAGTGTAACAAGAATGGAGGCAAACCTTGCGGCTTTGGAAAAGAAGGTTGAAGAACAACACGTAGCTACAACACAAAAATTTGATGAAATATTAAGGATGATGCAGAGTATGAAGGAGAGTATGCCAGCTCCAGAAATCAGATCTCCTAGGCCGGATGATCGTTTCAGTCAACCCAGATTGGGATACATGCCTAAGCTGGAATTTCCAAAGTTTGATGGTCATAATCCCAGAATGTGGATCAAAAAGTGCTGTAAGTATTTTTCCCTTTGCAAAATCCCTGATAAACAGAAAGTAGACCTAGCTTCATTGAATATGGTAGATAAAGCTGAAAATTGGGCGTCTAGTTATTTATCTACTAGAACAGTGGTGGATTGGAATGATTTTGTGATTTATGTTAATGGTAGGTTTAAGGATGAATCGGGAGTTAATGTAGTAGAGGAGTTCAATAAGTTGCAGCAGACTGCAAGCATTGAGTCGTATGTTGATGAGTTTGAAAACCTGAGATCCTTGATGTTGCAGTATGGCCATGTATTACCTGACAATTATTTGCTTGAGAGCTTCGTTGGGGGCCTTAAACCTGGTATTAGACCCTTTGTTAGGGCTTTCAAACCTCAAAACATTACTGCAGCCATTGAATATGCCAGGTTGTAAGAAGAATCCATCTCCATAAACTCACCAAAGCCACCAAAATTTAGCCCTTCCACCACAAAAACCTTTAACTCAAATCTTACACCCTTAAACACTAAACCACCCTTGCTGCCTACTCTGCAAATGAAGCCGTTAGCACTTCTTAAACCCACACAAAAACCCTATAAACCGACAAAATATGTCCCAGCTGAAGTTAGAGCAGAGAAGATAGCCAAAGGCTTGTGCTATTACTGTGATGCACCATATGACAAGAACCACAAGTGTCAGTTTAGGGAACCTCAGCTGTTCACAGTTGAAATTCCAGGTTTGGATGAGGGGGATGCCGCAATTGTTGAGATGGTGGAAGAGGAAGAAAACACAGTATTAGACCCTTGCATATCCCTGAGTGCCTTATCTGGCAACCCAAATTATCATACAATGAGGGTTAAGGCTATAACTAAGGGAAATCCACTGCACATCCTAATAGATTCAGGGAGCACACACAACTTCTTAGACATTCACTTAGCCAATAAGTTGGGTTGTGAGCTTGAGACTATCCCTACACAATCTATCACAGTTGCAGATGGAAACCACTTATTGTGTCGATCTATATGCAGAAGTTTTACTTGGGTTATTGCTGGTCAAGAGTTCACAGCCGATGTTATGCTTATTCCCATGGGAAGTTGTGACATGGTTTTAGGGGTGCAATGGTTGAGCACCTTAGGAGCTATTTACTGGGATTTTAAGCATTTGGTGATGAAATTCTCCTTCAATGGAGTTGATATCAGGTTGGAAGGGGTACCTAATAAGAGAATGAGAGTGACTGATGAAGGGCCTTCAGTAAAACTCATGTGTAATGCAGCACAGTTATGCTTATTACAGGTTGCAGACACATACCATGAAGTAGCCCATTCTTGTTTGATACATCTTGCTACCGACAGCAATGAGTATGAGGAGCTGGAGTCATTAAAACAACAATTTGCAGCAATTTTTGAAGAGCCTAAAGATTTACCTCCTCACAGAGGAGTTTTTGACCATAGGATCAATTTGGAACATGGTTGTACTCCTGTGAACATCAGACTATATAGGTATCCTTTGAAACAAAGGGATATAATTGAGCAACTTGTTCAAGAAATGCTTGAGAGGGGCATTATTCAAAGTAGCTCCAGTCCATTTGCTTCCCCAGTTGTGCTAGTTGGCAAGAAAGATGGTACATGGAGATTGTGTGTGGATTACATGGAATTAAACAAAAGAACTGTCAAGAATAAATTCCCTATACCGGTACTTGATGAACTCATTGATGAGCTTGCAGGGGCCACAGTGTTTAGTAAACTGGACTTAAGAGCTGGTTATCACTAGTTAAGGATTCACCCTAATGATGTCTTTAAAACAACATTTAAGACACATCAGGGACACTATAAATTCTTAGTTATGCCTTTTGGCCTAACTAATGCACCTTCTTCTTTCCAGAGTTGGATGAACTCAGTTTTTAAACCATTACTCAGGAAATGTGTGCTTGTATTTTTTGATGACATTTTGGTTTACAGCCCTACCTTGACTGATCACGGGAAACACTTGGCTGAGGTATTTGAGCTAATGTCACAACATTCCCTTTATGCCAAACTGAGCAAATGCTCTTTTGTTACAAAGAGAGTAGAGTACCTAGGCCACTTCATCTCAGAGAAGGGCGTAGAAACAGATCCGAGTAAAATCAATGCAATCAGTTCATGGCCCACACTAGCTTCAGTTAAAGACTTGAGAAGTTTCCTTGGGTTAGCTGGGTACTATAGGAAGTTTGTTAAGGGGTATGCCATAATTAGCAAGCCTCTAACAGAATTGTTGAAGAAAGGAGCTTTTGAGTGGTCCAATGCTGCACAATCAGCTTTCGAAGCACTAAAAAAAGCATTGATCAGTGCCCCTATATTGGCTATTCCAGATTTTTCTAAGCAGTATGTGGTCGAAACTAATGCTTCTAAGAGTGGGATTGGGGCTGTGTTGATGCAAGATAATCATCTGCTTGCCTACATCAGCAGGTCTTTAGGTTCTAGATGGCAGAAACTGTCAGTATATGAGAAGGAATTATTGGCTATGGTATTTGCTGTGCAAAAGTGGGAGCAATACCTGATGGGAGCACATTTTGTTGTGAAAACTGACCAAAAGAGTCTTAAATGGCTTTTGCAGCAGAAAATTTCCACTCCATTCCAGCAATTTTGGCTCTCAAAATTAATGGGGTTTGATTATGAAATTCAGTACAAGTCAGGCAAGGAAAATACAGTTGCAGATGCTCTTTCTAGGGTTCAAGGTTCTGAAATATTCATGATGGCTATTTCAGTGGTTGATTCTGACTTAGACGAGGCTCTCAAGTCTAATTATGCCTTAGATGATAATACTTTGGCTTTGTTCATAAAGTTGCAGCAACAACATACAGTACCTGGGTTCAGCATTCAGGATGGTTTGCTTCGAAGACATGGAAAGATTGTAGTTGGCCCTAATGAGGTATTGAGGAAGAAACTAATGCAGTGGCACCATGCTTCTGTGGAAGCCGGACATTCAGGAAGAGAACAAACCCTGAAAAGATTGCAAAGCATATTCTTTTGGAGGGGGTTAACAAGGGATGTAAGTCAGTTTGTCAGGAAATGTGTAATCTGTCAAGCATCCAAGTATGATACTTCAGCTAAACCTGGCTTATTGCCACCATTGCCAATCCCTGAACAAATATGGACTGATATTTCCATGGTTTTTATCACTGGATTGCCTATGTCTATGGGTAAAAATGTCATATTTGTAGTGGTTGATCGGCTGAGCAAATATGCTCACTTTATGGCCCTCAAACATCCATTCTCTGTTGTTGAAGTTGCTCAGTGTTACCTTGACAACATTTTCAAACTTCATGGTTGGCCAAGAAGCATAGTAAGTGACAGGGATTCGATCTTCCTTAGTCAATTTTGGAAAGCGTTATTTTCTCTTCATGGAACTAAGTTCAAGCTGTCCTCAGCTTATCATCCTGAGACTGATGGTCAAACTGAAGTGGTGAATAGGTGCCTGGAAACTTATTTGAGATGCATGACTAGTGATACGCCTAAGGATTGGTGTAAGTATCTTCCTGTTGCAGAATGGTGGTACAACACTCATTTCCACACTTCTACAATGCAAACACCTTATGAGGTGGTATATGGACAGCCACCCCCACTTCACTTGCCATATTTGCCTGGTGAATCTACTAATGCAGTAGTAGATAACAGTATGCAGAAAAGAGAGAAGATGATCAAGTTATTGAAAGCTAATTTGAGTAAGGCACAATTAAGAATGAAGCAGCAAGCAGATAAGAAAAGATCTGAAAGGCACTTTGCAGGCAATGATTGGGTGTGGCTTAAGCTTCAGAATTACAGGCAACATTCTGTGCATTACAGAGCCAACCAAAAGTTGGCTGCAAAATATTTTGGTCCTCTTAAGGTTATTGCAAAGATTGGGAACACTGCGTACAAGTTACAACTCCCTAGTGCAGCCAAAATCCACAACGTTTTTCATATTTCACAATTAAAGGCATTCAGAGGTGAACTCCCTGCAGTGGCTGTGATTCCTTCATGGTCTGACCACATTGAAGAAGCTCAAATGATCCCTGCGGCTGTGTTGGATAGTCGAGTTGTGCAGAGTGAGGGACAGCCTACAGAGCAGTATTTAGTGCATTGGGTTGGCAAACCAAGTCATGAGGCTTCTTGGGTATACAAGGCTGATTTTGAAGCTCAGTTCCCTGGTTTCTTTCCTTGACTTGAGGACAAGTCATCTTAATGGGGGAGGGTGAATGATATAGGAGAATATCAAGCTAACCGTATATGCTGACGTGGCACAGTTTATTAGCAATTTTATTTGTTTGTTTCGGTTGTTAGGAAATAAGTTTGTTGCATTTACTTTTTTTTTCAATTTGTTATAACCATTTTATGTTAGCAGCATGTGAGGATGTGCTAGCTTGTTGCTTGTTGCTCAAGTCTAGCCACGTATAAATAGTGGGCTGTATCGATTTTTTTTTGGAATATATGAAATACATCAACTTCTTTCCTCCTAGATCTCTGTGCCCTTCTTTCTTTATTTCTATTACTCTCTTCTTCCTGCAGCTTCTATTTGCTATTGTTTTCACTATTATAAATTTCATATCAATCCACTCTTATCATATAATTTGTATGATGGAGTCATGATAGGTACATGGTACAAACCCATGTGTCAAACCGAGCTACTCACCTATTGGGAGACCATTCGATTTTCTTAACCTTCGACCAAGTGGACCGTAAGATACTACCATTCGTATATTATGCACCCTTACTTCAATTTGAGTGCCATCTATCCATTTGGGGCAATTTGGAGTTAGATTCAAAGTATGGTTCATTAATTTCTAAGTGGTGAGCGACAAGCCAGTAGGCAACTCTTTATTTTTCGATTGAGTTGGTCTAGTCGGGGTATTTAGTCTTGGGTTATCGAATCTTAGGTAACATGACTATTCAAATTTTATTTTGGATGATAATTTATTATAGTGGGATGGACCCTAACTTTGGTATCTTAAAAATTAGAATGGTTGATCCGTTGATAGTCCTGCCTATGCAGTATTGGGGCAAGATTGAGGATAAGACTCTAAACGCTTTGCTACAGGTTTATAGGGAATGATGCACAAGGGTTAGTGGTTTATCTTTACAACACTAGCTGCCAAGCAAGATCAGTTGAAAGTAGTTCTCATTAAGGATGATCTATTAAAAGCTATATTTTGTTTAGCTTAGGGATAATTGGTGGAGGACTACATATGAGTTTTGTGGTGACTTGGATAATCTTCTAAGTGGCGGTCAAGTGCTTGGTCGAACAAGCATTGTGATACTAAACATTTAGTATATTCCCCTTGTTATCATCCTATAGTCAAGGCAAGTCTGAACTTAGGAAAAACCTAGGTATTTGTGTAAGGGAATGGATATGTCAGTGATTTATTAAACTTAAGAATGAGTTCTATTTTAGTGGATAGTGAGCTGGCATAAGGACCATTGTATCTATCCACTGATTTTGGAAATTACTAATCTAATATATTAAGCCAACTTACCTTTTTAATAGTTGAGGGGCACTTTGTTTACCATGTATCCCATATGGAAAGGTTCATGACTTAAACGTGTTGCTTGTTGGCTTCACTATTTCTTTTATTTATTGGTTGGTTGCTTAGTTGTTGGTTACTAGTTGTTGTTTGTCTGGTTTCTGGTTGTTGTTTTCTTGAGTTTTTTTGTTAGTACCTCTTCATTGGTTGTTGTTGTTGCTTTTATTCAATTTGGTTCAAGCTACTACTATTATGGGTACTAGGTGGCGGGTTATGTTGTTCTAATTTATAGTATTTCATGGAAGAAATTCTTAAGCATGGGATAATCCGACTACCCATATTTTGAACTCTTAAATATTGAAATGATTTGTTTAGATGTAAAATTTAATTTAACCAATAACTCAAAAGGTCAAGTTGTGGGTATGATGGAATCTGTGTAGTTAATTCTCCGATATTACCCTAGCGGACTTTTGGGGCAACGATATTCCTATAAAGCAGCCCAATATAGCAGATCCGCTATTATCCCCGATATTGTGACAACAATCCACTATATCCCCGAATTTGTTGCCCCGCTATATTCCCCTTTCTTATAAATAATCATTTTGCTTGATGTCTTCCTTTTAAATTTTATGGTAACTTCAAAGTTGTTGTGACAATGATATAAGTTCTAAGGTATTATAGCTAGTTCTTACTTTTTAAGTGTTAACTTTGTTTATCTTTATTTTATTATAACTTGGTTTGCTTGGTGGGAAATAATAGGTAGTACTTGTTTCTCTTTTTAATATACAATGTTCATCATTCCCCTTTTTAAAGTCGTCCGCTATATCCTGCTATGTCTCCGATATATCTCCGCTACAACTTTTCGCATCTCAAACGCTATTGAGAGGCAGTGCGCTTTAACTGCACATGATGGAATAAGTGTACGAGAATACTTCCATTTCTTCCAAAATGTCATTTTCATGCTTTTTGAGTATAAATATCGTTACATATAGGATTGTGGATTTTGAGTTAGATATCAGTAGTTGATTGATGAATGATCCAAAAAGCTAACTTTTGAACATGATGGAATTAAAGCATGAGGCCACTTTCATTGTATCTAGAATGTCCTTATCGAGTCTTTTGAATATAAACATTAAGGTGTTTAGGATTATGGATTTTGATTCATGAAGGGGATGAGATTGTGAATGCTTAGAGATAATGGTGTTGGACCGAAGGCCCACTGCCTTTGCATATAACTAGTTGCACCATCTACCTGTCACTTCTTCATGCATTTCACATTACCTTCATTTCCCTCTCTGTTTCAAAATCCTAAAGCTTCAAACTTAGATCCAACCAAAACACATGAGGTAAAATATCTGAAATCACTTAAATTCTTCGGCCTTCCTTTACAAATCATGTTAGTATTGGATCATTTGGTGATGGTTTAGTTTTCGGGCATGAGGAGAAAAAGGGCGAGGGAATGGTTTTTTTGTTGCTTTGGGTTCATAGGTGAGTGGAAAGAAAATTGCAACATGTAGTTACATAAAGATGTATGCTTTGTCTGAAATGTTAATGAATCATTTTTTTGTTAAATTCCATTGAAGTTGGGTCTGATTTGGTATGATTTTGGGTATGGAAGTAAGAGGGAAAGACTTCCTGTTATATTAATTTATGAATGTGATTATTTAGATGTTAGTAAACAACTAATGGGTTAATAACTTAATGGCTTATGGAATGATTTATATTGTCACTAACGAACATATAGTTGAGGTTAAAATGAAGTAATATCGATAAAATTTGGACATTTAAGAAAGTTAGTATAAGTGGAAAGATTATCCACATGATGTTTGATTGCTCGTAGTTGATATTTGATTACTAATAGTTGACATGTGTAGGAAGTGCATTAGGCTATAACTTGGTGAGAGAGACTACTTTGATAATTTGAAGATGAAAATAATAACATATGTAAAAGTTAGTGAAATGAATGTAGGGGTTAGTAGACTAATTGGATGGTTAAACCTTATGGTTTGGCATTTGTATGTGTTATATGTTGTTGAATGATTGTTGATAATATATGAATGGGGAGTAAAATATTGGTAAGAACAAACATCTTTAATAACGATTCGGAAAAGTTAATAAGACTTGAAAACTTACCTAAAGGCTGCACTTAACTTTTGACATGGAATTAAGTAATATTATGCTTTAAAGTAGTTTTTTAAGTATATTATTTAGTAAAACAAGCATGAGGCTTTATGTAAAATAATATGGAGAAGATATGATTTTTAAAAGAGAATATGGTTATAAAAATGCGAGTTTAGAATGAATTAAGTATTGAATTAAGTATTGAATTAATTATATGAATGGTCGAATAATTATTGAAGTTTTATGGACTTTATAATATTGGTTAACAAGATTTATTGAAGTGATTTGATTGAATATTAGTTTATCTGATGGGGTTATTTAATAGATTCATGCTAAGTAGTAAGCCAAATAATGTTACTAAAGACCAACTTTATGAAATCATTTTCGAGAAAAATGGGATATTTAAAGGTTTGGTGAAGCGTAGAAGAGCCAAGTGGAGTGGGAAAACATTTTGAGCTAATGCACCACTGTAAGAAGTAGTTCTAGTGCACTGCTTCCTCATTGCAGTGTTGTGCATTGCTGCAATGTAGAAGTGGACAAATTCACTACTGACTCATAGTAGAACTATGCACAATTGCAAAATAGTAGTGCCACAGCTGTGCTTAAATGCATTAGTACAAGCAGCAGTGCTATACACTACTACAAGCAGCAATGCAGATCATGCACAATTGCAATGTAGCAGCATATGTTGAACCTTTCTCTGGCCTTGGCCAGAGCATGACAATGCCTCAGACTCGGTCAGTGGTAAGTTAACGTGAACAATGGTAGGCTTGATGGAGTATGGAGGACTTGATGGAGTTTGAGGAAATTCAAGAAACATTTAATCCTTCACATAAGATCACGAGGATTTCAGTATTGTGTTGTGTGTTGAAGAGTGTATGCTAATATAGGAGGTTACGTATGTTTTTGGTTTGCCTTATTAGAGGCAACCAAAGATATAAGGCATTAGTGAATGAAGCCATTGTACCATGAGTGACGACACCTGCGAACTTGATCTAGAAGCAAGGGTGGAGAGAGAGTATGTTATATATTATCGATAACACAATTAGGTGTTATGACAAGATCTATAAGTCAACATCACTGGGAATATACTCAAAGTTGCTAGCTATTTCTTACTCCAAGATATGTCTCTCTTGGTAGCTAATGGAAATCCATCACATAGATGTAAGTTATAGATATTCAAATGGCATTACCCAAGGGTATTACTCGTATAAGATTCATATTGGTTTTTTGGTATGGAGATGCTTGGATATATATATATATATATATATATATATATATATATGTATATGTATTATTTTATTTACTTTAAATTTATGTTTGATCGGGATTTTTCGAACTATGATACCTTTGGCCATGGAGTGCAGTATTACTCTTGCACTTGTATATTCGTGTTTTTGGTATCCTATATGGTTAGAACATGTTGTTTTAGATTATGATATTTCTATATAGACATATCAGTATTTAACTAGAACATTAGGAGGTTAGTTCCTCTCATCAGTCTTCTTTCTAACCCTCATTTCCTATCTTGCATTCACTTTTTGGAGCTTTTGATTACTCGAACAAGCAGTCTGGCAAACAAGTATATCTTAAAGGCATGTAGTTGGAGAGTTGGAATTTTGGAGATACAGAGGCATTACTTATTTACTTATATTAACTGTGTATGACAACATGTATCAGATATTCCACTTGTGTATGAGACTATGTATTATAATTTATGTGTTTATTTTAATAATCCATATGTATGGAGTCTATGTAAATTGATTTATTCTTGTTATGGCTTTGTTAGTTTGATAGGCATATCATGTCTTACATATATTGACACTTATGATATCTGTCATGCCTTCAAGCATTTGACTATGATACCCTTATACATTGATCATGCCTTCGTTTCACTAGTATAATTGGCATACCACATATTGTCTTTTTCCATTGTGAGTTGTGCATAGAGGTCATGTAGAGTTACATTTTATTTAAATTTACTCAATGGTCCATCTACTAGGTATTGTGAATACACGTGTTGATCAACATATATTTAAATTCTCTCTCCCTCTTTCTTTTTTCTTGATTTTGTTTGCTTTTTTATTCTAGACTATCTAATCAAAAGAGTGAAAGGTTGCGTTATATAGATTCTATTGTACTTACCATATCTGCATTTTCAGCCTTTCTAGTTAATTTCATTTCCCTATTAACTAAATAATGGTTCAGGCCTTGATTCCCTATTTTTAGCCCTCTTCATCCTCCCTAACCTTCTTTTATTTAGAGCTTCATGCTCTGCTATTTGCAGCTCATGTCTTGTTTACTTCTGATCAAATGTAATATGAAAATAAGTCAACCAACGTCGATTGAGTGGTTTTGCATGGAGGAATACTCACCGACATTGCCTCTCAAACCATCACCATATGCCACCATTCTCGACCTGATTTTTTTCTAAACCTCCGCCTAAGTCATTGCCTATGCCACTTTTCCATCCTACTGGTTCCTGCCTTCATCTTCTTCCTCACATTTGAACATTCCTAAGCTCCTTCTAGTTTTCTCTCCCTTCTCCCACTTCTTAATTATTGATTTGGTTACATTTGCTAGTCAAAATGGCGAGAAGCTATTACATAACTTCCACCGCTTCATGCCTAGATCTGAGTTTTCAGCTTTCCACTTGAATTTCATTTCTCACTAAACCGAATAATTGTTTGGGACTTAATTCCTTATATTTAGCCCTCTTCATTCTGCCACATCCCTCTTTAATTTAAAGCTTTATGCTTTGTAGTTTTTGGCAGCAAATAGTTTTTAAAAGTGTCTTTTCAAGCTCGTGTCTTACTAGAAAACTATTATCATCTAGCCACTTTTACCGAGTTTCCTAGGTCATCACACTTATGGATATTAAGCACCCTTAAATATTAAACTAGTATAATGATGTTTATAGTTTCTCTAGACTGATAAGGATATTCTGTAACTGTTGAGCACCCTCAGGTGTTATGAAATGTGTTCTTAAGAAATCACAAAATGATGGTTTATGATTTCTAACGTACCATATGATATATGGAGCACCCTAAAAGTCATAAGGATGATTAGGAGTAAAGTGTATATGATTAAAAGATATATAACAAATATAACTAATATTATGCTTTTTAATCATTACGGAGGCTACAATTTGTTACGCTCCCCCATGGCTGTAGTAACATGGTAATTGGATTTTAATACTAACTAGAGGAATTTTGAATTTTTTGCATTTCTTTTATGGGTCTTTTAGAGATGTAGAATCTAGTGTGATCCTTTTTGAAAAATATGATAAACGATCCTAATCAGTGTATATATGTACTATTAAAGTAATAACTTTAATGAATTTGAACAACTAATGTAAGTGATAAACATATATGTCGACTAAAACACACTAAGTGAAAAGAATTAAAGAGACAAAAATAAATGTAAGGATACACTCACCAATAAATAAAACTTTTTGTATATTTTCGCTTTAAGGCTAATGCAAGAGTCAAATGATTAGTCATTTAAAACTATCAAGTTTTGATCACTTAAATGTGAACTTTTTATTACCGTGTGTTGCTTACTATGAATACGATCTCTAATGAAATATAAGAGTATCAATAATCAATCACGTATAGAAGTTACATGGTGAATAGTTTTGTTCTGTAAGATACAAAATTTCGATGAAATTGTTCCATTCAAATGAGTAAAGAAACCATAATGTGTGATCATGTACTCAATATAATTGAACTAATAAGAATCTTATTGTGTGGAAACAACATTAGCTCTAGGATTATAGATAGACCTTAGTCTTGAATCGCTAAAATGCCAATTTGATCTGGTCCCTTAACTACAACTTATTCGATCTCCTTAACACGTTAAAGATGAGTGAATGCATTTTTGTAAAGAAGTCTGGTAAAGTCTTGTAGTAAAGGATTGGTCATTGAAATGTTATACGAATTAAAAGATAAAGTGAAAGTCTAAGAAGGGAATGAACAGAGGCACGGTTGGTATAAACTATAAAGAGATGGTGAATAGTCACTTCCGCTTCATGAAGAAACGTTAGAAAAAGAATTATATCAGATTTTTTTTAGCAAAGCTATTAGCATTAATTGGACCCTTACCATGATTTATTGAAAAAAAATTATAGCTCCATAGAACATGGAGAGAACATAAGTTGTAGAAGAAAGAAGGGGGAAAAAAATTATGTCACAAAAGCCCAAGGCCCATTAGCTAAATACTCCTCTAATTCCTTCCATCAAGGTTTAGAATTAGCAAGACTAATTTGCTTTAAGAAACTTACATGCCCATGAATGCTCATGCCGATCAAAGAGAACAACCCAATAGTTTACAATGTCTTTCCATTGAAATTCTTTCGTTCCTGTCTCACCACACTTCTTCGATGAACTTTTGAAGCAACATCATAAGCATGACAAATCTAAGGGTTCTTGATCATGTTGCTTAAATGATATTTTGTTGCTCCTGACTATTATCCCTCCTTGGTTGTTGGAATGCGATAAAAGACGAAAAACTTTTCCAAATACTATAAGCATACTTGTAGCCAAAAAAAGATTAGTGTATTCATCTTCACTATAACATAGCACACAAGTAGCATAATCAAAGAAACCAGTGTGCACAAGCTTGTTCTTTGTGAGAAGAAATTTGGACATGAATCTCCATAAAAAGACATTGTCTTTCATTGTAGAATTGAAGCTCCAAATACTTTTAGCCTAGTCTTTAATTGAGGAGCTATATCTGATATTTGTAGATGCTTAATAATTTAAAATAAAAATGATTTATGTTGTGACTGTAGTTTTCTTGTAGAAGATTGTTCTCTATAAAAAATATTTATCGAAGGTTTAGATAATGGATCTAGAACTCTTGAACATGAATTAGTTATAGTAGAAGAGATAGATGGTAAGAGGTTTAATGAAGCTTCCCGTTGTGAATGGTTCTATTTTAGCAACAGATAGTGGGAGCATGTCATATAATACTTGTTAATGGATGCATCTATGTTTTGAATTATTACTTTCATGTATGTCAAATATTATATATGGAACAATAAACATTTTCATTTTATGATTTAAACGGACTAAGCGTTGTTTTAAATATAAATATAATAAATATTTGTTGCAAAATAAATTTAGTTTGGTATTTTTGATGATAATATTTGTGTTAAATTAACAATAATGACTTTCTAGCTATGGAAAGTAAGGAATCATCTAAAACATTCAACAACTATGTTTGGAATCATAGAGTAAGGCATATCTTTGAGAAACTTTTTTTAATATACTCTATTTTGAGTCTCGAAAATAGACACTAATAATGCTGTAGCCATCATTAGTATTATTTTTCAGTGACAAAGTGAGATCATTATTCTATCTTTAACATCAAAAGTAGAAGAACATAAAAAGTTTCAAGATCAATTTCATTATTTCATTCAAATTCATTACATAATCCCAATACTACATCATTAAAATATAATAAAATAATTAAAAATACGAATCTAAGAGCGACTTATAAAGTAGCCCCATTGGATGGTTAGAGTCATAACTACTGACGGTCGTACAACTCGTTTTTACAACCAAACAAAAGCAATTATATTGCACATTCGAACTTACATAAACTGATATTAGCTTGCCTTTTGCACATTTATTGAAGCTTTATTCATCTTAACCTTTACAATCTACTCAAATGGGTACTCAAAAGGCTTGGGAAAATCAAAAACTTTGGATCGGGTAAAAAGTATAGTGTGAATAATATTAGTCTATCCCAATCAAGGTAGGTACATAGTGAGACCATGTCGTTGAGCAGCAAGAATTTTCCCTCACTAGTATTTTATAATCAAATGCCAAACATAACATCTTTTGGATATATGAGGCAGGCCTAACGCACCGTGCTCTCCTCTTCCACCTACAACCGTAATGGTTGGAATATAACGTAAACCTACTGGTTTTCACAGACCAATTGATAACCCATCAGGCTGACTTAGGCAAAAAACCAAATAACCCAATGATCCTCCATTCCCATAAGTGTACCAAGTCAGAAGAAAATAATAGCATTATTTCGTTTCCATAGGGATACCAAGATATCTGCATGAGAGAAGAAAAACAATAGTGAGTATCCCCACTCGATCCACGGATGCTAACCAACATTTTAGCCTCAATTTTGGCAAAGACCTATGCATTAGAATCGTTGAACTTGATTGTCGAGGGGCTTAATTGACTACAATATGAGGCACTACCCCAACTCCAGTTCATACAACTTATACCTGGTTTTATAAACATTGAACGATTCGTTTCTATTGATTAATTCTAGGCATCTTAACATTACTTGATCTTCCCGATCTTCGAGATGCAATTCTTCTCACTTAATAGCTTAGTCCGACCATGCCCACTACTAGAACAACCCTTATTGGTCATCAATTCCAATACCCGATGTCATAAATATTTAGTGATTTCATACAAGTTAACATGTCAACAATTTTCATAATAACATAACTGATCAATGGACATAATTTTACATATAAAGATATCAATAAACATACAAATATCTTCTCATGATAGCCATTTACACAAAAATGACATATAAATAAACGTATAGTTTATTCTATATATACTTAGTAAAATTGGGGATAAAATTTTGATTTTCCCATCTTTAATTTTTTTATATTCAAGTATATAGACTCAATTATATCCATCCTTGGTTATTAGGAAAAATTCGACCCAATACTTATCAATGTGCTATCGTAGGTCTAAAATAAGGCTATCGAATCTTTAAAATATTAAGGCTACGGTGTTATCTCACCTTTAAGCCCTTAATATATCATACATGAAACACCCTGCACTCCTTAGTGTTCCTAAAAAGGGAACATTAAATGATGTGGTGCGTTATACGTATAGCTAAAGCATCACATAAAGGAGGTGGAAAATATTTAAATAATAACTTTATAAAGAGTTAAAATTCATCTCAAAATAAGTCATAAAAACATAATATGCCTTAAAAACTCAAAATCTCTCATGTCTCATGAAAATACATCTCAGTCTCATATAATCAGAGAGTACAAAAGTAACAATAATAATCCCTCTCACAAGTGCCAGCCATCATAAGCCAAATGAAAAGGATGAAAATCAGAAGAATATATCTGAAATGAGAAAGTTCTGGAAATGAATCTCCAAGCAATCAGAATCAACTATCCTCAACTCTGCTGGCCTATTGGGGAAAAAAGGAAAGATAGAGTAAGTCTGGTGAGTGAAAGTAATTACTAGAATTATTAAGCAAGATAAAGATAATAGACTAAGAAATAGTTCTAGCATGAAATAAAGATACAAAAAAGATAAAACTTGCATAAAATACTATTTTCGATTTTGTTTGACTCTTTTCTTTGATTGTTTGCACTTGTCTTAAACTACTGTGATTAGGATGAAACCCTAATCCTATCTCAACTGTTGACTTGATTAGGCTAAAATCTTAAACCTACCCATTGATTGGCCTTTCCTATCTCTGTTATGCCATTGTGCATCAATCATGTTGGTCCCACAGCAAAAGTCACCTCTTAGCACTTAGGACGCAATAGCGAATTATTTACCCTAATCGATGTCGCACATTCGGTCATCGCTGGTATATACTACTTATCGCCCTTTATTTGACCCTTTATTTACCCTAATCGGCGTAAGCGTCTCCATCCTCATCTATTGTTAGACCATCAGTCCTCGACCTGAAAGGGAATGCTGCCGTTACTAGTTCTAACAAAAAGATCTTCTAACTTTGCTCCCCATGCCCAAATCCCCAAATTCGAGCATTTATCTATTGGCCAATTATTTACCCTAATCAACATAAGCGTGCTTAGTCTCATCCACATGTGAGACTTTCAATCCTAGACTTGAAAGGGAATGCCGCCGGTACAGATCACTACTGCTATATTTGCTTATTAACTTAATCCAAGATCTAAGTTTTAAAATAACTTCCTTCTGTTATTTCTTTCTTTCTAATTATAACCTACGTGTTATAATGATTCTTGCAACTGCTACTCTTCTATTTTCTCTTTTTAGTTATAACCACTTGTTATAATTATACTTGTAAATATCTCAAATTTTCCTATTTTAGTCCATCTCCATTTTGTTTCAGTTTTTCTCATTTTACTCTAATTTCTATAAATTTAGTTTTTTTCTATTTTAATCCATATTTGCTAATTCTTTTCTTTTCAATATTTTATTCGCGTAAAAAATGATTGAATTCTATAAAAGAAACCAACATTTACAAGCTAAATTCCAACTTAAAATAACTGTAAATAACTACAAATAGCTTAATAAAATAGTTGAATAAAAATAGACTAAAAAGAACTTCTGAAATTTATTAAAAAACTGACTGTAAATAAACTTACATAAAAACCGTCTAAAAATTATAGAGAAACTACAACTATTGAGAACCCTATTATTTTAAATTGCTTACAAATCTAAAATAATTACAAAACACTCACCTATGGTCGTTAGCTCTAATCCTAGGCCTTCTTGGATCCACTTCTAGGTGTAAAATATTTTTTATTAAAAAGATTTCCTTCCGAGAAATTTTTCAGCCTCAGGCAATGAACCCAATTGGGATAAAATCTGAATGAGAAAAATAGCTAGGCCTAAGGTTCTATTTATAGTGTGGCTTAGAGATCTTAGGCCGTTGGATTTGAATATTTAATTTGGTGCAACCATATCATAGGCTTACTAGGAACCATCGAATGCTGCTACAAATGCATAGGTTTTCACCAGAAATCAAATTTACGGTCTTCAGCTCGCATTTGGATGAAAAATCATCCAGGGAAGAATACGGGCCGACCTGGCCTATAGGTGGGTCGACTCGACTCAGGTGTGGGTCGAACCGTAATGGGTTTGCCTTTTTTTGTTATATATATATATATATATATATATATATATATATATATATATAATTCTGATTTTCTTTGTTTCTCTTGTAACTTCTCCATACTGACTCGGATTTCAACAAGTTATATATGAAAATTTCTCAGAAAATTACCACTGACCCAATGATACAACTTCTTTGGCTCAATTCTGACAACCTAACCCTATTTTATTATTCAATTAATTTGTTAATCAATTATTATTACTCTAATTTTTTAGGTTGTATTCTCCTCTCCTTAAAGGATTTTTTCCCCGAAATCTCCAAGGACAGAAGAATGAAATAAATATTTCATTCAAATTCCACAACCACATTTTCAATCATCATTCATTACATCCATTGTCCTCAAGCTTTTTAATGCAATTTATGATATACGCAATAGTATAGTGTCAATGTCCCTAACTAATGCAAAAGATTTGGTGGTCTACTGATTCAGTCGACCTCCTTTTTATGCGCTCATGTTTGTGCCATGTATCCAAATGAATGCAAATTCTCCAATGACAACTGATAGTTCTATATGCATGCTACAATCATCATCCAAATGCAACAATCGTATCATAATCACCCCTTTATAGGAACTATGATATATAAATGCAAATGCGTACACATCCATATGCATATGCTTTAATGACCTTGTTAGGCCGATCTGGAAGAGATAATAGTGTCTAGTGTGTGTATATGCGTCCATTAGCGTCGACAAGCAAACACTTGCGTCCAACCTACATAACATGTTCTAGTAACATATTTATATTCAGTCCTACCATCCATAGGTTAAACCCTAAGATCTACCCTTCCAAAGGATACAAAAAGAAAGAACCTATTCAAAACTAAAGATGGAAATAGAAAATTCAAGACGTACCATCTAAGAGATGGATAAAAGATACGTATTTTCTCCTCGGCTTCCTATGTAGCATCCTCAATACTATCTCTCCACTGCACCTTAACCAATGGGACTTCCTTATTGCTAAGCTTCTTGATATCATGTCCAACGATCTTGGTAGGAATGCGACAAACAGATGCTTCTCTCTCCTCATCAACTTCCTCAAGTTGTCTAGGTTCCACTACCTCTGTTGAATCATGTAAGAACTTTCTCAAGTGAAAAACATGAAAATATCATGAACTCCTATCTGATATGCCATCTTCCCTACCCTCTCCACAATGGGGAACGATCCTATGAATCTGGGAGCAAGTTTTCCATCCAAACCTCACTACCTTTCTTAACGGAGACACCTTAATGAAAACCAAATCTCCTACCTCGAACTTAATATCCCTTCTCCGCTTATGTGCATAGGATTTCTGTCTATCTTGGACCGTCTTAATTCTTCTTCTAATTAAATCAATCTTTTTTGAAGTCTCACTAATCATGTCGGGACCAAGTAGCAATCTTTCTGTTGACTCCAACAACCACGAAGGCGACTTGCAAGGTCTTCCATAAAAGGCTTCAAAAAGAGCCATCCCAATGCTAGCCTGAAAACTAGTGTTATAAGCAAATTCCACTAAAGGAAGGTGCCCCTCCCAAGTCCCTCTAAAATCAAGAATGTACATCCTCAACAAATCTTAAAGTAATCTATTAACTCTCTCCGTTTGGCCATCCATTTGAGGGTGATAGGTTGTACTCAGTCTAAGCTATGTCCCTAAAGCCTCTTACAAGCTTATCCAAAACTCAATAGTAAAGATAGGGTCTCTGTTGCTCATTATGCTAGAGGGAACTCCATGAAGTTAGACTATCTCACAAATGTATATGAATGCCAAATAAGGTGCTGCCCTCTTACTCTTGACCAGAATGAAGTAGGAGCTCTTAGTCAAACGATCTACAATTACCCAAATACTGGTATTCCTCTTCCTAGATCGGGGTAAACCATCTATGAAGTCCATCGAAACGCTATCACACTTCCATTCGAGTACATCCAATGGTTGAAGCAATCTTCCAAGCCTCTACTGCTCCGCTTTAACCCTTTGGCACACAAGACATTTAGCCACATACTTTGCCACATCCTTCTTCATGCCCTCCAATAAAACACTCTCTTCTTGTCTCTATACGTCTTATCACCACCCGTATAAATATTCATCCGAGAATGGTGTGCTTCAACTAGAACCGCACTCATCAAATCACCTGTGTGGGGGACACAAAGTCTTCCATCTCTCTTTAGCCACCCTTTTCTATCGGTGGAATAGCGTTGGAGATGTATAGAGACCTCTCCTTTGCTAATCCTATCTAGAATATCCACAAGCTATGAATTCTCACACTGCCTTGAGCCAGTTTGATCTATGAGGGTAGACTTAACCTCAAGTGCTGCCAATAATCCAGGAGTAATGACCGGCTTAAAATCAAAGGTGGAATAATACTCTAGGCCTTTCCACTCCATGAACATTGGGCTAAGGGTTGTTCTCTTCCAACTAAACGCATCCGCAACCACGTTCCCTTTGCAAGGGGTGTAAGCTATCTTAAAGTCATATGACGCCAGAAACTCTATCCAACGCTGATGCCTCAAGTTTAAATCCTTTTGTGAGAACATGTACTTCAAGGATTTATGGTCAGTGAAATACACGAACCTCTCTCATAGCATGTAATGTCTCCAAGACTTGAGCGCGAAAATAATAGCAGCCAGCTCCAAATCATGGGTGGGTAGTTCTTCTCATGAGTTCTCAACTGTCTACTCCCATAGCATACTACCCTCCTACATTAATACTGCCCCAAGATCAGTCCCACATGCATTAGTGTATACTTTAAAAGGCTTAACTCCATTGGGTAAAACTAACACTGGGCCTTCTTTTGCATCATAAAGGAATCCTCACAATCCACGTCTCATACGAATGCCACATTCTTCTAAACGTTGTGAGTCAGAGGTGCTGAAATCTTAGCAAAATCTCTTATAAAATTGCTATAATAACCAGCCAAACCTAGGAAGCTTCAAACTTAGGTAGCATTCTTAGGGGCCTTCCAATCCTATACGCTACTACCTTAGCGAGATCCACAGCTAGATCATCTCTTGAGATTAAATAACCCAAGAAACGCACCTCCTCACGCCAAAAGTGACACTTCGAGAATTTTGCTTTCAACTGATGAACACGAAGTGTATGAAGAACCTCCTTAAGATAAATAGAATGTTCTTCCATACTCTTGGAAAACACCAGAATGTCATCCATAAACACTACAACGAACTTATTTAGGACATATCGGAAAACACGGCTCATCAAAGCTACGAAATAGGCTGGGGAATTGGTCAGCCCAACCACTCAAACAATCCATCGGATGTCCTAAATGCTATCTTATCGTTGCTATCGTCAGCGAGCCTAAGATGATAAAATATAATGGTTAAGTCACGCTAAGAAAATACTGAAGAGACAACCAACTAATTGAAATAATCGTCTATCCTAGGAAGTAGGTAGCGGTTCTTCTTCATGAGTTTATTCAAATCTCTATAGTCTACACAAAATCGAAGGGAACCCACTATCTTTGTAGCGAAGACAACTGGAGCCTCCCATTCAGATATGATCCATCTTATTAAGCCTTTCTCTAATAGCTCACTAATCTGCTTACTTAACTCCTTCCTCTCCCTAGGAGCCATATGTCTCACGGGCAATGCCATTGGCTTAGCATTGTCATTCAAATAGATTCTAAAGCCGATCTCTCTCTCTCTCTAAGGGAGTAGCCCCCCTAACCTCCACAAAAACGTCTGGGGAATCTCTAACAACTGGAATTGAATCTAACTCTCTTTGTGATGAATCAAGGGAATAAAGGAAGATCAACATGATTGACCTCTATGGGTCGCAAGAAACCTTGAGAGTCCTTCTGCTACATGTCCCTAGCCTGACGACTCTCCTCTCGCAGTCCAGTATCACACCATAAGTGGATTACCCTTCCATCCCCAAAATCATCTCGTACCTCGAAAATCCCAATACATGGGCATCACAATCAAACTCTGCACCTAGTATAAAAATTTTCGAACCCCACAAATCATGGATAAATGTGTCGATCCTCCTATGGGGTTTGAAACAACTATAGGGTCTATAAGTAGAAAAATATCTAAGTGCTAACAATCAACCAAGGAACTAGAAATGTAAGAATGCGATGCTCCGGAGTCAAAACGAGTCCAAATAGGAAAATCCAAAATAGAGATCAAACCTTCTACAGAGACTTTCCTACCTCGGTCCGGTTCACTACTAGAAGGCGCTGCATCCAAAACCTGTACTTGCACCGTAGGTACGCCTGCTCTCTGCCCTGTCCACTTAGGACAAGCTCTACTGAGGTGTCCAAATTGCCTACAGCTGTAACACCTCCCCTTCATCGTGTCCTTCTTACAGTCCTTTGAGTAATGCCCAACTAATCCACAATTATGACATTTCTCGCCCTTCTTAATCTGTCCCTTTTGAGGTCCTCCTCCTTTCTTCTTGTCCTTATCCTTCTTATTCTTCCACCACTGCTTCTTAGAGTTTTTTGATTTAGGAACCCCCTTAACCTCTTCTTCCTTAGCAACATCTGATATGAGAGCCATTTCCACAAGTGACTCATACGTCGCTCCCATAGGTACATGTGTCAATGCCAACCTTGGAGGGGATGGTTCAAACCCTTAGCAAACTTGGTGGCATTCTTATATGGCTTATTATCAAGCTCCATTCCAAACCTTGATAACTCATTAAACTGATTTATATACTCTTTCACCAAAAGACTCCAATGTTACAGACTAATGAACTTCTCCAACTACATGCTTTCCTCAGCTTACGACAAGAACTTTCTCTCAAATCTTTCCCAAAATCCGACCCAACCAATGTCATTACCCTCCATTTCTACAATCTCCTACCAGTAATAAGCCTCTCCCTTCAGCTGCCAAGATGCAAGATGAACTCTTTGTCGGTCCTCCAACCTAACAGCCCAAATATTCGCTCCGTATTCATCAACCAAGTTCGTGCCTCTACGAAATCCATCGTGCCATAAAACGTCTTGCCTCCTAGATTAATGAAGTCCTTGCGCATCTTAGAAAATTTGGCTAATGCAAGTGGATTAACGCAACCTCCACCTGCCGGTGCTGTATTGGGCGCTTGCCCTTGCACCTCTGTTGCCGTAGCTTGGAGGTAACTACAGAACCAGCCAGGGTCTTGGACACCCTCTAGAAGGTTTGGGACGTCCGCCATTCTATACAAAGAAAGAAAATTTAGGCTCGAAAGAATCAAAATAAGGTTGAATTGGACTTTGAGAGGATTTTTGTAAAACTCTTTTATACTTTAAAACTATTTATATCATAAGAGTTTCTTTCTAAAAAATACTTTTAGTTTGAAGATATATTACCTTTGAAAAATACTTTACTTTCAAAATAAGTTTTTAGGAATCCTACAGCCTTTGGCTCTGATACCAAATGAAACACCCCACACCCTTAGTATTTCCAAAACGGGCACACCAAAGGATGTGGTGCATTATAAGTATAGCTAAAGCATCACGTAGACTAAGATTCACAAGACAAGTAAGTAAAAGCAGCGAAAAACATTTAAATAATAGCTTTATTCAGAGTTAAAATTCATCTCAAAATAAGTCATAAAAACATAATATATGTCAAAAACTCAAAATCTCTCATGTTTCATGAAAATACATTTTAGTCTCACATAATCAGAGTACAAAAATAACAATAATAATCCCTCTCACAAGTGCCAATCCATCATAAGCCAAATGAAAAAGATGAAAAGAAAAAGAATGCATCCGAAATGAGAAAGTTCTGAAAATGAATCTCCAAGGAACCTAAATCAACTCTCCTCAACTCTGCTGGCCTATTGGAGAAAAAGGAAAGATAGAGTAAGACTGGTGAGTGAAAGTAATTACGAGCATTTCTAAGCTAGATAAAGATAATAAACTAAGCAATAGTTCTAGCATGAAAGGAAGATATAGAAAAGATAAAACTTGCATAAAATGTTGTTTACGATTCTGTTTGACCATTTGGTTTGAGTATTTGCACTTATCTTAAACTGCTGTGATTAGGCTGAAACCTTAATCCTATCTCAACTGTTAACTTGATTAGGATGAAATCCTAATCCTACCCATTGATCGACCTTTCTTATCTCCGTTGTGCCACCGCGAGCCAATCATGATGGTCCACAACAAAGGACACCTCTCAGTGCTTATGATGCAGTAGCGGATTATTTACTTTAATCGATGATGCACGCTCGGTCATTGAAAGTACACACTAACTGTCTCCCCATATTCGACCCTTTATTTATCCTAATCAGTATAAGCGTGCCCAGCCTCACCCATGTGTGAGACCATCAGTCCTCGACCAGAAAGGAAATGCTGTCGGTACTAGTCCTAACATACATATTTTCTAACGTTGCGCCCCTTGCCCAAATCCCCAAATTTGAGCCTCTATCTATTACCCACTTATTTACCCACGTGTGAAACCATCAGTCCTAAAAATAAAAGGGCTTCAAAAAGATCCATCCCAATGCTAGCCTGAAAACTATTGTTATAAGCAAATTCTACTAAAGGAAGGTGCTCCTCCCAAGTCCTTCCAAAATCAGGAATGCATCCATTTGAGGGTGATAGGGTGTACTCAATCTAAGCTGTCGCTAAAGCCTCTTACAAGCATCTCCAAAACTCACTAGTAAAGATAGGGTCTATGTTGCTCATTGTGCTAAAGGGAACTCCATGAAGTTGGACTATCTCACAAACGTATATGGATGCCAAATAAGGTGCTGCCCTCTTACTCTTGACCAGAATGAAGTGGGTGCTCTTAGTCAAACGATCTACAATTACCTAAATACTGGTATTCCCCTTCCTAGATCGGGGTAAACCATCTATGAAGTCCATCGAAACACTATCACACTTTCATTCGGGTACATCCAATGGTTAAAGCAATCCACCAAGCCTCTACTGCTCTGCTTTAACCCTTTGGCACACAAGACATTTAGCCACATACTCTGCTACATCCTTCTTCATGTCACTCCAATAAAACACTCTCTTCATGTCTCTATACATCTTATCACCACCCAGATAAATAGTCATCCGAGAATGGTGTGCTTCTGCTAGAACCACACTCATCAAATCACCCGTGTGGGGGACATAAAGTCTTCCATCTCTCTTTAGCCACCCTTTGCTATCGGTGGAATAGCGTTGGAGATGTATTGAGACCTCTCCTCTGCTAATCCTATCTAGAATATCCACAAGCTATGAATCCTCTTGCTTCCTTGAGCCAGTCTGATCTATGACGGTAGGCTTAACCTCAAGTACTGGCAATAATCCAGGAGTAATGTCCGGCTTAAAATCAAAGGTAGGAATATACTCTAGGCCTTTCCACACCTTGAACATTGGGCTAATGGTTGTTCTCTTCCAACTTAACGCATCCGCAACCACGTTCCCTTTGCCAGGTGTGCAAGCTATCTTAAAGTCATATGATGCCAGAAACACTATCCAACGCTGCTACCTCAAGTTTAAATCCTTTTCTGAGAACATGTACTTCAAGGATTTATGGTCAGTGAAAAGCTCGAACCTTTCTCATAGCATGTAATGTCTCCAACACTTGAGCACAAAAACAATAGCAGCCAGCTTCAAATCATGGGTGGGTAGTTCTTCTCAAGAGTTCTCAACTGTCTACTCCCATAGCATACTACCTCCCCTCATGCATTAATATTGCCCCAAGGTCAGTCCCACATGCTTTAGTGTATACTTTAAAAGGCTTAGCTCCGTCGAGTAAAACTAACACTGGCGCACTAGTAAGGGCCTTCTTTAGCATCATAAAGGAATCCTCACAATCCATGTCTCATACGAATGCCGCATTCTTATAAACATGGCGGGTCAGCGATGCTGAAATCTTAGCAAAATCTCTTATAAAATTCCTATAAAAACCAGCCAAACCTAGGAAGCTTCAAACTTCGGTAGTATTCTTAGGGGCCTTCCAATCCTATAAGCTACTACCTTAGCGGGTTCCACAACTAGACCTTCTTTTGAGACTACATGCCCCAAGAAACACACCTCCTCACGCCAAAAGTGACACTTCGAGAATTTTGCTTTCAACTGGTGAACACGAAGTGTATGAAGAACTTCCTCAAGATAAATAGCATGCACTTCAATACTCTTGAAAAACACCAGAATGTCATCCATAAATAGTACAACGAATTTATTTAGGACATCTCGAAAAACACGGCTCATCAAAGCTACAAAATAGGCTGGGGCATTGGTCAGCCCAACCACTCAGACAATCCATCGGGTGTCCTAAATGCTATCTTATCATTGCTATTGTCAGCGACCCTAAGCTAATAAAATCTAGTGGCTAAGTCGCGCTAAGAAAATTCTGAAGAGCCAACCAACTAATCGAAATGATTGTCTATCCCAGGAAGTAGGTAGCGGTTCTTCTTTGTGAGTTTATCAACCTCTCTATAGTCGACATAAAATCGAAGGGAACCCACTATCTTTGTAGCAAAAACAACTGGAGCCTCCCATTCAGATATGATCCATCAGATTAAACCTTTCTCTAATAGCTCACCATTCTGCTTACTTAACTCCTTCCTCTCCCTAGGAGCCATATGTCTCACGGGCAATGCCGTTGGCTTAGCATTGTCATTCAAATAGATCCTAAAGCCGATCACTTCTTAGGGAGTAGCCCCCCTAACCTCCACAAAAACGTCTGGGAAATCTCTAACAACTGGAACTGAATCTAACTCTCTTAGTGATGAATCAAGGGAATAAAGGAAGCTCAACATGACTGACCTCTGCGGGTCGCAAGAAACCTCAAGAGTCCTTCTGCTACATGTCCCTAGCCTGATGACTCTCCTCTTGCAGTCCAATATCACACCATAAGTAGATTACCATTCCATCCCCAAAATCATTTCATATCCTGAAAATCCTAGTACATAGGCGTCACAATCAAACTCTACACCTAGTATAAAAATTTTGAAACCCTACAAATCATGGATAAATGTGCCGAACCTCCTATAGGATTTGAAACAACTATAGGGTCTACAAGTAGAAAAATACCTAA
This sequence comes from Allium cepa, assembly GCA_030765085.1. Taxonomy (NCBI): domain Eukaryota; kingdom Viridiplantae; phylum Streptophyta; class Magnoliopsida; order Asparagales; family Amaryllidaceae; genus Allium; species Allium cepa. The sequence goes on along the minus strand of CM060930.1, from coordinate 87,165,330 downwards.
GTGCCAACAATCAACTAAGGAACTAGAAATGTAAAAATGCGATGCCCCGGAGTCAAAACGAGTCCAAATAGGAAAATCCAAAATAGAGATTAAACCTTCTATGGAGAATTTCCTACCTCGGTCCGGTTCATTACTAGAAGGTGCTGCATCCAAAACCTATACTTGCGTCGTAGGTGCACCTGCTCTCTGCCCTGTCCACTGAGGACAAGCTCTACTAAGGTGTCTAGATTGCCCACAGTTGTAACACCTCCCCTTCATCGTGTCCTTCTTACAATCCTTTGAGTAATGCCCAACCAATCCACAATTATGACATTTCTCGCCCTTCTTGATCTGTCCCTTTTGTGGTCCTCCTCTTTTCTTCTTATCCTTATCCTTCTTATTCTTCCACCACTGCTTCTTAGAGTTTTTTGATTTAGGAACCCCTTAACCTCTTCTTCCTTAGCAACATCTGATATGAGAGCCATTTCCACAAGTGACTCATATGTCGCTCCCATAGATACATGTGTCAATGCCAACCTTGGAGGGGATGGTTCAAACCCTTAACAAACTTGGTGATGTTCTTATGTGCCGTATTAACAAGCTCCATTCCAAACCTTGATAACTCATTAAATTGATTTATATACTCTTTCACCGAAAGACTCCACTGCTTCAGAATAATGAACTTCTCCAACTACATGCTTTCCTCGGCTTACGACAAGAACTTTCTCTCAAATCTTTCCAAAATCTGACCCAACCAATGTCATTACCCTCCATTTCAACAATCTCCTACCGGTAATATGCCTCTCCCTTCAGCTGCCAAGAGGCAAGATGAACTCTTTGTCGGTCCTCCAACCTAATAGCCTAAATATCCGCTTCGTATTCATCAAAAAAGTTCGCGCCTCTACGAAATCCACTGTGCCAGAAAACGTCTTGCCTCCTAGATTAGTGAAGTCCTTACACATCTTAGAAAAATTGGCTGATGCAAGTGGATTAATGTAACCACCACCTACCGGTGCTGCATTGGAGCTTGCCCTTGCACCTCTGTTGTCGTAGCTTGGAGGTAACTACGGAACCAGCCAGGGACTTGGACACCCTCTAGAATGTTTAGGACGTCCGCCATTCTATGCAAAGAAAGAAAATTTAGGCTCAAAAGAATCAAAAGAAGGTTGAATTGGACTTTGAGAGGAATTTTGTAAAACTCTCTTATACTTGAAAACTATTTATATCATAAGATTTCTTTCTAAAAATATTTTTAGTTTGAAGATATATTACCTTTGAAAAATACTTTACTTTCAAAATAAGTTTTTAGGAATCCTACAGCCTTTGGCTCTGATACCAAATGAAACACCCCACACCCTTAGTATTCCCAAAACGGGCACAAAGAATGTGGTGCATTATAAGTATAGCTAAAGCATCACGTAGACTAAGATTCACAAGACAAGTAAGTAAAAGCAGCGAAAAACATTTAAATAATAGCTTTATTCGGAGTTAAAATTCATCTCCAAATTAGTCATAAAAACATAACATGTGTCAAAAACTCAAAATCTCTCATGTTTCATGAAAATACATCTCATTCTCACATAATCAGAGTACAAAAATAACAATAATAATCCCTCTCACAAGTGCCAATCCATCATAAGCCAAATGAAAAAGATGAAAAGCAAAAGAATACATCCGAAATGAGAAAGTTCAGAAAATGAATCTCTAAGGAACCTAAATCAACTATCCTCAACTCTGCTGGACTATTAGGGAAAAGGAAATACAGAGTAAGACTGGTGAGTGAAAGTAATTACTAGCATTTCTAAGCAAGATAAAGATAATAGACTAAGCAATAGTTCTAGCATGAAAGGAAGATATAGAAAAGATAAAACTTGCATAAAATGTTGTTTACGATTCTGTTTGACTGTTTGGTTTGATTATTTGCACTTATCTTAAACTGCTGTGTGTAGGCTGAAACCATAATCCTATCTCAACTGCTAACTTGATTAAGCTGAAATACTAATCCTACCCATTGATCGGCCTTTCTTATCTCCGTTGTGCCACCGTGAACCAATCATGTTGGTCCACAACAAAGGACACCTCTTAGTGTTTATGATGCAGTAGCGGATTATTTCCTTTAATCGGTGACGCACGCTCAGTCATTACCGATACACACTAACTGTCTTCCCATATTTGACCTTTTATTTACCCTAATCAGCATAAGCATGCCCAGCCTCACCCACATGTGAGACCATCAGTCCTCAGCTTGAAAGGAAACGCTGTCAGTACTGGTCATAACAAACAAATCTTCTAACTTTGCGCCCCTTGCCCAAATCCCAAATTTGAGCCTCTATCTATTAGCCACTTATTTACCCACGTATGAGACCATCAGTCCTAGACCTAAAAGGGAATTCTACCAATACACCACTACCGCTATATTTGCTTATTAACCATGATCTAAGTTTTAAAATAAGCCCATTTTGTTATTTCTTTCTTTCCAATTATAACCTACATGTTATAATGGTTCTTGCAACTGTTACTCTTCTATTTTCTGTTTTTAGTTATAACCACTTGTTATAATCATGCTTGTCTCAAATTTTTCTATTTTAGTCCATCTCCATTTTGTTTCAGTTTTTCTCAATTTACATCTAATTTCTGTAAATTTAGTGTTTTCTATTTTAATCCATATTTGCCAATTCTTCTGTTCTTAATATTTTATTCACATCAAAAGGTATTAAATCTCTATAAAAAGAAACTAACATTTACAGGCTAAATTCAAACTTAAAACAGATCCAGATAGCTGTAAATAACTGAATAAAATAGCTGAATATAAATAGACTGAAAAGAATTTCTAAAATTTACTTAAAGACTGACTGCAAATTAACTTACATATAAATTATTTTAAAACTATAGAAAAACTACAACCATTGAGAACCCTAATATTTTAAATTGCTTACAAATCTAAAATAATTACAAAACACCCACTTATGGTCCTTAGCTCTAATCCTAGGCCTTCCTAGATCCACTTCTAGGATGTAAAATATTTTTATTTAAAAGATTTCCTCCCAAGAAATTTTTTCTATTTAGGGTTCAGCCTCGGGCAATGAACCCAACTGGGAAAAAAATTTAATAAGATAAAAGCTAGGCCTAGGGTTTTATTTATAGTGTGGTTTAGGGATTTCAGGCAGTTGAATTTGAAGATTTAATCTGGTGCGACCACGTCATAGGCTCACTAAGAACCCTCGGATGCAGCTACGAATGCACGAGATTCCACCAAAAATTAGATTTGCGATCTTCGGCTTGCACCCGGATGAATAATCGTCCAGGGAAGAATGCGGTTGACCGGCCTATAAGTGGGTCGACTTGACTCAAGCGCTGGTCGACCCGTAACGGGTCCACCTTTTTTTTTTAATTTTTTTTGTTTATATATATAATTTGGATTTTTATTGTTTTGTCTTGTAACTTCTCTATACTGACTTCGATTCAACATGCTATATATGAAAATTACTCAGAAAATTACCACAGACTCAATGTTGCAACTCTCATGGCTCAATTCTGACAATTTACCAAACCTATTTCATTATTCAATTAATTTTATTAATTAATTTACTTTAATTTTTTGGGTTTTTACAATACATATAAAATACGGTGCGACTGCACTTTTAAAATACAAGCGCTATCATATTTTTAAAAACCATTATTATCGCACTTATAAAAGACTGTGATATCGCACACTCAAAATACTTCTTATCGACAGCATAAAAACATACTACAATTGCATTTATAAAAATAGCTATCACACTTGTAGAAACTAGTGCTACTGTACATATAAAAGATTGTCATATCGCATGTTTAAAACACTAGTGTTATCGCACAGTATAAAAAGGCATTTCTATAATTATTTCCTTTAATAGCAATTATTTTTCATCAAATTTTTTATATGTGAAATTTCACTTCATTAACTAAAATATTTGCACAATTCCTTTCAACAAATTTCAGTGATAATTTCTTCTTCATTTAAAACATTATTTAATACCATAGTTAATTAATAAATGTCATTTTGAATTAAATTTCTCCTTTACCAAAAAAAACAATATCAATTCGAATATACATGGCAAAAATCCCCAAAATTAGAATTCCTATCATTAATCATATATAAAATTTTATAGTAAAATAATTATTTTATATATTTTGAAAATTTTAAACCGAAAATATAGATTTTCTTAACTTAGAAATTCGTAGATATCCAAACAAATTCAAAAAATTATAAAATTATGAACTTAGCACTAAATTAATGTTGTATACAATATATCAAGATTTCTAAACATTTGGAGGTCATTTGCTTTGGTTTAAAATATGAAACCCTTTAATTCAATTTTGTAATTCCGTATATAATATCTACAATAATTATATGAATTCATTTAAATTAATCCTATGTTTCATCATTATAGAGTCATCACAAACCATCACGGAACCAAGCTTTAAACACATAAACATCAGGGATGCTACTTTTTCATAGTTAAGTGTAGAGAGATTTCCCTTAAACTTGTTTCTTTAATCTCTTTCTTCTTCTTATTTTAGTAGAGAAAATAAATAGATAGTTTCTTACCTTTTCTTTTGATTTCTATATAATGGAATATGAGGTATGGTGGAAATTATAAGGGAGAGGGAGAGAACTACTATGGAAATAAAATAAAGGCCTTATTTCCATTTCCTTATCCTTCCTTAGATTAATTAAATCTTTTTAATGTCTTTCCTCTTAAACATCATTACCCAATATAAATTTCAAAATTCGAATTTTTAATATAGAATATCTGCATACTTTATCCACTTTTCTACATTATTATTTAATTGCCAATTGATTAAATTTTCAGAATAAAGAGCCATAAAAATAGGGGTGTATATGCTCCTCTTCCTATAAAAATTTCATCCTCGAAATTCTAATAAGGTATAATCAAACATACATGGGACATCAGCACATACAACAACCATACATTACTGTGATAACTGATAGTAAAAATTCTAAATAATCATGTAGAACCTATATTAAAATAACTGAAGATAAGCCTCTCTAATCCTATCCTCGGCCTCCTGAGTACAGTCTCTTTCATAGTCACTACACCAGACTTTTACTAATATGGTTATTTTATTTTTAAGCGCTTTCGTATCTCGATTCATGACATGAATTAGTCATCTAACGGCAATTATATCATGTTCCACTACTAAATCCTCCATAACCATTGGTGCAACATTAGTATGTGGATTACGTACATACTTTATCAAATAAAAGATATGTAATATGGACTTTTACCAAACTATTCGATAGCTCAATATGATATGTGAGTTTCCTGACTCTCTTTATAATAGGAAATGGTCAAATGTATCTTGATGCCAACTTTCTTGATTTCCCAAATCGTATAACACTTCATAGGTAATGCTTTCACATAAACCTGATCTCCAACTAAGATCTCGAAATCCTTGTGCTTTCTATTAATGTTGATTTTCTACCTTGATTGAGCTTCCTTTATCCTTTTATGGATTTATGCAATCTTTTCCATGGCTCCCTTTACCAAATCCGGACAAAGCACTGGACTATCACCAATCTCCAACCAACATGCTGGAGATTTGCATGGCCTTCCGTAAAGCGCTTTGAAATAACTATTATTATAGGAAACTCAATCAAGCAAAAATATTCTTCCCATGACCTTCTAAATCTAGTACACAAGCACTTGATAAATTTTCAATTACCTTATTAACCCCTTCCGTTTGCCCATCAATTTGAGAATGGTAAGCGGTGCTCATACTCAGCTTGGTACCATATGCATCCTTTAAACCATTCAAGGGTTCACTAGCAAACAAAGGAGCTTGATCACTCATAATATTATTCAGTATCCCATGAACTAATATAATTTTGTATCAAAAAATTCCAAACTTGGTGTCATTCTTGGCGACTTAATGGGGATAAAGTGTGCACTCTTGGTTAGTCTATCAACCATAACCCAAATACTTTCATTTCCCTTATTTGACCTTGGCAACCCATCTCCAAAATCCATTGATATGAAATCCCACTTCCGCAATGACAATTCTAATGATTGAAGTAATCCACTTGGCTTTTGATGTGTTTGGATTTTACTTATTGGCAATTTAGACATTGCTCCACCTATAAGCCTACATCTCTCTTCATTCCTTCCCTAAAAAAATTCTACTTCATATCTTGGTACATTTCATATCCTTGAGATGAATAGTAAATTTCGATGATGACATTCTCTAAGAACTTCCTCCCTTAGATTATCCGCATTCTAAACACATAATCATCCCTTCTTCCATGACCATTATCCATGGTTAAGTACAAAGTCTTTAATATCATCAATCTCATTTCCCACTTCTAGTTTCTTTATCCATTAAACTAGTAATGGATCATCTTTTAGCCTTGCATCAATTCTTTTGATCAATACCGGTCGAAATTCAAAAAAAAAAAAGAGATCATCTTAGTACATTGGCTAGAATTGGCCATGAATCTTATGCGGACGCCTTAAGAAGCCAATGCCTCCAAATCTTTCCACTCCAGTAACATCACTATGGCCCCATATGACATTCTCTACTAAGTGCAACTACAACTTTATTTCCTTTCTCTAACATATACTCAATCTTAAAATTATATGCTGGCAAAAACCCCAAGCATCTTTCTATCTAATATTTATCTCTTCTTGAAATACTCTAATGACTTATGATCCGTAAACAACTTAAACCTTTCTCCTAAAGGGTAGTGTCTCCGCAACTTTAGGGGAATGATTACTGCTATCAATTCTAAATCATGATTAAGATAACAAAATTCATCTGGTCGAAGTTGTCGAGAAGCAAAGGCAATGACCTTACCACTTTTCATCAATACAACACTTAACCCTATTCCATAAGCTTCTGTATACACCACAAAATCCTGATTTCCATCTGATATTACTAACAGGAGTGCATTGGTTAGTAAATGCTTTATCTTCCAAAATGCCTCTTCACATTTATCGGTTCAATCAAATTTCACATCCTTCCTTGCTCATTTAGTCATCAATGCGGCTATACGAGAGAAAAACTTAAAGAATCTCTGCTAATAGCTAGCCAACCCTAAAAAATTTCTTATTCCAATCATAGTCTCATGTCTCTTCCAATTATTTATAGCCTTAATCTTTGATTGATTTATGGAAAACCCATTCTCTGAAATCACATGACCAAAGAAATTCACTTCTCTTTCCTAGAAATGACATTTTGAAAACTTCACATTTAGCTGATGTTGCCTTAACATATCTAATACTATTCTTGGATGAATTTCATAATTTCATTCATTTTTAAAATATATCAATATGTCATTTATAAATAACAAAATGAATCTATCAAAATTCTATTAGAAGATATAATTTGCCAAGTCTACGAAAAAAGCAGTTGCATTAATCAGTTTGAATGGCATGACCAACCACTCAAGCAAACCATATCTTGTTCGAAACGCCATTAACGGTTTACTTTCCTCTGCCTCTCTCAATTAATGGAATAATGTTGCTAATTCCAACTATGAAAACATCTTGTTTCCACTCAATTGATCAAACAAACCGTTAATTCTAGGCAAAGGATGTCGATTCTTCATGGTCTTCACATTTTGCCTTCTTAAATCAATGCATATTCTTAACAAACAATCTGGTTTCTTCATGAACACCACTACAACTCCCCATGATGAGCTACTTGATCTAATAAAATTCTTTACTTTCAAATCTACAAGCTGTACCTTTAACTCCTTTATTTCAATAAGCACCATTCTGCTATGTGTTCTACTTATGGGTTCAACTCTTGGTACGAGATCTGCCCAAAACTCAAAGTCATATTTTGAAGGCAGTCTTCTGACCTACTCAAAGACATCATTATATTCCCATACTATGAAAACCTAATCAAGTTGATCCTTCACATCTTCCATATCACATAACAATGCACATACAATGAAATTTGATTCTTCTACTGTGTATAGCATCCAATCTTTGCAATCATGGTTTCTCATGGATATTATTCTATCTCAAAAAATATCCTAGCATCATATAGGCTTAACTAATTCATACCCATAATTATCCTAAAACCAAAAAAAATAATCAAACATATGCAAATTTTAGGTAAGCTTATGACCGAACAAATCAAATTTTGCATGGTCACATTTCATTCTATGAGTGCATAACCATCTATCGAGTTTGCAACCCTCAAAGAAGTTATAAACATGTTGAGTTAAGGTTCAATCTATCTACCAGACATTTAGATATAAAATAATGTGATACTCTAATATCAAATATCAATTTAAAAGGTAAGTTATGTATCGAAAGGATACCTCCCAACACAGACTTCCTTTTTCCTTTAGCAGTTAGTCCAGAAATTATAGGTTCCATATTGTAAACCTTTCTTTCTTAGCTTTGAAAGGTTCAGGACACTCTCCTCATTGCAGTTGATGCATCTCACTCTTTTCATGTCCTCAACCTTCTTATTATCCCTAGAACGATGCCCATTAGCAAAGTGTCCCTTCTTGCCACACTGATAACGAGTTATCTCGACTTTTACATTCTTGGAAGCTCCACCCTTCTAGGCTCCCCCTTCTTATCAAAGAACTTCCTCTTCTCACCTTAAAAACCTGTGGACTCCACCAACTTATTCTTTTGAGAAATATAGGGAAATCTTTATTCCTTAGAACCATGTCTATCACAACAATAAACATATGTCTAAGGTGTGACATGGTTGCCCTAGCGATTAGCAAGTTTATTACTTGGTCCGTATTGAGAATTCCGGAAGTTTGGTCATTCAATCTCAAGTCCAACAGTTCAAGTATGCATGTTATATTCTTCATTGTCATCTTATATTCAAAGTCAACAAGGCAATTAGTGTTAAATTTTTGAATGAGTTAGATTAGATTAATCTATAATGTAAATCCCGATCCCCAAACTCCATTACCGATCCCTTCCCTAAGACCTCCCTACCGATCCCTACATCACTACCTAATACCAATCCATTCTCCAAGAACTCCATACTGATCCCTCTACTGGACCACAGCTACCTATACCTCCATCAAAAGCTCTCTGCACTGATCCCTCTCCAAACCCACCCTTCAACCTTCCTTTGCTCCTTCATCTCCCTATCTAAAAATAGCCAAACAAACAAATCCACCTCCTTCTTCTCCTTTCTCTTTCTCATACCTAAGCGCTCGCCATCGCCATCTTTTACTCACGTCAAAAGCTCAAGACTCAACTTAATTATGTAATAAAAAAGATTTCACAAGTTCATACCTTTGAAAACGTGGAATGTCAAATTGAATCAGAGATAAGTGCTCGAGGATTGTTAAATAGAAGACAAAGGAAAAGCAATTTTAGGGAATTGATTGAAGTCGTGTTTGGATTTAATATCTAAGGATGAGAAGCTTTCATTTGTCAAGGAAGTTTTGGATAGCTTGGGTTCGGCAGAGAAGGTTTATGTAAAGATAGGAAAATAAAAGGTGAGGATAGAGATGGATAAGGGTTCGTATATTTATGCACATTTAGGGAATGGTTCGGCCACAGGAAGATTTGAGCGAGTCAGAGGTATGGAGAGGGTTCAATATTGTGGCCTGCATATCCCTATTAGCATAGCCTCAGTAATGGATCAGCATGTTGAATGTTGATACCTACACATAAAAAAATAAATATAATGATGAAGAAGAAATGAAAAAGAAAAATGATGGATGAATGAAAAATAGTGATCATGAAGGTTTGATTGTAAAAGCAAACATACGAAATACTATAAAATCTGGCGATGACCTGTGAACGTTCCAACACGTTCGAGAGCAAATGACAAAAACACGTATATGAATATGCATGGGAATGGTTTAAAAGTTGAACCTTTTGAAATCAACAGGAATTATAATAAAACTTGAAACTTTCAAGTTCGAGGCTGGGTAAGATAACAAAAGGTTATAAGTTCTGGACTTAAAATATTGAAAGTCAACCAAGTGTCATAGCAATCAACAGAGGATTCAATGTCATGGAAAGTGCTTCAACAAAGAAAGAGCAATAAATCAAGAAGCTTGATGGAGATGTACTTTGGGGAATAGTGTTACTCGATATTCTAACCAGCTATATCGGACTAATTGTGCAAGGCAGATTCGACAGTTATCAGGATGGATGACCATAGAGTGATGGCTATGAGACCCAAAAGTAGAGTTCAGATGATTATATGAAGCCAGAATCCACTACGCCATAGATGGCCTATTGCAACGAAAATACAAGATGTTGCTAGCTATAATATAACGATAGCTATGCGATTTTTGTCTATTACAACATTAGCTTCAGGATGTTAGCATAGATATCAACACTATGTTGCAGTAGGTATAGACTTATAAAAATATTATAAAAAATGAGTGTGGGCTGAAATAATTTTTAACGCGGGAAGCAAAAACAAAGCGGCAAAAGTTAAGGGTTTCACTCAAACACTTAACAAAATACTTACTCCGCCGCCGCTCAAGCAAAATAAAATGAACGTAAGTAAAAATTCTCTTGTCAAAATTTACCAAACACGCTTCCTCAATCAAATTTTTAGAAGATACAATCGCAATCCAAATCGATTTTTTTTTCAAACCAAATTTCACAAAACCATTTCTCAATTCAAATTCATTTCTAGAATTCGCGGGTTTGGTGTTGCGGTTTGTGTTATGGATTCGTGTTGTAGATTTTGGAATTCGAGAGCTCTTCGTGAGTTTTATTCGAGGCGAATTTGTGTTGTGGATTAGCGAACTGGTTTTGCGATTTGCAGGTTTGGTTGGAGATTGTGGCAGAGGAGATGAAATTTCCTAGTTGTACAGGTCTATTGATTGGAGGAGAAGTGGGTGGTCGAACGTTGTGATGGAGGACAGTGATTTCTGGGTACGGAGATGCGGTGATTTGTTTCAGGTGGTGGATTTATGTTGTAAATGAATTAATTTCTATTTGTAAATGAATTTAATTAACATCAATGCATCTTCATTTTTAGACACTAATTAAAATTTGATGATAAAAGGCTCTCTAAACCTTTCATGAATAAAGGCTTCTTCTATATTGCAGGCAAAAACTACTATGTACGAAGGAGCATATCTTCTAAAGTATGGATGGTAGAGGGAAGTCCTAATTTGTTCATTAAGACTATCAAATGTAAATTTGTACAAACTTTTGGTTACTCAGATTATTGTTGTTGTAGTCGTATTAAGATTTTATTGGTATAACTATGAACACTTGGTGTCTATATTGCCAGAACTATCAATTGACATTTCTATTATGCATACTACTTTATAACCCATTATGTATGTATTCGTGCACAAGATGTAAAGATGCTATAGAATACAAAAAAATGAAAAAACACATTTATGTAACTACGGCAGTTGAAACTGCAAAAACCGGTGAATCTTTTACCGTCAATTACTTTATTAGAAGTAGAGATTTAGCGAGGGCATAGACAATGGTTATATCGTCGATAGTGGAGGTGTCGATTTTGATATCTTGTTGATGGTAATATCATCTGAATTACAGAACTTTTTCTGCTACTGGCTTTCTGATATATACTAGCACATATGTCGATTTGGATTTTCGGTTAAGCTGATACATCGGATAAAGAAGAGATTTTTTTTACTTTTAGTGCATGTAGGAAATATTTAACATTTTAACCATTAATTGCATGATATTCTGTTATTGCATTGTAGTAAAATTGTTTGATTTTCAAGGTTGATTTTCTAAGGTGTCAGAGAAGAAATTGATTGTAATTAGTTTCCCATGGTTTCAAAATTAAATGAATTTGAAATTGGATTTCAATTCAAGAGCTTTGATTGTAAAATTGGTGAAACTTCGACTGGTAAAATGAGTAAAATTACGACTTGATTGTGTATGTTATTTATCAATTGCATCTCTTTGTCAAATTGAACCTTACTATAGGCGATTGCCTGACAGTGTATGAATTTCAAAATTGCAATTATTTAAATCATTAATCTCTGTTATTAAAGTTTTAAACAACTTGATGTTCATAATCTGGATAATATCAATAATCTTTTTGTTATGCTTTTTCATCAGTGCAGTTTAAGGAGTTGGAAAAAGCTTATGTGGTTCTGTATTAACCTGAAAACGAGAAAAATGCGACCAATTGTGATGAGTATGCTCTCAAGGAAGGAAATGGGTAGAGATAGTGGTGGGCATGAACCTCTACGATATCTTCCATTCATTTTTTTGGTGGTGATGGTTTTGGGGGATAACAATTATTTCTTCAGCATTTACTTTTTTGTTGGCTTAATCTATATTATTTTTTGTTTTGTAGTTATATGGATGGTGATGAGTAGCAGCTGGTGGAAGCAAATGGTAGGATGACCAATGTCAAACTGGGATGTGGAGGAATTGAGATTATAGTTAAGCAGAATGATGAAAGCACGTCAAAAACCACCGCCATCTCCATCCAATGGAATAGCTTTCGCTGTTTTGCTAGCTTTGAGGTACCGTTTTCAACGTAATTATGCCTAGAATTATGAACTACAATTCTCTACAGAGAGAAATGTGAGTTTTTGCAGCTTTTGGCAAACTTATTATTATACACCAGCTTTAGTAATTCCATATTCCCTATTTGATTTCAAATCATGGTGATTTTTTGCTGAAAAATAAAGTGAAATGAAAACTACGTGAAGTAATTGTTATAAGTAGCTACATATCAGTTTTTAGAACTTAATTTCTCATGTTTTATAGTTAATTATTCTCTGTGATGTAATTGTGAATAAGAACTAATGGTTTCTTTCAAACATTTGAGTGTCATGCTATAGTTTATTTTCTTTCAACCATTTTATTTATAATCTCGTTCGAGTGCAATTCTAATTAGGTATGTAGCTTGGTGGGCCTGAGATCGATATATGTGATCTTATTAATATTGTTAATCAAACACAATCATACAAAAGAATAAGATGGATTCTGGCATAACAGAAGTGACTGAAATTGAAAAAAACATGATACTGATGCTTCACATTTACCAAATATTGATTGGGAGAAGATAAGCTCTGCTTCTGCTTCTAAAGTTGAACCTACCCTTCCTAAATTTTCTCTTCAATCAGATGTCAAAAAAATGCTTCATTTTGCGCATCGACATTTTTGTAGAATTAGATCCTGTTTTGTTGAAACCTATAGCAGGATCTGAATCCATTTTAAAACTGTTAATAGATATTGCAAAACAATTCTTGTTTAAGAAACTTGTTTCAGAATTGTTAATTTTATTTAATGTCACATTTTGAAACTATTTTATTTTGAAGGATAAGATTTAAAAAAGCAATAGATAAAGGAGGATGTGATGGAGTTGTTTAAGAAATGATTTCTGATGGAAAGTCGCACGGTCCATCTTGGCTTATAGGGCAGCACACAAAGTCTGCAGAAGTTTCAAAATATGCCCCAACAACAAGCACATACATACAGGAGCTTCCAGCAAAGATAAGGGAAAATATAGCTGACGAAGTCGAAGCAAAGGTGAACAAGAAGGTCCAAAATGAATTTGATGCATTGGCTATGTTTTTAAGTATGTTTGTTATTTTGTACTTGACTAAGTAAAACTTGTGTTGCTCATTGTTCTGAAATGAAAAGTTCATTGTTGCAGAGTAATGTTGCTATTAGATATGATATAATGTTGCAGTGTAATGTTGCCACAGATATGATAATGTTGCAGTACATTTTCAATTTAAATTGCAAAAGGTGTTGCCATAGATATGATATAATGTTGCAGTATGTGATGTTAAATGTGGTAATAAACTGGCAAAGTGTTGCCATTGGATGGTAAAAGTGTTACCATAGATTAATGAATATGGGCCCCACAACACGGTTCTGTAAAGGTGGGCCCTACAATGTGGGCCCACATGTTGGGGCCCAGATTGTAGGGCCCACTTTTTAGTAAATTTGGTACTTATGGCAACAACAGAACCGATGTTTCTCTAGGGCCGCAAAGATGTTGCCTTTGACTCTAGGGCAACACGGCAAAATACATCACCGAGAAAATGTTGCCTTTGCCCTTTTTTAGCCTACAACAACATTTTTTGGCACTTCCTGCATCACTTTTGGGTGTTGCAGTATGCAATCTACGGTGTAATGATCGAACAAAGTTGATAGATAGATGATGTAGGTTTCTAGAAATATAGATATTGGCGTGGTTAACAAGGTATCGGCATGGCGTTGTAGAACCCTAAGGATCGGTATGATTGGTTATGTGAGGGATAGGCATGGTGGAAGTAAAGGAGGGATCAACATAGAAGGAAGCATATGGATTGGCATAGTCTTATAGGCAGGAGGGGTCGGCATAGCATTATGGATGATAATGGGTCGGCATAGCATTATGGATGATAGTGGATCGATAGAGCATTATGGATGATAATAGATCTGCATAGCACCATGGATGATAATGGATCGATATTATATAATGAAGTTCAAGGAATGCACATGAATGGAAAGTAAAAATAACCGGTAGGAACAACTTTAAAATGGATTTGAACCAAAGATTATGCAAAAGCACGTGCTCCACGTATCCTATCGACATGATATTTGGAGAGCCATCATATCTAAGCATGAAGAAGCTGTCATATGGATCGCTGCTCCAGAATCGACCAATGGATAGATCGGTAACGATCCATCTTCATTGGGATTTGGGCCTAGTGGCCCCTACGGTGGGCCTATGTGGATAAGAAGGTCCTATAACCGAAGTTTCAAAGAGATTGGTGGTCGCCTTCACTTATACATACTGGCCTAGGGGGTCATTTTGAGGATATTTACGCTGCTGGTTATATAGTTCTTTGTTGTAATCAACTTTCTTCTTTACTTCTTAGTGTTTTCTACTGTAATCAAGTTTATAGTGAATCAATAAAGAGAATATTCAAAGTGGACGTAGGCAGATGATGCCGAACCACTATAAATCCTGGTGTTCTTGATTTCTTTTTTGATTTGCTTACTATTTTACTATATTCCTTTATTTCAATTTAGTTTTCTTCATTTACTTCTCCACAAAAACCTATTCTTGGTTGTTTGTGACAAATCTGGTCGCAAATATTTTGGTGCTTTCACTGAGAACCTGATTCTCAATGCGTTAGGATCCCCTTTGTTGCTACCGGATTGAACAAATCCCTTAAAGTTGATCCATAGTCATCTTCATAAACCTACGTATACTATTAGAATTTACCAAAATCTTAGCAAGGAAATCTATAATGGTGAGATATACCGGATGAACTTCTCATAATATGGATGGCAATGAAACTGCCAGCACTCAACAAGGAGCTCCGAGCAACCAACTTGCAAATCTGAATGTTGATCCTGCTGAAGTACAAAACCTGCTGATTCTATAACTAGAGCTGAATTTAATAACTTAATAAGGGAGTTGATGGAAAGCCGTAGACAGCTGAATGAACAAATTCAGACTAAGGCTATCCTAATGAACCAGATTGCTCAACAACAGTGTGGGAAGGCCAAAATGGGTCCCACTCCTTGCTGGGCGTCGGAGAGTTCCATCTCATCATACGAATACCATAGGTTAGGCATCGTAGGGTTAAAGTAGGTCATGTAGGAACATCGGATCATCACTTGGTAGACCACATGGTCTGTCAAGATGGATCGATGTTGATCCTTCCATAGGGTTCAGTGTCGATCCCTCCTCCAGAGGATGGATTCCCCCACTACTCTTAGGGAATCAAGTAGAAGCTATGCCCAAAAGCCTTGATGTTGGAGTTCTATTAAATGCTAACCAGGTACCTCATTGGAATGATGATGATTTGACTGTCCAAGGTGCACATCAAGAGGATGGTGGACCAAGAAGGCATGAAATGGCCCGTAGACATTGACTGGACCATTCACGTAAGGTGCAGCACGACCACCGCTTGGCTCTACCCATCCAGTTGTCAGACTTATTGGCGATGGTCAGACAGTTAATGAGAGAGAACCAAGGTTTGACCAACAATGACTGGGGAATCTCAAGAAGCCATACCCTATTTACTGACAACGTTTTGCATGCAGAATATCTGAGAAGATATAACATGCCTTCAATGCCTGCCTATAAGGAAAAAACCGACCCCAAGTTGCACATCATGAGATATGAACGATTGATAGATTCTACGAGAGCCAATGCCACGATCAAATGTAGATGCTTTCCTATAACCCTCTCTGGAATAGTGATGATGTGGTTCACGAGACTACCCCCACAGTCAATTTCGAGGTTTGATGAGCTAGCAACCAAGTTTGTAGAGCAGTTCCAAATGCACGCTTCTCATCCTAAAGACGTGACGTCACTTTCCAGCATAATCCAGGCTCTAACGGAATCGTTGAAGGATTGTTTGGAAAGATTTCATGCTGCAACTATGGAATTTAGTAACCCAAACCATCAAGCTATAATTATGGACATGAAGAGAGGGATTGACCTGGAATCCGAGTTTGGTGATTGGCTAGCTAGAAAACCGCCAACCACATTGGAGCGCTCCTATTCAAAGGCAGCTCAGTTTTAAGGAAAGAAGGAAGCCATGTCCTCTAGGAAAAATAATGTCATGGGACCAAGAGGAGAAGTAGTATAAAGCAACATTGCAATAAAGTAGTTCGATGATAGTTCTGGGAAAGTCTAGGTTAATGTTCAGTACAAGCTGAATAAAAAAAAATGAGGATAGGAATCAAGACCGGAAGAGGGAGTCTGGGAGACCAAGACCTAGGATTCCTATGTATGACAACTACACACCACTAAATGCATCCCTGGAAAACATTTATCTATCCACCTACAATACCATACAATATAGGAAGATGCTTCCAAAAGAGTCGAGAGAAAGACAAAAACAGGTAGGAAAATACTATTGGTTTCACGATTTTTATGGGCACAACACAAATGAATGCAGGCATCTCCAGGACATTATCAAAAAGTTGATTAGGAAAATAAATTGCAGCAGTTTATGAAAGCTCCGTAGGATGGAAGACAAAGGATATCTGACCCTAATCGAGGACAAACTCTACGCAGGGCCGAGGAGCCTGCGCAGACCGGTGGAAAACTAGTGACTAATAGAATAGTTGGAGGACCGCACCTTGCGGATAGGGATTGACAAAAAATAGAGCATTATGCTAGAGCAATAAAGCATATGGACTTTGAATATTTTTCAAATACGAAGGACGGAGCTCAAGCAAAGCAATAACGCACGTTGGCGAATGATATTTTGTTTAGGATCAAGAATGCAAATAAAGTAGAGGCTCCTACAATTGACCCAATGGACATTTCTGCTATAATCGGCCCTGCTTTGTTGAAGAGGAATATAATTGATTGTGGAAGCTCGGTAAATATTATTTTCAAGAAGACGTATGGTTAGATGAGAATGGAGGCCAAAGATTTCAAATGATCTAAAGCTCGCATACATGGTTTTAATGACATGGCGACTGAGGCTGTTGGTTACATAGAGTTGCATGTTGAATTGGGAGAAGGTGAATGTAGGAGAGTGCATATCCTATTGTTTATTATTTTGGATGTTGACTCATGGTACAATGTTTTTCTAGGCTGACCTACCCTGGATGAATTTCAGACAGCTCTTTGCCCCGTGGTGTTTAACTTTAAAGTTTCCAAGTGATAATGGTGTAGGAGTGGTTCACGGTGATCAGGTGACTGGACGTGCCTGTTTGTACTAGATTTAACGGAAGCTTAGCGTAAGGAGAAGGACAAAGGTGTGGACAAATATGTCTACATTTAAGTTGTTGTTGATTGACAATTGGAGCTTGAGCCTTGGCTTTGGCGCCACAGTTGGTTCTATAGAGATATGATCCGAGAGTTTACGAAGATGAGCCCAAAGAGGCCAGGGCTAGGCCGGCTGAACTAATGATCGATATTACAATCGGCCAAGATGACCCATCATGGGTCTTGAAGGTTGGGTCGCAGCTTAGCCCCTCAATGATGAAAGAACTTAATGGTTTTCTCCAAGCAAATCTAGACGTATATGCCTGGACTCATTCTAACATTTGTAGGATCTCACCTGCCATTGTGAGCCATGCACTAAACATTGATCCGATCCGGTGAAACAAAAGAGACGAGGCATAGATCCGAAGAGATCCGTCACTGTTAAAGAGGAGGTCGATAAACTGAAAGCCAACGGGTTTATCTATAATGCCCCTATCTAGAATAGATATCCAATCCCATACTGGTGAAGAAGGAGAATGGGAAATGAGGAACGTGCATCGACTACTCAGACTTGAACAAGGCATGTCCTACGGATAGTTTTTCCCTTCCAAGGATAGATTAGTTAGTTGATTCGACTACAGGACATGAATTATTATCTTTTATGGATGCTTACTTGGGGTATAACCAAATCCCCATGCATGTCCTCGATTAGGAACACACCGGTTTTGTTACAAATGTTGGGTTGTATCGTTATGTTATGATGCCGTTTGGATTGAAAAATGCCGAAGCAACCTATCAATGCTTAGTTAACATGATCTTTAAAGATCGGATTGGAAAGACAATGGAATTCTGTATGGATGACACACTCATGAAGTCAGGGCAATTAAATGACCACATTCAAGATTTTGCAGAGATGTTCGACATCCTCCGATATTACAACATAAAAACCAATCCTTGAAATTTTTGTTCGGTGTTGCATTAGGGAAATTTTTGGGATTTATTTTCAATGCTCGTGGAATAGAAGCCAATCTTGAGAAGATCCAAACTATTCGAGATATTTAAGCGCCAAAGACTATTAAGCAAGTGCAAAGCCTGAATAGGAAGGTTGCTGCCTTAAGTCGATTTATCTCCAAAGCAACCGACAAATGCATTCCTTTCTTTGATTTGATTAGGAAGGGAAAAAGAAATTTAGAATGGATGTAGGATTATGAAGACGCGTTTCAAGCTCTAGTGAATCACTTGGAGAGGCCACATGTCTTATCAAAGCTGGCAGATCAGGAGGAGTTGTACTTTTGTTTGGCTATATCAGCACATGCTTTAAGTGATGCCATGATTCACAAGGAGAATTGAATTCAAAGGCCGGTGTATTACGTAAGTAAACGATTAACAGGAGCAGAAAGAAACTATCCAAAGATAGAGAAATTGACATACTGCTTGTCGATTGCATCACAGAAACTTCATTTGTACTTCCAGGCACATTCGATCAACATTTATACCGACCAACCATTACAACAGGTCCTACAACGACTTGAGACTCTAGAATATTGCTTAAATGGAACATTGAGCTCAGCTATTTTGACATTACATATCTTCCTCGAAGAACTATCCAGGGTCAAGCGTTGGCGGACTTTACAACAGAATTTACCATGCAAGACAATCTTCCAGAAGGTAGCGAAATCCTAAATGTCAGACGGAAATTTTATACTAGTGGAGCATCTAATGATCATTGTTCAAGAGCTGGGATTATGCTTGTAACCCCTAAAAATCAATCAATTTTTTATGCTTTGAAGCTTGATTTTTTTTTCTACAAACAACAAGGCTAAGTATGAGGCATTGGTTGCTGGACTTTAACTTGTTAGAGAACTTAAAGTCAAGTCTCTTAAAATCTTCTTCGATTCGCAATTGGTGGTATATCAAGTTAAAGAAGACTATCAAGCTAAAGAACGATGGCTTGCCCCATATATTACCTAAGTTCAATAGTTATTAGCAGAATTTGAATATTACGACATTTCACATATCGCCCGTGACCAAAACGGAGAGGTTGATTCATTGGCCAAATTTGCTAGTACCGATGATGCACAAAAGTTGGGCTTGGTTCCGGTCGAGATAATAAATACCCCAAGAATAAATATGATGGGAATCGATCAAGTATTAGAAGCAGAATCCGAAAGGGAATCATGGATAACTCTATTTAAAGATTATTTACTACATGGAATCCTGCCTGAAAAGAGAAATGAAAAGCGACAAATTCTTCATAAAGCTTTATGTTATATTATGCAGGAAGGAACTATGTATAGGAAAGGTTTCTTAGTCCCCCTACTCTGGTGCATCGCTCATTCGAGATAAAGCATGTTCTGAAAGAAGTTTATGAGGGAGAATGTGGCGATATACTGGGAGGCAAACTTTAGCAAAGTTTATACTCCGTTAGGGATATTATTGGCCAACCTGAACTAGGACGCTACTAACTATGTAAGACGAAGGGAAAAATTACAGATACATGCGAAAGTCCCAAGAGCTCTGCCTACAGATATAGGGAAAATGTTCAGTCTATGGCCATTCGCTATATGGTGTATTGATGTCATCGGCTCTTTGTCGATTTATAAAGGTGTTGCCATTTACGCTATTGTTACAGTTGATTACTTCGTCAAATGGACCAAGGCAGAATCGTTAGCAACGATTGAAACTAATGAATTAATTAACTTTGTTGTTCGAAATGTCATATGTCACTTTGGTCTTCCTTGAAATATTGTAACAGATAATAAGGCTCAGTTCGGCAGTGTTGAATTTAGAGACTTTTATCGAAGATATCGTATTAAAAAGAGGTTTGCAGCTATCTCTCACCCTCAGGCAAATGGAAAGGTTAAAGCCGTAAACAAAATTATCAAGTCTATTTTGAAAAAGCATTTAGAGAAGGCTAGAGGCAAGTTGGTGGATCAACTTCCTATGACACTCTGGGCCTATAGAACCACTCACAAGTCTGCGACTGGCCATACTCCATTCGCACTTACTTATGGTTACGAAACTATTATTCCAGTAGAACTCAAAGTCCCTTCTCATCGTGTGACTTACTATGATCCCAGAACAAACAAAGATCTGCTCTTGGAATCTTTGGACTTTATAGATGAGAAGCACGAGGAAGCCGATTTGAGAGCAGCCACACACCGACATTGACTCGTCCGATATTACGAAACTAATGTTGGATCAAAAAATTTCTAAGTTAGCGATCTCATCCTAAAATGGGTTTTTCCTACCTCATCACACTTGAATCCAATTTGGGAAGGATCGTATGTCATTGAAAAAAGGCTTGGAGAAGGAACTTTTAAGCTAGCGATTGTCGATGGCATTATACTTCTTAGAGCGTGGAATTGTGATCATTTACGACGCTATTTCATTTAGATTATTTTCTTTACATCTCAGTTCTATTTACATTCAGAGCTTTGCTTTAGCATTTGATTTTTCAAATATGTAATAAGACAAATTAGTTTTTCCTGTCCTTTTAATGAATAAAGTTTCAAGCTTCCTTTGTTCATATAATTGTTATTGCATTGTATGCTAAGTACATAATGAAACTAACTAATATCGATATGTGTGAACAGCTTACCAGGGTTTTAAATCGACTAATCATACTTATCCCCAATAAGATCAAAAAAGATAAGCACCATTAATTTGCTTGATTAACAATTCTCATAAATGATCCAAAGAATAGGACACAAGATAAAAAAAAGCTGACAACCTGGAGATTGAAAAACTTCTACCCGGAATGTGGGACAGGAACAAAATCAAGGTGACCAAAAGGAGTATGACTTAATTGCTCCTGAAATAACTCTAAGTCCCCGGAGTGTGGTCTTGAGTATAAAATCAAATTGGGTGTGATCTGACCACCTACTAACTAAGTCATATCCCCAGATTGTGGATACAAATATGAATTGATAAATGAGTAGAGTTCGACCATTCTCTATTCTACAAATGCTTGTCCAGAAACCGACAGGAGGAGTATAAATGTACTGCGAATGGAATTCGACAATCCATGAATTTACTCCGCTAGCCAAGACTAGGGGCAGGAGTACTGATGTGCACGTAAATGTGTATATATGTACACCCATATTTTATCTCTTTTTATTTAAATAAACATCACATTTGGGCATTTTAACATGTGTAAAACAAAATTTCAATTATTTTCAAACCATCATATTTTCATCTTCATTCAGCGGCAGAGTGATCAATTTTGTGCATATGTCAATTTAAGAATTTTTTACTTGGACTAATTTTATGATTTTTATAGGATATTTTGAGGCATATGGAAGTGAGATTCATGATGATATATGCATGGACAACGAAATACAAAGGAATGAAGAAGAAATAATTCAAGTTCAAGATCATGGAGGACCCTACCCACTTACCTAAATGTACAATTAGGAGCTAACGGACAACTAGGTGGAGGTTAAAGCTTCATGTACATCAAATGATGGATTAATTAATAACTAATGGTTACTTGGTGGCCACACTTCCTAAGGGATATTTTGGGAAGCTTCCTAAAAATGAAATTAGGGTTTTATGCATGTATAAATAGCCCTCTTATGTACATGAACATATATTCTACTCTTTCATATATGTTAGGAAATTAAGAAAGTAAATTGTAAGCTCTATGTTGAATGAAATAAAAATGGCTTCCAAGCCTCTTTCTCCTCTCTTTTCTACATGTTTTTCTTTGCTTTTGTGTTAATGCTTATTTCTATGCTCTCTTTCTTTTGATGTTCATTTTTTTTAGTTTCATGGCATCTTTGAATTTTCATTTTCTTACTTAAAAAAATCTCAAAATTCCTAAATCTCAAAAACATTTTCTTTTTAGCATTTTGATTTATTTTTGAAGAAACACTATGGGATAAGTATAAGTTTTGGTCAATAAAATTGAAATTTTTGAAAATTTAGTTGTCATAACAAAAATAAAAATGAAGTTTGATTATAGATAACAATGGTTTAACTAGTATATGAAGGTTCATATGTGTTGATTATGAAGTATGTTCTAATTGAAAATCTTTGTTTAAAAAAGTAATAAATTTAAAGTAAATGATATAATATTTTTATCTTCTAAGTTAAATGGTGCTAAGATGATTTTGCAAAATTCTCTCTTTTTAAAAAAAATTGAAAAAAAACATTTGCATATATGTAAATATTTTCAATTAATACCTATGGTCGACAAATGTACACACTTGTGTGTATACTCGCCATGCTCTGTACTTTTCTCACATAAGCTCGAAAGGGAGTGCATGATCGGTATATTTGGCCTCAGTTTATCCGAGCTAGGTGTATGCATATGTAAATTCTTTTATTAATAATGCATATAGTCGATAGATGTTCACATTCGTGTGTTCACTTGCCACGCTCTATATTTCTCTCACATAAGCCCGAAATGCAGTGTATGGGTAATATATCTAGCCTCGGTTTACATGAGTTAGGCATATGTAAATATTGTTAATATCAATAAAATTTTCAAATAAAAGAGAGTAAGCAACTGAAATCTAAGAACCATTTTAACTTGTTTGATTTAACTTGTTACTGAAAATAAATGAAAATACCACTTTAATAAACTTGGATAATCAACTAAGGGTCCATTTCATAATTACATTGTGTTATCAACCGAAACAACCAGCCAATATCTGTTATGACAACTTGATTTTTATTGGAAAATTTGACAAGTAAATGATTAAATTTTCAAGACAATGACCAAAACCTGTATTTAACTTATTTGTGTCTATTTAAAAGTAAACCTTTCATTTGTAAATATTTCCAAAAACTCGCATTCATTTCTTTGTAAATAAATCTTGCATTTTGTAAATATTTTCACTTTGCATTTGGATTTTTGGGTAGTATTCGCTGAAAACCCTCATGATACAACACTCATCCTACTGGAGACACCCAAAGGTTTAACGGCTTGTTGCATACGCTCAATACAATCGTGCTCCCAACAAATACAGATTTATCTTAATTTTCCTTTGTTCGAGGATGAATAAAAAGATAAGTATGGGGGTATTTGATGTGCACGTAAATGTGCATATATTTACACCCTTATTTTATCTCTTTTTATCTAAATAAACATCATATTTGGGCATTTTAACACGTGTAAAACCAAAATTCAATTATTTTCAAACCATCATATTTTCATCTTCATTCAGAGGCAAAATGGTCAATTTTGTGCATGTGTCAATTTAAGAATTTTACTTGGACAACTTTTATGATTTTTATAGGATATTTTAAGGAATATGGAAGTGGGATTCATGATGATATATGCATGCACAAGGAAATACAAAGGAACGAAGAGGAAATAATTCAAGTTCAAGATTATAGAGGACCCCACCCACTTACCTAAATGTACAATTAGGAGCTAATGGACAACTCAGTGGAGGTTAAAGCTTCATGCACATCAATTGATGGATTAATTAGTGGCTAATGATTACTTGGTGGCCACACTTCCTAAGGGGTATTTTGAGAAGCTCCCTAAAAATGGAATTAGGGTTTAATGCATGTATAAATAGCCATCTTATGTACATGAACATATATTCTACTCTTTCATATTTGTTAGGAAATTAAGAAAGTAAGTTGTAATCTTTATGTTGAATGAAATAAAAATGGCTTCCAAGCCTCTTTCTCTCTCTTTTCTACATGCTTTTCTTTGCTTTTATGTTAACGCTTATTTCTATGCTCTCTTTCTTTTGATGTTCATAGCTTAGATTTACATTTATGCAAGTAGTATAGCTTTAATTTTTATGCAAATATTTAGTATTTAATTTCTCTTTCTTCCTTTGCTTAGTTTTATTTTCTTTGCTTTTTAATGTTGAAACTTACATGTGTTGATTTGATAGCACAAATGAGTAGCTAAACCCCTTTGATTTACGGGTAATGAAGCTCTTAAACATTATGTAATTTCAACATTTCTTTAATTTATGATCTCTTTTTGTTTATGCTTCATGAGAGTGAATTTTGATGCAAGTTTATACAAATGAGTTTGATAGCTTATGTTGCTCTTGCAAATGAGCTATTCTTATTCAACATAAACACAATTTTCATCACTATTTGCTAATCCGTTTTTGATTTTGAGATGAAAGTAAAAATGAAATTTGATGATCTATATTACTAGTTACAATAGAATATAGATCATTCTTAAAATATCTTTTTCTTTGGCTTCACCTTATAATTGTTGTATTATAGTTTGATGGTTTGAGTCATGTTAATTAATAACGTCAACAAACCATACTTATGACAAAGGCAATGATTATTTCATTTAATATCAAAATTATAGATCATAAATTATTTGTTTGTTGATTTACAAAAATATGAGAATGGATTTGCCTCTAAAAAAATTTCTAATCTCATAATACTAATCTCATTTTAATTCTAGTTTAGCTTCATTTTGTTTCTGGTTAACAATTTCTCCTCCATTTGGTCTAATTTGATTGAGTATATTTTTAAACTCTAACAAATCCCTACAAATCGACCCGTACTTGCCACGTACTAACTATTGTATGCCGTGCACTTGTGGTTATTTTAATTTGAAATTTTCGACCATTTTCTAAATCGATAGAAAATTATCTGATTAACAAGTACAAACTACTAAAAGCTGAATACAACAACTCACTATAGCTCCGTCTTAGTTTTTTACGAGTTAAGGAAATGACCACAAGGAGGCCTTAATACAAAACTAATTAGAAGAATGACATCCAAAGTTACAGGCGACATCAAAATATCATGCTGTTGGGTCGACGGTCAATATCGATCCACACCAAAATATCGTGCCACTGGGTCGACAGTGATATCGATGTCCACCAAACACAAACGGACGTGACCCAAACATCCTTCGAAAAACTTTGATTATTGGAATGCGAATAGGAGAAACAAGATGAATGTGAAACAACCATACATTGATCAACTTTAAGTCTATGGAGCTTAGGTGGGAGTATAAACAGGACTCGTGCGTGACTCGACCATCCAAGCAATACATTTATCAACTTAGGGCCGAGGGAAGAAGTGTGAACATCCATAGAATGATAGTGATAGCTCAATACTAGGACTCATATCTAGTGTTTACAAAGACTCGAGGCTATGACCGAAAGGATGCCTGTAGATAGAATCATCAAATTAACGCCCAAGCTCATGAGCAACTAGCTATCATTCCAACTTGAATGATGAGCAACCAATTACAAGTACATTGAATGGAAAGTGATCATTCAACTATTTAAATAATAATTCACATAATGCTTAATCGAAAACAAAAACTTTTATTCACATGTGCCAAAATGTCGGTACAAATGATGTCAAAAGATCGTGATTTATACCCGTACAACTACGACTGGTGGAAGAAATAATTATGCAAGCTATATACAATAACATGAAGCAACAACCACTTCTTCGAGTTTCTTTTGGATTTTTTAGGGGTAGAGCTACTCGCACTCCTTTTCTGAGATCCCTCACCAACTTTGGCTAGAGAGCTTTCTTAAGCCTAGGGGAGTTCACCAGGGATAGTCGTGCCGAATGGAATAACTTGCAATAGTACAAGATAAGGATCATCGATACCCACCTTGATGGGCGCACACTTAGCATTTTTCTTTAGCAACTCCTCCATTTTAATCTATTCTTTCATGCTGAGTTTGGTGGTATGCTCGGAGGTACCAGTGATCACGACATCATTGGGGTCATTAGCATGGAGTGGATTCTCGGTTTTATTATCATCAAGTGCTTTAATGACTTGAGCATCAGGCCTTAGAACATCGGCTCCCACTAGATCCTTGGTCATTTTCTCCTCTTGTTCTATAGCCACACTACTTTTAGGAGTCTGGCTCGAGCCAGGAGGACATGCAAAAATTGTTAAAGTAGTGGAGTTAGCCTCAAATAGTTGTGTGTGAAAAACAAAAATTATCATGCATTAAGAAGTAAAGCGCAATACCAGTATCTTGTTGACTCTCTGTAGTCACTAAGATGCCTCCTTCAAGGATGGGAGATAGCATTTTTGACTCAATGCCAAGCTTATCTAGATTGTAGCCCAGAGTGTGCTCCATGTTAGGAGATGTTGATGGTCCAGCTACTTAGGTTGGAGAGGAACGCTTAAGATTAGTTCCTAAAGACCCAGTAAAATCCTCTCCTCCTTCAGTAGAGGCGGAAGCTTTGAAAAATTGAAGTTTTGCAGTGACCAGATTCGAAGGCTCGTTTCCACAAAGAACCTCCCTCATTAATTCTTTCTCATTGAATTTGGCTTCGCCTGGCACTTCTTTATTTCTCTTAACAATAGCTCCTAGGCTTCAGTAAGCGATTTGAGGTAACCCTTGCCGAGAAAGCTTAAGCCGCAGTGGAGTAGGACCTTCATATTGTATTCAAGAATCAACGGATCGAATAAGTCCTTTATTTCATTCCTACGAGACTCCATGGCGGCTTCCACTTGGAAGTTGACTTGTTAGAGCATCTCTTTTCTACCTTCTTCCTAGGCCTCTTCTTTGAGGGCTTCAATTTTAGCAAATTGCTCGTCAAGTTTTGCTTTCAAGCCCCAAGCTTTAATGACTTCTTCATAGTATTTCTATGATTCCTCTTAAGCTTCAATCTTTTCCTCGCTTTCCTTCTTTAAATATTCTTCCAATTCCTCTAAGCGGCGAGCTAAATAGTCTTTCTCTTTTGTAAGGAGTCCTTTTTTTAGTCGAGTGTCTTTTGCTACGATGAAACGCAACGTCGAATTATTTTTTGTGAGAAGTTTCCAGATGGCTTACCGCCTCTGCCGTCTCCTTGGCATTCTTTTCAGCCTCGACAAGTTGGTTTTGAATTCTAGCAACTCAGTGTCTTGGTGCTTGATTATATCTTTGTCATGAATTGCTTCCAACTTGAGACAAACTATTGCATGTTGACGCTTAATAAAAACTTCAAAAACTTTTTCTGCCAAATGAATTAATGATTCGTGTTGAGTGAATAATTCATTCATGCACGCTTGAGAACTTTCCTTGGCATGCCCTGCAATGAAATGAGTTGAAGAGAATAATTTAAGACCATCTAAGCAAATTTTTGAGAATGTGGCTTTAAATTCAGCCAACTTTTCTGTGGTGAAGTATCAGGAGCAGTAGCAGGTAGGGGTGGATCAAAAGTAGTGGCTGGGTGTTTTTTTGATCGGCGCTCACGAGATTGTCTTGAAATTGTAGAACCGGAGCGTTGCTCATGAGACCTAGCGACATGAGGGTCATGGTAAGAATGTTCTTCTCCACTTTGAACCGGAAGGTTTGAATGTTCGCCCTAACGAGATGTGTGATATTGAGATTTTCACTTAGAAGAAAAAGAAGACTCCCTCAAATAATAATCTTTGTCCCATCCTCATCCTTTTCTCTTCATCAAGTGGATTCAGAATCTCGGCTTGGACGATGGTATGCTCAGGAGCTTCGAAGATGATCAAACGCTCGCAATTGAGACATTGCACTTGTAAAGACCAAATGAGAGCATATTAGAAATTATCGTATAGGAGATCAATAAAAAGTGTATGGTGAGGTATAAGTGATTGTGAGTGTCCTAGTGTTCCCCCAGTAGACCGGTGATGGTAGCTTTGCTCATCGGTATGTTCTCCCCTCTATCAGAAGGTTGGATGCTTTCGCCACTTCTTGTAGGAGAGCTAAGCCCATCGATGTTAATGTTTGGAAAGTCATGAGACATGATGTCGTCCGAAATTAGAAGACTAGAGAGTCCTTTCAACGAACTTTCAAATGCTGAGACAATGATTCCTCTTCGACAGAAGCAATCACAAACTTCGGGTCTTTAGTTTTTGATGCCTGCATCGTCATCTCCCGGTTTTTTGATGTGAGATTCTTTAGTTTCTCCCTCCTTGGTATCTTCTCGAGTCCCCTCCGTGAGAGACGTGACAGGGTTAATTGTTTCCTCTCTTCATTCTGGACCATTCTTTGGAACTGCCATTCTTCCAAGAAGTCCGATTCTGCGGCCGTCTTTCAACAGCACAAACAAAGATAGCAATTCATCAGTTATAAGGAATTTGATGTCTCAATCCTCAATAGGAGTAGCACGGATGGCAGAGATGGCCCTAGAAAAATTAGCACCTTCAGGGCGTGGGTGATCACCTGAAAGAACTTCAGATGTTAGTGCATTCAAAAGAAAATTATGACCTAGTTCAGTGAACTTGAGAGGAAAGTGGAAGAAGCACTTACGTCCTTTTAACCATCGTTTTGCGAATCCAACAGGGCATCGCATATAGAACCATTCATGTTTAAATAGTGAAAGTTTTTCCAAGCACCTATCATGACTTGGAAATTTTGAAAAGGATCGAAGAAGACATAGGAAGGGGTTCCCAATCATCTTTTGAAATTGTAGATAAATCTGATGTCTTAAGGAATAGGCGGATAGAATATAACATTCATGAATAGCAGGAAAGTCCCATGAATGAAAGCATAACCGTTGGGATGCAATTGTGTAAGGGTGATACTAAGGTACCTCAACATCTCGCGTATAAAGGAATTGAAAGGCGAAACGCGTCCAACCCAAAACATAAACTTGTTGCATGCTATATACCCGGCTGGGGCAAGTGAGGTCTATCTTGCCTAGTAGGAACCAAGGCATCTTCAAGCGGAACTCCATGGATTGAGCATAACCGACAAAGAGCAGCTTCGGTAATTTGAGAGATCTGTGAATCCATTGGATTATCGAGAAGAATAGCACCCTCTATAGCATCAAGGGCGGGACCTATATCCATCATTGGAAGGATTAGCACATCGGAGGAAAGATTAACTTGTGGATTAGAGACCTATTTTTCCTCTGCATAATGGCTTGGAGAAGGACTTCCAGATGTAATTGTAGAGCTTGATCTCGTTTTAGAACCAATGCGTTGTGTCGCTGAGTTAGAAGACATGCTTACCGAATGCTTCAAGTGTTAGAGATCTATATCAGCTATACTCAATAGATAATTGAGATTAGAAAAATAACTTGTTCTGCATGTGTTAAGTGCGAAATAGTGCAGTGTAGTGTGAAATAGACATAAACATCAAAAAGGAAAAAAAATAAAACAATAAGACTCAGAGTATTGTCCAGAGAGATCATCATCATTGATAGTCTCAATTGGCAAGAAAATTGATCACCAACGAAGGCCTTAGGATCGACTATCAATATATTGAATTATGAAGTTTATTTCCTAAGTTCATTAGCAAGTTTATTACTTGGTCCATATTGATAATTTCAGAAGTTTGGTTATTCAATCTCAAGTTCAACAGTTCGAGTATGCATGTTATGTTGTTCATTGTCATCTTATGTTCAAAGTCAGCAAGGAAAATTAGCATTAAATGCTCAAATGAGTTGGATTAGATTAGTCTATAATGTATATGCTGATCCCCAGATTTCATTACCGATTCCTTCTCCAAGACCTTCCTAATGATCCCTACATCAGTACCCAATACCAATCCATTCTCTAAGAACTCCCTACCAATCCCTCTACTAGACCACAACTACCAATCCCTCCATCAAAAGCTCTTTGCACTGATCCTCTCCAAAACAATCTTCTCCAAACCCAACCTTCAACCTTCCTTTGCTCCTTCATATCCCCTTCTAAAAACAGTCGAACGACCAAATACAACTCCTTCTTCTCCTTTCTCTTTCTAGTATCCAAGCGCTTACCATAGCCACCATTCACTCACTTCATAATCTCAAGACTAACAAGTTAAATGTTTAATTAAAAGATATTTTCCAAGTTCATACCTATGAAAACATGGAATATCAAATTGTATCAGATACGAGCACCCGAGGATTGTAAAATTGAATACGAAGGAAAAGCGAGTCTGGGGAATTGGTTGAAGTCATGTTTGGATTTAAGATCTAAGGATGAGAAGCTTTCATTCATCAAGGAAGTTTTGGATAGCTTGGGTTTGACGGAGAAGGTTTATGCAGAGACAGGAAAATAAAAGGTGAGGATAGAAATGGTGAAAGGTTTGCATATATAAAAGGTGAGGATAGAAATGGTGAAAGGTTTTTATATATTTGCACATTTGGGGGATGGTTCGGCCGTAGGAAGAGTTGAGTAAGTCAAATGTATGGAGAGGGTTCGACATTGTGGCCCACCGATCCCTATTAGCACAGCCACGGCAATGGATTGGCATGTTGAATGCCGATCCCTACACATTAAAAAAACAAAAAAATGATGAAGAAGAAATGAAAAATGATGGATGAATGAAAAATAGTGATCAGGAAGGTTTGACTATAAATGCAAACATACAAAATACTACAAAACTTGGCAACGACCTATGAACGTTCGAACACGTTAGGGAGCCAACGACAAAAACGTGTATATGAATACAGGAATAGTTTAAAAGTTCAACCTTTTGAAATCAATAGGAATTTCAGTCAAACCTGAAACTTTCAAATTCAAGGCTGGATCAAGTAATAAAATACTTATAAGTCCTGGAATTAAAGTATTGAAAGTCAACCAAGTGTCTAGAAATCAACGGAGGATTCAATGCCTTGGAAAACGATTCAATAAAAGAATAGCATTCAATCAGGACAATGGATGGACTTTTTTCAACAATTCAGACTTTTTTAATTCAAAGCACATTATGTTACTCATAAGACGTACTTTAGAGGATAAGTGTTCCTGATATCCCGACCCGTTTATATTAGACTGATTGCTTAAGACATATTCGATAGTTGTCAAGAAGGATGACCATAGAGTGATGGCTATAGGATCTGGAAGTAGTGTTCAAATGATTATATGAAGCCAAAATTGAACAAAGTTGATAGATAGACAATGCAAGATGCTAGAAATATGGATATTGGTTAGGATTAAAAAGGGATCGACATGGCATTATAAAACCCTAAGGATCGGTATGATTGGTTATGGGAGGGATGGGAATGGTGGAAGTAAAGGAGGGATCGACGTAGAAGGAAGCGTATGGATTAGCATAGTCTTATAGGCAAGAGGGGTTAGCATAGCATTATGGATGATGATGGGTGGGCATAGCATTATGGACGATAATGGATCGACATATCATTATTGATGATAATGGAATGGCATAGCACTATGGATGATAATGGATTGGTATTATATAATGGATTTCAAGGAATACACATGAATTGCATGTAAAAGGGATTGGTAGGAACAACTTTAAAATGGATCTAAAACAAAGATTAATCAAAAGCGCGAGCTCCACATATCCAATCAACATGATATTTGGGGAGCCATCATATCAAGCATGAAGAAGCTATCATAGGGATCGCTGCTCTAGAATTGACCAATGGATGGATCGGTACAGATCCATCATCATTGATAGCAATCCCTATAGTGGGCCCATGTGGATAGAAGGTCCTGTAGCTGAAGTTTCAGAGAGATTAGTGGTTGCCTTCACCTATAGGTACTGGCCTGGGGGGTCATTTTGAGGATCTTTATGCTGCTGGTTATATAGTTCTTTGTTGTAATCAAATTTCTTCCTTACTTCTTTCTATTTTCTACTGTAATCAAGTTTATAGTGAATAAATAAAGAGGATATTCAAAGTGGACGTAAGCGGATGACGCCGAACCACTATAAATCATGGTGTTCTTGATTTATGTTTTGATTTGCTTACTAGATTACTATATTCCTCTGCTTCAATTTAGTTTTCTTCATTTACTTCCCTACACATACCTATTCTTAAGTGTTTGTGGCCAATTTCGTTATAAACAATAATCAAATTAAACATACACCCTTAAGTGACGATGTCTATATGCGTTTTCTTTTCCTCATCACTATATCACTTAGATATTGTTTGATAGTGAAAAACACTAATAAAATCCATAAATAATTTCAAAGACCAACTTCAAAGTCCTTCGTCCAGACAATAACAATTATCGAATAACCGAAAGTACTATTATAATTTTTTTTTACCTTGAGTTGACTTTCAATTACTATGGTACAAACCTCTAAATATCGTAAGAGACAAATCCTTTATTGAATAGTATTTCACTCTAAATGATTTTGTATTTACTAAGAAAGAGCCATGGCATAATCATGAGGCCGTGAGTTGATTAAAATAATGCACAATCTACAATGTATTCTCAAGTCTAAAAACTATTGCACACCATGGCATTAAGATCCTATGTTTTGAATCCGATATATTTAGCTGATATAGAACTCTTGCTTGAGTCATTCGATAACCATCTAGTAACCATAAGTACATAACCCCTTGGTGCAGTCAACGATCATGAGTAATTCATCATCCAATATTTGGAGAGCATAATGTCAACTAGTCCTAACTAATACATTAATTTCCTTTTCTCGATGCATCTTGATTAGGAACCTTTAAAACTGATTATTATTAATAGTTTGATTCATTATCATGGTTACAAGAGATTTGCAGCTACAATCAATATAATATTCCACTTAAGGATTTTCTACTTATATATGTCCATTGTTTGTAATCATTATTTATAGCATATATAATAAGCACGCATAAATAGAGAAACAAAACCAAAGCATACTTTTGTTTGGAACAAGATACATTATAGAGGCAAGATTACATAACAAATTACATAGTACCCACCAAGGCATACGCCTAACTCTCGCAAGTAAAACATTTCTAATACTATATGTTAAAAAACATGCTACCGATTGGTAATTATCTATTGATGTTAAAATTAGTTAAATCGTGATTGTTCAATTATCGATGATGGATTCAAAAAAGGCGTCCTTTGTACTTGGTATGAATGGATGTTAGGATTGTCATACTTAATGTACGTAGACATTACTTTAAATTGCTTAATATGAATAATATGAGATGGATTAATAGTGTATCAAAAATAGGAACCATCATATACTATGCCATGTACTAGACTAAAAATTATTAATGCACTTGGTAGAGTAAGCATATGTCACTCAAATCCAAATGATAATCATAGAATGGTAAATAAGAGTATTCTCAAGTGTTTATGAAATACCAGGTTATTATTTGTGGAAGAAATGCACTTCTTATGAAAGAGTTTTTGGACTCTAAAATCATAAAATAATAAATCGTTCTTAAATTCATGTTTACCCTTAATAAATGGGCTTTGAGTTACAAAAGTTCTAAATGAGAGGTTATGGAAGGTTCAATAATAAATGCTAAGTGCATCACCTTAAATACTACCATAATGAAAACAATATATGTGCGTAAATTTATAAGATAGCTAGGGATGATTTCCACCATTAAGAATCTAATAACATATTATGATAATAGTGATGCAATATAGATTGCAATTGGCACTGACAACTCAATGAGAGGTTAAGACATGTCCTCCGTTTTTACCGTGTGATAAAACAGTTTATCAATGACAAAGATGTGCAATCGAAAAGTGTATACAACATAATTTTATAAATCCACTCATTAAGGCCATTTCTTATTTTAGTCTTGGAAAACTATTGAGAGTATGGTCATGAACACCAAAAGTGGCCCTATGTGAAATTGGGAAATTACGAGAGTTAAGGGCGTCTCCTATGGAAAATTATGTAACTTAACGATATAACTTTACTCTTATAGTAAATCTTGTTCAATAAAAAGCCAGCTTTCGGTTTTATTTTTTTATTGCAGACCTTGTTATATTAGGGTAAAAGTAATATTTTGAACATGTTATATATACAAGTAGATAATCCGTAGGAAAATTATTTAATTGTTTGCAATTGCGAAATTGTTCATAACCATGAGTATTGAATCATGTCAAACAAATAGTTTAATTAAGTGTGTCTAGGTAAAATATATCGTGAATAGGGTACCCAATATGTCCTTTGAGATTAGTGTATGTGACGCTTTCTATATGATGGATGGTGGCTTACTCTTGATTATTGGAGGAAGCAAGAGGATTTACATATATGATTATTTGGAACAATTATTGAATGACTCATCCAGAATCTTCTGTAGGTTAATTAAAGTCAAAAAGAAGATCTCATGTAACAATGTGAAATCTTTTGAAAATACTATGAATCATAGGTTCCTAAATTGTACTTGAATGTAGTCAATTAGATGATAGGGATGATTGTGTTAAGATTATAATTGGATAAGTTGAATGTATTGAAGTACAAACTATCCAAGATAGGATTCATTTCCTTTATTTAGAAGGTTAGTATCGCCGTAATTGGTAACAAACTTGAAGTAAAAGTCTTTGGTGAACACAAATCAGTTAGCCAATAAATGTTATCGGGTTAAACCATGGACTTTAATGTTATACTTTGGAATCAACAATGGATATTATTAGAGTTTTTACCATTGGTCGATCTCTATATATTTGTGTTATAAAGTGATGATTCTGACAAAATATGCACAATACATTATCGCTTAAGGATGTAGATTAAATGATGAAAAGTGAGATCTTAACCTAGATGATCTATAAGCTATTGAATTCATGTCCACTACTGTTCTTCAGCAAAGTCCCTACATGCTTTGATGTTTAAATATCATTGAGAGTTGACTTCACATCTATGAGTCATGCGAGAGCATTTGTTAGCACATTTGCAAGCATGGTTGCTTAATCAAACGAATTTGTAAATGTTATGAGAAAATTGATACAAATTTTATATTAATTTTAGTTGGTTTTCATTTATTTATTTATACTGTTAAAGTTAACTAAAATAATAGATAAAGGTCATATATTGATTTCATTGATTAATGGAGCTGAATAAATATTTAATCAAGGTATTAAATATAGGTCGAAATATATTTAATTGATTTAAATAAATTTTGGTAAGCTGTATATGGTTGTTATTCTTATAAATAATTGTATTTTAAATTAACATACGATGAAGTTGTTATCATATATGAAGTAAGAGAGCGATAAAGGGAAGTATGACCTTTGAGAGGCTCTAAATTTGTCCGTACCTTCTCATTCCAAAAAACAAAAAATTCAAATAAAAGTCAAGCCTCCATTAGATTGAGTGTAAGCCAATAGTTAGGTCTTGTAAGCAAAAATAGGAGAAAGGATAAGGAGTTCCCTAGAAAGAAGTAGCTTGCAAAACGACATGTGATCGACCAACAATTTCATCTAAGGTAAATTATTTTAAACATTTATAATTATATTACAATTCACTATTAGTAATATTTATGTTCACGTGAAAAATTGTTGATATATGTTAACCCGCCTTTTGGCAAGACAAAATACAGGTGGATTTAACCCAATCGATCGCACGACGATAAAAGCCAGATTTTGATAGATAGTTGCTTGGAGTCTGCTTCGAGTTACCTTCATGTTTACTTTGAGTTTTCAGAAAGGCTACTTCGGGTCAAAGAAGTGTCCACCTCAGGTCTTTGAGGAACAAGCTACTTCGAGTCATCGCAACACCTGCTTCGAATCGCTGAGGGGTTTACTTAGGGCCAAGGAGATGGTTGCTTCGGGTCAAATCATTGAATCGATCGATAACCAGGTATTCACATCAGTACGTATCCATATAACTTCGCCCACTACTTCGTATCCATCCCCTTCTCATTCGTATCCATCCTACAAATACCAATTCATATCCATCCATCCAAACCTCACAATTCATATCGATGCAATGACGACACATTTAGTATCGATCATTCACTTAACCGATACGAAGAAAATAGCCATGCATCGATACAAATGGAAGGCTCGGGCATCGATACGAAATCAAACAAAAAATATCGATACGAAGAAATGAGATGTGGATTGATACGAAAGGCTTGACAACTGATCGACACGAAAGCGAGGACACATGATCGATACGAAGAATATAGCAACCAATGGATACGAATGAAAAGTAGTCAACTCGGATAAAATGTAGATCTCACCTAAACAATCGCTCCACATCACTATCTTGACTGATACGAATCTGATCGATATGAATTTGATCGATACGGTGCTATCGATACGAACAATTTAGCTACGTTTTGTCTTTGTCTATTTATGTCGTGATAATTCAGATACTCGATTGAGTATTTTAGAAGACCGATGCTTTTAGGGTTACGCTTTCAGGATAATTAGAGCACTTTGGAGGCAAAGTTGGTAGTTTAGGTATAGACTTGATATTTTGGTTGTACATGATAAATTTGCTATACATATATGAGACTTGTTATATCAGATATTGTATTATGACATTTTTTGTTGATATTCATTTATCAGTTACTTCCATCGTTATAGTCTTTTATATTGTTTGTCCTATCATGCTCATATATATTCTGTGTATTATATATTATTATTCTGCTATGAGATTCTATCATTATGTCTTGGTTGGTGTTTTGTTTTTTTATTTTACCCCGATAAGTTGTCTTTTGTGGTATTGAGAGCCAGACATTGTCATTTGACGTTGATTCAAGGTATTACAAAGGGTGGGTCATTACAATATTTTTGTGATGGATAATTGAATAGACTCGGAAAATATTAAAGGAGGCATATTCCCATAATAGTGTATTGAATCTCCCTTGAAATGCATAATTGAGATGTATTCACACAGACAGCGAAATGAATTTTCCTAACATAGACAGCGAAATGAATTTTCCTACAGAACCTTAAATGAGTTGTTCTTACTACTAAAGTGAGATGAATCTACCTAAAGTAATTTGAAGAAAGTATTTATGCATTGACTATGAAATTGAACTTTCTTAGAGTTCAAGATTAATAAACGTGTTTTTGTGTTAATAGCATAAACGAACCTTCAACCTGTCTTTTGAAGTTTGAGCCTCTATCTGATCTTAGAGACACTCACTTGTACTTTAGAATCTAGTGTATTGATCATAGAGAACCAACGTATGAGAAATATATGTCCTAGATTGAACTTCGAAACAATTGATTACCTGATAAGTGTGTTCGAAACTCTGGTGTGACATGTGAGTTAATTGTAAGGCAATGTGTGCTGACTCAAGCGTATAATTACATTACATACGTATTTGCATAAATATGATTTGATTCTACAATACATTGACTTTCACTTACATGCAATATAAGTGTGTCAATAGTGGAAATAAACGGTAGAGATATCAAAACAAGAAATCATAATATGCAATATCGTTAAAAAGTCTATACAAAATATCAAGTACATCTCATCAAAATCACCATATTTGGGCTTATTCCCTTGTAAAAAATTCATGCAGTAAATGGAGCATAAAAGTCCAAGCCAACTATTATGTGGCATGCCATCCACCTTCGCTGCCTATTTAAATGACATCCTACGTTGTATGGTACAAACTATAACAATCCATATTGTAATGTTTTGCAATTAATGTAATAAATCATTTTAGTTGGATTAAATGAATTAAACAAATTAATGGCTTTGAAGATGAATTTTAAACATGATGAATGAAGACTTATCATTTACATATGAAACACATATAATTGTTAAAATTAGATTACATGATAAAATGAGGTGGAAAGTGAAAATAGAGGAAAGTGGTAATTTGGCCAGAATTGCCTTTTTAATTCTGAAATGAAAATCTTTCTTCCTCATTCATCATATTTTTTTGTTCTTCTTTTGAAGGGGAAACTAGGGTTCTAGAATTAAAATCATCATAACTAATTCAATTCTCAACAAAAAAATTCCAAATTAAATATCTAAATTCTAGTTAAGAGAATCTCTACAAATTCAGGTCTTCAAGTTTACGTTTTGGAAGAGATTGGAGTTAGGTTTATGAAATCCAGTGTGCTTCAAAGGTGATGTCACACCTATAATTTTAATTAACATTATTTAAGTTATTTAATTAGATAAATTAAATAAAATAACGTGAGAGGATAAGGAGATTGAAATTTTATAATTATAATATGGTTCGAGCCTTAATTAATGAAATATATGATTTATTAGAACATTAATAAAAAGGAGGATTCATGTGAAGGGCAAAACTGAAAAATGCTATATTTTGTTAACATACACCCTTCCATTCTCATTTCCTCCCTCACATTCATTCATACAAACTAAATAGTAAGGAAGGCCGGCCGTTGTTAGGAGTTTTAGGAAGAAAAGCTAAGAAATCAAAGAGAAAGCTTAAGGAAACTAAACTAACATTCAAATCTCAAGTTTCTTTATCAAATGAAGGCAAATAATTATAACCCATCTCAAGTTTACCTATTTAATTTTAGTTTTATGATTAAATCCAAAACTTATATGTGTTATTATGTAATGATATGAATGTTTGATGATTATATGCTTTATGATGATTTATTGGATTTATTTATGAAATTGGTTAATAGGTTTTAGGATGAAAACCTAGCATATGACACTCAAATGACTTGAAATTTTGATATGATGTTAGAAATTTTATTTTAAAAGTGGATTTTTTATTTCATACTTTTCCAAGCAAGTATGATTATTTCGTGAATTTTCTAAGTGAGGAAATTGATTTATTTTGGGTTAATTAAATAATTTTTTTAGCCCTAAAATTTTTATCTTTAAAGAATATGATAAATCTGATTTATTGGGATTTTTGGGATTTTTCCTAAGTGTTTATGAATATAATATAAAATTAGGCTATAAAGGCTTAATATTTAAATTAAAATATTAATATATAATTATGGTTTGCAAAAATGTTTGGGAACATAATTTCTAATTTATAGCAATTTTTCTGAAAAGAACTGGTAAAGAAAGTTATTATCCAATAACAATTTGACAAAGAATAGGAGTTGGTAAAAAGAAATTACTTTATATAAAAAATTCACGGTTCTTATAATAATTACGAGAATTTCCATTGCCTAGTTAATGAGGCCACCCATCTATGTCGCACTTAAGCTTTTCGATGTCAACCAATGGTGATGCATACGATATCAACCTAGGGCGGTATGTAATGAATCAACGTTGGTTGAAGTGGGATGTATAGTTCTGATGTCGACATTGATGCTTGCAACGTTGGCTATCCGGCATGTCTTTATGCTGCATATCAAAGCCTTATATCACCGCTTATCTATGTCAGCATTAATGATGCTTCTAGTTTTCAATATCAACTCCTTATGATTTCATAGCTGCATGTCATCTATCCCACTAGTTAATCCTTTTCTAGCGTTGACTAAACTATGGTTGTAGTGCCGCTATTATTACTTTTAACATTGGTTTTATACGACAATATTGCTGTTAATTTCTTATGCCCCTCCGTTTTGGCTATGATGTCGCTATAGGCTATTTTTGACACTGATTTCATACAACATTGATGCCACCTAAACTAAATTTCTACATATTCCCATATTTATAAGTTCTAAAATTTTATATTATGCAAACCCGTAACTATGCTACTTATAGTCGGCAACCTATACTCATTTATGATATCTATATAAATTGTTTTGGCCTTATGGCCTTATGCTTTATAAATCTGATGCTTTAGCATGGTTTCAATATAAAAGAGGTATGATAACCCATATAGGCAATATTAATGCCGCATTTATCAATATAAATGGTTTAATTGTATATGGCTTCCTAGCCTAAGGTTTTGAGGTGCAACAACCTCTAAGTTATTTCAAAATTCACCAATGCTATTTTATAAAAGCATATACATCTTGGAATTATATTTCGGATAAAGTAAAAGGCTATATTTTCCTTGTTTAAGTATGATTTCAAAGGTTAAATTATTTATAAAGAAATTGGTTTCAAGGAAATAAAAAGGGTATTTAGAACAGAAATTTACTAGAAAGATTTTGCTCAATACCTTTTGATAAATTATGATAAGATGAATTGACTCAAAGATTAGAAACCCATATAAGTGTAGGGTCGCACCCTATACTTCAGCTGTTAGCCTTTAGCCGATATTATTCTAAAATTCCAGTGTGTAGAGCTTCATCAAAGGTAAGACTAAAAGCAGTTTTATGCATAGAAAGGAATACACAAAGATGTGATAGATTATTGGTTGGCCTGCAAAACCATTAGGATCAAAGTCACCCTAGGAATAGTAAGTTTCGAACAGATCGTCCAGTTTCCTTCTAACAGTAAGTTAGGGAAATTTATATATTTAGTAGGCTTGAGTTAGCCATATAGGTTTGTAGCTACCTTAAGAAAACTATGATGTAGGACATATGGTCAATTTATTTAGACATATTGGTTATGATTACCCAGATTGCATGCATGCATATGATTGTTTATATTGTCAAGTCTAACCATAGTGGTTGCAGGTGCTTGGTTAATAAAAGACATTTTTTAGAGGATAGTAGTGAGGGAAAATCCTGTTCAACGGTGCGGTCTCACTGGATATTTGTTAATCGAGATGGCATATTATTATTCACGCCATACTTTTTTTCTGACTCGAAGTTTTTGTTATTCCCCTTTAACTCTCAGGTACTCAATTGAGCAGTTCGAGAGCAAGGTTTCCAAATTATTTAGGTTGGATAAATAAAGCTTTTGGAGACACGCAAAAGGTAAAGCTAGTTATGTAGGAGTCTATCTACTTTATTTATCTATTGTGTTGTTTTGTCTTTTGTTTTTATGTATGTAATGGAAAAAATTATATATGTTTATAGTAACCCTGATCAACCAAAGGGGCGTCTTTATTTGTCGCTCTCAAAGTACTTTGTAATAAGTATATTTTATCTAAACCTAGGTAATGTTTGGGATTTTGTAATGATATGGAAATTAATTAATGAAATCTATGTTTTGAAAAAATTTCATATTCGTGTGCTTTGATGTTAATGATATTATTAATTGATCTCATTTTTTCATTATAGGATAATACTATTGATGATTGCAGCATCAGTAGCGCTTAATTTTGGACCTCGGATCGGAGGATGTTACAACTTAGTATCAGAGAAAAGGTTTACGTAAACATAAAGAATTTTGAATTTAAAAAAGGTTTTTGAAAACATAATCCATATGAATCAGAGAATGAGATTAGGGTATGGGATAATGCTATAGTAACTTACTTGTATTTGATATATATAAGTAAGTATATTATCTGTAGCCTTCCCTCTCTCTTAGACCATTCTTTCCTATCTTACTAAGGTTTGATTGCAGATTTAAGGAAAGTAAGATATGAAGGTAGGAAATGGAATACTGAATTTCGATGGGGCAAGCCCCACAACCAATGGAAATATCAGGCCTAATACTAGGAGGAATCCAGATCAACAAATTGGTGCTAATGTGGGCGTCGGAACACAGCCAATGAATATATGATATATGTATTAGTTCTTTGTGAATATGATGCAAGTAGAAGCTGCTGCTGGGTTAGTTGGTGGAAATGATGGAGGAGCAAATCTTGAAGTTTCGGTTGTTAACAACTTTGCTGTTTTGAGACAGGATTATGCAAGACTTAGAGGAAAACCATTTATTGGAACTAAGGATGCTATCGAAGTAGAGAATTGGTCATTGACTGATGAGAAGAATAGGATATAGCTTCCAGGTAATTGCAAGGAGCTGCATTGTACTGGTGGGATAGTTAACTGTGTGGGTACCAGAGGAGAACTTGACTTGGGTCGAGTTCAAAAGAAGGTTTGATGAGAGATTCATGTCGAAAATTGCCAAGTCAACTCCGCTTAGAAAGGTTGCCGAGTTGGAGCAAGGATATATGACAATGCTTGAGCACGCAACTATATTTAAGGAGTTATCTAGGTACGAGAATGCTACGGTTGCATAATGATTAATATAAATGAAAAGTTCATCCATGGATTAAGACTAGAGCCTATGTTGTCAACCGTGCCACATCTCAGCGATCTATGTGATGTAATAGTGAGGATTATACTGAGAAATCAAGAGATGCTTGCTTTCTTTGGTGGTAACAAAGTAGTGGAGACACAAAATGGACAGAATTAGAAAGGATGTTCTTTCAGAAAAAATGAGCTCTAAAGGGTGGAGCTGCCAAGAAAGGAAAAGCGGATGTTGTGTGTTAAATGAATATCACTTTGGAGATGGAAAGAAAGTTATTGGGAGGAAAAACATCATATTCTTCAATCGTGACCAGATTGGCCATTACGAGAATCAGTGCAAGGAACTAGTCAAGGTTTAGAGAGGAAAAGTGTTTGCTCTGGAGCCAGCTACCTCGAGACCAATAAAAGAGGAGAAAGGAAAAGCTGTAATGGGAGGTAAGCTTTTGATTCATGACATACCTTTTAGAGTATTGTTTGATATTGGTACATCACATTCATTTATATCTCATTGCTTGGTAGATAAGCTAAGTTTAGAAACATCATACCTAGTTACTTTCTTAAGGGTTTCAAGACCGATAGGAGGGTATGCAACTCTTAGGACGAGATGCGACCATTTAAAGTTTGAATTATTAGGTTGTATATTTGTTTGTAGTTTGCATATGTTTGGTTTAGGCTTTGGAATTAATTAGGTATGGGCTGGTTAACTAAATATGATGCTAGGATATTTAGCTAAAATTGAAAAATACCATTAAGACACCCTAATAGTGGCAATTGAGTTATATACTCAGCATTGGACTCGAATTTCGATATTTGCACTTTATTAGGTGCAACGGAAGAGGAAGACGAGTTAAATTGAGTTTTCCTCCATTAGAGAGTTTGCAGATGCCTTTGAGCCAATAACATGACTATCACCGAAATGAGCTATTGAGTTTCGAATAGATCTTGTACCTAGAGCCGGATCCACGAGTAGAGCACCTAGCAAAATCACATCAACTGAGATGAAGGAGTTAAAGGTGTAGCTGGTGGACATAGAAGGAAAGAGTTTCATTAGGTCAAGCAATTTACCTTAGCGAGCGGCTACGGTGTTCGTGAAGAAACTAGACGGGTTGTTAAAATTATGTATCGATTATCGTAAGTTGAATGAAAAGACAATAAACAATCAATGTCATTTTCCAAGAATAGATTATTTATTTGATCAGTTGAGTGGAGCCAAAGGATTTTCCTAATTGAATTTGATAATAGGGTTCCATCTATTAAGGGTAGCAGAGGATAGTGTTCCGTTGATGGGATTTCAAATGAGATATGGCTCGTACAAGTGGTTAGTTATGCCATTCGGATTGACTAATGCACCTTCTTCGCAGGTTTGATGAAAAGGATTTGGATAAGTTAATATTAATTTTTATAGATGACATTATGATATATTCTAGGAATGGGAAAGACCATGAGACACACCTTAGAATAGTGCTTGATACATTGAGACAGCAACAACTGAAAGCGAAGTTCTTGAAATGTCACATTCGAAAGAAAGATGTGAAGTTCCTTGGTCATGTAGTCTCAGGAAAAGGGTTGTCAATAGATCCAGCTAAAATAGAAACTATAAATAATTGAACGTGACCTGAGACGGCGATTGAGATAAGTTTTCTTGGATTAGCTAGCTATTATCGAAGATTCATCAAGGATTTCTCTTGTGTAGCAGCACGGATGACTAAACTAACAAGAAAGAATGTGAAGTGTTTTTCGACCAATAAATGTGTGGAGGAATTCCGAAAGCTAAAAAAATTATTGACCAATGCACCTATGTTATTTGTTCCAGTTGGGAATCGAGATCTGGTGGCGTATACTTATGCATGTAGAATAAGATTAGGACTTTTGTTGATGCAAAGGGGTAAAGTAATTGCCTATGCTTCTCGACAACTTTGACCTCATGAAGTTAGGCATCTAATTCACGATTTGGAGTTGTCAGCGGTAATCTTTACTTTGAAGGTGTGGAGACACTATCCTTTGGGAGAAAGATTTGAATTGTTCATGGATCATACTTTTTTAAGATATTTATTCTCTCAAAAGGTGTTGAATATGAAACAATAGTGGTGGTTGGAGTTCATAACAGCTTATAAGTTTGGAATTGAGTACACCCTAGGGAAAGAAAATAAAGTTGCAGATGCACTTAGTAGAAAATATCAGAATGTAGTGTTGGAGATGTTAGCGGAGTGGAAAGATTTGGAAGCATTGACTGTTTATAGTGTGCAGTTAAGATCGACTGCTAGTTCTAGTCCGCGTACCGCAATGTTATCTTGCTTAGAATTTCAACCAGCATTGATTGAAAAGGTTGCTTCTAAGCAAAGAGATGATTCATTATTAGCTGAATTAATTAGAAATTCTGAAAGTGGAACCGAGATTGATAAGTTGAAGAATTTTTATGTTAATCAAAATGGATGGTTAAGAAAGAAGGGACAATTATGTGATCCAGATGTTGGCGA
Organism: Allium cepa; assembly: GCA_030765085.1. Classification (NCBI taxonomy): domain Eukaryota; kingdom Viridiplantae; phylum Streptophyta; class Magnoliopsida; order Asparagales; family Amaryllidaceae; genus Allium; species Allium cepa. The sequence continues at coordinate 87,120,732 of CM060930.1, read as the reverse complement.
TCTAAGGAAGGAAGTTCTCAAGGAGTGTCATCGATCAAAGTTTACCATCCATCCTAGATGAACTAAGTTGTATCAGGATACGAAAAAGAGTTTCTTCTGAGAAGGTACAAAAAGGGATGTAGACTTATGGGTAAAGTAGGCTTAAACTGCCAGCAAGTAAGAGTTGAACATCAAAAGCCAAGTGGATTGCTTTAGCCTTCTAATATACCAATTTGGAAATGGGATTCTATATCTATGGAGTTCACTGATGAATTGTTAAAGTCAAGTAGGAGAAATGAAAGTATTTGGGTTATAGTCGATAGATTGACAAAAAGTTCACATTTCATTCCAGTTAAGTCGACAAGGATGACACCCTTTTTGGCTAAGTTATTTATTAATAATATTGTTAGACTATGTGGGATTCCTAGTATTATTGTCAGTGACAGAGATAATTTATTCACTAACGAATTCTAGAAGAGTCTACAAGAGGTGTTAGGTACCAAGCTTATGATGAGTATTGCTTATCATCCATAGATAAATGAGCAAACATAAAGAGTTAACAAAGTCTTGGAGGATTTGTTAAGAGCTTGTGTGCTAGATTTTGGAGGATCATGGTAAGACCATCTAAACTTAGTCGAGTTTTCCAATAATAATAGTTATAAGACTAATATAGGAACGACACCTTTTGAATTTTTATATGGAAGACCTTGTAAATCACTTGTATGTTGGCTATGGACTGGTGATAGATTATTTCTTGGTCCACATATAGTAAGTGAAGCCACATAAAAAATTGAGTTAATCTGAGCAAGAATGAAGGAAGCTCAGTCTACACAAAAGAGTTACGCAGATAAGAGATGGAAAGACTTAGAATTCTTAGTTCGAGATCATATTTTTGTTAAAGTGTCACTGATAAAGGGTGTAGTATGATTTGAAAAGTTAGGAAAATTGGCACCTAGATTTGTTGTACCATTTCTTGTATAGAGAGGATTAGGAAACTCGCTTACAGAATTGAGCAGTTTGGCAGAGGTCCACAACGTTTTTCATATTTCTCATCTTAGGAAATGTGTTTGTGATCCAGAAATTACTATCACTCTGACTTTGTTGGAAGACTTAGTGGTAGAATCAGACATGAATGCTGTTAGATGACCATTTTGTATTTTGGCTAAAAATAAGAAAAAGTTAAGGAACAAGGCAGTAAGATTAATAAAGGTCTAGTGGAGTAACAATGAGGAAGTCTATACTTAGGAGACAATGGACAGACTTAGAGACACTTATCCTAGGTTGTTTTGATGGTATGTTTTATATCTATGATTATGTTAGATGTTATATACCTTATCATAATTTCAAGGATAAAATTCTTCAAGGAGAGGAGTTTGTAACACCCTTAATTTTGATTAATTTAGGACATTTAATTAGATAAATTAATTAAAATAACATAAGAGGACATGGTGATTGAGATTTGATAATTATAATATGAGTCGAGCCTTAATTAATGAACTAATAAGATTTATTAGAACATTAATCAGAAGGAGAATTCATGTGAAAGGCAAAATAGGAAAATGGTACATTTCCTAAACATTAACCCTTCCATTCTCAAGTTTTAAGAAGAAGAAAAGCTAGGAAGTCAAAGAGAAAGCATAAGGAAATCAAATCAACATTCAAATCTCAACCAAGGCAAATAATGATAACCTATATCAAATTTGCCTGTTTAATTTTAATTTTATGATTAAATCCAAAACTTCTATGTGTTATTATGCATTGATGTGAATGTTTGATGATTATATGCTTGATGATGATTTATTAGATTTATTTATGAAAATGTTAATAGGCTTAAGTATGAAAATCTATCATATGATAGCCAAATGACTTGAAATCTTGACATGATGTTAGAAACATTAATTTAAAACTAGGTTTTTAGTTTCATAATTTTCCAAGCATATTTCATGAATTTTTCAAGTAGAGAAATTGATTTATTTTGGGTTTTAGTTATTAAAAGTAATTAAATAACGTTTTTGGCATTGAAATTTTTATATGTTAAAGAATATGTAAATCTTATTTATTGTGATTTTTGGGATTTTTCCCAAGTGTCTATCATTTTATGGGAATTTATTAGGCTATAAAGACTTAGTAATTATATTAAAATACTAACATAAATTATGGTTTGCAAAAATGCTTGGGAATCTAATTTCTAATCTATAGTGGTTTATCTAAAAAGAATTGGTAAAAAAAGTTATTATCTAATAACAATTTGACAAAGAATAGTAGTTGGTAAAAAGAAATTACTTTATATAGAAAATTTACAGTTTTATTATAATTACGAGAATAGCCATTGCCTCATTGATGCTGCATCTATGTCTCACTTCAGATTTTCGACGTCTACCAATGGAAAGGCATACGATATCAACCCAGGTTGGTATGCAATGAATCAACGTTGGTTAAAGTGGGAAGTATAGCTCCAATGTTGACATTAATGCTTGCGACGATGGCTATCCCACATGTCTCTATGCCTCATATCAACGTCGTATACCACTGCTTATCAGCATTGACATACTATGGCTGTAGTGCCGCTATTATTAGACATTGGTTTTATACGGCAATGTTGTCGCTAGTTTCTTATGCTACCATGCTTTGGCCATGATACTGCTATAGGCTATTTTTAGAACCGACTTTATACGGCAATGATGCCGTCTAACCTAAATTTTGACATTCCCATATTTCTAAGTTTTATATTAAACTCATAACTAAGCCGCTTATATTCATCAACCTATATTCATTTATGATATGCGACATAAATTGTTTTGGTCTTATGCCTTATGCTTTATAAATCAGATGCTTTAACATGATTTCAATATAGAAGAGGTGTGATAACCCATATAAGCAATATCAATGATTCACTTCATTAATATAAATGGTTTTATTGTATATGGCTTCATAGCCTAAGGTTATGAGGTGCAACAACCTCTAAGTGATTTCGAAATTCATCAATGCAGATATATCTTGGCATAATATTTTGGATAAAGTAAAGGTCTATATTTTCCTTGTTTTAAGTATGATTTCAAAGGTTAAATCATTTATAAGGAAATTAGTTTCAAGGAAATAAAAAGGGTATTTAGCCTAGAATTTTATTAGAATGATTATCCTTATCACCTTTAGATAAATTGTGATATTATCAATTGACTCAGAGATTAGAAAATCAGATAGGACTGGTGAAGGGTTGCACCCTATATTTCAGCTGTTAGCCCTTAGCTGATATTAGTCCAAAATTCTAATGAATAGGACTTTGTCAAGGGTAAGACTAAAAGTAGGTTTATGCACAGATAGGAATACACAAAGATGAGATAGGTTATTGGGTTGCCTCCAAGACCATTAGGATCTGAGTGACCCTAGGAATAGTAAGTTTCGGACAGACCGTCCAGTTTCCTTCTAACAGCAAGTTGGAGAATTTGATATGTCATGCAGGCCCGTGTTAGCCATATAGGTTTGTGGTTACCCTGAGAAAACAATGATGTGTGACAGATAGTCTATATATTTAGACAGATTAGTGATGATTACCCAAGTTGTATCATGCATATGATTGTTTATATTGTCTCATTTAACCATTATGGTTGTAGGTACTTAGTTTGTGAAAGATAAATTTTTAAAAGATATTAGTAAGGGGAAAACTTGTTTCGCTCAACGGTGTAGTCTCACGAGATAACTGTTAACCGAGATAACATATTATTAGTCACATCAGACTTTTCGTCTGACCTAAAGTTTTTATTTTTCTCCTCTAACTCTCGAGTACTCAATTGAGTAGTTCGAGAGAAGATATCCAGGTTATTTAGGTTGGGCGAATAAAGCGTTCATAGACGTGTAGGAGGCAAATCTAGTTATTTAGGAGTCTATCTATTTTATTTATCCGCTGTGTTGTTATGTCTTTCGTCTGTATGTGTATAATGGCATAAATTATATTGGTCTAGTGGTAACTCTGATCAACCACACAGGAATTTTCATATTCATGTTTTAATGTTAATGATACCATTAACTGATATCATTTTGTCACCAGAAAATAATACTATTAATGATTGCAACATCAGTATCACTTATATTCGAGCCTCCGAATAGGGGATGTTATAGCTGGTTTAGGTTGAGGCTTGGATTTTATATATAGGTTAGTGAGATTTACTAACTATGATACATGATCACTAAATATGCTATAATTCATGTTACATATTGAATATATGGTTAGAGATTGATGAATGAATGTGAATTGGAATTTTATGAATGAGAATCTTGGTTTAAAGAATGTTTAAAAGTGTTTAATTATAAAAAAATGAATGTGTTAAAAGCTAGATACTCAATGTCGATATGTTGGTTTGAATTATTGGTGATTTCATTGATATTTTATTGTTTGGAGATGTTGGAATGAGTGGAGACTATGTGAGGACTTGTGATTATGACACTATTAAAATTAATATAGAGGTTGGAGTGATGTCGAGTAGTTGAACACAAGTGGTTGTTGAAACGGTATTCACCGGCTCATTGTCATTCATCGAGCATGAATTTATACATTATCCGAATGTCGAAAGACTCAAAACAAAGACATGAATTCGATTACAGAGACATTAGTGCGAAGAGCCTCAGTGACACGTAGTCGGACATCAAAGTTGGGAAAAAGATTGATAGAATGACAAATAGTAGGATGAATTTCCATTAAGGGAAATTCTACCATCCAAATTTAATCTCGACTATATTCGGCATTCAAATTCAAACGTAGGAATCCAAAATTCAAACATTTGAATTTCTTGGATTTTTTCCTAGATTATTCAAGTGTACTATTAGGGTTTTCAAACACTTGGATTTTTGGATCAAATGTATGAATTCATGGTTAGGCGTTTGAATCCCATATCCAAACATCTGAACTGTATATCATTGAGTTTATGATGATGATGCCCGTTGTTTGATGGTCGTATCATATGGTTGTTTAATGTATGTTCTCCTAAGACTTATTATGGCATTACGAGTTTTGCATATCTAGTATATGGATAGTGAAAGAATGGATACATCCATGCACATGCTTAAACGACCTTTGGCAAACCTTACCTACGATTGTGTCTATGAGTTGAACGAATTATATGCATAGAACACTGTTTATTATGTCATCGCTATATGTTGTCATGTTGAATGTAACATGACCTTAATTAGATAGTCAGCCACACATAGACATATATATATATATATATATATATATATATATATATATATATATAATTGGTTTGAATCTATGGATGCAAATGACACAGGTTAAGGTATGTTTACATATGTATCAAACAATAATGATGCCGTATAAGTATACAAATAGTATATGTAAAATACATCTATTTCACTCACTTAGACGTATGTCTGACCCCTCCCTGTATTTTTCTTTGTATTCATGATTAACAGGTAGATGGAGTGTGGAATCATGCCGGTGTAAGTGACGTTGAAGTTATGGATGACGAAGGCATTACTTATGTATACATTGTATATATTAACATCTGAAATTAAGTATGATAGTGTGTTCGGTTGATGGATTGGTATTGTATGGATATATGACTATGATTTTGTTTCTATATATGGATTATACGGCATTATGTTTTGTTTCTTCCGTTATGTGTTCTGACTAATGTACTCAGAGTATTATTCTATATATCTTATCTTCAAACTCAACAATCCTTCATTGCGGCTTCCATGACTTGAATATTGGTTCGAACATTAACTCCAAAGGGTCAAAAAGATGGGTTGTTATAGCTTATGTTACCTAATCACCATAAATTGGGATAAGTTACGAGAGTGTACTTGCATTTTTCTACTTATGCATATTACATTTATCACTCACATTTTTGTTTTTAGTACTCTATACTATCTTTTAGGAAAATTGATAATAATTCCCATCTATAGATATTTATCATGAGTAGAGCCAAAGAAACGACCGCTGCAGACAATGCTGACACTCTTGAGATTCAAATTCTGGCATTGTTCTAGAGATACTTACAGGCAACAGCATAGGGCAGCCCACCTCTAAAGAGCGTTCCTCTTGTACTGACACTAGTGGTAATGATGCTTATTCCTGCACCACCCCACCACCCGTTCTTGAGTTCCCTAGGATATATAAAGATTGCCTTCATATGGGAGGCAAGCCTTATATGAGAATGAAGTCATTTATTGAGACTCAAGTGTGACTCCACACCAGTGAGCAGATATTTAATGATGTGGCATTTGAGATTTTGATAAAGAGGCGTCTTGCTTCTAGACAACTTCAAGAGAGAACATTGTGTTTTTTTGATGTTGTGATTGGGGAGGTGGGTGAGCATGCTATGACATAGGAAAAGTTTCGAACACTACACTAAAAGTATTTGTGGTGGCATAAAAAATGCTACCATAACTTACGGTAGCGTTTTAGAGAACGCAGCTAAAAAACATGCGACTAAAAATCAAAGATTTTCTAACGCGGCCACTATAAATTCTACCAAAACTCTTTATTGCAGCGTTTTCAAAACTACTAAAAAGTGTTATCCACTGCAAAAATATATTTTAGTAGCATTTTTTGTTTACCACCATATATATTTTGGTAGCGTTTAATAAAAACTGCTAAAAATTATTGATTTTTTATGCAGGTTTCCCTCGCTGTGGTGGCTCGTTCAGTTTCCACTTTATTTTTTCCCAACATATATATATATTATAAATAGTAATAATCAACATTTTTTAGTATGAAACCAATAATCACTTATATAATTATCACATTTAAACAACCAAAAACCACGTTAATCACATAATGTAATATGATATACAAACACCTTGATACAATATATTTTAAACTAAATAATCACTTTTAAATAAAATCCATAATCCAATTAAAAATCATTGTGCACTTAAAGAGAGAGACCCGACTCTTCATCCTCTTTAAGGGAGGATGCATAAGCAATGCACCAACAACGCCTTTTGCCTTCCTTGATTAGCATTTCACTCCTCCTCCTTGCTTCTTTATCATTTGTGGAAAACCTACAATTGATATTTGTTACTACTTTCTTTAGTCAAATTGTAGCTTCATGTTATCACTCAATAGGACTATGTAATGTTAAAGATATATGGATTCAGATCCCCTGCTCTGGCGTAGTGCTACAAAAGCGATACTATTTTGCATGTAATATAATGCATATAGTTTGTATAGAATAAGATTCCAGAATAAAGAGAATTAACAAGTAAATAAATCAATATTATTTGCAGAACATAATAAACAATGTTTTCTGTTATATAAAGGAATGAAAATGATAAATACCAAGAGCAGGTGAAGTTGAGATCTTACAACTCCTTCCATCGAGGATAGCAACTATGACCGTAAAAGCAGAGATGGTGGTACATTACTGCAACTGGAAAATGAACAAACTAATATTGCAATTTACTTTGCTTTAAACTCTACTGTGCATAATGAGAAAAGAAGCATGGAAGTCATATATTTCATTTGTTAGCTTGTGACTAACCTATGGTTGAAATAACTACTAATTAAAAAACCTACATAGTTAAATATTGATATGTATATCACTTACAAAATAAGGCAACATAATTGATACATATTTATGATGGAACTTTTAAAATGACTAACAAACTCATACTCAGGATTACTTACTCCCTGCAATTGATTTGGAAACCATCTAGCAAAATGGTTCTCTGTAACATTCCAACCAACAAATTAGAACATTACCATAAACGATAAATTTTATAAACTTGTTTAATTTTAAAAACCTAATGTAGAATATACTAATGTATGATTTTTCTTTGATGAAAATAAACACACGCGCATACACACACACATATATATATTCGTTTAAATGTATTTGTTATTGTACTATTTAGTTTTGCACATAATTTAATAAATATTGGTTGAATAAAATAAATAACTTGGAATTCTTAGTTAAACAAATATTTTATTCAAATAAATATTTTATTACAAATTCAAATAGTACAAATTTGACCTCTCGCTACATTTACGCTTTTTTAATTACAATACAACATCAATTACAACACAATTTTCACTTTACAGTTTTACATACATATTGCACCTCACTACATATTCACTCATAATTCGTATGTGATCTTCAACTCTGTTCTAGCCTGTATCCAGCATCTGAACTATTTACAAAATAAATACTGACATGGTAAAATTGAAAAAGAAATATTTTGAAGTGCACAATGAAGTGTGTGTTTCGAAAATATTATTTGCCTCGGTTATTTGGGTTGTTTTTCGTCATTTTTTTAATTCATCTTACACGAACAACTTGTGACATGCACAGTGTATCACTGTATATACAACAAGGTCGTGCACACCGATATACACTTGCTTGTTAAAAAAGTAGGGACAGGTGGGCACAAGGTCAAACCTATGTCAAGAATGGATTCAACTAAAGTGTAAATACAAATAACACAGCAATGGTCAGTCAAAACAATCAAGTAAGAGCTTGCATATACACATGTGTACGTGTACACATGTGTCTCGGGAATCATAGTGCAGACCCATGAAGACTCAACCAACATAAAAACCAAAACTAACTAAGGTACCACACAAAAGCAATCAAGCATGAACACAAGGGCCGTAACTAGACCAGACCAGTGTGAATGTGTGTGCAAAAAAATAGCACAAACACCAGACTTCAAAGTGCACCAGGCAAATATGACAAGCAATCCATTATGAAGTAATCGAACAACCAGTTTAAAACATGCTCAGGTCCAACCAATATGGCAACTGCCTCAACAAAATGTACACATGAAGATCCACATGAAAACATACAACCAGAGTTCAATGATAACAAAACTAGACCAGACTTCAAATGCAAAGCAACAGCATGCAACATGAACAAGACCACGACAACAAGTAAATATGAAACAGACATATTAAATGGATGCAAAGCAGCATGACAACATACAATCAAAGCTAAAAAGTGTTAGACATGTCAAGTTCATGGACATATGCAAATATTTTGACGTGTACAATTTCATATGCAAGTTAAGTTTCAACATGTACAAAGTGGTGTACCAGATACAAACATGAAACAGAGAAGACATCAATGCATTGGAGCTACAACAATCACACACACAACATGCAATCAGACTTCAAATGGAACCAAACTTCAAATGGTACAAGGAAATGCAACTCAACTAGACCAGTCAAAATACATGAAGACTCATGAAAAATCATAGTGTAGCTGAACTAGACAAGTCTAATAAGCACATGAAAACAAGTCTAACAACCAGAATTGATGCCAGAGAATCACGTACATATGAACACACTGGAATGCAAGCACTTAGGTGGACAGAGCAGCCAGAGCAATCGCATACATATATACATGTCTGTGCACACATGTATACATATATACATTAACAACGAAACATGAAGATTAGTCAACTAGACAGTCAACATACATGAAGACTCATGAAAAATCATAGTGCATCTCAACTAGATAAGTCTAACAAGCACATGAAAACAAGTCTAACAACCAGAATTGATGCCAGAGAATCACACACACATAAACACATAGGGATGCAAGCACTCAAGTAGACAGAGCAGCCGGAGCAATCACATACATATATACATGTCTGTACACGTTTGTATACATATATATATAGTGACAACCAGACAAGTAAACATGTTCATGGATATGTAAGCATTTAACTCGAATAAAATCACAACGTATATGTTGAGCAAAATCAAAGCATTGTAACAGAGCATTCAGCAGTTTGAACAAAGTCAAAAGAATTCAATTAGAGGTCATAAGGAATCATATTTCAGAAAATGGAATAGAAAATCATGGTTAACAAGTCCACGAATGATGAACAAGTCATAGGAGCAAAGAAGGGAATCAATTCAAGCAAATTCAAATTCATCAGAAATATATGGAGTAACATGTAATCAATAAACAAGTCAGAATTCATCACAATCATTCAATCGAAAATCAAATCGTGGATCCCTATAAATTAACCCAATTCATCATCAACAAAGTATAGAAGTCGAGTTTGAGCAAAATTTGAAGAGCATAAAAATCACGTACCAATTTTCGTATCATCCAATTCGATGACGAAGCAACCGAAAGAAATCAAGCAAGCAGCGATTGACAAAGCTTCAAGGTGACATTTCTTCTTTGATCGATAGAGAAATTGAATCGGCGGCTTCAATTTTTGGAACCCTAAATCAAAACAAAGACAAAAGGGGATCGGTCGAAGAAATAAAGTGCACTAGGAAAATAAAAGGATACAGTACATTCTCTAATTCTCTTTTTTGGGCCGTTATTGTATTTGTGTTATTTGGCCGAAAATTTGTAAACATTAGGGTTTTATTGTTAATACTTTAGTTTGTTTTTTTATTTCTATTTTAGTCAAACTCTAGTTTTAACTAGGTTATGAACTACGTGGTGTAGCTCGAGAATTCATAACTCAGTGGCTGAGTTGTGACAGGGTTTTGAGCTTAGAGTTATGTTAATCAAGTTAGCGGGTATTGCAAGTTTACATGTTTCTATAAGCGTCTGATTACTTAATCTAGTAGAAACCTTAGGGGCAGCACGTGTAGGAAATGTGGATTACAGATATTAAGGCAGAATTAATACTAGAGGGGGGTGTGAATAGTGTTTAATTAATTTTATGAATCTATTTGAAATCTTTTCAAATTAAATCCAAATAGATGCAATTCACAAACATAGAAACAATCACAGAATCAGATACAGATGCAAATAGTAAATAAAAGCAGTAAAGGAAAGAACATACCGGAATTTTATACCGGTTCGGAGTTATCCTACATCCAGTCCCATACAATCTTTTGCGCAGATTTTTTTCTAAATATAATGTCGATATTACAACCTCGATTTCATGGCCACGAGATACACTCTCCTATCTCCGAGTCCAAAGCAAATACTCTTGATTTAACCAGGCTACAAGATCACTTAATTGATTTATGGGCTACAACCACACCCAATTGATTTATGGGCCACAACCACACTGTTTCCAATCACACTTTGATAAAGAGAGGCACGATATGCTTCTTTTATTACAAATAATCATATAGATAGCACTGAAATTTTTGAGAGAGAGTGGCAGAGATTCAAATTAGAGATGATTAAGTTTGATTCACTTACAATTTAGGCAGAGTTTTGTTAAAACATTTGAAATATAAGAGAATATTTGAGTGGAGAAGAAGGAGTGAAGAAATGAAGAAAAACTAACTTAAGATTCGTTGAAAACAACTGGTATTTATAGGAGAACAACAGTCATGTCCATTTGTGAAAGGTTATGACGAATAGACACTTCTTTTGAAAATTTGAATTTTAAATGCCACGGCTACCATGTCGACATGGGGGGATGAGGGATGTCGACGTGCCTATGTTATTTTTGAAAATAGATTTTCCTTTAAAATGATTTCTATTCTAAAACTTGTCAAAAAAAAAATTCTAAACTTTGTAAATCATTTTGAATATAGTTTAAACTTACAAAAAAGTAATCTTAAAATATATAATCTATAATATAAAAGTAATATTAAAAACTAAATATAGATTTCTTTAAAGCTAAAATATTAAAATCAAGATATGGTTTAGAAAACAAGAGATGATTTTGAAATTAATCTAATTAAAAATAGTTTTTGAATTAAGGCTAAACTATTTAAATTGATAGAGAGGACTTTAAAAAGATAGTTTTGAAAAAATAAATCATTTGAAAATTTCGTGAATTTCATTCCACTAGAGAAGATCGTGGGTTCCATCCCACTAAAGAGGTCGTGGGTTCCATCCCACTATTAAAGCAAGAAGGTGGATTCCATTCCATAATTAAAATCCGAATAAGATTTTAGTGCTATTATGAAGTTTTAACATAAATCTAGACTCTATTACTTATCTTGATATCTTGAACTCTTGAACTCTTGATGTCTTGATATCTTGAACTCTTGATACTCATGAGTCTTCATTCTTGATTTCTTTAGTCTTGAATCTTTATACTTAGTCTTGAAACTTTATACTCAGTCTTGAATCTTTATACTTAGTCTTTTACAGTCTTCATTCTCAGTACCTGCACACACACACACACACACACACACACACATAAATGCATAGCCTATATATACATATATATCTAGACAAGAATATTAGTATTTATATTTTATAACAAGTCCTAAGGTTGTTGTCATCAAAACCATCATCTTAGGAATTAACAGCACATAGGCAGTTTTCGCCAAAGCTGGGTAAAACTGTGTGTGATCTTTTTCGCATTGCTTTCTATTTTTGATTTTATTTCCGCATTAATTTTTAGTAGACCCTATTCACCTCCTCTCTAGGGTGAAAATGATCCTACACTTAGTTAATTTTTATCAACTTGGTTAACTTAGTTAATTTATTATTATTGTTGTTGTTATTATTAAAACTCAATTAACTTAATTATAATATTATTGTTGTTGTTGTTTTTATAAACTTAGTTAATTTTTATAAACTTAATTAATCTTTATTAACTTAGTTAATTCATCATCATCGTCATTATTTATAAAACTTTGTTAATTAGTTATATTATTATTATTATTTATAAAAATTATTTAACTGAAACTTAGTTAATTTTATAAAACTTATAACTTGGTTAATTTACCTAAACAATATATGTTGCTTAACTCGGAGGAACAAGTGCAAAAACTTCACCTGAACTTCCCAAACAGGACTTCAACTCACCGCCCGACTAAAACATGACTTTTCCTTTTTGAATAAAAGTTATCTTTTGCAATGTCATGTCTAATAAACACCGATTTTGAATTTTTGACTCGGTAAAAAAAGTCATATAACAACTTCAATGATCGAGAATTGAATAGTAGTATTGTTTTCACCCTAGAGAGGGGTGAATGGGTGATACTAATAATAATAAAAATTAATGCTGAAATAAAACAGTAATAGTAAATAATGCAGAAGAGATCACACACAAATTTACCCAGCTTCGGCAAAACCCTGCCTACGTGCTGCCTCTAAGGTTTCTACTAGAAATTAAGCAGTCAGACGCTTACACATGTAAAGTTACGACACCTGCTAATGACTAACCTAACTCTATGCTCCAAACCTTTCCATAACTCAGCCACTGAGTTGCGAATTCTCGAACTAAATCATCGTAGTTCGTAACCTAGTCACACGACTAGAAAGTTACACAAGTTAAAATAGAAAAAAATTACAAAAAATAAACAAAAAAAAATTCTAGTTTAAATAACTCAAACCCAATATTAAATAAAGGCTGGCCCAAGTAAAATAACATAAGACGTCTTTCCCTTTTATATTTTTGCTCATGGCCCCTCATTTTCTCTGTGAAATGGCTTCGACCTGTTCCTTCGTTCCTCTTTGAAACCAGGGCTTTGAAATTGAAGCGCCGCTTGATAATTATTCGATTGATTTGAGGAGTTTGCTTTGCTTCGTCAATCGACTTTTGGCTTTGAGTTCACTCGGCTGCTTCAATTTTCGAGTTCGACTGAATAGAAATTGGTACTGAATTTTTCTTTGATATGCTTGAACTTGACTCGATTCGAGTTTCATGATTTATTGCTCTGGTATATTTCTAGAACTCGAATTGCTTGAATTGCCAGTGATGATAATTGGGCAATTTATAGGGTTTGATTCCTTGTATTCTCATTCGTATATTTCTATTTGAAATCTTCAAACACTTTGCTTGGCCATTCGATTACTGCTTGAACGATAAGATGAATTCTTGACTTTTTCATCTCTGATACATTTGATTTGTTTGAATTGTCAATTCCATTCATCACTCCTTTGACTTCGGCATTTGAATTTTTGGGATAATTTTTGGGGTATATTTTGATCACTTGGTTCCTATGCTTCCTGACTCGTTCATGTATTCAAATATTTTTCTGATATACCGATATGCTTTGCTTGGTCTCCACGACTTTCGTTTGGTTTTCTGATTTTTTGAATTTGTGATGCATGTTCATTAAGTTCTTTCCATTTTCAAATATTTTTTACTTTAGTTGAATTTTTTCATCTCGGCCTTGACTTGGTTTGAAACTGCTACTCATCAAGTTTGATTTTTTTCCATGTTTCCTTTTGTATTCTCTGGTTTACCTAAACCTGTATTCATTCATGTTGCATTTGTAATATTGATTTCTTCGAGTTTGTGATCCTGGTTCTTATGCATTTGTAACATGTTAGCTGAGTTATCCTATTGCCTATATACTTGTGCTATTATGTGTATGTATATAATTGAATATATGGATACATATAAGTTTGTAGCTCTGGCCAGTTAGTCCACTGCTTCATTGAGTTCATGCCTGAATGTTGTCTTTGACCCATTTGCTTGTTGAGTTCATCTTATTTGGCCATGCCTGTCTCTGTGTTCATGCAGTTTTGATGATCTATTGTCTTTATAGATAAATGTATGTATATATGTGTTTTGGTGAGCCTGTTTAAGCTTGTTGACCCATGTGAATGCATTTGTTCATGCCATTTACTTGTTGCTCCATTGCTTTGCACCTGACCATTTGTTTGCTTGTACGCACAGTTTGTATCACTATTGCTCTGTCCATATGCATATGTATACCATGCTAGTTCATGTTGTAGCTGGACTTGTTGTGCATTTTGTAGTGGTCTAGTTTCTTGTTGAAATCATGCTCCATTGGTTTGTTGAGTTGCTTCATGTACTGCCTTGTATCTGACTATATGCATATGTATATATCATTATGTGTTGTTGCATCATGAAGTTTTGGTTTGTATGTTTGAAGTTTGATTGAATGCATTTTGGTTTTGATCTTGGTCTGGTTCACTTTAGTTTTAAACTATGATTGCTTTGCATCCATGTGTGTGTGTGGTTTCATATCTTCATTGATCTGGGTTGTTGTATGCTGTGCTGATTGACACTCAAGTCTGGTCTTCATTTGCTTCTAGCTCAATTGTACTGATTTGTTGGTTTCTTTGTTGTTGCCCCCTCACTTTCATATGTTTGTTTCTTTGATTTACGCACTTGGTTGCACTATCCACTTTGTTGCATATGTTTGGTGCACATGAGTCAAGTTTGTTGAATTGCGTCTAAGCTGCATTGTCATGTGGTCTTGTAGTTTAGGCTTGCTGTTTTGTACTTGGGGTCTGGTCTGAGTTGAATCCGCCATTTGGTTAGGTTTGACCTTGTGCTCGCCTGTCCCTATAATTTTATCATGCAAGTGTATATTGGTGTATGTAGCCTTGTGACATATACAGTGATACACTATGCATGTTACAAGCTGTTCGCTTAAGATGAATTCAAAATAAATGATGACGAACAACCCAAATAAACGAGGCAAATAATATTTTCAAAACACACTTTATTGCATAGCAAAGTATTTTCTTTTTAAATTTTACCGTGTCAGTGTTTATTTTGTAGATAGCTTAGATGTTGAATTAAGACTGGACCAGAGTTGAAGATCAAATACGAGTGAGAGTGAATATGTAGTGAGGTGAAAATTGCAACTTGAAAATTGTGTTGTAATTGAAATTGTATTGTAATTGAAAATGTAGAAATGTAGCGAGAGCTCAAATTTGTATTATTTGAATTTGTAATAAAGTATTTGTTTGAAGTGTTTGAATATGAATTCCGAGTTATTTATTTTATTCAACAAATATTTATTTAATTATGTAAAAAATAAAATAGTACAACAACAAATACATTTAAATGAATATATATATATATATGTTTATTATCATCAAACGAAAACCATATACTAGCATATTCTACAATTTCCCCCTTTTTATGATAACAAACATATATTAAGATTTTGACCCTATTAAATGTATTTGGTCTTGACGAATTCCATGAGCTTCCTCTATTCGAATGTCCCCTACAACAAAGCTCCCCCTACACAGATGCATGTAGTTAAAACAAAAAAATTAATTAAAAACTAACTTGGAATAGAAAACACTCTCGAATATTAGTAAGGATATCACTCAAAAATCAAAATCTTAACCTCTCTCCCCTTTTTGTTATCATCAAAAATAATAACAGTAATTGAAATTGCTATGATTTTGATTAAAAATATAAAATCAAATCAAGAGGGAAATATTAATTTCAAATTCCAATTAATCAAGCAAAAATCATAATATTTTATTAGTTAGAAACAAACTCCACTTTAGAGAAATGGTAGGATTATGGAAAATTTTATAAAGTGACAAGAGTTTGATATTTCAATAAAGGAATAATTTATGCATTTATTTTTCAAATATTATACCAAAAAAAAATTGAAGCACTAACTAACCATGCATAACCGTTAGGACTTTTAAATGAGTTTAGTCGTTACCTTTATTCTTAAAAAAATATGTCAAGTATTTTCAAACCATGCATAACCGTGAGGACTTTTAAATGAGATTAGAATATACTAGATATTTATCCCTTTCTTATATGCGTTCATCCATGCATAACCGCAAGGACTGTTAAATGAGAATGGAAGCATATAAATAGAAATTCAAGTGATTCATCCATGCATAACCGTGAGGATTTTTAAATGAGAGTGAACACTTTAGGATATAATTATTTTACAAATTTTTTCCCTTATTTTGAAGTATCAAATTCTGCACACTATATTATGATATATGGATTGATAGAAAGGTGAAAGTGATGGAAATGATCATTGTCACATTCTTGTTTTTAAATCAAATTTAAATGGAAATTAATTTAATTTTTGGAATTAAATTGTGAATTAATTTGGTATTTTCCAAAGTAAATAGATATTTGTTTGTTTATTAATATAGATAAATATAAATATGATTTTAAAATAGAATTTCTAATTTGAAATTCAAAAATAAGTATTTTGATAGTATATTGATTATAAATTTGATTGTGGATTAATTTGAATTTTTTTTGAATAAATTTATGAATATATATATAGATTGATTTTGAATTTCATTTTGAATTTAAAACTCTAAGATAAATATTTTTGAAAATAAATTGAGTTTAATTTAGGAATTCAATTGTAAATATTTTACAAATAAATTGAATTTGAAAATTTGAAAATAAATGTTTTAAATAATATATACTGGATTTGAAATCTATATTTTAGAGTTAATAAGAGTTTGTTTTCAAATTTTGTATATATATAATATATATATATATATGTAAATATATAGATGTTTTGGAAGTTGTGTGATGAATTCAATTTTTCTAAAAGCTATTTAAAAAGATTTAATTCAAATAGATATGTATTTGTATATTTGTGATTAATTAATTATTAAATTATATTCTTTAAAGTTATATATATATGTATATAAATATTTATTAGATTTGATAAAAATATTTAAAACACATTTTCTTTTGAAATAAATAAATATAGTTTGTATATTCGTGAATTTAAAATGTAAAACATTTACATATGTTAAGATATGAAATATAAATAATTAAAGGGTTTAAAATACAAATTGCAAATTAAATAATATAAGGGTTTTAACACAAAAATGCAAGTTTATGACATTTGTAAAACAATAAGATTATGTGATTAACAAATGTAAGATTAGTGGCAACATTAATTTACAAGTGTTAGTATAATTTAATAAGTGTCATGTTGTTTTATTATTTTAAAGAAAATTTAATAAAAATATGAAACAAGAATATATAAACAAAACATCTCCCTTTTTCTCACTTCTTTGTGAAAATTCAAAGCAAAGCAAAAATCTGGAAATCAAAACCAGAACTAAAATAAAATCTGGAACCAAAAGAAGAAGAAAATTGATACTGAAGAAAAAAAATCCAAATCTAAAACAAGCAAGCTAAAAAGTCAAAGCCAAGTTCAGATTCAAAATGCAAACAAGGTATTCAGATTAGAGCAGATTTGAATACAAATCAAGCAGGCAATCTTCTATTTCAAGATCAAATGCAACTGCAAGTTTCAGTTTTAAAGCAAAGATCAACTAAAAAAAGAAAAGTTTCAAATAAAATCTTGGAGCAAAACAGATTTCAAAATTCAAAACCACTTCAGTTTTTAAAGAGCAAGCTAATTCAAAACCAGTGAAGATCAAAATAAGAACAGCTCAGTTTAAATTCAAAACAACAAGCATGCAGATCCAAATTTGCAACCTAACATCAATAAGATTCAAGTTCCAGCTTTTCAAACTCAAAAGCAAAAATTCTTGTTCTCTGTTCCTCTCTGTGCTTCATTTCTAAGGTGAGCAAACTACATCCCAAAACTTTAACTCTGTTTCACATTTTGATCTGCATGCAATAATCTTGAAATTGTGAATATGATTGTATATGTATCTGTGAATGGATGTGTATGCCTGTATATGTATAGATGTTTCTCTGTTTAGTCACAGGTTAACTAAATTCAAGAGAAATTCATATCTCTTTATCCAAACAAATTTAGGCTATGATTTCTAAATGGAAATTGTTTATAGCAATATAAATCCATTTTAAAGAAGTGTTTCAAGAAGAATGATTTAGAAAACATATTAAAAATTTAATATTATAGTGAAATCTCTTTTAAGCAGAAAAATCAATGAAAACAATTTCAAGTTTTGATTGTATATTTGAATTCGTATTGGTAAATCATGATTTTTAATATAGATTTTAGAATTTTTAAGTGCGTGAGTAACGAGGATTTGTTAGATGATGAGAAAATATACATTCATCGATTTCTGTCGAACGGCGAGATTAGGTTCTTCGAGTTTTGGTCAGATGATGGATTAAGCATCAATGATCATGGGAAAAATACTCGTGAATTTTCCAGAAGATCGTGGTGGTTTGGCGAGATCATTTTAGGGTTTAAGACTCGTTTTTGGGCAAGATTGTTCTCAGAAGAACTGCGACGTCATCGAGATGTTTCAGGAGATCGAACCAAAGGGAGAAGTTTCGTGGGTGAGTGGTAGAGCTTTGGTCTAGCTTGCGTGGTCTCTGGTGATCTTGGGTGGCATGACGAAGAGATTTTTCTACCGGAAAGTGGTTCCAGTATTTTATCGTGTAGCCAAATTTCTATTTCCGATGGAATCGTCGGAGTCAGGTAGTCAAGCTCGTTGCCGAGGTCAAGATGGACTAGTGGATGAGCGCAACGTTGATCGGAAGACTTCAGGCGACTAGTAAACATGCACCCGTGTACGTGTGTACCTGCTGATATTTGATGTTTTGGGGGGTTCAAGCATGAGAAAATGTAGGATCGACTCGAAGTAGGTGAAAGCGTAGGTTGCCCGAAGTAAGGCTCGGGCAAAATAAATATTGGCTCGGGTAAAATAAAAATTGACTCGGGTTTGTGAAATCAAGTATAATACAGGTTTAAATTTTATCAAGTTTATTTAAAACAAAATTTTGTAAAAGCAAGTTCTTTTGGTAAATAATAACGTTTTATCTAAGTTTGAATTGGTTTAAAGGTTTTTAAATAAAATTATTTTATTTAACCAAGTTTAAAAATGTTTTCAAAGTTTATTTTAAATAAACTTAGTAATTTTAAGGACTTAATTGTGAAAGATGTTTAATTTGTTAATTTACTTTTAAAATCTAAGTAATTTATTTTGTTAATGAAAATTAAATACATGGTTTATTAAATAAACATTTTTATGATAATTAGGTAATTAACTAAGATAAAAGGGATTATCTTTTAATTTAATTAAAGTCTTAAGTGATTTGAGATTAATAAAGGTTGATTGATTTATTGATGTTATTAATTAAAAATATTTAATTTATGATTAGGGGCTTGCTAATCAAGTGATTAAAGGATAATTACTCAATTTATGATTTATTGATTA
The DNA here is from genome assembly GCA_030765085.1 of Allium cepa. Lineage (NCBI taxonomy): Eukaryota > Viridiplantae > Streptophyta > Magnoliopsida > Asparagales > Amaryllidaceae > Allium > Allium cepa. The sequence goes on along the minus strand of CM060930.1, from coordinate 87,101,032 downwards.
AAGTGATTAGGGGTAATCATTTTATTGTTATTAATTAAGGATAATCAATTGAATGATAATTAATGAAGGTAAGTAATTAAGGATAATTAATTAAATAATAATTAATTAAGGGTTAATTAATTATGTAATTAACTTAAAGGTTAATTTAATTAATGTGATTAATTAAGGGCTAATTAATTAATTAAAGGTAGTTAATTAAGATGGATAATTAAGGATTAATTTATTAATTAATCAATGAATTAATTAATACTAAATGATTTGTAATTAACAAATCAAGATTGAGTAATTAATTCATGAGTAATTAATTTAATTGAAAATTTAATTTAATTAATTTAGGATTAAACAATTAATTAATCCTGTTTATAAATGATTATTGAATGGTTGGATTGCTTATGAATGTTTGCATTGTACGAAAAGCCTTGAATTGATTGTTATCTCTATACTGTAACATTCTGTTCTGTGAATTGAGCTGTGTGTAATTCATTCATTTATTTATTTATCCATGATACATTTATCTGTGAATCTATGAATGAGGATAAGCGCTAAGGATTATACCGCTTATCGATATTGTTGTGTTTGAATCTGTGATGATTGATGATGTTGCACTATTGTGTAAAACGCTTGGTCTACACCATACACACACAAATATGGATTGCACGAGGAAATTGGTTAAGTCACAGATTTTTGAAATGGTTTTAAGATTGAATTTTGAATACAAATGATTTTGGAAATGGAATTGGGTTAAATATGAAAAGCTTTTGAAAAGGAATTTTTAAGATAAAGTTATTTTGAATAACTTGATAAAGTTTTGAAATTTAAACAATTTGATTTGAATTTAAATTCAAGACTTGAAATTGAATTCTATGTTTGGAAATTATGGTTTAATATACAAGTTATAAATGTGTTTATATGGGTTTAAACCATTTTAAAGGTATTGTTTTGGGAATTTGAATTTAACCCAAGGGCTTTAACTTGTGCAAATGTAACCGGATTTTCCCGGAAACGAAAACTATTTGTTTTCAAATAATAATAGCTTTCATATAAAGGAAGGAATTCCAATTTGTGATTGAAAAGATTTCAAGTTTGAATTGTTAATTGTTTGAAAGCTATCAATGAATCTGAGTTAAAGATTTATGAACTTTGTTTCCAAAATAAGAGGATCTTAAAGGTGTATATTTTGTATAAAAGATTTGGGATTGAAATGGAATTGTTTTGAAGGGCTATAAATGAATCTTTGTGAAAGATTGGTGAACTTTGTGAAGTAAATCGTTTTGTTTAAAAATTTGAAAATGGTAATTGGTTTAAGTCATTTGAAAGAAAAGTTTTGGGTAATAAGTTGTGACTTAACTGAAATCCCATTATCCATATGGTTTTTAAATATTACGTTCATTATTCAGTTTAGCCGGGAGAGGACCTTTGCATCACATAACCCATTCTGAATAATGATACGATGTTATGGATAGCATTTGAAGACCGAATATTTTCAAAAACGAAAGGATAACCCGTCGAATGTCTCTGCACCGGCTGGTTCCCGGTATAGAGATTTGATTACCCTTTGTGATGGGGAGTCTGGACATGATTAGGGATTATCCGGATTGTAAGGGCTTCTTTGGAAGTGCCTTTGGTTTTGTTTGAACCTGGAACAGGCTTGTATGGATGTATGTCTGACATTACACTTTGAGATGTAAAGCTGGTTTCTATCAAATACATTTATGTTTGGTGGCGGAGAATTTATTCTCTTAGCTTAACACCCTTCTCTAAGACATGCGAGCTTAGAGGTTATGTAGTTGATGGTTACTAGTGATACATTCCCAATTTGGTAATGTGGCATACGAAGTGCTACTGATCATTTGTTGATCGAAGCATGGCTTTGTGAAAAGCGTAGCTTTATGGACGAGACTGCATCAAGACCTAACACCTCAGAAATGGTCGAAATAGGAAAGATGCAGCAAGGTTATCAGGGGTCGCGCCCCTAGGGTATGACCATTTCTTATGAAAAAGGGTGGCATCACGGTATGGAGCCTAGATACTTAACACAGATGGACAATGCAAATTTATTAATTTTTGGTTGCTTTGTGGTTGAGAGCTCTCATATAAAGGTCGCAAACGACCGGGGATGGCATATCTGTAGGTGTTACTTCCGGGTAGGAGGTAAACCGGCCTTGTGTTGGCAGAGATCAGGGTAGGTTCTCAGGGGGGTCCCTCCAGAGGTGTATCCATGTGGCGATAGGAAGTTCCTTAGCCTGATCAGTTGTTTGAAATCCAAACAAAACAATACGAGCCCTGTACGGTTTTAGTTGTATAACCTGCCATGGAATGTGGAGGTAACATGCTATTGAACATGGTAGTTATAGTCATACAATAATGGTTGTATGCTGGCTAAGATTAATATTATACTTTCGAAAGGTTTTCTGCACTATGCACTAATAATAATATCAAATGGTTTTCGCATATTAAGCATTTTTTATTATCATAAGGAGAAATCTCCTCCAATTCTGTGTTTGCATGGTGTGTGCGGTGGGAGGCCTTATGGCAGTTTCATTTTTCAATATGCATTGCGGATTTCAACTTTTAAATTCTTTTGTTTGTTTTAAAGATAAACTGTTTTCATTTTCTCATATCAGTCCTATGACTGACCCGGAGTTTATTGTTCCCTTCCTAAACTCGAGCTGCCCACAATTTTCCACATGGGCAGTCTAGAGTTGGGATTTTCAGATAATCAAATAGTAGGTGTAGATTCGATAGCCTTCGAAGTTTTTGTTTTGGCGATCGCATTTGTTTCTCTGGGATCGGATTTGCTTAAGTTCAACCAGATGGTGGTGCGAGCTTATTGGATTGGAGTCCTCGTAGCTTTTGGGATGAGCTTTTGATTTTGGAGCATTGGCAATGGAGTTAATATGTTGGATTCTTGCTTTCTCACTTGAAAATTCTATTGAAGATATTCTTTCCGCTGTATCTTGTATCTCCGACGTATATTGATATTCATTGTATCATTGTTGTATCGAATGTTGTATATCAATAATATTTATTTCTCTTCCGCTATGTTGTTGTACTTAATGTGTTATAAGCTTCGGCGAATCGGATTCAACATTTGAATCTGCGACATTCGAATATAAGCGAAGTATGGATGTCGATTTTCGAACATGAAAATCTGAGTCGTCACAATCAGGGAATAAGTACTAATCTAAAAATATTATAAAATTTGTGTAATATTCATGAAATTATAAAATTATACTTCCTCTTGTTATGAAATATAATTTAATGATTATCCATCACTTTTCAAGCACTATATTAATTTTAATAAGTTCCAAAAGATTTGATTGGTCAATGGTTATCTTTTCTAGAGTAAATCTCTTACTGAAATTAACTAGAGTATTTTTATCATGATGAAAACCCAACTTTCAAAAAAAATATTAAAATAAGCAAAACTCAGTTTTCTATAATGGGGTTTTGTGAAAATGACTTCTAGTTGAAAATCAATATAAATAATTAAAACAATTTCAACATGAGATGATATCAGATACCACTTGTATTTGAGATATTCATGGTGATATATAGTGGTATATAAGGAAAACGTGAACTCCTCAACACTTGAATTGTTTTTTGAAATTATTAGCGCGTCTATCTATATCAAGCATAAGTAAAGTAATCTATATTGAGCTAAAACATACATTCATAAAAGTTCATCAAAGCAATTTTCATGATATTCCAAAATGAATTAATAAAAACTAAAAACAAAAAAGTTGTAGCATTATCGGTTAGCTTTCCAGCACTTCATGAATTTCAAAAATCAAAGTTAAGATGTTCAAGATATGGCAGAAATACTTCAACAATGTCGATCAAAACATAGTTAACAATATGTGAGCAAAATTGAGTTAAGAGATCATACCTCACTTTCCTTCGATTCCATGATATCGGAAATGCGATGATCTCCACCTAATCTTTATAGCTAAGGAACATTTAAATTTTAGTTTATCAATCACTTAGAACAACTCGAAATCCATCTCCATCAAAGTTGTTCCTTAGACCACTTGTATGTCTAAATTTTGAAGAAGGCAAGTGGTCTAACTAAGGATGTAGAACCGCTATTATTATCCACTGATATCTTTGGTACCCAAATTTGTCAATATAATAAACCATTAGCATCTACAATTATACCCTTAGGAATCCATTTTTTTTTAATTTGCAAACCATTTATATTTGTACATTTTGGAATCCATATTTGTTTAAAGATTTTGTGCTTGTATATATTTCGACAATTATTCTTGCCATGTCCAATATTTCCACACTTTGCGCATTTGGGTATCACACTTTTCCCCTTAACGGCGTTATTGGTTTGTTCATATTTTGACACTTTCGCAAATCCAAATCCTTTCTTTTTATTCGTGAAGAGTTGATTTTCTAAGAGCATATCAAATAATTTTTCTCTAGTGAAAATTTTCCAAGTAATCAACTCTAGTTTATTAACTTTGGATTTTAAAAGTTTATATTCATTTATTAGCTTTGAACAACAACTAATGGTACTATCTCTCTTTTCAAAATTATTCATTTTCAAGCCCATATTTTCATTTTCAAGCTTTCTAGTTTTAGTCTCAATTTCTAGCATCTCATTTTCAAAGAGTTGGAGTTTTTTTAATTCAATTTTTTCAAAATCTATGATTTTTTCAATCTTCTTTTCAAACTTGTGATTTAATCAAATAATTTCAGATTTGCTCAAAATCACGTTTTCCTTTTCAAGGGTTTTGAAATTTTCTGACCTCATTTAATTTCTTTTCAAAAATCGTACATTCAGAACTTTCCGACCTCTTAAAACTCTACAACTCTTTTTACAAAATATTATTTTTACAAATCAACTCATTTTTATTTTTCTTTCGAATTAAAATTTCATTTTCTAACTTTTGAAATTTTTCATGAAAACGGAAAAATTCTTTTTCATAGTCCAAAATCCTTATAAAATTAGAATTTTTATTTTTCCTAATATCTTTAAGCTCATTTTCCAAATCATTATTTTTCTTACACGGTTTAGATTGTTCCCTTTTCAACTTAATATTTTTCATTTCAAGAGCTTCATTATTTTCAATTAATTTACGGCACAAGAGAACTAAATCATTGAATGAAAGATCACTTATCTCATCGGCTATTGAATCTTCATCACTGCTGTCTTTTGCAAATCTTGTCAAGCATATTTCTTCAACTGAGTCGGTTGTGGAGGATTTGTCATCATTGTTAACTTTTGCACCATATATTGCATCAAAAGTATTCCAGATTTCCTGTGCCCTTTCACAATGACAGATAAAGTTAAATTTATCTTGATTAATATGAGAATATAGTATATGCATAGCAAGAGCATAAATCGAAGTATTTTTCTTGCCTACTATATCACACCCATTTTCGATAATATCCCAACATTTAAAATTAACAGATTTTAAATAAAATTCCATTTTTTATTTCCAATTTAAATTTTTTGATCCATCAAAAATAGGTGGAATAATACTGGACCGGATCCCGCTAGATTTGCAACTAGGGTTAGACATCCTTGCTATTAACCTCGCTCCGATACCACTTGTAAGATCGTTTTCACCCTGGAGGGGGTTGAAAAGAATGATACTAATAATAATAAAAATTAATGCAGAAATAAAAACAATAGTAGCAAATAATGCAGATGAGATCACACAAAAATTTACTCAACTTTGGCAAAACCCTGCCTACGTGCTGCCTCTAAGTTTTGTACTAGAAATCAAATAGTCAGACGCTTACATATGTAAATTTGCAACACCCTCTAATGACTAACTTAACTTTACACTCAAAACCTTACCGCAACTCAGCCACTGAGTTGTGAATTCTCGAACTACACCACTATAGTTGGTAACCTAGTCACACGACTCGAAAGTTACACATGTTAAAATAGAAAAAAATTACAAAATAAAATAAAATAAACAAAACCCTAGTTTAAATAACTCAAGCCCAATATTAAATAAAGGTTGGCCCAAGTAAAATAAAATAAGATGTCTTCCCCTTTTATATTTTTTCTTGTGGCCGCCTCTTTTTCTCTATGAAATAGCTTCAACTGGTTCCTTCGTTTCTCTTTGAAACAAGGGCTTTGAAATTGAAGTGTCGCTCGATAATTATTCGATTGATTTGAGGAGTTTGCTTTACTTTGCTTCGTTAATCGACTTATGGATTTGACTTCACTCGACTGCTTCATATTCTCGAGTTCGAATGAATAGAAATTGATATGTAAATTTTGCTTTGATTTCTCTATTTGATATGCTTGAACTCGACTCGATTCGAGTTTCATGATTTATCGCTCTGGTATTTTTCTTGAACTCAAATTGCTTGAATTGCCAGTGATGATAATTGGGTAGTTTATAGGGTTTGATTCCCTGTATTCTCATTCATATAATTCTATTTGAAATCTTCAAACACTTTGCTTGGCCATTTGATTACTGCTTGAAAGATGTGATGAATTCTTGACTATCTCTGATACATTTGATTTGTTTGAATTGTCAGTTCCATTCATTACTCCTTTGACTTCGGCATTTGAATTTTTGAGATAATTTTTTGGGTATATTTTGATCACCTGGTTCCTATGCTTCCTGACTCGTTCATGTATTTAAATATTTTTATGATATACATATACTATGTTTGGTCACCACGGCTTTCGTTTGGTTTTCTGATTTTTTGAATTTGTGATGCTTGTTCATTAAATTCTTTCCATTTTCAATTTTTTTTTACTTTTGTTGATTTTGTTCATCTCGGCCTTGACTTGGTTTGAAACTGTTACTCATCAAGTTTGATTTTTTTTCCATGTTGCCTTTTGTATTATCTGGTTTACCTGAGCTTGTACTCATTCATGTTGCATTTGTAATTTTGATTTCTTCGAGTTTGTGATCCTGGTTCTTGTGCATTTGTAACATGTTAGCTGAGTTATCTTGTTGCCTACATACTTGTGCTATTATGTGTATGTATATAATTGCATATACGCATACATATAAGTTTGTAGCTCTAGCCAGTTAGTCCACTGCTTCATTGAGTTCATGCCTGAATGTTGTTTTTGACCCATTTTCTTGTTGAGTTCATCTTATTTGCTCCATTGCTTTGCACCTGACGATTTATTTGCTTGTACGCACAGTTTGTACCGCTATTGCTCTATCCATATGCATATGTATAACGTGCTAGTTCATGTTGTAGCTGGACTTGTTGTGCATTTTATAATGGCCTGGTTTTATGTTGAAGTCATGCTCCACTGGTTTGTTGAGTTTCTTCATGTATTTCCTTGTATCTGACCATATGCATATGTATAAAATCAGTATGTGTTGTTCGTCATGGAGTTTTGGTTTGTATGTTTGAAGTCTGATTGAATGCATTGTGGTCTGGATCTGGGTATGGTTCACTTCAGTTTGAAATTTTGATTGCTTTGCATCTATGTGTGTGTGGTTTCATATCTTCTGTAACGACCCAGAGATTTCGTGAGTTTAATTGAGTTAAATTAATAAATTTTGTAATTAAATTTAGTAGAAAAAAAAACTTATAAATTTATATTGAAATGAAGGCTAAAATAACATATATGAATGGTAATTTAAGTCTTTGTTTGTAAGATGAATAAATTTTTCAATAAATAAAATGGTGTAAGAATTGTACCTGAATATAATGTGGAGATAGAAAATACAGGGTAGGCATTAAATTTGTTAAGTGTAAATTTATGGGTATGATAACAAATTTGTATGCATTATCTAAATAAATTGGTCAATTAATTTGTTAAGAATCAAAACCTTTTTAATTGGTAAATAATTTGAGGTGTATTGATATAAACGTTACTTTAACGATTATTTATAAAGTAACGGAAGTGTAAATTGAATAAATGAAGTTATGCACTAATGAATGAATAAATAAAAATATTGCAATAAAATAGGAAACTGACATAACAATTATAAATGATAATGAACGTTGGTAAGGAATAAATAAGAACAATTGAAATAAATTATATAATGGATGAAATTAAGTTAATTTGAATTGAGATGTGAATTAAGATTTGTTTATTTAATTTGATTTAAAATTTGGGAAATTTGGTCATTACAATTGATTGAGATTTAATGTTAAATATTACGTAAATTTAAGGTTAGGGAAAACCTTGAGAATATGGAGGTAATAACTTTGAACCCAATGTTAATCTCATCCATTCGACCATGATAAATTGAATAAAAAGAATGAATGGTGATTTCAGTGTAATTATTGAAAGTATAATTTTTAATTTGATGTATATAATAAAAATTGAATTTTCGCTGAAACATATGATTGAATCAACATTTATTTGACATCTAACTTTGTGTAAAATCATAGTAAGTGTTTGAGTAACATAAAGATGATAAATTGTAAATTTTAAAATATAAAATATAAAATTTGATTTAATCAATTTACTTAATTAATATAAAATAGCCATTTTGGTCACTGACTCGGATTTCAACGAAACCAGTTTCATCGGATCCGTATCGGTGAATTTTTGTAGGGTTTCAAGTTTCGTAGCGATCGGACTTGTCGTTTGATCGTACGAACGCGAAACGCCTTGAAATCGATTTAATTGAAATCAATTTGAAATCAATATGGAAATATTGTTTTTAGCATAACTTCTTCATACGATCAAATTTGGATGTGAAACTTTTTCCATCGCGTTCAGAATATTTTAAAACACCTATTTGGATATATAGGTTTAACAAATTTTGTTCCGGGGTCAGAACGGGCTTTTTGGGCCAACTACCGTTTATAACGTTCGTAATTCGTGCCCACCTAGCCTTCTTCTATTTGTCTATAAATATGCTGTGATAAACCCTAGCCTCCTTTGGATTGACATTTGGCTGTACGTTCATTTTCTTCATCTCTTTCTCTTCCTCAATGGTTGCAAAAACCTAGATCTACTTCAATTCAAAATTCAAAAGGTGAGTGTTTTAACCCACTCACAACTTCTAAAAGCTTTTATGTTTGTTAAATTGATGTTTGATATGAGTAGAAATTTATTTATGACTGTTTGGCATGTTTTATTCATCATATCGGTTAATTCGCATTTATTTAAATTAACTGTTAATTTAGTTTATTTATTGCATATTAATTGACAGTTAAAATTTATTTAGTTGCATATAAACTGCTAGAAAACAGTTATAAAATCTATTACTGAATATAAACTGTTAGTTAATAGTTGTTAAATTTATTTTGAATATAACTGCCAGTTATTACCTGTTATATATTATCAGATATATATTGATATGGATTTATTATTGGATGATGATTGTGATTTGGATGATGGATGATGATGATGAATGGATGTTTTATTTATATCATTTAAATTGCAAGTATCATGAATATTTTTCATTTCATACGGGATTGTGGTTTGAAATGATATATAACCGTAAATATTTAAATTGCGGATTGAAATGATAAATATCCGTACCACTTGACCCTAGGGTAGAGAATTATATACGGACACCGGATTGGTTAAATTAAATGATTTCTTTTTAAAGCTTAAATTTTTGAATCTGAATTTAAATGATAATTTGAGAAACATATGATTTCTACGGATTGAATTATTATCGAAATTTGAGTTTATGATAAAATTTGTATTGGTTTTAAGGTATTGTTAAAAAGAAAATTATATGAAATTTCAAAGTTGAAATTTTGAATAAAAGTGAAAGTTGTCAAAATTGAGAAATTTGAGTTGATGAAATATAACTTTGAAGTGTATTTAAAAATGGAAATAATGTAATTTAATATTTCAAACATGAATTGAAATCGATGTAAACGCAATGTTTTATTTATGGAATGAGAATGGAGTTTTGAAAGTGGATTTTGTTGGAAAAATTTTGAAATGGTTTTTGTGTGGAAATGAAATGAATAGTAAATTGATAGTATTTTAAAATTCATATTTTAATATAAACTATTTTAAAATATATTACCATAAAGACTGTAATTATTAAGATTTTAAACTATTAAACTATTTTACCTATCTCAACTATATATCAAATCATTTTAACCTAGATTTTAAAACCATTTAATTTATATTAAACTAGTTAACCCTTTTTAAGTTATTTTAAAACTAATTAATCTATCTTAAAGCTAATAAATCTATTTTTAATTATGTTAATCCACTATAAATTTACTTAACCGTCTTAGATCAATTAAACAATATTTTAATCTATAGTTAAACTATTCTAGAGTAATTTAACTATTTATAACTACTATACTTATTTAAACTATTTCTAAATTTCCAGTCTAAGTAAAGAGGAAATGTTGATTAAATGATGGGTTTTAAAAGAGAATAAACCGAATTGATGATTTGAAGTAAAAATGTAACCTGTTTGGAAATATGAAATTGGGAAGAAATTATGGTTTTGGAAACTGGAAATGATTTCAAAGTGAATAGGGTTTGAAAGAGAATATGATTTGAAAATGACTATGATTTGAAAGTGATATGTTTTGAAATCGAATATGATATTTTAATATAAATTGTAAATCGACCTTTGAAATATAAAAGAACCATCCGGTGTGAAAAATATAACGATTGGTTGTTAAGGAGACCGGGATCGGATATTGTCTTATAGCCGGCCAATACCGAAAACCACTTTAACAACTGTGTACGCGGTGGAGATTCCAGAATGAAGTAGGATGGTGGCGACGTTCTCGAGGTATATTACGTGGACCCAACTCCCGTGAGTTGGCATAAATGACTAAAACAGGAGCTATACCGGGCTACACAAAGGGTCGCACCTTTTCATCGAGCATGCTCCATCGGAAACCATTCTATTACTTTTGTGATTCGATATGTGGCGCCACTTTGATTCGGGGTATTGTTCGAGGTGGGCGGAAGCTGCTGGCTTGCCGTCACTACCGGTCCGGGAGTGCAAACGGTGTATCCACCCTGGCATTGCCTCGTGTGCCGTGTCATCTCCTTATATCGAGCCCACTACGATTTTGGTTTAAAGATCCGACTGCGTTAAGGTTCATTATCCCCTTAACGCTATTTCCTATATGATTATACTTTACTGATTAGACACTACTGTATATAGCGCAGTATACTACATAGTAAATAGTTTAACGGATCCTTAAGAGATGTGAATCCTGAGCATCTTTTGAGTTACTGCACTCATATTTATTTCTGTTGATTTAACTTACATAAGATCCTTTAGTTCTGACTCGAGTGTTTTGTCTTTTCAATTCGCTCGGGTCAGTCCGAGCGTTTCAGGATTGAAGATTTTATTTCTGGAGGAAGAAGACGAAGATTTTATTATCATTACTATAGATTATATGGTTCCACTACACTCATATTGTTCCGCTGCATTGTTATATGGTATGTGTACTCTGATATGTATTGTATAGATAAAAATCAAAGGTTTTGTAAAACAGCTTCATGAACTGTATATTTTGATTTTTATATTTTATCCTTCCGCTGTGAGATTCTGTTTAGTTTTCTTTCTTCTCTGTTTTTCTTATTTATCCCATAACAATCCGCCCTTACGTATGTTTTGAATCGACATGTGTGTCTGTTTAAATCGTGCGAAAAGGCGGGATGTTACAGCTGGTATCAGAGCTTTGGTTTAGCGATAAACCTTGGCTTTGTGGGATTTGACTCTTTGTTAATAGGGTAGTAATACCCTATGGGAGTCGCTGAGTGTATATATATGAGAGAGCGTATTTGTTAGTGTTATAAAAAGATTTTAATATTGTGTTGATCTGTTCCGTTTTGTATTTAAAAATTCTGGTTGATGCACGGGACGCTGTGACATCAATAGGGATTTCTAAACACTTAATAGGGCAGACCGACATAATATTTGTTTTTAATATAGGTGAATGAAATAATTTTGCCTATTATATTTTCTATATATATAACATAATATTTTTCAAGGGATATCTATATTTGGCTGCAATAGATTGGTTGTTAGGTAGTAAAGTGTATAATAATACTAGAAATGAGATTGAAAAATAAAATAAATAAAATTGGAAGTTTAGAATTTAGTTCCGGGGTTGAAAAACTTTCTTTCGAAACCTTTTGGAAAATAATATTGTTTATTAGTATTTTCTGATATATATTTCAATATATTTTGGAAGAATTGTTTTAAAGAAGATTTTGGAGAAAATAAATTTTGTACTTTCCTCTCTGTCGCTGGAAAATAATTTTGGTGATGAGTGCACGCATCATCGACATTCATTTTCGAGTTTCGAAGTGGAAAGGCCACTGTAGTAATTTACTACAGAATTGTTAAGAAAATTTTATCATTTTAAATTTTAGTTTGATATATATGTTAAGTGTATATATCTATCTATTATTTTAAATGATTAAAAATTAAACCCAGAATTTGGTCCTTAAGTTCCAGTTGATTAATAGTACAATTAAGTGTAGCCAATTTGAACCTTTAATTAGAGTAAAATTTAATACAATAGGAAGAGAAGCAATGTAAATAAACGATTGTAAACCTTAGTAAATGGATAAAGGAAATTCTTTATTTATAAAAATTGATGTCATAAGGTTACAAATTTGGTGTAATTAAAAAATGTTACTATTATCAAATATAATAGAAATATTAGCATTAAATAATGGAATGAAATCAAAAGTGAGTTGAAATTATAACTTATAAAACGAATATATAATTAATGAACCATTAATTAAATAAAGGAATTGAGAAGAAACTTGCATAATTTTCACTTACATTCTTAAAGCATATATAACTTACCATATAATAAAAGTACAATGTTAATAAGAAAATGTAAGGAGGAATCTTACAAGTAAAGCTTGAGGTAATGAAAGTATTCGATGAATTTACTGCTATAAAAGGGAATTTAATGTTATAAACTTAAGTTGTAAATTGGAATTTTACCATAATTAAAGGTAAGTATTATAATTAGATGATTTTAAAACTTAAGTAAATAGAATGAAATTCTATAATAAATGAAACTGTGAGAAATAAACGAATAAAATTTAGAAATGCGTAAATGGAATGCAATAAAAAGAGACTTACATGACACTAAAATGAAAGATGAATATTTTAAGTAATAAATAAAAAAATAAATGAGGTAATCACTCATTGAATGAAAGAAAGGAAATCAAACAACTAAAGTATGAAATAAATTTTATAATAACTTAATTTGATTTGTTGGGTTGAATTGTTATTGTTTGATTTATGTTTGGTTGGGTAAGGAAATTTGAAATTGTTGGATGAATAAATAATTTATTTTGTTCCATCTAAGACTGTTGAGTAAATGATGCACTTGATAGTTATTTTTCATTCCGTACAATTTCAAGTTTTGAACCCGAACAACTAATTTGCTTGTTGATTGAATGGTTGTTTTGTTTTGTTGTGAATGTATTTGTTGAAAAGGATGGTTGTTGTGTTGATTTGTTGTTAGGGATTGAAACCACTTAATTATTTTACTTTATATAATTAACCCTTTGGATCTTATAAGTGAAATGCAGGTTATGGAAGCAATTGCTACTGCTTTTGGTTCCATAAATTAAGCGTAAATTGCCCGACAAATAGGTACGTTTCGGATTTCGGTTTATAGCGCTATTTTATATGTTTTTCCGTGTTGGGATATAATATTTTAGATAATATGTAATATAATTGTTATATTTCGATATTATATTTTCTCCCGAGACTCTCCGTACAAAGGAGACTCTGCCAAAATTTTCCGTAAAATTTTGGACTTAGAAATTTTTGAAAATGTTTTTCCAAACTTTATTTATTTAAGTATAAAGGAATATAATGATTATTAAACGGGTATACTTTAAGGCAATAAATTTAGTAAATTATTGTTTATAAGTTAAATATTTTGAATAAGATGTATTGTTATTAAATTCTTCTTTTCCCTTCTTTTCCTTTTCGGGGACGAAAAGTTTTGAGTGGGGGAGAGTGTAACGACCCAGAGATTTCGTAAGTTTAATTGAGTTAAATTAATAAATTTTGTAATTAAATTTAGTAGAAAAAAAAATTATAAATTTATATTGAAATGAAGGCTAAAATAACATATATGAATGGTAATTTAAGTCTTTGTTTGTAAGATGAATAAATTTTTCAATAAATAAAATGGTGTAAAAATTGTACCTGAACATAATGTGGAGATAGAAAATACAAGGTAGGCATTAAATTTGTTAAGTGTAAATTTATGGGTATGATAACAAATTCGTATGCATTATCTAAATAAATTGGTCAATTAATTTGTTAGGAATCAAAACCTTTTTAATTGGTAAATAATTTGATGTGTATTGATATAAACGTTACTTTAACGATTATTTATAAAGTAACGGAAGTGTAAATTGAATAAATGAAGTTATGCAGTAATGAACGAATAAATAAAAATATTGCAATAAAATAGGAAACTAACATAACAATTATAAATGATAATGAACATTGGTAAGGAATAAATAAGAACAATTGAAATAAATTATATAATGGATGAAATTTAGTTAATTTGAATTGAGATGTTAATTAAGATTTGTTTATTTAATTTGATTTAAAATTTGGGAAATTTGGTCATTACAATTGATTGAGATTTAATGTTAAATATTACGTAAATTTAAGGTTAGGGAAAACCTTGAGAATATGGAGGTAATAACTTTGAACCCAATGTTAATCTCATCCATTCGACCATGATAAATTGAATAAAAAGAATGAATGGTGATTTCAGTGTAATTATTGAAAGTATAATTTTTAATTTGATGTATATAATAAAAATTGAATTTTCGCTAAAACATATGATTGAATCAACATTTATTTGACATCTAACTTTGTGTAAAATCATTGTAAGTGTTTGAGTAATATAAAGATGATAAATTGTAAAATTTAAAATTTAAAATTTGATTTAATCAATTTACTTAATTAATATAAAATAGCCATTTTGGTCACGGACTCGGATTTCGATGAAACCAGTTTCATCGGATCCGTATCGGTGAATTTTTGTAGGGTTTCAAGTTTCGTAGCGATCGGACTTGTCGTTTGATCGTACGAACGCGAAACGCCTTGAAATCGATTTAATTCAAATCAATTTGGAAATATTGTTTTTAGCATAACTTCTTCATACGATCAAATTTGGATGTGAAACTTTTTCCATCGCGTTCAGAATATTTTAAAACACCTATTTGGATATATAGGTTTAACAAATTTTATTCCGGGGTCAGAACGGGCTTTTTGGGCCAACTACCGTTTATAACGTTCGTAATTCGTGCCCACCTAGCCTTCTTCTATTTGTCTATAAATATGCTGTGATAAACCCTAGCCTCCTTTGGATTGACATTTGGCTGTACGTTCATTTTCTTCATCTCTTTCTCTTCCTCAATGGTTGCAAAAACCTAGATCTACTTCAATTCAAAATTCAAAAGGTGAGTGTTTTAACCCACTCACAACTTCTAAAAGCTTTTATGTTTGTTAAATTGATGTTTGATATGAGTAGAAATTTATTTATGACTGTTTGACATGTTTTATTCATCATATCGGTTAATTCGCATTTATTTAAATTAACTGTTAATTTAGTTTATTTATTGCATATTAATTGACAGTTAAAATTTATTTAGTTGCATATAAACTGCTAGAAAACAGTTATAAAATCTATTACTGAATATAAACTGTTAGTTAATAGTTGTTAAATTTATTTTGAATATAACTGCCAGTTATTACCTGTTATATATTATCAGATATATTGATATGGATTTATTATTGGATGATGATTGTGATTTGGATGATGGATGATGATAATGAATGGATGTTTTATTTATATCATTTAAATTGCAAGTATCATGCATATTTTTCATTTCATCCGGGATTGTGGTTTGAAATGATATATAACCGTAAATATTTAAATTGTGGATTGAAATGATAAATATCCGTACCACTTGACCCTAGGGTAGAGAATTATATACGGACACCGGATTGGTTAAATTAAATGATTTCTTTTTAAAGCTTAAATTTTTGAATCTGAATTTAAATGATAATTTGAGAAACATATGATTTCTACGGATTGAATTATTATCGGAATTTGAGTTTATGATAAAATTTGTATTGGTTTTAAGGTATTGTTAAAAAGAAAATTATATGAACTTTCAAAGTTGAAATTTTGAATAAAAGTGAAAGTTGTCAAAATTGAGAAATTTGAGTTGATGAAATATAACTTTGAAGTGTATTTAAAAATGGAAATAATGTAATTTAATATTTCAAACATGAATTGAAATCGATGTAAACACAATGTTTTATTTATGGAATGAGAATGGAGTTTTGAAAGTGGATTTTGTTGGAAAAAATTTGAAATGGTTTTTGTGTGGAGATGAAATGAATAGTAAATTGATAGTATTTTAAAATTCATATTTTAATATAAACTATTTTAAAATATATTACCATAAAGACTGTAATTATTAAGATTTTAATCTATTAAACTATTTTACCTATCTCAACTATATATCAAATCATTTTAACCTAGATTTTAAAACCATTTAATTTATATTAAACTAGTTAACCCTTTTTAAGTTATTTTAAAACTAATTAATCTATCTTAAAGCTAATAAATCTATTTTTAATTATGTTAATCCACTATAAATTTACTTAAACGTCTTAGATCAATTAAACAATATTTTAATCTATAGTTAAACTATTCTAGAGTAATTTAACTATTTATAACTACTATACTTATTTAAACTATTTTTAAATTTCGAGTCTAAGTAAAGAGGAAATGTTGATTAAATGATGGGTTTTAAAAGAGAATAAACTGAATTGATGATTTGAAGTAAAAATGTAACCTGTTTGGAAATATGAAATTGGGAAGAAATTATGGTTTTGAAAACTGGAAATGATTTCAAAGTGAATAGGGTTTGAAAGCGAATATGATTTGAAAATGACTATGATTTGAAAGTGATATGTTTTGAAATCGAATATGATATTTTAATATAAATTGTAAATCGACCTTTGAAATATAAAAGAACCATCCGGTGTGAAAAATATAACGATTGGTTGTTAAGGAGACCGGGATCGGATATTGTCTTATAGCCGGCCAATACCGAAAACCACTTTAACAACTGTGTACGCGGTGGAGATTCCAGAATGAAGTAGGATGGTGGCGACGTTCTCGAGGTATATTACATGGACCCAACTCCCGTGAGTTGGCATAAATGACTAAAACAGGAGCTATACCGGGCTACACAAAGGGTCGCACCTTTTCATCGAGCATGCTCCATCGGAAACCATTCTATTACTTTTGTGATTCGATATGTGGCGCCACTTTGATTCGGGGTATTGTTCGAGGTGGGCGGAAGCTGCTGGCTCGCCGTCACCACCGGTCCGGGAGTGCAAACGGTGTATCCACCCTGGCATTGCCTCGCGTGCCGTGTCATCTCCTTATATCGAGCCCACTACGATTTTGGTTTAAAGATCCGACCGCGTTAAGGTTCATCATCCCCTTAACGCTATTTCCTATATGATTATACTTTACTGATTAGACACTACTGTATATAGCGCAGTATACTACATAGTAAATAGTTTAACGGATCCTTAAGAGATGTGAATCCTGAGCATCTTTTGAGTTACTGCACTCATATTTATTTCTGTTGATTTAACTTACATAAGATCCTTTAGTTCTGACTCGAGTGTTTTGTCTTTTCAATTCGCTCGGGTCAGTCCGAGCGTTTCAGGATTGAAGATTTTATTTCTGGAGGAAGAAGACGAAGATTTTATTATCATTACTATAGATTATATGGTTCCACTACACTCATATTGTTCCGCTGCATTGTTATATGGTATGTGTACTCTGATATGTATTGTATAGATAAAAATCAAAGGTTTTGTAAAACAGCTTCATGAACTGTATATTTTGATTTTTATATTTTATCCTTCCGCTGTGAGATTCTATTTAGTTTTCTTTCTTCTCTGTTTTTCTTATTTATCCCATAACAATCCGCCCTTATGTATGGTTTGAATCGACATGTGTGTCTGTTTAAATCGTGCGAAAAGGCGGGATGTTACATCTTCGTTGATCTGGGTTGTTGTATGTTGTGCTGGTTGACACTCATTTCTGGTCTTCATTTGCTTCGAGGTCAATTGTACTGATTTTCTGGCCTCTTTGTTGTTTCCTCCTCACTTTCATATGTTTGTTGCTTTGATTTGTGCACTTGATTGCACTGTCCACTTTGTTGCATATGTTTGGTGCACATGAGTTAAGTTTGTTGAACTAAGTCTAGGCTGCATTGTCATGTGGTCTTGTAGTCTAGGCCTGCTGCATTGAACTTAGGGTCTGGTCTGAGTTGAATCCACCATTTGGTTGGGTTTGACCTTATGCTCACCTATCCCTGTAATTTTATCGTGCAAGTGTATATCGTTGTGCACAGCCTTACGACATGTACAGTGATACACTGTGCATGTTACAAATTGTTCGTGTAAGGTAAATTCAAAATAAATGATGACGAACAATCCAAATAACTAAGGCAAACAATATTTTCAAAACACACACTTTATTATACACTACAAAATATTTTCTTTTTCAATTTTACTATGTCAGTGTTTATTTTGTAGATAGCTTGGATGCTAGATTCAAACTGGACCAGAGTTGAAGATTAAATAAAGTGAGAGTGAATATGTAGTGAGGTGAAAATGTAAATTGAAAATTGTATTGTAATTTAAATTGTATTGTAATTGAAATTGTAAAAATGTAGTGAGAGCTCAAATTTTTACTATTTGAATTTGTAATAAAATATTTGTTTGAATAAAATATTTTTTAAATATGAATTTTGAGTTATTTATTTTATTCAACAAATATTTATTTAATTGTGTGAAAAATAAAATAGTACAAAAATAAATACATTTAAACGAATATATATAAATGTTTATTGTCATCAAACAAAAATAATATACTAGCATATTCTATAGAATAAACAGGGTTTAGGATTGTAATTTGGATCAAAAGAAATGGAAATGAATGTATAGTATTTTTAATAAGGTTTTAGAAAATGAAAGCAGTAATCAATTTTGGAAATCAAAGATTACATAGATTAGGAAAAGAGATCTGCAAGTATAGAGGGGTTTGGTTTATATGGAGAGTGATTAAATTTGATTAAGGATTGTTTCTCTATGATTTGATTCCATTAACGAAGGAATATGACCATCGAAACAAGAAAAGAAGCAATCAGAGATTTGAAAAGAAATGTTGTAGTTTAAGACGCGCGTTTAACTATTTAACTAGTCAACTGGTTGTCTTGTGAAATGCACTATAAACCTGCACTAAAACGACAAGCTTCCTTCCACTTTATCGTTCATCTTTGAGCCTCCAAAAAATTTAAAAAAGTTCACAGAAATAATCGAAGATATAAAAGAGGCTGTGTCCAAGTTTGGTGTGATTTGGAGGTCTTTCGGTGGTTTTAATGAAATTTTACTATACGATTCTTTAAACTGAAAAAAACATCACATACTTTTTTTCTTTGAAGCTTGTCTTCAAGTGTTTCTGCATATCTCTAATGATTTTTTTTACTCCATCTGGTCATTTATAGTCTATCTCCATACTCGATTAACTTCGTAATATGTTATCTTGAAATATATAGATCTTTACTTCATCTTTCAATATTATAATGTCATAGTCGCATACCTTTTTCCAATGTACCTGAAATAATTTGATGAAATGATTACCATCATTGTCATATGATTGTTATCATCAAAACATAAGATATGTGATCCTCACAATTCCTATTTTCGTATGACTTTGGTATTTCTTATACTTCCGGAATGGTAAATGCCGTAACAGATGCATTAAGTAGGGGCACACTATGTTCTCTTCTATGTTTCTTGAGTGGAAGTTTTTGGAGTATATTGCAGACTACGATTCCAACCTTCTTATGATGTGTTTCCAATTTGTTGGCAGCATTAATAGTTAGAACAACACTTATTAAACATATTTAATTTAGCCAAAGGATTGATGCAAGCTTAGTAGAGATCACGGACCAGATCGAGAAGGGATAAAATTCAAGTCACATGGATTGGTATCCTATTGATGTGAAGGGTTGGTTTCATAGAAATGGGAGGTTATGTGTAACGACCCATAAATTTTAATGATTTTTATAAAGTAATTAACTAAATTTTTCACGAAAATAAAATAATTAAATTTAGCAACGAAAATTTAATATTTAGAATGCGTCTATTTAAACATAACAAATGTCAGATTTTCATCAGAAAATATGGAAGTTAGTTCTGTTGTGTAATTTTCAATTCGATTTAAAATCAGTTAATTTGATGAAAATAAAATATTTTTAAACATAAATATTTTTATACAAATAAAATCTTTATTATTTTTTGAGTGAGACATCATATTTTGTTTTGCCCAATTTGGACGGCTTTAGCTCCGTTTATATTATTTTCGAAGGATTAGCAGCATTTTGGCAACGAATATCGACTTTTGATAGGATGATCGTATTGCTGATATCTATGTACCGTCTTGTTCATCCTACCGCGATAATCTCCATGGTATATTCGTTTGTGCATTTCGAAGTCCGGTACGCGGCGAAATTTGTAAAATGATAACCGTATCGTACCCATTTTGAGACCTTTGGGTTTCCAATTGCTATTCAATTGTCATCGGTTGAAAATCAACAGTCATTTTCTTTTGATATTTCATAAATTCGCATGCCTGGCTTTTGCTATTCACTGGTTGATTTATATATTCTAGTTAATTGCTTTGTCTCCCTCTCTTCGTTCTATGTTTGCAGATAAAATATATCATATATATAAATCATATGTATAGCAGTGCAATATTGGTCCATCTTATTTTATGTTGCTTGCTCGTCCAACATTGCCTCTTCAATGCCGAAACAACCTCCACTTCACACACACTACCATCACCCATGTTAGACCGCCCATAGCCCCTCGCGAGCTTCTTCTTCACTTCTCACCTAGAACCGACCTGCACTTTCGTTTTGAGGATAATATGAAGATAGAGTACTATATATATTTGCTGTGAAATGGAATTCGCCGCCCATCTTCATTTTGCTGTCACCGAAGCACGCCGCCATCCTCGCCTTTCCTCCACTGTGACCTTCCATCCCCACTGCGCCAAACCGAATGAAGCCTCCATCCACCTCGACAGCCAAGCAACACCTCAGATCTTCCCCTCCGGCAGTTCACCCTCATCATCAGCCATAGAAAACCATACAGTCGCCGAGCAGCCACCTCCAAAGCTTCACGACCATTGCATGTTCAACCCGCAACAGCCCTTTGGTCATGACCTTTCCCGTGTTCTTGCTCGTGATCGAGCACAGCCCCTCTTATAAAAAAAGGATGAGTGCTTTTCATTAAACTGTTACTTACCTTACGTTCTCCTTCATTTGCCTCCCTGCTTTATTCTATTGTTGTGACGCACACCCTCCACCACCAAAGTGGTAGCCACCTCCTTATTTAACTGAAAAAATGTATGTATGTATGTATGTATGTATGTATATCTTATTATTAAAAGGTATTTTTATATATTGTAAACTGGTATTCCTTGTTCTGTTCTAAAGTATTTTATATATATATATATATATATATATATATATATATATTAGATTACAAAATTTCTTTTCTGTTTTTTATATTCTTATATTTAAAATGAAAAAAGAGTACATACAATATGTTTGGAATCTTATGTTATATGTTTAAAAGGTTATTTACAATTTATATTTTAAAAACCGATTTTGTTATAACATAATGTGTATATATTATGATCAAATATATTATGATTGAATATTTGAGAAGTTTGAATGGAAAATATATGTATTTTAATAAATATTGATTTTCAATATAATATGAAGATTTATTTTAATATGCATTTTAATAAGTATAAATTATGAAGATTTCATTTTAATGTGTGTTTTTAATTTAATATTGATTTTAGGAAAAGAAAAAATATAATAAAAATATAATATATATATATAAAGAATTTTATTTTATATGCGATTGAATAAATATATATATAAAGATTATTCATTTTAAATACGTGTTTTAAAATGGATATTGATTTTTTGAATATATATATATATATATATATATATATATATGTTCAAGCTGGCTTGGATTTGTGTCCATCAATTCAAATTTCTAGCTTCATCGCTGTTCGGATACGCATTTGAGCCTAGTGTCCGTATCCGAGTGCATATCTGTATCACTATCTTTGCCATTCTTATCTCCATAGCCTCGAAAGGTAAGCAACCAATCACGGTTAACCTTATTATATTCAGTAAATTTAGTTCACATGAAATGACGATTGAAGTATGCTGTTAAATTTGAATTGTTAGTCATTTAATTGTTAAATATGATATGCCATTTCTACAATTGTTTACCTATGACACCATAACCTGTTCTATATATTATGATTAAATTTGTTACTGATTATATATGCCTATTGTTGATATGTTATATTATTATTATATTTGTTCTCACTCTGTAAGTTTCTCCTTAGTTTAGAATTCCCTATGGATTGAAATGATACATCCCTGAATGATCTTATAGATTAGAGAAATCTTTATGGGTTGAAATGATAAATCCAAGCGATTATCGTTGATTTTGAAATTTCGGATTGCGGGTTGAAATGATATATACCCATAATATTTAAATTACGGATTGAAATGATAAATATCCGTATCACTTGACCATGAGATCGAAAATTATATATGGACACCGTTGGTCTATATTATAAAAATAATTTCTAATGTTTTGAAAGGAAATATATGGATTTTTATTAAAAACTGATTTAGATATAATATATAGATTTTTATTTTTATATATGTAAAAATTTAGATTTTTAAAATTATATGTTTTGGAAATTTTAAAATTATAAGTTAAGATTTGAAATGTAAATCATAAAATTTTACTTATAACTTTATTTTTTTAAATATATGAAATAACATTTAAAATAGATTTAATTTAATAATAAAACTTAATTTAATAAAAAATTAATTTACCTATTACTTATACATATAATATGCTTTTAACTATTTATTTAAAAATTTATTTTAATTATTCAAAATAGATTTTGCAATAACTCTAATTAATGAAGATTAGAAAGATAAATTAAATAAGAATTGATTTGTAATGTAATTTGTTAAGAATTGAATTTGAATAAGAATTTATTTATACTTAAATTTGTAAAGAATTGAATATAATAAGTATTGATTTGAAACTTATTGATTTTAATATTTTTAACGATATGGTTTTATAACTTGATAACAAGACTTTGATTTAAGGAGATTAAATGAATATTTTCAAATTTAAATAAAATCGAAATTTAATATTTAATATTGATTTAAATTTGTAATTTGAGACTTTATTTAAATGTTATTAAAAACGATTAAGTGAATATTTTAATATATAAATAGGATTAAAGTTGAATTTTGGAAATAAATCAAATTTATCCAATTGAATTATTGTAAATTCCTTTGAATATTTAAACCGTGAAACCTATTGAATTGGAAATGGTTGATTGTTGTTTAAACCTGGATTTGAATTGATATAGATTTAAAAAAGGTTTTATTAAAATTCGAATTTAATTTGAAATTTTTAGCTGAGACTGATTTAAATTGAATTTTAGGACTAAAGTGGATTTGAATTGATTTGTGAAATTGAAATAAATAAATCTAATTATAAACTATTTTTAATATATAAACTATTTTTAATGTATAAACTATTTTAATAAATAAACTATTTTAAATCTATAACCAATTTTAAATATGTAACTATTTTTAGTTTGTAACCATTTCAATATATATATACACACTTTTAATTTTTAGATTGTTTAAGTTGGAACTATTATGATTTAGATTTAACGGATTTAAATGCAAATATTTTTATATGACGAGTTAAACTATTTTGTGGTTATGGTTTCGGAAGTGAATATGATTTCGAAAGAGATATGGTTTTGAAATAAATACGATATTTTGACGTGAAGTATAAACTGTTTGAAATATAAAATGACCATGGTGTGAAATAAGCGTTTGGTTGTTAAAGAGACCGGGATCGGATATCGTCATACTCTCTGCCAATAATGAAAACCACTATAACAACTACATACATGGTGGAGATTCCAGAATGTTGTAGGATGGTTTGGTGACAATTCTGTATGAGGTATTAACGCAGCCCTGACTCCCACGAGTCAGCTTGATGTGGCTAAAACAGGAGCCACGCCGACCAAGTGAGGTCGCTCCCTCTACCGGGCACATTTCTTTGACACCATTCTATTACTTTGTGATTTGATTGGGTGCATCTTTGATTTGGGAGTGTGTCTCTAGGTGGATGGTAGTAGTTGCTATGCGTTACCACTAGTACGGATCAGTAAAACGGTAGTATCCTACCCTGGACATTGCCTCGCATGCCTTGTCATATGCCTTATCCCGCCTTCTACGAGTTTTGTTTGTACCATTCCTATGGAGTTCCCTATGAGTAAACCACCTATTTGGTGGAGCTTATAGTACAGTATAGACTACAAGAATATATAAAATGTATTAAGGGGGATATGGGTAACGCCTTAACGCTATTTTAATAGTTAACTTTACTATAGACATTACATATGTAGCGTATTGTACTATGTATGTAGATAGTTTAATGGATCCTTAGAGGATGGGAATCCTAAACATTTTTCAAGTTACTTGTATTTCAATTGACATTTCACTTGAGTTGAATTTACTAGTATAAGAATGTTAATCACGACTCGAGTGTTTTGTGTTTTGCTTTATGCTAGGGTCAGATTGAGTGTCACAACATTTGATACTCACCTTTGGAGCTTGGAGTGTTGCTTGGAGATGAATCTATTATCTATTCAACTTTCCAGTTATTTCCACTTGTCTATGTTCAGATTTGTCATTTGTATTTGAGAATTCTATGTATCAAAATATCTGTTGTATTTTACTTTAAACTCTGTTGTTTATATAGTAGCTTTATGAACTACTATTTATCTATTCCGCTTCTTATTGTTATATACTCTGTGTCTGTGATTATATGATTGATTTATTTACTCTATATGCTGAGTTTTGCCAAATATAAATTAGCAATCTGTTGTTTTGAGCAATTCAAGTCTGACATGAGTGGATGATTGTCGATTTGAATGGTTTGAAATACCAAGTTGTTACAAGTGGTATCGGAGCTCTGGTTTACACAAAAACTTAGCATATAGAGTAAAAACTCATTAGAGATAGGGTAGCAATACCCTTGAATGAGTAAAATTAATTATAGAATCATCTTCATTCGAGCTTGAAATTCTTCATTAGGATCATCTTGGATTAGGATTTCTTTTGAATTTGGAACATTTCCTTTGCTCTGAAATCCTTTCTTATCTATTTCTGTTTGTGTTCTTTTGATACTGGAGCATCCCATAGCTCTACTTCTTTTGATCTCTGTAATAAATTTGAGCACATCTGGCAACCTCAATTTGGCAACTTCATTTTTAAAGTGTGACTAAAGTTCCTCCAACCTTAGTATAATTTGTAAAGGGGGAAACTCCTTTACAACCGGCGTCGACTCATCGAAGATTCTACGTCCTCGGTTTTGATGTCGCTATCTCTTTTAAAACCCAAACCGTTTCTCTAGTGGATGACTAGGGTAATTCCCTGGTGATCAAATGTCGATTGCCTCAGGATTTTGCATGCAGCTTTTTATCTTTCCGCTTGATGCTCAGCCCAGTGATCTGACTCAACCCAGATAGTCAGGGATTATCCCGATGTTTGGCGAAATAACTTCTCTCTCTCCCAGGAGGGAAATTAAGTTCCATTATCGATCTTATTCCTGGAGCTCGACCTGTTGTCCTTCCCCAAGCGAATAGTTTCTATGAATGGTTAGTCATTCCCTTTGGATTAACCAATGCTCCTACCCTCTTCGTCAATCCCATGAATCGCATTTTCCGTGATGTTCTCAAAAAGTTTTCCTGGTTTTCATTGATGATATTCTTGTCTTTTTTAAGTCTCGGTTGACCCGGTTAAGGTCGCCGTGATTTATATGAATCTATCGTCTTCTCTCTTTTGCAATTTAATTATCTTATCTTATCGTCCTTTCGAGCTTATCTTCGTTGTTAGAAATTGTCTTTGATTCCAAATCCATCCTTAAATTATCCTATCAGGGAGTATATTTGTAATTGATATAGAATGTTTATATTGTGTTGTTTGAGTTATTAAGTTTGATATAGAGTTTTGATCGATTCATCTGGCTAACGCCGTCGATAGGAATTCCAAAACACTTGAACAGAGTAAACTGGCACAATATTGTTTTCGAAATTGGTAAATGAAATAATTTTGTATGATTATATTTTGTATAAGTATAATTTTTTGAAATTGGATAGGTAAATGAGTAGTTGTTAGAAATGATAATACTGGATTATCATTTGTTGATCTGCAAATGAAGTAAATTTAAAATTAAGAATTTGAGAATTTAGTTTCCAGTACTTTTATTTTTGTTTTAAAAGATTTGTAAATATATGATTTGAAAGTATTTTCGAATGGAAATTGATTTTAATTTTTTTTTAAAAAGAAGTAAATCAGTACTTTCCTCTTTTATCGTTGGAAAATAATTTCGGTGACGACTACAGCATCATCGACATTCATTTCTGAGTCTCAAAGTGGAGAGACCACTCAGTAGCTTTACTACGCTTTTGTTTTGGAAAATGGATTTGATTTGAATTTCATGAGTATGATTTGATGTATAAATTATATATGTATATATTTATTTCAAAATGGTTTGAAGTGAAACCGGAAATTTAACTCTTAAATTCTACGTTAAGTAATGGTTTTCAATTATTTAAATAAAGCGAAATTTTGGATAACTGGAGTGTCTAAAATGAGAACTAAGATTTAAACAACTTGAAACAATTAAACTGGGATAAAATTAATTTGTATAATACTCAATTGCATTCTAAAACATATATAACTTGCCTAAAATAATCAAAAAGTTAAAATGTAATGTTAATATGAAATTGAATAATATACAATATAAATGTAGGTGATAAGATGTCCAAAGGAAATATTGTTAAGGAAGTTTATAAATAAAAATTTGGTGGTTATAATAAATGTTTATGCACTTAGTCTATGTTATAAGAAGTGTTAAGTGAATAAATTGAATAATTAAAAGAGTGTTATTTAAATGGATAAAATGAATGTAAACCAATTAAATAAGGATTAATTGAAAATTGGATTGAAACTAAATAAGTTGAAAATAAATTGGTTAAAACTTATGAATTGAATAAATCCATTGGATGATTGATGAGATAAACAACAGTAAATAAATGTTAATCAATTAAGTAGTAATTAGGGTGAATTCAAATAAATTGGATTTAATGGAAATTAAATTCAAAGTGAGTTAATCAAATGATAACAATAAATGGATGTAAATTAGTTAAAAATGAAATATATATGGTTTTAAATTAATTATGTAACCGGTACTATATTTTTCAGATCTATCATTCTTTTTCATTGCTTCGATTTTCCTATCTCGTTCCTTTTCGCGGATGAAAAGTTTTAAGTGGGGGATAGTGTAATGAACCGTAAATTTTAACAATTTTTATAGCGTAATTAACTAAATTTTTCATGAAATTAAAACAATTAAATTTAGAAATGAAAATTTGATATTTGGAATGCGTCTATTTAAACATAGCAAATGTCAAATTTTCATCATAAAATATGGAAGTCAGTTCTGTTGTGTAATTTTCAATTTCAATTTTAAAGCAGTTAATTTGATGAAAATAAAATATTTTTCAAACTTGAATATTTTTATATAAATAAAATCTTTATTATTTTTTGAGTGAGACGTCACATTTCATTCACCCAATTTGGACTACTCTAGCTCGGTTATATTATTTTCGATGGATTAGCACCATTTTGGCAGTGAATATCAACTTTTGATTGAATGATAGTATCGTCGATATTTGCATACCATCTTGTTCATCTTATGGTGGTAGTATATTTATTTGTGTATTTCGGAGTCCGATACGTGGAGAAATATGTAAAACGGTTAACAGTATTGGTACCTGTTTTGAGGCCTTTGGGTTTCCAATGTCTATTCAATTGTCCATCGGTTGAAAATCAACAGTCATTTGCTTATGATATTTCATAAATTATCATGCCTGGCCTTTGCTATTCACTGGTTGATTTAAATATTCTAGTTAGTTTCTTTGTCTCCCTCTCTTCACTCAATGTTTGCAAATAAAATATATAATATATATATAAATCATATATATGGCAGTGCAATATTGGTCCATCTTCTTTTATGTTGCTTGGTTGTCCAACATTGCCTCTCCAACGTCGAAATAACCTATGCTCCACACACACGCCCATCACCCATGTCAGACCTCCCACAACCCCACGCAAGCATCTCCTTCCACTTCTCACCTGGAACTGGCCTGATTTTTCGTTTTGAGGATAGTATGAAGATAGAGCACTCATATATTTTCTGTGAAATAGAATTCGCCACCCATCTTCATTTTGCTATCACCGAAGTATGCCACCATCATCGCCTTGCCACCGCCGTGACCTTCCATCCCCACCTCCCCAACCCGACTGAAGCCTCCACCCGCCTCGACAACCAAGCAACACCCCAGATCTTTCCCTCTAGTAGTTCACCCTCTTCGTCACCCTATAGCAAACCCCATAGTCGTCGAGCAGCCACTTCCAAAGCTTCACGACCATCGCCTATTCAACCTACAATAACTCTTTGCTCGTGACCATCGCTATGCCCTTGCTCGTGACATAGCATAGCCTCTCTTATAAACAAAGTATGATTGCTTTTCATTAAACTGTAACTTACCTCACGTTCTCCTTCATTTGCCTCCTTTCTTTCTTCTATTGTCGTGACGCACACCCTCCACCACCAAACTGGCAGCCTCCTCCTTACTTAAATGAAAAAAAGGTATATATATATGTATATATATATATATATATCTTATTATGAAAAGGTATTTATATAAATTGTAAACTAGTATTCCTTGTTCTGTTAAAGTATTATATATATATATATATACACATATATATATATTAGATTATAAAGTTTCTTTTCTGTTGTTTATATTCATATATTTAAAATAAGGAAAGAGTACATACAATATGTTTGGAATCTTATATCATATGTTTAAAAGGTTATGTTTAAATGATTATTTACAATTTATATTCTCAAAATGGATTTTTTTATAACATAATGCATATATTATTATGATCAAATATATTATGATTAAATATTTGAGAAGTTTAAAAGGAAAATATATATATTTTACTAAATATTGATTTTCAATATAATATGAAGATATTTTATTTTAATATGCGTTTTAATGAGTATAAATTATGAAGATTTTATTTAATGTGTGTTTTTAATTTAATACTGATTTTAGGAAAAGAAAAAATATAATAATAATATAATATATATGTAAAAAAAATTATTTTATATGCTATTGAATAATATATATATATATATATATATATATATATAAATATATATAAAGATTTCTCATTTAAATACGTGTTTTAAAATGAATATTGATTTTTTGAATAGAAATTATTATTAATATATATATATACATACATACATATGTATATCTATTCAAGCTAGCTTTGATTTGTGTCCATCAATTCAAATTTCTAGCTTCATCGCTGTTCGAATCCGCAATTGAGTGAAGTGTCTGTATCCGGGTGCGTGCCTATGTCACTGTCATCGCCATCCTTTTCTCCATAGCCTTGAAAGGTGAGCAATCACTCATGATTGACCTTCTTATATTTAGTAAATTTAGTTCACATGAAATGGCGATTGAAGTATGCTGTTAAATTTGAATTGTTAGTCATTTAATTAATAAATATGATATGCCATTATCTGCAATTGTTTACCTATGACATATGACACCTAAGCTGTTGTATAAATTATATTTAAATTTGTTACTGATGATATATGCATGTTGTTGATATATTATATTATGATCATATTTGTTCTCACTCCGCAAGTTCCCCATTAGTTTAGAATTTCCTATGAGTTGAAATGATACATACCCAAACGATTTTATAGATTTGAGGAAAATCGTTATGGGTTGAAATGATAAACCCAAGCGATTTTCATTGATTTTGAAATTTAGAATTGTGGGTTGAAATGATATATACCCATAATATATGAATTGCGGACTGAAATGATAAATATCTATATCACTTGACCATAGGATCGAAAAATATGTACGGACATCGTTGGTCTATATTTTAAAAATGATTTCCAAAGTTTTAAATGGAAATATAAGGGTTTTTATTAAATATTGATTTTAAATATAATATAAAGACTTTTATTTGTATATATGTAAAAATTTAGATTTTTAAAATTGTATGTTTTGGAAATTTAAAAATTGTAAGTTAAGTTTTGAAATGTAAATCATAAAATTTTACTTATAACTTTATTTTTTTAAATATAAAAAATAAGATTTAAAATAGATTTAATTTAATAATAAAACTTAAGTTAATAAAAATTTAATTTAACTAAAATTTATATATATAATATGCTTTTAGCAATTTATTGAAAAATTTAAATTAATAATTCAAAATAGATTTTGTAATAACTCTAATTAGTGGAGGTTGGAAAGATAAATTAAATAAGAATTGATTTGTAATTTAATTTGTTGAGGATTGAATTTAAATAAGAATTTATTTATAATTAAATTTGTAAAGAATTGGATATAATAAGTATTGGTGTGAAACTTATTGATTTTAAGATTTTTAACGATATGATTTTATTGCTTGATAACTATACTTTGATGGAAGCGATTAAATGAATATTTTCAAATTTAAATAAAATTGAAATTTAATATTTAATATTGATTTAAATTTGTAATTTGAGATTTTATTTAAATTTTATTAAAAATGATTAAGTGAATAGTTTGAAATATAAATAGGATTAAAGTTGAATTTTGGAAATAATTTTTTTTTATCCAATTGAATTTTTGTATATTCCTTTGGATATTTAAACTATGAAACCTATTGAATTGGAAATGGTTGATTGTTGTTCAAACCAAGATTTGAATTGATATAGATTTAAAAATGGTTTTGTTTAGAATTCTAATTTGCTTTGAAATTGTTAACTAAGACAGATTTAAATTGAATTTTGGGACTAAAGTGGATTTGAATTGAATTGTGAAATTAGAAGAAATAAATCTAATTATAAACTATTTTTAATATATAAACTATTTTAATAAATAAACTATTTTAAATCTATAACCTATTTTAAATATATAACTATTTTTAATTTATAACTAGTTGAATACACACACACACACACTACTTTCAATTTTTAAGCTGTTTAAGTTGTAACTGTTATGATTTAGATTTAACGGATTTAAATGAAAATATATTGATATGATGGCTTAAACTATTTTGTGGTTATGGTCTTGGAAGTGAATATGATTTCAAAAGAGATATGGTTTTGAAATATTTATGATATTTTGATATGAAGTGTA
Organism: Allium cepa; assembly: GCA_030765085.1. Taxonomy (NCBI): domain Eukaryota; kingdom Viridiplantae; phylum Streptophyta; class Magnoliopsida; order Asparagales; family Amaryllidaceae; genus Allium; species Allium cepa. The sequence goes on along the minus strand of CM060930.1, from coordinate 87,069,604 downwards.
AACTGTTTGAAATATAAAATGACCACAGTTTGAAATAAACATTTGGTAGTTAAAGAGACCAGGATCAGATATTGTCATACTCTCTGCCAATACCGAAAACCACTTTAACAACTGTATGCATGGTGGAGATTACAAAACGAAATAGGATGGTTTGATGACGATTCTGTATGAGGTATTAACGCAGCCCTGACTCCTGCGAGTCAGCTTGATGTGGCTAAACAGAAGCCATGCCGGGCCAAGTGAGGTCGCTCCTCTTATCGAGCACATTTCTTCAATACCATTTTGTACTTTGTGATTTGATTGGGTGCACCTTTGATTTAGGAGTGTGCCTCGAGGTGGGCGGTAGTAGCTGCTATGCGTTACTGCTATTCCAGATCCGCAGAATGGTAGTATCCTAACATAGGCATTGCCTCGCAAGCCTTGTCACATGCCTTATCGCACATTCTACGAGTTTGGTTTGTACCATCCCTATGGAGTGATCTTTGAGTAAACCATCGGTTTGGTGGAGCTTACAGTACTATATACTATAGGAATATATAAAATGTATTAAAGGGGATATAGGTAATGCCTTAATGCTATTTTAATAGTTTACTTTACTATAGACATTATATATGTAGCATATTGTACTATGTATGTAGATAGTTTAACGGATCCTTAGAGGATGGGAGTCCCAAACATCCTTTAAGTTACGTGTATTTCAGTTGACATTTCACTCGAGTTTCATTTACTGGCATAAGAATGTTAATCCTGACTCGAGTGATTTATGTTTTGCTTTATGCTCGGGTCAGACTGAGTGTCCTAGCATTTGAGACTCGCCTTTGGAGCTTGGAGTGTTTCTTAGAGATCATTCTGTTATCTATTCAGCTTTCCAGTTATTTCCACTTGTCTATGTTCAGATTTGTCATTTTTTTGTATTTGAGAATTCTATGTATTAGAATATCTGTTGTATTTTACTTTAAACTCTATTGTTTATGTAGTAGCTTCATGAACTATAATTTATCTATTCCGCTGCTTATTGTTGTATACTCTGTGTCTGTGATTCTATGATTAATTTATTTACTGTATATTGTAAGTTTTGCCAAATATAAATTAACAATCTGTTGTTTTGAGCAATTCAAGTCTGACATGAGTGGATGATTGTCGATTTGAAAATAAAACGTATTTATAACATCGACCGTTGACATCATCGGTTTTATATATTTCTTTAGGAATTCAAGTTATGTTTAAATAATAAATAAATGGGCTTTTATTAACATTTAAACCTATTATAATTATTTAATAATGATGGTAAAATCATCTTTGAAAATTGTTTATCAAAATAGATAGTTCTTAGAAAAATATAAAATATGACTTAAGAACATTTTCCGAAATTTCGACTTTTCGACACTGGAAATTTGTCGGGAACGTTGTTCGCCTCATGCACTATATATATACATATAGAGTAAATAATTAACCATATAATAATCCACTTAATAGTATATTATCATATGTTAATTATGTTTAGAAAGTAATGTGACAAGTCATGGTTTTAAAAATAGTAATATATATATACATATGCACTTGTATGTACAAAGTACATACCCATTACCTCTTGTCTTGTCTTTTCCATCACCATAACTGTTAAAGCCTAAGCCCCAGGAGGGTAGGTAAGAGGGGACGTGATAAGAGAGGGAGGGTAGGTGATGTGACCTTACACATCATGAAATATCATGTTATTAAATCTAAGGGTAATTTAGTAAATTCTCTAATTCTTCGCCTATAGATACATGTCCATACTCACATAAATTCATTTACACTCTCATCTTCATCTTCTATCACTTCCTCCACTAAAATTTCATGGCTTTTTATGTTAGTTTAAAGTTTTTTAAATTCAAAAGATTTAACTTGTTTTAAAGATGCAAACTTGTTTTTGAACTCTTTCTTCTCCATTTTTCCTCCACTTTGTTCGACCATAACTTATTCTATTCCACACTTAACACAAAGGAATAGTGCTTAGAGTTATCATTTTCTCCACTTTAAATAATATAGTTAAATTTGTTTAAGAGATTTGGAAATGGGAAATCTTATAAGTGTTTTATGAATATACTTATGTAAAGGAGATAAGTATATGAATATTGATAAATGTTTGGGAAAGGAGATTTATAAATGAAAATGGTTTTAAGGCTTAGCGTTTGCTTTGGGTAATTAAATCTGTAGATTTCATTGTTATTATTCGATAGTTAAATAACCAACTATCAAATTTGGCCAAATTTGACTTAGGAAGTATGAATGTAAAATTCGAGTTTCCGATAAGGTCTTGAATACTTACTTCCAAAATAAGCGGGAATGAGTCAACTGAAATTATCATTTATTGTTACGGAGTGACTGGGATTGAATTTCTATATCTGAAAACCACTTCGAACCAACATTATTCGAGTGTAAGACATTTTGATGATGATTGAAGACAGTGGTCTTTGAAGTGCAAGCGCTATTGCTACTAATCCTATGGATGATTCCAAAATAGATGCAGTAGAGTTAGTGCCTTTGGTCTCGTTCAGACCCAGAACGAACTTGTATAGATGAATGATGGCATTGCATTGATGCTTGGAGGTCAGTGTTAGCATTCCAAGATGGATTGCTATTCAAAAAGGTAAAACATAGCATCAAGCCTCGTCAACCAGGAATGACTAAAACATGGGATACGCATCACAGCTATGTGAGTCGCACCCATTAAGGTATATCATCATCCTTCTACATATATACAAAATGATCAATGAATTCATGTATGTAGGTGCGCTCGGTTAAAGGTTGCAAAGCAACTTGGGTGATAATATATTTGGTTATATCCAATAAGTGGTAGACCGGTCATGTGTTGGTAGGGTTCGTTAAGTACGACCTCGGTACATTCTTCTAGAGGTGCACTGTGGCAGCCGGTACTCCAATAGCCCAGCCATTAGTTGGAATCCATTCTCTAGTATGTGCCTTATGTTTTCGATTGTAGAACCTAGTATTCTGGAATGTGAGATGCAAGCATTTCGGCTATTTTATCTATTTATTTTATACCTAGACACTATGCTAATATGGCTTGATTTTGATTTAAAATGTTTTGGTTATCGTAAGGTAAAAACACATCAGTTTTTATGTGTAATGTGATAACCTGAATTTTGGAGTATCTGTAAATTGATAATTAACAGGGTTAATTAATATATTATAGATTTAACAAATAAATCTGATGATAAATAGTTATACTTGGATTGTAATTCAAATTTGAATCTGAGTTTGAGTTTGAATTTGAAGCTTGAATTTAAGATTTAAGTAATTGCCTTAGTAAATAATTTGGATTTTTAAACAATATATATATATCATTTATTTAATGTATAATTGATTAATAATATTTTCTGTAAATATTGGGTATAATTATAATTGGAAATATAACTATATAAAACATAAGTTAACGAATGTTAAATTATATGATTTAAAAACTCTAAAATGATGAGTATTTATTATTAAAAAATAATAAATATATATAATTATTAGTTTGGATATTTTAACTTAAGTTTAAAATCTTTAAAATAAAATAAAATAAATAAGAGATAAAGTAATTTACAAATCTTAAAATGATAAGGTTTAAACATAATTTATAAATAAATTTGTCAAAAAGGTTTAGGCATAAAAATACAAGTTTGACAAATGTGTAATAAGTAAGGCCTAAATTAACAAGTGTTGAGTTAGATTAACAAGTGGCAATCAAAAAAAAGAAGAAGAAGAACCCTGTTTTCTTCAATCTCAGATCAATCTTTCCTTCTTCTCTTGCTAACTAAAACCTGTAGACCAAAATAAAAAAAATAAAAACCATAAGCAAATGAAACCGAAACCTGGAATTAATGTTTGCAAAACCAAATGTCTGCACTTTTCAAAAACCAAGTTGCAAATCATTTAAAAAAGAAAATCAAGTCTGCATTTCTTCAACCTGGAATTATAAAAAAAAAAACAAGCCTGCAACATGTTCAAGGGTCCGAGCAAGAAAATCTGAAGAAGATTGGAGTAGTCTAAGTTCCCGTTTTAAATAAAAGATAAGATTTCAAATTTCAAATGACCGATCCTTGTCTTCGAACACAGGTGAGTAAACTGAACACAAATTGTTTTGTTTATATGCATGTGATAAATGTTAAATTTAAAGTTGTGATGTATGGTTGAAAATTTTGCATGCATGTTATTTAAGTGAATATATGTTTATAAACAGAGATACTGTGAGTTCCTCCCTGATAACTTAGTTTAGAAATTTTAATTTCCCTTCGATCTTTTCTAAGACTAGGTGTTTAAACAAATTATAATTGTTGTTAAAACAAGCTAAAGTTTAAAATTTGTTTTATAATAATCAAGTTGTATATTCTTTGGAAAGTGAGAAATCTTAATTTTAACGAGGAATTAAAATTGCTATGTTATCTGTATTGTGGAAAGTTGGTTCATTTAGTATTCAAAAATCTAGATCATATAATCTAGTTGATAATGCATGTTGACATAAACTAAGAAATTGTTTATTTCTTAATATAGTTTTAGCTAAAAATTTATGTGTGCAGAAATCATATAGTATTGTCCAGTATGTCAATATTTACAATGAATATTCTATTTTGGTAAAATTTCAATAAAATGGAATCCAGGATTTAAGCATGCAGGGGAGTTTCTCTAGTAAAAATAAAATTTTTAGAGGTGGAATGGCAATTTCTAGTATCCTATATTGTAAGGATTTTAGAGATGAACGCATTCCGTTCGAGAAATTATTTCTGGTGATGGGGTGGACTGGAGATAATGCGTTTTGGTTGGGAAGAAGCTTGGCTTCATGTGTCAGAGCTTTACCGAAGCCAAATTTCGAAATTGGCTTCGATTTGGACCGAGTTGATATTTTTAGGGTTTAAGAACCTAAATTGGGTCGAGTTGTTCATCGTGCTCATGTGGAAGCGTGGGATGATCGGAGTTGATCGCAATCATGGGGATAGCTGCTGGAGGGTTTAATGAAGCATCGGTGATGATGGAAAGCGGTCTCAAAGTATGTGGCGTCGGCATTGAAGAAGATCTGGCCATGGTGGTTGCTGTAGTGGGATGTTTTTGCTCATTTTTGATTCTCGAGTTTGTGGATCATTCTGGGGACGTTTTCGAGTTCGCGTGAGATAGTGGAGTTGTAGGCTAACGTCGCGCCGATCGTCAGAGGCCGGAGGTGATGTGCAAGGTGCACGCATGTACGTTCTGTACACTGGGATTTGTGAAATGGGGGAAGATGAGATGAACCCAAAGAAGCTCTCGTGTTTTCATCGAGGACGACTCGAAGAAGCAGGGAAGATGGGAATTTTCGGGGCAGTCTCGAGTGTTTTCTGTGTTCGACTCGAGATTTTTGGTCGCCTGTTCTTCTGGTTAGTGCTGTGTGGTGATATGTTGCCTAGTAACTTGTATTTGAATTAGTAACCAAGCATTAAACCATAAACAAGTTTTATAAAAGAATCAGGATACAAGTTAAAATTTGTTGTTTTAAAATAGATGTAAATCAAACCTTTAAAAATAATAAATTGAATTTATTTCAAATTTAAATTGTTTAATGATGATTTCTTTGTAAGTAATTATCTTAAGTAAATGTGTATTTCAGTTTGAAAGAAATAGTTACTTAAATGAAATTACTTAGTGTAAGTAAATTAAAAGATAAATTGTTAGGGATTAATTACATTGAGTAATTAATTAAGGAGTGATTAATTTAATTAACGATTTAATTAATGATTTAATTAATTGATAATTAATTAATGATTAAATTTTGGGTTAAATGATCCCCTTATTCTAAAACTTAATTAATGATTTAATTAAGCAAAGGTAATCATGATGATAAAATGTTTCAAAATGATAATGGTAATAAGGCATTGAAAGGGGAAGAATTATCCAGTTATATTTAATGAGATGAATGGGATTTATTAATTTGTTGATTAATTAAACATAGTCATTTAGTATTTGATTAAGTAATACTTAATGAATTCTATAAGTAAAATTATTTCATGATGAAAATAATGGATTGTAATTACTTAGGGAAGTAATTAGTTGATAATTACTGAATGTAATTAAAGGTGTTAATGATGGAAGTAATTTGTATCAAATTAATTTGTATAATTAATCAAGGAATTAATTAGAGAATAAATTATGGATTAATTTATTTAATGAAGTAATTAAGGGTGATTAATAATTATAGTTAATAATTAATTAATGAGGTAATTAAAGGTTAATTACTGTATTTGGTTAAGAATGAATTAATTTGTGAAATTAATTTAAGGGATAAATAGAATGATATGGGAAGCCTTTGATTAATTGTTATCCCTAATATGTGATTTGTGGTAATATGTGATAGGATATGTTTAATTTAAACTGTGATGATGTGGTTTTCTATCGATGATGAATTACTGTGACATTCTGTATTTAAAAATTGAATTGTATTTTCACTTAGATAAATTAAGTTAAGATGACATTGGGTTCGAAGAGACCGGATTCGGGCATTAGTAATTACCCGAAACCACTTCGATTCTTATAATTTAATATGTGAAACTGATAGGCTGAAGTGAAATGACTTAAGTTAATTGGTCCATTTAAATCTAAATTTTTTGGCACTTAGATATTGATATGTGAAAGGGTTGATGTCTATAACAACTTGTGAAGTTGTAAATTAGTATAAGTTACCCGGGCTTATATGAAGTTGTATGCTTTTGTATTCCATGTTAGATGGGTTTACTCACGCTGGTTTCCAGCCTGACCCGGGTGTTACTTTGATGTAATGCTCGGGTCAGACCGAGTATTACAGATTTTCAGGTAAGGACGTTCTGGAGCTCAGAAGGTGAGCCGGATGGCAGGGACGTAGGGAGAGATTCCACTATGATATTGTATATATCTGATATATGTTAAATTGTATCGAATCCAATGTTGTATAAAATTGTTGTAACTCTGATATATCGATGTAAATTGATAGATACAGTTTTCTTTGGTATAACTATTATTATTGATATTATATTTTATCCGCTGCGATTTTGAGATTGTGTGTTTCTTTTCTGTTCTTCTTCTTCTATCTTTTCTCCATTTCTCCATTTCTCTAACTATCTGGAATTTTCGGGATCGAAAATTCCCGGTCGTTACATTCGGTATCAGATCCGAAGGTTAAGCGAGAACCTTGGCTCTGGTGGGATTAATCATTAAGCATAGGGTAAGTGGTACCCTAGAATGAGTTGAGTGTGTGTATATATATATAAGAGAGCGTACTTGTTATTTTCTTATATAAAGGTTTTTAAATGATTTTAAAAGTAAATGAATCTTATATAAGAAATAGATTGTCTATTATATTAATGAAATTGGTTGTAGTATTAATTAAATTAAAAGTAATAGTAAGAATTAAGAAGTAATATAATACAACCAAATTGAAATTAAATAAGCATAAGTTTGAAATGGATTCAAATTTATATTAAAATCTTAAAGTTAAGAAAGAATTTCAAAATAAGATGAATCAGAATTGGTTTCAAACCAGGAAATTGAATGGTTATTGTGTTTAATAATGGGATGATTGTTTTAAACAATAAAATGTTTTAAGGAAATAACCATTTGATGAGAATAACTTGTAAATTAGAAAGGATGGAAATTGAAGTGGATTTAAAATTGTGAAGTTTTGAATTCTAAATTTAAACATTTGAATTGATTTCAAAATGTTAAAGGAGATAATATTATTCAAACTGTTTTGAATATGATCTTATTTTAAAATAAGAGATGCATATTCAAATGAAAGGGTCCTATTTCAAACAAGGGTTGTTTGAAATTATTTGTTTAAATTAAAAACCAAAGGTGGTTTAAGATTTTAAATATAACTTGGTATGTAAAAGAAGTTAATATGTATACATGTGGATATACATAATATCAAAGGTGATTGTTAATAAACTCTAAATGTTGAGTTTTAAATGTGGAATAAGATGTGATACCCGAAGTGCTAAGTTTTAGAACTTAACAAGTAGGAAGATTATTTATAAGAAGTTCAAAATTTGAAAAGGAAGTTCAAATTGGGTAAGGTTGACTGGATTAAGTGAATTGAGTTTAACTTGGAAAAAAGTTAAATAAGTTCGAATGATCAACATGAATTAGGAGTTTGTGTGATCTTAAAATGGGTTTGAGATCAGGAAATTGGAAATTGATGGATGTTTTAAGATGAATTGGATGATATCATCCTATTGTTATTAATAATCTTTAAATTGTGAATTGGATTTGTTTGAATAAATGAGAAGTGAAGTGTGGTAATATATCCATTATAGAGATAATTTAAATGGAATTTTGAGAATTGACTCGAAATTAAATTGTTTAAAAGCTTTTAATAAAGGTTAACTTGATTTAAAGGGTTAAACCAACATTAGTGAATTTAACTCGAATTTATATAATTTGAGATGGTTTAAATTTGGAATTTGATTTGAATTAATTGAAATGGTGATTGAAGATGTATGAGTATAAGATTCAAATGGAAAATTTGAATTGGATTAATTTGTAACGATTTGAAATTGAAGTGGATTCAATTTGAAATTAGTCCAAATAATTGGAATAATTTGGAATTATAATTAATGTTGAATGGTTTTGAATTCAAATGGAATTTGAATTGAATTTGGGAGGAAATCAAGAATAATTCAACTTGATTTGGAAATGAAATTTGAAATTGGGATTAATTCAAAATGGAGTTAAAATGGATTGGAATCGAAGTGGGTTCAATTGAATGGATATTAGTCCAAAGTGATTAGAATAACTTGGGATTGTAATTAAAGTTGAATATGTATAAAATCAAATGGAATTTGATTTAAATTTGAAAAGGAATTGAGAATTAATTCAACTTGAAATGGAAATAAATCAAGTCCAATGGAAATTGAAGTTATTGGAGTTAAGTCAATTTAAATGGAAGTGGAATTTAAATTGAATTAATTGGGAATAGAGATTGGAAATTGTACAATTTTGACTCTGGACTATTTTTAATATAAATTATTTTAATATAAACCTATTTTCCAAACTATTCATTATATAAACAACCTTTCTTTTTAAAAGCCAAACTATCTTATACTTGTTTTACAATTATTTTTGAAACTGTTTAACAATTTTCTAACTATTTTATAAACTAATTACTATTTTCAACCACTAATTACTATTTAATAGCTATTTTGCAAATATTTAAAACTTCTATGACTATTTAACTATTTTCCAATTATTTTACAATTACTGAACTATTTTACAGCTATACAAACTAGTAATTATTTTTCAACTACTTATCTATTTCTTTATCTTTTCAAGTTATTTTCTAAATTTAAACTTGACAGAGTTCAAACTGTTATTGGTTGAATACCCAATCGAGGTAAGAATAGGGTGATAATCCAAATGGATTGAAGTAATTGTGAGTAAGAGAATGAAAATCAAAGTGAATGTGAATAGAAATGAAATTAATTTGGCTAATAACCAATAAAGATAAATAAGTAGGGTGTACGTATGTTATTCTATTCGCATAGTGATTTGATTCAGATTCGAGCATAGAATTTCGAGATAGTTATATCGATCCGAGTGGGATTTTTCACTCGATTTTCGACGGCGAACCTGGATATGGATTGTTGATTGGATCTGGATATTCTCCATCATAGTTAGGCTATGCAAGGAGAATGACGGTTTCTGATCAAGAAACCAGATCTGTGTCCGCACTAGGAAGTCGGGTGGACGATACTAGTTCGGAAGTGAAATTGTATGATCGAGTGAGCGATCAGATTGGTATGGCGTACGAATGATATGTGTACATCATACGGATTTGAATGAAATTGATATTGAAAGGGATAATCAAATTTGAATATTTGATTTTGGATAAATAAAGTTATATATCTTGGTTATATAAGATAAAACTTCCCTTGATGAATCTTTTGCCAAAAGAAACAGGTTTTTGAAAATTTTTGAAGTATAAAAGGATTTTATACAAGTTTAAAATGATCCAAAGATTTTTATCAAGGATTTTATATATATCTATATATATAAAGGATAATATAAGGATTTTGGAAAGAGGTTTTGGGAACCTATGGATTTGGAAAGGTTTTTGATTTTGGGTAAAATCAATATTGAATTTGGAATGCCTAGTTTGAGAATTTTCGATTTTGGAATACTAAAGCAGAAGACCAAAGTGTCTCTAAGGAGTTTTCTAACACGATTTAGTGCCACAGTGACATCAATGAAACGACTAGATCCATCCATGGTTTTGATGGTAACAGTATCAAGAAATGCTAATTGCAGGTATTTCAAGGATTCATTAGCATGGGATCCACCTATGGATCTCGGGGAGTATTGTCAGGAAGCAGAAAGATTCCTAGGTTAGGAAGACGCATGAGCCGACAAACCGAAGGTGAACGCGGTGCATAGCGGCAGATCATCAAAAGACGCAAGCAAGAATGATAAAGGCAAACAGAAACTGGATAATGGATATGATGGGACCAAATGGCAGTAGAAAGAGCAGGCATTGAATTTCTTCTCCTACTCGAAGTTGATCGAAATCCTAGAACGGATTTATCTAAACACTAAGAGGCAACTTCCCTATTGGAAACCGACAAAGAGGGATCCTACGAAGCGGGGGCATATGTCAGGAAAGTACTTCCTGTTCCACGAATTGAATGGGCACACCATGGATGAATGCAAACATTTAAAGGGTATGATTGAGAAGCATGTCAGGAATAGCAGACTGCTACAGTACGTGAGGATTCGAACAACGGCGGTGGAACAAGAGCAGCCACCGTTCGCATCGAATGGAAGTGGGAGTGACCCTAGATCGGGGTCATGGACACCAAATGATTGTGATAGTAAGGGCCGAGTTTAGGACTTAGACTCTAACTATAATAATAATAAACTCTATAATAAGGCGGCTAAGTCACATACACATATATGGATCGAGGACAGTAACTAGGCATGCCCAGAGATGATGATGAACCATCGTACCCGGAGAGGCTCCCTTTAGCTTTTTTAGTTTTTTCAATTTTTGGATGCACGAACTCTTATTTATTAGGTTATTTATAATTCGAATTATCACGACAAATAAAACAGGACACGATTATTGTCTCAACCGGAGTGACGGAGCGGTAACCATAAGGTACAAGTGCCTTCGTCGGAGATCGACATAATGGACTCGTACATGGATTAAATCCTCGATCTGAGTGTCGAGGCCAGAGAATAAAACCCAACAGGATGTCAGGTATAGATTATGCCTGGCAAGGAGTAGGTCGCTTCATCGGTAAACGACGGGATCAACCTACTCAGATTGTCGAGTATGGATTATGCTCGAAAAGGGTCCGTAGAGATCGTGAATGGCCACGAACTTAAGGCAAGACTTCACTTAATGTTTAGGAACACTAAACCAGAATACAAGAAGTAAAGCCGCTTCGTTTCAAGGAAACTGAACCGGAGTATAGGAAGTAACGCCGCTTCACTAGAGAGTGACAAGATCGGCTTACTTGGATATGGAGTATGGATTGTGCTCGACAAGGACCCGAAGAGGTCACAAATTTGAATATCAGCTTCGAATAGCTATGGATTTGGATATGGACCTGGAGTGATCATGGATCTAGATATAGGCACATAGCGGTCCCTGATTTGGACGACGACCTGATAAGGCCGAGGATTTGGACAAAACAATCTGGAGGGATCGCGGATTCATAACTGGATATTGACTCGGAATGGTTATGGATTTCACTAATGATCCAAAGAGATCATGGATTTGGACTAGCAATGGATTAGGTTTGGATTGGATAATATGGCTATCGATGGATCATGAACTTTGTATTTTGGATTTATGGCAATTCAAAACACACCTCCTATCGCAACGCAAGTTTTAAGGGGCAAAGTGTTAGCTGCCTTTTGGAAAGGTGGCACAGAGGTGGATTCAACCCAATGGACTTTAAGATCATCAGGGCAAAAAGCCTGAAGAGATGATAACCAGGATTGTAGATCAATTATGGACAAGACTATGGACGATAGTATATGGATTCATGCGAATAGCATTTTAGAATTAGCTAAGTATGAATTTCACACTTTAACTACAAAAATGGTCCGGTATGATCATTTTTCACAAATGATCAGCTATGATCCTTCTCCAATATGGATCAGCAATGATCCATCTACAAAATGGATCGGCTATGATCCATCTCCAAAATGGATCGGCTATGATCCATCCCCAATATGGATTGAATATGGAACATCTCCATTATGGATCGGCGTGAATTGTATCACTTGGATTAATAGTAAAAATCAACGATAATCGATCAATAACTCAAAATCTACAAGTTGAATACATATGAAACTTCGGGAACATCAATATATTGAAGGTGGATCCCACCATATCGATCGCATGCCAAAAGGAGCCAACAAAACGATCGATGCCGATCATTCTTACAAATGATGTGGGACCTGCGATCGATATTGTGACCTCTTTTGGATCTAGAGACTCCGCTGTTGAAATTTCAGGAAGATATTTCACTGTCTTCCTCTATAAGTGCAGACTTCATTGTTTATTTTTGAGATCTTCTTTCTTCTACCTAGGCTATACACTACCATTTTCATTCTTGGATTTCACAGATTTGTAACTGTAATCAGTAGTATAAACTAATAAGAGGGGAATCTTTGGAGTGGACGTATGTCGGAGTTAGCTGAACCACAATAAATATGTGTCTCTCTTTACTTGCTTTCTGTTTTAATTTTATTATTCTTCAATTTATATTCTTTATATTATATTATCTGAAATTTGTGATTGGATATTGGGGATTTCACATAACTGGGTGTTGATGGCCATTTTTGGTGCCAACAAATGACGTCACACGGTTTTCTGGACTTAGAATACTATAGAACTTCTATATGGATAATCCACTTTAATTATACTTAAATAAGGGCACGACAACTGCCGGGCGACTATAATTAGATTTGAGTAAAAGCATAGAAAGTAATGCAATATTCAATAGAGAATTCATCTCCTTGGGTGCATGAGGTTAGCATCACGGCCAACTATAGCCTACTCTAAGTCAAAATATCTGGCTAAAGTGGAATGGTTAATAATAAAAGTTATTATTGAACCAAAGACTTTATTTATGAACTAATCGAGTTGAATGTGGATAATTTGGAATTTTGACAAGTACCAAATTCTGTATATCCTGAACTGATATAGTTTTGAAGAGAATGTGTGTGTATGATCGTTACTAAAAGTTACCACTTAAAATGTAAAATTGTAATTTACGAATGAAGATCTATAAGCGATAATTTCAGCCAAACTATCAAACAACTAGTTAAGGTGACATGTGATGTTATATTTGAACTGTTCGATACTAATCGCTAATTGAATTTACACTTGCAAGTCACATAACCATATTTGTGAATTCTTCAAATACCACATAATTTAAAAAATTTATAAAATGCTGTAAACCAACTAAATTAATTAATATTTATGAAATATTAATTATTAATATAATTTATGTCTAAGGTGCTATTAATAATTTATTAGGTGTGTATATAACAGCTATATATGTGTGTATCAATATATATATATATATATATAGGATTTAAATGCAATTAATTAGTGAACGAATTTTGGAATTTATTGGCCCATAAAGGATCCTGTTTTGGTAGGTCGTAATAGGAGAAAGGAATTTTTGAATTTAGATCTGGACGTAAATTTGAATTAGTAAAGGGAGAAGGGGTAAAAGTTGTTATATATTTTCTCCCTCTTCTCCCTATATGGACCAAATCAAGCCATATTATTTCTCTCCTTTATCCTTCCTCCTTTAGGTCGTAAGTTCCATTCCTCTTTACCCTTACCAAGTTGATCTAGCCCGCAACATCAAACATAAAAGAAAACGATAATGACGCATCTGATTGTTGCACAATCGATTGATGGTTCGAAGGAGTCTAGGATTCTCACAAATCAAGATATGTTCAAAGGCCTCGTCTATAAAGGTATAATTCAATTTTTCATTTAATAACTAGTTAATCATATTATTATGTATGTGTGTGTTATTGACTCAACATGAATTATAATTAATTATATAAATTCAATATATTAATTTAAATAACCTAATTCAATAAATTAATAGTTTAAAATTTAAAATATATGTTTATAATTTTATTTTAAGATTAAAAATTTTAGAATTTGTATATGATAAATTTCAAAAAATAATGTATAATTTTAAATGATCATTTATTAATTTTAAAACATAAAATACATTAATGTAATATATATATAACATGACATAATATATATTTATTAATTTATGCTTTTGGAAATTTATAAAAAACTTTATTAGAGCCAAAATATATTTATAATATATATCCTTATGATATCTTTATATTTGAATTATTTTTTCTTACACCACTTGTAGTTAATAATATTATATGTATTAAGCTTAGTTGCTTTTAAATTATACAGGCTGAAAAAATTGTACATATATCCACACTTTATTTTGTAATATATATATTTATAAATCCATTTATATAATTTAAAATGGTTTATATAAACAAATACACACACACACATACACATTTTAAACTAAAATATGTTTTGGCAATATATTTTATTTTTTGTATATGTATATTTTACGTTATTAATGTTTAACTATCAAAGATATTTTAAAAAATTAAATAAGATCAAGATTTGAATTTTAATATTGTTTACCAAATCAAACTTAGATGTTTTAGCTTTAAATTTGAAATTTAAATTTTTTGAGTTAGTCAAACTTAAGTATTTTAACTTCAAATTTAAAATTTAAAATATTTGAGTCAGTCAACTATGTTGGATTTATTTACTATATATTTTATTTTATTAATATAAATTATTTTAATGTAATATACACACACACATTACACAATATTTTTTAGGTAATTATTATAAATATAAATAACAGCTATATAAATGGTAGATAGAAATCCCAATATGTACTCATTGTATATTAGCTATGTCGTTTTATATATCATATCATCATTTACACCAATATTATCATCAATGTATAATATATATGAAATATATTCATACACACACATAATATATTAATTAACATAGGTTAATTAAATGAAAAAACAACCAAATAAAGTATGATTTTATTTAAAAGATCTAGATTGGATCATGTTAAATATTAATTTTTAAATTTATCCATTCCGTCTGCTGTAAACCATGTCAGTTCCAACAACGGAATTAGAGCCCAATGGTCTATGCGATCTAATTGGTCAACATTTAGGGCTAACTAATTAAACATACTTATCCGACGGGTACCTAAAATATAATGTCCGGGCATAAGTTTGAATAATCAAGTATTCTCCCTACCTTGGCTACTAGTTTGGCCCAATTGGTGGAGTAAGTCTAAAAGGTTAGCTCAGACGTAAGGCATAGAGCTATTTAGGCATTTGGCTAATTTTCAAACCAAGATTTGAAAGTTTAAAATATATTTTAAATTTAAATGTTAATTTAAAAATAAAAAAGAATGTTTTAAAAAGGTTATAAAAAATTTAAAAAATTCAAAATTGTTTTGAGAAATTAAATAATTAATTTCAAAATTTTTAATATAATTTAAATAAAATGATTAACTAAATAAAATAAAGTTGTTAAAAGTTAATTGATTATACACACACATTAATCTATACATGTAACTACAATTGTTAGAGTTATGTATATAAACCTTAAAGTTTTTTTAGATAATTAAAATTAAAATTTTCAAATTAATTAAAATATTTAATTAAATTGTTTAATTAAATGAAAGGTTTATTAAATAAATAATTAACAAAAAGTTGATTGATTAATATACATATAATAATGTGTGTATAAAATAAAACGATAAAGCTTATAATTAAATTATTCATCTTAACTAGTTTAGGATGAATAAAATAAAATTTAAAATAAAGAATTATAATTAACCTAAGATGCTTCAATTAAGAAGATTAATTGAATATGATTTAATTAATAATAAATATGTGAAAATTATATATGTCAGCTAAATTATAAACAGTCATAAAAAATTAAAATTACATAATATCATATTTAACATAGGTGGAACTATAAGAAACTCAAATAGATTCTCGGAATAAGTACATATGTATGGTGAATATATCATGATTTCAAATGTGTTTGGCACTTGAATCATGATATGTTTCATAAGAAATACATTGTTCTTTAAATAGATATGACTCAATGTGTATAAATATTAATGATTATGAATACTTAATATCTAGAATTGCCCTCTATCATTTATATATTAATAGAATACTTGCATACACACTAGTTGTTTAAAAAACTCTAATTAGAGCTGATATGTGTATTACTATTAATATATTACCGAGAAGGGGTAAGATACATGCATGCATTTGCTGAGCAAACTTAAGGTATGTGCATTATACTTAGGTCATGTTGAAATGGTTGGTAAAAATGAATAGTCTCTCTAGATTTGCTAAGAAAACTCAAGTTCAAGGTCGAGTTTAGGGTAAAGACTATGATTAAAGAGTTATCCTCACTTGCGGGCCCACGATTTATTGAGCAAACTCGAGGTCCAAGTCCCAAGGTAAGTGAGTCCTAACACTCACTAGTGGAATCAAAAGATTTCAATATTTCTCTTAGGATTTTGAGGAATATAAAAATCTATTGGGATCCTTATTAGAAAAATGAAATGAATACATTTAAACTTTACAATATTATAAGAACATATGATATATAACTATACTAATCAATTTATATTAGATTTGCAGCATCATGACCGATCTACGATTATTTTCTGAAATTGATAAGCTCACTGGAACCAACTATGCCGATTGGTTAAGTGCAATAAAAATAGCACTCACATACGAATGTTGATGGTATATAATTTTCAAGCCTTCAAAATATAAACCAGTTGAGGGTGCGAATCTCAAATGATAAAATCAAAGAACACTTGGGTAGGTGATTGTGACATAGCCAAAGCTTACATGTTGTCTACTCTAGACAAACCATTGCAAAGACAACACGAGAACACGTCCATGCACAAAATCTTCTAATACCTAAAAGTTTTTTTGGGGATCAATATCGTTCCACTAGGTATGAGATTTCTACGAAATTAATCAATGCAAAGATGAGTATGGGCAGTCGTGTTGAGGACTTTTTCATATCAATGAAAGGCTGTACATATAGATCTTCGTACCTAGGTGTTAAGATAACGGAAAAACTCCAAGTGAACTTGATCTTAGGCTCATTGAGTTTGCAATTTGATCGATTCATATTGAATTGCAATATGAACCAGTTGAACGTTTGCCTCATTGAGCTACTCAATATTCTAAGGTCAGCTGAGGGTTCATTCAAAGATCAAGGCATGATTTTCATCGTTAAAGTGAAGGCATTATCGTCAAATATTCAAAGAAGCCTAAGCATGGTGCTTAGAAAGGTAAGAAAAGTGCTGCTAATGACAAGGGTGAATGCCATCATTATCATAAGAAGGGACACTGGAAATGGAATTATCTAGATTATCTAAAGTCGGTTAAAGAGAAGAAAGGATCTAACTCTTCCACTCCTAAAGGAATGTTTATGATACAAACCTGTTTTGCAATCAATAAATATTCTTGGGTTTTAGACACTAGATATGGAACTCATATCTATAATTTGTTGCGAGGATTTAGGATTAGACGACAGGTGGCAAGCAGAGAAATAAGCCTTCAAGTTGTTGGTATATCTTTTGTAGATGCAAATGCAATTGGAGATTATCATTGTAACGACCCGTGTCTACGTATCAGAGTATGGTAGAATATTTCTATTATTTTTATTTAAGGTCGTATGATTCTAAGATTCTAACAAATGACTATTAGAGACATTTTTTATATCTATGATTTTTGTCGTATTTCCATGTGACTTTTTGACCTTAAGAATCTTGTGCAGCCTATTACTTTTGATAGGTGCCAAATTGGAGTTGGAAACTACTTCCATTAGATCAGGATGCTGATTTCTCATTTCGTAGAGAGGTCGTGGTAGGAAAATGGACTTACCATTAGGGTGACATGGCTGTTTGAACTTCCAATGCATTATAGACAGCTGTTTGGGGTAATTAGCGGGTTGCCCAAGCCCATTTTCAGGATTAGCATGGCGTAGGACTAATAGGACTCTCACCTATCGTTTCACTTTTCCCAAAAATAGAGAGAATCCCCTAATAGTCATCCTTTTAGCCAAAAAGTAACCCAAACCCTTTCTTTTATTAGCCTAAATATGTAATTGGATTGAAGATTTTGCTGCTGGAGTTTACCTTTGAGCTGCTGTTCATTCTTGGATTTCATGCCATTTGAAGTTGCTTTGGATTGCTTAGGATTTTGGTGAGGGTCTTAAGCCTCCACTCATAATTTATCCACATTAGACATTTTACGATGTTTTTAAATGTTTTTCAAAATATGAAACATGTTTTATACCCTTTTAAACAATATATATGAATTTCGAGTAATTAGGATAAGTTTTAAAATTTGCGTTCTTAGGATATTATTTGTTCTTAAAGACGATTCCCTTAGATTTAGGACTCATATTGATGTGTTTCCTTATATGCTTGTTATTATAGGTTATTTTTAATGTTTGCTTAATTTTGTGATGCTTGAATGGTTGAAAACGCCAATCGTATGGCGACTAAGTTTTGGGAAAGTCTTAGGGATTTGTATTGATCCTTGAATTTTTACCCAAACTTGGTGCGTTCTATATGGCATGACAAAGAAGGCCCTATAAAACCATCTTCCAAGTTTAAAGTCGTTTGGAGTTCGTATGCTCAAGATGTGGTCATTTGAAAATGGATCGGTGCTGATTTCTGAGCTTATGGATTGGTGGACATTTACTTTGATTTGCGAATGATATAGATGGTTCATGAATGCAAGTAGGGGGTTGCTTGAGTGTGTGCATGGATCATGTGTATAGATGGATCAGTTGCATTGGTGGATTGTTCTAAGTGTTGGATAACATGCATGGATCGCATGAAGGAATGCAGAGATTCTAACTTAAGGATTGGTGGAGTGCTTTAGGTTGGAGCATGGGATCATGACGCGAGTTATGGTTTGGATCAAGAGAAATGGTTCAAGGAAAATGTACTCAAAATTTACAATTTTGTTTAAGCATGGGACCCGTACGATCCATGAGTATTGACCCGTACAACTTGCGATCCTTAAAGGATGGTTTTGGGGTGGAAATCAACATATATGTGGAGTGTAGGATTAGTGTGAGCATGGAGCGGTGGTGGTTTGCATAGAGAAGTTGAACGTCGGGTCTTCAGGTGCTTGCTTCAAAGTTCCATACGTACGCTTCCTGACGTTTTGGGATTTGGCTCAAGTTTGAGTATGTTATTACTTGAGCTTGAGATATACTAATTACTTAGCCAAATATGGCTAAGTATAGGGATTGGTGCTGAACCATGGGTTCGGTGGTGATTGTTGATGACAATGATGCATGGTTCGACGGTAATGATGACACGATGCGAAGTGATGGCTTCGATGATGGATAGCTATACTTTGGGATGCAGAAAAGTTGATTATGAGTCGTATTGTGTGGACTGCTGGAGGAAGATTATGGGAAATATAATGAGATTCCATTACTAATGATGGTTGTCTAGAGTAGTTCCCGACCATAGTGATTTCATGACAAAAGTCGCAGAGGAAATCCAGGATGAGCTCTGCTATTGATGATGTGTGCAAAGGGATCGGCGATACTCGAAGATTCGAAGAGTACTCATGAAATAGGGGAACATACATGATGCCTATTTGAGCAATAATGGGCTCTACTCTCCATGATGGGTAATCAGATCTCCGTAACGGGCGATCGCTACCCCGGATTAGCCATGACGGGCGATGTAACAACCTTGGTTTTGGTGATTACCTGCAAAAATTAAATTATAATGGTAGTATAATTTAATAATAGGGAAATAAAATAAATTTGAGATAGAGAATTTGTTAAAACTGTTTATTTTGAATAAACAATGAGTTTTCAATAAATAAAAATGGAATTAAGATGTTAATGTTGGTAATAAATGATGAATAATGGTAATATGTCAATTTGGGTATTAACTAAATTAATTAAGTGAGATAAAAGAATTTAATTCAAAAATAATCTGTTGAAATAAGTAAATAATATTGGAAATAAATGATAAATGTTAGAAATAAAGTATGAAAACTTTATAATGTTTGTTTGTGATAAAATGAACATGATATGGTTTTCATTTGATAAAATCCAATAATTTTGCAAATTATTGCCAAATGTTAAGTTTGGTAAATTTTAATGAAGGATTAAAATTTATTATGATGTATTTTATAAATAAAAGGGTGGAATATTGTTTAGAAATAATATTTGGATGTAAAATATTTTTAACATGGTTTGTTAAGACAAAATAAACAAGAAAAGTGATTTTATGCAATTTTTGTTGTTAAAATATTGGTTTTTTTGAATAAAAGTTATAATTGAAGTATTTAATTAAAAATGAGAATTTAATGATAAAAATAATTTTAAATGGTTAAAATAACTTTTATATGTGGTAAAATATTTTGTAAACATAAAACATGTTAGTTCGATTTTATATAAATTGAAAACTTAAGAATATATGTTGTTTTGGGTAAAATATATGTGCTTTAGTGTTAATTAGTATTATAGGCTAATTATTTATTTTTGGGTCTAAGCCCATTAACCATCCTAACAAAGAAGAAAATAATCCTCTTCTTAGAAATTAGTACGTACAGTAAATTGTAAAAGTGGAGAAACCAGAAAGAAGCTGAAACCTATTTCTCCTTTGAAACCTAAAACCCAAATTTCAATCTCTCCAAATCTTTGTGGAAAATTAATCAATTGAAACCTTTTAAACAGGTAATCCATTCAAAAAAAACCAAGATCTACTCATCTATTTCTGGTTTTGAGAGATTGTTGTTTGTAATTGGTTTTCTTCTTGCTGCATGTTTATTTCTTTTCAAGTTTCAGGTTTCTATAACTAATTCATGGTAGAAGATTCAAGCTTGCAAATCTAATTCGCTAAAAAACATATAAGGCGTGTATCAAAACTCATATTTTCAAGCTTTGATTGAGATTTCAAGGTAAGAAATCTCAATTATATTTGTTGCATTTACATTTGTGTATTGCTGTCAGTAAATCAAGTATATCTTTTTCGTTTTAAATCGGAATTTCATTTTCTTCTTTAATGTTTTGGAAAGCTTGAAAAGAGTGTGAAACTTTCATATTAAACACTTTCGAAAATTTTGAGCATAAAGGGTCGAAAAACCCAATTCAAACTCGCTGCCCTGTCACTGTAAAACTGTGACTTTCAGTGCAAAGTACTGTTGGTAATTAGGGCATAACTTTTTCGTTTAATGTCCGAATTTGACGATTCTTGATGATCCTAAAAGCATAGATTATCTGCTACAACTTTTATGTTTTGAGTTTTGTTAAATTTTGATGTTTACATGGCCGAATGTTCATATTTATTGCTGTCCCGAAACTAAAACGACAGCTGTAGTGAAATTGAGATCTGAAATTTGTTTTGACCATATCTTTCACTTTTTTTATCCAATTTCAATGATTTTAGATGTTCTATAAAGCTTTGACTTTGTTCTAAAAGTTTCATGTTTTAAGTTTTTGGAAATTTCGAAGTGAGTTTGGTCAAAACTGTATTTGTTTGTTGTTGTCCCAACGGCAAAACGACAGCAATAACAATCACTGACCTGAGAATTGTATTAGAATATTTTTGCTCTCATTCTTGTTCGATTTTGATGTTGTTTTTGAGATGTTTTGAGAGGTATGATACCTATCAATATGATAGTTATGTTTGGAGAATTTGAAATTCAAATTTAAATAGAATTTGAATTGGCTTTGGGTTAAATTTAAATTGAATTCGTATTGAATTCAAGTTATCGGTCTTGAGTTATCTTTCTCATTTTTCATTGTTTTCGAGCACAATTTTCACTAAACTATTTTGGAAGTGATTTTTTGAAATAAATGGATGTTTTAAGTTATTATTATATAGTTTTAAAATTGTTTTTTTAATATAAAATCTATTTATTGCCTATAATCAAGGAATTTCAAATTTTGGTTTTGTTAATCTTTTCGGGAAATAGTTTTAAAAGCTTGTTTTCTCTAGTAAACTATTTTAAATATAAAAGATACACTTTTACACTATTCGAACGTATGACAAAGAGAATTAAACGATTTAGTAAAACACGTGGTATGGGACATGTGCGTTTACTATTTTGGTTAATTCCGGACTTGTAAGATCGAAGCCATTTGAGATTGTTGATTCTGAGATGTTCGGCCATTTTATGGCGTATTTTGAGTTTTATAATTCCTATTTATTGGAATTATTTAAGATGGCCAATATTTGGAAAGTATTATAGTTTGAGATCTCCTATGTAGGAGTATGGTCGATGAGAACCATCACGATGTTTTATTTACTTGCCCATGATATAAGGAAAATCTTGAGTATATGATTTTCTATTTTGAGATTTATGGTTTATGAGGAACCATCACGATGTTTTCACTTGTCGATGAGATGATACAATTTAAGATGCCATTTAATATTTGTCGATGAGATGATACGAGTATGGTATCTCTTTACCACTTGCCAATGAGATGAGGTGAGATATGATTTTCTGAGTTTTATGATGTTCCTAGTGTGGCATCGACTAGCGGCTAGTAAACCGCTAAGGGCAAATGAGTGGTATGGGACACACGTTAACACTTTTCGGATTCCTATCCGTGAGTTTGTGACACATTGACGATGTATACCTAACAGAACTGCTTTGAGAGGTGTTAGCGGCGTTGTCATGAGGACGAACTGATTAGGGAGGTGTTAGTGACCATGTTAGGACTGACAAAATAGCTTGGAGAGGTGTCGGCGACCTTGTCATGAGGACGAACTGCTTAGGGAGGTGTTAGCGACCTTATTAGGGCTGGCAAAATGGCTTGGAATGGTGTCAGCGACCTTGTCATGAGGACGAACTACTTTGGGAGGTGTTAGCGACCATGTCTGAGGCTTCGGCTGTCTGAGTTTAGCACGTGCAGCATTGCTTCGGCATTGCAATCGGGGATTTGGCCAATTCTGGTTTACTAGGTTTTTTTTGTTTTAACGTGATTTCACCATTTTAAGATGTTTTATTACATCAATAGCCTAGTGCTATATAAGATGTCTTATATGTGGTGATTTAATTTATGACGTCTTTAACTCTTATTGAGTTCCTTGAGCCATGAGTTTGGATGATTTCATGATTTTATAGGATATTCTGGGTTTTGCCATTCTGGTGAGTTGAGATTGAGATATATACATTTATACCAATGAGATGATGTATAATTGAATTTGGAGATTCTTTTATATTTGAGTTTTGGATCATCCTATTTGAGAATGTTTATGTTTTCCATTTTGGCGAGAGTTTGTATTGATGTTTCTCCTTTTGAGGAGATATAGTTCGTGGAAACCATGTAGACATTTTGGGATGTCGCTGATGATATGAGGCAAATGTTTATATTATTTGAGTATTATTATTGAATTTACCTTTAAGGTCTTTGTATACTTAAGTGACATTAGTTCACTTAAGTCATGGGTTGTATTCCTTATGTTGCCTTTTTTCATTCGAAAAGAATTATCACCTTGTGTCTTATGCTTCATATTATCGTCTATCCTCATTAACTGATTGTTTTAGCTAGAATGACTCGTGTATTTTGTACTCGGGTCAGACCGAGTTGTTTCAGGTTAGCTATCAATTACAGGACTTAGCTTTGATGCATCTGCTTTGAATCAGCCTAGCACTTTTGTGTAGTTTATATTTCTTTCTGCTTGACTCTGATATGTATTTGATTAGATCCATATAGTGTGGTCACACTTTTGTGTATCAGTTTGTATCATACTAGGATGTATCTATGTATATGTATTTATATATATGATGATTATTGTTCTATGATGTGATATGCATTCTGTTATTGTATTTTGTTCTGATTGATCCATTAGCCACCTACAGTTTTGTATTAAGCATTTATTGGATATGTCGATTCACTTGAAATAGAAAAAAAATTATAGAGAATTTATCGACGTATGTAGTAGATGTTTAAGACAAGATTATAGATGGTCGCTCCTAACCAGCCATATTCTCCACATTAGCAGACAGAATTATCCAGTAATTCTCTTTGTTAATGTGGGTCTCATGGTAGGGCATCACAGCTTGGTATCAGAGCTGAGTTTAGAACAAAATATGACAAACACAGAACAAAAGCATATATGACGATACATCCTAGTATAGTATAAATGTTACAAATTCCTTAATCTCTGGTCCTTAGCCTTTTTGTATCTTTTGAAGTAGATAATTGGGATATGTCTAGGAATATATTTTATTCTATAGTATTCCCAAATTGAATTAATGATATCTTATTTTAGAATAATCCTAATCATGATTATCTTATTGGAATCCTCTTCGATACGGGTGCTTGACACCCATCTGTATCGGAGAAATGTTTTGATGTTTTTCGTTGGTTCTTGTCTTGTTCTTCTTTGAGGATTGCAAATCCTATTGAGGGGATCCGCAATAGTTGGGTGAGATGTTTGAGAATTTTGTGGGTGTTCCTTGTAGCTTATCTTTTCATGCGTATTGGCACGCTATTTTCTATCTAGATTTTCTATCTTGAGTTTGGAATGATTTGAGATGGAGTGACTTGCACATTATCAAGACACATTCTGAGATTCAGAGGATACTGTATTTTGGTATCCTAATTTAGTCGATTTGTTGTCTCTTGTTTTTCAGAATGTTAGTAATGATTCCGAAGTCTCTGTGTTCACTCTTCAATTAGGAGATGTTGATGATATATCTCGAATTCCAGTCGTTTTGACTCTGTGGATTTCTGTGAGTCCGTTTTGAGTATGACACCCAATCGAGCAATTGAATATGTATTGACTTCATTCCCGGTTCTTAGCCTTTCAGTCATCCACCTACGAGGATGTCCACTAGGGAAATGAGGTGATTTATTGAATTTATTTGATATTGTCGTTCTTGCCTCCTTATGAGATATCCTCTTTGGATACTCAATTGTTGATATACTTTGAGAAATTACTTCACTCGAAGTAATGATATGTTGTTAGTGTTCTTCTTCTCATTCGAGAAGATATCTTAACCTTACTCTTATACCTCGTTGATTTTTTTATCCATTAAGTGGTGCTAGGGCCATTGCGGACCTTGACCTTACACCGATTTTCATGAGCTACGAGTTGTGGAGGATAGCGTTCCTCTTATCGCATTCCACATTCGTTTGGTTCCTGTGAGTGGTTCGTTATACCGTTCGGAATAACAAAAGCTCCGGTCTATTCCATCAGTCTTGTGAAGTGAGTATTCTGTGAATATCTTGATGGGTTCTTCTTGTGTTTTTGATTTTGAGTATAAGTTGTAATTGAATTTTCAAATCTTTCAAATTGAAGATAAGTTTTGAGAGAAATTGGATTTTGGTTTTGAGAACAACAAATAATATTTTGAGTACTATACATGAGGTATTTCTTTTAAAGAAAATAAATTATTGTGTTGGGTTGCCCGTCTAGTACATTAAGAATTCTGGTCGACGCGTCTGGCCAACGTTATCGATAGGGATTTCCTAAACGCTTTGATGAGACAGTCAGACATAGTAAATTGAGTTTTAATAAGTAAATTTTGAAAGTAATTAATATGGCAGAGTATTAATTTTATTTTTAATGTTTAATTAAACCATTGAACCATGGTGAGTGTTGGATTAGTGGCGGGGCAGTTTTGATCATTCGATCAACTCGGCAGCCAATCGATGAGGTCATTCACTATGAATCAATGGCGAGGTAGTACCCTTAAATTTTTGAAATTTATGAAATTGAATATGGTAATTTTGGTAAGTAAAAGTAAATAATTCTAATTAAGGGGATGTCTTAATTAGAAGAAAAGATCATTTGATTCTTTGATTAATAAAATGATGTACTTATGGTAAAAGAATCTTTGGGTTGGGAAATTAAAATATTAATTGAACATTTTAGTACCAGCTATTAATGATGACTATAAAAAAAATTGCCACTTATTTATTTGAGTAATAGTAGAAGATGGATATAAAACTCTATCTTAACAGAAAATAAAGAAGTGTTGGTTTAGAACATTTAGTACAAATTGGTGAACTAGTTTTTGCTTTAAACTTAAATGGTATTAAAACTTATGGGTTTGAAATTGAAAAATTCTTTTCAAAACAAGTTTAAATTAATTATCAACTTTAATTAGTGTTATGTTGATAATTAGATGGAAATTTAATTTTTGTGACTAGTGGAAATGTGAATTTGGATTGTTTTGGTAAATAAACAATTCATTTAGTATAATCATTCTAAATTGTGTGAATAAATTTAAAATTTATAAATATATCCCAAAAATTTATGTTGGTGGATAATCAATAATCGTTTCTTGATAATGAAAGATGTTAGTTATCTCTTCCAAAATGCGTTTTCATAGTTAATTGTTTTTAAAGCTAGATTTTGGAGTGTAATGAAAGTATTTCCACATAATAATAATGTTTTATGATGATTACATAAGTTGATCATAATTTTGTATGTCTTAGCTTTCCGGAAGAAAAAAAATCATTTAATAAATGATGTAGCAAAAAGCTTGCTTAAAAATGCAGTTTGAGCTTAAAATGGTTTAAAAGCTGAAATTTCATTTAGAAAAGTGCTGTACTAAAACGGTGATAACTTTGGATTTTTAACACCAAATGAGCTGAATCTTTTTGCAAATGAAAGAGGTTTCAGCAAGCTATAAAGTTTATTTTTACCACTTTTAAAGATTTTGCCTTTTACTAAACTATAAAATAAGTTTGAATGTTGATAGGCAGTTCTTCCCTATTACAAAATTCTCTAAGATTAAGCTGAAAGTAAATTTAACATAACTTTCAAACCGTAAATCCGATTTTGATGAACTTTTATCACTGGAAATCTTAGATTGAGTACAAGAACTTTCATTTTATAAAGTTATTCAGATTTTATTGTTTGCTACGTCAAAACAGGTCTTCCTTACAGCATGTCTAAAATGAAATTGATTTATTTCCCCTTAGTAATTAAGTGTGGCACTTTTTATTTATGAACATGAACTAATATCATCTATTTGAGTTAAAATACAGGTGATGTAACGATCCTGAATTTTTGAACAATTTAAATTGGAAATATTTAATTAATTTTAAATAATTGAATGATGATTTAAATTGAATTCCCAATATAACAATGAAATTGGCGATTAAGTTTTAAAATTTAATCTATAAAAAGTTGAATAAAAATTTAAATTTGACCTTGGAGTTGAAATTGAATATTTGATTTATAATTGAAATTCGAACTACTGATTAGAAAGATAATTTGGATTTAAAAAAATTATTGTTTATGTAAATTAATAGAGGGATGGTTAGTTTTAATAATATTCTTTTCTTTAGCTTAAATAAAATAAATAAATACACTTAGTTAAAATTTTAACAACAAAATTAAACAAAACAAAGTAAAGAAAATATCTACAAAAACAAATTGAATTTAAAATGGAAAAAATAAATAAATTATATATATGTAAAAAAAATAAACAAACATAAATTAAAGAAAAAAATCGCACTGCCTCTTACTTTCACTCGACCCTCTTTATTTCATTTCCTCATTCGTTCATAACCCTAACTTAACAAAATCATGAAAGAAGAAAAAAAATGGCTGCCTCGTCCTTTCGTCCCTCTACATCAAATTAGGGATTTCGTTCGTCTTCCTTCAACAAATTAGGGCTTGCGATCCAATTTGGGGCTTCGATAAAAATCCACTTGAATTGAGGGCGATGCTTCAATTTCTTTGACCTTCACGGCTTCGACTTCGAATCGTTCTCCACTGCTCCAATTCGCTTCGGTGAAAGGTGAGTTTTCTCACGATTAATCGTTATTCAAGTTTTAAAATTTGTTTGAATTGGGTGCTTGGTTGCATGCTATGATTTGGGGTGTTATTTGTTATCATTTGCTCGGTCAATCCAATTTAAGCTGGTATGGACAAGATAAGTCACTGCATGTTGGTTGTTGGGTGTTATTTGCTATCATTTGCTCTTTGCTCTGATAATTTGTTTTTAAACTAATAAGAACAGATGCTATTTGTGATTTGTTTTAAACTGATAAGAACAGACGCTATTTGAAATTTGTTTATAAACTGATGAGAACAGATGCTATTAAGATTTACCTCTAAACTGATGAGGACAGACGCTATATCGAATTTTTTTTTTGCTTGTTTTTGTTGTTGCTGCATGTGATGGATGTGAATTTATTTATATTGTGAGGGATGCATGCTCGTGTATATGTATATATAGGCCACCTCTGTTAGGTTATACAGTTTTCAAGAAAAAATAATACCGTGAGCAAACATTCCCCTAAACATTGCTATATCCATTGATGTTGGATCTACATCTGATTTATGTTGTAAATTATGTTGGATGATTATAAATTGGGTTTGCATGTCCTTATAAATGTGAGGACTGTGTGTATATTACAGGCAAGAATAACTTGTCTCTGTGTTTCCAGCCCATGATTTCAAAATAAATTCAAAAGTTCTTCCCTTGATTCTTCGTGGAATTAAAATTTTTAAACCAGGGTTCTATGTTTATTTACCTGTGAACAACCTCATTTTTAAGAGTTAGATATGAAAATTTGGTTGCATGCTAGTAAAATTTAAATGAATGTATGTTACATGAACATCTGCTGTGTACATATTCATGTATGGTTCTCTGTACCCTTTTCAGTTGCAAGTCTAATTTAAATCCAAAAACCTTTTTGATTAGTTTAAGGTTAGATTCAAATAAAACTTGTTTGGGTTAAATTGAAAATTCAGTTTAAAATTTTATTTAAGTCAAAATAATATGTGAGCAAACTCTTTAACCTTGTTTTATCTCTTAGTGTTTTGGTTTGTCCTTGAAGTATGATATAAGTTATGCTTGAATGATTGTGTGAAAAATGCATTTCATGTCTCTGTGTATATACTTGACTGTATGCATACATGCTTTATCATCTCTGCCTTTAAACCCAGTAAACAAACCTTTCATCCTCTGATTCATTCCTATATTGATGCTAGTGAGTGAACCTATACTTTGCTCAAATTTCTTTTGTGTTGAATGCCTGCATGAATGAGCATAGTTTTGCATATGGGTCAATGGTCATGTTTATGTTTTTGTTCCTTGAAATATGGTTCCCTGTAACACACTGGTTTGCAGTGTGAAATATGTTAAAACCCAAAACTGTGCGCAAAACTAATCTGCTTAAAGTCTTAAATTTGTGTTATGCTTGTTCCTGTAAGGTAATATAGAGATGATATTGTTCCTGGCAGGTTGATGAGTATAGAGATGATAAACCTGTTTAGCTGTGTGTGTGTATATTTATATATATACACTCTCTGCATGTATCACTTGTATACATTTACTTGAAACTACTTGATGTTGCACACTTGTGCTTTGCCTTGATCACTTCTGCCGTTGTCATTTTGTGTTGTTGTCTTGCATTTGCCAAGTCCATGTGTAAGTTCCCATACATCCATCTGAGTTTGTTATTTCCTGTTGCACTTGTAGTTGCCTTCCATTCTGTTGCACTTGGACTTGACTATTGTCTGCATTGTCCACTTATGTACATGCTTGGCTTTGTGGTCTTCATATTGTGCTCTCTGAGTTGATTTGCATTTTACCATGCTGTTATCTATACTCATGTTCTTGCATTCATATTGGCATGGAGTTGCATTAATACTGTTGGTCTTTTGTAGCATTGAGTTGCACTGTACTTGTCCTGTCCACTGTTTCATTTAGTTTGCATTGTTCACCTGTATCATGTTTTTGCTCCCCTGTTGATCGAGTTTGTTATTGCCAGTTGCCTCCAGTTTTGTTGGTCTTTTCTTGGTCATTGCACTGGTCATTGCTTGTGAAGTTTGGTATTGCATCATTTATGTACTTGATAAGTGCACTTCTGATATGCTGCAGCTTGCATCACTGGTGCACTTTGGTCTTTGTGATTTGTACTTGCATACTTGCTCTTGTTGGCATTTCTTTGTGGTCTGCACTGCTTGTTGTAGCTGGGCTTGTTGTGAATACATGTTTTTATGCTTGTGACATTCATGTTGATTCCATTGCTATTGACATGCCTTGTACTTGTAGCTGTATTCACTGTTGTAGTTGGGGCTGCTGGATTTGTTGTACATTGCTGCCTGAGTGCCAATTTACCTTGTATCTTTGTGCATCGTTGTAGTTGGTGGTCTTTCACGATTGTCTTTACTGCTGTTACCATTTTATTTCAGTTCATTGCAAATTTAATCACTTGAATAAAGATTAATACTGACTCGAGTGTTTTTGTGTTTTGCATAAAACGCTCAGGTCAGACCGAGTATTTTTACAGCTTGGAGATTTTCTCGCAGCGAAGTTAGAGAGAGAGGGGAAAGCACTTCACTAAAGTTTTTCAAGAAATTTTTCTTGTACTTAATAAAATTGTTCCGCTGTATTTAAATGTAATGCATTGTATAAACTCTGATATTTGTATATAAAAGAAAAGTTCATTTATGTGAAATGTTATTATTGTTTCTGTGATTCTGTGACTGATTCTGTTTAAATGTTATAAACTAAATAACAATCCGTCATTTGAACGTTTCTAGTTGGTTTTATTACCCACTAGAGGCGGTCAGAGCGGCGGGTCGTTACAAAGTGGTATCAGAGCTTTGGTTTACACAAAGCTTAGTTTATGGCGTTTAATATGAATAATTACTAGAATCACTTTAAAGAAAGCGTTTTCCAAATCTAAAAAGTTTAAAATTGTTTTCTTTAAAATAAAAAGTATTTTGAAAATTACAATCATTTTTGAAAATTCTCCTCTCTAAATTTAGGTTTGCGATAGTTTCTCTTCGGTAATGTCTCCTTAGATTTGAGTCCCGATCGTTCGAAAAATCATTATCGAATTGTTGAGATTTATGAAAAATGAAATATGAGTTAAGTGAATTGATGAATTGGTTTAAACCAAATATCGTGAATATCTCCGAAGTAATAATTGGAAAATAAAATGGCATGTTAATTTGGTTATAACCAAATGGATTATTGAACTATAACTTGGGAATTTGATTCTGAATTCTTTTGAAAAATTGATTTCAAATATTGTGAAGAACGATTTAGTAAATAAATGGATTATAAGTATTTAACTTATAATATGGACTTTTGGTATATAACTGAGTTATATAAATTGAATTGAATTAACAAAGGAGATTATAAATCGAAGTTTTATAAATAGAAATGGAATTTATAAAGATCGTTTATAAATTCGAAACCAATTGAATTTGATAAATGAAACATAAAAGTTGTTAAAGGAGATATTCGTAATTTTGGACAGCGAATTATCCTTTAAGTTAAATATTGTGATAATAAAAGTTGGTTGGGAATTTTATTCACAATTTTGGACAGTGAATATATTATTAAATAAATCGGTTATGTCTTGGGAAAATGATTGAATGATCCGACCTTTGCTAATGAGGGTTGCAAATTTTGATAGGAAATTTAATTGTCGACTTAACTGTATGAATAAAACAAGTTTTGATGTAAAGCTTATATTTCAAGTTTAGACTAATGTCTAAAATAGTTAATATGGAGATATGAATTTAATGAAACCAAGTCGATGAATGATTTACTAAAGAACTAGTTGATTATTTTTGGAATAGAAAGCAAATGCAAAGTTCAAATGAGATTTAGATTTCAAATTTGATATTTGTTAATATGAAAATCCATAATAGATTTAATAGATTCAGTGATGAATTTGAATTTGAACATGCAGAAAATGAAGTTAATCCATTTCAAGTTGTTTTAAAATGTGTTAAGAATCGAAAACATAGATTTCAACATTCATTTTTGAAATAGACGTTTTCGAGAGAAATAAAAGGAAATGGTGGACTATAACACCGTTGTCATAGTAAATGATTTCTGAAAGGAAAAGTTTTATATAATATTGGGATTTATATATCTATCTTAAATTCGAATCCCTATACTAGTGATTTTGGGTCGTCGTAAAGATATTTTACGCAACATTCGTTTAACTCAAATTAATGTGTTTAAAAGAATGTTTCCTTTAAGAATGAAATATATACTTGATTTTGGTTTAAGTATATCGAATATTTTCAAAGTGTTGAAAATAAATGGATTTGTGTATTACTTATTATTGAATAAGTATGGAAATATTTTTCAATATGAAATGAAAGGTTTGAAATTTTATCTTTTAAAGATAAAGTGAAAAGTGAATGTTTTGAGATTTTATCTTTTAAAGATAAATTGAAAATGAATATGTGAAAATCGATTTGAAAATCGTATATTCATAGATATTTTGGAAATGTGTATTCACTATGGAATTTATAACAGAAAGGGAAATTTGTTAAAAATAAATAATGATTAATTTTTGAAATGTGGAAATAAATTTACGGATTTGGAACGTAAGTTTAAAATAAATCAGTAAGGATTTATTTGATTGATTTAAATGAACCATTTTAAGTTTAAAATGGATAAATATTTGGAAATGTTTCCGTTTAAGGAAATCGCTTTGAAATTTGTTTTCAAAGATTAAAAGGTGAAAAAATGATTTGAAATTTGTTTTCAAATGGTTAAGTGTGGAAATTTTTTTTAATATATATCTTGTGTAGATATTTTTGAAAAATATGAACAATTAGTTCAACTTTGAATTTTGAATGGTTGATTTGGATTGTATGTCTAACATTGTGAATTGACGATATAGCAGTTGATCTCTATTAAATATATATCTGTTGGTGGCGGAGAATTTATTCTCTTAGCCTAACACCCTTCTCTGAGACGTACGAGCTCAGAGGTTATATATCGATAGACATCAATTATGTGTTGAGAATTTACGATGTCACGTGAAATCCAAATCGAGTGTGAAGTCGATAATAAATTGGATTATGAATGTGAATTAGGTTTGAGATAACCTTAAATTTCTAAATCGACTTAGAGGAAAATTTTAAATGGATAATGAAATGGAAAATTTGTGAATCCTCTATTTGTTATGGGTATGAGATATTGAGGTTTTCAGAACGTATATATGAGAAAACGATAAATTCGAAAACCATTAGTTTGGAAAGTAATTGTTGTGGAAAACTTATGTAAGTACATGAGTATGATATGTACGAATTGTGAAATGAAATATTATATATGTATGTATGATATTATGTTTTCCAAATTGAGGATATGGAAAAGTACCTTCCATTTAAAATTTGTGAAGGATGTTGGAACTCGAGATGAGTGTCCATTTGAAAATCGTAGCTACGTAGAATTCCATTAGTTGGATTGACCATTTAATTTCCATTAGTTGGATTGACCATTTGATTTCCATTAGTTGGACTGGCCATTTATTTTCCATTAGTTGGATTGGCCGTTTGTTTTCCATTAGTTGGAGTGACTAGCATAATTTGAGGGGCGTGATGCCTACAGTTACAAGCGATTCCACTGGGATAGTGGCGCAACCGCTGAGTAAACTGCAATCTAGAAGCCAAAGCAAAATTTGAGGGGCGAGATGCCTACGGTCACAAGCGATTCTACTGGGATAGTAGCGTAACCGCCGTGTGGACCGCGATCTTTGGCAACAACCATGGCGAAATTCAAGAGACGAGATGTCTACAGTTACAAGCGATTCTACCGGGATAGTAGTGTAACCGCCGGGTAACTGTGATCCATGGGGGAATGTGCTTTCCATATCCATTTTAAAAAAAAAGGTTTTTAAAGTATTTTCACTGGGAATTGAAGCAAGTATATTTAGTACTTGGAGATTTTTAGACTTGCGCCAGGCCAGCGTATGCCTAATGTCTTTAAGAACGACAATAGACTTGTTAAATTTCGAGTTAGCAAGTATTTTCAAACTTTAAATAGAAAATCAATAGTCTGAAATTAAAGTAACATAAATTTCAACCCAATGAACTAAGGAAGATGATTTTTGAAATGTTTTGAAAGTTCACAGCTTTGGAAAGGTTATACTATGTAAATTTCTTAAATGAAGAATTGCAAATTTAAAAATTGAGTTTTGTAAGTCGAAAACTTTAGTAAAAGACTTTTGCGTCTTGATTGTAGAAAATGATGAACAAATGAGTTAATTAACAAAGTTAGTGAGATAAAACAAATAGAATGAATTCTATACTCATTTATTTTTAAAAAAAAAGTTTTGAGCTTGGTAAAATTGTGTAAAATATAAATATCGGTGAAATTTTAACAATCATTTTTCCTTACTTGTAATTTCGGGACGAAATTCTTTAAAGGAGGGGAGATTGTAACGATCCTGAATTTTTAAACAATTTAAATTGGAAATATTTAATTAATTTTAAATAATTGAATGATGATTTAAATTGAATTCCCAATATAACAATGAAATTGGCGATTAAGTTTTAAAATTTAATCTATAAAAAGTTGAATAAAAATTTAAATTTGACCTTGGAGTTGAAATTGAATATTTAATTTATAATTGAAATTCGAACTACTGATTAGAAAGATAATTTGGATTTAAAAAAATTATTGTTTATGTAAATTAATAGAGGGATGGTTAGTTTTAATAACATTCTTTTCTTTAGCTTAAATAAAATAAATAAATACACTTAGTTAAAATTTTAACAACAAAATTAAACAAAACAAAGTAAAGAAAATATCTACAAAAACAAATTGAATTTAAAATGGAAAAAATAAATAAATTATATATATGTAAAAAAAAATAAACAAACATAAATTAAAGAAAAAAATCGCACTGCCTCTTACTTTCACCCGACCCTCTTTATTTCATTTCCTCATTCGTTCATAACCCTAACTTAACAAAATCACGAAAGAAGAAAAAAAATGGCGGCATCGTCCTTTCGTCCCTCTACATCAAATAAGGGATTTCGTTCGTCTTCCTTCAACAAATTAGGGCTTGCGATCCAATTTGGGGCTTCGATAAAAATCCACTTGAATTGAGGGCGATGCTTCAATTTCTTCGACCTTCACGGCTTCGACTTCGAATCGTTCTCCACTGCTCCAATTCGCTTCGGTGAAAGGTGAGTTTTCTCACGATTAATCGTTATTCAAGTTTTAAAATTTGTTTGAATTGGGTGCTTGGTTGCATGCTATGATTTGGGGTGTTATTTGTTATCATTTGCTCGGTCAATCCAATTTAAGCTGGTATGGACAAGATAAGTCACTGCATGTTGGTTGTTGGGTGTTATTTGCTATCATTTGCTCTTTGCTCTGATAATTTGTTTTTAAACTAATAAGAACAGATGCTATTTGTGATTTGTTTTAAACTGATAAGAACAGACGCTATTTGAAATTTGTTTATAAACTGATGAGAACAGATGCTATTAAGATTTACCTTTAAACTGATGAGGACAGATGCTATATCGAATTTTTTTTTTTTTTTGCATGTTTTTGTTGTTGCTGCATGTGATGGATGTGAATTTATTTATATTGTGAGGGATGCATGCTCGTGTATATGTATATATAGGCCACCTCTGTTAGGTTATACAGTTTTCAAGAATAAAATAATACTGTGAGCAAACATTCCCCTAAACTTTGCTATATCCATTGATGTTGGATCTACATCTGATTTATGTTGTAAATTATGTTGGATGATTATAAATTGGGTTTGCATGTCCTTAAAAATGTGAGGACTGTGTGTATATTACAGGCAAGAATAACTTGCCTCTATGTTTCCAGCCCATGATTTCAAAATAAATTCAAAAGTTCTTCCCTTGATTCTTCGTGGACTTAAAATTTTTAAACCAGGGTTCTATGTTTATTTACCTGTGAGCAACCTCATTTTTAAGAGTTAGATATGAAAATTTGGTTGCATGCTAGTAAAATTTAAATGAATGTATGTTACATGAACATCTGCTGTGTACATATTCATGTATGGTTCTCTGTACCCTTTCCAGTTGCAAGTCTAATTTAAATCCAAAAACCTTTTTGATTAGTTTAAGGTTAGATTCAAATAAAACTTGTTTGGGTTAAATTGAAACTTCAGTTTAAAATTTTATTTAAGTCAAAATAATATGTGAGCAAACTCTTTAACCTTGTTTTATCTCTTAGTGTTTTGGTTTGTCCTTGAAGTATGATATAAGTTATGCTTGAATGATTGTGTGAAAAATGCATTTCACGTCTCTGTGTATATACTTGACTGTATGCATACATGCTTTATCATCTCTGCCATTAAACCCAGTAAACAAACCTTTCGTCCTCTGATTCATTCCTATATTGATGCTAGTGAGTGAACCTATACTTTGCTCAAATTTCTTTTGCATTGAATGCCTGCATGAATGAGGATAATTTTGCATATGGGTCAATGGTCATGTTTGTGTTTTTGTTCCTTGAAATATGGTTCCCTGTAACACACTGGTTTGCAGAGTGAAATATGTTAAAACCCAAAACTGTGCGCAAAACTAATCTGCTTAAAGTCTTAAATTTGTGTTATGCTTGTTCCTGTAAGGTAATATAGAGATGATATTGTTCCTGGCAGGTTGATGAGTATAGAGATGATAAACCTGTTTAGCTGTGTGTGTGTGTATATTTATATATATACACTCTCTGCATGTATCACTTGTATACATTTACTTGAAACTACTTGATGTTGCACACTTGTGCTTTGCCTTGATCACTTCTGCCGTTGTCATTTTGTGTTGTTGTCTTGCATTTGCCAAGTCCATGTGTAAGTTCCCATACATCCATCTGAGTTTGTTATTTCCTGTTGCACTTGTAGTTGCCTTCCATTCTGTTGCACTTGGACTTGACTATTGTCTGCATTGTCCACTTATGTACATGCTTGGCTTTGTGGTCTTCATATTGTGCTCTCTGAGTTGATTTGCATTTTACCATGCTGTTATCTATACTCATGTTCTTGCATTCATATTGGCATGGAGTTGCAATAATACTGTTGGTCTTTTGTAGCATTGAGTTGCACTGTACTTGTCCCGTCCACTGTTTCATTTAGTTTGCATTGTTCACCTGTATCATGTTTTTGCTCCCCTGTTGATCGAGTTTGTTATTGCCTGTTGCCTCCAGTTTTGTTGGTCTTTTCTTGGTCATTGCACTGGTCATTGCTTGTGAAGTTTGGTATTGCATCATTTATGTACTTGATAAGTGCACTTCTGATATGCTGCAGCTTGCATCACTGGTGCACTTTGGTCTTTGTGATTTGTACTTGCATACTTGCTCTTGTTGGCATTTCTTTGTGGTCTGCACTGCTTGTTGTAGCTGGGCTTGTTGTGCATACATGTTTTTATGCTTGTGACATTCACGTTGATTCCATTGCTGTTGACATGCCTTGTACTTGTAGCTGTATTCACTGTTGTAGTTGGGGCTGCTGGATTTGTTGTATATTGCTGCCTGAGTGCCAGTTTACCTTGTATCTTTGTGCATCGTTGTAGTTGGTGGTCTTTCACGATTGTCTTTACTGTTGTTACCATTTTATTTCAATTCATTGCAAATTTAATCACTTGAATAAAGATTAATCCTGACTCGAGTGTTTTTGTGTTTTGCATAAAATGCTCGGGTCAGACCGAGTATTTTTACAGCTTGGAGATTTTCTCGCAGCGAAGTTAGAGAGAGAGGGGAAAGCACTTCACTAAAGTTTTTCAAGAAATTTTTCTTGTACTTAATAAAATTGTTCCGCTGTATTTAAATGTAATGCATTGTATAAACTCTGATATTTGTATATAAAAGAAAAGTTCATTTATGTGAAATGTTATTATTGTTTCTGTGATTCTGTGACTGATTCTGTTTAAATGTTATAAACTAAATAACAATCCGTCATTTGAACGTTTCTAGTTGGTTTAATTACCGACTAGAGGCGGTCAGAGCGGCGGGTCGTTACAGGTGAAAAAGGATGGTTCAGCTATATTTTGAGCAAAAATGTATATATAAGTTTATGCAAACACGCTTTAAAAATGCTAAAAAGGAAGGTATGTTTTTGGATTAATTTTAAAGTGTTAAATGATGATATATATTCTGTGTTTCTGACTAATGGTCGATGTATATTATATAAATCATTTTTGTAATACTGTATACGGCCCTCCGTACAAAGGAGACTCCGTCGATTTTTTCGAAATTTCTAACACTTAGAAAATTTGAGAAGTAAATTGGAAATAATATGTTGCAAACTAGAGTATACCTATGGAAGAATTAGACAATAAACAACTTAAACTTTATTTACTCTAATAAAGAGTAATGAATTTAAATTTAATATCTAAGTAAGAAGTTTTGAAAATTTTCAAGTGTCGAAACTGATAATTTTAAATCTGAAAGATAATGGGTTGGAAAACTTTAAGAATATTTGTTTAGTAAAATAGGAGTATAAAAATCCATTCCTTGAGTTTTTTTTTGCCATTGCGCAATTATCTAACGACTTGCATTTATGCGGTCGTTTGAGTTGGTGGTATTAAAGAAACCACCACCTCTTGTTTACCTCTACTGTTGTCAATCTTTTGTCTGTGTGATTCCTTTCATAGTGACACACAGAAGGTTATGTCAGTAATTATCTAGTTGGTTAGAATCGGGATAAAGTTATGTTAAAATTCTGACTCTATTCGAGAAGCTTCTGAGAAATCAATCTCACTCGATTAATCTTTTATATAGCATTTTGTCTGTGTTCTTGTTTCGAAGGTATGACGTCTTCAGAATTATGGCGTATTACTCCTATTTTAAAATCAATGGTTCGATAATCCCTATGCCTACACTTGGGAAACTATAGAATTAATCAAGCAACCTTATCGTGGTTTTTCATCATCTTGTGTTGATGGTGAGAAATTTTAAACTCAAGCCTATCTATCTTCCTTTGCTAGATGAAATAGTTGTGTTAAATACAACTCTTCTCTTGAAATTGCGAGGACGCAATTTTTATAAGGGTGGGAGTTTGTAACAACCTTGGTTTTGGTGATTACCTGCAAAAATTAAATTATAATGGTAGTATAATTTAATAATAGGGAAATAAAATAAATTGGAGATAGATAATTCGTTAAAACTGTTTATTTTGAATAAACAATGAGTTTTCAATAAATAAAAATGGAATTTAGATGTTAATGTTGGTAATAAATGATGAATAATGGTAATATGTCAATTTGGGTATTAATTGAATTAATTAAGTGAGATAAAAGAATATAATTCAATAATAATCTGTTGAAATAAGTAAATAATATTGGAAATAAATGTAAAATGTTAGAAATAAAGTACGAAAACTTTATTATGTTTGTTTGTGATAAAAATGAACATTATATGGTTTTCATTTGATAAAATGCAATAATTTTGCAAATTATTGCCAAATGTTAAGTTTGGTAAATTTTAGTGAAGTATTAAAATTTATTATGATGTATTTTATAAATAAAAGGGTGGAATATTGTTTAGAAATAGTATTTGGATGTAAAATATTTTTAACATGTTTGTTAAGACAAAATAAACAAGAGAAGTGATTTTATGTAATTTTTGTTGTTAAAATATTGATTTGTTTGAATAAAAGTTATAATTGAAGTATTTAATTAAAAATGAGAATTTAATGATAAAAACAATTTTAAATGGTTAAAATAACTTTTATATGTGGTAAAATATTTTGTAAACATAAAACATGTTAGTTTGACTTTATATAAATTAAAAACTTAAGAATATATGTTGTTTTGGGTAAAATATATGTGCTTTAGTGTTAATTATTATTATAGGCTAATTATTTATTTTTGGGTCTAAGCCCATTAACCATCCTAACAAAGAAGAAAATAATCCTCTTCTTAGAAATTAGTACGTACAGTAAATTGTAAAAGTGGAGAAACCAGAAAGAAGCTGAAACTTATTTCTCCTTTGAAACCTAAAACCCAAATTTCAATCTCTCCCAAATTTTTTGGAAAATTAATCAATTGAAACCTTTTAAACAGGTAATCCATTCAAAAAAAACCAAGATCTACTCATCTATTTCTGGTTTTGAGAGATTGTTGTTTTAATTGGTTTTCTTCTTGCTGCATGTTTCCCTCTTTTCAAGTTTCAGGTTTCTATAACTAATTCATGGTAGAAGATTCAAGCTTGCAAATCTAATTCGCTGAAAAACATATAAGGTGAGTATCAAAACTCACATTTTCTAGCTTTGATTGAGATTTCAAGGTAAGAAATCTCAATTTTGTTTGTTGCATTTTCATTTGTGTATTGCTGTCAGTAAATTAGGTATATCTTTTTCATTTTAAATCGGAATTTCATTTTCTTCTTTAATGTTCTGGAAAGTTTGAAAAGAGTGTGATAACTTTCATGTTAAACACTTTCGAAAATTTTGAGCATAAAGGGTCGAAAAACCCAATTCAAACTCGATGCCCTGTCACTGTAAAACCGTGACTTTCAGTGCTTAGTACTGTTGGTAATTAGGGCATAACTTTTTCGTTTAAGGTCCGAATTTAACGATTCTTGATGATCCTAAAATAATAGATTATCTGCTACAACTTTTGTGTTTTGAGTTTTGTTAAATTTTGATTTTTACATGGCCGAAAGTTCATATTAGTATTGCTATCCCGAAACTAAAACGACAGCTGTAGTGAAATTGAGATCTGAAATTTGTTTTGACCATATCTTTCACGTTTTTAATCCAATTTCAATAATTTTAGATGTTCTAGAAAGCTTTGACTTTGTGCTAAAATTTTCTTGTTTTAAGCTTTTGAAAATTTCGAAGTTAGCTTGGTCAAAACTGTATTTGTTTGTTGCCGTCCTGAGAGCAAAACGACAGCAATAACAATCATTGACCTGAGAATTGTATAAGATTATTTTTGCTCTCATTCTTGTTCGATTTTGATGTTGTTTTGAGATGTTTTGAAAGGTATGATACCTATCAATATGGTAGTTATGTTTGGAGAATTTGAAATTCAAATTTAAATAGAATTTGAATTGGTTTTGGGTTGAATTTAAATTGAATTCGTATTGAATTCAAGTTATCGGTCTTGAGTTATCTTTCTCGTTTTTCAT
Source organism: Allium cepa (assembly GCA_030765085.1). NCBI lineage: Eukaryota > Viridiplantae > Streptophyta > Magnoliopsida > Asparagales > Amaryllidaceae > Allium > Allium cepa. The sequence goes on along the minus strand of CM060930.1, from coordinate 87,028,639 downwards.
TGTTTTCGAGCACAATTTTCACTAAACTATTTTTGAAGTGATTTTTTGAAATAAATGGATGTTTTAAGTTATTATTATATAGTTTTAAAATTGTTTTTTTAATAATAAAATCTATTTATTGCCTATAATGAAGGAATTTCAAATATTGGTTTTGTTAATCTTTTCAGGAAATAGTTTTAAAAGCTTGTTTACTCTAGTAAACTATTTTAAATATAAAAGATACACTTTTACACTATTCGAAAGTATGAGAAAGAGAATTAAACGATTTAGTAAAACACGTGGTATGGGACATGCGCGTTTACTATTTCGATTAATTCTGGACTTGTACGATCGAAGCCATTTGAGATTATTGATTCTGAGATGTTCTGCCATTTTCTAGCGTATTTTGAGTTTTATAATTCCTATTTATTGGAATTATTTAAGATGGCCAACATTTGGCAAGTATTATGGTTTGAGATCTGCTACGTAGGAGTATGGTCGATGAGAACCATCACGATGTTTTATTTACTTGCCTATGATATAAGGAAAATCTTGAGTATATGATTTCATATTTTTAGATTTATGGTTTATGAGGAACCATCACGATGTTTTCACTTGTCGATGAGATGAGACAAGTTAAGACGCCATTTAATATTTGTCGATGAGATGAGACGAGTATGGTATCTCTTTACCACTTGCCAATGAGATGAGGTGAGATACGATTTTCTGAGTTTTATGATGTTCCTAGTATGGCATCGACTAGCGGCTAGTAAACCGCTAAGTGCGAACGAGTGGTATGGGACACACGTTAACACTTTTCGGATTCCTATCCGTGAGTTTGTGACACATTCGCGATGTATACCTAACAGAACTGCTTTGAGAGGTGTTAGCGGCCTTGTCATGAGGATGAACTGCTTAGGGAGGTGTTAGCGACCTTATTAGGATTGACAAAATAGCTTGGAGAGATGTCATCGACCTTGTCATGAGGACGAACTGCTTAGGGAGGTGTTAACGACCTTGTTAGGTCTGACAAAATGGCTTGGAGAGGTGTCAAAGACCTTGTCATGAGGACAAACTGCTTTGGGAGGTGTTAGCGACCTTGTCTGAGGCTTCGGCCGTCTGATTTTAGCACGTGCAGCATTGCTTCGGTATTGCAATCGGGGATTTGGCCAATTCGGGTTTTCTAGGTTTTTTTTGTTTTAATGTGATTTCACCATTTTAAGATATTTTATTACATCAATAGCCTAGTGCTATATAAGATGTCTTATATGTGGTGATTTCATTTATGATGTCTTTAACTCTTATTGAGTTCCTTGAGTCATGAGTTTGAATGATTTCATGATTTTATAGGATATTCTGGGTTTTGCCATTCTGGCGAGTTGAGATTGAGATATATATACATTTATACCAATGAGATGATGTATGATTGAATTTGGAGATTCTTCTATATTTGAGTTTTGGATCATCCTATTTGAGAATGTTTTATGTTTGCCATTTTGGCGAGAGTTTGTATTGATGTTTCTCCTTTTGAGGAGATATGGTTCGTGGAAACCATGTAGACATTTTGGGATGTCGCTGATGATATGAGGCAAATGTTTATATTATTTGAGTATTATTATTGAATTTACCTTTTTGAGGTCTTTGTATACTTAAGTGACATTAGTTCACTTAAGTCATGGGTTGTATTCCTTCTGTTGCCTTTTTTCATTCGAAAAGAATTATCACCTTGTGTCTTATGCTTCATATTATCGTCTATCCTCATTAACTGATTTTTTAGCTAGACTGACCCGTGTATTTTGTACTCGGGTCAGACCGAGTTGTTTCAGGTTAGCTATCAGTTACGGGACTTAGCTTTGATGCATCTGCTTGGAATCAACATAGCACTTTTGTGTAGTTTATATTTCTTTCCGCTTGACTCTGATATGTATTTGATTAGATGTATATAGTGTGGTCTCTGTACCGCTTTTGTGTATCAGTTTGTATCATACTAGGATGTATCTATGTATATATTTATATATATGATGATTATTGTTATGTGATGTGATATGCATTCTGTTATCCTATTTTGTTCTGATAGATCCATTAGCCACCTACAGTTTTGTATTAAGCATTTATTGGATATGTCGATTCACTTGAAATAGAAAAAAAAAATATAGAGAATTTATCGACGTATGTAGTAGATGTTTAACACAAGATTATACATGGTCGCTCCTAACCAGCCCTATTCTCCACATTAGCAGACAGAATTATCCAGGAATTCTCTTTGTTAATGTGGGTCTCGGGGTGGGGCATCATAGGCGATCTATTTTCCTGGCCTACCATGTGACATGGATTCAATTACTAAGGAACTAGGACATTGGTTAGTCCTTGAATATGATGGGTCATTTGTGTGATCGTGTATCCGAAGCAGTAAGTGAGTGAATGTAAAGATGGAATATGGATATTATGTTTGCTTGATAGCTTATCACCATATCACCATAGGGATGTCACAGGAAGCCATATTATTGATGTAGAAATCTAGGCACCCTTGATACTTTGATGTATAGTGCACCCATGATGACATGATGTGGAGTAGTGTATATTTTGTATATGTGCCGGCTCTGTAGATGCATGGACATGTCAGGTATGATCCTTTATACCATTTGTTCTATTATAATAGTATATTAGTATTCAGTGATTTATTACCACTCACAACCCACTATTGTCTGACCTGGAGTTTCATGCTTTTCTTCCTATTACTCTGGTACTCTTAAATGAGTTGATTAGGAATGTCAGGTCCGATAAGCACGTGGAGCTGGATAGATGGCAAGCAGGAGGCTATTTTATCGTATTATTGTATTTACACATTTGTTATTCCGCTGCATAACACTATGGAGCTTGCTACTGCCTTTATTACTTAAAGACAGTTGTTTATGAGTTATTATTTATGTATAACTTTATTTCTTATGCTACATACTATATGGATCTGTTACTATGATTCTGTGGTTCATTCGCTTATTTCCTATCTCACCTATTTTATATCTAAGATGAGTACTATTATATTTTATTCAAAGCGTTGTGAGATATACGATAGGTTCTGTGTTGTTTATTTACTTTTCAAATCCATGGCGATCACCCGGCATTGATCGAGCACTGCTATAGTGCGCTATAAAGGTATATTGGCTGTCGATGGTGTAGGGCGATCGTCACATTTCATATCAGGGCTAAAGTTGTGTTATTTAACCTAAGGTATACCGTGATCCAGTAGAGATAGGATATGAGTTCTCACCCTAGACTGGATCGGGTGTGTGTGTACACACACACACACACAAGAGCATGTACTTGTTATATATTTTGGTTTTCAAAAATATATAGTTGTATATAGTATATATAAGTCTCACTGCACACACCACTACTACTTAAGTAGGATTCTTTATAGAGAGACTGATCATCCTTATTACAGATTAAAGGATGAGTGATCAAACAAGGAATAGTGCTAGAAACTCCATTTCTGGAGTCGAAGAAGGAGCAGGATCGGGGGTTGCTAATCCCAATCAACAGACTATGTTTCATACCATGATGTGAAACATGCTACAGAATGCTCAAGTAGACGCCCTAAATGTTGATATTGATTGTTATGCTCTGGTATAGGCACCTCAAGCCAATTTTTCTAAGCTGAATAAAGACTATATTAGTCTTCGAGGCAGGCCATTTCTTGGAATGGAACTGACAATGGAAGTTCAGGATTTGCGAGCGAATATTTGATGATCTTGAAGTTATTGATGCCATAAAGAGGCGATTGGCCTCGAATCAAATTCAAGGAAGGGCGGTGAACTGGTGGAACACCATGAAAGTTGCTACATCCAAGGATCAATTTACTGGGGATCAATTCAAAGCACATTTTTAAGATAAGTTTTTCTTGGTTGCCTAGAAGTCAGACTTATTGGATAAGTTTGCGGATTTAAAGCAGGGAAATATGACCGTCTTCGAATATATTGTGAGTTTGATGCCCTATCGAAATATGGGATGCCCTTCATCGAAACTCCATTAAAGAAGAATGATAAGTTCATCATCGGCTTGGATGACCACACAGGAGGGAAGCTTGTGGGCCATTTTGCTGAGAGTTTCAAGATGTTAGTCGAGAAGGCCTTAAGGCATGAGAGTTGTTATCCGAAGCCAATGGTTATTATTCCCAAAAAAATAGCCAAAGATGCAATTGAGCGGGGAGGCAAGAGAAGTGGAACAATATAAAGAAGCAATTTCATAAAAATGGTGGCTAACAGAAGGGCAAGCCAACTACAACTTTCTAACTTCTTAGAGAATGGTCATAATAGTAGAGACTGCAACGCTAAGTGGAAGAAATGCTACAACTGCAATAAACTTGGGTATATTTAGAAGGACCATCCAGAGCCACTAAAGTAGAAGAAGATAGTGAAAGTATATGCTATCATTATCGTTCTGACTTCGTCAAATGCTCCATCGGCGTAAGTGAAGAGAAAATACATCGCTATTTAAGGTATGCTTTTCATTTATGATGTTCGTATACAAGTTTTATTTGAAACCGGGGCTTCACATTCCTTTATATCTAGTGACTTAGTAGATAGATTGGGATTGAGATTTGAAATAGTTCATCGACCTTTGATTGTGACGAACCTTGTTAGAGGCTCCACTAGCCTATGTATGGTTTATCGTGGTTTGGTTTTATCGAGTCATGGATGCTCTTTTTATCATGATTGCTTTGGTTTAGGTTCTGTTGTGTTTGGTGTTCTTTTGGGGATGAACTGGCTTCATATATATGGAATGATGGTGGATTGTGAGAATATATATGATGGGATGACAGTAGTGTTCGGCTGCCTTTCAGATGATGTGATGATTAGCTTTCTATATTCGATGGATATTCCACATGACCAGTCGTCATCAACGCCTATTGCTAGGGAATGCTCGAATGTATTTGAGGAGGTGACTGAACTTCCGCCACATAGAGTGATTGATTTCCATATTGACTTAGTTAAAGATGTTGGACCGATAGTGATGCCGTTGACGAGGATGGCACATAGAGAGCAGAGAGAGCTCGAGGTGCAATCTAGGTGCAAGTGAATGACCTTTTGCGATGTGGGTTCACTCATAGAAGTATTTTTGAGTAGGGAGCATCTATAGTATTTGCCTCTATTTGAACCAAAAATGGCATAAACACCCAAAAAAGTAAGAGAATAGAGATTAAATGAAGAAAATAAATGAAAAACAAAAGAAATAAAACATAAAAGAAGCATATACAAATTTATAGTGGTCCCCCAATCTTAGCCTACGTCCACTTGAATGACTTTATTACCATTGCAACAGTTTTTGCGATTATAAGTGGGAGGGATCGTTAGGGATCTAGGAGTACAATGGAGTTTGTGTGTAGCTGCAGCATAAACATCCTTAGCATGAACCATGCCTCTTGTATTTATAGGGGTAAACGACCAAACATCTCGCTGATATTTCTTCTGCAAAACCTCGCCACTAAGACCAAGTCACCCAAAAAATCTCGAACTATATCAGCTAGGGATGGGGATCAGTACCGATCCCTACAGGTGGGTTGGTACAGATCCCTATATATGTAGGCAGGGATCCTGCAACTTTCTATGTTGACTAGTCTTGATGTTTGCATCATGTTTCCCAGGTTGTTTTGCCTAATTGCCTAGGTATTTTTTGGTCCAAGCGATGGATCTATAGAAGTTTGAATTGCTGCTTTAGACTGCATATGGAGATTGCGATATAGCTCATAGGAATTTTGGAGCAACACTTGAATTAAAACACTTAGGAAAATTCTACGAAAATTCCCATAAATCATTTTCGATATGTTTTCTAACATATATAAATTTCTGAACCAAGGCTATTATAAATAAGCCATAATTAATTTTAAACCCAATATACCATTTTCTTCACTAGAAAAATCATTATAAATCCACATTAATTAAGAAAATTATGAAACTTGAAACCCAACTCCAAAATATTATTTTCGACCTTATATAAAAACTGCTAGAAATTTGGATGTCATTTAATAGGGGTTTTCACCTTAAACTTCATGAAACCAATATGAAATGGCATAAATGATCAGCATATATATATTAAATCATTCGACACATGGAAAATACTTGAAAAAACATTTGGATCTGATTCTAGAAATCGAAACATCAAAAATATGAGATGTAAATATTATTCACCTTTAGCTATGTTGTTAAGGAGTTGAGATTTGATCTTGAGTTGAATTTGATTAAGCTTTTCATCTTGATTTTGCTTTTCTTTCTTTTACTCTCCCAATGGTGGCCGGCCTCTCTACTATTTGGTTTTGATTGTGAATGTGTAAAATGAATATGGTATGAAGGTTTAGGGTATTAGAATATATCTTATTCCTATCATGACCTTATACATTTCCCTTGTCTAATTCATTTTATTTTCCCTTAGTCCATTAGTTCAACTAGGCATCGTTACACTTTAAACTATACAAATTTCAATCCCTTAACTAACATGCATTGTTTCATTTAATTTAAGTAATTAAATGTCCTAAATAATGTTACTAAAATTAGGGTTGTTACCGGCTTCCCTTTTTAAAGAATTTCATCCCCGAAATTAAGATAAGGTACTCATCAAAATCAATCGAAAAGGTAAAACATACCATGAAACAAGTCAAGATAAGTATCTCGAATCCTGCTCTTAGTTTCCCAAGTACATTCTCTCTCATCATCATTCTGTTGGACCTTAACTAATCTGATTGTGGTGTTCCTCAGCCTCTTATCATCTCTCATAACTATACCAATTGGTTTTCTAACTACAGTCAAATCTGGTTCCACTATTAAGTCATCCAATACAGTCCATGCTATAGTAGTCTCTGAATCTTGAATATATTTCCTTAGAGAGAAACATGAAAAACATCATGAACACCTGCCAAATTGCTCGGTAACTCTACTTTATATAAGAGTTTTCCGATCCTCTCTACAATAAGAAACGGTCCAACAAATCTTGGTGCCAACATTTTCGATTTTCCGAATCGAATTACACCTATCATTGGTGACACTTTGACGAAAACATGGTCTCCGAATGAGAATTCTAAGGTAGTGTTTGGTTTAAAAACAAATTTTGTGTTTTTGGTTTTCAATATGTATCTCAAATATGAGAAGAATGGAGGGATGGAGAAAGGGATGAAAGAAAGACGGATGGGACGATGAAGGGGATAGAGGGACGACGGAAGAATGGATTGTTTCACGCGTTTGTGTTATTTTCCACAACACGGAAAATAAAAAAAAAGTTTTTTTCTATTTCGTATGCTAACTTTATTTTCTAAATTAGTCGTTTTCGACAATATAAATGCATGGTGTGCATTTTTATATGGATGGAAACCCAAAACTAAAAATGACAAACCAAACATTACCTAAGTCTTTCCGTCTTCTATCGGAATAGCTCTTCTACCTAGATTGATCATTCTTCATCTTAGCTTGAATGATCTGAATCTTTTTTGTAGCTTCTCTAACTAAATCCAGACCAAGAACCAACCTATCGCAGGTCTCTAACTAATAAACTAGAGATTTGCATGGCCTTCCATACGAAGCTTCAAACGGTGTCATCCCCATAATATCCCGATAACTGTTGTTATATGAAAACACGACTAAGTGTAGATGGTCTTCCCATGATCCTCCAAAATCTAGCACACAAGCTCGTAACAAATCTTCTAACACTTTGTTAACTCTTTTTGTTTGCCCATCTGTCTACAGATGGTAAGCGGTACTCATCTTGAGCTTGGTATCCAAAATCTCCTACACACTCTTTCAGAATTCGCTAGTGAATAAGAAATCTGTATCACTTACTATACTAAGGAATTCTATGCAGTAACTATATTCTTCATAAATAACTTAGCTAAACAGATGCCGTCTTAATTGACTTAACTGGAATGAAATGGGCACTCTTGGTCAATCTGTCCACTACGAACCATATACTTCCATTTTCTCTATTTGACCTTGGCAGCTCGTTTATAAAATCCATTGAGATCGAATCCTATTTTTAAATTGGAACATCTAAAGGCTGAAATAACCCACTTGGTTTTTGATGTTCGGCTTTTACCTTTTGGCAGTTCAAACACTAATTGACGCATAAGCCTACAACTCTCTTCATACTTTCCCAGAAGAAACTTCTCTTCATGTCCTGATACATCTTAGTTCCTCCCGGATGAATAGTGAACTTCGAACGATGTCATTCTTCTAAAATTTCCTTTCTAATGTCTCCTACATTCGGAACATATAATCTTTCTTTTTTCCTCAACCACCCATTCTGGTCAAGTTCAAAATCATTCAGGTCATCGCTCTCTATACCATCCCTTAACTTTCTGATCTAGTAATGGATCCTCCTTCTACTTAGAAGCATTCCTTTCGATCATCATCGGTCAAACTTCTAAATATGACAACATAGCATTCTCCTTAATAGATCTAGCTTCTGATCTCCGCTGCACTCTGCATGTCGTCAACTCTTCTAAATCTTTCCACTCAACTATCATTTCCATCGCCGCATTCTGATATTTTTTGCTAAGTGCATATGTAACCTTATTACTCTTTTCTAGTGTGCACTCAATACCAAAGTCATAAGCGGCTAAAAGCTCTAACCACCTCTGCTGTCTCATATTCAACTCCTTCTGAGAGAGTAAATACTTTAGTGACTTATGATCCATATACAGCTCAAATCTCTCTCCCATTAGGTAATGTCTCCACACCTTTAATGAAAAAATTACCGCAGCTAATTCCAATCGTACACTTCATATCTAACCTTATGCGGTCTAAGTTGTCAAAATGCACATGCAATTACTTTACCTCTTTCCCTTGGCACAGCTCCTAACCCTGTTCCACGTGCATCTGTATATAGCACTTAATCATGATTCCCTTCTAGAACAACTACCACAGTTTCATTAGTCAATAAGTGTTTCAGCTTCTGGAACGCCTCCTCACACTTATCAGTTTAGACGAATCTCACATCCTTTCATGTTAGCTTAGTCATCGGTACTGCTATCCACAAAAAATCCTTAATGAATCTTCGATAATACCTAGCTAATCCAAGAAAAATCTTTATCTCAGTCACTGTCTCAGGTCTCTACCAATTATTCGCCACCACGATTTAGGAGGATCCATAGACGATCCTTTCTCCGAAACTACATGACCAAGAAACTTCACTTCCTAATGACACTTCGAAAATTTTGCCTTCAGTTGATGCTGCCTCAACGTCTCAAGCACCACTCTAAGATGAACTTAATGCTGTCTTTCATTTTTAGAGTATACCAGAATATCATCTACGAAAACCAACACGAACCTATCCAAGTGCTCTAGGAAAATCCAATTCATCAAATCTACAAAGAATACTGGCGCATTAGTTAGTCCGAACGACATCACTAACCACTCGTACGATCCATATCTGGTTCTAAACGTCGTCAAAGGAATACTATCCTCTACCACCCTAAGTTGATGGAATCATGTTTGCTAAATCCAACTGAGAAAAGACTCTAGCTCCACTCTACTAGTCGAACAAATCATCAATTCTAGGTAATGGATATCGATTCCTTACCTTCTTATTCAACTTGTGATAATCGATACACAGCCTTAACGATCCTTCCGGCTTCTTAGCAAACACTGCAGCTGCTCCCCAAGGTGAACTGCTTGGCTGATAAAATTCTTATCTTCCAAAACCACTAACTGCACCTTTAACTCCATCATCTCGGTAGGTGTCATCCTTTTGGCTGTCTACTTACTGGTTCTGCTCCTGGTACTAAATCTATCAGAAACTCAATAGTTTGTTTCCGTGGCAATCCCACTACAGTTTCAAAGACATCTACGAATTCTCTAACCATGAGAACGCAATTCAACTCGACTTCTAGCTCCAAAACACCCATTAAAGCATTCTCCTTAAAACTAGGGTTTTCTACAGAGTACACAATCTGGTCACTACAATCATGGTGTCTAAGTGATACGTGAAAAAATATCCTAGTATCATATTTACTTAACCAATCCATACCTAGAATAATTCTAAACCCTACGAAATTAAACACATGCAAACTGCAAACAAAGGTATGGCCTAACAAATCAAACTCTAAGTGGTCAGACTTCATCCCAAGAGTTGCATACCCTCCTATCAGATTTGCAACCCTTAAGGAAGTAACTAAGTGTGAGGGTTCTAGGTTAAGCTTATCTATTAAAAAATGAGATACAAAAGAATGCAATGCACCGGCATTAGATACAACTCTAACTGATACACCATAAGTCAAAAGTGTACCTCCCAACACCATTTTTCCTCCCTCCTGGGCTTTTGGTCTCGAGGTAGCTAGTTCCAATGCAAACACTTTGCCTTTTCCATCCTTAGCAGGCTCCTTGCACTGGTACTTATAGTGCCCAATCTGATCGTAATTGAAACACCTCACCCCTTTCTTCTCCATAGCTTCATTTCCCTTGCACTTCCGGCACTTATAGGCATAGTGTCCCTTCTTATCACACTAGTAGCAGACAATCTCTGCCATCTCCTTCTTAGCGGCTCCACCCTCTTAGGCTCCTTTCTTGTGGAAAAACCTTTTCTTTTGATTCTGCCATCCTTGAGCTTTCTTCGCCTTATTTCCTTCCAAATAAGCATGCATCTCTTCATGCCTTAAAGCCATCTTAACTACAACATCACACGGGTCTCTAATATGCGATAACATGGCCTTCGCAAGCTCAAACTTCAACTATGAATGGATTTCTCATTCCTCTTAATCATAGTATCAACAATAGTATAGCCATATCTTACTAGCTCTTCAAACCTTGTCGCATAATCTAGCACAGTCATGTCTTTCTACTCCAACCCAGCAAACTTCCTCAGCAAAGTAGACTTAGCGATCTCATACATAAACCACTAATCAAACCTTCTCCTGAACTCAGCCTATGTCATGGTTTTCATTAACTTCAACTGTTACACTGCTCCAGCAATACAGTGCTACACTTTGTAATTGTCTAGAAGCGAGCCTTCTCTTCTGCTCATCGTTGAGTCCCAAATCAGTGAAAATCCTTTCGCAATGAAGCAGCCAATTCTCTACTTCAATTGCATCTGCAGTACCAATGAACGGCTTTCCTCCCAGCCGTACGTAATCCCTACTCAAAATAGCATAGTTGTTCACCATTGGAGTTTCTTGGTTACCTCCCTCGGCATTTCCTCCAACTTCCCCAGCATCAATTTTTGCTTGCATCATGTTAACAAAGAACTGATACATTGCTCTGATGTCTACTTATGGGACTTTAACATCCACATTTCAAACTTGTGCCTAACCTTGATTCCTCCTCATATTTGGTCTGGCATTTCCATTAGTCGTGTTGCTTCCTCCACCAAGGTTCCCTTTTCCACTTCTAGCATCCAAATCTACGTTCGAGTTTTCATAAGATCTAGAAGAATAGTCTAAGAGAGATAGGAGAATAGAGATAAAAGCATATGCTTATATATATAACAAATACAAGTACGTTATTATAGCATTATCCCATACCCCGATCTTATCTCTAATTCCTTACGATTACATTTTTCAAAAATCATTTCAGTTTAAAGTTTTTCATAAACCTATGCTCTGATACCAAGTTGTAACATCCCCTATCTTGAGGCCAAAGCTAAGCATTATAGATGTTGCAGTCATCTATAATGTTAATTTCCAACGACAAAATACAATTATGTTAATGAAATCCATAATATCATAAGCACATGAATATGAAACAACATCACAGATTAAAAAAACAACTTTTCTGATTACATTTCAAAAAATAAGTTACATTCCATTACACAATCCCTGTTGTTTCCTAAGTTCAGATCAAATATAATTATTACATAAATACGCTAAGAGCGAAATATGAAAATGCCCCCTCGGTTGATCAAAGTACTAAATAGTCATTTCAGATTTAACACAACACAGCGAAAAGAAAATGGAACAGATCCTAAATATAGCTAACATCAACCTCCTGCTCGTCTGTGGAGGCTTTATTCTCTCGCCTTCTAAACCCAAACTCTCAATCTGCACAAATTAGTTTTGAGCAACCGAGATTTTAAGGGGAAAACATAAACTTCGAGTCAGACATAAAGCCTGATGTGAATAATACTATTACATCTCTGTTTGCTGATATTAAGTGAGACCACGCCCCTAAACGGGGTTTCCCCTCACAAATATCCCTTTAAAAAATATCTTTTTGCAAATCAAAGCCCTGCAACCAAACTGATTATATCAATATTAACAAATATAATATATGCTCAAAAGCAGGTAATAAATGGACCATATGTCCAGAAAAATGTAGTTTTGTTTGGCTAACTACTAACCTTTGGCTGACTCGGGCCTACCAGACAAAATAAAAAATAATCTAGCACCTATTAGACATGCTTCTGGATGGTCTATCTTTTTATACATATTCCTTTCTGTGTGTAACTATCATTTAAGTCTTACTTGTGACTAAGCCTTACACAATGGAATTTTGGAATAAATTTACTATGGATCATAACAAATGAGTAGGGCGCGACCCTACACCAGTCCCATCTGGTCATCTAATTTGAGTCATTTTGTTAGGTTTATCTACCCTATAAATTTTCCTTGAAAACCTTTTCAAAATGATTTAACCCTTTAAATCTTACTTATAGAAGGAAAACATACTATTTGCTTTATTCAAATCTCTTTGCCATGATATATGCTTTACTTGAAACATTTTCAATGAAAACATTCCAAACCTTCGTTTAAACCTTTAAACAATTCTCTTTCAAAACCATTGAAAGTACCCCTTTCTATACAAGTAAACTACTTTACTTTATAACCTTAGGCCGAAAGGCCAGAACATACCTTTCGAAACCATTCACAAAATTCCTTTCGAATACATTGAAAACATCTCTTTCGAAAGCCTTATAATCCTTGGACATTCTCTTTTTAAAAAACTTCAAACATGCTTTTCTAAAACATTGGAAACCTTCCATTTAAACACTAATGTAAACATTTTGAAAACATTGGGGAATCACCCCTTCGAAACCTTTATAATATCCCTTTTGAAAATACCGAGGAACCTCCCCTTCGAAGTCTTTACTAGTAACTTTTAAAAGCATTAAAGTACACTACTTAAAGCAAACCTTTTGGGAGCATCGGGTTCAAGTTAAAATATGTGGAATACTCTTTCGAAACCATCTGAAACCATTCTTTCGAAACCTTTGGGTTTAACTTTCAAAACAGCAAAAAGGGTCCTAAAACATCTAAGTCGAAAGCAACTCTTCCGAAAGTAATTTTCTAAGTAAAAGAAGTGGATGGTATCGAGACAAATCCATTCAAAAGCATTGGATAAGCGGCTCTAAATTTAAAACAAAAGAACCTTTTCGAAGGCACCGCTTCGAAAAGTAAAAGGCACTAGGTTGAGGTTTCGACCCCTTCGAAAGCAATTTCTTAAAACAAAGGTGTAACCTATTTCAAAAGCTTCTTTCTTTAAACAACTTGACCAAGTCGAAAACCAACCAAGTCGAAAGTCATCTTATTCGAAAGCAAACCAAGCGCATTTCCTTTAGAAAGAAAAACAAGGCTTCGATCCCTTCAGAACCCCTTGTTTCGACTCATTACATTTCGCCTATGCCCAGTCCACTGCATACCAAAGTCTTTGATACCATGTGTATTGGTTTCGATGGAGATGGGGGTAGAACTACCTAGTCGAAAGGTAGGTGCCGAAAGTGGCGAAATAACAAAGTATGATAAAAACCGATTTTCAACTTTAAAAGGTAATTCTTTTTAACTAACCTGCTTTGTTTTTTAATAAATGACTGGTTGCTAATTTCTTTTCCAAATTCTTTTCTAAAAGTACTACCAAATTTTCAAAAGTAAACAATTTAAAATATTTACAAAATGACCCTACTCTCTTTTATAAATATATAAAACATTTAAGTCTCATACCTTAAATAATTTTATATACTTATTAAAACATTTAGGAAAATTCTACAAAAATCATTTTTAATATGTTTTCTAACATATTTAAATTTCTGACCTAAGGCCAATAAATTAGCCATACTTAATTTTAAATCCAATATGAAATTTTCTTCATTAGAAAATTCATAATAAATCCACATTAATTCAGAAAATTATGAAACTTGATACCTAACTCCAAAATATTATTCCTGACCTTTTATATAAACCAAAAGGCATTTGGATGTCATTTATAGGTCTTTCACCTTAAAACTTATCATCAAATCCATGTGAAATGGCACAAATAACAACAAGCACGCGCGCGCGCACATACACACACACATATATATAATCAATCAAAACATGGCAATATACTTGCAAAAACATTCGGATCTGATTCTAGAAACCGAAGCATAAAAAATGTAAGATGTAACTATTATTCACCTTTAGCTTTTTTGTTGAGGAGTTGAGATTTGTTCTTGAGTTGAATTTGATTAAGCTTTTCTTCTTGACTAAGCTTTTCTTCCTCTTACTCTTCTTAATGGTGGACAGCCTCTCTACTATTTTGTTTTAATTGTGAATTTGTAAAATGAATATGGTATGAAGGTTTAGGGTATTAGAATATATTTTATTCCCATCTCGCCCTTATCCGTTTCCCTTGTCTAATTCATTTTATTTTTCCTTAGTCTATTAGTTCAACTAGGCACGGCTACCCTTAAACTAATCTCAATCCCTTAACAAACCCACATTATTTCATTTAATTTAACTAATTAAATGTCTAAAATAATGTTACTAAAAATTAGGGTTGTTACAGTTAGTTGCGATGTTTGTTAGATATTTAACATTGTAAAATCAGAATGTAATCCCTCGATAATTGTTTGTGCTCAGTTCCATTAAACTAGTTGATTGAGTTAATAGGCCTAATTATCTAAACTGGTTTATTTTTTTGAAAGTTCTAGGTAAGGATTCAATTCTCGTCAATTCAGGAAAATACATGTAGAATATTCATATGCGCTTGTACGTCCATGCACATACTTTTGCTCTAAGCTCCCAAGCATGTTCATGTGCCTATAGGTCGTTGCCAAGTTCCACGGAATTGTAATCACAATCCTAAGGCATCCTTTTAGTCGTAGCCTTAAATTGTATCAAACACTTGGCATAGGCTAGAGTGTTGAGCATCCAGCTTTTTGGTGATTATACTCCTGCCTCCTGTCTTGGTTTGTTAGCGCATAGACGGTCGATCTTGTCCTTATGAGGTTATATTTTCCCATTAGGTCTAGGGTTCGAGTTAACGAACATGTGGTCATCTCACACCCATCTTGAGCTTGCACTTCCCCTATCGGATCAAAGGTAGGAGTTGGAAAATGTCCAAATCGTAGATAGTGCCAACTGATGGATGGTCAGATCACATCCATCTCGAATTGTGCTTTTGCTCACATGTCAAGAGCAAAAGTCGGTGAGTGAATGGTCAAGTCATGTCCACCTTTGTGATTTGTGCTCCTTCTGTCTAGTTAAGGAAAATAGCTAGGAGCCGGATGGTCGGGTAACATCCTCTCTAAGTTCGATGACGGATGGTTGGATCATGTCCTTTTGTTTTTAAACTCCCCGTATCAGGTCAAATGAAAGAGTTAGGAGATGGATAGTCAGTCACATCCGCTCATTTATTGTTTAAGCTCCTTTTGTCAGATCAAGGGAAAGAGTTAAGTTAATGGATGATCAATCACATCCATTTTGGTTTGAACTCCCTATGCCGGACCAAGAGATAGAGTTAAGTTGATGGATGAATAGTCATATTTATTTTGGTCGGAATTTCCCTTGTCGGGTCGATGGAGAGAGTTAAGTTAATGGATGGTTAATTACATCCATTTTGGTTTGAAATCCCCCATCGGGTCATGGGATAGAGTTAAGTTAATGGATGGTCGGTCACATCCATTTTGGTTTGAACTCCCCTTGTCGGGTCAGGGGATAGAGTTAAGTTAATGGATGGTAAGTCATATCCCTTTTGGTTTATGTTTAGGCCATATGTTGAGGGCAAGAGATGGTGCATGGACGGTCATGTCATGTCCACGTTAGACTAGGTCTGAGTCTACCGAGCTCCAAGCAAGGCATAAGTGTTTTGGAAAATACTAGTTACAAGCTTGAAAGTGGATGGTTGAGTCACATCAACTTTTGGATCATGGTCTTGCCTCCGAGTCATAGGTAAGAGTTGGCTGATGATGGTCAAGTGATGCTTGCCTTAATAGAGCTCCATAGATTTGATCATAAGCCATGGAGATTCGACGGGCACCTAACTCTATGTACTTGCACACTAGCATTATTCATATTTAGTTTCATTCGAGTTGGTTGTGGTTCACAACAATATTGCATAAAGGTAAAGTTGCATAGCTAAAGCCATTTTATTGAAAAATAACAGAGTATGTCTTATGAAATAATTCAAAGAAAATAGGAATAAAGCGAAATAGTGTAGTAGATTCTGTCTATTCAATTCTGCTCTTGCCTTTCATAGTTGGAAGATGACCATCAACGATCTAGTTTATAATCAATCTACTTTCGGGCCTTCTAAGTTCATCAACACTAGTAGCGTTTGTCCTTGTTGGGGTCAAATATTCCTTGCCAGCCCCACTGTGGGTTTTTCATAAACTGTTGGAGCTTTATCTTTTGGATCAATTCTTCAATCGTGTCACGAAGGTGTCTACACTCGTTCGTGTCATAACCATATGTCTCATGAAAAATACAGAATTTTCTAGACTTCCTCTGGTCTTCAGTTGACTCTTTTAGGGATGGTTTCCTGTACTGCTCTGAGTAACAAGTAGATAAGTAAATATTTCAACTTGAGTTATTCAGTGAGGTTTATGTGTCAAATCTCGAGATTTTCAATCACCTTCAAGAATTCGGGTTTTCTTCTAGGGCCCCACTATGACCTTTGTTCTGAATACTATTCTTATTCTATACATTCATAGCTATATTCTTGGAATTTGCTCCAGACTGTCTCATAAGAACGTTGCTTCGCACTGCTTTGGCCTGATGGCCTATATCGTTGCCTCTCTTAGTCAGTGTAACCTCCTCTTTGCCCCAGTACTGGGCCACCTTGTTGTTAAAACGATCCGAAGTAGAAGGAGGCTTTCTCGATAACCATTTGCCAAAGTTTTTTTTGAGGTGGATCCCGCTAATCAAAACCATCAAGATTATATTATCCTAAGTGTTTCTCACCTTAGTCACAGTGCTACTAAATCTTTGCAAAAGGTCCTTGAGTGGTTCCCTCGGTCCTTGAAATAAGTTAGACAATCACAAAACAACTTTGGGGTGAGTCGTATGGATTTTGAATTGCTCGACGAATTTCCTAGCCAGCTGATCAAAAGAAGAGATGGACCTTGGTGGTAGTCGAGTAAACCATATGATCGCCACTCCTTCTAGAGGGATTGTGAAGCACCTACACTTGATTGCATCCGATGATCTAACGGAGTCCATATGCCACTCATATTTCATGAGATGTTGTCTAGGATCAATCTTTCCTGAGTATGCCGGCATGGTTGATATATTGAATCTTCATGAGCACTCTTCGCATAAGACTGCTTTAGCAAAGGAATTTTGACTATGGGAAGTGCCTCAGTCGCTAGTTTGGCCTTGACTCTCTCTCACAAGTTGCCTTACCACCTTAGCCATGTACGACTCTTGGGTACCTGTTGGGTTGTGGTATCTTAATCTATTTTAGTGCACGTCCTGGTAAACGATCATGGTTCGTGCCTTGTATCCTAAGTTCTCCTAGCTTCGAAAGAGCCGTTTGCTCGACAGCTCTACGTTCATTCCTTAGGTACAATCTAGCAGAAAACTCTTGATTTCTGGTGCCCTGATCTCCAGATTGTGTTCTAATTCCAACTTGAAGTCATATTCCTAGATATATGGGTTCGTTATCGATCCCTCCCGGGTAGGGATTGGTATCGATCCCAATACCTAGGTGGGAGTTATTCCTGTAATCTTTGATCAGTTTCCTTGATGCTCTAGCTACATGTGCATCTGTCCTTTACCTTTTGTTCCTTCGGAGATGTTTGGACAATGAGGAACTTTTAGATTCTGAGTACGAAGGAGATGACTCTCTCCTAGTCTACCTATGTTGAGTATTCATTTGAGCCATCAAGTTTCTGTTCTCTTGGATTTGCCGGTTCAACTCTATATGGCTATTCCGCTCTTTTAACATCCTCTCAAAATCAAACCTAGTGATAGCATCTGATACGATTTGGACATTAATAGCTTCTTGTTATGCATCTTCATCCAGGATGTGGAGGCCAGCATTCTTTGCTTCATCAGTAGCTCTTGAGGAGGCAATAACTTTGTCTTTTATAGGGGCTATTGAAGATAACTTCCTGCAGACTTTGTTTAAATCCGAGTAGTAGGAAAACTAGATGAGAAGAAACTGGATATCTTCCTTGGATTTTAGGCAGTTCATTAATAGATAAGGATTCAAATAGCCTGAGAATCGAATTCTTAGTGAAAGCACCAAAACGTTAGAACCAAAAATGACATAAACACCCAAAAGAAGAGATTAGAGATTAAATGAAGAAAATAAATGAAAAACAGAAGAAATTAAATAGAAAACAAGAACGCATAAGTATATAGTAGTTTGGCAATCTTGTCCTACGTCCATTTGAATGATTTATAGCTTTTGCACTAGTTTTTTTAATTACAAGTAGGAGGGATCATTAAGGATCCCAGAATACAATAGAGTTTGTGTGTAGCATCAGTGTAAAGATCCGTAGAATGAACCATGCCTTCTTTATTTGTAGGGGTAAACGATAAAATATCTCACTAATATTTCTTCTGTAGAACCTCACCGCCAAGACCAAGTCACCCAAAAAATCTCGACTCCATATCAGCTAAGGATGGGGATCGATACCGATCCCTATAAGGGGATTCGTACCGATCCCTATATATGTAGATAGGATTCTGCGATTTTCTGTGTTGACTTGTCTTGCTATCGGCTTCATGTATCCCAGATTGTTTACCGTAGTCGCCTAGGTGTTTTTTAGTCCAACCGATGGACCTACAGAAGGTTAAATTGCTGCTTTAGATTGCATTTTGAGATTTCCAATACAACACATAGGAATTCTAGAACAACGCTTGAATCAGACTCTATGTAGATAGAAAAGAGTGCCATAGGAGTAGGGGCCACTTGGGTGTGCCCTTGGAGGTCGGTACCGATCCCCTATGTAGGGTGGAGTACCAATCCATACTTAGTGTATTTCATGGTGTTTCTCTTCTAAGTTTATTTGACAGTCGTCTCATGGTCTTGTCTATATTTGGTTCGTAGACCCTAGGATCATCTCTCTAGGCTGCTTGTCTCGATAATCATCGAATCTAACTTGTCTAGTCAGTTTTAGTATAGCCGGGTCAAAAGGCCAGAAATAGCCACGAAGGTGGACGGTGCCCTAAGATTATGTATTGATTGCCATGAGCTAAATAAAGTGACATAGAAGAACAAGTATCCACTCCCACATACTGATGACTTGTTCGATCGGCTTCATGGTGCTAGAGTATTTTCTCGGTTGGATCTTGTAACGGGATTTCACCAACTGAGAATAGCGAGAGAGTGTGTGTCGATTATAGCGGTCCATATGCCATTTGGATTTTATGAGCGTTTGGTTATGTCGTTTGGGTGAACCAATGCACTGGCATACTTTGCTAACCTTATGAACCATTTCATTTAGGGTTAGTAAAATAAATTCATGCTTGTATTCGTTGACTATATTTGTGATAATCCGAATTTTTGGTATCTGATAATTGGATGATTAATTGGATTTAAAAGTTATATTTTGAATAAAATAATATATATAACTAGAGTTGTAACTATAATATGATATTAAGACCAGAATTAATAAAAGTTTTAAAAATATACATGTCCTTTGAAAATTTATAAGAAAAATGTTTATGCTTATATATATGTATGTGTAAGATCTAATAAAAGATTCAAAATAACTTCGTTTAATACTTGGAATAAACCATTGTTTATATATATATACACACAAACACACATTTGTAAGCATAATTTATAAATGAACAAGTGCAAGCTAAATACCTATAATACATAAATATATTAACATAGGAAAGTATTGATAAAATTGAATAAGGGTTTAAAAAAAAGAAATACTTTATCTAGACATTTGTAAATTTTTAAAGCATACATTAAACAAAGGTAAATATCTCTCTTATTATTCAAACAAGTGTTAGCTTAGAAAATATCCAAGTGGCATGATGGATTCATCTTATATTTTTTCTTTTTAAATTTATAATGTGAATAAAACATTAAGCTTAGGGACATAAACTTCTTACAACAAAAAGCTGAAGAAAAAAAAGAGAGATATCTTAAACTTAAACCAGAGAGAAATCATTTCAAGAAATCATCTATATATCAACAACATTTTTAAATATGGAGATCAGTTTCAGTACAACTCAACAAATCAAAGCAAGATCAACTCAGATTCCAGCTTCCAGATTCAACTGGTTCCAGAGCAAAAAAAAAAATTAAGTTTCCAGTATCAAGTGGCAAAACTAAAAAAAAACTTCCAGCTTTTTATCATCTCAAGGCTTCTCTGTTTACATTATACAGGTGAGTAACATCACTCTTTCAAAAGCTTGAGTATAATAAACCTGTTACATGTTCTTTCTCCGGAAATAGTATGTTTTGTGTGGTTATATAAATGAATTGTTTGGATGTATATATGTGTGCATTACTGTTGTATTATGTATCCCTGTTCTTAGTATTCAAGCTTAAGTTTATGATCAAAATTCATATACCCTTGATCCATTTGCTATTAGGACATAGTTTATAAACAAAAGTTGTTTGTTTCATCCTAGATTAAAGATTAAAATTTGATTTAAGTTGAAATTTATTTGAAAATTTCTCTGGAAACTCTGTAGAACAGTGCAAGCTTGATTTATGTTAAAATTCAGACATACTAATTCACCGATTCAAGCATATAATCTGAAAATTTATCCAAAATCATGATTTTTAAAATTGGAATCACAATTTTTAGAATAAATTAAGGGAGCAAATCGGATTTGATCAATTTAGGAGTTTAGGGTTGCCTCTGGTGATCTGGTGGCTCGGCATGGTCAGAATCCTTACTGATGGTAGTGGAGACATTGGAGAGGTCAGCAAAAATGTCAGGACGGTGATCTAAGCATTATGGTGGCAGCTGTGACCAATTTTTGTTCTTAACCCTGGTTTTGATGGTGGTCAGTAAATGATCCACCACGTTTTCTCTGGTGGATCGAGTGCTTCGAATTTTTAGGAAATTGAGGTAGGTGTGTTGACGAATGTGTAGCCGAAATTGCAGATATTCCGATGGTCGTTGTGGTGAGCACGAGAAGATTTTAGGGTAGGCCTTTGGTTCCAGTTTTGAGCAGTGATGCTCGATTTTGATTTCGAGTTGATGATGGAGTTCTGATGGTCGTAGTCTTGTCTGGGGATGATCGACGATTTGATTAAAGCTTCGGCGATGATCGGAGTTGGATGGAATCACCGTGCATGTGCACAGTGCTCTTCCTATGTTTTTCTAATGAGTCTGGTTTGAGCAGAGAGGATTGTACTCGAGTTTTCTCGAGTGATTCGTGTGTTTTACTCGAGGTTTTGCAAGATCGACTCGGGTTTTTGAGTTTTTGAACCCGAGATAGTTAGTTGGTTACAGGTTTTAAAACTTGTCTGTATTCTAAATTTTAAAATGATTTTTTTTTAAAATTGAAAGCAAGATTTTAAACAAAGCTTTTTGAGGTATGGATTCAAATTAACTTTTGTATCCTAGTTTTAAAAATAAATAAAGTATTAAAATTTAAATTATTTAAACAAGTTAATATTTAAAGTATGTTTTAAAATGAAATGGTTTTTAAATAAAATGTTTTAAACTTATTTATATAAAATTCTTTATAAAAGTTCCTTTAACATTTGATTTAAGAGGTTTATAAAATTGATTTAAATTTGGTTAAAGTTTAAATTTGTCAATCGTTTTAAATTTTAAAATTTGAAATTTAAAGTAAAATTTTAAAAGTGAAATGTTTTAAATGCATTTATTAATGATAATTAAAGTCATTAATAAAAGAATGATTTATCCTAATGATAAATTAGATTTAAATGATTAATGATTAATGTAGTTAATTAATTAATGATTTTGTATTAAATAATTATTAATTATGGATTGTTAGTTAATTAATTAAGAATTAATTAATTAAGTAATTAAGGGTTAAGTTAATTAATTAAGGATTAATTAATTTATAATTAAGGATCATTAATTAAGATAAGAATAGATTAATAATTAATGATTAAAATTTTTATTAGTCATGTAATTATAGATTAATCCGGTTATAGTTAAGCACTTAAATAATTGAGTAATTAGAGAATTAATTAATTGGTTAATAAGAATTAATTAATTTGGATTAAGAGATGATTAATTAAGGTTTAATTACTTAGAGAGTAATTAAAGGATTGTTAATAGTTAATGAAGGATCATTAACTAAGGATTATCAAATGATTAATTAATATAATTAATTTAAGATGATTAATTAGATTAATTAATTAAAGAAAATCAATTTATGGAATTGTTTAAGTATAATTACTTAATGAAAGTAATTAAGGAATTAATATTACTCAATGTAGTTAATTAAAGTAATGTGATTAGTCAAGTTAATTAATTGGTTTAATTAATTTAAGATAATCACATGATGGTTTGTTAAAATATGATTATTGAATGTAGTTGGAAAAGAGTAATAACTTAGTAAAGTAATTAATGGATAATTACTGGATGTTAATTGAATTGGAATGGTAATTTTAATGGAAATGATTTGGGTTTAATTACCTTGTGTAATTAATAAGAAGGGCAATTACTTAGTGGGAGTAATTAATAATTAATTACTTAGTGTAATTAATTTGAGAATTGATTAATAAAGTTATTTTATGATAATTAAGTAATGTAATTAATTAAGGGTAATTAATTACTAATAATCAAGGCTGATTAATGAATAATTATCTTAAGATTAATTATTAAATATGATTAATAATTAATTGAAGAAGTAATTAAGGAGCATTGATTAGTACAATTAATGATGTAATTAAGGGTTGATTAATTAAGATTAATTAATCAACAATAAGTGAATAAAAAGTAATTGATTAATGTAATTAATTAAGGACTAATGTAATGTAATTAAAGTATAATTAATCAAGGATGATTAATTAAGTTGGAAAATTAGTGGATCATTAATTAATTGGTTTGTCATTAATTAATGATTAGTAAGCATGAATTTAGAAGTAGTTGAAGTAATTAATTTAATTCATTAGTGGTTAATTAAATTAATTACAGATGGTGTGGTTGATAAATCTTGCTTATGAATGACTGAATGATATAGTATGCTTAGATTAGTTGATATCTCTGATATGTGATGTGTGATGCTATGTGATATAATATGTTTGGGCTAAACAGTGACTTCTTGTATTTAAAATTGAATTGTATTTCACTTGAATAACTTGGGTTAAGATGGTATTGAATTCTAAGAGACCGGAGCCGGGTATTAGTAAATACATGAAACCACTTCGATTCTTTATAATTTGATGTGTGGAATCAATAGGCTGAAATGGAATGATTTAAGTGAATTGGACCATTTAATCTAAGTTTATGGTACTTAGAAATTGATGGGTGATGTAAGTGATGTCTATAACCACTTGTGAAGTTTTAAATTGGTACAAGTTGCCCCGGGTTTATATAAGTTGTATGCTTTTGTGTTCCATGTTAGATGGGTTTACTCACGCTGGTTTGCAGCCTGACCCGGGTGTTATTTTGATGTAATGCTCGGGTCAGACCGAGTATTACAGATTTTCAGATAAGGACGTTCTGGAGCTCAGGATACGAGCTGGAAGGCAGGAACATATGGAGTGTTTCCGCTGTGATATATTATTGTGTAACGGGGAAATGTTGATGGTATATGTCCAGTGTTTGTGTATGTTGTAACTCTGATGTATAAAGTGAAAAATTTGACAAGTACAATTTTCTTTTGTAAACTGTTATTATTTGATTTTATATTTTGATCCGCTGCGAATGTGAGATTTTGTGTCTTGTTTTTCTGTTTTCTTCTTCTATCTCTTTCTTCTTTCCTAACCATCGAGAATTTGGGGAACTGAAAATTCCGGGTCGTTACATTTAGTATCAGAGCAGAAGGTTAAGTGAGAACCTTGGCTCTGGTGGGATTACTCATTAAGAATAGGGTCAATGGTACCCTAGAATGAGTTGAGTCTATATATATATATATATATATATATATATATATATATATATATATATGAGAGCATACTTGTTATTTTCTTATATAAAGATTTTAAATGATTTTATATAAGAATATGTTTTGATATATAAAGCAATATTCCTTTCTAGTAAATATTAAGGTAGTTGGTTGTTAAATTATTGGAATTAAATTAAGTGGCAATAGAAATACAACCAAATTGGAATTG
Organism: Allium cepa; assembly: GCA_030765085.1. NCBI lineage: Eukaryota > Viridiplantae > Streptophyta > Magnoliopsida > Asparagales > Amaryllidaceae > Allium > Allium cepa. The sequence goes on along the minus strand of CM060930.1, from coordinate 87,004,256 downwards.
AATAAAGATAAGTTTGAAATGGATTCAAACTAAAATTTAAATCTTGAATTTGGGAAGGAGTTTTAGAATATGATAATAATGAATTGGTAACCTTAGTTATTATCCTAAAATGATGGTATGTTTGTTAATGATTAAGCAAAAATAAAATGTTTTAAGGAAGTAACCATTAGATGAGAACTACATCTAAATTAGAAAGAGTGTAAATTGAGAAGTTTTAAATCGTAAGGCTAGGAACATTTGAAATTGTTTTCAAAATGTTAAGTGAAATAATAAATAGTATTATTTAGAATATTTGAATGGAAGGGTCCTATTTCAAACAAGAGTTGTTTGAAAATTTAAAGAAATTAGTTTTGAATTAAAGCCAAAGGTGGTTTAAATCTTAAAATTTGGCTTGGTGGGAAAAGAAGTAAATATGTATATATGTGTGGATATACCTAATATCAAAGATGGTTTGAAATAAACTCGAAATGTTGAGTTTTAAATTTGGAATAAAACCCAAAGTGATAAGTTTTTAAATTTATAAATGGGAAGATTATTAATGTGAAGTTAAATAAGTTTTTGAACTTTTAAGTGGTAGAAATTTGGAATTTGAAATGGAAAATTCAAATTTGGAGTGGGATTAATGGGATTAAATTGAATTTAACTTATAAGAAGTTAAATAAGTTTGAATGAACAACCTGATTTGGAAATTCAAGATGAGAATTGAGATTTAACTTAGGAAGTTAAATTATTGATTTGAATGGGGAGTTTGTGAGATTTCAAAATGGGTTTGAGATCTGGAAATTGGAAATGGATGGATGTTTAAAATAATTTGAATGATATCATCCTATTGTTATTAATAATCTTTAAGCTGAAATTGGATTTGTTTAAATAAATGAAGAAATGGGTATGGTAATATATCCATTATTAAGATAAAAATGGAATTTGGATTCAGAATTAAATGGTTTAAAGATATAAGTTGATTTGATTTAAAGGATTAAATCAACATTTAAAAATTTAACTCGAATTTATATAATTCGAGATGGTTTAAATTTGAAATTTGAATTGAATTAGTTCAAATTGAATTTGATTTAAATTAACTGGAATTGTGATTGAAGATGTATAAGTTTAAAATTTTCAAATGGAAAATTTGAATTGGATTAATTTGAAATGAAATTGAAGTTGAATGAGTTCAAATTCGAATGGGAATTGCGATTAATTCAAACTGGAATTGATATGAATTGAAATTGATTCAATTTGAAATTTATTTGAATTGATTAAAAGTGTGATTAAAGTTGAATAAGTAAATTCAAATGGAATTTGATTTGAATTTAGGAAAAAATTGAGGATTAATTCAACTTGAATTGGGGTTAAATCAATTTCAATGGAAATTGAAGTTTTTTAAATTGGAATTGAGTCAATTTAAATGGAAGTGGAAATTTAAATTGAATTGATTGGAAATGAAGGTTGGGAATTGAGCAGTTTGACTCTGGACTATTTTCAAAATATTTTTTTTAGAACAAATCAATTTTTCCAAGCTATTTATTATATATACAACCTTTCTTATTAAACCCAAAAATATCTTATACTTATTTTACAATTAGTTTTGGAAATATTTAACAATTTTTCAACTGTTTATAAACTAATTACTGTTTTTCAACTACTTTATAACTAATTACTATTTTACAACTATTTTGCAATTATTTAAAATTTCTATAATTATTTGACTATTTTCCAACTATTTTACAATTACTTAACTATTTTACAGCTATTTTACAAACTAATAATTATTTTTTTCGACTACTTATCTATTTTAAACTTTTCAAGCTATTTTCTAAATTTAAGCTGGACAGAGTTCAAACTATTTATGATTAAACATCCATTTGAGATAAGAAATGGGGTGATAATCCAAATGAGGATTTAAGCAATTGTGAATAAGTGGATAGAGATTAAAGTGAATGTGAATAGAAAAGGAGATTGATTTGGCGAATAATCAATGAAGATAAATACGTAGGATGTACGTATATTATTCTATTCGCACAGTGATTTGATCCAAATTCCGGCATAGCATTTTGAGATAGTTTATCGATCCGAGTTGGGATTTTTCACTCGATTTTCGACGACGAACCCGGATATGGATTGTTTATTGGTTCTTGATATTCTCTATCATAGTTATGGCTATGCAAGGAGGATGACGGTTTCTGATCAAGAAACCAGATCTGAGTCCGCACTAGGAAGTCGGGTGGACGACACTAGTTCGAAAGTGAAATTGTGTGATCGAGTGAGCGATCAGATTGGTATAGCATACGGATGATATGTGTACATCATACGGGTTTGAATGAAATTGATAATAGGAATTTATGGATAAGAAATGTGAAATGGTTTTTGAAATAAAAGGTATATTTTGTGAAATATATGAATAAAATGGAAATTTGATATTTCCATGATAGAAATTTACTATATGAAAGTAAGTAATATGGTAAGTGACTTTATAGAGTAATCAAATTTGAACATTTGATTTGAAATAAACAAAGTTATATATCTTTGTTATATAAGATAAAACTTCCCTTGTTGAATCTTTTGCCAGAAGAAAAGGTTTTTTTTGAAGTATAAAGGGGTTTTATACAAGTTTGAAATGATCCAAAAAAATTTCAAGGTTATATATATATATATATAAAGGATCTTATGAGAATGATTTTGGGAAAAGGTTTGGCACCTTTGGTTTTGGATAGGCTTTTGATTTTTGGGTAAAATCAATATTGGATTCGGAAAGCCTAGCTTGAGAATTATCGATTTTGGGATAATCGATTTTGAGAAAGGAGATTTATATGAGATTCATACTAGGTGTATGATTTGGAAAATACTATATGTGTATAGTATAAAGTGTTTTGAAATGGCTTTGGAGAAAAAGGCGCTCCCTTGAAATGAACTACTCAGGAGTGCCATAGGGAGGTACTGCCTTGAACCCTTAAGGGGGGTTCTAAAGTTGATCCTGTGAGGTGTCCGGACAAAACTAGTTCCTGAGGATTATGTGTCGTGTATAGCGAAAGTCGAGGGCGCTGAGGCCTACATAGGCATTTGGGTTACGCTGTGACAACAGGTAACTCGATGTCACTGCGATCTACTGCAAACCATAGCGAAAGTCGTGTGTGCCGCTGAGAGCCAACAGTATACGTTTGATTTTATATCGGTAGATTGCGACCTATGGTAACATAGCGAAAGTCGTGTGTGCTGCTGAGAGCCAATAGTCTGCGTTTGATTTTACATCGGTAGACTATGACCTATATGGGAGTGGAGAAGTTTCATTTTTGACAGCAAAAATCGAGGGCGCTGATGCCTACAGTTACATGGACTTTTTCTGTGATGGCAACGTAACCCTAGAATGTAACTGCGATCTGTTGTGGGTTCCATGGCGTAATCGGGGGGCGCGGAGTGCCTACAGTTACATGGAATTTTGCTACGATGGCAACGTAACCCAGGATGTAACTATGACCATGGATGGAGGTGATGATTTCCAGAGCATTCTGACCAAAGATATTTCCTCTATTTTTAAAAAAAAAAGTTTTCTGTATTTTCTATAAAATTATTTTCCAAATATTTTCACTAGGTGTTAAAATGGGTTTACCAAGTACTTATAGATTTTCAGTCCTACGCCTGATCAACATGTGACCGAATTTCGGTGAGAACGAGGACGGACTTGTTGAAACATCGAGTTATAAAAGTATTTTTATAAAAACTATTTTGGCAATATTATATAGGATTTTAAAATGTTTTAAAAATGATCAAAAAGTGATTTATATGATTTTAACTATTAAATAAATTCTGGTTTCGTTCCTTTTCGAGGACGAAAAGATTCAAAGGATGGAGGAATGTGATAACCCGAATTTTTGGTATCTGATAATTGGATGATTAATTGGATTTAAAAGTTATATTTTAAATAAAATAATATATATAACTAGAGTTGTAAATATAATATGATATTAAGACCAGAATTAATAAAGTTTTAAAAATATACATGTCTTTTGAAAATTTATAAGAAAAATGTTTATGCTTATATATATGTATGTGTAAGATCTAATAAAAAGATTCAAAATACCTTCTTTTAGTACTTGTAAGCCTACTTTATAAATGAAAAAGTGTAAGCTAAATACCTATAATACATAAATATATTAACATAGGATCATATTAATAAAATTAAGTAAGGGTTTAAAAAAAGAAATATTTATCTAGACATTTGTAAATTTTTAAAAGCATACATTGAACAAATGTAAATATCTCTCTTATTATTCAAACAAGTGTTAGCTTAGAAAATATCCAAGTGGCATGATGGATTCATCTTATTTTTCTTCTTTTTAAATTTATAATGTGAATAAAACATCAAGTTTAGGAACACAAACTTCTTACAACAGAAATCTAAAAAAAGAGAGAAATCTTAAACTTAAACCAGAGAGAAATCATTTCAAGAAATCAACTATATCATCAACAACATTTTTAAACATGGAGATCAGTTTCAGTACAACTCAACAGATCAAAGCAAGATCAACTCAGATTCAAGCTTCCAGATTCAACTGGTTCCAGAGCAAAAAAAAATTAAGTTTCCAGCATCAAGTGGCAAAACTAAAAAAACTTCCAGTTTCTTATCATCTCAGGGCTTCTCTGTTTACATTATACAGGTGAGTAACATCACTCTTTTAAAAGCTTGAGTATAATAAACCTGTTGCATGTTCTTTCTCCGAAAATAGTATGTTTTGTGTGGTTATAAAATGAATTGTTTGGATGTGTATATATGTGCATTACTGTTGTATTATGTATCCCTGTTCTCAGTATTCAAGCTTATGTTTATGATCAAAATTCATATACTCTTGATCCATTTGCTGTTAGGACTTAGTTTATAAACAAAAGTTGTTTGTTTCATCCTAGATTAAAGATTAAAATTTGATTTAAGTTGAAATTTATTTGAAAATTTCTCTGGAAACTCAGTAGAACAGTGCCAGCTTGATTTATGTTAAAATTCAGGCCTATTAATTCACTGATTCAAGCATATAATCTGAAAATATATCCAAAATCATGATTTTTAAAACTGGAATCACAATTTTTAGAAGAAGATCAAGGGAGCAGATCGGGTTTGATCAATTTAGGAGTTTTGGGTTGCCTCTGGTAATCTGGTGGCTCGGCATGGTCGGAATTCTTACTGGTGGTAGTGGAGCCATTGGAGAGGTCAGCAAAAATGTCAGGACGGTTATCAATGCATTGTGGTGGCAGCGGTGACTAATTTTTGTTCTTAACCCTAGTTTTGATGGTGGTCAGTAAATGATCCACCATGTTTTCTCTAGTGGATCGAGTGCTACGAATTTTTGGAAAATGGAGGTGGGTGTGTTGACGAATGTGTAGCCGGAATTGCAGATATTCCAATGGTCATTGTGGTGAGCACGAGAAGATTTCAAGGTAGGTCTTTGGTTCCAGTTTTGAGCGGTGATGCTCGATTTTGATTTCGAGTTGATGATGGAGTTCTGATGGTCGTAGTCTGGTCTGGGGATGATCGGCGACTTGAGTAAAGCTTCGGCGATGATCGGAGTTGGATGGAATCACCCGTGCATGTGCACAGTGCTCTTCCTTGGTTTTTCAGATGAGTCTGGTTTGAGCAGAGAAGATTGTACTCGAGTTTGCTCGAGTGATTCGTGTGTTTTACACGAGGTTTTGCAAGATCGACTCGGGTTTTTAAGTTTTTGAACCCGAGATAGTTAGTTGGTTACAGATCTTAAAACCTGTTTGTTTTCTAAATTTTAAAATGATTTTTTTAAAATTGAAAGCAAGATTTTAAACAAAGCTTAAAATCAAAATTTTGAGGTATGGATTCAAATTAACTTATGAATCCTAGTTTTTAAAATAAATAAAGTTTTAAATTTTAAATTGTTTAAACAAGTTAATGTTTAAAGTATGTTTTAGAATGAAATGGTTTTAAAATAAAATGTTTTAAAATGTTTAAAACTTATTTATATAAAATTCTTTATAAAAGTTCCTTTAACATTTGAATTAAGAAGTTTATAAAATTAATTTAAATTTGGTTAAACTTTAAATTTGTTAATCGTTTTAAATTTTAAAATTTTAAATTTAAAGTAAAATTTTAAAAGCGAATGTTTTAAATGCATTTGTTAATGATAATTAAAGTCATTAATAAAAGAATGATTTATCCTAAAGACAAATTAGATTTAAATGATTAATGTAGTTAATTAATTAATGATTTTGTATTAATTAATTATTAATTATGGATTGTTAGTTAATTAATTAAGAATTAATTAATTAAGTAATTAAGGGTTAAGTTAATTAATTAAGGATTAATTAATTTATAATTAAGCATCGTTAATTAAGATAAGAATAGATTAATAATTAATGATTAAAAATTTTATTAGTCAAGTAATTAAAGATTAATCAGGTTACAGTTAAGCCCTTAAATAATTGAGTAATTAGAGAATTAATTAATTAGTTAATAAGAATTAATTAATTTGGATTAAGAGATGATTAATTAAGGTTTAATTACTTAAAGAGTAATTAAAGGATTGTTAATAGTTAATGAAGGATCATTAACTAAGGATTATCAAATGATTAATTAATATAATTAATTTAAGATGATTAATTAGATTAATTAATTAAAGATAATCAATTTATGGAATTGTTTAAGTATAATTACTTAATGAAAGTAATTGAGGGATTAATTACTCAATGTAGTTAACTAAAGTAATGTGATTAGTCAAGTTAATTAATTGGTTTAATTAATTTAAGATAATCGCACGATGGTTTGTTAAAATATGATTACTGAATGTAATTGGAAAAGAGTGATGACTTAGTAAAGTAATTAATGGATAATTACTGGATGTTAATTGAATTGGAATGGTAATTTTAATAAAAATGATTTGGGTTTAATTACCTTGTGTAATTAATAAGAAGGGAAATTACTTAGTGGGTGTAATTAATAATTAATTACTTAGTGTAATTAATTTAAGAATTGATTAATAAAGTTATTTGAAGATAATTAAGTAATGTGATTAATTAAGGGTAATTAATTACTAATGTGATTAATCAAGGCTGATTAATGAATAATTATCTTAAGATTAATTATTAAATATAATTAATAATTAATTGAAGAAGTAATTAAGGAGCATTGATTAATATAATTAATGATGTAATTAAAGGTTGATTAATTAAGATTAATTAATCAACAATAAGTGATAAAAGAGTATTTGATTATTGTATTTAATTAAGGATTAATGAAATGTAATTAAAGTATAATTAATCAAGGATGATTAATTAAGATGGAAAATTAGTGGATCATTAATTAATTGGTTTGTCATTAATTAATGATTACTAAGCCGGAATTTAGAAGTAATTGAGGTAATTAATTTAATTCATTAGTGGTTAATTAAATTAATTACAGATGGTGTGGTTGATAAATCTTTCTTATGAATGATTGAATGATATAGTATGCTTAGATTAGATGATATCTCTGATATGTGATGTGTGATGCTATGTGATATAATATGTTTGGGCTAAACAGTGACATCTTATGTTTAAAATTGAATTGTATTTCACTTGAATAACTTGGGTTAAGATGGTATTGAATTTGAAGAGACCGGAGTTTGGTATTAGTAAATACCCGAAACCACTTCGATTCTTTATAATTTGATGTGTGGAATCAATAGGTTGAAATGGAATGATTTAAGTGAACTGGACCATTTAATCTAAGTTGTTGGTACTTAGAAATTGATGTGTGATGTAAGTGATGTCTATAACGACTTGTGAAGTTGTAAATTGATACAAGTTACCCCGGGTTTATATAAGTTGTATGCTTTTGTGTTCCATGTTAGATGGGTTTACTCACGCTGGTTTCTAGCCTGACCTGGGTTTTACTTTGATGTAATGCTCGAGTAAGACTGAGTATTACAGATTTTCAGGTAAGGACGTTCAGGAGACGAGCTAGAAGGAAGGAACGTATGGAGTGTTTCCGCTGTGATATATTGTTGTATATCTGGGACATGTGGATGGTATCTGTCCAGTGTTTGTTTATGTTGTAACTCTGATGTATTAAAATGTAAAATTTGACAAGTAAAGTTTTCTTTTGTAAACCTTTATTATTTGATATTATATTTTGATCCGCTGCGAATGTGAGATTTTGTGTCTTGTTTTTCTATTTTCTTCTTCTATCTCTTTCTTCTTTCCTAACTATTTGGAATTTTCGGAATCGAAAATTCCGGATCGGTACAATATCTTCTCTATTCACGGATAGAGGAAAAACGCAAGACATATGTGGGGATCGTGCTTGAGATGCTGAGAAAGCACCAACTGAAAGCGAAGTTTTCTAGATGCCACTTCAAGAGGAGGGAATTAACGTTTTTTGGTCACGTTGTTTATGAGCAGGGCATTGACATTGATCCTGCAAAAATTTAGCAGTCCAAGATTGGACAAGACCCTAAAATGCCATGGATTTGAGAAGTTTCTAAGAGTTAGCAGTATATTATAGACGATTCATCCAGGACTTCTCTAAGATAGTGGCACCATTGAATCACTTGAGGAAAAAGAATCAGACTTTTACTTGGGATGCTAGATGTGAGTAGGGATTCACGTGTCTACAGGTAAGGATAACGAGTAACTAGTATTGACCATTCTGAGTAGGAATGAAGAGATGATAGTATTAACTAATACTTAGATGCAGAGATGCATAATTGTCTCATATGATAGTCGACAATTGAAGCCACATGAGAAGAAATACCCACCCATGATTTAGAGTTAGCATCGATTTTTTTTACACTGAAGATTTGGAGGCACTATCTTTGAAGAGAGGTTCGAGTTGTTCAATGGCCATAAATCATTAAAGTACCTCTTTTTGCAGAAGGATTTTAACATTCTTCAACAGCTTAGGAGAAAGACGGTGGAGTTGATGAAGATTCAATGGAGTGAAAGTGAAGGCAATTTCACTTGGGAGACCGAGGGTAGCATGAGGATAGCTTATCTAGAGCTCATTACTTGGTGAGACTTCTTATTTATCGCTTTTAGTTTCACTTATATTATTGTCAAGAATATACCTTGGTATAGTATCCTGCATGCTAAGATAAGTTTGGATGTTTCCTTTTCCATTCATTATTATGTATTCATGTTTGATTTATGATCGTTGTTTATGCTAGTATATGGTTGTTAGGCAAGCGGGATGGCAATATTCACTTTTGTTTGGCATTTCGGGGGTGAAATTCCTAACGGGGGAGAATGTAATGACCTTTATTCTATTATCGAAGTATTGTAGAATATTTCTATTATTTTCGTATGAGGTCGTATGATTCTGGAAATGAGTATTAGGGGCATTTCTATGATTTTTTGTAGATTTCTTTGTGACCATTTTAACCATGAGAATTTTTTATGGCCTTTAATATTTGATAGGAGCTGAATTAGGGTTTGAAACCACTTGCAATAGATCAAGATGGTGGTTTCCCATTCCGAAGTGTGGTCGTAATAGGAAAATGGAATTACTGTTAGAGAGATATGGGTGTTTGAAGTTCCACTTAATTTTGGGCAGTGTATTGGGTAATTAGCGGGTTAATGGTATGGCCTAATTCCTATTTTTGGATTAGTGTGGGGTTAGGGCTAATGGCATTCTCCTTTCATTTCACTCTTACCAAAAATAGAGAGAATCCCCCATTAATCATCATCTTAGCCAAAAAGTTACCCAAACCCTTACTTTTATTAGCCTAAATGTGTAATTAGAAGGAGAATAACATGATTAGCTCTGATGATTGACCTATACCATCGGCACCGATAATATATAAATAGTATATTGTCCATGTCCAATATAGGATGATCATCACTGTTGAAATAACCCAATATAGCATATGAACTGCCATACCCCATAGCGCATGGATAAAATATAATATCACAGATATAAAAGAAGAGACAGTGATAAGAATGTAAACAAATCATCATTAGAGTAATAAATCCATAAAGTTATAAACAAATGTGGTAGAGTTTATAGAACAGAAATAAACTCAAATAAATTGTTTCAAAATAGAAAAAAGCAACCACCTACACGAGCTCAATAGAAAAGCATAGAAATCAGTATATGTATATGATACGAGATAGCTCCATCCAGCTTGTCCTCCGAATAACTACTGCATCACCGAGATTTGTTATCTAGTCTACTCATTTAAAAGTACATATGATAATAAGAAGCAAAGCATAAAACCTTGGGTCAGACAATAGTATGGTGTGAGTGGTAAATGAGTCTCAAAATACTATACAGGTAAATATGGTAAGGAACAAGAGTATGGGAACCATATCTGACAAGTCCCTGCAATCAAAGAGTTAGCATATAACATTATAATATGCTACTCTACAATATCATAAAGATAAACCGCAAACAAAATAAAGAAAATTAATCTTTTGGGAATTCCTATCTCCAATACCAACTTCCTCTAATACCCATGAGTGATAGTGTACTAAAGAAAACAACCAAAGCATCCATAACATCCATCAACAATCCTAAATATCACTCCTTATGCTCTGAATATATGATTACTCGTATGACCCCTAAGCCAAGGACTAATGGAGATCTCGATTCTCCGTTATACTCTCATATCTCGCAGCCCAAAGTTTGATATGTGTCTCGCAGCCTAAAGATGGACACTAGACTCAAAGCTACAAGTCCAAGGTATATAGGTCCCTCCGTTGACCCATGGGTGTCCCAACTTACAATACCCCTGCTTCGAGTACAACTGAAAAAACTTCGAGCATCAATGATTCCTTAGCACATATACCCAAGCCCACCTTTGCTCTATTTGGATACTGAGCTCTTCTTGCTCAATCCAGTGTTCATTATTCACGAGGAACCTACCCACATTCCCTGATCATATGGCTCACACCTTTATAAGCCACCATCTTTAGAACCTACTCCCAACACGAGCCAGCATCCGAAGACCATAGCTTCTCATCATGATGTTACACCAACCTGATACGAACGAGCCAACATCTCTAACACAATATACGAAACCTCAACAATAGTCACTAGAAGTTCCAACCCATATCATGCACCATGATAACTCAACGTCAAGTAATAGGTATAACACTTAGCCAACTATCTTCCATGTCTCTAGTACTCCCCTTCCAGTGTCTTGGACCCCAAATTATCCCTCCTTGCTACCTTGGCTCCAATCCAAAGCTATTTCTTCTAGTTTCAGTGTCCAGGGATCGACTCAGCTCTCTCAAACTATTTTTCATTATTAATAAAATCATTTATTTTTGCAACCCGATCGCTCTTTTGACTTTAGAAATTTGTATACCCAACCCTTAACCAAACCTCTTGCATCTTTGTTATAGAGAACCTCATTTAGCCATGTTATATCCATCCATGTTGACCATCGACTCATAGGCTCCTTCCCCATAACTTGATGCCGAGTTATAGGCATAACACGTCGCCAACCTAACCTGATAACTCATTGTAAATTTAAACACATAGCCAATCTTCCAAAACCTAGCTACGGACAATCACTATTAGACATAGTTTTCCAATCCATTAAGTCGAACATCACTCATGACCTACCACCATAATTCGGGTCTGACCTATCTCCTTAACATGGTACCAACTTATTACTTTGCATCCAATCAAGGTGCAAGTTATCCTATAGTGATGTGCATGTAAATATGCATATTTTTACCACCATATTTTTTCTATTTAAATTAAATAAATGATCATATTGGGTATTTTAACATGTTTTAACCAAAATCCATATTAATTCCAAATTGTCATATATCCATCTTCATATAGGAGCAAAACAGTCGTTTGTGTGCATATATTTCTTTGAGAAAAATTACTTGGAAATATATATATATATATATATATATATATATATATATTTGTAGGAATTCAATCTTAAATATGAGTGGTTTCATGAAGATACATACATGCACAACATGAATATAAAGGAATGAAGATGGAAATAATTCAAAGTGAAGATCATGGAGGACCCCACCTACCCACCACCTTAATGTACAAATTAGAGGCTAATGCACATGCATATGGAGTTTATGGCTTCATGTATACTTAAATGATGATTAGTAGAAGCTAATGATTCCTTGGCATCCACACTTTCTCAAGGGTATTTTGGGAATTCCCCAAATTATGGATTAGAGTCTCATGCTTGTATAAATAACCTCTTATGTTTCATGTAGCTCTTCCTCTTCCTTAGTCTCTCTTCATTTGTTTAGGATCAAAATTGAAGACAAGTTCTCTTTCTCTTTTCCATGGCTACTTAGCCATTTTTATTTTATGTAATTTTCTTTTCATTTTATGCAATGTTAATTATTGGTTTTTTAATTACATGTTCATTTCCTTTTATGCAAGTAGCGTAGATCTCTCTTATTTCATGCAAGTAGATTAGTTTTGTTCTTTGCTTTGCTCTCTTTGTATTTTTCTTTTTCTTTTCCTTTCATGGTGCAAGCTATATTTGTTGTTTTGATAATAAATATGAGAGGCTAATCCCTTCAATTTAGGGGTAATGGAGCCTCTAATCATGTAGCTTCAACGTTTTGATAATTATATCTCTCTTTTTGTGCTTAATGAACTTGAAGTGTTTTAATTTGTTGTTTTTGTTTTGAATTTGATAGCCTATATTGTTAACACCAAATAGGCTATACTTAAATAATCACTAACAAAAACGCCTTCTCATCAAAATATGATTATGGCATAAGAAAGTGATTTGAAATTCAAATTTGATGGTCTATATTTCTAATTAATAGTTAATAGGCCATACTTAAAATAGATTTCATTTTCAACTTTGTTGTCATTTTCATTAGAGTTAGTAAGTGGTTTAAAGGTTGTGTTATAGTTTGATGGCTTATGTTGAGCTAATTAATAGCACAAATGAGCCATACTTATGATAAACACATCATTTAAATTCACTTATGACCAAAAAAAGAGAGATCATAATTTCATAATTTGTTGAATTATATGATCTAGAGAGCGGAATTATCTCTAAATTATCATTTAACTCTCATATTTTTATCACTTTCTTTTTGACATTTTTCTCATTTTCTAGCTAATCACACTCTTCAACTTTGGTTTAATTTGATTGAATAGATTTTTAAAATCATAATTCCCTAAGGATCGACCCGTACTCGCCACGTACTTCAATAGTACGTCGTGCGCTTGCGGTTATTTTTATTTCTATATTTTTCGACGGTTTTCTAATTCGATAGAATTTCCACCGTTAAACAAGTTTTTGGCGCCGTTGTCGGGGAGTTGCTTTGATTTTAATTTTCTACTCTTCGAATTTTTTTTGTTTGTTTTTAATTTGTGTGCTTGTTTCTTACCATTGCAATTTGCATTTGTACATATTAAAAAAAATATACAACACAATATTTTTTTTAAAAATATTTCGTTCAATTTGCTTTTCAATTACATATTCAGTTTCCAATTTACATTTAAAATACTCTCTGCTCACCACTCTCTGTTAAACATTACTGCTCACTGTTTCCATCACTTGCACATACACTGTTCTTCCCTGATTCATCAACTTGCCACATAACAACCATGTAAACTCACTGCTTCTTTCACTTCACATCCCCTCTGATTATCACATAACTGCCACCAAACCTCTCAACAAACAGACACCTCCACCATTTCACTGACATCAACAAATTCGCACGCCCACCTGACATCTTTCAAACCACACTCTACATCTTTCAAACTACAAACCTGATTCCTCCACAATCACAAACTACTGCCACAACCATAACATCCCCTGCATCACTTCTCTGATACCATACCACAACAGCCTTATCCTCAACCATTCATATACACTATAGTTTCCTTCACCATTCATCATTTTAACATTTCTCAATCAATACTGCAAATCCATACAGTCATCAAACTGTCAACTCCATACCATTCCTAACCACCCAATCATCTTCCAATACAACCACTTCGCCGCTCTTCCTTATTCATACAACAGTACAATTCAATCACATATTGACTGTCATCAAGACAAACTACCTACTTCACTCCACCTGAACCAAACTCCAACAACTTCAAGCCACAAAACTTCACAACTTACTTGCTGCCTACGACCGCTACTTGCAACCCATCTTCCTCCCAGCTACCACAACCCAAAACTGCAAAATTCACTTCGCCTTCTTGCCCATGTCACACACCAGAAAAAACACCCAAATCACCACGCAACCCACAACTGAACCTCGATGTCATTCAATCGCTGCCTCGCCGCCACATACGCACCCCGACATCAACTCCAGCAACCCATAGAAAACCCCAATTCGCCTCATCAAACCAATCTCCCTGACTGCAAACCCCCTCCTCGGCCACCCAATTCACAAATCCAACTCGCAACCTCCTACATCTAATTCTTCTGATTTTTTTCTTTTTCTCGTGTGTTTTTGATTATTTTTTTTAACGGAGAGGAGAAGAAATTGCGTTTGAAAGTTAAAATTTGTTTTTCTCGTGTGTTTGAAAGTTAAAATCGTGTTCTTCTTTAGTGCTGAATTGGGCCGGCCCTCTTTTTTTTAAATGTTTGTTTAATTTTGTTTTAGTTTTAGTTTTCATTTTGTTTAATTTTCATTTTCCACTTGTTTTGTTTTTCTTTCATTTGTTTTAAATTCCATCCTTAAAAAAAACAAAAAAAATGTTTGTTTTCTTTTAATTTTATTTTGTTTATTCTTAAAAAAAAGGGAAGAAAAAATTGCCTTATTTATCTTTGTTCATTTGAACCTTGCTCATCTCTAAAATAAAAGGTTTTCTTTCTTTTAATTTAATTTTGTTTTATCACTAAAAAAAAGGAGTCTTTCATTCTCACTTGAATAAAAAATATTACTTTCGTTTCTTTTTAACAATTTTTTTTGTATATATCTTGTTTTTCATTTCAGGTTGCCAAAGCAGATTGGAAGAGTCGCTTACTCCGCTTGGCTTGCCAAAAATAATTGCTTCCCTTTGCTTGCCAAAATAACCGCTTGCTTATTTATAAATTTTTTATTTGCCTTGCATTGTATATATCTATTGTTTTTGTTTGTCTTGCATTGTTTTTTACTTGCATTAGAACAAAAAAATTCAAAAAACCAAAACAAAAATAAAATCCATTCGTAGTTGCATTGTTAATACCTGTTTAATTTCTGCTTTGCGTTTCATTTTAGAATTTTGATTAATAATAACGATTAGACATCGATAACCATTAATTGTATATTGACAAGTTGACTTCTTTGAACAGTTTAATTTCTTAGTGTCTAGGCTACGGCAGAGCAATAACCATTTATAAATATTACGGTGATTCGTAAATATTATGGTGGTTGTTTCTCTGAAGGTACTTACACCTTCGGCTGCATTGCTACGGTGATTCGTGGTGCATCGATAAATCCTGTCCGTTACCTAGCCGAGAACTATCTTATTGATTTAAGACAATTTGTGATTATACAATTTTGAGTTAACTTAGGATAAATCATTTGTAATTAACCTTTGCATTCATTTAGTTGCATTAGTTCATGCATATTTAAAAAAAAAAATCAAAATCCAAAACTAAAAAAAAACTGTAAACATTTCTTTTCCCTTAAAATTTTTAAATCATTTTTCCTTTGAAATTTCAAAAATCCAAAAAAAAATTGAAAACCAAAATCCTAAAAAAATATTATAAAACATTTTTCAAAAACAAAGAAAAATAAAAAAAACAAAACAAAAATCAATTTTCCTTTTGAAAAATAAATTTTATTTGTAAATATTTTCCTTTCTATTTTCCATGGCTACTTAGCCATTTTTATTTTATGTAATTTTCTTTTCATTTTAAGCAATGTTAATTATTGTTTCTTTTTTATTACATGTTCATTTCCTTTTATGCAAGTAGTGTATATCTCTCTTATTTCATGCAAGTAGATTAGTTTTGTTTCTTTGCTTTGCTCTCTTTTTCTTTTTCTTTTCCTTTCATGTTGCAAGCTATATTTGTTGTTTTGATAATAAATATGAGAGGCTAATCCCTTCAATTTAGGGGTAATGAAGCCTCTAATCATGTAGCTTCAACATTTTGATAATTATATCTCTCTTTTTGTGCTTAATGAAAATGCTTGAAGTAGTTTAATTTGTTGTTTTTGTTTTGAATTTGATAGCCTATATTGTTGACACCAAATAGGCTATACTTAAATAATCACTAACACAAACGCCTCTTCATCAAAATATGATTATGGCATAAGAAAGTGATTTGAAATTCGAATTTGATGGTCTATATTTCTAATTAATAGTTAATAGGCCATACTTAGATTTCATTTTCAACTTTGTTGTCATTTTCATTAGAGTTAGTAAGTGGTTTAAAGGTCGTGTTATAGTTTGATGACTTATGTTGAGCTAATTAATAGCACAAATGATCCATACTTATGATAAACACATCATTTAAATTCACTTATGACCAAAAAAAGAGAGATCGTAATTTCTTAATTTGTTGAATTATATGATCTAGAGAGCGGAATTATCTCTAAATTGTCATCTAACTCTCATATTTTTATCACTTTCTTTTTGACATTTTTATCATTTTCTAGCTAATCACACTCTTCAACTTTGGTTTAATTTGATTGAATAGATTTTCAAAATCACAATTCCCTATGGATCGACCCGTACTCGCCATGTACTTCAATAGTACGCGTGCGCTTGCGGTTATTTTTATTTCTAAATTTGTCGACAGTTTTCTTATTCGTTTCCACCGTTAAACATATATCCCCACGTCATGCTTCAGAGCCTATCCGCCAAGTTTCATCCAATTTCGACCAATTTTGCCTCCGATTTGCTCAATTCAACGACCTAACTTTCTATGCAATCATAACACTAGAGATAATACCAAATCATATCATCCAAACATAGAATAACAAAAAAAATTATCCAATCAAACTTGCAATCCATCAAAATAAGATAAACAGGGCAATTTTTAACTTAGATCTACATATATCATGAATATACGAACATAAATCAAGATGATTTCTAATCAATCAATATCATATGCATGGACTAACGTGTCATTAAAGTTAGAAAAGTTTTTTTATGGCTAAAATCAATTCTAAACATATTAAATGTTTCAATTCTACCCTATAAACATGTAAAACATAGTGAGAAGGCATAAATGACCCACTAATTACTAAATTCAACCAATTTGTATGCAGATCCAATCCAAAGAGCAAAGAAAAGCACTCCAAATCAAGAAATTTGATGATCCCTGGCTTCTATTGAGAATTCAATTTCTAATCCACAATCCAGTTTGATTAAGAGAGCAATTTGGGTGATTTTGGATGAAATTAGGAAGAATCTTGGGCTAGTTATGGTTTAGACCTACCTTAGAACAAGAGAAAAGGTTTTATTTTGACACTTCAACCCTCTATTTATAGTATTCTCTAATTAGACTAATGGGTTCACTTATGGGCATAATTAATTACACACTAATCCTGGACAGTAGCTTCTATACCTAAAAACTGGCACAACTTTCTATTTATAAGTTCGTTTTATATTATGACCACTCTACAGAATGGAAAACCATCGTCCTAAAGCAATTGAACTGATTTGAGATCGTAATTCAACTCCAATCAAAAGTTATAACCCAAAAGGGATTTTCAGGGTCAAAATGATCACATAGAAATTTGGGCAAAATCATTGGTGTGTAAATGTCCATAAGAGTCATATCCTAAAATTCTATAATCGTACGACCACATATGAATAAAACAAAAATAATTTACAATCCATCAATATGTAAAACACGAGTCGTTACATTATCATCTTAGACTGAAGATTTGTTGTTGGAGTTCACCTTAGACTACTGCTCATCCTTGGATTTCGTGCCATTTGGAGTTGCATTGGATTGCTTAGGTTTTAGGTGAGTGGTTTTAAGCCTCTACTCACTAATTAGCCCCTATTAGAAGTTTTATAATGTTTTTGAAACTCTAAAACATCTTTTAAACTCTTGTAAACGATATATATTAATGTCAAGTAATTTGGACAAGTTTTGAAAATTCATGTTCCTAGGGATACTATGTGTTCATAAGGATACTGTCCTTAGATTTAGGACTCATATTGATGTATTTTCTTATATGCTTGTTAGTGTTGATTATTGGTGATAATTGCTTGATTTTATGATGCTTGAATGGTTGAAAACGCAGATCGAATGGCAACCTAATTTTAGGACGGTGCTAAGGGATCAATGATGATCCATGACTTTTGACCCAAATTTGGTGCGATCGATGTGGGGTGACTAGGATGGCCCCGTAACACCACATACCAAGTTTTAAGTCATTTGGAGTTCGTATGCTTGAGTTGTGGTTGTTTGAAGATGGATCAATGGTTATTTCTGAGCTTATGGAGTGGTCAAATCTTGCTTTTGTTTTCGAATGATAAGGATGGTTCATGAACGAAGAAAGGAGGGATCGCATGAGTGTGTGCATGGATCGTGTGTATAGATGGATCGGTTGCATTGGTGGATTGTTCTATGTGTTGGATTGTGTGCATGGATCCTATGAAGGAATGGAGAGATCCTAACTTAGGGATTTATGGAGTGCTTTAGGTCGGAGCATGGGATAGAGATGCGAGCTATGGTTTGGAGCAAGAGAAATGAAGCAAGGATGTGGAGCTAAAATTTTACAATTACGATGAAGTATGGGATCTGTCACCATTGATCAGTACCGTCCATGGGTATTGACCAATACAACTTGCAATCCCTAGAGGATGGCCTAGGTATGGAAAGCAATCTTTGTGTGGAGTATGGGATTAGAGTGAGCATGGATCGGTGGTGGTTTGCATAGAAAAATTGGACATCAAGTCTTCAAGTGATTGTTTTGGCGTTCCATATGTACGCTTCCTGATGTGATGGATTTTGGCATGAGTTTGGGTATGTGATTACTTGAGCCCGAGACAAGCCAAATAGTTAACCAAATATAACCGAGAATGAGGATCGGTTCCGAATCATGGGTTTGGTGCCACCTGTCGACGACAATGATGCATGGTTGGAGGCGATGATGACATGATGCAAAGTAATGGCTTTGATGATGGATAGCTGTACTTTGGGATGCAGAGTAGATGATTATGAATCGTATTGCGAGGATTGTTGGAGGAAGGTTACGAGACACATGACGAGATTCGTTAAATAATGATGATTGTCTAGAGTTTTTCCCGAACATAGTAACTTCATAACGGGAGATTTAGGACAGTCTAGGATAAGCTCTGCTATTAATGACATGTGCAAAGAAACCAATGATACTCGAAGGTTCAGAGAGTACTCGTGAAGCAAGGATATAGGCATGGTACCTACTTGAGCCATGACAGGCTTTTATCTCTACGATGGGCGATTTGATCTCCATGATGAGTGAATGTTACCCTGGATCAGCCATGATGAGGAATCGAGTTTCATGGCCTACTGAGTGGCATGGATTTGGGTACCAAGGAACATGATGTCTAGGCCTACTGAGTGGCATAGTCCATGAGGTCTAATTGGTCAACATTTAGGGCCAACTAATTAAACATGCTTATTCGATGGGTATCTAGAAATATAGTGTCTCGACTTAAGTCTAAATAATAAGTATTATCCCTTCCTTGGCTACTGGTCTAGCCCAATGGGTAGAGTAAGTCCAAAAAGTTAGCCCAGATGTAAGGCATAGAGCTGTTTAGGCATTTGGCTAATTTCAAACTAATATTTGAAAATTTAAAATATATTTTAAATTTAAACGTTATTTTAAAATACAAAAGGAAATTTTAAAAGGTACTAAAAAATAAAAAATTTGAATTGTTTTGAAAAACTAAATAATTAATTTCAATTTTCTTAATACAATTTAACTAAAATGATTAATTAAATAAAAAAATTAATTTCAAATTTTTAATATAATTTAAGTAAAATGATTAATTAAATAAAACAATTAATTAAAAGTTAATTGATTATATATACACACACATGCACAAACATACACAAGTAATTGTAATTATTATAGTTATGTGTATATATCTTAAAATTGTTTAAGATAAAACAAAATAAAATTTTCAAATTAATTAAAATATTTAATTAAATTGTTTAACTAAAAAATGTTTATTAAATAAATAATTAATTAAAATTGATTGATTAATATACATATAATAATATGTATATAAAATCGAACTATAGGTTATAGTTAACTATTCATCTTAACTAGTTTATGATGAATAAAATAAAATTTAACTAAACTATAAATTAAATTAAATAATTTTAATTAATCCAAGATGCTTAATTAAGAAAATTAATTGAATACAATTTAACTAATAATAAACAAATGAAAATTATATAAGTCAATTAAATTATAAACAGTTATAAAAATATTAAACTTACACATACTATATTTAAACATATTTGGAACTATAAGAAACTCAAATAGATTTTTGGAGTAAGCACTTATGCATGGTGCATATATTATGATTTCAAATATGGCTGGCACTTGAATCATGAGGTATTTCATAAGAAATACATTACTCTTTAAATCGATACCACTCAATGTGTGTGTGTGTGTGTGTGTATTAATGGTTATGAATCCTTAATATATAGAGTTGCCTTCTATCATTTATATATTAAAAGAATACTTGCATACACACTAGTTGTTTAGTAAACTCAAGTTAGAGTTGATATGTGTAGTACTATTAATATATTGCCGAGAAGTGGTAAGATACATGCATGCATTTGTTGAGCAAACTCAAGATATGTGCATTATACTTAGGTCGCGGTGAAACGGTAGGTAAAAATGAATAGTCTCTCTAGATTTGTTAAGCAAACTCAAGTTCAAGGTCGATTTTATGGTAAAGACCATGATTAAAGTGTTATCCTTACTTGCAGGCCCATGATTTGTTGAGCAAACTCAAGGTCAAAATCCTAAGGTAAGCAAGTCCTAACACTCACTAGAGGAATAAAAAGATTTCTATATTTCTCTTTGGATTTTGAGGAATATAAAAATCTATTGGGAGCCTTATCAGAAAAATGAAATGAACACATTTAACCTTTGTAATATTATAAGAACATATGCTATATAACTATACTAATCAATTATATTAGAATTGCAACATCACGACCGATCTAAGATTATTTTTTGAAATTTGTAATGACCCGCCATTCATCTCCACAGAATGATGCATCATTAATAAGAAAGAAAGGGATAGAAAAGAGAAAGAAAGAGAAGAAAGAAGAAACAACACATCAGAATCTAAACAGCGGAACGAATAAATTATATTAATAACATAAAATATTACATAGTATACAATAACTATCAGAGTTACACAGATAATACAACACATACTAGACAGTTATAAACACCTGTCTAGTTATTACAACTCAATACAACTCAGATTAAACACAGAGATACCAAACCAAGGGGAACACTAAACATAACTACAAAGCTGAAGCCTCCTGCTCCATTGCTCCTCCACAATTTTTCAAAGCTAACCTGAATCCCTTGGCTACTCGTAAAAATTTAAGTACCCAAGAGTTTAAGAAAACAGAAATAAACTTCGGGTCAGACATGGGTCTGGTGTGAGTAACAGGTTAAAGTTGCTTAGCTTTGAAAAAACCTATTGAAAAGAAAGGTATCACGTAAGACTTCCTACACATAAACATGGAAAAGTTTTTACCTTACGCTAACCAAAACATTTGATAGGAAATCCAGTGATATTATAATAGGTCTAGGGTTTTCAAGTAAATATGAAATAGCCAAAATCGTTACATTCATTAAATTCCATCTACTAGCCACAAAAGTGGGTAATACAATCAAAACCGTTGGCACTTATTGGATTTTGGATTCCATACAATGGCAGGGCTATCGGGGTACCGTCCGTCACAGTACGTATCCTAGATCAACGTACCGAGGATCACTCCCAATCCCCTGCAACACAAGGCCGGAACTATCCCTTACTGGACAGTCCCAAACAAGACAACCCCGCAGTTGGCGCGCGTTTCCAACTGCCCATACAGCCTAAATAAAAGGGACCTCTAGACAGGGGAAAATCTCATCCTACTTGGGCATGGCCCACTTAGCCTTGTTGCACCTCCTCTGTTTTAGCCATTCCCGGTTGATGAGGCTTGAGGCTACGATTACCTTTATAGGACACATTTATCTTAGAATGCCCATCGTCCACCTGACGATGTTCTGGAAGCATTCAATCCATACAAGTTCGTTCCGGGTTCGAACTAAACCGAAGGCATTACCTCGTTACACTCATTTTGGAATCACCTTCAGAGTTAACGACGATAAACCTTGCACTCTAAATCTTCATCTCGAGTCTGAAAGTACTATCTCCGTCAAACTCATCTCGGAATCACCCTCAGAGTTATACTGACGAATAGTTCTTACACCTCGAGTCTTCACTCTTCACTTGAGATTCACGACCTATCGTTAATTTGGATCGATGTGGTTTTCGGGTCCAAATCTGGAAACCCGATCCCGGTCTCATCGAAATCCAAAGCGTGTCTTTTAAGGCCAAGTTGTTTTAAAGTTTAAAACAATTCAATTACAATTATCTATATACACACAGAAAGATAATTCACAGATTCACAATAGATAATCATCACCACAGATAATCCGTATAATCATTATCAAAAGATAATCCATATCATTTCACAATGCAACCAATGCATCCATATCACACAACATTATTTATCTCATTTCTGAGATTTAAACCATTCAAGGCAAACAAAATCATCCATCCATATATAAGCAATGATCTATAATCACACCATCTATAATTAATTTAAATTGAATTAAATTAATTACTTCCATCTTTAATTAATTTAAAATGAATTAAATTAGTTACCTATATCAATACAAATCTTGCTTACATACCCATTAATTAATTACAAATTAATTAATTAATTATCCTCTAGTTTATCAATTAATTAATCACCCTTAATTAATTATTCTTTAATTACATTCTAATAATTATCCTTTAATTAATTGCACAAATCAATTACTCTAAACCAAATACAGTAATTAACCCTTAGTTACTTCATTAATTAATTAACTATATTTAATTACATTAAACCTTAATTAATTACAATTAATTAATTACCCTTAATCACTTATTATTGATTAATTAATCTTAATTAATCAATATTAATTACATCATTAATTATACTAATTAATGATCCTTAATTATATTTAATTAATTATCTTATTTAAATTAATTACAATAAGTAATTAATCTCAATTTAAACCATAATTATTAATCACCTTTGATTAATCACATTCAGTAATTAACTACCCTTAATTACTTATCAAATTAATTACTCCTTAATTAATTTCTTTAATTAATCCCTTGATTAATTATACAAAGTAATTTAATCCAATTTACTTTCACAATTAAACCATCTTCCACTAATTACATCCAGTAATTATCATTACTTCACTAAGTAGTTATACTTCATTAATTACATCAAGTAATTATTATCAAAGCATCTAGTGTTTAACTTAATTAAACTTAATTAATTAACTTAAACAAATTACATTTAAACTTAATTAATTACATTAAGTAATTAATTCCTTAATTACTTCCATTTAGTAATTAAACTTAAAACAATTTCTCAAATGATTATCTTTAATTAATTAACCTAACTAATTATTAAAAATTAATCATATTAATTAATTGCTAAATAATCCTGATTTAATGACATGCATTAACTATTAATCATTCTTTAATTACTTTACTTCTTAATTAATCTCTAATTATAAATTAATCTAAATTATTAATTTATAAATTAAATAAATAATTTATTCCTTAATTATCTTATTCATTTAAACATTTTAATACCTTAATAATCTCTAAGATAATCCATTTCTTTATTAATGACTTCATTAATATTAAAGTGTATTTAGAACATTACATTTTTAATTTAAATTCAATTTCCATTTTGAATTTAAGATTCAAAATGATTATTTACTTAAACATTAACCAAATTTAAATTCAATTTAAAATCCTTTAAATAAATGTAAATAACATTTATTACCTACATATGAAACTTATATAAGAAAAGCCTTTAAACTAATTTACTTAATTTTTATTTAAAATTTAAACTTTTAAATACATTACTATTTAACTTGCAAATTCAAGTTAACAAATCATTTAACTTCCGTTTAAAAACCTTTTATAAAAGAACTTTATTCAAAAATTAAGTTCAAATATTTATTTGAAAACAAATTTACTTTTAACAAGCTATTTAATTTAAACTTGTTTTAAAAACATTCAGAATTCAATAACTTATTCAAATACCCAGATCTGAATTCAAGAAACTTGAATCCACTATTTATTTAAAACGTTTGATTTTAAACATTGATTTAAACTTGTTTTAAACCTTGATTTTAAACTTTTTATTAAAAATCCAAATTTCATTTTAAAACCTGAAGATTCAAAAGTTATTTGAAAAACTTAACTTGGCCTTTGAATTTAAAACACTGTTTTAAATTATGATTCAGATTTTAAATAAAATCCAAATTCTAGAAAACTTTCAGGTTTTTTTTTTGAAAACCTGAAAACCCATTTTAAATATTTAAAACTTTTATTTCATTTCAAATTAGAATTCAAATATAAATTTGAATCCACACTTTAAACTGGATTTAAACTTTGTTTAAATCTTAGTATTAAATTTAAATTTCATTTAAGTTTGTTTTTTAAAAAAACAACTACTGTCAGGTTTAACAAAAACCTGAAACAAACAACTAACTCGAGCTAACCCTTCAATTACTTCGAGTCCACCAACAAAATACTTCGAGCAACCCATCAACTTTCTTCGAGTCAATCTCCATTAACTCGAATACAAGACAGCACCAAGCTACCTCACCACGACACAGCGCTCTGTGCACACGCACCAGCACGGCAGCTAACTCCGACCATCAACGTCGATCCACCCAGGTCGGCTATCACCCTCCTAGCCAAAATCCAAACACCATATTAATGACATCGTCACGAAATCAAATTTGAGTAATTTACTCAAACCTGGAACAACAGACATCACCAACCCCAAAACCTGTCATCGCCTCATCCAAGAAATTCCGACCATCTGAACACCTGCGCCTCCGTTCACTCCATCGTCGTCCCATCTACTTCAATTCCCCTGAGTTACGTAGCACTCGATCCACTGAGGAGGTCGAACCAATCCAAAACACTACCCAGATATAATTTAGGGTTCCAGACAAGAAATCAACACCGCTGCCACCTCGATGAATTTCATCTCCATCCAGTATTTTTCCAAGCTTTACTGAATACTCCTCTACCCACTGGAAGAAACCCGACCCTCCAAAATTGCAGAGATCACCCAAAAATCCCAATATTCCCTTTTCAGTTCAACACAGAACTTCATGCTTATTTCTAAACTAAAAATTATAAATTTAGTTTTACAAATCATGTTTTAGGATGATGTTTCAGATCTTAGGCCTGAAACAATAAATTGCAAGGTTTTGAATTTCACTATTTCAAAGTTTTAACAATTTTTTTATGATTTCCAGAGGCATTTCATAATTATTTTAACTTAAGTATAATTTTAAACCAAAGTTTTGAATTGAAATAAACAGGATTGTTTAAAACTAAAGTTTAAAAGGAATTAAATTAAAAGATTTGAACTTAAACAAATCAAGAACTGGAAATTTTAACATAGTAGGTTCTGTAAAAAAACAAACTTATATACATCATCCAACCACAGAATACAACCATATACATACATAAACATACATATTTCAGACAATCAAGCATGCAACTAAATTATATACTTAAACTTGTTAAAAGAAATGTTACCCACTGATTTTAAGAAGGAAGACAGAGCCTCCATTATGAAAAGCTTTTTTGATTCTTAGAACTGGGATATGCAGTAGCTTTTTTTAAAAACTTGAATTGCTTTGCTTAAATCTTGAATTGCTGGAGCTTTAAAAACTTGATTTTAAAACTGCAGCTGATTGAGTTGAAGAAGAATGCAGATGCTTTGAAACTCCAGATTCTAAGAAATGCAGGCTTCATATCTTTTGAGTTGGTGACAAGTTTGCTTGCATGTTTGATTCAATTTTGAAAATGATTTTGCATGTTATTTGGAATTTGATTTACAGGGTTTTGTCGAAGATGATTTCAGATTTTAGTTTTTGAGGGAATTTGTTTTAATTCTTCTTGGCTTTGAATAAGGGAATAGAAAAGAAATGGAGTTAAGGAAATAAAAGGGTTTATATAAATGAAAAATGTGGTTTATTAAAAATAAAGAAAAATTAGAGTTTTTAAAATGACACTTGTCATTAATTTTAACATTTGTCATAATCCTTATTTTATTAACTAACACATGTTATTATAAGGCCTAAGATGATTACACTTGTCTTTAAATTTAATTAGTTATAATTAAATGTTAATTTGTATTTAGTTAATATGTTAATATAAGATAAAGGTAAATCTATGTTTAATTAATTAGTTAATATGTACTTATTTATATGTAGATAATTTTGAAATGAATAAATCCAATTATATTTATAAAATAAAGGTTTATATAAATATTTTAAAATCCAAAACAATTAAAAATATTTTATACTTTAAATTTTCAAATCTTTAAATTCAAATCAAATTCTAAAATTCAATTTTGAAATCAAGTTATATATATACATATATAACCACATGATTCAATTTTGAAAAACATACTATTTTTATTTAGAATCTATTTGTCAAAAACAATATATTATTATATTTTGAAAATAACAAATTTGATAACTTTAAATAATTTATAAAAGATATTGTTTCTTTATTAATAAATTATTTACTTTATCCAACTATATTTAAAAAGAAAACAACAAACCTTATTGTTAGTTTATTTAATTTTAAACTCAAGTTAAAACATATTTTAAATCATTTAAATATTTACCTTATGTATTAAAAGTTATTTAGTTATTTATTATATACTTTTAAAAAAAACTTAATATCAAATAAATCAATTTAACAAATTAAATTTTTATCTTAATAATTTAAAACCATATTTTATTTATTCAATAGCTTTTAAAAGTTTAACTTTAAAATTATACCCAATTTTACTAAAGATATATATTATTTAGAAAACAAGATTTATTTATTTATTAAATTTAAAACAAGGCTTATCTATTTACAATATATACAATTCCTATATACATTATAAATAGAAAATAATTTATTAGCTTTTAAAAGATAAAATCTATCAATTAAATATTTATTTAATTGAATTATTAAATTAATTCCAATCTTATTAATAAAGATTATCAAATCAATTTAACTTTTAATTAAGATTATTAAATTGATATTGCCCAAAATTCCGGGTCATCAAATTCCTCCCCCTTAAAAGAATTTCGTCCCAGAAATTTAAAACAAAGGTAATTTAATAATCTTTTAAAGATTTAATTTTAAAATACAAGCATATATCAATGATATGCTAACAACCATAGCAATCAATTCATCCAATCAAACAAATCTAACTATCCAGACAAAAATCTAGATAGAGTCTCCTCGAGTTTTCCAAGTATATATATACCGGGATACTCGCTCTAAGAATTCAAACAATCAATACCACTAACCTATAGAGTTCCTATTCATCTATATCTACAGAACTAGACAGCATATCAGACTACAGACGAGTCTGACTCAACAACCAAACCTCCCTGAACTGCTGGTTCTACAACTAGAGATAGATCATACACGTACTCCCTCAGAGATACGTGAAACATATCGAATCCCAGTTATCCACACTGGCAATTCAATCCTGAAAACCATACACTTATCCTTACAAGAACACAGAAAAGATCCAAAATATCTCGGAACTGGCTTTCCAGTCTTACCCAAAACTTATAGCTCCTTCGATCGGAGAAAACTTAACCAAAATCAAATCTCTGACTCCGGACTCCAAATTCCTTCGTCTCTTAACCACAAAAGTCTTCAGATGATCCTAGGCTGCCAACATCCTTCCTGATCAGCTCAACCCTTGCTGATGCATCTAGAAACAAACTAGATCAAAAACAACCCAACCCAATGATCTCCTCAAGATCAATCCAAAACCAAGAACACAACTCTACTCCATAATCAGCAGAAGACTGAATCATACTTCTCCTTATCCGGAAAAGACAAACAGAAACACTTCCAATCTGCTTCCGCTGCACAACTCTGATTCGAAGTAAAAGAAAATGCTGATGAAGAACACGAGCACAAACTAGACATCACTTCCCATAAATATGGTTCAACAGATCCATACAAGAAAACTCTGAAATTCCTTCAAAAATCTAAGCTGCTTCATCAAACTCTATCTCTAAGAACCATCCTTCGACTAAGCTGAACCACCGGTTTCATTCCTGGAATACTAGTTAATAAGAAAACTCAATCTCCAGATGTGAGAAAACCTCTGACTTTCCTGAAGACATCCGGAAAAACTTTGATAACCCAAGAGAACACTCAAACAATCGCAAGTCACTTTTGCGATCAATCCAACCTAATTCCAAAGAAAATTGTTCTCTCTTTACCAAACAAAACAGCTTACGATGGTCTTGCCAATCTATCAAAGAAATGGATTCACTCTGCTGCTTCAGAACTCCACTTCCAGAAAAACTGCTCAGCTATAGTCCTTCCTGTCGGCACACAGAACACTCCGAGCTGCACTGCTGACACCAAAGCCAAAGACTTCCAAATCCAAAGCTCTTCGAAAAACTCGGACGTCAAAGCCAACCACAACATCCTGCTGAATCCAGCCAGAACACCGAAATAGATCTACCACCCTAAACTTGTTCCAAAGAAAACACCTTCGGACACATCCATAGTCACTGCATCTCATCATGCAGCTACTACTCCCTAAGGTATCAAGATACCATTACTCGCTTTTGCCTAACCAACAGATCCATACTCTACTCACCAAACTTCAAAGATGAACTCCGAACCTTAATAGGTTTCCTTCAGAGATCGATGAAATCTCTACACTCTGCACAACTTACTCGAGATGGTATTAGGTCTACAGTCTCGATAGACACACTTTCAACCTCAATACCCAAACTCCAACCAATGGTAGTTGTCGTGTACACACACCACTACCTCATCTACCTTTACAACCTATATTGGAAAACCTGGACAGGTAACCCAACAGATAGGTAGAAATAGATAAATATATATATATATATATATATGTGTGTGTGTGTGTGTGTGTGTGTGTGTGTGTGTGTGTGTGTGTGTATCAAAATTACAAATACGCTCTCTCAAGATAGACACCACTCCAGAGCCTAGGTATTCACTCAACCTAATGCTCTGATACCACTGTAATGACCCTCCATTCATCTCCACAAAATGATGCATCATTAATAAGAAAGAAAGGGATAGAAAAGAGAAAGAAAGAGAAGAAAGAAGAAATAACACATCAGAATCTAAACAGCGAAACGAATAAATTATATTAATAACATAAAATATTACATAGTATACAATAACTATCAGAGCTACACAGATAATACAACACATACTAGATAGTTATAAACACCCGTCTAGTTATTACAACTCAATACAACTCAGATTAAACACAGAGATACCAAACACAGCGGAACACTAAACATATCTACAACGCTGAAGCCTCCTGCTCCTTCACAATTTGTCAAAGCTAACCTGAATCCCTTGGCTACTCGTAAAAATTTGAGTACCTGCACCTCCCCTGTTTTAGCCATTCCCGGTTGGTGAGGCTTGAGGCTACGATTACCTTTATAGGACACATTTATCTTAGAATGCCAATCATCCACCTGACGATGTTCTGAAAGCATTCAATCCATACAAGTTCGTTCCGGGTTCGAACGAAACCGAAGGCATTACCTCGTTACACTCATTTTGGAATCACCCTCAGAGTTAACGACGATAACCCTTGCACTCTGAATCTTCATCTCGAATCTGAAAGTACTATCTCCGTCAAACTCATCTCGGAATCACCTTCAGAGTTATATTGACGAATAGTCCTTACACCTCGAGTCTTCACTCTTCACTTGAGATTCACGACCTATCGTTAATTTGGATCGATGTGGTTTTCGGATCCAAATTTGGAAACCCAATCCTGGTCTCATCGAAATCCAAACCGTGTCTTTTAAGGCCAAGTTGTTTTAAAGTTTAAAACAATTCAATTACAATTATCTATATACACACAGATAGATAATTCACAGATTCACAATAGATAATCATTACCACAGATAATCCATATAATCATTATCAAAAGATAATCCGTATCATTTCACAATGCAACCAATGCATCCATATCACACAACAGTACTTATCTCATTTCTGAGTTTTAAACCATTCAAGGCAAACAAAATCATCCATCCATATATAAGCAATGATCTATAATCACACCATCTATAATTAATTTAAATTGAATTAAATTAATTACTTCCATCTTTAATTAATTTAAAATGAATTAAATTAATTACCTATATCAATATAAATCTTGCTTACATACCCATTAATTAATTACAAATTAATTAATTAATTATCCTCTAGTTAATCAACTTAATTAATCACCCTTGATTAATTATTCTTTAATTACATTCTAGTAATTATCATTTAATTAATTGCACAAATCAATTACTCTAAACCAAATACAGTAATTAACCCTTAATTACTTCATTAATTAATTAACTATATTTAATTACATTAAACCTTAATTAATTACAATTAATTAATTACCCTTAATCACTTATTATTAATTAATTAATCTTAATTAATCAATATTAATACATCATTAATTATACTAATTCCTTAATTATATTTAATTAATTATCTTATTTAAATTAATTACAAGAAGTAATTAATCTCAATTTAAACCATAATTATTAATCACCTTTGATTAATCACATTCATTAATTAACTACCCTTAATTACTTATCAAATTAATTACTCCTTAATTAATTTCTTTAGTTAATCCCTTGATTAATTATACGAAGTAATTTAATCCAATTTACTTTCACAATTAAACCATCTTCCACTAATTACATCCAGTAATTATCATTACTTCACTAAGTAGTTATACTCCATTAATTACATCAAGTAATTATTATCAAAGCATCTAGTGTTTAACTTAATTAATGAACTTAAACAAATTACATTTAAACTTAATTAATTACATTAAGTAATTAATTCCTTAATTACTTCCATTTAGTAATTAAACTTAAAACAATTTCTCAAATGATTATCTTTAATTAATTAACCTAACTAATTATAAAAAATTAGTCATATTAATTAATTGCTAAATAATCTTTAGTTAATGACCTGCATTAACTATTAATCATTCTTTAATTACTTTACTTCTTAATTAATATCTAATATAAATTAATCTAAATTATTAATTTATAAATTAAATAAATAATTTATTCCTTAATTATCTTATTCATTTAAACATTTTAATACCTTAATAATCTCTAAGATAATCCATTTCTTTATTAATGACTTCATTAATATTAAAGTGTATTTAGAACATTACATTTTTAATTTAAATTCAATTTCCATTTTGAATTTAAGATTCAAAATGATTATTTACTTAAACATTAACCAAATTTAAATTCAATTTAAAATCCTATAAATAAATGTAAATAACATTTATTACCTACATATGAAACTTATATAAGAAATGCCTTTAAACTAATTTACTTAATTTTTATTTAAAATTTAAACTTTTAAATACATTACTATTTAACTTGCACATTCAAGTTAACAAATCATTTAACTTCCATTTAAAAACCTTTTATAAAAGAACTTTATTCAAAAATTAAGTTTAAATATTTGTTTGAAAACAAATTTACTTTTAACAAGCTATTTAATTTAAACTTGTTTTAAAAACATTCAGAATTCAATAACTTATTCAAATACCCAGATCTGAATTCAAGAAACTTGAATCCACTATTTATTTAAAACATTTGATTTTAAACTTTGATTTAAACTTGTTTTAAACCTTGATTTTAAACTTTTTATTAAAAATCCAAATTTCATTTTAAAACCTGAAGATTCAAAAGTTATTTGAAAAACTGAACTTAGCCTTTGAATTTAAAACACTGTTTTAAATTATGATTCAGATTTTAAAATAAAACCCAAATTCAAGAAAACTGTCAGGTTTCTTTTTAAAAAACCTGAAAAATCATTTTAAATATTTAAAACTTTTATTTCATTTCAAATTAGAATTCAAATATAAATTTGAATCCACACTTCAAACTAGACTTAAACTTTGTTTAAATCTTAGTATTCAAATTTAAATTTCATTTAAGTTTGTTAAAAAAAACAATTACTATCAGGTTTAACAAAAACCTGAAACAAACAACTGACTCGAGCTAACACTTCAATTACTTCGAGTCCACCAACAAAATACTTCGAGCAACCCATCAACTTTCTTCGAGTCAATCTCCATTAACTCGAATACAAGACAGCACCAAGCTACCTCACCACGACACAGCGCTCTGTGCACATGCACCAGCACTGCAGCTAACTCCGACCATCAACGTTGATCCACCCAGGTCGGCTATCACCCACCTAGCCAAAATCCAAGCACCAGATTAGTGACATCGTCACGAAATCGAATTTGAGTAATTAACTCAAACCTGGAACAATAGACATCACCAACCCCAAAACCTGTCATCGCCTCATCCAAGAAATTCCGACCATCTGAACACCTGCGCCTCCGTTCACTCCATCGTCGTCCTATCTACTTCAAATCCCTTGAGTTACGTAGCACTCGATCCACTGAGGAGGTCGAACCAATCAAAAACACTACCCAGATATAATTTAGGGTTCCTGACAAGAAATCAACACCGCTGCCACCTTGATGAATTTCATCTCCATCCAGTATTTTTCCAAGCTTTACCGATCACTCCTCTACCCACTAGAAGAAACCCGACCCTCCAAAATTGCAGAGATCGCCCAAAAATCCCCATATTCCCTTTTCAGTTCAACACAGAACTGCATGCTTATTTCTAAACTAAAAATTATAATTTTAGTTTTAAAAATCATGTTTTAGGATGATGTTTCAGATCTTAGGCCTGAAACAATAAATTGCAAGGTTTTGAATTTCACTATTTTAAAGTTTTAACAATTTTTTTATGATTTCCAAAGGCATTTCATAATTATTTTAGCTTGAGTATAATTTTAAACCAAAGTTTTGAATTGAAACA
Source organism: Allium cepa (assembly GCA_030765085.1). NCBI lineage: Eukaryota > Viridiplantae > Streptophyta > Magnoliopsida > Asparagales > Amaryllidaceae > Allium > Allium cepa. The sequence continues at coordinate 86,971,121 of CM060930.1, read as the reverse complement.
AACAGGATTGTTTTAAAACTCAAGTTTAAAAGGAATTAAATTAAAAGATTTGAACTTAAACAAATCAAGAACTGGAAATTTTAATAGAGTAGGTTTAGAAAAAAAAAAACTTACATACATCATTCAACAAGAGAATACAACCATATACATACATAAACATAAATATTTCAGACAATCAAGCATGCAACTAAATTATATACTTAAACTTGTCAAAAGAAACGTTACTCGCTGATTTGAAGAAGGAAGACAGAGCCTCCATTATGAAAAGCTGTTTTGATTCTTAGAACTGGGATATGCAGTAGCTTTTTTTAAAAACTTGAATTGCTTTGCTTAAATCTTGAATTGCTGGAGCTTTAAAAACTTGATTTTAAAACTGCAGTTGATTGAGTTGAAGAAGAATGCAAATGCTTTGAAACTCCAGATTTTAAGAAATGCAAGCTTCATATCTTTTGAGTTGGTGACAAGTTTGCTTGCATGTTTGATTCAATTTTGAAAATGATTTTGCATGTTATTTGGAATTTGATTTACAGGGTTTTGCTGAAGATGATTTCAGATTTTAGTTTTTGAGGGAATACATTTAAATTCTTCTTGGCTTTGAATAAGGGAATAGAAAAGAAATGGAGTTAAGGAAGTAAAGGGGTTTATATAAATGAAAAATGTGGTTTATTAAAAATAAAGAAAAATTAAAGTTTTTAAAATGACACTTGTCATTAATTTTAATATTTTTCATAATCCTTATTTTATTAAATAACACATGTTATTATAAGGCCTAAGATGACACTTGTCTTTAAATTTAATTAGTTATAATTAAATGTTAATTCGTATTTAGTTAATATGTTAATATAAGATAAATGTAAATCTATGTTTAATTAATTAGTTAATATGTACTTATTTATATGTAGATAATTTTGAAACGAATAAATCTAATTATATTTATAAAATAAAGGTTTATACAAATATTTTAAAATCCAAAACAATTAAAAATATTTTATACTTAAATTTTCAAAGCTTTAAATTCAAATTCAAATCAAATTCTAAAATTCAATTTTGAAATCAAGTTATATATATACATATATAACCACATGAATCAATTTTGAAAAACAAACTATTTTTATTTAAAATCTATTTGTCAAAAACAATAAATTATTATATTTTGAAAATAACAAATTTGATAACTTTAAATAATTTATAAAAGAAATTGTTTCTTTATTAATAAATTATTTATTTTATCCAACTATATTTAAAAAGAAAAGAAAACAAACCTTATTGTTAGTTTATTTAATTTTAAACTCAAGTTAAAACATTTTTTAAATCATTTAAATATTTACCTTATGCATTAAAAATCATTTAGTTATTTATTATATACTTTTAAAAAAAACTTAATATCAAATAAATCAATTTAACAAATTAAATTTTTATCTTAACAATTTAAAACCATATTTTATTTATTCAATAGCTTTTAAAAGTTTAACTTTAAAATTATACCCAATTTTACCAAAGATATATATTAAATAAAACAAGATTTATTTATTTATTAAATTTAAAACAAGGCTTATCTATTTACAATATATACAGTTCCCCAAAGATAAATAATTAATTTAGGCCCCAAAGTTTAAAGCTTTCTCTCATGTCCGCTCCTGTCCTTCCTGTCCTCCCCCATGCCTCTTACGTACCTTCCCTCTCCTCTAGCAACACTGCCATTCCTCCCTGCCATTCTGTACCACCTTCCTCCTATAAACTTATCATCAATCCTATCTCTTCAGAGACCACCTTGGTAACCTATCCTGACCGTACTCCTTCCACAGCGACCGCTACCCTCAAAGCTTCTACCCTTCTAGTTCCACCCCCTCTTCTTCTCCCTGACCCTCAACCTTCTAGGCCACCGGATGATGCTCCGCTGCCGCGGACCTTTTCACGTCCTTCCCCTTGTTAAGATGAACGCAAACGGACTTCTTTGTTTAAGCATAAACCAAGAAATGCTGGGAAGTACATTCCCGTTGATCTTACTCCTGTGTATGAAGATGACGTTCTAGTGCCACCACAGATTGTTCTTGATGCCGGTGCTGAGAATTGGACAGATACACTAGTTGGCTTCTTCTTGGATAAGCTGCTGTCGTATTCCGCTGTCATATAAAAGCTCAAAATCATCTGGAAGCTTAAAGGCTCTGTAAAAGTCAAATCAGATGGTATTGTTTTCCTTTTCAACTTCTCATGTGACGAAGATAGATGTAAAGTTCTTCAGAACGACCCTATAATAATGAACAATAAAATGTTCATAATAAAGCCTTACGATGTTGCTATCAGTAATATTACTGGCTCTGTTACCTCTGTTCCAGTTTGGGTTCATTTGTATAATCTCCCGCTATTTGCTTGGTCGCCATTAGGGATCAACTGGTTATGTAGTCATTTGGGTAGATTATTATGTATGGATGAGATGACTGAGCAGCGAAATAGGTTAAGTTATGCAAAATGTTTAATAGAAGTGAAACTAGACAAGGAACTAATAAATGAATTTAAAGTAAAACTGGTGGAAGGTGGCTTTCAGAAGATATATGTTGAGTATCAATGGAGGCCAGATGTCTGTGTAATATGCAAGAAATTTGGACATACAACTGAATGCTATGATTATAAGAATACGAGTATAAATGACAAAGAAAATGAAATGATAAAGAATGGAAGAATAGGAAACAAAATGGATACTCCAGGAAATGTTAATGTCAATAAGAAGATTAAACCCTTTCAAATGCAGATCGCAAGGAAATGGCAAAGAGTCAATAAAAAGAAAACAGTCACATCTGCGAATGAAACAACCAGTGAACAAAAAGGGGGAAGCAACGAAGAGTTAGATAATGAAATAGTTAAAGATAATGATGTAGGTGAAAAGAATAATGAGGAGGGTGACAGTCTTGAACAGGGAAAAGGGCGAAGTGAAATGGAATATGAGATTAGTGAAGACGTATTTCATAATGAAGAAACCAACAACCAAACTTATACTGAAGGTGCATGCAGAGAAACAAAGAAGACCGAAAAATCGATTGTTAAGGATTCAGCTGAAAATCTTCTGATATCTAATAGATATGAAGCATTAATGGGGTTGGAGGATGAAGAATTTATAGAGGACATGCAAGATGCAAGAAAAAGTGATAGTGAACAAAGTGGTGGTACTCTGGGAATAAATAAGGCAATTGCAACAAATATTGATGAAAATAATACAACGCAAAAGGAACAAGGCAACAGAAATAAGAGACAAGTAGAAACAACTCACACAACACAAAAGCAGCGAACAGAAAACATACATGCAAAGTAACAATCACTGAAGGAAGAAATGAAAGTGTGACAGAATGTGTGACTGCAAGTGCTGAAGGAAAGAGTCCTAGTGGTGGTAAATTCAATAAGAATAAAAGCAAGAACTTCAAATACAAAAAAGCTACTGAGATATGTGCAGACATGCACAGGGATGTAACAGAATGCACAACTAAAACAATTAATCCCCATGATAATGTATCACCTCAAATTGCAACTCCTCCAAACAAATACTCCAACATCAAACCACCTTTAGCTTTCAAACCTTCTCCCAATTCATCCCCATCCAATACTCCATCCAATCAGCAATCCGCATCACCCATCCACGCTCGAACCCTAACCGCTACTTCCCCTTTGGATAATGGTACAGATAACATTGAAATAACCCCCCTATCAGCAACGATTCCAAATTACTTGTCTTCTACGCAGGAGGTAACAAGGAGAATGAAGATTGAACTACTTAATGCCAGAGTTCTCCAATGATGTCTCGCATTGGAGCATGGAATATAAGGGGGGCACACCATGTCATTAAACAAGATCTATGTAAACAGCTTATCACTTCTCACCAATTATCGGTTTTGGCTATTCTTGAGACAAAACTTAATCTTCCCTTAACCATCAAGGCTGCTGAATACATAAACTCGGGTTGGAAGCTTATTCACAATCTCAATGAGTCACCCTATGGCAGAATCATGATTCTATACAATCCCCACCATGTTAATATTACTCCTGTCCTCTCCACTTCCCAACTTATTCACTGTCATGCTAATGATATCAATGATAGTACCTCTTTCTATATTTCCTTTGTATATGCATCCAACTCTGTTGCTGCTAGAGCCGCTTTGCTTTCGGTCATTCCTTCCCTACGACAGTCATCCCATCCCTGGATTATTTTTGGTGACTTTAACTGTTGTCAATCTCTCTTTGATAGAGTGGGAGGAAATCCATTGTCCATTAATGAGATACAACCTCTCAATAATGCGATAAACGACGCTGATCTTGTTAATATTAAATCAGTTGGTATGCAATACACATGGAATAATAAAAGAAAGCATGGTAGCAGGACCTTCTCTAGAATTGATCACTCCTTCTCCAATCAAACTGCCCTAATCAAATGGCCCCTCCTCTTCAACCATCTCCCCCCTCCGCTCCTATCTGACCACTCCCCTCAAATCATATCTCTTCGTGGAGTGGACAAGAGAGGAAAAGCAAATTTTAAATTTTTTAATTCATGGACTCAAGAAACTGACTTTAAATCTACAGTATTATTTGCATGGAATATTAATAAGAATGGTAATCATCTTTTTGACTTGCAGGAAAAAGTAAGAGAGACTAGAGATACCTTGAAGCTATGGGCTTTTAACAAATTTGGCAAAGGAGATAAAATGAGCACTAACATAATGAATAAGCTGGTTGAGGCTCAGAAGGCAATGATGGTCAATGTTCAGGATACTAATCTTTCTTCTACTGAAGCTTCTCTGGCCCAACAGTACAATGATGCACTAGCACTGGAAAGTGACATGATTCGACAAAAGTCGCGAATTAAATGGTGGGAAAAAGGAGACAAGAATAGTGCTTTCTTTCATGACAGTCTCAAGAACAAGCAGAGGAAGGAAAATATTGCGACCATCTATGATATGCATGATGTACTTCAAACTAATGCTGGAGGAGTTAAAGAAGCGTTTGAACAATATTTCACAAGCGTATATAGCAACAAAAACAATTTCGATCCTTCTATTGATGACATCCCATCGGACATCATGCCTAGGCTTGATGACAAGAATTACAACATGCTATGTTCTGAAATTACCCATGAAGAAATTGAAAAAGCAATGTTTTCCCTTAATACTAACTCATGCGGTGGCCCAGATGGGTTGAATGCTCTCTTTTACACTAAGTGCTGGTCGATAGTGTCTGCCGATGTTTGCAATGCCATCACTCTTTTCTTCAAAAAGAGTAAGCTTTTTAGGTCGTTCAATTACACCAATATAGCATTAATTCCTAAGCTCAAGAATGCTCATCATGTCAAAGACTATCGGCCTATATCCTGCTGCAACACTATATATAAATGTATATCTAAGGTTATTGCTTCTAGGCTGAAGAAAGTCCTCCCAAGTATTGTTTCCAACAATCAGGCTGCGTTTCTTCCGGGTAGGAATATACTTGATCACATTCTACTCGCGCATGAGTTAATTAAAGGTTATAAAAGAAGTAATTCTCCCTCGAAAGCTATGATGAAGCTTGACATAATGAAGGCTTTTGATATGTTACAGTGGGATAGTGTTGTACGCATCATGGGGTTTATGAACTTTCCTCCTCACTTTATCGCATGGATTTATGAATGTATCTCCAATTCAACATATTCTATCAGTGTTAACGGTACTACCACTGGTTTTTGCTGCAGTAAACAAGGCATAAGACAGGGAGATCCCATGTCTGCTTACATCTTTATCCTTGTCATGGAATTACTTAAGAGAATGATAAACAAAACAATACAACAAGGGAAAATAAAAATGCATCATGCTTGTAAAGACCCACAAATCTCAGCGCTAATGTTTGTTGATGACTTGATTATGTTTTGCTCTCTTGACATTGACACTGTTAAGAGCATAATGCTAACCCTTGATCATTTTTATTCTATGACGGGGTTAAAGGTCAACGTTCAAAAATCTGAAATCATCCTTGCTGGAGTTAGCACGGCTCAAGCTGCTCTAATAACTCAAATAACTAGTTTATCTCGTAACCACTGCACTGTTTCCTACCTGGGTCTGCCGCTTACAACATCCAGAATCACTACAGACCAATGTCTTCCGATGTACGAGAAAATCACTGCAAGACTAAACAGTTGGACCACTAGGAATTTGAGTCAAGCTAGTATATTAACCTTAATCAAGTCAGTTATCTTTGCAATGCAAGTGTATTGGGCCAGAACCTTCGTTCTCCCATTTAAGCTAATTAATATGATCAGGAGTGCTATTATGAGGTTCCTGTGGTGTGGCAGAACTATGGGAAGATATATTGCTCCAACCAAGTACAGTGCTGTTGAAAAGCCAATGAACAAGGGTGGCCTTGGTCTAATAAATCTTAAACAGTGGAATAAGGCAGCATTTGCTAGGCATGTTGATACATTGTTTAATTGCCCTGATAGTCTCTGGGCAGAGTGGTCCAATAAAAATATGATAAAAAGCAGGAGATTGTGGAACATTCCTGCACAGCAAAATATGAGTTGGACGTGGCGGAGCATTCACAAGACTAAGGAGCTCTTTCTTCCTCTGATTCAGATGAATACCAACCATGTACATAAAGTCAACTTCTGGGATGATCCATGGCTTGACCAAGGATTCATACTACGAAGGCAACTTACTTACAGTGAGATTCAACAAACTGGAGTCCACTCTCAAACGATGGTCAGAGATGTGCTTGACAACTATCAGAGGCTACAGACTTTTTCTTCGAATCAAAGGGTGGAAAAGCTATGGGACAGAATCAAAGACTTTATCCCGCTGCCTGATTCTGCTGATAAAATTGTTTGGGGAGAGATAAAAGGAAAATTTAAAATTGGTGTGGCGTATGAATTCTTGATGCAGAATAATGCAAACCGTAATTGGAGATGGTGGAAGAGAACATGGAGTAAAGATAGTAGCTATAGACAGAACCTGACTATGTGGAAGATATTGAACCGGACAATTTTAACCAAGGCAAAGCTTGTCAGTATTGGTTTGAACATTAATATTTATTGCTCATTCTGTTGTGATCTACCAGAAACTACGGAGCACTTATTCTTCGAATGTTCAGTCATTAAGCTTCTGTGGTTCGAAGTTATGTCGATATTGCACAGTAACTGTCCATTGCATGATAATCAAGCTGAATGGGAGCAAATATATGCGAAGACAGGTAACAAGCATGAAGGAAAGAGGATTTTCTGTGTTGCACTGAAAAGTTTTATATCTGCGGTGTGGAAAGAACGTAACTGTAGAGTTTTTGATGTTGTGAATGCAAAAACTGCTGCTAATTTCAAGCTGTGGATCATGCATGAAGTTAAGTCTTCCCTGAAGATGCTTTTCGCCTTCGACCCTGGTATAATGGTGTCCATCTCTTTGTAGATGTCTGTGTTTTGGTTTTTTATTCTTTCCCTTTTTCGTATTTTTTCCTTAGTGCTTGTAGTACCGTGTTTTCTCAGTTTTCTATGCTCTTTGTTGTTGTTGTGTTATGTTCTCTTCGGCGCTGCAATAAAATGGTCGGGGACCATCCAACCCCGTCGGCCTTGCCAAAAAAATATATACAGTTCCTATATACATTATAAATAGAAAATAATTTATTAGCTTTTAAAAGATAAAATCTATCAATTAAATATTTATTTAATTGAATTATTAAATTAATTCCAATCTTATTAACAAAGATTATCAAATCAATTTAACTTTTAATTCAGATTATTAAATTGATATTGTCCAAAATTCTGGGTCATCACAAAATTGATAAGCTCTCCAGACCCAACTATGTTGATTGGTTAAAAGCAATAAAAATAGCACTTGCATGCAAATGTTTATGGTCTATAATTTTCGAGCCTTCAAAATAAAAGCCAGTTGAGGATGCGAATCCTAAACGATAAAATTGTATAACACTTAGGTAGGTGATTGTGACATTGCTTGAGCTTACATCTTGTCTACTCTAGAGAAATAGTTGCAAAGACAACAAGAGAACATGTCCATGCACAAAATCTTCGAATACCTAAAAGCTTTTTTTAAGAGCAATATTGTTTCGCTAGATATGAGGTTAATAAGAATTATTCAATGCAAAGATGAGTATGGAAAGTCGTGTTGAGGACTTTGTCATATTGATAAAAGGCTATATATATATATAAACTTTCATACTTAGGTGTTAAGATAAGGGAAGAACTGCATGTGGACTTGATCTTAGGATCACTGACTTTGCAAATATGCACCAGCTGAACGTTAGCCTCATCGAGCTACTCACTATGCTAAGGTCAACCAAGGGTTCATTTAGATCAAGACATGAATTTCATCATTAAAGTGAAGGCATTTTTGTCAAATGGTTCAATGAAATGTATGCATAGTGCATAGAAAGGTTAGAAAAGTGCTACTAATGACAAGGGTGAATGTTATCATTATCATAAGAATGGGAACTGGAAATGGAATTATCTAGACCATCTAAAGTCGGTTAAAGAGAAGAAAGGATCCAATTCTTCCACTCCTAAAGGAATTTTTATGATCTAAACCTGTTTTGCAATCAATAATATTCTTGGGTTTTAGATACTGGATGTGGAACTCATATATGTAATTTGTTGCAAGGACCTAGGACTAAACGACAAGTGGAAAACGGAAAAATAAGCCTTCAAGTTGTTGTGAATCTTTCGTAGATGCAAATTTAATTGGAGATTATCATTGTAACGACCCGTATTCAACATATCGAAGCATCATAGAATATTTCTATTATTTTCATATGAGGTCATATGATTCCAAAATTCTAAGAAATGACTATTAGGGACATTTTCCACATCTATGATTTTTGTCATATTTCTATGTGACCATTTTGACAATAAGAATCTTGTATGGCCTATAACTTTTGATAAGAGCCAAACTGTGGTCGCAAACCACTTCCATTACATCGAGATGATGGTTTCTCTTTTCATAGAGTAGTCATAATAGGAAACCGACTTACCGTTAGGGAGATATGTTGTTTGAAGTTCCACTTCATTTTGGCTTTCTTATTAGGTAATTAGAGGGTTTCCTAAAGTCCATTTTGGGATTAGCATGGCATAGGGCTAATGGGGCTCTCTCCTATCATTGTACTCTTCACAAAAATAGAGATAATCCTACGTTAGTCATCCTCTTAGCCAAAAAGTTACCCAAACCCTTAATTTTATTAGCCTAAACATGTAATTAGAAGGACATTAGCGATTATCATCTTGGATTGAAAATTTGCTATCGGAGTTTACCCAGGAGCTGTTGTTCATTCTTGGATTTCATGCCATTTGGAGTTGCTTTGGATTGCTTAGGATTTAGATGTGTGGTTTTAAGCCTTCACTTCCTAATTTGCCCCTATTAGAAGTTTTATGATGTTTTTAAATGTTTTTAAAACTCTAAAACATGTTATAAACCCTTTTAAAAAATACATGTGAATTTTAAGTAATTTGGATAATTTTTGAAAATTTATGTTCTTAGAGATATAATGTGTTCTTAAGGACGATGCCCTTAGACTTAGGACTCATATTGATGTGTTTCCTTATATGCTTGTTATTATAGATTATTTGTGATGATTGCTTGATTTTGTGATGCTAAAATGATTGAAATGCAATCGAGCGACGACTTAGTTTTGGGAAAGTGTTAGGGATCGATGATCAACCTATCCCAAACTCGATGCGATCGATATGGGGTGACAAGGAAGGCTCCATAAGACCATGTTCCAAGTTTCAAGTCTTTTGGATTTCGTATGCTCGAGATATAGTCATTTGAAAATGGATTAATGGTGATTTCTGAGCATGTGGATCGGTGGACACTTGCTTTGGTTTGCAAACGATAAGGATGGTTCATGAATGAAAGTAGAAGGGATCACTTGAGTGTGTGCATGGATCATGTGTATAAATATGCATTAGTTGATTTGTCTAAGTTTGGGTCGCATGCGTGGATCGCGTGAAGGAATGAAGAGATTCTAAATCTAGGATCAGTGGAGTACTTAGGGTTAGATCATGGGATCATGGCATGAACTATAGTTTGGACAAGGAAAATGGAGTCGGATTTTACAATTTTGGTCAAGTATGGGGTCGGTACCGCTCCATGATTATTGACCCATTCAACTTGCGATTCTTAAAGGATGGCCTAGGGGTGGAAAGCAACCTATATGTGGAGTGTTGGATCGGGGTGAGCATGGGCCAGTGGTGGTTTGCATAGAGAAGTTGAACGTCAGACTTCAAGTGCTTGCTTTAGAGTTCCATACGTACGCTTCCTGGCGTGATGGGGTTTGGCTCGAGTTTGGGTATGTGATTACTTGAGCTCAAGACAAGCTAAATACTTAGCCAAATATGGCTGAGTATGGGTATCGGTGTGGAAACCTGGGTTCGATGGCGATTGTCGAGGATGATGATTCGTGGTTTGACGGCAATGATGACATGATGCGAAGTGATGACTTCGATGGTGGATAGCTAATGGGACGTAGAGTAGATGAGTATGAGTCGTATTGTGGGGACTATTATGGTAAACATGACAATGACTAATGAAGGTTGTCTAGAGTAGTTCCCGACCACAGCGACTTCATAACGGGAGTTGTAGAGACAGTCCAAGATGAGGTCTGTTATTGATGATGTGTGCAAAGGGACCAATGATACTTGAAGGTTCAAAGAGTACTCATGAAATAGGGGTATATATATGGTGTCTACTTAAGCCACGACGGGCTCTGATCTCGATGATGGGCCATCTGATCTCCGTGATGGATGATCATTATCCCGAATCAGCCATAATGGGCGATCTAGTTTCTTGCCTGCTGAGTGGCATTGATTCGAGTACCGAGGAACCGGGACGTTTAGTAGTCCTCGACCATGATGGGTCATTAGAGTTATCATATATTCGATAAAATGAGTGAGAGAACCCATGGGTGGATGGCGGATATTATCTTTGCTTGATTGCTTATCACCCTATCGCATAGGGGTGTCACATGAGGACAATATTATTGTTGTAAATATCTTGACACCCTTAGTACTTTGATATACAGTATGCCTATGATGAATATGATGTAGAGTAGTGTATATTTTATATATGTGCTTATTTTATGGATGCAGGTACATGTCAGGTTTGATCCTTCATATTATTTGTCCTATTATAGTGGTATATTAGTATTCAGAGATTTATTACCACATACCAGATTGTTATCCGACCCAGGCTTTTATGCTTTGCTTCCTATTACTCTGGGTATGCTTAAATGAGTAGATTAAGAATATTAGGTCTAGTGAGCACGTGGAGCTGGATAGATGGCGACTAGGAGGCAATTCTACCGTATTATTATATTTAATCATTTTCTATTCTGCTGCACAGCACTATGAGCACGCTAGTGCCTTTATTACTTAGAGACAGTTGTTTATGAGTTATTATTTGACATATAACTCTATTTCTTATGCTACATACTATATGGATACGTTACTCTGATTATGTGGTTCATTCGATTATTTACTACCTCACATGTTTTATATCTAAGATTTTTACTACTATATTTTATTGAAGTGTTGTAAGATATATGACATATTCTGTGTTGTTTATTTACTTTACAAACCCATGACGGTCACCCCGCATCGACCGAGCATTGCTACAACGCACTATATAGGTATATTGGTTGTTGGCATTGTAGAATGGTTGTCACAATCATTTAGTTTTTCCGAATGGATTTGATTTATTTTTAAATAATGCTATTGTGTTAGAAACTTTATTTGTGGAATTATATCAATGTCTAGACTATTTGAGTCTAGATTTAGTTTTCATTCTAATTAAAATGTTATGAACATATTATTTGATGGAAATAATGTCTGTATTGTCTTGGATATTGGCATTCATGTACTTAACTTTAGCCATGTCTGTGCTGCTAATAATTCTTAAACAACTAACATTAAAGACAGTTACTTGTGGCAAAAGTAGGCTAGGTTGTACATGTGAAACAGGACTGCACAAACATAAAATGGAAGGATTTCTACCATTATTTGATTATGAATCATTTGACACATGTGAGACATGTCTTAAAGGGATGATAATCATATTGTCTTTTATTCGGAGCATCGATAGAATTGATGAACTCTTGGATCTCTTACGTACTGATGTATGCGACCTAATGCCTATAGTTATTAAGGTTAATTCAGTTTACTTTGTAACTTTTACCGATGATTTCTCAAGACTATGATATATATATATATATATATATATATATATATATATATTATGAAGAATAAATTCAATATCTGTGAGAAATTCAAAGAATATAAAAAGAAGTTGAATATCAGACTAACCATCAAAATTCTTCAATCTGATCGAGGAGGTGAGTATGTTAGATGAGAACTCCAGTAAGACTTAAAAGGTAATAGGGTTTTCTATCAGAATACTCCACCCTATACTCCATAATACAATGATATTTTGGAACGAAGGAATCAAACCCTATTGAATATAGTTTGATTTATGATGAGTGAGGCTGAGTTACCTCTTTCATTAGGGAATATTCGTTAAAATCCACAGCGCTTATGTTAAAATTGATGCCTACTAAATCTATGCTTAAGATGCCATATGAGTTATGACATGGAAAGAAACCGCAAGTCAAGTATTTGAAGATGTGGGGTTTTCCAGCCTACGTTAAAAATGTTGGCCCAAGTAAACTTGAGGCAAGATCGATAGTGTGCAATTTTATAGGATATCCAAGAGATTCTATGGGATATATTTTACATAACATGGAGGAATAAAGGTCATTGTTTCTCGAAATATTGTCTTTTTAGAAAAGTAATTTCCACCAAAAGAAATTAACAGGGAAGTGATGACTTGGATGAGATCTAAGAAACTAATACAGAAACTGAACTAGTAGAAGAATTAAGTTCACCAATATACAATAACACACAAATCCATTAGAATATCTAATAGGGAATCTCATGCACCAAACAGATGCTATGATTTTCTTATGGATGGTGAGAAGGAGGATGTGTCTAAGATGATGGCACTCCCCTTACATTCTGACAAGCACTATAGAGTAAAGACTCTACACCGTGGCTTGAAGCTATCAAATCTGAAATGGATTCCATGTGCACGAACAAAGTATGGATTTCAAATGATATACCTAGTGGGACAAAACCCGTTTGATGAAAGTGGATCTTAAAGCATAAATTAAATGGAGATGGAGAGGCAGAGACCTATGAAGCAAGGCTAGTCACTAAAGGTTTTCGTCAAGTTCAAGGTGTTGACTATGATTAAATATTTTTTTCTTATAGTCATGCATAAGTCCATTCATATATTACTCACTATCGCCAAATTCTATGACTACAAAATTTGGCAAATAGTTGTGAAAATGGTATTTCTTACTAGAATTTATAAGACACCATTTACATGTCATTGCCCAAGGGTTTCGAGGTCGGTAGGAGCAAGGGAAAGGCTTGTAAGTTGTTAAGATAAGTTTGTGGTGTTAAACATGCTTCAAGGGGTCAAAATAAGTTTTTGATAGATTAATCAAATAGTTTGATTTCTACTAGAACAAAGAGGAAGCATGCATATGAAAGAAAGAACATGGAAATGTTATAGTTATTTAGTGTCCTTTATGTTGACGATTTGCTCCTGTTTGGCAATGACATCCTATTATTGCAATCGATAAAAGCTTGGTTATCTAAGAACTTCTCCATGAAGGATTTGGAAGAAGTGACCAAAATATTTGGTATAAGAATCTATAAAGATGGATCTAAGAGGTTGCTATATCCAATAATAAATAGGTGCCATGCTAAAAAGGTTTACTATAGAGAATTCTAAATGCAGAAATGTTCTAATGAACTCTGGAATTGTCTTGTAACGACCCTAATTCTTAGTAACATTATTTAGGACATTTAAATAGTCAAATAAAATAAAATAATGTAAATGATTAAAGGATTGAAATTTGTGTAAATAAAGGGTAGTCTTGCCTAATAAAATGATCTAAAGGGAAACTAAAATGAAATGGATAAGGCTAATGGATGACAAGGGGAATATAGGAATAAGTAACAATCTTATACCCTAAACCCTCATTCATTCTCATTTCATACGTTCATAAGTAAAATCATATTAGAAGAGACACCGGCCACCATTAAGGGAGAGCAAGAAGAAGATGAACAAGAATCTAAAGGAAGGAAGCTTAATCAACTTAAATCATGATCAAATCTCAACTCCCTAATCATAAAGCTAAAATCAATAATGACTACATCTCATGTTTTTGTTTGTTTTCGGTTTTAGATTGAATCCAAATTATTTTGCAAGGTTTTGCCATGTTTTTTATTGTTAAATTGGATATATATCCTTATTGATGATTTATGCTAATTCATATAGATTTCATGATATGTTTTAATGTGAAAACCCTATTAAATGACATCCAAATGCCTTGAGATTTTAGAGTAAGATTAGAAATAACATTTTAGAGACGTGTTTCAATTTTAATAATTTTCCAAATTAATGTGGATTTATTATGAATTTTCTAGTGAAGAAAATAGTTATTTTGGGTTCAAATTAGTTACGGCTATTTTATGATGATTTTAGGTCAGAAATTAATATATGTTAGAAAACATATTAAAAATGATTTACGGCTATTTTAACAGATTTTTCCTAAGTGTTTCAATAAATATATATAACTTAAATGTTTTATACATTTATAAAAGGAGAATGGGTATGCTGTAAATAATTTAAATTGTTATTTCAGAAATTTTGGTAGATTTTTAGAAAATAAATTAACAACCAATCGTGTTTTGACAAATAAGGCAGGTTAGTTGAAAAGAATTGCTTTAAAAGGTTAAAAATCAGTTTAAACATGCTTTTTACATGTTTCGCCACCATCTTACCTTACGAAGCAAAGCCTTCGAAATGGTTTCTTTGTTTTAAAACCCAAGCCGCTTCTCCAATGCTTTCGAAGGGTTAGTTTCGACACGATCACTTCTTTACTTAGGAAATTGTTTTCGAAAGAGTGCTTTCGACTTTGTTGCTTTACGGCCCATTATTTTGTTGAAAGTAAAACCCAATGGTTTCAAAAGGGTTTCGAAAGGTGGTTCCACACATTTTACTTGAACCCAATGCTTTAAAAAGGTTTGTTTATAGAAAATAATTTGAATGCTTTCGAAAGTTTTTAAATGAAGGGTTCGAAGGGGCGGTTCCCCAATGTTTTCGAAAGGTTTTAAGTGAGAAGTTTCCAAAGGTTTCAAATGGTATGTTTATAGTGTTTTGGTAAGAGGATGTCTAAGGTTTTAAAGTTTTCAAAGGAAAGGTTTTTCAAGGTTGTCAAAAGGTTTATTAAAAATGGTTTTGAAAGGTATGTTTTGGTTTTTTGGCCTAAGGTTATAAAGCAAAGTTGATACTTAGTTTCAAAAGAGGTACTTTCAATGGTTTTGAAAGGGGTACTTTCAAAGGTACAAATATTTTCATCAACAAAGTTTTTTGTATGGTATATATAACATGGAAAGGTGATATGAGTAAAGAATAAAGAGTTTTTCTTTGTTTAAAGTATGATTTAAAGGTTTAAATCAATCTGGTGGAAAATGTTTTCAAGAAAATTTTTAAGGGTATATGACCCTAAGTAAAATGACTTAGATATTAGAATACCAAATATGACTAGCATAGGGTTGTGTCCTATACATTAGTTATTAGTCCCTATCTAATTTAGTCCAACATTTCGGTGTGTAGGGCTCTGTCACGGGTAAGACTAAAACGATGTTACACACAGAATGGAATAAGCAAAGTGAGGATGTTATTGCTGAGCCTGCAAAACTTAGGATCGGTTGACCTTGGAAGAGGTAAGTTAGGGACAGACCATCCAGATAGGAGTATCTAAGAGAAGTTAGATTATTTATTTATTTTGTCTATTAGGCCGAAGTCAGCCAAAGGTTAGTATTTAGCCAAACCAAACTGCTTTATTGTTTTAACCAGTTTTGGTTGCAGGATTAAGATTTGCAAAAGATATGTTTTAAAAGGATATTAGTGAGGGAAACCCGTTCCGCTAAGCGGCATGGACTCACTTAATATCCAATAACCGAGATGTATAGTATTATTCATACCAGGCTTTATGTCTGATTCGAAGTTTATATTTTCCCCCTTAAACTCTTACGTGCTCAAAATTGATTTGAGTAGGCTGAGTGCTGAGGATTTTCAGGTTTCAGTAGATGGACAAATAAAGCTTCTAGAGACGAGCAGGAGGCTGATCTAGCAATAATTAGGAGTTGTTTTCTTTTATTTCCACTTTGTTGTATTAAGTCTGTTATGATTATTTAGTACTCTGGTCATCTAAGGGGGCATCTTCATATGTCGCTCTCGGTGTATTTTGTAATAACTATATTGATCTAAACCTAGGAAACGATTGGGATTATGTAACTTGGAATATGAAATGTTGTTTTGAAATGTAATTAGAAAAATATTTTAATTTGTGATAATTTTATTCATATTCAAGTGCTTCTGATATTATGGATACCATTAACATTACCATATTTGGTTACCGGAAGTTACTACTACGGATGACTACAGCATCTGTAGCGCTTAGCTTTGGCCTCCGGACGGGGGTTGTTACAACTTGGTATCAGAGGGTAGGTTTATAAAAAACTTTAAACTAAAATGATTTTTGAAAACATAATCCCAAGGAATTATAGATAAGATCGGGATATGAGATAAAGCTATAGTAAAATACTTGTATTTGCTATATATATGTATACGCTATATCTCTATTCTCCTATCTCTCTTAGGGTATTCTTCTATATCTTATGACGCTTAAGTACAGATATGGATGCTAAAAGTGGGAGAGTTAACCTTGAAAGAGGTAGTACCACTATAAATGGAAATGTGAGACCAAATACGAGAAGGAACCAAGGTCAGACACAGGTTGGAAATGTGGGTGCTGGAGTCCTGCAAGTTGACGTGGGAACAATGTATCAGTTATTTGTCAACATGACGCAGGAAGGTGTTGTTGCTGGAGTAGTTGGAGGAGGATTTCTAAAAGCTCTAGTGGTCAACAACTATTCTTTTCGGAGTAGAGATTACGCTCGATTGAGGAAAGCCATTCATCAAAACTTAAGACGCCATAGAAGTAGAGAATTGGTTGCTTCATTGCGAGAATTTTTTTGTTGATCTAGGGCTCAATGATGAGCAGAAGAGAAGACGTACTTCTATACAATTATAAGGAGCAACGCTGTACTGGTGGAAAGCGTTATAGTTGGAGTTAATGAGGAGATAATGACATGGGCTGAGTTCAAGAGGAGGTTTGGAGAAATGTTTATGTCAATAATATCTAAGTCTGCTTTGCTTAGGAAGTTTGCTGAGTTAAAGTAGGGAGATATGACTATGCTCGAGTAAGCGACAAGGTTTGAGGAGCTAGCAAGGTACAGCTTTGCTACGGTAGATACTATGATTAATAGCAACGATAAGTTCATCAGGGGGTTGAAGCCGAAGCTTGCTAGAGCAATGTTATCGCATATCAAGGATCCATTGATGTTGTTGTGGAAATGACTTTGAGGAATGAAGAGATGCTTACTTATTTAGAGAGAAATAAGATAAAGGAAGTCCAGGTGGGGCAGGGTTAGAAAAGGAAGTTCTTCCAAAAGAAAGGAGCTCAGAAGGATGGAGCTACAAAGAAGGGGAAGTCGAAGGTTGTCTGCTTTAAGTGTGATAAGAAGGTGCATTTCGCTAATAAATGTCTCTCAGGAGAGGCAAAGAAGGTGAACGGGAAGAAGAATATCTGATGCTTCAACTGTGATCAAATTGGACAGTATAAGAACCAGCGCAAAGAGCCAGCTAAGGATGGCAAAGGAAAGGTGTTTGCATTGGAGCCAGCTACCTCGAGGCCAACAGTAGAGGAAAAAAGAAAGGCAGTGTTAGGAGGTACGCTTACGATTCATGGTATATCAATTAGCATTCTATTTGATATCGATGCATCCCTTTTTTATATCTCATTGTTTGGTAGATAAGATTAACCTAGAACCCTCATACCTAGCTACTTCCTTAAGGGTTGCAAATTCAATAGGAGAGTATGTAACACTTGGGATGATGTGTGAGCACCTAGAGTTTGATTTGTTAGGCCATACCTTTGTTTGTGTTGGCATGTGTTTCATTTGGTAGGGTTCGAAATTATTTTGGGTATGGATTGGTTAAGTAAGTACGATGCAAGGATATTTTTTCGTGATAGGAAAATATCGCTAAGACACCCTGACTGTAGTGATTGGATTATATACACCGTAGAAAACCCTAGCTGTGAGGTGATTTCTTTGTTGGGTGTTGTGGAAGTAGAAGACAAGTTGAATAGTGTTTTCATTTTTAGAGAATTTGCAGTTGTTTTTGAACCCATTGTAGGACTGCCACCAAAACGATCCATTGAATTACGGATAAGTTTGGTGCTGGGTGCGGAACCTGTGAGTAGACCGCCAAGCAGGATGACACCTACCAAGAGGAGAGAGTTGAAGGTGCAGTTGGTGGATTTGGAAAGCAAGAATGTTATCAGACCTAGTAGTTCACCATAGGGAGTAGCCGCATTGTTAAGAGGTCAGATGGATCGTTAAGGTTATGTATCGATTATCCTAAGTTTAATGAGAAGATGATAGAGAATCGATATCCATTGCCTGGAATTGACGATTTGTTCGATCATTTGAGTAGGGCGAGAGTCTTTTCTTAGTTGGATTTAGTGACAGGGTTCCATCAGCTTAAATTAGCAAAGGATAGTATTCCTTTGACGGCGTTTAGAACTAGATATGGATAATATGAATGGTTAGTATTGTCATTCGGACAAACTAATGCGCCAACATTCTTTGTGGATTTGATGAACCGAATTTTCCGAGAGCACTTGGACAGGTTCATATTGGTATTTATAGATGATATTTTGATATACTCTGAGGATGAAAGGGAGCATGAAGTTCATCATAGACTGGTGCTTGAGACGTTGAGGCAGTATTGGCTAAAAGAGAAATTTTCGAACTATCATTTTTGAAAGAAGGAAGTAAAGTTTCTTAGTCATGTAGTCTTAGAGAAAGGGTTTTCTATAGATCCGACTAAGATTGAAGTGGTGAAAAATTGGAAGAGAACCGAGATAGTGACTGAGATAAAGAGTTTTCATGGATTAGCCGGGTATTATCGAAGATTCATTATGGATTTTTTGTCGATAGCAACACCAATGACCAAGCTGACGCGAAAGGATGTGAAGTTGGTTTGGATCGATAAGTTTGAGGAGGCATTCCAGAAGCTAAAAAAATTACTGAATAATGCACTTGTGTTAGTTTCTCCAGAAGGGAATCAGGACTTAGTGGTATATACAAATGCGTGTGGAACTGGGTTAGGAGCTGTATTAATGCAAAGAGGTAAAGTGATTGCCTATGCATCTCAACAGATTAGACCGCATGACGTGAGGTACCCGATGCATGATTTGGAATTGGTTGTGGTAATATTTTCATTAAAGGTGTAGAGAAATTTCCTTATGGGAGAGAGATTTGAGCTGTATATGGATCATAAGTCATTAAAGTATTTATTTTCTCAAAAGGAGTTGAATATGAGATAGCAGAGGCGGTTAGAATTTTATGCCGCTTATGACTTTGGTATTGAGTACACCCCAGGAAGAGGCAACAAGTTTGTAGATGCACTTAGCGGAAAACATCAGAATGCAGTATTACCGATGATAGCTCAGTCGAAAGATTTGGAAGCATTGATGACATGTAGTGTACAGTGGAGATCTGAAGCTAGATCTAGAAAGGAGACAGTTATGTTGTCATGTTTAGAAGTTCGACCGGTGATTATTGAGAGGATTAATTCTAAGAAAGAAGGTGATCCAGTTTTGGCTGAGCAGATCATAAAGTTAAGGAATGGAACAGAGAGCGATGACCTGGAGGATTTTAGCCTTGACCAGAATGGATGGTTGAGAAAAAAAGGAAGATTGTATGTTTCGAATATGGAAGACATTAGAAAGGAAGTTTTGAAGGAATGTCATCGTTCAAAGTTTACTATTCATCCGATAGGAACTAAGATGTATCAAGACATGAATAGGATTTTCTTCTAGGAAGGCATGAAGAGGGATGTAGGCTATGGGTAAAGTAGTGTCTGAGCTGCCAACAGGTAAAAATCGAACATCAGAAGCCAAGTGGGTTACTTCAGCCATTAGATATTCCAGTATGAAAGTAGGTTCTATTTCTATGGATTTTATAGATATATTGCCAAGATCTAATAGAGGAAATGAGAACACATGGGTCAGTGTGAACAGGTTGACCAAGAGTGGTAATTTCATTCCAGTTAATTCAACCAGGACGGCACCTATTTTGGCTAGGTTGTTTATAAAGAATATAATAACATTATTTAGGACATTTAAATAGTCAAATAAAATAAAATAATGTAAATGATCAAAGGATTGAGATTTGTGTAAATAAGGGGTAGTCATGCCTAATAAAATGAACTAAAGGGAAACTAAAATGAAATGGATATGGCTAATGGATGACAAAGGCAATATTGGAATAATTAACAATCTTATACCCTAAATCCTCATTCATTATCATTACATATGTTCATAAGTAAAATCATATTAGAAGAGAGATGGCCACCATTATGGAAGAGCAAGAAGAAGGCAAACAAGAATCTAAAGGAAATAAGCTTGATTGAAGATAAAATCCTAACTCCTTAATCATAAATCAAAGGTAAATAATGACTACATCTCATGTTTTTTATTGTTTTCGGTTTTAAATTGAATCCGGACTATTTTGCAAGGTTTTTCCATGTTTTTGATTGTTAAATTGAATTATATGCTTGTTGATGATTTATGCTAGTTCATATAGTTTTATGATATGTTTTAATGTGAAAACCCTATTAAATGATATCAGATGCCTTGCGATTTTAGAATAAGATCGGAAATCATATTTTAGAGATGGGTTTCAATTTTCATAATTTTCCGAAGTAGTGTGGATTTATTATGATGTTTCTAGTGCAGAAAATAGTTACTTTGGGTTTAGATTAATTACAGGTATTTTATGATGATTTTGGGTCAGAAATTAATATATGTTAGAAAACATATTTAAAATGATTTATGAAATTTTTTATAGATTTTTCCTAGATGTTTTAATAGATATATATAAAATTATTGAAGGCATGGGAGTTAAATGTTTTATATATTTATAAAAGGAGAAGGGTATTTTGTAAATAGTTTAAATTGTTATTTTAGAAATTTCAGTAATACTTTTCGAATAGAAATTAGCAACCAATCATATTTCAACAAACAAGGTAGGTTAGTTGAAAAGAATTGCTTTAAAAGGTGAAAAATAAGTTTAAACATGTTTTTTTTTACATGTTTTGCCACTTTCGGCACTTAGCTTACGACTATGTTCCTCCGCCTCCATCACTATCGAAACCAATGCGCATGATATCAAAGACTTGGTATGCAGTGAATTGAACATAAGAAAAAGGGTATGTAGTCAAAGCAAGGAGTTCCAAAAGGGTCGAAGCTTTACTTTATTTTTAAAAGAAATGCGCCTGCTTTTCTTTCGAAATGAATGATTTCTACTAAGTTTTCTTTCAACCTGTTTAAATGGTTTCAAGGAATGGTTCTGAAAGAGGTTGCGCTTTTGTTTTAAGTAAATGCTTTCGAAGGGGCCGAAACTCCTCGCTGTCGCATCTTACCTTCCGAAGAAATGCCTTCGAAATGGTTTCTTTGTTTTAAAACCCAAGCTGCTTCTTCAATGCTTTCGAAGGGTTGGTTTCGACACCATCACTTCTTTACTTAGGAAATTGTTTTTGAAAGAGTGCTTTTGACTTAGTTTTTTTCAGCCCTTTGTTATGTTGAAAGTAAAACCCTAAGGTTTCGAAGGGAAAGGTTTTAACTAGTTTTGAAAGGTTGTTCCATACGTTTTACTTAAATCCAATGCTTTCGAAAGGTTTGTTTATATCAAAGAATTTGAATGCTTTCGAAAGGTTTAAAATGAAGGTTTCGAAGGGGTGGTTCCCTAATGTTTTCGAAAGGTTTTAAGTGGAAGGTTTCCAAAGGTTTCGAAAGGTATGTTTATAGTGTTTTGATAAGAGGATGTCTAAGGTTTTAAAGTTTTCGAAAGAAAGGTTTTTCAAGGTTTTCAAAAGGTTTAATAAGAATGGTTTCGAAAGGTATGTTTTAGCCTTCCAACCTAAGGTTATAGAGCAAAGTAGATACTTGGTTCCGGAAGGGGTACTTTCAATGGTTTCGGAAGGGGTACTTTCAAAGGTTTAAATGTTTTCATTAATAATGTTTTGTAAAAGTATATATAACATGCTAAGGTGATTTGAGTAAATCATAGAGAGTATTTTCCTTGCTTAAAGTATGATTTAAAAGGTTTAAATCAATCTGGGAGAAAATGTTTTCAAGAAAATGTTAAGGGTGGATGATCCTAAGTAAACTGACTCAGATATTAGAATACTAGATGGGACCGGTATGGGGTCGCGCCCTGTACATTAACTATTAGCTCCTAGCTAAGTTAGTCTAAAATTCTAATGTGTAGGGCTTTGTCACAAGTATGACTAAAATGATGTTACACATAGAATGGAATATGCAGAGTGAGGATGGGTTATTGGCGAGCCAGCAAAACCATTAGGATCAGCTGATTGTAGAAGAGGTAAGTTAGGGACATATCGTCCAGAAGAGGAGAAGCTAACAAAAATTAGGTTATTTATTTATTTTGTCTGGTAGCCCTGAGTTAGCCAAAGGTTAGTTGGTATCCAAACAAAACTGTATTGTTCTGACATATAATCCATTTGTTACCTAATTTATATTCTTACATTATATTTCTTTATTGTTTTGACCAATTTTCGTTACAGGATTAAGATTTGCAAATGGTATGTTTTAAAAGGATATTAGTGAGGGGAAACCCGTTCGGCTAAGTGGCATAGTCTCGCTTAATGTCATATAACCAAGATCTATAATATTATTCACACCAGGCTTTATGTCTGACTTGAAGTTATATTTTTCCCCTTAAACATACGGGTGCTCAAAATTGATTTGAGCAGGTTGAGGGTTGAGCATTTTCAGGTTTTAGTAGGCGGGTGAAGAAAGCTTCCAGAGACGAGCAAGAGGCTGATGCTAGTTATATTTAGGAGTTGTTTTGTTTCATTTCTGCTATGTTGTATTAAATCTGTTATGACTATTTAGTACTCTGATCATCCAAGGGGGCAGCTTCATATGTTTCTCTTGGCATATTTTGTAACAATTCTATTTGATCTAAACCTGGAAAACGATTGGGATTATGTAACTTGGAATATGAAATGTTGTTTTGAAATGTAATCAGAAAAATATTTTAATTTGTGTTGATTTTATTCATATTCAAGTGCTTCTGATATTATGGACACCATTAATATTATCGTATTTGGTCACCAAAAGTTAATACTACGGATGATTGCAGCATCTATAGCGCTTAGCTTCGGACCTTCGAATAGGGGATGTTACAAATTGGTATCAGAGCGTAGGTCTACGAAAAAAATTAAACTAAAAATGATTTTTGAAAACATTATCCTAAGGAATTAGAGATAAGATCGGGGTATGGGATAACGCTATAGTAACGTACTTGTATTTGCTATATATATGTATACGCTATATCTCTATTCTCCTATCTCTCTTAGACTATTTTTCTATATCTTACGAGGCTTGAATATAGATATGGATAGTTGTAGTGGGAAAGTTAACTTTAGAGGAGGTATCACCACTATAAATGGAATTGCCAGACCAAATATAAGAAGGAACCAAGGTCAGGCACAAGCTGAAAATGTACGTGCTGGAGTCCCACAAGTTGACTTGGGAGTAATGTATCAATTCTTTGTCAACGTGATGCAGGAAGGTATTGATGCTGGAGTAGTTGGAGGAGGAGTTTTGGAAGCTCCAATGGTCAACAACTATGCTATTTTGAGTAGAGATTCCGCTCGGTTGGGAGGAGTATCATTCATCGAAACTGCAGAAACAATCGAAGTAGAGAATTGGCTACTTCATTGCGAGAATTTTTTTGCTAATCTAGGGCTTAATGATGAGCAGAAGAGAAGACTTGCTTCTAGACAGTTCAAGGAGCAGCGCTGTACTGGTGGAACAACGTTATAGTTATAGTTAGTGAGGAGATAATGACATGGGCTAAGTTAAAGAGGTGGTTTGGAGAAAGGTTTATGTTAGAAATTGCTAAGTATACTTCACTTAAGAAGGTTGTTGGGTTGGAGCAGGGAGATATGACTGTGCTCGAGTACGCGACGAGGTTTGAGGAGCTAGTAAGGTATGGCTATGCTATGGTGGATACTGTGATTAAGAGTAACGAGAAATTCATCAGGGGTTGAAACTTGAGATTGCTAGGGTAATGTTACTGCATATCAGGAATCCATGTGATGTTGTAGTGGAAATGGCTTTGAGGATTGTTTGCTTTTCTAAAGAGAAATAAGGTAAAGGAAGTCCAGGTGGAGCAGGGTCAGAAAAGAAATTTCTTTCATAAGAAGGAGCTCAGAAGGGTGGAGCTTCAAAGAAGGGGAAATCGGAGGTTGTCTGCTTTAAGTGTGATTAGAAAGGAATTATGCTAATGAATGTCGCTTTGAAGAGGTAAAGAAGGTAATCGGGAAGAAGAATATAAGTTTCTTCAACTGTGACCAAATTAGACATTATCAAAACAAGGGCAAAGTGCTAGCTAAGGATGGGAGAGGAAAGGGGTTTGCATTCGAGCCAGCTACCTCGATGCCAATAGCAAAGGAAAAGGGAAAGGCTGTGTTGTCAGGTACGCTTACAATTCATGGTATGTCAGTTAGCGTTTTATTTGATACTGATGCAAATCTATTCTTTTATATCTCGTTTTTTGGTAGATAAGCTTAACCTAAAACTCTCATACCTAGTTACTTCCTTAATTGTTTCAAATCAGATAAGAGGGTGTGTGACACTTGGAATGGTGTATGAGCACTAAGAGTTTGATTTGTTAGGCCATACTTGTTTGCAGTTTGCATGTGTTTGATTTTATAGGGTTCAGAATTATTTTGGGTATGGATTGACTAAGTAAGTACGATGCCAGGATATTTTGCCATGATAGGAAAATTTCAGTTAGACACCCCGACTGTAGTGATCGGATTGTATATACCATTGAAAACCCTAGTTGTGAGGTGAATGCTTTGTTGGGTGTTGTGGAGGTAGAAGACGAGTTGAATCGCATTTTCGTTGTTCGAGAATTTGCAGATGTTTTGGAACCTATGGTAGGATTGCCACTGAAATAAGCCATTGAGTTTTGAATAAATTTGGTGCCAGGTGCAGAACCGGTGAGTAGACCGCCAAGCAGGATGACACCTACTGAGATGAGGGAGTTGAAAGTTTAGTTGATGGACTTGGAAGGCAATAATTTTATCAGACCTAATAGTTCTCCTTGGGGAGAAGTTGTAGTGTTTACTAAGAAGCCAAACGGACCATTAAGGTTATGTATCGATTTTCCAAAGTTGATTGAGAAGATGACAAAGAATCGATATTCGTTGCTTAGAATTGACGATTTCTTCGATAAGTTGGGTATAGTGAGAGTCTTTTCTCAGTTGGATTCTGCGACAGGGTTCCATCAGCTTAGAGTAGCAGAGGATAGTATTCCTTTGACGGCGTTTCGAACTAGATATGCATCGTATGAATGGTTAGTAATGTTGTTCGGACTAACTAATGCACCAGCATTCGTTATGGATTTTATGTATCGAGTTTTCCAAGAGAACTTGGATAGGTTTGTATTGGTATTTATAGATGATGGTTTGATGTACTCTAAGGATGAAAGAGAGCATGAAGTTCACCATAGAGTGATGCTTGCGACGCTGAGGCAGCATCGGCTAAAAGTGAAATTTTCGAAGTGTCATTTTTGGAAGAAGGAAGTAAAGTTTCATGGTCATGTAGTCTCAGAGAAAGGGTTGTCTGTAGATCCGACTAAGACTGAAGCAGTGAACAATAGGAAGAGACCTAAGATAGTGACTGAGATAAAAGGTTTTCATGGATTAGCCAAGTATTATCGAAGATTCATTAAGTATTTTTCGTGGATAGCATCACTGATGACCAAGCTAATGCGAAAGGATGTGAAGTTCTTTTGGACGATAAGTTTGAGGAGGCATTCCAAAAGCTGAAATACTTATTGATTAATGCACATGTATTAGTTTTTCCGGAAGTGAATCGGGACTTAGTGGTATATAAAGATGCTTATGGAACTGGGTTAGGAGTTCTATTAATGCAAAGAGGTAAAGTGATTGCCTATGTATCTCGGCAGCTTAGACTGCATGAGGTGAGGTACTCGATGCAAGATTTGGAATTGGTTGCGGTAATATTTGCATTAAAGGCGTGGGGACATTACCTTATGGGAGAAAGATTTGAGCTATATGCGGATCATAAGTCGCTAAAGTATTTATTCTCTCAAAAGGAGTTGAATATGAGACAACAGAGGTGGTTAGAATTTTTAGCCGCTTATGACTTTGGTATTGAGTACACACCAAGAAAAGGCAACAAGGTTTCAGATGTACTTAGAAGAAAACATAAGAATGCAATGTTAGCGATGATAGCCGAGTGGAAAGATTTGGAAGTGTAGACGACATGTAGAGTACAGTGGAGATCTGAAGCTAGATCTAGTAAGGAGACTGTTATGTTGTCATGTTTAGAAGTTCGACCGGTGATTATTGAGAGGAATGCTTCTAAGCAAGAAGGGGATCCAGTGTTGGCTGAACGGATCAGTAGGTTAAGGGATGGAATAGAGAGTGATGACCTAAAGGGTTTTAGCCTTGACCGGAATGGGTGGTTGAGAAAGAAAGGAAGGCTGTGTGTTCTGAATGCGGGAGAAATCAGGAAGGACGCTTTGGAGAAATGCCTTTTTTGTAGTTCACTATTCATCCAAGAGGAAGTAAGATGTATCAAGACATGAATAGGAGTTTCTTCTATGAAGGTATAAAGAGGGTTGTAGGCTTATGGGTAAAGTAGTGTCTGAACTACCAATAGGTAAAAGTCGAACATCAAAAGCCAAGTGGGTTACTTCATCCATTAGATATTCTAGTATGAAAATAGGATTGTGTTTTTATGGATTTTATAAATGGTTTGCCAAGATCTAATAGAGGAAATGAAAGCGCATGGGTCATAGTGGATAGGTTTACCAAGAGTGCACCAGGATGGTAGCTGTTTTATCTAAGTTGTTTATAAAGGATATAGTTAGACTTCATGGAATTTCTAGTAGTATAGTAAGCGATAGAGATTCCTTATTCAATAACGGGTTCTAGAAGAGTCTACAGGAAACTTTGGGTGCTAAGCTCAAGATGAGTACAGCTTACCATCCACAGACTGATGGGAAAATGGAAAGATTTAACCAAGCTTTGGAAGATTTGTTACGAGATTGTGTGTTAGATTTTGAGGGATTTTGGAAGATCATCTACACTCAGTCAAGTTTTCATATAACAAAAGTTATCAGGCTAGTATAGGGATGGCACCATTTGAAACTTTGTATGGAAGACCATGCAAATCTCTAGTTTTTTGGTTAGAGACTGGGATAGGTTGGTTCTTGATTCGGATTTGATTAGAGAAGCTACAAAAAAGATTAAGATCGTTCGAGCTAAGATGAAGGAAGCTCGGTCTAGGCAGAAGAGCTATGCGGATAAATGATGGAAGGACTAAGAGTTCTCAGTAGGAGATCATGTTTTCATTAAGGTATCACTAATAAAATGGTGTACTTAGATTTGGAAGGTAAAGGAAATTGGCACCTAGATTTGTTGGACCATTTCCTATTATAGAAAGGCTCGAAAAACTCGCATATAGAGTAGAGTTACTGAAAAGTTTGGTAGGAGTCCATGATGTTTTTCATATTTCTCATCTAAGAAAGTGTATAGAGATCCAGAGACAATAATAGCGTCGATTATGTTAGAGGACTTAGTAGTAGAGCCGAATTTAAATATATTTTGAAAGCCATTTTTTATAGTCACAAGAGATGAGAAGAAGCTAAGGAAAAAGACAGTCAAATTAGTTAAGGTATAGTGGAGCGATGACGATAGAGACTATACTTGGGAAATGGAGAGCAGGATTAAAAATGCTTATCCTGATTTATTTGATGATATATTTTACCTTTTTGATTGATTTGTATGTACTTTATCATTATTTGGAAGATGAAATTCTTTAAGGAGGGGAGTCTATAATGACCCTAATTTTTAATAACATTATTTAGGACATTTAATTAGTTAAATAAAATAAAATAATGTGAATAATAAACGGCTTAAGATTTGTGTAAATAAGGGGTAGCCATGCCTAATAACAAATAAACTAAAGGGAAGCTAAAATGAAACAGATAAGGCTAATAGATGACGAGGGCAATATAGGAATAAGTAAAATTCTTATACCCTTAACCCTCATTCATTCTCATTTCTTACATTCATAAGTAAAGTCATATTAGAATAGAGCCGACCACCATTAATGGAGAGCAGGAAGAAGATAAAAAAGAATCTATAGGAAGGAAGCTCGATCAACTTTAATCAAGATCAAATCTTTACTCTTTAATCACAAAGCTAAGGTGAATAATGACTACATCTTATGTTTTTGATTGTTTTAGATTTTAAATTGAATTCGAACTATTTTGCAAGGTTTTGCCATGTTTTCGGTTGTTAAATTGGATATATATGTTTGTTGATGAATTATGCTAATTCATATAGATTTTATGATATGTTTAAATGTAAAAACCCTATTAAATGATATCCAAATGCCTTGCGATTTTAGAATAAGATTGAAAATGATATTTTAGAGATGGATTTTAATTTTCATAATTTTTTGAATTGATGTGGATTTGTTATGAATTTTCTAGTGAATAAAATAGTTATTTTGGGTTTAAATTAATTATGACTATTTTATGATGATTTCGGATCAGAAATTAATATATGTTAGAAAACATATTAAAAATGATTTATGGGAATTTTTATGGATTTTTCCTAAGTGTTTTAATAGATATATATAAAATTATTTAAGGTATGAGATTTAAATGTTTTATATATTTATAAAAGGAGAAGTGGTATTTTGTAAATAATTTAAATTGTTATTTCAGAAATTTCGGCATCACTTTTAGAAAAGAAATTAGCAACCAATCATGTTTTAACAAAAAAGGCAAGTTAGTTGAAAAGAATTGCTTTAAAAGGTTAAAAATCAGTTTAAACACACTTTTTAGATGTTTCATCACTTTTGGCACATAGCTTTCGACTCGGTTAAATGGTTTTAAGGAATGGTTCCAAAAGTAGTTGCGCCTTTTTTTTAAGTAAATGCTTTTGAAGAGGCTAAAACTCCTTGCTGCCGCGTATTACCTTTCGAAGCAATGCCTTTGAAAGGGTTTCTTTGTTTTAAAACCCAAGCCGCTTCACCAATGCTTTCGAAGAGTTAGTTTTGACACCATCACTTCTTTACTTAGGAAGTAGTTTTCGCAAACTCGGTTGTTTTATGGCCCTTTGTTCTGTTAAAAGTAAAACCCAAAGGTTTCGAAGGGAAAGGTTTTAACTAGTTTCAAAAGGTTGTTCCACACGTTTTACTTGAACCTAATGCTTTCGAAAGGTTTGTTTATAAAAAAGAATTTGAATGCTTTCGAACGGTTTTAAATGAAGGTTTCGAAGGGGTGGTTCCCCAGTGTTTTTTAAAGGTTTTAAGAGGAAGGTTTCCAAATGTTTTGAAAGGTATGTTTATAGTGTTTTTGTAAGAGGATGTCTAAGGTTTTGAAATTTTCGAAAGAAAGGTTTTTCAAGGTTTTCGAAAGGTTTATTAAGAATGGTTTCGAAAGGTACGTTTTAGCCTTTCGGCCTAAGATTATAAAGCAAAGTAGATACTTGGTTTCAAAAGGGGTACCTTCAATGGTTTCAAAAGTGGTACTTTTAAAGGTTCAAATGTTTTCATTAATAAAGTTTTGTGTAAAGTATATATAACATGGCAAAGTGATTTGAGTAAAGCATAGAGAGTATTTTCCTTATTTAAAGTATGATTTAAAAGGTTTAAATCAATTTGGGGGAAAATATTTTCAAGGAAATTTTAAGGGTAGATGACCCTAAGTAAACTGACTCAGATATTAGAATACTAAATGGGACTGGTATAGGGTCACGCTTTATACATTAGCCATTAGCCCCTAGCTAATTTAGTCCAAAATTCTAATGTGTAGGGTTTTTTTACAGGCAAGACTAAAATGATGTTACACACAGTAAGGATTATGCTGAGTGAGGATATGTTACTAGTGAGCCCGCAAAACCATTAGGATCAGTTGACCCTGGGATAGGTAAGTTAGGGATAGACCGTCTAGAAGAGGAGTATATAACAAAAGTTGGACTATTTATTTATTTTGTCTGGTAGGCCCGAGATAGCCAAAGGTTAGTAGTTAGCCAAATAAAACTATATTGTTCGATAGATAGTCCATTTGTTACATGATTTATATGCTTACATGATACTGCTTTATTCTTTTAACCAGTTTTGGTTGTAGGATTAAGATTTGCAAAGATATGCTTTAAAAGGATATTAGTAAGGGGAAACTTGTTCCTCTAAGTGGCATAGTCTCACTTAATATCAAATTACCGAGATGTATAGTATTATTCACAGTGGCTTTATGTCTGACTCGAAGTTATGTTTTTCCCCTTAAACACTCGGGTGCTCAAAATTGATTTGAGTAGACCAAAGGTTGAGGATTTTCAGGTTTTAGTAGGTGGGCGAAGAAAGCTTCTGGAGACGAGCAGGAGGCTGATGCTAGCTATATTTAGGAGTTGTTTTGTTTTATTTCCACTGTGTTATATTAAGTCTATTATGACTATTTAGTACTCTGGTCATCCAAGGAGGCATCTTCGTATGTCGCTCTTGGCGTATTTTTCTAATAATTATATTTGATCTGAACTTGGGAAAAGATTGGGATTATGTAACTTGGAATATGAAATGTTGTTTTGAAAAGTAATCAGAAAAATGTTTTAATCTGGGTTGATTTTATTCATAATCAAGCGCTTCTAATATTATGAATACCATTAACATTACCGTATTTAGTCATCGGAAGTTAATACTACAGATGACTGTAGCATTTGTAACGCTTAGTTTCGGGCCTCCAGATAGTTGATGTTACATGTGCTTTCAAAGAAGGACGCTCTTCATCTTGATCATGAGAAGGAGCATATGGTAAGGATTTTCCATGCTTCAACCATCGGATCCATTATGTATGATATGTTATTTACGAGACTGAAAGTGGCTTATGCATTAGGATGCATAAACGGGTACCAATTGAATCCAAAAGAAAAACATTGAACATGACATGAAATGTTTTCTTAAGTATATAAATGGTGGTAAACTGATATCAGGTTATATATTCAGATTGAATGATGGAGAGATAAGTTGGAAAAGTTCCAAGTAAGAAGCTGTTCCTAATTCAACTATGGAGGCCAAGTATGTCACCCTAAACAAAGCAGATAAAGAAGTGGTCTAGATGCTTAAATTCATGGCTGAGCTAGGTGTGATTCCGAATATTGAGAATCTCATTATATTGTTATATGATAACAATGTCACAATGCAGATTACGAAAGAACCAAAAGCTTATAAGAAATTGAGGCATATACTCCAAAAGTTCCACCTGAAAAGAGAGTTTTTCAACGATGGAGAATTGATGATCAACAGAGTAGATAGTAATGAAAACATAGCATACCCATTCATACATGAACTAACTCAATCAATTTTGAGTAAACTGATGGAAGGAATGAGATTACAAACCCTTAATTTTCTCTAAGTGCAAGTGGGACTGAGAGAGTTAGTGTATGCCTTAAGGTCAATTATATAATTTATTGTAAAAAATTTAACTCTGTAATTAATTTTGTTCATAATAAAGGTGTTTGTTTTATATTATATACTTGTGATATAACTAATTAAGTAATTAATTTGAAGTATATTGATTATAAAATCCGTAAATAATATGTTTTGTAATAATAATTACAAATAGTTGTAATCATGAGAAAATTATCATAATATATATAACAACATTCACTTTAAATATTCATATTCAAGATGTTTTGACAAAGGATATCAATATATCTATTGAGACTAAAGTACGTAATTATCTCTAAATGTTGGGCAGTGTTTTGCTCTTGGATCCTGAGAGAACCAAGTGGTTACATACTCATACTCACTGGATAGCTGTAGGATGACTCATCCGAGAGTATCCTTTTGGTTAATAACAACCAGATCAAATAGGAAATCTCAATGCGACAATGTTACATGGTTCTTTTCAGTTGAGAAGACTATGGAACTTTGATGTGGATACTCCACTTTGATTATGGTTAAATCATGTCATGGTGATCATCGAGCAACTATAGTTGGGTCTTAGTAGAATTATAGGAAGTGAAACATTATTCAATTGAGAATCTGTCTTATCCGTTGTATGAGGTAAGCATCATGGTTAACCGTAGTCAACTATATGTCAAATCTCTGACTAGAGTAGAAAGGTTAAAAATGAATGTTATTATTGGACTATGGACTCATTTTATGGATTATCAAGTTGAAAGTGGAAAATATTTGAATTTTATCAATACCAAATTCCATATGTCCTAAAATGATATAGTTTTGACGAAGAGAATGTGTGTAAATAATTGTTACTAAAAGGTACCACTTAAAATGTAAAATTGGAATCTACTTATAAAAATCTATAAGTGATAAGTTCAGTCAAATTGTTACACTAATAGCTAAGGTAATTTGTGAACTCTAAGATTCAAATTGCATGATACCAATCACTGATTGAATATACACCTATGGGTCACACGATCGTATTTGTGAATTCTTCAAAATAACATACAATTTAATTAATTTATAAAATGTTGTAAGTTGATTAAATTAATTAATATTTGTGAAATATAATTATTAATAAATTTGATGTTTATGGTGCTATTAGTAACTAATTAGGTGCATATATAACAGTTTTATATGTATACATCGATATATGATATATATATTTAAATTTGATTTAAATGCAATTTATTAGTGAATAAGTTTTGAAATTTATTGGCCCGAAAGGGTCCATTTTGTACAGCCATAATAAGAGATGGTGATTTCTGAATTTAGATCTATATCAAAATTTGAATTGGTAAAGGGAGAAGGGGTCAAAGGTGTGTGATATTATCTCCCTTTTCTCCCTGTAATACAAAATCAGGTCACTTCAATTCTCTCTCCTGATCCTTTCCCCCTTAGGCAACAAGATCCATTCCTTATCATTATTGTCGAGTTGGTCTAGCACACAACATCAAACATAAAAGAAAAAGATAATGATGCATTCGATTGTTTCAATTGATCGATGATTTAGGAGTCCTAATAAACCAAGATGTGTTCAAAGGCCCCGTTCTCAAAGGTATAGTTCTAATTTTCATTTTATATGAGTTAGTCAAATTTTTACAATTATATATATATATATAGATATATATATATATATATATATATATATCTGTGTATGTATTATTTCCTTACCATCAATTATATCTATTCAAAAAGTTAATTTAGATAACAAGTTTTAAAAAATTAATTGTATAAAATTTAAAATATATGTTTATAAATTTTTTTCATCTGTAAATATTTTTAAATATGTATATAATAATTTTCCAAACACAATATGTAATTGTAAATAATCGTTTATTAATTTCGAAACATAAAATATATCATACAAATTTATAACAACATATAATATATATTTGTCAATTTAAAATGCTTTTGAGAATTTTAATTTATTTTATTATAGTCGAAAGATATTTATTATATATAATATATATTTATATTAAATCATTATTTTATATAAAACCCATATTCAACACTGTTATATATATTTAGCGAAATTGCTTTTGGATTTAAAAAATTATGGGGCGAAAATGAAATTATAAATATACATAACTTTATTTCAAAGTATATATTCATAAATGCATTTATATAATTTAAAATGGTTTTAGTATACACACACACACATTTAAGATAAAAATACATTTTGGTAATATATTTTGTTATATATGTGTGTGTGTATTTCATAACATTATTGTTTTCTAGCAAAAATATTAAAAATATAATTTAGTTCTTGATTTTAATTTAATTACTTTTACCAAATCAAATTAAAAAAATTTGACTCAGCTAAACTTAGATACTTTAACTTTAAATTTGAAAGTTAAATTTTTGACTTAATTAAGTATTATTATGTTTGAAAAACCAGGTACTTTATTAACTAACCTATAAAGAACAAATGTTTACAATACCACCCAAATAAATAAAACATACAAATAACTACACTTCCATTTTCATCGGCTACCAAGGCCAGCCCAATAAACGTAACCCACTTTGAAATGACCCAATATGAATATCTTCTAACCCTTAGAGCAATTCCAATTGTTGGTAGGATGTTAGAAATGTTGAGATCTACACTAGAAGCTTTGCCAACAGGGTGCAGATATCTGTATAGTGTGGATTTGGGGAGTGAAAGTGTGGGTTTCTCAGATTTGTTGGGGCGCTTACTCAACAGGCGCCCGATGCCTAGGCGCCTGTTAAGCAAGTGCCTCTCTCTTCCCTAACTCCAACGCCCAACGGCTATCTACAACGGCCATATTCAACCCCTTCAAATACAACCCCCTCCATCTTCTTTCCTTCACACCCAATTTCCTTCAACAATCTTAATTTTTTACTCTCCTATATTGCAAATAAACATGTATTCCAATTTTGACGTTGGTGCTGCAAGGTGCAGTTCTGAAGACTACGATTTACAAGATGTTACGGTTCCGATTGGCGGAGCGGTAACTAATGCAAGTGGGAGCGCTGTGGAAGACTACGATCTTTACTAAATTTACTATGCACTCTCAGTCGATCCTATTCGAGGTGCCGATCAAAGTGGTGAGACTTTTTAGGGCATAATTGCTACAATCAAAAGAACATCGATCGAAAAAGAAGGTTATATTCAATCAAAGGTCACTATGGAAAAATTAATCGTCAAAAACAAACCTTTGATTCTCAAATTTTCAAGCTAAAGCAAACGAATCCTAGTGGATTTGGAAACAAAACGCATTTGGTAAGATTAATATAATTTCATTGCTCTAATTTTAATCATAGTCCTGTAATTGTATTACTATTTCATTTATTACAGAGAATGGTCGCAAACAAGTTGTTTAAACAAATCTACGAACCCGATGGTTGAAAAGCACCACATTTTCACCATTTTATTCATGTTTATGACATTTTGGTTGAGCATGTTAAATGGAAATCATCGCTTCAGAAAACCGTTCAAGAAGTTCAATCAAACAGTGTCGTGGTAAAATGCCTAGAGTTGGAGAAATCTGTAGTCCTAGGGAATCACTGGGCAGCTAAGGTTTAGGATCAGATGAAGACCTAACCCCTACCGAAGATCATTTTATTAGGCCACGGGGAGAAAATGTGGAAAAAAAGTAGCAGCCTGCTGGAGCGGATCAGGTAGAAATTATAAAACTCCTACTTGAATCTTAAGATAGATATAACGGTGCAATGGAGACTCGAACAATTCAACACCAAGAAAGGTTGTCAAGATGGAACAACTTCTTGTTGGAAACCGCCAAAAAGATGAAGATGCAATTATGCTCATGGATACGTCACACATGTCTGTAGAACAACTTGAGTATATGGAGCATAGAAGGAGAGAAATTATGAGATATAAACGTGAAGAGGGTCATTAAATGTTTCTATTTTTCTATAACCTTTGTATCCTTGAATTTCCATTAGTCATATTGTATTATAAACGTAAGCAATATTTATATAAGTACTTTCATTTAAATTGCATTACATCTACAAAAGATTAGAACAACATTACATTAATTAAACATAAACAGATTACAATAACAATAATAAGTAACACCAAAATAAATAGAAGTAGCAAAAGTAGCAACAGAAATATAGTTTCACTACTTTCCAGAAAAGTTTCAAAGATGATCTATGAGATTATTTTGCAGTCTTCGATGTAGTTGAACATTACGGTAGGACATTTGGCTTTCTACATGAAACTCGAGTTCTAATGTGCTTCCAATAATATCGTTGCGCCAAACAAGCGGTGGTATTAGAACACCCTCATAAAAATAATCTTCTTCCATGTGTCTTTCATCCTCTATAATCATATTATGTAAAATAACACAAGCGTACATTATTTTGATCATTTTAACCAGTGACCAAAGTCTGCATGGATTACTGACTATGACAAATCTAGATTGAAGAACCCCAAATGCTATTTCAACATCCTTCTCCTGGCCTTCTTGCATCGCCGCAAACTTTAATTGTTTATTGTTTTGTGTGTTAGGAATTGTCTTGACAATGGTACTCCATTTAGGATATATACCATCGCCAAGATAATATCCATGATCGTACGTGTTACCTCCTAAAGTAAAGGTACAAGAAGTTGATCTACGGTTTGCTAAATCATTGAACAACGTAGATCGTTCGACTGTGTTAAGATCATTATTCGAACCCGACATTTCGAAAAATGCATGCCATATCCATAAGTCATACGATGCTACGGCTTCAAGAATAATAGCGGACTTACGAGACTTACCCTGATAAGCTCCGGCATACTCCTTTGGACAATTCTTCCACACCCAATGCATGCAATCTATACTATCTCACATTTCTAGCCATCCTCGACTACCATGCATAGTCAATAACATTACATATCTGCCTCATTTGGTCTGCGTAAGTATTGATCATCGTAAATGTCCATGATAGCTTGACAGAAATGCTTCAAACACTATAATACTGTGATTTCCGCCACTTTTAAATTTTCATCAAGCG
Organism: Allium cepa; assembly: GCA_030765085.1. Classification (NCBI taxonomy): domain Eukaryota; kingdom Viridiplantae; phylum Streptophyta; class Magnoliopsida; order Asparagales; family Amaryllidaceae; genus Allium; species Allium cepa. Next base: position 86,934,386 of record CM060930.1, on the reverse strand, counting down.
TGTCTGCTGGTCCTACATATGCAAGCATTTTTAGTGCAGTTGTCATTTTTTGAATTCCAGTCATTCCCGTCATACGAGATGCATTGGATTTGAAGACAAAATATTTATCATGTTGCTTGATACATTATAGGATTCCAAGAAACATAGGTCGCCTCATGAGGAATCTTCTTCTAAAACCACCATCTATGTAAGTAGGATTTGAAATAAAATAGTCTTCCATCATTCTGTCGTCGTGCCATGAATGTCTATGATTTTTATATCGACGAGCAACAAATGATCCACCATGTTGCCCAATGGATTGACCAACTTGTAGTGCAGCGATACTTATTAGCTCCTTTTCACGACGAAAGTGATCTTCCAACATTTCGTAAAATTCGTCGTCGCTATCATCAAAACAAATATAATCTTCGGCAGCCATTTTTATCTTTGAAATTGTTTGAGATATGAATGAGTAATAAAATTTCTTGCATTTAACAAGCTTTTTATAGCTTAGTTTATATTGATGGCCTTCAGAACAAAACAATGCAATCATGACTAGTTGGCAGGTAGCATTAATTCAATTCAACCACTATGTATGAAGCATACTCCATTTATGTCAAGTCTGTAGTGTCCTCCCATTTACACGCTATTGACTGTTTTTGCCATGTCTTATCCCATATAAATACTATAGCCACGTCCTCACAAGCCAACAAAGAGATATGACTGAGTTGATCACATGCTGGCCTTCAGAACAAAACAATGCAATCATGACTAGTTGGCAGGTAGCATTAATTCAATTCAACCAATACGTATAAAGAAGATTTCATTTACGTCATGTCTGTAGTGTCCCGTCCTATCTACACACTGTTGACTATTTTTGCAGTGTATTGTCTCATCTAAACACTATTGCCACGTCCTCACAAGCCAATAAGGAGATATGACTGAGTAGATCACATGGTGGCCTTCATAACAAAACAAGCAATCAGGAATAGTTGGCAGGTAGCATTAATTCAATTCAAACACTATGTACAAAGTAGATTCCATTTATGTCACGTCTGTAGTGTCCCATCCCATCGATCCAAAAGGCTCTTTGGGTTTCGATGAGACCAAGACTGGGTTTCCAAATTTGGATATCCAAAAACCACATCGATCCAAATTAACGTTAGGTCGTGAATCTCAAGTGAAGATGAAGATTCAGAGTGCAAGGGTTATCGTCGTTAACTCTGAGGGTGACTCCAAAATTAGTGTAACGAGATAATGCCTTCAGTTTCGCTCGAACCCGGAATGAACTTGTATGGATTGAATGCTTTCAGCACATCGTCAGGTGGACGATGAGCATTCTAAGATAGATGTGTTCTATAAAGGTAATCGTAGCCTCAAGCCTCATCAACCGGGAATGACTAAAATAGGGGAGGTGCAGCAAGGCTAAGTGGGTAGCACCCAAGTAGGACGAGATTTACCCCTGTCTAGAAATCCATTTTTATTCGGTTGTGTGGGCAGTTGGTTGCAAACAACTGCGAGATTGTCTTGTTCGAGACTGTCCAATAAGGGATGGTTCTGGCCTTGTGTTGCAGGGGATTTAGGGTGGATCCTCGGTACGATGATCTAAGCTACGTACTGTGACGGGCGGTACCCCAGCAGCCCTGCCATTGATGGAAACCCATTCTTCCTACATGCCCTTACGGTTTTGATTGTATTACCTACTTTGTGGCTAGTATGCTGGAGTTTAATCATGTAACAATTTCAGTTATTTCTTATTTACTTGAAAACCCCAGACCCTATTATAATTCATTGGATTTCCTATCAAATGTTTTGGTTAGCGTAAGTTAAAAACTTACCCATGTTTTTGTGTGGGGAGTCTTACGTGATACCATTTCTTTCAAAGGATTTTCTAAGTTAAGCAACTTTAACCTGTTACTCACACCGGACCCATGTATGACCCAGAGTTTATCTTCAGTTTTCTTAAGCTCGTGGGTACTCAAATTTTTACGAGTAGCCAAGGGATTCAAGTTTGCTTTGATGAATTCTGGAGGAGCAATGGAGCAGGAGGCTTTAGCGTTTGCAGATATATATAGTGTTCTGCTGTGTGTTCTCTGAGTCATTTGTTTGAGCTGTATCTTGTGTTGTAATAACTAGACAGGTGTTTATAACTGTCTAGTAGTGTTGTATAAGCTGTGCAACTCTGATAGATGTTGTATACTATTTACTATTTTATGTGATTAATATAATTTATTCGTTCCGCTGTTGAGATTTTGATGTTGTTTCTTCCTACTCTATCTTTCTCATTTCTATCCTTTTCTTTCTTAAAGATGATGCATCTTTCTGTGGAGAGAAAGACAGGTCGTCACATTTGGTATCAGAGCGCTAGGTTGATTGAATACCTAGGCTTTGGAGAGATTTCTTTCTTAAGAGAGCATATTTGTAATTTTAAATATATATATATATACACCTATTTGATTGGGTTACCTGTTTGGGTTTTCCAATATAAGTTCTAGAGGTAGATAGGGTAGTGGTGTGTGTAGCACGACTACCAATGGTAGGAGTCTGATTGTTGGGGTTGGATGTGTATCTGTCAAAACTGTAGACCTAATACCGTATCGAGTAAGTTTTGCTGTGGTGAAAGGATTTCACCAATCTCTAAAGGAAGTCTTTTTGAGGTTCAGAGTCCATCTTTGAAGTGCAAGTTTGGATGAGAAGAAGTGAGTGATGGTATTTTGGCGACTCCAGGAAGAGGCAGCTGCGTGATGAGATGCAGTGACTATGGATGTTCCCGAAGATGTTTCTCTTGGAGCAATTTTTAAGGAAGTGTCTGCATCGGTGTTGAGGCTGGGTTCAGCAGGGTGTTTATGTATGGATTTGAGGCCCGAGTTTCTCAAGGAGCTTTGGATAAGAAGTCTTTGGAATCTCTGTCAGCAGTTTTCTGAAAGTGGAGTTCAGAAGCAGCTGAATGGATCCGTTTCTTTGATGGATTTTCTAGATTAGTAAAAACTGTTCTGATTGCTAAAGAGAGAACAGTATCTTTAGATATTTGTCTGGGTTGATCACAAAAGTGACTTGCGATAGTTGAGTGTTTTCTTGGGTAACCTTTTGCGTGAATTGAGGCATCTCTAGGGATGCAGGAGTTATCAGAGATCTTTTTGAATATCTTCGTAGATATCGGAGTTTGCCTTAGCATATGGAGATTGAGTTTTGTATCGACTAGGATTCTAAGAGTGGTACCGGTGGTTCAGCAAGAAGAAGGATGGTTTATGGAGAGAGGATCGGGTGAAGCAACTCAGGTTTTGGTGGAACGTCTGAGTTTTCTCGTTATGGATCTGTTGAGCTGTGTTTTCCGAGATGTGTTGGACTGGTTTGTGCTCATTATCGGCATTCTCATCTACTTCAGATCAGAGTTGGATAGCGGAAGCGAGGTAGCAGCTGTTCTAGACTGTAATTTTTCAGGGTCTGATGGCGAGTTTGGCAAGTGCGCATGTTTTGTCTTTTCCGGATAGGAGAAGTTTGTAGCCTACTGATGATAGTAGAGTTGGTGTTCTTGATTTTGGTTGATCTTGAGAGGATCATTTTGTTGGATTTTTTTTGTTTAGTTTGTTTCTAGAAGCATCAGCGAAGGTTGAGTTGATCAGGAAGGATGGAGGCAGCCCAGGATCGTCAGAAGAGTTTTGTGGATAAGAGACAGAGAAATTTGGATATTGAAATCGGAGATTCAATTTTGGATAAGCTTTCTCCGATCAAAGGATCTATAAGTTTGGTAAGACTAGGAAGTTAGCTCTGGGGTATTGGATCTCTTCTGTGTTCTGGTAGGATAGGTGATTTGGTCTACAGGATTGAGTTACCAGTTTGGAAGACTGAGATTCATTATGTTTCACATATCTCTGAGGGAGTACATGTGATCTATCTCTGGTGTTGGAATCTGTAGTTCAGGAGGATTTGGTAGTTGAGCAGGACTTAACTATGGTCTGATATCATGTTCAGTTTTGTAGATCTAGATGAATAGAAGCCCTGTAGCTTAGTAGTATAGATTGTTTGGATTCTGTAGAGCAAGTATTCCGGTGTTTATACTTGGGAAACTCTAGATAGTGTTAAGAGATCTATCCTGATTTGTGTCAGGATCATTAGATTTGTCTGGTTGAGTGAATTGGTTGCTATTGTTGTTAGCATATGATTGATAATATATGCTTGTGATTTAAATTAAAATCTTTGATGGGTTATTAAATTACCTTTGCTTTTAAATTTCGGGGACGAAATTCTTTTAAGGGGGGAGGAATGTGATGACCCACAATTTTGGGCAATATAAATTTAATAATCTATATTAATAATTGAATTGATTTGATAACTTTCTTTTATAATTTGAGTATAAATTGGCAAATTATTCTTTTACAAGCAAATAAATATTTAAATTGGTAAATTTTATCTTTTGAAGCTAATAAAATATTTTCTATTTAAAATGTATATATTTGTATATATTGTATAGAAATCTTTGGTTGGAATTTAATAAGTAAATAAAATCATGTTTTCAAATTATAAAATATATTTGGAAATTCTGATTAATTTAATATAAAACTTTTCAAAGCTATTTAAATAAATAATTATATAGTTTTAAAATACTAAGATAAAAGTTAATTGTTTAATTGTTTTAAATATCTTTTAAGCTTAAGTTTAAATAAAATTAACATAAAGGTTTGTTTTCTTTTTAAAATAATGCTTGATAAATATGATTTGAAATTATATATAAGAGTTTAAAATACAATTAACATATGATATATTAATTCATTAAATATGTAAGTAATTTTTTTAAACAATAAGATAATCTCTTTTATAAATTATTTTTAAATTGATATTTTCAAATAATAATAATGTATTGTTTATATATATATATATATATAAAAATAAAATTATATTTTCAAAATTGAATATGTTGTTACGAATTGACTTTAATTTGGATTTTAAAATTTAATTTGAATTTGAATTTAAAATTAAAATTCAAAAGGTAGATATTTTAAAATATTTGGTTTTAAATTATATGTATAAATTTTTATTTATATATAATTGGTTTTATTTCTTTAAAGTTATTTATATATATAATTAAGTATTTATAAACTAATTAATTAAGTATAAAAGCTTATATTAACATATAAAAGTAAATATTAATTACTTAAGTAACAAATGTAGGTTTATAAGGCTTTGTTTTAACAAGTGTAAATTAATAATCAACTCAAATGACAAATGTCAAGATGTTTTAACAAGTGTCATATTTAATTTTAGTTTTTCTTTTATTTTAAATAAAATCAAAGTTCAACCTATATATAAACATATTTTCTTACCTTCCATCTTTTTCTATCTTTTCCTTTTCCAAAGCTAAGAGAAAATCAAACTTCAGCCTGTATAATTCTCAAATAAAACTCAATCCCTCCAGAAACCAGTGATCAAACACCTCCCTAAACAAATTCAATATCATGTAAACTCATTTTTCAAAAACAAAATTTGTAATCAATTTCCATAAACCAGAAACAAACCTGTAATCAAGTTTGCAAATCAAAAATCATTAACCTGTAGTTCATTTTCAACTCAAAGCCCGTGTATTTCTTCAAATCTAGGAGTTATCCAAAGCAAGATCAAAATTCAAGTACAGATTTTCAAGTTTTAAAGTGTCAAATGTTGTTCCAAAAATAAGGAACAGCAACTCAAGTTTTCAAATCAGAAGGGCTCTGTTCATCTTCATTTTCAAAAAAGTGAGTAATATTTTTTTTTAAATCTTATGAATGAATCTGGTTGCCTGTTCATCTCTGGAAATATGCATGTTTGTGTGTATATTTATAAGTGCATATATATATATATATATATATATATATATATATATATATATATGAATGTGTGGATATGTATATGGATGTTGTATCTGTGTCTTGACTGTGCTTACTTTCAAAGCTAAGAGTTCGAATAGAATTCATTTTCTCTTGATCTGGTTTCTGGTAGGAATTAAAATTTAAACAAATTTTGTTTGTTTAATTGTAAGGTAGGTTTTAAAATTTTATTCAAGTAAAAATAAATTATAAATCTTACTGGAAACTAAAAACAACAGACCAAGTTTAATATAAAGTGAAAATTCAAACATCATCATTCAATGTTTTAGGCTTAGGATTTGAAAACTCATCCAAAATCTTGATTTTTAAAACTAAAATCATAATTTTTAGCTTGAGGTTGAAAGAGCAATTTGGGGTTAACCAAATTTTGTAGTTTGGGTGATTTCTGGCGATCTACTTGCTTGTAGAGGTCGGGGTCTTCTCTGGTGGTGGAAGGATGAACGGAGGATCTGGGAAAATTACCAGTAAGATAAACTAAGCACTGTGAAGGCGGTGGTGTTCGATTTTTATCTGTGACCCTACTTTAGAAAAGGCTGGAAGTTTTGTTCATCACGGCAACCCTAGTGGATCGAGTTCATCAGAAATCGGGGAGATGTGCATATGCATGGTGCATCGTGGATGACTGAAGTTGGTCGGAGGCACTGTGCATATGCATGGTGCGCTTCTTTGTTTCCTGGTGAAGTTTAGGTGAGCAGAGGAATGGTACTCGAGTTTTTCTCGAGTCATTTGAGTGTTTTGCTCGAAGTTTGGTCAGGATTGACTCGGGGTTTTGAAGTGTGGACTCAGGTCAGTTAGGTTGTGCCAGGTTTTTAAACCTGTCTGGTTTTTAAATTTTAAAATGAATTTAAAATTTGAAAGCAGGATTTAAACAAAGTTTTAAATCAAGTTTTAAAGTATGGATTCAAATTTAATTTGTATCCTAGTTTGGAATAAATAAGTTTTATAAAATTTATAATCTTTTAACAAATTTAAAATTTTTAAAGTATATTTTAAAATGATTTGAATTTAAATGAATTGATTTAAAACTCTTATAAATTTCTTTTATAAATGATAAGTGTTTCTTTAACATTTGGATTAAAGAAGGTTTTGTAAATTTGATTTAAATTTTGTTAAAGTTAAATTCGTAATTATTTTAAATCTTTAGTTTGAAATGAATTTAAAAGAAGATTTAAAGGTAAAATGTTTCAAAGGCTTTTGTTAATGATAATTAAAGTAGTTATAAAGGCTAACACTTTATTTTAAAGATTAATTAAGCTTTAATGATTTAGGATAAATTAAATTAATAAGTTAATTAAAGAGGGATTAATTACTTTAATTAATTAATAATTATGGATTAATAAATAAGTAATTAAGGGTTGTAAGTTGATTGATTTAACAGTTAATTAATTTGAAATCAAGGATCATTAATTAGATAAGATTAGATTATAAATTAATGGTTAGAAATTAATTGATCAAGTCATTAAAGATTAATTAAGTTTCAGCTAAGCACTTAATTAATTAAATAATTAGAGATTAATTAATTTGTTATCAAAGATTAATTAATTTGTAATTAATAATGATTAATCTAAGTTTAATTACTTAAGAGAATTAATTAAAGAATTGTTAATAGTTAATGAAGATCATTAAATTGGGATTAATAAATAACTAATTAATGTGATTAATCTTGATAATAAATTAGATTGATTAATTAAGGATAATCATTTGCGAAATTGTTTAATTATAATTACTTAATGAAATTAATCAAGGGATTAATTACTCATTGTAATTAATTAAGTTTAATGAGATTAGTTTAAGATAATTAATTAAGTTTAATTAATTTAAGATAATCACTTGATGATTTGATAAGTATAATTACTTATCATATTAATAAAGTGTAATTACTTAGTGGAGTAATTAATGGGTAATTACTGGATGTAATTAATTGAAGGGTGATTATTTAATGGAAGTAATTTAAGTTCAATTACGTTTTGTAATTAACCAAGGGATTAATTAAAGATAATTAATTAAGGAGTAATTAATTTATTTAATGAAGTAATTAAGGGTAGTTAATTACAGAATGTGATTTATCAATGAATAAAGATTAATTATTAAATATGATTAATAATTAATTAAGAAGTAATTAAGGGATCATTAATTAATTAATTAATTAATGATGTAAATAAGGATTGATTAATTAAAGGGTAATTAATCAATAATAAGTGATTATAAAGTAATTAATTAATTAAGGATTAATGTAATTAATCATAATTAATTAATTAATGAAGTAATTAAAGTTTAATTACTGCAAATGGTTGAGTATAATTAATTTGTGTAGTTAATTAAAGGCTAATTACTTAAAGTAATTATAGGATAATTAATCAAGGGTGATTAATTAAGATAGATAATTAGTGAACAATTAATTAATTTGTTTTGTAATTAATTAATGGTTAAGGAAGCATGATTTATAATGATGAAATTAATTAATTTAATTAATTTAAATTAATTAGAGATGGAAGTAATTAATTTAATTCATTTTAAATTAATTAGAGATAGTGTGATTAATTAATCCTTGCTTATGTACGGATGGATGATATTGATTGCTTTGAATGGTTTGATATCTCTGATTTGGGATATATGCTTATCAATGATATGGATGCTTGGTTGAATGGTGATGATATGATGTATCTATCTGTGAGATTGTGAATTATCTATCTATGTGAATATAGATAATAGAATTGAATTGTTTTAACTTTAAAACAACTTGGACCTAAAAGATGGCGCTTCAGATTTCGATGAGACCAGGATCGGGTTTCCAAATTTGGATATCCGAAAACCACATCGATCCAAATTAACGTTAGGTCGTGAATCTCAAGTGAAGATGAAGATTCAGAGTGCAAGGGTTATCGTCGTTAACTCTGAGGGTGGTTCCAAAATGAGTGTAACAAGATAATTCCTTTGGTTTCGTTCGAATCTAGAACAAACTTGTATGGATTGAACGCTTTCAACACGTCGTCAGGTAGACGATGAGCATTCTAAGATCGATGTGTTCTATAAAGGTAATCGTAACCTCAAGCCTCATCAACCGAAAATGGCTAAAACAGGGAAGGTGCAGCAAGGCTAAGTGGGTAGCACCCAAGTAGGATGAGATTTATCCCTGTCTAGAGGTCCTTTTTTATTCGGCTGTGTGGGCAGTTGGTTGCAAATAGCTGCGAGGTTGTCTTGTTAGGGACTATCCAATAAGGGATGGTTCCGGCCTTGTGTTGCAGGGGATTTAGGGTGGATCCTCGATACGGTGATCTAGGCCACGTACTGTGACGGGAGGTACCCCAGTAGCCCTGCCATTGATGAAAATCCATTCTTCCTATGTGCCCTTACGGTTTTGATTGTATTACCCACTTTGTGGCTAGTATGCTGGAATTTGATCATGTAACAATTTCAGCTATTTCTTATTTACTTGAAAACCCTAGACCCTATTATAATATCACTGGATTTCCTATAAAATGTTTTGGTTAGCGTAAGGTAAAAACTTACCTATGTTTATGTGTGGGGAGTCTTACGTGATACTTTTTCTTTCAAAGGATTTTCAAAGTTAAGCAACTTTAACATGCTACTCACACCAGACCCATGTTTAACTCAGGGTTTATCTTCTGTTTCTTAAATTCTTGGGTACTTAAATTTTTACGAGTAGCCAAGGGATTCAGGTTTTCTTTGACGAATTATGGAGGAGCAATGGAGCAGGAGGCTTCAGCGTTTGTGTATATATATTGTTCAGATGTGTGTTCTCTGAGTCGTTTGTTTGAGTTGTATCATGTGTTGTAATAACTAGACATGTGTTTACAACTGTTTAGTATGTGTTGTATAAGCTGTGTAACTCTGATAGATGTTGTATACTATGTACTATTTTATGTGATTAATATAATTTATTCGTTCCGCTGTTGGGATTCTGATGTTGTTTTTTCTTTCTTCTCTATCTTTCTCGTTTCTATCCCTTTCTTTCTTAAAGATGATGTGTCTTTCTATGGAGAGAAAGACGGGTCGTCACATAATGGAAAACAAAAATTAATCGAACCACTTGCATAATAATCTCTTTATCAATGATTCTCACACAACAAAGTTTGTTTGTCCTCTTTCCTTCAAAATCGTCCTATTACGCTCAGCCTGGATGTGAATAGTGATAGTTAACAATGTCATGAAGGAGAATTTCCGCATGATGTTACTATGGTGAAATTGGTCTTTGAGCTACAAAAATTCATTCTAAAAATCTTCATTCACATGCAGTGAGATTCTCGACTTCAATCTGAAATGTGGAAGAAAATATTTCTAATAGTAGCACTGAAAGAACAAATGGTCATGCGACCCGTCATAGCTCCGACATAAAACACATCGATTATCAATCTATACTCCCTAGTTTGATAACCGATTTATGGTTTGTAATCTCCAATTTATATCTTTAATAGCACTTCTTTTATTCCATATTATGCTATGCCAATCCACTAAGTTTGTTTTAACTCCGATGTCGTTATGCACAGTTGAAAACTTGAAATTTTCATCACCTGATATTTCCCAAACATCTACATGTTTGGTATGAATAGCTACTTGGACGATGTGCTGCTGTATCTCCCTTATTTCTGGAAACTTGTAAGGATGAAAACTATTATTTGAAATGATTGATGACACCTGCAAATTAATAGTCGATAACATATCCACTCTGAGCCAACCCATTAAGTCCATTTTTGTGTTATGGTTGATCCATGGATCAAACTACAAAGATGTTGTAGCTCCGTCTATAATGACCCCGTTGAATAATTTAATACCGGTGTCTTTTTCCCTCAACATGTGCTTCATTGTAGATGAGAAGTTATTATTCATTTGCAACATTCAATAATTTGATTGAGTTAAATATTTATTTTTCATCCAATTCGATTAGAATGATCGTTTAGCATGAAGATTCCGTACGAGCTTTAAACATTCGGTGGTTCTCAAATCTCTCAATAGTCCTAGGCATACTCCCTCTTCATTTTTAGGTCTACACAAAACATTCCAAGCTATTTTATATGATTTCCCATCCTAAATAAATTAGTGTATAGAGATTCAATTTTCTTTAAAATTGAACATGGCAAGTGTTAGCTCGCCTTTTGACTAGGCAGTATGCAGACAAATTTGACGAGTCAAACTTCAGAGTTATCAAGGAAAGAAGTCTGAAGAGATGACCATGAAGCCCAAAACTCAAGTACAACCAAGATCATAAAGCAAGTATGAGTCTATTCCAAAAATCCAAAATCCAAAATCCAAAAATCTAACAAGTGGTGGATCGGTACCGGTCCAACCACTTGGATCAACATCGATCCGTAACTTTTCGCCAACTCCACCTCCAACTTCCTACACTCCAAAGTCATACTACTTACAATCCATTTTTGGCCTTCTGTTAGCATTCACGTGTATTGATAATCGATTTCCTTGAACTTTAGAAATCAACAACTTCATTCATCCATAGATCCATCATTTAGACTAAAAAACAAGCTAATAATGGTGCAAAAATGTTTGGAATCATGAAACTAACTACGGGTCAAGCCAGGACAGGGTATGCAAAACCTACCATTTGGCCATTTCATGGATCGATAACGATCCTAGACCATGGATCGGTACTGATCAACGAATCTTGATGAGGTGGCCACCATTTTCTCTAGAGAACTCGTCTTAGGCATGGAAAACTATATGGAGATCATAAAGTGAGATTTTAGGCTTCCTACTGTATAAATAGGAGGGAAGGGTTCATTCTTCTGGAGATTCTTGGCTCTCTTGCACTCTTTCTCTAATTTCTTATAATCACTTATGGATTCATAACGACCCATAAGAACTATACTTGAAAAACAACAGTATAATAAAAAGAAACTTGAAGTGGGCATAGGCTAGAGTATGCCGAACCACTATAAATTTTGTGTGTTCTATTTCTTTCTTGTTTTTCATTTATTTTCTTCAATTTATATTCGTTATGAAATTTATTGGGTGTTTATGTCATTTCTAGTTCAAACTTTTTTGGTGCGTTCGCTGAGAATACACTAGAATTCATTGATTTGAGACTTGGAAAGATTCAAAATGACAAGACAATCAACTAGGAAGACCGTTATTAGAGGGAATCATCAAGGTGGTAGCCAAGTGTAGGATCGATTTCACCCTAGAGAGGGGGGTGAATAGGGTGATAGTGTAAATTATAAAAATTAATCGCGGAAGCTTATCAATTAATTTAAATTCAGATCACAGAATAGCAGCACAGATATAGCAGAATATAAATAACAGAACAGAACAACACAGAATTTACCCAGCTTCGGCAAAACCCTGCCTACGTGCTGCCCCCAAGGTTTCTACTAGAAATTAGATAGTCCCTCGCTTACACACGTAAACTCGCTATACCCGCTATTGACTAATCTAACTCTACGCTCAAAACCCTGACCACAACTCAATCACCGAGTTGCGAATTTCTAAACTACACACCGTAGTTTGTCCCCTAGTCACACGACTAGAAAATTAAAAACGGTTTAAAAGGAAATACAAATAAAAAACAATTCAAAATTAAAATAACCCTAATTTAAAATAAAACCCTTCTTATAATTTTTAAAACCCCTTTTAACATAAACAAGGCCGGCCCTTTATTTCCTACTTCAACCCGTTCCTTTTATTATTATTTCTTTTTCTTCGTGAAAGAAAATGGCCGCCCCTCTTTGTTCCTCTTTGCGAATTAGGGATTCTGGTAATTTGCTATTGCTCCTTGCGATTTAAACTAGGGTTGAGCAAAATTGAAGCGCCGCTCGATACAGTTTGATTGTATGCTTCGACGCTGTTTGCTTTGCCCACGGCTCTTCAATTTGGATCGAGTTCGTTTCGTGATTTCGGTATGTATTTTATCCTTTTGCTTTTCTGATTTTGGCTTGTTCGAACTCAAATAGTTGCCGATGATGATTTGTGGTAATTTATAGGATTCCAGTTCCTATAATTGCGTTCGTATCAATTTTGTTTGAATTTGTCAAATTCTTCATCTCGGCCACTTGATGATGCTTGAATGAATGAGATTGATTCTGACTTTTTCATACACATATAATTTCATTTCTTGCGTCCCACGGCTTTGAATCAATTTCGTGATGACCATGGTTTTCGTTCCTTTTTCTGTTGACTTGTTAAAACACACGGCTTTGATAAATTTAGCTTTGTATCTGCAGTTTGGATATTGATGATTCCCTCTGATGTTTTGACTTTGGTCACTTGTTTTGAAAACTGCATCTTGATGCTTGCATACCTCTTGTTGTTCACAGCCATTACATCCTTACTGCCATGTTTTGATGTCACTGATTTGTTTAGTCTCGGCATTGACTGGTTTCATGCTTGTGTTGGTTCATTGGTTTACTGGTGCATTTCCCACTGTTTGGTTTGGATTGAAGTTGCAGGCTTGTGAACTATGACTTCATGTTTGCATACTGTACTGTGTGGTCTTGAGCAGTTAATGGTTGCTGTGCACTTTGTGCTTGCATTTTGATGCAGTCTTCATTAGCATGCTACTGATTGGTGTTTGCATACATTTCATGTAGTCTTCAGTTTGTACTTCTGGAGCTTGTATAATTTGAGTTGTAGCTTGATGGTTTTGTGGTTATAACTGGACATTTGAGTTTGTTGCATTTGCTGGCTTGTACTGTCCACTGCCCTGATCTTGTTTGTTCGATCACTTTGTTGTTCGCATTGATGCTGCACTTGGTCTAGTTGTAGTTTGCATATCACCTGCTATTCCACGATCTATTTGGTGGTATTTGATTCATTTGATACTTCTGTTGGGGCTGTTGGTCTTCGTTGCATTCAAATTACAGCTGCTTCATTTGTAGCTGTGTCGACCATTATGCACTGTAGCTTGAGTCTCTGTTGAAGTTGTATTGGACTTCATTCTGGTTAGCACTTGCATCACCACTGTAACACATATTCAACAATACATGTTGTGCATTTCATTCAGTCTTCATTATGGCCTGTGACTTTGTTATACCTGCTGTGCATTGCATTTTGAGTTGTAGTCTTCTGTCTTCATGTAACTTGGTACATTCCTGTAGCTCCATCTATGTCGTAGCCTTTGATGATTTATTGTAGTATGTTGGTCTGTCTTGTATTTGGCCAGGTTTTGTTGGTTCATTGGTGTTTGTACACTTTTCTTGATACTTGCCTGGTCTGGTTCTCGACCTATAGTGTTCATGATGCATTTCTTTTTCATGATGTAGCTTGATTCATGTATACATTCATGAATTCTCTAGTTGACTTCCTGCCGTTGCATACACTTTGTCATTCTGGCCTTGAACCTGTACTTGTAGTTTGCATTCATGTACTTGCAGTGTTGGTCTGACTTGAACTCGATTCACTTGTGTTGAATCCAGTTTCAAAACTCGAATTTGACCTTGTGTTCGTGTCGTATTTTTGAATTTATTGCACCTGAGTTGAACCTGTCCATATATTTGGGTTTGACCTTGTGCTCACCTGTCCCTGTAGCATTATCAAGTGTATATATCGGCGTGCACGGCCTTGTGGCATATACAGTAATATACTGTGTATGTCACAAGTTGTTCGTGTATGATGAATTCAAATTTAAATTATGACGAACAACCCAAATAACTGAGGCAAATCATATATTCAAAAATTACCTTCGATTTTTTAATTGCAAAAATATTTCTTTTTCAATTTTACTGCGTTAGTTTATATTTTTGCAGATTGCTCAGATGTTGGATTCAAACTGGAATGCAGTTGAAGATAAATATGAGTGTGAGTGATATGTAGTGAGGTGAATTGTAAATGTGAAATGTGATGTAATTGTAATCAAAGTTGTATAGTTATAGTGAGAGCTTGAAATTGTATACTATTCAGAATTGTAATAAATATTTGTTTGAATAAAATATTCGTTTGAATTCAAATTCCGTGTTATTTATTTTATTCAGCAAATATTTATTTAATCTGTGAAAAATAAAATAGTATATTATCAAATACATTTAAACGAATGTATATATGTTTATTATCATCAAACAAAAATCATATAAGCGCATATTCAACACCAAGAGCTATCCTTAGGAGCTAACCCCTAATCCATCTATATAACCAGGAATGAGATGGAGACTATAATGAATGGATTGCAAGAAGGGAGGATTAGTCAGCAGGAAGAGACGCTGGAGCATTTCTTCAGGAGAATGGGACAAGCACGAATAGCTGGAGTCGCTGCAAACCAGAATCAAAAACCTGAAGTTGGATCGCAAACACCTGGAAGCAAAGTGGAGCAAGCCAGAGTGAACCCCGAGCAAATTGCATGGATCGATACTGATCCACAAGGACTTATGGGCATGGGTCGTGCTGGTCTTGGAAGAAATGACATGCATCCTAGAAATGATGCTAGGCATTTGAACCTAGATCACAATGTGGAAGCATGGTCGAAGCATTACGTGCTAGAATTCTAACATGGAGTCATAGGGCAAGCTGAGAATGCTAACTTGAGAATTCCTTAGAATGACGTTGACAAACTTGTTGAGATTGTGAGGCGAGCAATGAGAGATGGAATGTCCAACCGGAGCTAGGAGGACGTGGACAGGAGTCCATTCACTCCAAACATTCGGTACGCTAGTAATCTGCCTGATTTCAAGTTACATACATTGGAAACGTATGACGAAAAGACGAATATGATAGTTCATTTAATGAGGTACATCTGGCACATTGAGATACTGGGTGCATCTAAAAAGGTAATGAGATAGTGCTTCCCATTGTAATTGATTGATTTGGTAGCATTATGGCTTGGGCAGTTGGAAAATGGTTGCATAAGCACGTGGACCGAGTTAGTGGATAGATTTATGAGATAGTTTCGGGTCCATATCTCATTAACCAAGAATGTAATGCCTTTGTCAAGTGTGAAGTAGAGGACCGGAGAGTCCTTTAGGAGTTTTTAACGAGATTTAGTGTGGCAGCTATCGTAGTAGATAAGCCAGATCCATCAGTGGTTTTGATGGCGACAGTTTTTAGAGTGGCTAGTAAGACAAATTTTAAGGTTGCTTTGGTGTGAGATCCAACGATGGACTGGATAGAATTTTATCATGAAGCTGAAAGGCATCTTCATGATGACGACGCTAAAATTAAAGTGGTAGAGATTAATGTTGTGAATGCTGGAAGACTGCCCGAAGAAGTATCCAGTAGAGTCAAAGGAAAAGGGAAGATGGATGATGACTTTAAAGGATCAAATGGAAAAGAAGGAAACCAAAATTCTCTTATATAGATTTGAAAGAGACCCCAGAGTGGATTTATCTGGGTACTAAGGGACAGTCCCCTATTGGAAACTAGTAAAGAGAGAGCCCATAGGTCATAAATGACATTTGAAAAATATTTCCTATTCCATGACCCAAATGGACATAACACGAATGATTACAGACACTTGCGTATTATGATCGAGGAACAAGTTAGAAACAACCAATTAAATGATTTGTGAGAAATCGAGCTACGATGGTGGAACAAGAGCAGCTATCATCCGTAGCGAATAGAAACAGCCTTGGATCAAGGTTGAGGATAGTCATTACATGATCAGGATGGACGAGAGTCAAATTCGATTCCTGCACTTTGTTTTTTCATTTCTTTTCTTACATTTTTCTTTTCATATTAAGCAATAAAGACAAGAATAACTTCAGGCCACTTACATGTGTACAGGATCCCTAACGGTCCCTAGGCACGCTTTGAGTCGGATGCCTGGGATAACCACTTAGGATTGTAATAACCTCAGACTGCTTACAGATGCATGAGACTTAGGTTGGTCTCTAGGCATATTTTGAGTCAGAAGTTTAGGATGATGCTTAAGATTTCAGCTTATTTTCTTTGATTTGATTTGACTATTTGGATTTTTGGAAAATCACATTGAATGTTATGATTGAAATTGATTGCTTTAAAGTCCCGTCCAAAGAGACAGGACCATAGTGTAAGGTGCAAGTCCCCTATTCGGAGAATGAGCGGATGGATTTGTATGATATTGATTGCTTTAAGTCCTGGCTAGAGAGTAAAGACCAAAGTGCAAGAAGTAAGTCGCCTCACCGGAACATGAACGGATGGGCTTGCTTGTCGTTGAGTCCCCTCGTCGAAGAGCAAGTGGATTGGACTCAACAAGGGTCCATAAAAATCATGGATTTGATTAATGGTCTAAAGAGACCATGGATTTGATTACCAACCCTGAACGACCATAGATTTGATTAACGATATTAGAAGATCACGGATTTAACTATCGAGGCCCCGAACGGCCATGAAATTGATAAATGATCAGGAGAGATCCTGCATTAAGTTGAATATAAAATGATCTAGAAAGATCAAACCTTAAAACAGATATAGAATTGATAAAAGGATTTGAATGCCTTGTAATTAGAATAGAACCGATAAATCTCGAATGAACATGGGACAACTTTGATATGTGATGTAATAACTTCAAATGAAGTCGGAGTGATGATGATGTATAGGCTACATTTAGGTAGAATTTAAAGTCTCGTGCTATAAGAGGTGTGGAATGACCTGTGATTGACAAGAGAATCCAACAGAACATGATGATTCACAATAGTATGAGCAGTTGATAACCAGAAAATTCAACTGCTAACACCCCATCGACTTCAACATTCATTCTTGAGCAAATCACACCTTCCATTCACAAAGCATGCTTTGTAGGGCAAGTGTTATCCTGCCTTTTGACCAGGCAGCATACATTCAAACTTGACGAGTCAAACTTCATAGTTATCAATGCAGTAAGCCAGGAGAGATGACCGTGAATACCAAAATTCTAGTACAACCAAGATCACAAAGCAAGTATGAGTCTGTTCCAAAAATCCAAAAATCCACCAAGTAGTGGATCGATATCGATCCATAACTTTTCACCAACTCCACCTCCAACTTCCTGCACTCCAAAGTCATAATTCCTATATCCTATTTATGGCCTTCTATGATCTTTCAGATGCCCAGATGATCGATTTCCATGAACTCTAGAAATGGGCAACTTCATTCATCCATGATCCATAATTTAGACTTAGCAATAAGCTAACAACGGTGCAAACAAGTTTGTAATCATAAAACTAACCATGAGTCAAGCTAGGACAAAGTATGAAAAACCTTCCATTTGGCCATTTCATGGATCGATATTGATCTAAGACCATGGATCGGTACCGATACATAAATCTCAATGAGGTGGAAACCATCTTTTCTAGTGAACTAGTCTTGGGCGTGGAAAACTATATGGCGATTATTTGTGGGTAGGATTTTAGGCTTCCTACTCCTAGGGCAGAGTTCATTCTTAAGGTTCTTTTTGACTCTGTTGCTCTCTTTTTCAAATTTCTTTAACCACTCATGGATTTGTATAGATCCATAAGAATTATACTTAAAAAACAATAGTATGCTAAAAAGAACTTGAACTGGACGTAGGCCGGAGTACACCAAACAACTATAAATCTTATATGTTCTATTTCTTGCTCATTTTTCATTTACTTTCTTCACTTTCTATTCAATACTAAATTTGTTGGGTGTTTGTGCTATTTTAGGTTTAAATAGCAAGTGATAAACAAGTAACCAATATAACATAGTAGGAAATATTACACTTCGTATCAACTGAGCTCTACCCATACTAGATAATAGAGTACTATCCCAACTATCAAGTTTTGTAGTAATTCTCTGCAAAAGAGGAGTGCATTGAGCTGCATTCACATAATATGTTGAAAGCGACACCCTCAGATATTTTACAGGTAATTAACCCTCAACCATGTTTAAATGATTCACTATTTCATTCTTTTGAGGAACATGAGTACTGAAGTAAATTTTAGACTTTAACTAGTTGATTTACAATCTAGTAGTAAGCTTCAGTTCATCTAATAGTAGGTTTAATTCAATGGCATTATCTACAGTAGTCTCTAAGAAAAACATAACATCATCGGCACATAATAAATGGAATACTATAGGTGATACCTTTAATAATGGTTTTAACCTGCCTTGAGAGACTTCGTCCTCTATTCTAAGTGATAGAAACTCCGCTGCAATACAAATAAATAAGGAGACAGAGGATCTCCCTATCTCAACCCTCTTATTGAACGTATAAAACCATTGGGAACTCATTCAACCATTAATAAAAATGTAGGAGTATTTATACATTCATATATCAAGTCAATCAAAGAGGTAAGGAATTCCATTGCAACAAGAATATGGCATGTAAACTTCCTATTTACCATGTCATATGCCTTTTGAAGGTCAATTTCTATGCACATTCTGGGTTTCCCTGGCTTTTTGATACCCTTATAAGTTCATGAGAAAGAAGTATATTTTCCCTAGTGCTTCTTCTTGGAATAAAAGCAGTTTGGTTTTCAGTAATTAAATAAGGTAAGAATGGTTTAATTCTCTAACATATAATTTTTGATGCAATTTTATATAGCATAATTGCGTAGGCAATAGACCTACAATCTGACATTGTCTGAGGCTTATCCTTTTTAGTAACCAAGGTAAGAAAAGTGTGGTTCGGTCCCTTAGCAACTTTAGCAGTTTGGAAGATTTTTGAGATAACACAGAAGAGTTCCTCCTGAATTAAGTCAAAGTGCAACTTCTAAATTTTCGTTGAGTAGCCATTAGTTCCAGGGCACTTTTCATCATGAATGGAGAAAAGTGCTTCCTTAATTTCATAAATCTGTACTGAAGCATATAAGTAACTCCACCGTTCATTATTTATAATCATCATTATGTCTATTTGGGGAAAATAATAATCTCCAGTTCCATTATATGAGTAGGGATAATAGTTCACAGTTTCCTGAACTATTATGTTCTTATTATCTATGTATTCACCTGTAGGGGATAATAAAGATTGTATTTTATTCTTGTGTTTTCATACGGACATTTTCATAAAGAATTTTTTTGAATTAGTATCACCGTCTGCTAGCCACATAACTTTACTTTTCCGTACCGATTCAGCATATTGAATTTGCAATTGTCTTTTTAATTCCATATTTATATGATGCATATGGTCATAAAGAGACAGATCCTCGGGATCTTGATCAAGTTAACAAAAAACCAGAGTTATATGCATTTTGTAGATCCTTTACTAAATCATTGTTAGTAATCTTTTTATGCCACTATTTGATATTTTCTTTTATATGCTTAAGTGTATGCAAGAACTGATGAGTTTAATCACCCAAAGTGGTAGCTTTGAGCCCACCTAAAACACAATCCATGTATCCCTCCTTTGCACACCATGTATTAATGTATCTAAATGGAAAGTTCTTGTATATGATATCCTATTTTTAAAACTGATAAAAATAGGAGTATGATCACTTAGAGTTTTAGGGAGAGCAATATTTGTCAAGTCTTTCCTGTTGAAATATGAATTAACTAGCACCTTGTCAATATTAGTAGCCATTCCTCTCTTTCACCAAGTATATTTAAAAACCTACACATTACATTTAGCAAAACCACATTGTAAAATACAATTTTTAAAAACATTAAGATAAGAAAAAGGAATTGGCAATCCTCTCTTCTTATCTTTAGGGTTCAAAGCATTATTAAAGTCCCCAAATGCAATCCAAGGCATGTGAATAGATGTAGCATTCGAGAATAAACTACTCTTTAGCTTCTCTCTTTCCGAATAAGCATTGCTAGCATAAAAATAAATAAAGATACAAATAAATCTAGTTGAGTTGATCATAAAAGATTCGATGTGTTGATAGCTCATATCTGAGATCTAAGCAGACCACATTGTTGCACCAATATGGATAACTAATTGACTCTTAGTTCCCATAGAGTTGTGTATACAATTCCATGTATGGGGAAGTTTTGAGATCAGTTTGGCAATGCCTGAATAAGGCCATCATAGATAGCC
Organism: Allium cepa; assembly: GCA_030765085.1. Taxonomy (NCBI): domain Eukaryota; kingdom Viridiplantae; phylum Streptophyta; class Magnoliopsida; order Asparagales; family Amaryllidaceae; genus Allium; species Allium cepa. The sequence continues at coordinate 86,913,692 of CM060930.1, read as the reverse complement.
TAAATAGGTTGAGGAACTTGAGTACAACATCTTGTTAATGTACTCAATCCTCTCACATTCCATGTACATGCATGAAAGAGAATTTGAGAAAGTAGATGAAGAAGTATTTTATCAATAGCTTTTGATAATAATGATACAGACTGCACTCTTTGTATATATAGAGGCTGAGACAGCTACATGGGCCAAGTCGGGTTAATAATACAATGTACTCGACCTCTGTACTAAAGCAAAATAAGTAACCGAACTTCAGTCCATTTACATTATTACACCCCCTCAAATTTATCTAGGGTTTTCGCCCTTCTCCTTCCTCTTGCGCCGCCGTGGAATTTTGCTTATGGGAAATATTAGTGCCTTTAGCTTTAGGATATTGAGATGAGTTAGATCTCATAAGTCCCATAGATCTAGCTTGCCTTGTCTACCCTTTGCCTGAATTTCATTTGCATCATCACCAGTGCTGCTGTCGACCACTTTTAAGTCGAATTTGAATCTTGAGAAATTCCTAGTCGAAAGTGCCTTTGTTAAAATATCAACGCGTTGGTATCCAGCAGGGACATGATGAACATCGAGCCTTCCTTTACTGATTTGTTCATAAACAAAGTGCAGATCGATCTCGATGTGCTTTGTTTGAGAATGAGGAACTGGATTTGCAGAGAGAGACACAAGTTATCACATTAAATTATTGGTCTTTTTATTGGATTAATTCCGATTTCATATAATAATTGCTCGATCTAAATTAATTTTGCATTTGTACTAGGAATTGATCTGTACTCGGCTTCAGTACTAGAGTGTGAACAGTAGCTTGCTTCTTGGCGCACCATGCTATCGAGTTATCACCAAGATAAATACAGAACCCAGAGGTGGATCTTCTGTCGTCTGGGTCGGTAGCCCAGTCGGCGTCAGCGTAAGCTTGTATATTTAACTCTTTACATGTACGTAATGATATTCCATGATTAATTGTTCCTTTAAGATAGCGCAATACTCTCTTTACTGCCTTCCAGTGCTCGTCTCTTGGTCGTTGCATAAATTGACAAATTTTGTTGACATTGTAACATATTTCTGGTCTTGTGATTGTAACATACTGTAGAGCACCTACTATGCTTCTATATTGTCGATCATTAGAAATGAGTGCTCCTTTGTCTTTTGAAAGATGCAGATTACTGGTCATAGGAGTGGGTAGTGGTTTGGCTAGATCCATTTTTGCTCTGGCAAGGATCTCTGGAATATATTTGCTTTGATTTACAACAAGCTCTGTATTACTTTTCTTTATGACTTCTATCCCAAGAAGTAGCTTAAGTCACCAAGTCCTTTGATAGAGAAAATTTGATTTAAGTGCTAAATAGTTTTGCTGATTTCATTGTTGTCACTACCTGTGATTAATATGTCATCTACATATACTAGTAGATAGACAGTTTGCCCATGGCTTGTTTTCATATATAAATAATTATCTGACTTGGTTAGCTTGTATCCTAAGTTGACCAAGGTCGTCTGGAATTTTTCATGCCATACCCTTGGAACCTGCTTGAGTCCATAAATAGCCTTATGAAGTTTACATACCAAATTTGCATTGTTGCCTTGAATGTAGCCTTTTGGTTTTTGCATATAAACCTCCTCTAGTAGTTCCACATTCAAAAAGGCATTGTTTACATTAGTTGCTTAATCTTCCACTAGTTGTGTTGTGCTACAGTTAAAATAATTCGTATGGTGGTTGGTTTCACCACAGGAGAAAAGGTCCCATTAAAATCAAAACCAAACTGCTATGTATAACCCTTTGCAACAAGTCTTTCTTTGTATTTTGCTATGCTTTCATTGGGATTTCTCTTTACTTTGTATGAACATTTACTTCCAATAACATTTTGTGACTGGGTGGATGTACTAAGCTCCATGTTTTATTCCTTGTGAGGGCATTATACTCTTCATCCATGGCTAATTTCCACTGATCATACTTGACAGTTTCTTTATAAGTAGTAGGTTACTTTTGATATAGATGAGCTATGTATAATTTGGGTTTGAAAATCCCACTTTTAGCTCTTGTAATCATATGGTGTTCTGTTCTTGCAGGAATGTTGGGTTGACTGGTTTCACTAACACTGGAGTGTTCAGAACATGGTGAATTTCTATCATTATGTTCTGAGCTTTCTACGTGATTGGAACAGTTATATGGTGAGATGTTGAGATGATCACTTGACTCGGTTGTACTATGATCTAGTCTGATGGAAGACAAAGTGTGTTGTGGTCCTGATGTCTATTTAGCTTCTTGCCCACTGTTCCAGTCAGTAACATCAGGTATTGGTGACATTGACACCTTTGTTGTATATTTTCTGTGTAGTTTTTATTCCTTTATCTGCAAAAGGAAAAATGGTTTCATTAAATACAACATGTCTTGAAATATAGACTTTACCATTATTGCTAATACATTTATAACCTTTCTGATTACTAGCATATCCTAAAAATATGCAAGGAGCAGATCTAAGACTTAATTTGTGAGTGTTATATGGCCTAAGACATGGAAAACACAGACAAACAAAGGTTTTTAGTTCGGAATAAACTGGTTTTATGTTAAATAACACTTTAATTTGGATTTTCCAACCAAGAACCTTGGTTGGTAGTTTGTTAATCAGATAAATTGATGTAGTAAATGCATCAGGCCAGAATTTCATTGGTAAGGAGCCTTGAGCCCAAAGTGTTAACCCAGTTTCAACTATATGTCTATTTTTTCTTTCCACTAAGCCATTCTGTTTATAGATGTGTGGCAAAGTAATCCTATGTATAATTCCTCTATTTTGAAAATATTCTTTCAGAGGTTTAAATTCACTTCCTCCATGTGACTGAATAACCTTAACCTCATTGTTACACTGTTTTTTAGCTTGACTAATGAATTGAATAACTACTTTGCGTACCTCTGATTTAGCCTTGAGAAAATATATCCAAGTATACCTAGAATAAGCATCAACAAATGAAATGTAGTACCTGAATCCATAGTCTGAATTTACTAGAGAGGGTCCCCAGAGATATGTAGCTATAAGCTTAAGTGGTTTATTGTAAATAGTAATAGAGTCTGCAAAAGGTATTTTGCGACTTTTGCCAAGTTGACAACTTGTACATATATAAGGAACAGAAATATTTTCAAAAGGAATATTATTACTTTTCAGAACATGTTTTATAGTTTTAACACTGGGATGTCCCAATTTACAGTGTCATACTTCAAATACACTCTTATTGCTAGTACCATTAGTTTCTAAATTGTTGCACCATGGTCTTTTATGAATAAATTTCTTTGTATTCCCAAGATTGAATTTGTAAATCCCCTTATGCAACCTACCCTATAACAATATATCCTGATTTGATAAGTCCCTAACAGTGCAAAATTTTGGGTGAAACTCAAAGTATACATTGTTGTCATTGGAAAATTGTGAAACACTAATGAGATTCTTTTTAACTCGAGGGACAGTCAACAAGTTATTCAAGTAAAGTTGTCTTTTACCTTTGATGCTGCCATTTCTAACACGAGTTATACTTATAGCTTCGCCATTACCCATATAAATAGACTGTGTACCTAAATATTCATTGTTACCAAGGTTCAAATTATGAATGTTGTTAGTCAGATGATAGGTGGTACCTGAATCTGGATACCATTCTTCACAGTGAATGTCTTCAGGTCTGGTAAGACTCTATGAATTCATTTGAGTACCTTGTGTATCTTCACTTTGACTTCTCGATGATTTCCTTAATTGGGCTATATTTGCATTTGGATTAAAGTTTCTTTGTATGTCTTGACTTTGATTAGTGTTGCTGCTGTCAGTATTGTACCTGAAGTAGCATTTGCTTGCAATATGACAAAAATTTTCGCATATTTGACACTTAACTCTGTTATTGTTATTCCATCTTCCACTCCTCCCTCTTCCTCTCTGATTAAAACCACCTCTGTTGGTTTGAGTCTTTTCCTGATCCTTGGTTCTTGAATTTGAAGCATAGTTAATTGAATAATCTGATGTACTTGACTTTCTTTGTTCAACTCTCCCTTCATGAGCAAGAAGAGAGGAGTGAAAAAATTGCATATTAGGTAGTGTCTCTCTAGAGGAGATAACTGCAATGACAAATTCGTATTCTTTCCCAAGACCATTCATTATGGTTAAGATTTGCTCAGTTTCAGAGATTTTATGACCTGCAGTTCCCAGAAGATCACAAAATGACTTAATCTTGGTTAAGTACTCCCTCTTTGACACATTTTGCTTTTTTAAGCTTTGTAGTTCTCTCTTATAATGCATAATACGTGCAGCATATTGAGAATTAAAAATCTGCTCCACAGTTTTCCAGATTTCATATGATGAACCACATCCAACAATTTGATGCAGTAGATTAACACAGATAGATGATAAAAGCCATGCTGATAATAGACTGTCTTGTCTCTTGTATTTCACATAATCTTGATTGCTTATCATTTTTCCTTCTCTGTCTGCTGTCATTACAAGTGGGATTGCAATGGTTCCTTTGATAAAGCCTTCAAGCCCATAGCCATTTATTGCAGTTTCAACTTGACATTTCCAAAGGAAGAATTTGTTTTCGTCAAGTTGAATATTATTAAGATGACTCTTGGACTTTATCAGAGGTTGGTTGGTGGTTTCGGTCACAGATGTGGTAGATGATTCATTGTCTCCTCCTTTTGACATGGTGGGCACTGAATTAGAGGGGTGTTGCAGCTATCTCAGTGGGACATGCTGAAATTGAGTATCACACTGGGTTTTAGTGTGTAGCTGAGAGTAAAGATACAGGAATGATGTTGAGAAGATGATGCAGATCTTCTTTGATGGCTGAGATGCAGCAACGATTCAGTTGATCACGGCTTGAATCTTCGGGCAAGGCTCTCTGTAGGAGATCTAATCAAGAAACTGAATCTTGATTACAGTTGAGTGACGAGGATGAAAAATTCTCTGATGATGATATTTAATCTGAAGAAAATTGCTGATTTGAGAGCAAACTCCAAATGATGAGAACTCTCTAATGGAGTTCAATCAGCAACAGAAATGATCAGCCTGTGATACCATTTGACAGAGGCTTTGATCCCATGAAAGAGAATTTAAGAAAGTAGATGAAGATGTATTTTATTAGTAGCTTTTGATAATAATGATATAGACTGCACTCTTTGTATATATAGAGGCTGAGACAGCTACATGGGCCAGGTCGGGTTAATAATACAATGTACCTGACCTCTTTGCTAAAGCAAAATAAGTAACCGAACTTCAGTCCATTTATATTATTATCATCCATTTGGTCTTTAAAGAGCTCCTTGTAGATCTTTTAGGAGGAGTTGTTGGTGTAGTATTAACTTTCATACGCTTCATCTTGTGTTTCGGATTTGTCTCAATCATTTTGGGCATATTAGTCACAACTTTAACTGGTTTGCCAATTTCTTCAACATGAACTGCTACTTCTATAAATTGTTGCTGATCTTCCAAAATTTCTTGCACTAATTGTTCAGCTGAATTATCTGTGTTGTTTATATTAACATATGCTTTTGTTTCTTCACTTTGAGAACTATCAACTTGTGCAGTGCTTACAGGATCAAATTACGGGAAACTGCTCTCAGTGGATATGGTTTCTGAGGGACCACCTTTATTAGCAAGGTAGGAGAATCTATTAGAAGTTTCAACCATGGCTTTTCCTTTATCATTGCTTGTGATTCTAGTATCCACATCTTTCTTCTGTACATTTAAATTATCGACATTTTGTACATTTATGTACGTAAATTCACTAGAGCTTTGTTGTTTAAAACTTGTATCATTCTCTGTATGACTGAACTATGAGCACTCTATTTTGGTTGCGATGTTTTACATGTAGATGTTGAACAATTTCTTGTGTTATGATAGTATAAATTAAGGTCCTCATAAGGAATAGGCTTGTATTCATATGGGACTTGGATAATAATCTCCTCACCATCATAATTAAATACATTAATAGAATATGGATAAGTTCTAAATTAAGATCAAGGAGTTCTACCTAAATGGGAATTGTAGAAAAATAATTCTTAAAAACTTTATACGAGGCTTCCATTGTTTGATGATAATAATTTTAAATTATATGTGTGTGGCCTAGTTTTAATAATTCAAGTGCAATCATCTTCATTGGAAAATCGAATAATGATGAAACCACTAGGCTTGTAATAAACATCACATGCACCAGTAGGAACCCATACTTGTTGAACATAATCCACAAATTGCTTATATAGCGGTCTATTTCTTAACATATATGCTCTTAAAGATTTTCTCCACTTGTTTGCTACGATATGATGATTATTCTTTAGAATGAGGAAGGTAGGAACTCCATCACCTTGTCTCGAGGGAATGAAATGCAGAGCAAAGTCGTTACTTCCACCCCTTCTGAAACTGCAAATCTGACCGTCTCTGCCCATGTCTTTGGTCGGTAGGTGGTCGGTGGACTGCTGGAAGGCCGTGGATTATGTGGTTTTGGTGAGATGTTATTGGTAGGAGCGGTTACATATGCAGACGCTATGTCCTCCAAATCAGTTTTAACTTACATGTGGGTGGGACTTAGTTAATTATATTAGCTTATACACACACACATATTATCCATATAAATTATTTTAAAGTAATTTATATGTATATGTATATATATATATTAAATAATATATTTGAAACAATTAATACATACATACATACACACGCACATATATATATATGTATGTATGTATGTATGTATATTTATATATAATGAATGTATACATGGTTGATATAAATCCCAATACCTACCCATATATATATATATATATATATATATATATATATCATGTTACACCATTATCATCATCAGTATATGTATAGTCATAAATACACACTTATTTAATTTAGTTAATGCAGATTAATTAAATAAAAAACTAAATAATCAAAAAATATATGATGTTATTTAAAATAACTAGATAGAATCTAGTATTAAATACAATACTTTATAGGCTCAGTATGATCCGATTAGGGAATTTTTTTTAAAATTTACCTATTTCAGCCACTGCAAACTAAATTAGTCTAATGCAAGAGAATTACTAGATTTGGAAACTTGATGAAACCTGCACCGAGATTCTTTAAACTATTATATATGGTAGAACAAATCGAAAAGCTTACATATACACTTGATCTTCTTGAGAGCATGTCTGGAGTACACAATGTATTCGAGTTTCACACTTACGCAAGTGTGTACGTAACACAAATGTGGTGATAGAACCAGTCGATTAGAGGAAGTAGCTGTTGAAGAAGAGGTTTCTATGCACAGTAGACCAATTTGTATTATTGAGAGTAGGGTCAAGAGATTCCAAAACAAGATCGTTAAGCATGTTCGGGTCCAATTGGGAACGGATTTCAGAATAGTGCATAATAGACAAAAAAGAAGATGCATGCTTCCAATCTAGAACTTTTTACCAGTATGATTTCATTTATGTTAGGAAAATTTGCTTCCTTATAGTTAATTAGAATTGCATGCTAGTATGGAAATTGCTTGTGTTACTATAATTGGTAGTTAATTTGATATTTCAATGCCAAGCGGTAGAGAAATTGTGTACGTTGGGGTAAAAGCAATACATTGTTCCGCTTTTTTGATGATTTCCTAGGCAAAATCCTTTTAATGGGAAGAATGTAATAACCCATATTTTAATGCCTATTATTAACATAATAAATCATTTTAATTGGATTAGATGACTTAAACGAACTACTGGCTTAAAAGATTAATTTTTATATATTAATAATCAAGACTTATTCCATTATGTTCATAATATCGTTTATACACGAAAAGCATATAAAGTTTGTTAAAATCGGATAAAATTATAAAATGAGATGAAAAGTGAAATTAGAGGCAAGTGGTAATTTGGCTAGAATTGCCTTATTAATTCTAAAATGAAACTCTTTCTTCCTCATTCTTTATAATTTCTTTGTGTTCTTATAAACAGGAACTAAATTCCTAGAATTCAAATCATCATAACTCTTTCAAGTATCTACAAAAAAATCCAAATTAAATATCTAAATTAAATTTAAAGATTATCTACAAATCTAGCTCATCAAGTTTGCATTTTAGAGGATATTGGAGTCGTATTTTTGAAATCAAGAGAGCTTCGAAGTTGAGTTAGATTAAATTTGAGATTTTTATTGATTGGGTGAATGGGATTTACTCTCTATGATCTATGGTCACTAAATATGCAGATACTCATGTTACGTATTCAATTTTATGTTAAGGCTTGAAGTATGAAATTGAGTTAGGATTTTAGAGTTGACAATCACCATTTAAAGAATGTTTAGAAGTGTTAATTTAGAAAAATAATGAATGCGCTAAATGCTAGATGTTGAATGTTGATATGATTAGTTTCAATTATTGGTGATTTCATTAATTGTTGATTGTTTGGAGATGTTTCAATGAGTAAAGGGTGAGTGAGGACTTATGGTTATGATATTTTTGAATGACTGTAGAGGTTCGAGTGATGGTTGAGTAGTTAAACTCAGATGGTAGTTGAAACGATATCCACCGCCTCAAAGTTGTACATTGAATACGAAATTATACTCATCCAAATGTTGAACGACTTATAAAAAGGGCATGAATCTGAGTAGAGAGACATTAATGTAGAGTGTCTCGATGATACGAAATCAAATCTTGAAGATAGGAAAAAGGGGGATGAATAGGAAAAGGTTGATTGAATTTCCACTAAGGGAATTCTTTCATCCAGGCTCAGCTTCAGCTAAATCAAGCATTCAGATGTCTAAATCCAAAATTCGGATGTTTGAATCTCAAGGATTTTTATACCGCATTATTTAAGTGTAAAATTAGGGTATTTAAATGTTAGGATTTTTGGGTCAAACGTCTAAAATCAAGGTCAGACATTTGAATCCCTCGTTAGATATCTAAACTACTGTGTATGGGAACATTTGATTTATTTTTACAAATTAATATTTTAGGAGTTCGAGTTCATTTTGGAGAACCGTGCAATGCTCTTAATATTCATAGTGATAGTAGAGAAATATGACGAGGAAGGAACGTTATATCGGGCATTGTAAAATATGCAATGAATGCTAGGAAATACAGAGACTTTGGCGAAGGTTTGAAATGAGATTTGATTTATATGGTGGTTTTATAAGGTTGTCCAATGGCTTCAAGATGAGATGACTAACGTATTATGATACACGATTCCATACTGTGTTGCATGTATAGAGTATGTTTGTATCCCTTGGCTTTGGCCTTGAGATTTGATATTTATAGTCCATTTGTAGAATGAGGTGGGATTGTCTCGGTTGCTCGTGTTAGTCGACATTGATCCAAAGATAGAAGACGTTATATCCTGGTAGGAAAGGCAAAAAACCTAAGGCTACTTTTTTGCAAGGGTTAGTGGCCTTGAGTAACATGTCCTAAGTCCTCTAGTTAAACAATTGGTAGCACATATATATTCAATATGATTGTAGATGGTAAATGAAGCAGTGGGTATCGCAGTAGTGGTGTTGATGGCCATACTTAGCGGGTCTTGGCTTTAACCGAAGGCCCACTAACCTAGTACGATGGTTGAGTCATGTTTAAGTGCCATGACGATTATTATATGGTATATTTATTACATATTATGTAGCACTATAGTAAAAATGTACTAACTTGTTAGATGCAGATGAAGATACAAGTTGATGTATGATTTCATTATTTTGTATATTACCATTTGGTATTGTACATATTGGTAATCATGCAGATTAGTGATATCTCCTTTCCACCATAATTTATATTTAACTCTCTCTTTGTTGTCTCTTTTGTTATCTATTCTGAAAGTAGGTTGACTTAGTGTTGGGGAAATTATTAAATGAAGGAGAGTTACAGAGCCATGGATATTACTGTAATGATTATAACAATCTAGAATTTTTAGGATATTAAACATTTTAGACTATGTTCACTTCGAGACATGTTGTACATGAGATCCGATATACCATTTGCATGATGTATTATGATTATTGAATCTTATGTCTCTTTGATATGATATGCACTTAGTCTGTTATGTGTCTATATAGATATAACATTTTGTTCGTTCTAATGTGAGATTTAGTATATTTATAGGTGTGATAGATATGTTTGTGTTGTTGTTTTAAACCCAGCCCCTAGTGAACCATCATCCATGATACTTATGGACGAGTGCTTATAAACATAGATTAGGAGTGTTATGAATGGGTGGTCATTACACACAACCTATGGAGGGAAAATCATGGGGTAAAGTAAAACAAAACTGATAACATATCATATATTTCATAATTCTTAGATAACGTATAATACAGATCATAGATATAAAACAGGACACATAGTAGTAAGGTCATATGATAACAATCGATACCAAAACAACCATTATTAGAGTGCAATGTGGTTCATAAGACCATACACCAAAACAAATATGAATCATAATATCTCATGTATATCAATGACAGCTTAAGTGAAATACCATCTCTAGAGAATATTAAGTGATGATAACCCCATAGCACTACCATGGAATATTAGTAGTAGATATAATGGTAATATGATAAAACCGTAAGTCTATTGCTCATCCTCTGTATAGCTCGATGTAATATCACCATACTTGTCCCATTGTCAACTTATAAAGAGTACCCAAAATATATAAGGAAGTAACCATATACAGATAATTTCGATTCATATAACAGCCTCGTATGAGTGATTCATATGCCTAAAACATTATATATGTAACCTCGATATGTCATAAGATACAAGCTATGTGGTACAAAAGACATACCTCGCATGCCCCTAGGGATGCAAAGTTAGCACATATAAATTATTATGCTAAACAATCTCATCGATAAAGGTATACTACGTTATCTTAGTATACCAAAGGCAGGATGTTAGGGTATTAGACCCAGTAATACCAAACATTAACAAAAATAACCATAACATCCAATTAACTGGTTATTTTTCATCATACTGATTTGATTATATAATGACATGTTATTTGGCCTACTGAGAATACAATATAATCGACCCTACCAATGGCACCTTCAGTCATGTCATCGACAACCACCACCCCTATGTTTGCTGGTGAGTGTCCCTACTTGGTAAACGTCTCCCCATATTATACATCCTAAGGCATTCCATCAATCCTCTCATCACTTACATACCAACAATAGAACTCCTATTGCTCCACACCCACGAGTAGAACTCATATTCTCAGTTATCGTTTGATGCTCCTTAAGTTCGCTCGTCACACTTTACCTACTTATCGATATAGGTCCATGATCGATAGGTATCGTTTGATCACTTAGCTCGTTTTCCTTAAATCATAGAAAATTTGCTTTCCATCTTTGCTCTAGCCACAGGCCCATTGATTTTTCTAAAAATATTTTCTAGACCAAGTGCATCAGGGTTAAAGGGGGAAATTTAAAAAAAAATCTATAATTCTTATGCACCGTTCTTCTTAACATGTTATCATAAATAATATAGTTTACACAAAATCATATTTAATGTTTGGTTTGGCGTGTTGAGATTTATACTGAACTGATTTTATTGTCGATTATATTTAAATTAAACATAATGTATATAATAAACATCGTATTTCCAATATAATACTATTATAACATTTAGAGGATGTGTGTGTGTATTACAAGTTTCTACAAGTTCTATTTGTATATATATCTGTAAATCTTAATATATATCGACCCATTGACGATAATTATATATATATGTATGAAATTTGTTAAACTAATTGACTAATTCTATATTATATAATAGTTAAAAAACTATTAGAAATTCAACGAAAAATATTATAATACGTAAAAAATTTGGACTTAGTTACCGAACCCAAAGTTAATTTTTATGGTAATACTTGCTAATTTCCAAAATTAATTTCAATATATTTGATTAGTTAAAATTTATAATAATTAATATGTTTATGTTAAAAAATGTTTTAGTGCATAAAAAATATTATATCTTCGAACCTAAAAAATATTTTTTCCAAATTAATTTATTGTTTTATTTAATTATTTAAATTTACTCTTAATATATATATATATATATCATTATTTCTAAAACTCATAACAAATATAATAATTATGATAAAAATCAAATAAAAATATCATAGTTTTCATAAAATAATATATTAATTTTCACATCATAAAATATTTTATATATATATATATATATATTAATGCTTGATTAAATCTATATATTATTATTAAAATTTGGAAATTATATAAGTAAATCTAAAAAAATTCAAAGAATGATCATTTAGGCCGAGATAAAAATGATTTTATTTAATTATATGTTTTTATTAAGACAATACATGAACACACAGATATATATATATATATATATATATATATTATAATTAAATAATCATAGATATTGTTTGCGCCAAAATTGGTCACAAACATCCAATTGCAGATGAAAGCACCAACTCATATTCACAGATCATAGATGGACGATATGTAGAGAATATAAACGTGAAGAACACTCAAAATCTAAAAGGAAAGCAGTAAAAACACAAGGTTTATAGTGGTTTGGCATTGTAGCCTACGTCCAATTTAAAGTGTTGTTGTTTTATTGATGGTTCTTTACTGATTTGCAAGAGTACAATTGATAGTATCCCAATTACAATGGAGTTCAACAGAGTAATACCGTAGAAGAGCCAAAATGATCCCTTTTCTAAAGGCATCAGGCTGCTATTTATAGGCATGTCATGGAAATTTCTGACTTTGAACTCAGAATACTCCTTCTCACACGTAGGTGGGCTCACGTGATCGATCTAAGGTGGTTTGAGATCGATCCCTGATCGATCAACAGGTATTTCATAGCGATCAAAAATTGGTCCAATGGCGATGGGATCGATCACGAACATCCTTCTGTTGGTAAGCAAGCTGTGGTGAAAATTTAAAGGCATTTGGAGTGGTAGATCTCGAGTTATGAATGATATAAGATTGATGTTGTAGGTTAGCAGAATTGTTCATATCGATGGCTCTATATCGATCAAATTCGTATCGGTCAAGATGGTGATGTGGAGCGATTGTTTAGGTGGGATTCACATTTTATGTCGAGTTGACTGCTTCCTCATTCATATCCATCGGTTTCTATGTTCTTCGTATCGATCATGTGTCCTGTAACATCCCGGAATTTTTAACAATATCAATTTAATAATCTGTATTAAAAATTAAATTGATATTGATATTTTTGTTAATAATAATTCAATTTGATTTAATAATCTTCTCCAATAAATATTTAATTGGCTATTTTATCTTTTAAAAATAATAAATGGATTTCTATTTATAATATAAATATATTGTTTATATTGTAAATAGATTAGTATGGTTTTAAATTTAAATAATAAAACATATTTTCTAATTCTAATATTTATAGTAATTTGGAAATTTGTTTTTATTTAATATATAAAGTTTTCAAAGCTATTTAATAAATAAATAAATGATTTTTAAATTGTTAAGAAAAATGTTTAAATGTTTAAAATAGTTTTAGTTTGAGTTTTAAATTTAATTAAATTGACAAAAGAGTTTTATAGCTTAATTAAATAAGTAATTTATTAATAAAAGAATAATTTCTTTTATAATTATTTTAATTTAATAATAAGATATTTATAAAATAATATTAATAGTGTATTGGCTTACAAATAAATTTTGAATAAAATTTGCAATTGTTATTTCAAATTAAATTTATATTTATAACTTGATTTTTAAATAATTGACTTTGAATTTAATTTGAATTTAAATTCCAAAGTATAAATTTTAATTGTTTTAATTTCCATATGTATAAGCTTTATTTATAAGTACAAATTGTTTTTAGTTCTTTTATAAGTTTATATACATATTAAACTAACAAATTAAAATTAGGCTTAATATACATAATAACTTGTAAATTAAATATTAATTACTCTAATTAAGACAAGTGTTGCATTCTTAAGCTTAATTAAACAAATGTTACAAGATTAAACATTCAATTTGACAAATGTAGAAATTTTTTACAAGTGGCACATTTTGGTTTTAATTTTCTTTTATTAAATAAAATCTGAAATAACCTATATAAGAACATTTTTTATCCCTATCTTTCTTTCTTTTTCATTTCTTAACCAAAGAGATTTGCAACTTGTTTCTTTCTTAAATTTGAAACATGAAAACCCAAATCAGTAAAACATTCTTCTAGCTCAAAACAAAATCTGTAGCCTGCAAAACAGTTTTTTTATCAAAACTGCATGTTCAAAATCCCTGTGCAAATCTAAAATTTGTAACTTGCATGTTCAAACCCAGAAATTATGATCAATACCAAATTAAAACCCCTCACTATCTAAATCAGTAAGCCTCTTCAAAATCAAACTTGTATCTTCAAACAAACCTACACTTGCTATTTTAAAAAAAAAGAGTCTGCATTCTTATCTCTGCATGCAACCTGGAAGAAAGGGCAAACTTGCATTTTTAATCTGCACAACTTCAAATTGAAGCCTGATCTGAAGCAAATTCATACCATTTTGTATAGAAGCTTGCAAACAATTTTTAGATCAAGCATAAGCAAACCTGCACTTCAATCAACAAGTTCAAAGCATATTAGAGGCTCTGCTTCTTTTAAACTATGAGTAAATTTTTTTTAAATTTTAAAGTTTTAAAAATTTGTTGCATGTTTGAATGTTGAGTACTGCATGAATTTATTAGAAAATGTCTGAGGAGAATTCTTATGTGTAGAATGTTGTGTATTTGAATTGTGTGCTCTGCTTGATTTCAGTTTCCATTTTTTATTTAAATTCGTGATCTTTTAAATTAGCTGCTGTTAGAAACTGATTTTGTTTAAAATTATGTCGGTTTAACTTAGATTACTGTTAAAATTTTATTCAACTTAAATTCAAACCTGATGTCTCTGGAAACATATCAAAACATCAATGCATGTTGATATGAACTAAAATTTATACTGTATGATTTGTAAATCCGGTACTATAAAGCTAAAACATCAATTGAAATATGATTTTTAATACTGGAATTAGAATTTTTAGTAAAGGGGTTATGTTGCAGTTGGGTTTTGAACTGGAAAGGGAAATATTTGATTTGCTGGTGATCTATGGATAGTGGAGGCATGGGGTTCTTCCTAGTGATGGAAGAGAGGTAGAGGAAGCTGGGAAAAATGCTATTTGGTGATGAAAGTCACCAGAGAGGTTGCGGCAGTGGAAATCAATTTGGAACCCAAGTTTTGATGGGTTTTAAAGATTTGGTCATTTCGTCTTGTATAAGTGATCGAGTGATATGATATTTTGGGAATGGGTAGTATGATTGTAGTTGAAGCCATGGCCGAAGTCGCTGACCTGCTGATGGTCGGAGTGGCGAGCAAGAAATGTTGACAGGTTTGGGTCGTGGAGGGGTTCTGATGTTCCCAGGTTTGGATGAGTGCTCATTTTTGATTTGAGAAAGTGTGGTGATTTTTGGAGGGTCGCGATGTCGTCAGTGGATGATCGTTGATGGGTAGAGGTGTTGGTGGATGGCCGGCGATGGCTGGAGCCACGGTGCACGTGCACCGTGCAGTAGAAGTTTAGGTGATATTTTTTTAGTGTTGTGCAGTTTTGAACTCGGGAATGACTCGAGTTATTCGAGTTTCTGACTCGAAGCAAATGAGGAGCTACTCGAAGTATTTTGGGGGGTGACTCGGGTTAGAGAGTTATTACAGGTTTTGACAAACCTGTACCTGTTTGTTTAAAGTATTGTTTTAAAAACCTGAACCATTCAAATGTAAAGGAAGTTTAAACTTGGTTTTTAATTCAAGTTTAAAATATAGAGTTCAGGTTTAGTTTTAAGTCTCTATTTTTAATAAATAATAATATAAAGTTTTTAAAATTAAACTTGTTAAACTACTTTATAAAGGTAAGTAGTTTGAAATTTAAACTAAAGCTTTAAAAATAAAAAAAATGTGAGCAAGATATTAAGTTAAAGTTAAAAATTGAAATTCAAAGATTTAAAATAATTATTTCAGTTTTGAAATAAAGAAGTTTTAAATTTTAAGGGTTTAAACAAATTTGTATGTAAAGTTTAAATTTAAATTATTAAGTTTAAAAATGAATTTAATTTCAATACCTTTTGAATTTCTTATATTTGACAAGCACTTGTTTGTCTTGTAAATTTTAAAAGTTTAAATTTTTTAAACTTTGATAAGTTTAAATTATTTTCATTTTAAAACTTGTATTTAAAATGAAATTTGAAAGCAAGTTCAAAAGTACTTTGTTCCAAATAAATTGTTTTTAAACATAATTTAGAAATGTTTTATCTTAAAATTAAGTTAAGAATGAATGTTTTGAAATTAATTTATTAAAAAGGTAATTAAGAAATAATTAATTTATTTATTTAATTAATTATTAAGGTTTAATGAATATTGATTAAAGGTTAATCAATTTGAAACTAAAGATCATTAATTAGATTATTTAAATTAATGATTAATGAATTATTAATTAAGTAATTAAATTTTTAATCAAGGTTAATTAATTAAATAATTAGACTTTAATTAATGAATAATTAAAGATGATTTAATTTGGGATTAATCGAAGTTAATTACTTAATAAAAATAATTAGAAAATGGTTAATGAAGGTCATTAACCAGGATTATTTAATAATTAATTTCGATTAATTTTTTACAATTAATTAGATTAATTAATTTAATAATAATCATTTGTGAATTGATGAGTATAATTACTTAATGAAGGAATTAAGAAATTAATTACTTAATGTAATTAATTTAGTATAATGTGATTGTTTAATTTAATTAATTAAGTTTAATTAATTTTAAACACATGAGGTTCTAAAGATAATTACTTTATGTAATTAATGGATTGAAAATTTCTTGGTGAAGTAATTGATTGATAATTACAGGTTGTAATTAAATGAAGATGTTTAAGGATGAAGTAATTTGGATGTAATTACTTAGTAATTAATCAAGGGATTAATTAAGAATTTAATTAGGAAATAATTAATTTGTTTTAGATGAAGTAATTAAGTTGGTTAATTACTGGATATGGTTAATCAGAGAAGATTAATAATTATGAGTTAATTACTTAAGGTAATTAATTTAGGTAGATAATTTATTAAATATAATTAAGGGTCATTAATTATTATAATTAATGATGTAATTAAAGTTGATTAATTAAGATTAATGAATTAATGATAAGTGATTAAAGGTAATTAATGTAATTAATTAAGAATTTATGTAATTAATTATAGTTAATTAACTAATTGAAGTAATTAAAGGTTAATTACTATTTTTGGTTGAAAATAATTAATTTATGAAATTAATTAAGGATAATTACATAATGTAATTAGGGATAATTAATCAAGGGTGATTAATTAAGGTGATTAATTTTGAATGATTAATTAATTGATTGTAATCAATTAAATGGTTAAGTAAGCAAGATTTATATTAGTGAAGTAATTAATTTAATTCATTTTAAATTAATTAAAGATGAAGCAATTAATTTAATTCACTTTAAATTAATTAGAGATAGATTTAGTTGATTTAATTCATTTTAAATTAATTATATTGTGATTGAGTAAATCATTGCTTATATATGAATGGATGATATTGATTGCCATGAATGGTTGTGATCTCAGAAATGAGATAAGTAATGTTGTGTGGTATGAATGCTTGGTTGCATTGTGATGATAATATAGATTATCTATTGTGATGATGATATGGATTACCTATTATGATATGGATCATCTGTTTATTTTGATAATGTTGATTATCAATTGTGATTTGTGAGTTATCTATCTGTGTGTATATAGATAATTGAATTGTTTTAAACTTAGAACAACTTGGACCTAAAAGACACGTTTTGGTTTTTGATGAGACCGGGATTGGGTTTCCATATTTGGATATCCGAAAACCACATCGATCCAAATTAACGATAGGTCATGAATCTCTTGTGAAGAGTGAAAACTCGAGGTGTAAGGACTATTCGTCAGTATAACTCTGGGGGTGATTACGTGATGAGTTTGACGAAAATAGTACTTACAGGTTCGAGATGGTCATTTAGAGTGCAAGGGCTATGATCGTTGACTCTGAGGGTGATTCCAATAATGAGTGCAACGAGATAGTGCCTTCGGTTTCGTTCGAACCCGGAACGAACTTGTATGGATTGAATGCTTTCAGAACATCGTCAGGTGGACGATGAGCATTCTAAGTGATGTGTTCACTAAAGGTAATCGTAGCCTCAAGCCTCATCAACCGGGAATGGCTAAAACAGTGGAGGTGCAGCAGGCTTCGTGGGTAGTCCCCACTGGAGGGTGAGATTTTAGAGGTCCCTTTTATTTCGGCTGTGTGGACAGTTGTTGAGCTCCAACTGTCGGGGTTGTCTTGTTCGGAACTGTTCAGTAAGGAATGGTTCCGGCCTTGTGTTGCAGGGGAGCGGGCGTACTCCTCGGTACGTATATCTAGGCCACGTACTGTGACGGACGGTACCCCAGTAGCTCTGCCATTGTATGGAATCCAAAATCCAATAAGTGCCAACGGTTTTGATTGTATTACCCACTTTTGTGGCTAGCAGCTGGAATTTAATAATGTAACAATTTCGGCTATTTCATATTTACTTGAAAACCCTATACCTATTATAATATCACTAGATTTCCTATCAAATGTTTTGGTTAGCGTAAGGCAAAAACTTTTCCATGTTTATGTGTGGGAATTCTTACGTGATACCTTTCTTTTCAAAAGGTTTTTGAAAGTTAAGCAACCTTAACCTGTTACTCACACCTGACCCATGTCTGAACCGGAGTTTATCATCTGTTTTCTTAAACTCTTGGGTACTCAAATTTTTACGAGTAGCCAAGGGATTTAGGTTATCTTGACGAATTGTGGAGAAGCAATGGAGCAAGAGGCTTCTGCGTGTAGATATATAGAATTCCGCTGTGTTGATTTCTCTGAGTAGTTTCTTGTACTATATTGAGTTGTATAACTAGACAGGTGTTTATAACTGTCTAGTATGTGTTGTACTATCTGTGTAACTCTGATAGTGATTGTAAACTATGTAATATTTATGTTATTAATATAATTTATTCGTTCCGCTGTTTTAGATTCTGATGTTGTTTCTTCTTTCTCTTCTTCTTTTCTCTTTTCTATCCCTTTCTTTCTTATTTATGATGCGTCATTCTATGGATACGGATGGCGGATCATTACAGTGGTATCAGAGCATTAGGTTGAGTGAATACCTAGGCTCTGTAGTGGTGTCTAACTTTAGAGAGCGTATTTGTAATTTTTATATATTACTATAAATATATTTATTTCTACCTATCTGTTGGGTCACCTGTTCGGGTTTTCCAATATAAGTTATAAAGGTAGATGGGATAGTGGTGTGTGTAACACGACTATCATTGGTTGGAGTTTGAATGTTTGAGGTTGGAAGTGTATTTGTCGAGACTGTAGACCTAATACCATCTCGAGTAAGCTTTGTAGTGATGAAGGATTTCATCAATCTCTGAAGGAAACCTGTTAAGGTTCGGAGTTCATCTTTGTAGTGTAAGTTTGATCGCGCTCGTGTGAGCGGATTTTTGAGAATTTGGATCTGTCGGTTAGGCAGAAGCGAGTGATGGTATTTTGGATACCTCAGGAAGTAGTAGCGACGTGATGAGATGCAGTGACTATGGATGTTTCCGAAGATGTTTTCTTTGAAACAAGTTTAAGGAAGTAGGTCTGCATCAGTGTTGTGGCTGTGTTCAGCTGGTATTTGTGTTTGGTTTGAAGTTCGAGTTTCTCAAAGAGCTTTGATTTAGAATTCTTTGGCATCTGTGGCAGCGGTGCAGCTCGGAGTGTTTAGTATGTCGGTAAGGAGTCTTCTGGCTTAGTAGTTTTTCTGAAGTGGAGTTCAGAAGCAGCAGAGTGGACCCGTTTTTGGGTGGATTGGCTAGTGAAGAGTAAGCTGTTCTATTTGGTAAAGGGAGAATAGTTTTTCCTTGGAATTAGTTTGGATTGATCGCAAAAGTGACTTGCGATTGTTTGAGTGTTCTCTTGGATTATTAGAGTTTTCTGGATGTCTTCAGAAAAGACAAAGGTTTGTTCGCATTTGGAGATTGAGTTTCCTTATCGACTGGAATTCCAGGAGTGCTACCAATAGCTCAGCTTAATAGAAGAATGGTTCCAAGAGATTGAGTTGGTGTAGCAGCTCAAGTTTTAGTGGAATGTTTGAGTTTCTTATAGATCTGTTGAACCATATCTCTGGGGTGTGTTTTTGAATGGTGCTCGTGTTCTTCTTCAGCATTCTCTTCTACTTCGGATCAGAGTTGAGCAGCGGAACCAGTTGGGAAGTGTATCTGCTTTTCTTTTCCGAACAGGAGAAGTGAGTTGTTGTCTTCTGATGTTTGAGGAGTAGGATTTGATCTTGATTGATCTTGAGGAGATCATTTTGTTGAGTTGATCGGTCTAGTTTGTTTCTAGAGGCATCAGCGAGGGATGAGCTGATCAGGAAGGTTGTAGGGCAGCCCATGATCGTTTGAAGATTTTTGGAGGATAAGAGTTAGAGGAATTTGGATTCTGAAGTAGGAGATTTGATTTGGATAAGTTTTCTCCGATCGTAAAGGAGCTATAAGATTGAGTAAGGTTGGAAAGCTAGCTCTGAAGAGTTTTGGATCTTTTCTGTGATCTTGGAAAATAAGTGATTGATCTACAGGATTGGATTGCCAGTTTGGATAACTGAAATTCAATGAGTTTCACGTATCTCTGAGGGAGTATGTGTATGATTTATCTCTGGTTATGGAACCAGTAGTTCTGGAGTTTTGGTTGTTGAGTCAGACTCGTCTGTAGTCTGATATCTTGTCTAGTGTTATAGATATAGATGAATAGAAACTTTGTAGCTTCATGGTATTGTATATTTGGATCCTATAGAGCGAGTATCCCGGTATATATATATATATACACACACACCTGGGGAAACTCGAAGAAATTTTATCCAGAATTTTGTCTGGATAATTAGGTTTTTTTGATTGGTTGAATTGGTTGTTTTGGTTGTTAGCATATGTTTGATATATGCTTGTGTTTTAAAATTAAATCTTTAACGAGATTATTAAATAACCTTTGTTTTAAATTTCGGGGACGAAATTCTTTTAAGGGGGAAGGATTGTAACATCTCGGAATTTTTAACAATATCAATTTAATAATTTGTATTAAAAATTAAATTGATATTGATATTTTTGTTAATAATAATTTAATTTGATTTAATAATCTTCTTCAATAAATATTTAATTGGTTATTTTATCTTTTAAAAATAATAAATGGATTTCTATTTATAATATAAATATATAGTTTATATTGTAAATAGATTAGTATGGTTTTAAATTTAAATAATAAAACATATTTTCTAATTCTAATATTTATAGTAATTTGGAAATTTGTTTTTATTTAATATATAAAGTTTTCAAAGCTATTTAATAAATAAATATATGATTTTTAAATTGTTAAGAAAAATGTTTAAATGTTTAAAATAGTTTTAGCTTGAGTTTTAAATTTAATTAAATTGACAAAAGAGTTTTATAGCTTAATTAAATAAGTAATTTATTAATAAAAGAATAATTTCTTTTATAATTATTTTAATTTAATAATAAGATATTTATAAAAATGATATTAATTGTGTATTGATTTACAAATAAAATTTGAATAAATTTTGCAATTGTTATTTCAAATTAAATTTATATTTATAACTTGATTTTTAATTAATTGACTTTGAATTTAATTTGAATTTAATTTGAATTTAAATTCCAAAGTATAAATTTTAATTGTTTTAATTTCCATATGTGTAAGCTTTATTTATAAGTACAAATTGTTTTGAGTTCTTTTATAAGTTTATATACATATTAAACTAACAAATTAAAATTAGGCTTAATATACATAATAACTTGTAAATTAAATATTAATCACTCTAATTAAGACAAGTGTTGCATTCTTAAGCTTAATTAAATAAATGTTACAAGATTAAACATTCAATTTGACAAATGTAGAATTTTTTTACAAGTGGTACATTTTGGTTTTAATTTTCTTTTATTAAATAAAATCTAAAATAACCTATATCAGAACATTTTTTATCCCTATCTTTCTTTCTTTTTCATTTCTTAACCAAAGAGATTTGCAACTTGTTTCTTTCTCAAATTTGAAACATGAAAACCCAAATCAGTAAAACATTCTTCTAGCTCAAAACAAAATCTGTAGCCTGCAAAACAGTTTTTTTATCAAAACTGCATGCTCAAAATCCCTGTGCAAATCTAAAATTTGTAACTTGCATGTTCAAACCCAGAAATTATGATCAATGCCAAATTAAAACCCCTCACTATCTAAATTAGTAAGCCTCTTCAAAATCAAACTTGTATCTTTAAACAAACCTGCACTTGCTATTTTAAAAAAAAAAGATAGTCCGCATTCTTATCTCTTCATTCAACCTGGAAGAAAAGGGCAAACTTGCATTTTTAATCTGCACAACTTCAAATTGAAGCCTGATCTGAAGCAAATTCATACCATTTTGTATAGAAGCTTGCAAACAATTTTTAGATCAAGCATAAGCAAACCTGCACTTCAATCAACAAGTTCAAAGCGTAACAGAGGCTCTGCTTCTTTAAAACCGTGAGTAATTTTTTTAAAATTTTAAAGTTTTAAAATTCTGTTGCATGTTTGAATGCTGAGTACTGCACGATTTTATTAGAAAATGTCTGAGGAGAATTCTTATGTGTAGAATGTTGTGTATTTGAATTGTGTGCTCTGCTTGATTTCAGTTTCCATTTTTTATTTAAATTCGTGATCTTTTAAATTAGCTGCTGTTAGAAACTGATTTTGTTTAAAATTATGTCGGTTTAACTTAGATTACTGTTAAAATTTTATTCAACTTAAATTCAAACCTGATGTCTCTGGAAACATATCAAAACATCAATGCATGTTGATATGAACTAAAATTTATACTGTATGATTTGTAAATCCGGTACTATAAAGCTAAAACATCAATTGAAATATGATTTTTAATACTGGAATTAGAATTTTTAGTAAAGGGGTTATGTTGCAGTTGGGTTTTGAACTGGAAAGGGAATTATTTGATTTGCTGGTGATCTATGGATAGTGGAGGCATGGGGTTCTTCCTGGTGATGGAAGAGAGGTAGAGGAAGCTGGGAAAAATGCTATTTGGTGATGAAAGTCACCAGAGAGGTTGCGGCAGTGGAAATCAATTTGGAACCCTAGTTTTGATGGGTTTTAAAGATTTGGTCATTTCGTCTTGTATAAGTGATCGAGTGATATGATATTTTGGGAATGGGTAGTATGATTGTAGTTGAAGCCATGGCCGAAGTCGCTGACCTGCTGATGGTCGGAGTGGCGAGCAAGAAACGTTGATAGGTTTGGGTCGTGGAGGGGTTCTGATGTTCCCAGGTTTGGATGAGTGCTCGTTTTTTATTTCAGAAAGTGTGGTGATTTTTGGAGGGTCGCGATGTCGTCAATGGATGATCGTTGATGGGTAGAGGTGCTGGTGGATGGCCGGCGATGGCTGGAGCCACGGTGCACGTGCACCGTGCAGTTGAAGTTCAGGTGATATTTTTTTTAGTTTTGTGCAGTTTTGAACTCGGGAATGACTCGAGTTATTCGAGTTTCTGACTCGAAGCAAATGAGGAACTACTCGAAGTATTTTGGGAGGTGACTTGGGTTAGAGGGTTATTACAGGTTTTGACAAACCTATCCTGTTTGTTTAAACTATTGTTTTAAAAACCTGAACATTTCAAATGTAAAGGAAGTTTAAACTTAGTTTCTAATTCAAGTTTAAAATATAGAGTTCAGGTTGAGTTTTAAGTCTATGTTTTTAATAAATAATAATACAAAGTTTTTAAAACTAAACTTGTTAAACTACTTTATAAAGGTAAGTAGTTTGAAATTTAAACCGAAGCTTTAAAAATAAAAAAAATGTGAGCAAGATTTTAAGTTAAAGTTAAAAATTGAAATTCAAAGATTTAAAATAATTATTTCAGTTTTGAAATAAAGAAGTTTTAAATTTGAAGAGTTTAAACAAATTTGTATGTAAAGTTTAAATTTAAATTATTAAGTTTGAAAATGAATTTAATTTCAATACCTTTTGAATTTCTTATATTTGACAAGCACTTGTTTGTCTTGTAAATTTTAAAAGTTTTAAATTGTTTAAACTTTGATAAGTTTAAATTATTTTCATTTTAAAACTTGTATTTAAAATGAAATTTGAAAGCAAGTTCAAAAGTACTTTGTTTCAAATAAATTGTTTTTAAACATAATTTAGAAATGTTTTATCTTAAAATTAAGTTAAGAATGAATGTTTTGAAATTAATTTATTCAAAAGGTAATTAAGAAATAATTTATTTATTTATTTATTTAATTATTAAGGTTTAATGAATATTGATTAAAGGTTAATCAATTTGAAACTAAAGATCATTAATTAGATTATTTAAATTAATGATTAATGAATTATTAATTAAGTAATTAAATTTTAATCAAGGTTAATTAATTAAATAATTAGACTTTAATTAATGAATAATTAAAGATGATTTAATTTGGGATTAATCGAAGTTAATTACTTAATAAAAATAATTAGAAAATGGTTAATGAAGGTCATTAACCAGGATTATTTAATAATTAATTAATGCGATTAATTTTTTACAATTAATTAGATTAATTAATTTAATAATAATCATTTTTGAATTGATGAGTATAATTACTTAATGAAGGAATTAAGAAATTAATTACTTAATGTAATTAATTTAGTATAATGTGATTGTTTAATTTAATTAATTAAGTTTAATTAATTTTAAACACATGAGGTTCTAAAGATAATTACTTTATGTAATTAATGGATTGAAAATTTCTTGGTGAAGTAATTGATTGATAATTACAGGTTGTAATTAAATGAAGATGTTTAAGGATGAAGTAATTTGGATGTAATTACTTAGTAATTAATCAAGGGATTAATTAAGAAATTAATTAGGGAATAATTAATTTATTTTAAATGAAGTAATTAAGTTAGTTAATTACTGGATATGGTTAATCCGAGAGGATTAATAATTATGAGTTAATTACTTAAGGTAATTAATTTAGGTAGATAATTTATTAAATATAATTAAGGGTCATTAATTATTATAATTAATGATGTAATTAAAGTTGATTAATTAAGATTAATTAATTAATGATAAGTGACTAAAGGTAATTAATGTAATTAATTAAGAATTTATGTAATTAATTATAGTTAATTAATTAATTGAAGTAATTAAAGGTTAATTACTGTTTTTGGTTGAAAATAATTAATTTATGAAATTAATTAAGGATAATTACATAATGTAATTAGGGATAATTAATCAAGGGTGATTAATTAAGGTGATTAATTTTGAATGATTAATTAATTGATTGTAATCAATTAAATGGTTAAGTAAGCAAGATTTATATTAGTGAAGTAATTAATTTAATTCATTTTAAATTAATTAAAGATGAAGTAATTAATTTAATTCACTTTAAATTAATTAAAGATAGAGTTAGTTATTTTAATTAATTTTAAATTAATTATATTGTGATTGAGTAAATCATTGCTCATATATGAATGGATGATATTGATTTCCTTGAATGGTTGTGATCTAAGAAATGAGATAAGTAATGTTGTGTGGTATGAATGCTTGGTTGCATTGTGATGTTAATATAGATTATCTATTGTGATGATGATATGGATTACCTATTATGATATGGATCATCTGTTTATTTTGATAATCTTGATTATCAATTGTTATTTGTGAGTTATCTATGTGTGTGTATATAGATAATTGAATTGTTTTAAACTTAGAACAACTTGGGCCTAAAAGACACGTTTTGGTTTTCGATGAGACCGGGATCGGGTTTCCATATTTGGATATCTAAAAACCACATCGATCCAAATTAACGATAGGTCATGAATCTCTTGTGAAGAGTGAAGACTCGAGGTGTAAGGACTATTCGTCAGTATAACTCTGGGGGTGATTCCATGATGAGTTTGATGAAAATAGTACATACAGGTTCGAGATGGTGATTTAGAGTGCAAGGGCTATGGTCGTTGACTCGGAGGGTGATTCCAATAATGAGTGCAACGAGATAGTGCCTTCGGTTTCATTCGAACCCGGAACGAACTTGTATGGATTGAATGCTTTCAGAACATCGTCAGGTGGACGATGAGCATTCTAAGTGATGTGTTCACTAAAGGTAATCGTAGCCTCAAGCCTCATCAGCTGGTTATGGCTAAAATAGGGGAGGTGCAGCAGGCTTCGTGGGTAGCCCCCACTGGAGAGTGAGATTTACCCCTGTCTAGAGGTCCCTTTTATTTCGGCTGTGTGGACAGTTGTTGAGCTCCAACTGTCGGGGTTGTCTTATTCGGAACTATTCAGTAAGGAATGGTTCCGGCCTTGTGTTGCAGGGGAGCGGGCGTACTCCTCGGTACGTTGATCTAGGCCACGTACTGTGACCGGCGATACCCCAGTAGCCCTGCAATTGTATGGAATCCAAAATCCAATAAGTGCCAACGGTTTTGATTGTATTACCCACTTTTGTGGCTAGTAGCTGGAATTTAATAATGTAACAATTTCGGCTATTTCATATTTACTTGAAAACCCTAGACCTATTATAATATCACTGGATTTCCTATCAAATATTTTGGTTAGCGTAAGGTAAAAACTTTTCCTTGTTTATGTGTGGGAAGTCTTACGTGATACCTTTCTTTTCAAAAGGTTTTTGAAAGTTAAGCAACCTTAACCAGTTACTCACACCAGATCCATGTCTGACCCGGAGTTTATCTTCTATTTTCTTAAACTCTTGGGTACTCAAATTTTTACGAGTAGCCAAGGGATTCAGGTTAACTTGACGAATTGTGGAGGAGCAATGGAGCAGGAGGCTTCTGCATGTAGATATATAGAATTCCACTATGTTGATTTCTCTGAGTAGTTTCTTGTACTGTATTGAGTTGTATAACTAGACAGGTGTTTATAACTGTCTAGTATGTGTTGTACTATCTGTGTAACTCTGACGGTGATTGTAAACTATGTAATATTTATGTTATTAATATATTTTATTCGTTCCGCTGTTTTAGATTCTGATGTTGTTTCTTCTTTCTCTTCTTCTTTTCTCTTTTCTATCCCTTTCTTTCTTATTTATGATGCGTCATTCTATGGAGACGGATGGCGGGTCATTACATATCCTCACTTTTATATCGATTAGTTGCCGAGCATTTCATATCGATCCACATCTCGTTCCTTCGAATCGATGTTTTTTGTTTTGTTTCGTATCGATGCCCGAGCCTTCTATTCATATCGATGCATGGCTTTTTTTTAGTTGTATCGATCAAGTGAATGATCGATATGAAATATGTCGTCGTTGTATCAATACGAAGTGGGAGGTTTGGATGGATGGATACGAATTGGTATTTGTGGGATGGATAACAACGAGATTGGGATGGATACGAAATAGTGGGCGAAATTAGATGGATACGAACTGATGTGAATTCCTGGTTATCGATCGATTCAATGCTCTGACCCAAAGCAACCATCTCCTTGAACCGATGTAAAATCCTCAATGACTCGAAGCAAGTGTTGTGATGTCTCGAAGTAGGTTGTTCCTCAAGGGCCCGAGGTGAACACATCTTTGACCTGAAGCATCCCTTCTGAAAACTCAAAGAAAACATGAAGGTGACTCAAAGAAGACTCCAAGAAGACTCCAAGAAACAATCTATGAAAATCTGGCTTTTACCATCGTGTAGTCGATTGGGTTAAATCCACCTGTATTTTGCCTTGTAAAAAGGCAGGCTAACACTTTGCCTCCCAAAACATGCCTTGCGATAGGAATGTGTGTTTTGTAACGCCACAAGCTGGATGCTCGTATCCTGATGATGACCTGTAAAGAGATTGATAATCTTACCTGATTATGAATTGCAATCGTTCGAGATAGTATTTATGTTCGAGGTGATAAGTTACTGTTCGAGGTCATATGTCGTTCGTGGCGAATTATGACCATTTGAGGTCGGGTGTCGTTCATGGAGAAAGGTGACCGTTTGTGGTCGGCTGCCGTTCGTGGCGAATTATGACCGTTCGTGGTCGGGTGTCGTTCGTGGCGAATGGTGACCATTCGTAGTCGAGTGTCGTTCGAGGCGAATTGCGTATGCCTAGGGGGGACTTAGTATTATTATGTCAAATTTCAAGTTCGAGTGAGTTTCTAAATCATTTGTTATGGCGGTTCATCACCATCCTAGAGTATGCCTGAGGACCGTTCTGATCCCGTGAATGTGCAAGTGACTTGGCCGTTATGGAATTATAAAATCCAGATTTACATTCAAATGAGTTTTTTAACAAAAATGTCCGACTAAATCAAGTCCATATGCCAAAAAATAGAAAACAAAAGCAAAATAGAGACGTCAAAGTGCAAACACCTACACTGATGCGGTTGATAGTCATCTCAGAGCATGTTGAGGACCATTCGTGATCCTGTACTTGTGTAAGCGACTTAACCGTGTTAGTGTGGAGTTTGCTACTTATTCATCATTATTCGAATTAGTTGATGACAAGCTGACGCCTCAATCTAGAGCCATCCTCATTTGATGCAGATAGTGGTCGCTCTCGTTCCACCGTCGTTGCTAGCCTCCTCACGTACTGTAATAGCATGCCATTCCAGATATGTCCTTCAATCTCATCCTTGAAGTTCCTACAATCCTTTGTACCATGGCCGCTTAGCTCGTGGAATAAGCAGTACTTTTCTGAATTTTTTTCGTTGTTAGTCAGATCCCTCCTCATTGGCCTTCGGTAGGGAATCTACCCTAGTGTCTTGGTAGATCCGTTCCAAAGTCTCATTCAACTCCGTATAAGAGGTGAATCTCGGTTCCATTCGCGGCCGCTTTGGCTCATCACAGCTATCCTCTGCTCTCCATTTCCCTTTATTCTTGTCTGAATCCTTTCCAGGCAGATCTTCGCTTTTGACTACATAAACATTAACTCCCTCTCCTTGATCTCTCTCAGTATTTGCATCCTCTTATCGTAGAAACCTTTCTGCCTCATGGTAAAACTCTCCTATATCCATAGGTGGATTCCTTGTCAATGAATTCTTGCATTCTTTTCCATCATCTATGCCAGATACAGCTGTCGTCAAAACCATTAATAGATCTGGGCGATCCATCGATGTCGCCGCTGCATTGAATCGTGTTAGAAAACTCCTCAAAGACTCCCCCTGTTTTCTGCTCCAGTGTTGTCAAACTCATCATGTTCTTGGGCTTGGAAATGTGAACTCTAAACTGCCTCATAAACTTCTCAATCAACTTGGTCCATGTTCTAATTGAACCGCTTTCCAATTGTCTAAACCATAGTGCTGCAATGTCCGTCAAATATAGTGTGAAACACTAGGCCATGACCTCTTCTGATGCCCCTAGTGATTCCATGTGCCACATATACCTCGTCAGATAAACTACAGGATCCATCCTTCCATCGTACGTCCCAATGTTGGTAGCTTGAATTCTAGTGGATTCCTTGCTTGCTTAATTGCGGGAGCGAAGGGGCTCCTGTTCACATCTTCCAGATCTCTATTCACTAGTACTCCTCTCATGGCTCATCTGACCATCTCTGCCAATCTATCACTGCCATCAATTTGTGGTCCTTGTTTATTGTCTCTGACATATCCCCTGAGTTCATGAGGGAATCCACGAATTTTCTCCCCATAAATGAGCTTCCATTCCTCTATCAACGCCATGTTGCACAATTCTCCCTGAGATTGGAGCAACATGCTCCGAGGGAGTGCCCCTAGCTCAGGGGCTGCTTCTGACGGTCCTGCTCTATTTTGAATCCTAGTTGTTTCATTCTGCTGATCCCTATTTCAAACACTTCCTGCAATTGCGTTCTCTTGATTCTGCACTCTAGCTTGTCCAATCTACTTGAGTAGGTTCTGCATCATCTCCTCCTGCCTTTTTAACATCCCTTCCTGCATAGCCTCCACCATCATCTCCATCTCGTATCTGGTGATGAATACTGAAGTCTGATGAGCTCCTAAGGGTGCCTCATGGCTTCCTTCATGCTGATTCCTTTCCGCTCTTTATCTCCTAGTTGATTGCTTCGTCATAGCTTTCTAGATCCAAGAGCCTAAGCCTTCAAATCCAAAATCCAAGGATTAGAATCCCTGAGTGCTATCCCTCTCAATGAAAGCACCAAAATGTTTACGCCAAAATTGATCACAAACACCCAATTGCAGATGAAAGCACCAACTTACAATCACAGATCATGGATAGACGATATGTAGAAAATATAAATATGAAGAACACTCAAAATTTAAAAGGAAAGCAGTAAAAAACAAGGTTTATAGTGGTTCGGCATTGTAGACTACATCCACGTACTTTGAAGAGTTGTTGTTTTATTGATGATTCTTTACTGATTTACAAGAGTACAATTGATAGTATCCGAATTTACAATGGAGTTCACCAGAGTAACGGCGTAGAAGAGCCAAAAAGATCCCTTTTCTTAAGGCATTGGGCTGCTATTTATAGGTGTAGCATGGAAATATCTGACTTTGAACTCTGAATACTCCATCACACACGTGAGTGGGCCCACGTGATTGATTCGAGGTGGTTTGGGATCGATCCCTAGGTATTTCGTATCAATCAAAAATTAGTGCAATGGCGAAGGGATATCACGAACATCCTTCTGGTGGTATGGAAGCTGTGGTGAAAATTTGAAGGCATTTGGAGTGGTAGATCTCGAGTTATGATCGATCGAAGATTGGACATAAAGCTTGGAATGATCGGAATCATCTCAAAATACCGTAGTTCAAAACCGTATACGAATAAAAAGGAAACTACTAAAGTATAGCTTATCATCTCCATAAACGTGGCTTAGGGATAATCCTTACCGTCCATTAATAAGTAAAGTAAACCCAAGTCAAAGGTAGTGAACCATACTATAACCAGTTCTTCTCCTGTTGTCAATGAGTCAGCACAACTAATATAATGTGATTGAGTTGTCACAACACACTATGATATGGGTAACCATATGCTAATGCATGAGTAATATAAACATCACAATATAAGTCTAACACACAATGTTGTATAATAATAATCAACCAACCAATATAACATGCATAATCATAAAGATAAGAGACACGCGGAGAATAAGTTGATACCCATCATTGCTGATGGGTGGAGTCTGCTATGGATGTCAATCGACTCAATAATCTTTATTGAAGCATCAAAAATGCAAAACAAACAAAGTAATTTAACGATTCTACTAAAATAGCACCTTCATACCCAAACTATAATACAGATATCCACAATTGGTAACTGTCTCAAATTGGCATTAGCTACCAAAGAGACATATCAAGAGCCAAAACTATATTATGGACTCCCCTGAAAACCAACACCTCAAAATAATTTGGTCAGTAGGTCATGTCATAGCACCCATCTGTACATTGCAATAGTATATGACCAACTTTAGATTAGCCTCTCAATCTCTCTCCAATATTGCTTCGGAACTGCGTCTGCAGGTTGTGCATCTTAATGGTATAATGGATTCCTTTTTCAAAACTGATATCATTTGATTGTTTATAAATAGATAATTTGGATTCAAGCTACTCAGCGTACACCTTTTCCACATGTATACACAACACCGAAGTATTGTCATCCCGGGGTGATTCGTGAAGTGCCTCGCACAACCCAATTGTCTCGAGTCAGCCATACCAAACCAATATATATGAATCTCCTAAACTTGCGTCTACAATTATACATATAAACTTCTTATACCACATACTTATATATCTATATAGTATATTTCATCCACTAATTGGTAACCCTAAGTCGGGCATAGCAAAACTATACATACGCTTATACTGCACATCGATAAATCATGTCGAATTGCCATTAGCTACCAAATAGACTTATTGAGAGCCATAAATATATTGTGGACTCCTATGAAAACCGACATCTCAAAAGAAGTTGGCATGTAGCTCCTGTCACGGCACCTATCCATGCAACACAATTGTATATGACCTACTCAAGATTGGCATCCCAATCTCTCTTAGCCCCTGCTCTGGAACCGCGTCGATGGGTCGTGCGTCTCAATAGTACAATGGTTTCCTTGCGCAAATCAGTAAACCCAAGTCAGACATACCAAAACTTTATATAAATGCTTTAAACCTTATATCAATAAATATATATAATATTATATGCATCTTCCAGTAGCCTTAAGTCAGACATACTAGAACTATATTTATACATATAGATGTATATAAACCACATAAACGTATAAGGAAATATATTCCTATATATAACTAATCCAACTATATGGAACTAATAAACACATATCATGCACATTTACATGCACAAAGGAAGTACACAAAAAAAGTAACAAATCTATCATCTCAATATCAATAACAATTCACACATACAACCATATAAAAAATTCAAAAAATTGCATCTTACTTAGGCAACCAATCCAATAATTATATACCCTTTATATTATTTTATAAAAGTCTCAAAATTATAAATTAAGGCACTTGCCTACCAATCATATTTTAGCTAATTTTCACGTCATTATTCTATTTCAATTAAGTTTAGCTATCAGTAAGGCCTTAAAATATTATATAGCTCATGTATATAATTTCTATATATATATATATATATATATATATATATATATACGTACATATATATCTCAAACCATTTCTTAGGTCTAAAGTTTATAAATAATGTTATTAGAGTGTTCAAGATTTTATAACCTTAATCAAGCTCTATTAAATCAAACAATACTTTTTTGAAATTTATAACTTCTTAAAACATCTTTTTAGAAATTCATTAAAATAGTTAATTATTGATTTACACTATTATAGACCAATATCAAAGCCATATAAACTTGAAATTCATTTTTAATAGAAGTAACTTGCCTAAATCAGTATGTTAGCCTTACAGCTTATTCTAAAGGTCATACTTCCCATTTCCAATTAGTAATTAAATATACAATAATATTTCTATCACTAATATGCCTATAAATTAGAGTTCAAATTAATTTATAATCATGCCATAAATTAATATCAATCAATCTAATTTTATTCAATACAAGTAGAACACAATATTTATATATACAAGATCTCAATCAATTATCCCATATATCAGTAATAAAATATATAATAATATTTCTGTCACTGATCTCACTACAAATTAGAGTTTAATTAATTTATAAACATGTTATTAATATCAACTTTATCTAACTATATTCAATACGAATAGAACACACACACACATATATGTATGTATGTATGTATGTATGTATGTATGTATATGAATATGTATGACTGTGTGTGTTAATCAATTACCCGAAAATCTACTCAAACCAATCCAATCAAACGGGAAAATAATTATTATATATATTATTATACCTTCACTAGGTAATAATTTTAATATATATAATTATGGGATTTATGCTGAAATATAAATTAAGAGTTATAATTTCACTTACCCGAGCCTTAAATTCCAAAGTATCCCAATCCAGTCTATGCTCATACCATGTCGTAGATTATCTCACCACTAGTGCAATAGTGAAGACCGCGTCTTGATTGGAACTCTTATGTAAGAGATATGAATTAAATATGAAATGAGATAATAGATTTTATTAATTAACTTTAATCAATACTTAATTACCTTGTTTAAACTAATTCCTCTTCTCCTCCAAATCACTCTTGCACACTAATACATGCCCAAACCTAAACCAGCTGATCATCTCACTCCCCTTTCTCCTTCCATACTCCATTAAATGACCAACTGCCAATTCCATCGCATTCCACTTCATGCACACTCTACAACGCACCCTACCATGTTGACTTAGACATCACCTAGAAAAACACGACTCCATCATGCCCTCCATGGCCTTCAAAAATTGCACCTCCAAATCATGACCGAAGTTGAAGCGAACGGCATATGGAGAAGCACGTCGCTGAGAGAAACATGACCACGCTATCTATTCCTCCAACTCTTCCCCTATCGCTAACAACTTTGAACCCTAATAGTGGCGGCACGAAGTCAACCCTCAATTAGCATCATCACACATAACAATAACGTCATAGATTTGCAGCGCTCCTCTCCACCACTCCAACGGATCCAACATCGGCCCATGTTGATGCTTATAGCTCTGGATCTAATTTGGAAGAAGGAGGAGGCTACTTGAGCAAGAATATGAGATAGAAAAAATAAAAGGAAAAGAAGAAAAGTGGGGTAAAATATTTGGTTGGTGAGATAAACATATATAATAAAAAAATTATTTTTTATTTTATTTCTCAAATAAATAGCCACACGTTTGAGCTCGTACAATCCCACATTACATCGGATCTCCACAAAACTTGCCAACGCACATCATCTCATTTTTCCGGTCCCCATGGTATAAATTTTGTCCCTATCCAAGATAGTGCTCTAGAATAACAATTTCATTCATTTTGATATCGTTTTGGACATCGGACTGATCACTTCCAATATTCTTCAACTATATGTCTCATAATGAAGTTCTCACCCTAGAAACACAAGCCATCAGTTGAGATCCCACCGGACTTGAATACACATATTTTTATAGAATATGTATAACAATACGTAAATAGTAAAAATACCATGACTCCAAATATAGTGATATTTATACTTATTTTGATTCGCAATGTCAATTTGGACTCAACGGAAGCGATCTCGAGTCCTTATTGTTCCGTATTCGAAAAGTCTTATTTTGGACCTCTAATTA
Organism: Allium cepa; assembly: GCA_030765085.1. Taxonomy (NCBI): domain Eukaryota; kingdom Viridiplantae; phylum Streptophyta; class Magnoliopsida; order Asparagales; family Amaryllidaceae; genus Allium; species Allium cepa. The sequence goes on along the minus strand of CM060930.1, from coordinate 86,878,980 downwards.
ATAACGATCCAATATTTAAATATATGGTCGTTAAAAATGTGGGTTGTTACATTCTCTCCCTTTAAAAGAATTTCATCCTCAGTTTTCCTATGAGTATGATTATGCAAATCGGCCATACAAAGCATATAATACAACTCCCAACCCTTAGGATTCTAAACCTTCTCCTGTTTTGAAAAAACTCGACAACACCTCCTTTACGCAGCTAGCTTTGAAAATATCCCCTAACATATATACATCTCATATTTGAGGCATTCCATATCTAAGACATCTCATTTCTGAGGTCATACAAGCATATTCATCCATACCATCTACACTACAAATCTTACGAACCACTTTCACGGCAATAACATGCCATTTAGATGTGAATCCAAGAGAACAAGCATCCCAATAGGGCATAACTATTTTCATGTACTTAATCAGGTACTCAAAAAAGAAGATTATACATTGCAACATTAAATCATGGATTTAAGCGTGCTAAATCATATATAGAAACCGTCTCAATTAATATGTTATGTAAAATCATGCCACAAGCATCTCAAAGAAATATTTTACATTTATGTAAAAAATACATCTAATGCAAAAAACTCACAAATAAACAAGTTGTAACAACTGTGCAACAAGCACATCTAATGCAACCAACATCTCAAATAAACATGTTATAACAAACTATGCAACGACTTTTCTGATAAACATGTTACCATTGAAAACAACAAGCACACTTGTAAAATACAAGTAACAATAAAGCAAGCTCTATACTATGCTTTCTCACATTTTAACAAAATAAAAAGGGAAAAAAATTTCCTTAAGTAATTAGAGAATTATCAATATAAAGCTTCATCGAAAACAGTCAAGCTTAACACCATCGGGCTGAAGCCACATAGCCCTATTTGGAAAAATAAATAGGTCCTCAAGGTCTAAAGCCACATCCGGTTCACATCCATTATCTCTTATCGACTCATCACGGTGATGTCAGTAGAATTATACACTTATACAAAAAAAATCAATAAGCAACAAAAATCAATCAACAAAAATAAACAATCAAGCAATGGCACGAAATCAAGAAGCAGCAAAATTCAATCAACAAAACCAAACAATCATTCAATAATCAAGCAACAACAAGCAACCAAGAAGAAGAAAAATCAATCAACAAAAAGAAACAAGCAATCAATAATCCAGCAATAACAATCAATTAAGAAGTGGAAAAATTCAATCAACAAAACCAAACAATCAATGAATAATCAAGAAACAATGAGAAATCAAGAAGCAACAAAAATCAATCAACAAAAACAAACAATTAATCAATAATCAAGCAACAACAACTAGCAACAATGGGCAACAACAATCAACAGCGATTACTATGCAAACAACCAATCATTCAAAAGGAGTTTATAACAACATGCATGGTAACTAATAATTGTCATAGCATGCATGTCAAGTAGTAAACTCCAGTGAGTCCGTTCGATATCCAAGATGACCTAAATGCTTAAGTGGTGCAACATCTTTTCATGAATAAAATACAAAAAAGACTATCTCACCTCCCTCTCTTAAAAGGAAAACTTATTTGATATGATGGATCACCAATCCTCATATCTCCCATATAGACTCAATAATCTAAATCTTAACTTTCCTTTTCCTCCAAATAGAAATCATTCTTCAAAGGAGAAAATTTCACTAATCAAATCGTTATTAAATAACATTCTATAAATTATTGGACTCGCTCAAGTTCAACATTACCTTAACTGCACAATGATAATAAGGATGATCTACGAAGTGTACTGCAACCCTTATCCAGGCAAGTATCATATCGTCGCCTAGAAGATTATCCAAATCGTCACAAAACTATTCGAGAAGTCCTTCCCCGAACTATCCCAAGCAATCTTAACTATACTATACTTTCAATAATTTTACAACGAATAGAGATCATCAAAAATAAATGAGACTTCCGATCAAATCCTTAGTTTGCTTGCAAATTATCTTCGTTAAGTCAGGGTCGGCCAACTAACTCCTCTCGTGCGAACTTTGATCCAGTTCCTTGGTTCGACCATCGAAATTTCCTCACATTACTAGATTCGTGCTTCAAAATCTATAAGTCATTTCAATAGTCTGACTCAGAATCTTGCCTTTAACAATCGAGTGAAAATCCCTTGCCTAACTGGTGCAAATCACTTAGAAACCCCATATTCAAACTAGGAATTAGGAACCGATACGAAAAGGGACGGATCCCTAGAAATTATCTCCTTGCTTCATGGACTAACCCCACCACCAAAAGTTTACTAACACAATAATAGAAAACTTCTAACACAAATGACTCCATGCAAAACATATATAAATCATTTACTCGATCTTTTCTTATTAATGGGCATCCTCTGAATCCTACTTGGACGTCAATCCAAGTCAAACTTCATCGACCGACCCCACTCAACTCGAAAGCTTGTGCATCGAGTTTGTATGGCGATACTCTCATTCGCTACAGCACCTCCAACTCCTATTGCAACTACATGAATGTCCGTAGGCAATAGAACATCCCTTGCGGTATCCAAATAGCCTCTGAACCAATTAGGCATCTCAAACAGCCTGATTTGCAGTCGCTCATTCACCCCATCACCTTATATGAATAGCCTTAAACAAAGATGCCTTAGCCACTAGCGACTGAATAAATCAAAGTTCAAGAGACAAGTGATAAAGGCGGTATTATATAGTAGTAAAATACAAGCATGCAGTCTCAGCGTAACTCCAACTACCAGGTTGCTAACTCAAACTGATCTACTTAGTCCTAAATGTTGAGCCTAAGCTCTAAAACCAACTGTGATGACCCACTGTTCCTGATACCCTAAATCGATGTCAAGTGACAACGTCTGACTCTCGAATACCAAAAAAGATATATTGTCAGGGTAAAATAAAAAAAACACCAAACCAAGGCATAGTGATAGAATATCACAGTGAAATGATAATATATGATAGAAAAAATGTATGCAAACATAATAGGATAAACAATGTATAAGAGACTGCATCGACGGAAGTAAAATAAATATCAATACAGAAAGTCATAATACAATATTTAATATAATGAATCTCATATATAAATAGCATATCTATCAAGTAATACCATAATATCAAGCAACACCCAAACTGTAAACTTCACCTCCAAAGTGTTCCAACTATTCTGAAAGTGTAACCCCAAAAGCATCTTGTTTCCAAGCTACTCAATCTAGTACCCAAGAGTTATCATGACATAAGTAGACAAAGATAAAACATTTGTAAGATATAAAACCTAGTATGAGAGGAACTATCTCTCGTATACCAAAACCATATGTAAATAAATAGAGTACAGCCGGTTGTCTCCCCAAACGTGGCTCAAGTGTAATCCAGATTGCCCATAAACAAGTAAAGCAAACCCAACTTAAAGGTTAGGAATCATATCATAATATTTTTCTCCTGTAATTAATGAGTCGGCATAACTAATATAATCTGATTGAAATGTAATAACATATTATGATAGGGGTAACCCAATTTACCGATGCAGGACTAACATAAACGTCGCAATATAAGTCTAATGCATAATGTTCAATAATAATAATCAACCAACTAATATAACATGCACAATCATAATGATAAGAGAAACATAGTGAATAAGTTGATACCCATAATTGCTAGGTGGAGCCCCTATGGAGACCAATCGATTCAATGATCCCCATCGAGGTATCTAAAATGCAAAAAAAATACATAGATATAATAATGCTACTAACATAGTATATCTATACCCAAAACCAAAATGAAGATATCTATAACTGATACCCATTCTAAATTGCTATTAGCCACCAAAGAGACCTATCGAGAGCCATAACTATATTGTGGACTCCCTTGAAAACCAACACCTCAAAAGAAGTTTGCATGTAGGTCCTGTCGTAGCACCCATCCATACAACACAACAATATATGACCTACTCTAGATTGGCATCCCAATTTCTCTCCGCCCCTACTCCGTAACAACATCTACAGGTTGTGCGTCTCAATAGTACAATGGATTCCTTTTTCAAAACCGATATCATCTGATTTTCTATAAATAGATAATCCGGATTCAAGCTACCCTACATACACACTTCCCACATGTATACACAACATCGAAGTGTTGTCATCCCCGTATGGATCATGATTCATTCTTGATGTTTCTTGCACTAACTAGTTGCCTCAAGTCAGGCAAACCAAACCAATATATATAAATCACACAAACCCTGAATCTTTATATATATATATATATATATATATATATATATATATATATATATCTTTTGTATCACATATTTATATATCTGCATAATATATTTCATCTACTATTCGGTAACTCCAAGTCAGACATACGAAAATGTACATACGCTTAAATTTTGTATCGATAAATCACATCGAATTGCCATTAGCTACAAAAGAAACCTATCGAGAGCCAAAACTATATTATGGAATCCCATGAAACTCAACACTATAAAACAAGTTGGCATGTAGGTCTTGTTGCAGCACATGTCCATACAATCAATAGTATATGACCTACTCTAGATCGGCATCCAATCGCTCTCAACCCTAGCTCCAAACCGCATCTACAGGTTATGTGTCTCAATGATACAATGGATTCCTTGCACTAATTAGTAACCTTAAGTTTGACATACCAAAACTATATATAAATGCTTTAGACCATATATCAATAAAAGGTGGAATCCAGTGCATGAGGCTCCTGCTCGATAGCGGGCTCTAGAGAGGTCGATATTGTACGCAGTCTTTCCCTCACACTACGAAGAGGCTGTTTTCGAGACTCGAACCTGGGTGCCTAGATCACAATGTAGGTGACCTAACCGCTGTGCCCAAACCATATATCAATAAATATCATGCATCTCCCAATAGCCTCAAGTCGGACATACCGGAACTATATTTATAATATATAAATCACAAAAACTACATATGGATATTAATCCTATATATAACTAGTCCAACTATATGAAACTAATGAACACATATCATTCACATTTATGTACAAAAAGGAAATACACAACCAAAGTAACAAATCTTTCATCTCAATATCAATTACAATTCATATATACAGCTATATAAATAATTCAACAAAATGCATATTACTTGAGTAACCAGTCTAACAATTATATATTCTTCTTATTATTTTATAGAAGTTCAAACTTGTATAAAATAAGAAACTTGCCTATCAATCATACTATAGTTTATTTTTACATAATTCTCCTATTTAAATTAAGTTTAGCTATCAATAAGGCCTTAAAATATTATGCAGCTCATGCATCAACTCATACACATATTTCTCAAGCCATTTCCTAGGGTCTAAAGCTAATAAATCATGTTATTACAATGTTTGAGATTTTATAATCTTAATCAGCCCTATTAAATAATACAATAGTTCTTTTAAATTTATAACTTCTCAATTCACATTTATAGAAATTCACTAGTTAGTTAATTGTTGTTTTACATTATAACAAACCAATATCATAGCTAGATAAACTTCAAAGCCATTTTCAGTACAAGTTTAACTTGCCTAAATCGTTATTTTATACTTACAGCTTATTTTACAAGTCATGCTTCTAATTTCCAATTAGTAATTAAATATATAATAATATTTCTACCACTATTATGATTACCAAATAGAGTTCTAATTAATTTATAACCATGTTATAAATTAATATCAACACTATATAATTCTATTCGATACGAATAGAACATAATATTTATATGTATAGGATGTCAGTCAATTATCCCATATATCTGTGATAAATATATGATAATATTTCTATCACCGTTCTTACTACAAATTGATTTTTAATTAATTATAAATGTGTTATTAATTAATATCAAATCTATTTAACTGTATTTAGTACGAATAGAGCGCATTATATGTATAGGATCTTAATCAATTATCCCGAATATCTATTTAAACCCAAACAAATAAGGAAATAATTACTTATATATTATTTTGCCTCTACTAGGTAATAATTATCAATATATATAATTACAATAATTTATACTTAAATAAAAATTTAGAGTTACAGTTCCGCTCACCTTAGCCTTTATTTCCCAAGTCTCCAAATCTTCTCTAAGCCCAAAACATGTCTTAAATAATCTAACAATGAGTGCAATAATAATTGGCTCTTATGCAAGAGATACGAATAAATTGTGAAACAAAATAATCGATTTTATTAATTTAATAATTAATCCCGTAGTTTAAACTAATTCCGCTTCTTCCCCAAATCAATTCTGCACATTGATATGTACACGAACCTAAACTAGTTGATCATCTTTCCCCTATCTCTTTTCATACTCAATTAAACAACCAACCATCGATTCAATCACATTCCACTTCTTGCATACTCCATAATGCACCGCACAACGTTGAGCTCGACATCACTTAGCAAAATGCGACTCCTTCATGCCCTCCATGGCCTTTAAAATTGCACCCCTGAATCACGATAGAAGTTGAAGCGAATGGCATGGAAGAAGCATTTCGCTGAGAGAAACATGATCACGCTATTTGATTCCTCCAACTCTTCTTCTATCGTCAAGAATCGTGAAATCTAGTAATGGCAGCACAAAGTCGACCCCCAATTAGTGTCATCACACACAACAACGATGCCATAGATTTGTATCTCTCCTCTCTACGACTCTAATGGGTCCAACGTCATCCCTCTCTTTGCCCGAAGCTCCAAGACTTCATTTGGAAGAAGGAGGCGACTATTAAGTAAGATCAGAGGATGGAAAAGAAGAAAGGGAAAAGAAGAAAAGTGGAAAAAAATATATCTGGTTGGCGAGTTAACTATATATAATAAAAAAATATAATTTATATAATTTCTCAAATAAAGCGCCATACGTTTAGAGCTCGTACAATCATACAGTACAGTACATCGGATCGCCATGTCGAGGCACATCACCTTATTATTCTAGTCTCGATGGTATAAATTTTGTCACTATTCGAGACAGTACTTTAAAATGATAATTTCATGCATTTCAATGCCGTTTTGGCTAAATGGATCGCCCGATTCCAAAATTCTTCAGTCGTACGTCTCAAAATGAAGTCCTCGTCCTAAAAACACAAGCCATCAGTTGAGATCCCACTGTGCTTAACTATGCACGTATTTTTATAAAATACGTAAATACTAAAAATAACGTGATTACAAATATAGCGGTATTTATACTCATTTTGATTCATAACGTCAACCCGGCTCAACGGAAGTGGTCTTGAGTCCTTACTCGTCTATACATAAAAAGTTGGATTTTAGACCTTCAGTAATTAACGATCTAATATACAAATTAATTATTTAAATATACAGTCTTTAAAAATGTAGGTTGTTAAAAATATCCCTTTAATATTATCTAGGGGAATTTGTCTTGTAGTCCAACGTGGAAACAACCCTTTAAGGATACCTAAGGGATTTATTTCATGATTAAAGCGAAAACATTTGCACGAAGTATCTATTCACTATAAATGCAAGAATTCGGATAAGTTCATTCACTTTTTCTTGATTTTGGGTTGCTCATGCTTTAGATTCAAGCAAGTTCGTCTATATTATCAAAGTGAGAATAATCATTTCATTTATTTAAAGTAAGTTTGATTCTGTGTTCAAATGAATATACTAAATTCATAATGAATTTACATTTAGGTGATTCTTATGATGGATCACCTTCAGTGTCTTTCTAATCGGTTGAAGGTAAATAAATCCATCATCAAAAGTGGATATGAATTTTGTTATAACAAGAAAAAAAAGATACTAGGTACATCGGTTGTCGGATGGCACCCCGTTGGTTGTTACTAAACTCATATAAGTTCCTAATAGTCAAAGAACCCTTTTGATATAAGTCGGACACAATCTGTTAGATTAATTCAAGATCATTTGCACTAACCATTATTTATTACTTTGCGTGTTGAATTTCCAACATTTGACAATGTCATAGATGCTTAGGTATTAATGATTTATATCAATGTAGTAATTATAGTCAATGCATATAGTCAGGACATAAGAATTTCGATTTTATTAATTGCAACAACAATAATATTTTAGAAACAACCAACCTAATAAATGAAAAAAATTCTAGTGAAGACTCAAAATAGAAAAAAAAAATCTAAGAAACTTATCACTGGGGACTATGTGATTTCCATGCTATTTTGAACATCGCTCCATCCACATTGCTTAAAACGTAAGCTCCATTTCCATTGTCCTTCTTAATCACATATGACCCTTTGCAAACTAGATCGTTTGCCTTCGATCTCAGGAAGATTCTACTTAGGACCAAGATTTCTTCTTTGAGTGCACGACAATTGACTTTAGCAACGTATAATTTTTCCAACTTCTGCCTATGCACAACTTTCAAGGCATCTTCTTACTCTTCCTCTATTAAGTCAGCAAACACATTCAATGGTTCTTCTTTCTTCTTAGGATCATAATAGATGTGTCGATGATAAGCAATCACAGTTTCAATGAGAATTATAGTCTTTGATTTGTATGCCAAGGCAAATGGAGTATGCCTCATCGTATTTTTTTGTTTGGTATGGTATGCCCACATTGCAAATGCCAGCTCATTGAACTAATTACCCTTAGCTTTTTGTAGCCACTTTTCGATAATGAACTTAAAAATTTCGTTCACTGCCTCAACCTATCCATTGGCATTGGATGCATAAAAGCCAAGAAGCTCTTTCTGATTCTATGTCGCTTAAAAAAATTAGTACACTCCTAGCTATCAAACGTTATTCCATTATTTGATATAAGCTGTTGTGGAACTCCTTACCTACAAATGATGTTCCTTTCCATGAAGCTTATTATCTTGGTAGAGGAAATTTTCAAACTTAACTCAATTTGTGAACTAATAAGCAGTCAATATTGCATACTTAATTTCTCTCTTGCCATAGGAAGCTCTCCAAAAAGATCAATTCCCCATGCAGCAAATGATCAAGAATTAACCATGTAAGTTAATCCAGTAAGTGGGTCTCTTGGAATTTTCATGAAACGTTGGCACCTATCACATCTCTTTGCATGCCGCAAGGCAACATGGTTAATAATCTTCCAAAAGTATCTATATCACAAAATCTTATGCGCTAACATTTTCTCCCTAATATGGTCTCTACAATTACTATGATGCATGTTATCAAGCATGCGCTCGATCTCCCATTTAGCCACACATCTCAACAGGGAGTTAAGGTATACTCTTCTATATAACATACCATCTTATCTAACATATTTTGGGACCGTTCTCGATAGCTTTCTTGCTTCATTCTGACTAAAAGGTAAGATCCCATAGGCCAAATACTCAATAATGTGTGTAATACATATCACCTCATTCTGTTATCGTCACAACGTCGACCCTTTAAAACTTAGGGTAGATAGAGTTTCCTCCAAAATTGATCCAAGAAGATGCCCATCCCCAAAACTTACTAGCTTTATCCAAATCATCGACATCTCGATTTTCTTCCCATGGAACATGCTTTACCATATAGTAATCAAGCCCATTGAGCAAAACCATTGCCTTTTTTAGGTAAGATGCTAATCGCATGCCTTTAGCCATGCCTTACCCTAAGACTTGGTTTTCCACCAACTAGAATCATTATGAATGCCAATCCTCTAATTCCAAACTCCTTTTCTATTTTGAGTCTGATTATTAATGCTTTGTACTCAACTCCATCATTAGTAGCACCGAATTCCAACCTAAATGCATTGCATATCCTTTAATGCCCAAGTGCTATCAATACAACTCTAGTTGTTGAATAATCCCCATTGGATGCTCCAGAGATAGAGCTAGGGGTATAGCTTAGGGTCAATTATGCAATTTATTGTAAATTATTAACTTTGTAATAAAATCTCATTCGAAATAAAATGTGTTTTTTATTTTATACCTGTTATATCGTGATGCATTAATTAAATAAAAAATATAAATATACATAAAATATAAAATCCTCAAATGATATGTTCTGCGATAACAATTACAATGATTTGTAATCATGAAAAATTTTCACAATATAAAATAACATATTATTTTAAAAATTTCTAGTCAAATGTTTTGAGAAAGGATATCGATCATCTGTTGAGACCAAAGTATGTAACACTCTCTAAATGTTGTGCAATGTATTACTCATGTTTACTAAGGACGCTAAGGAGTTTTGTACTGATAGTAGTTAGACAACTATGGAATGACTCCTACGAGAGTTTCTGATTGGTTAATATTTAAGCTGGAAATCTTGAAGTGACGACATACATAACTTGCTTGATATGAGAATATTCTTGAGCTTCAATGTAGAAACTCCACTTTGATTATAATTAAATCATGGCATGGCGTCCATCGAGCGACCATAATTATATCTGAGTTGAAGCATTGGAAGTGAAACACTATTCAATAGAGAATTCTTCTCCTTAATTATACAAGGTTAGTATCACGATCAACTCTAGTCAAACTCAAAGTCAAAATTTGTAGTTAGAGTAGTATGGTTAATAATAAATGTTATAATTGAACTAAATAATTTGTTTATGGACTAACCGAGTTGAATACGGATGATATTGGAATTTTGATCAAACTAATTCCATAAATCCCAAAGTAATATAGTGAGAATGTGTGTAAATTATCGTTAAAAAATGTAAAATTGGATTTCACCCAAAAGATCTGTAAGCGATGAAGTTGGTCAACCTGTCACACCACAGCTAAGATGACGTGTGAATGTTAATATTTGAATTATTCAAAATTAACTATTGACTAAATTTGCAACTTCGAGTCTCACAGCCGTGTTTACGAATTCTCCAACATATATTAGTCATTATGTAATTTATTCAATGTTTTAAGGTAGTTAGAGACATTTGATGCATATATAAAAGTTCTATTTACACAAGTCAATATATGATATTGGTGAAATTTTAAACAAGTTTAAATAAAGGATAGTTGCTTGAAGGGATTTTTGGAAATTTCAAATGTGATCGGCCATAGATGTGAGGAGAGATGGGTAGAATGAGAGAAAATTAAGGGTTTAATTAGGGAAGTTTTAATTAAAAGAATGGGAAAGGCTTCATTCTTTCAATAAATCCACTAATTTTACTTATTTTATTCATTGATTTTTCTATTCCCTCCTTTCCTTTTGTTGTGGCCAAAATTTTCTTCTTTTAAAATAAAATCAACTCAAAAATAAATTAACATGCTATAAAGACTATGTGGTTCATCTTCCTCTTTTAAAGTTGGGTGTAGACCAAAGAACCTAAGAAGGATTTCAAAATCGAAGTGTAACTTATTGGCTAAATGTGTAAGGTATATTCTAATTTTAATCGATTTCAAAGATGTAATTTGTTTATCATAATTTTATACGTAGGCATTATTGCCTAACCTTTTAGAAGTGGTAATGTAATTTAAAAAAAATTGTTGAACAATTTGATTTGTTTTAACCTAATAAGTTATAATCAAAATATATATATGATTAATACAATGTTATGGTTATGGATCTATGTTTTAAAATTACTTATATTAATATTCTAAACCTGTTATACAATTTAATAATTAAAATAGAAAAGGCCTAGCAATATAGGCCAACAAATTGCATAGATTACATGTTAGAAACATCATATAAAGACTAGTTAAGATGCACAGTGCTCTTCCGTTGAATTTCTGTAGTCCGCTATGTTAGCCGTCATCTTTCTTCGAATCAACTCTGTGATCATATATTGTTGATAGGCCCAGTATTTTCGACGCCTAACTGTTCGTTTCCATTATCTCTGTAAAATGTAACCACCATGGTTTCGCATGCATATCTTATGCATTTCATTTATTTCTAGGCCACGTTGCAACAGTGAGATAATTCGTTCCTAACGGCTAAGTGTGTGCACGTCTATTGCAAGTGGGATTATCGTTCAATCACGTGGGATACTTATGTCACATGACTATCTTCCCCTAACCAAATCAAACTGTGTCACTCTAGTCACTCTATTTCCACAAAACAAACACGAGATCGCAATAAGAAAAACAGGGTTCACATTTCTAATATTGCGAATTGGTTGCAGTCCTAGGTGAGTCTATTTGAGTGTATCTCAATACATTCCAAAGTAATCTTTTCCATCTATAAACCTGATCTTATATAGAACCGTAAATAGACCAGAGACTGCAATCCTACTCAAATTTGCTTTGAAGCTTTAGGGATAACAAACAGGTGTAGAGACGACAGTAAGTTTTGTTCCTCGATTGCAGATTATAGACAAATAAACTGAAACACTCAAATACTATACTTGAACTGGCGTATGAATTCGCCAATTATACTTAAGAAATTGCTAAGCGTTAGGCATACTAGTATCATACAAACCCAATAAAATATATCTTTGAATCACTGTGGGCGTTTACACTAATATTCCCCAAACCTTATAGCCGAAATTGTAGCGATCTTACCCAAATTCTTGTATTAGATAATTGGCCTATGAATTTAGCCTCGGTATCTCCTCTAATACTCAGGGATTCCCAAATCCTGCTTGCTATATCCCCAATCGAAAATCGAATTGCAAAGTTGAATAGGAAAATGACGCATCCCCCCAATTCTGATTCTCGATTTGAATGGGAATGAAGAGGCAGAAGATTCGGTAGAAAAGCGGCACGGTTTCAGGCTTTGCAGTTGAGGAATACGGAGATCCTATTTTTGAAATTAAATCGACATCGCTTGGTAGTTTCGCTCCCCATGGGAGAGAGAAATCACACACCCACATCAATTTTAGTATACATGTGTTTGCAAATGCATCTGAACAATTTAACATAATATGTATGTTAGTTAATGAATCAATTTGAAAAGTTTTGGATTAATCATTATAAATATTATAAATATATATGTGCGTATGCACATGCGAATGTGTACGCACGTTTGTGTGTCTATAAATATAGACATTTGTGTTTGCGTCAAAATTGGTCACAAACCCCAAATATCGTGAAAGCACCAAAGTATGAATATAAATCAGCAGTATTAATCACAGATCTAAGTAAACAGCAAGCAACAATTTAGGAATAATGAACAGAGACACAAGAGTTATAGTGGTTCGACTATCTCCGACCTACGTCCACTTCAAAGTCTTATTTTTTGTTGATTATCCGTGCTTGTTACAGATGATTACAGCAGTAGCAATGGAGAATTTCGAGTACAATAGTTGTATTGAAGTGTAGAAATGAATCCGGCAGAGTCTGGGCGTTGAGTAGGTGAAGATCCCCTTTCCTGTAGGCTTCAGAGGGCTATTTATAGGCGTAGGAGGCTGATATCACGCTCAAACTTCGGGAGACTTCTTTTGGCACGTGAGTGAGCCCACGCGACCGACCCCACCAAGTTTCGACTCGATCCATGATCGATACGAACCCATTTTGTATCCATTAAAAAATGATCCAATCGGGCAGAAACTTGGTAGGAATGTTTTTTTAAATTGTATGCGAGCTACTGTGAAAATTTCGTTGCATTTGGATCAACTGTTTAGGAGATATAATCGACACGGGTTGATGTTCTTCGGAAGGCTGTACGGTTCGAATCCATGGCTTCGTATCCCTCCTGTTCGACTCGATCAAGGCACATGTGCGTGAGGTGACGTGGCGCTACTTCTAGGGCTCGATCCATATTCCTCGCCGTTTTGAACGCTTCTTCCCTTAATTCGTGGATATTCTTCGCCTGCATCCGTATTTCGTCCTTGTTCATATCCATAACCACGCAAAGGTATGCTCGCACCCATTAATTCGTGTCCTTTGTATCGATTCCAGGAGTACACTTCGCATCGATCCCTTACCAATTGATCGATATGAAATGACCATGAGGGTCATCGATACGAAGTGGCCGTGAAGAGAGATGTGAAATAGAGGATGGGTACGAAGCTCATCCTTAGGATGGATACGAGCGAGACCTTACCCGACAGATGCAAACGAAGCCTTACGCGATGGATGCGAACAATACTTTACCTGATGGATACTAATAATGTCTCGCCTTCCCGCTTACCTGATCGATGCGAAACCATTGAGTCGAATCCATGCTGATCGATACGAACGATATCGATTCGAAGTCCATCACTATGCTCTGTCTCTGACCGATACGAACATCATCGACTCGAAATGCCACCTACCGATCGATGCGAAATGCATCAATACGAACGATACCGATTCGAAACCTTGCTTGACGATCGATACGAAATATATCGACTCGAACCACCTTCTTTTGATCGATGCGAAATGCATCGATACGAACCATGCCTTACGCACCTTAATCCATCCATATCTTGCGCATACGACTTCCGATTGATCCGAAACTTGAAACATAGCCTCTCCTAGTCCTCATCGTCATCTCCAATTGATTCCGTCCTAATCGGAGCTCGACCAAAATTTAGCGACATCGATTGCAGCTCTGTTTCCAATCGATCTCCAATCCCGATATTCCTCATTCCTTGCCAATTTGATGATATTCCAGCTTTGACCAAAAGGTGGGATAACATTGGCACCCCAAAACATGTCTTGTGTTAAGGAGGCGTGTTTTGAATAGTTCCGAATCCGATATCCGAAGTCCATAGCCATATCACTAGAGTACATCATCCTTGACTGCTCCGAGTCGATGCCCAATTCCAAATCCAATAACCAAAGCCTTAGCCAATTCCATATCCATTTGAACTCGACAACCGAGTTCTAATCCATCCTTATCCAATAGTCACTAACCGAATCCAGGACCTCTCCAGGTCGATATCCAAATTCATAACCTCTCCGAACTCTTGCCAAGCGCAATCCATACTTGACGACCGTTGTCCAGTGTCCCTGGACGTTGAGCTAACCTCTCCGCGTTCTTGCCAAGCGCAATCCACACTTTGACGACCGTGGTCCAGTGTCCCTGGATGTTGAGCTAACCTCTCCGGGTTCTTGCCAAGCGCAATCCACACTTGACGACTGTGGTCCAGTGTCCCTGGACGTTGAGCTAACCTCTCTGGGTTCTTGCCAAGCGCAATCCACACTTGACGACCGTGGTCCAATATCCCTGGACGTTGTATAATGCCATGACTTAAGTCCTAAGCCGAATCCTGCTCTCTCCGGACCCTTGTTGAGCATAGTCCATACTCAACGACCTGAAACAATAATCGATAATATGAGGCTTAAGTCCTAGGCCGAAACCTGGTCACTCCGGACCCTTGTTAAGCATAGTCCATACTCAGCGACCTGAATAAGCCAATTCGCCACATGCGGACGAAGAGACTTACCCCTTGCCAGGTTTAATCTACACCTGACGACCATTTACCAAAAACCAGATAAAAATCCAATCGAAATCCAATCCGAAATCCAAATCAAACCAGAAAATCAGAAGTCCAAACCAACATTCGAAACAGAAAACAATCATCCAAGCGAAAATCCAAATCAGAAAGCAAACAAAACCAGGAGTTCAATCCAAATCTTATAACCAAACCAGAAAAACAGTGTCCAATCCAAAAGCAAAAGACAAATTTCACAAACCATAGCGTCGCGGTTTATCATCATTCAGAGCATGCCTAGGGGATATCTCTGTCCCCATATATGTGTAAATGACTTTGTCGTTTTCCAGTAGCTTTTTACTTATTTCATATTATCCTGGTCAATGGATAATCAATCGACCATCATCCCGGGGCCTCACATCGTTGCTCGAGGTAGGCGGTGGTTGCTTCTGCTCCACCGCTGCATTCCGAGTTCCGACTATTGTCGCAACTATTCATTCCTTACATACTTCTCGATTATATCCTTTAAGTGCCTGCAGCTGTTGGTATCGTGCCCATCCAAATCATGAAAAAGGCAATGCCTTCCTGATGCTCTCTCCCGCTCAGAAGGCTCTCTCCTAGCCGGCCTTCGATAGGGAAGGCTATTGCGGGTATCCAGGTATATCCGCTCCAGCGTCTCATTCAACCCTGTGTATGTGGAAAAATTTGGATCCTTCCATTGCTTCCTACCTTTTCCAGAATCATCATCCAATTTCCTTTTTCCTTTTTCTTTATCCGAACCTCTGCTGGATGGTCCTCCACCCTTAGCCGCATTCACTTCCTTCAACTTTAAAACTACACATGCATCCTCTTGTCGGAGGAACCTTTCAGCTTCGTGAAAGAATTCCCTGAGATCCAGTGGTGGGTCTCGTATCAAAGATACCTTGAAATCCGAATCCTCCCTGACTGCTGACACTGCTGCCATTAAAACCATTGATGGACCTGACCGATCCACCGAAGCAACTGCCGCGTTGAATCGAGTGAGAAAAGCTCTAAGTGATTCATCCGTCCTTTACTTTATCGATGTTAGCGTCATCACGTTCTTAGGCCTTTTAATATGAACCCGAAACTGCCTTAGAAACCTATCCACCAGCTTCGTCCATGTTCTAATAGACCCTTCTTCCAGCTGCCAGAACCACATAGTAGCTATGTCCGTTAAGAATAAAGGGAAACATCGAGCCATAACTTCTTCCGATGCCCCGAGCACCTCCATGTGTCTTGTATATCCCATCAAGTGATCTGTTGGATCGACTTTGCCATTGTACATTTCCACGTTAGGTAGCTTGAAATCTGGCGGATTCCGATCTATCCTGATTTCACGAATGAACGGACTCTTTTTCACCCCTTCCAAATCTCTATTGGTCATACCTCCACGCATAGTTCTCCTGATAATCTCAGCCAATCCAGCATTATCTGTCAAAGGTTGCCCCCCATGCCTCCGAGGGAATTCTGGCACATACTCCTCATGCGGTTCACTAATGTTGGCGCTCGCTCTAGCCTGTCGAGCTCCATCCAAGGGCCTTCCAACGTCAGATCCTACGGGACTGCCCCCAAGCCTTTGTTGATTGCCATCTGGTTCTGTATTCTGTCCTCCATTGGGTTCCGCGACCCTAGTTCCTTGCTCAACATTCGCAGTCACTGTAGTCGGTCCAAGGTTTTTCGTTCCTGTAGCTCTCATCTGTTCGAAGAAAGTTTGCATCATTTCCTGTTGATTTTTCAACAATCTCTCATGCAATGAATTGGCCATAGACTCCATTTCATCTCTGGTTATGTAGATCAAATCTTGTCCTTCCCCAACTCTGGAGGATGCTTCTTGACTTCCTTCCTGTTGGCTTCTTTCAGCCCTCTGTCTTCTACTGGTCTAACGAGTCATTGTCTTTCAAATCTAAACTCTTCGCTGTTTTCAAATCCAAACTTCAATCCGATGTAGCGGGTGCTAGTCCTTCTCAGTGAAAGCACGAAAGTGTTTGCGCCAAAATTGGTCACAAACCCTAAATATCGTGAAAGCACCAAAGTATGAATATAAATCAACAGTATTAATCACATATCTAAGTAAACAGCAAGAAACAATTCAGGAATAATGAACAGGGACACAAGATTTATGGTGGTTCGACTATCTCCGACCTACGTCCACTTCAAAGTTTTATCTTTTATTGATTATCCTTGCTGGTTACAGATGATTATAGCAGTAGCAATGGAGAATTTCGAGTACAATAGTTGTATTGAAGTGTAGAAATGAATCCGGCAGAGTCTGGGCCTTGAGTAGGCGAAGATCCCCTTTCCTGTAGGCTTCAGAGGGCTATTTATAGGCGTAGGAGGCTGATATCGCGCTCAAACTTTGGAAGACTTCTCTAGCACGTGAGTGGGCCCACGTGACCGACCCCACCAAGTTTCGAATCGATCCATGATCGATATGAACCCGTTTCGTATCCATCAAAAAATGATCCAATCAGGCCGAAACTTGGTAGGAATGTTCTTTACCTTGTATGCGAGCTATTGTGAAAATTTCATTGCATTTGGATCAACGGTTTAGGAGATATGATCGACACGAGTTGATGTTCTTCGGAAGGCTGTCCGGTTCGAACCCATGGCTTCGTATCCCTCCTGTTCGACTCGATCAAGGCACATGTGCGTGAGGTGACATGGCGCTACTTCCAGGGCTCGATCCATATTCATCGCCGTTTTGAACGCTTCTTCCCTTGATTCGTGGATATTCTTCGCCTGCATTCGTATTTCGTGCTTGTTCATATCCATAACCTCGCAACGGTATGTTTGCACCCATTAATTCGTGTCCTTCTTTGTATCGATTCCAGGAGTACACTTCGCATCGATCCCTTACGAATTTGATCGATATGAAATGACCATGAGGGTCATCGATGTGAAGTGGCCGTGAAGAGAGATGTGAAATAGAGGATGGGTACGAAGCTCATCCTTAGGATGGATACGAGCGAGACCTTGCCTGACGGATGCAAACGAAGCCTTACGCGATGGATGCGAACAGTACTTTACCTGACGGATACTAACAATGCCTTAACTGCCCGCTTACTTGATCGATGCGAAACCATTGAGTCGAATCCATGCTGATCGATACGAACGATATGGATTCGAAGTCCATCACTATGCTCTGTCTCCGATCGATACGAACAGTATCGACTCGAAATGCCACCTACTGATCGATGCGAAATGCATCGATACGAACGATACCGATTCGAAACCTTGCTTGACGATCGATACGAAATGTATCGACTCGAACCACCTTCTGCTGATTGATGCGAAATGCATCAATACGAACCATGCCATACGCACCTTAATCCATCCATATCTTGCGCATACGACTGCCGATTGATCCGAAACTTGAAAAATAGCCTCTCCTATTCCTCATCATCATCTCCAATCGATTCCGTCCTGATCGGAGCTCGGCCAAAATTTAGCGACGTCGATTGCAGCTCTGTTTCCAATCGATCTCCAATCCCGATATCACTCCTTCCTTGCCAATTTGTTGATATTCCAGCTTTGACCAAAAGGTGGGATAACAATTTGTATTTACATTATACATTATTAGGGTATGTTTTAGAAACATTTTCATTGAACAATTTAAAAGTGAAGCAATAATATAAACATACAAATAGCAAAGATATACATGATGGATATAAATCATAATATATACACATGTATATATTGATCATGTTATTGTTTGTTATATTTGTCAATGTAACCATATTGTTATATCGTATCATCCTTTATATATTAGTTAGATGTTGTATCAATAAATTTTATTAAAGCGGAGGAATCAGTCAATGATGCCCCAGTTCATCTCTTTCCTCTTAGACCTTGATGTGACTACATCTAGATCTAATTTCATGTTTGATTCCATCCTTTAACAGCTATAAATTACACTTACCTTATGTTTCACATGTCAGTCGCATGTCAGTCGCACAATTGGAAATATGAATATATTTGATATATTCAAGTATTTTCAAATTTCACACATAATTAGCATGAACCTAATTAATTTTGAATTAAATAATACTAATAAAATATGATATTATTAAAAACAACTAGATTTGATCTACGGAAACCACCTAAACTTCATAGGAGCATTACGATCCAAATAGGAATTTTGTTTTGCGATCTACTCATTTAACCGCCTCCAGCCCCCCCCCTCCCCCGACCGTGCTAGTTTATTCAATGGTATTATGGGCCAACTAGTCTATGCGGTCTAGTTAGCATCTGTAGGGTTTACTAATTAAACCTCACTATTTGATGGATGTCTAGAAAAGTAGGATCTATACTTGGGGTTGAATAATCAAGTACTCTTCCCTCTTTGGCTACCTGCCTGGCCCAATAGATGAAGTAAGTCCTAAAAGGTTGGCCTAATTATAAAGGCCCAAATTGATTTGGGCCTTGGACTAATTATCATAATTATGTATTAAAATGTAAAATATATTTTAAATTTAAAAGTTACGTTTAAAATATAAAATGAAATTTTATAAAAGTTATAAAAAATAATTTCAAAATAATTTAAAAATAAATTTAATAATTTAAAAAATTATATTAATTAATTAGATTAATTAAATAAGCTATTAATTAATGGTTAATTAATTAAAATAAACATATAAGGATATATGTATATATACATTTATCATAAATTGTTAAGGTAAATAATAAACTAATTTTCAAATTTATCAAAAATATTTATTTAGAAACGTTTTGATTAAATGAATATTTATTTAATAGATACATTAATTAAATTTTGATTAATAAAGACGTATATATAATGATGTATATAAAACTATAAATGCTATATTTAATATTCATCTTAAATTGTTTAATATGAATAAAATAAATTTTGAAATTTTAAAATAATTTAATTAATTTGTTAATTATGTTTATAAATTAAAATTAATTATATAAGATTTAATTAATAATACACATATGAATATTATACTAGTTAATTAAACTATAAATAGTTAATGAATTAAATTTATAAAATATTAATGTATAATCATAGAGGAACTATAAGAATCCAAGTTAGGTGTAAGAAATAAATACATATGTATTGTACATGCTGTGATTCTGATGTGTCTAACACTTGGATCACAAGGGTAATTCACAGTAAATACATTATTCCACAGATTGATATTACTCTAATATGTATATAATGAAGATTATGAACCTCTAATATACATACATACATACATACATACATACATACATATATATATATATATATATATATATATAATTTTCCTCTAGCATTTATGTATTAATAGATTACATACCAAATGTGACGATCCTGACTCGACCTTCAAAAATCGGCACCGAATACATCACCCGTATTCGAATGCCGCAAATCCAAACGTAGAATCTGGTTTGCCAGAGCTTATAGCACATTAAATACAACAACACAATGGAAGAAGACAATGTATTATTGATATACAACAGTTGAATACAACAAGAATTTATCAATATTATCAGAGATACAAGCTATAGAGGAAAGAACTAACACAACTCGATGCTCTAGACTTGGCAACCATCAACAGTGGAAAGATAACTCCAATAGAATTTCCAAGTGAGAAACCGAGAATCCAACATGTCTGACAGCGGCTACTCTATGTAGTTATTGAGAAAACTCAAGCTATGGATTTATATGTAGCACTATCTGTAGGAAACTGGGGTGGCTATAACATAATGTTCGATCTTAAGGCTATTCAGACACTAGAAGTGATGAACTGTGTATTAATTACTTACTTACGTATATAAAACTGTATTTACTCAAATTGCAAATAGAAAAAAGTAATCAGAGAATAAGTAAGTAATAAAGTAAAATGCAGTAATGTAAATAACACCCGGATTTTTATGCTGGTTCGGATTAACCAATCCTACATTCAGTCCTGCACTCTATCGTGCAGAATTCCACTATAATTGCTTGCTTTCCACGGGTGGCAAGAACACCTTTACAATCTTGGTTTCACGGGCTACAAGACACACCCTCTTGATTTTACAGACTACAAAAACACCTTTTCCTTATCACCAACAACAAACTATGGTTGTATCTTCAATACAGATTCTTACAGATTCGGTACAATGATCCTATAGGCCTCCAATGGCAATATATCTTTGAATTCTTTGAGGAATAGGATGAAATCAGAGAGAGAATGACGTAAATTAAAGTATAACTCTCTGATATTGTGTGGCTTGCAAATCAATGAAGAATTGGAGTGAAATAGTATCGATTTGCAAGGAGATTTAAAGAGTATGCAATTGATTTCTTTTGCAAATGTTTGGAGAAGAAGGAGTAAGAGAAAATATGAATTCTTGACATGAAAATTCGTTTTCAGAGGCCATTATATAGTGGTTGAAGAGATGTGTCCTTTGGTGAAGAGGTGGAGGAAAATGTCTCTCCATTTAAAATTTGAAATTCTGAAAACTGCTAGTATGTCGACATACTAGGTACCCCCATGTCGACATGGGTGTGTTGTAAAATAAACAGCAACACTAATAAGTGTTGCAAATTTTCTGCATTTCAAATTACCTTATATTTGTGGATATTTGTGATTTGATTGAGGTCAATGGTTGATGATCTTCCAGAATAATTGCCATGAGATCTTTAATAAGATATTCTAAGGTTCAACCAATTCTTCATCACTTCAAACACCTTTATCCTTCAGCATTCTTCTCTAATTTTGTTTTGTTCTTCAATTGCTCTGATTAACCTTCTTCTATAATTCATTTGCTTCCACTGTAATCTTATTTATCAATATAAATGTCTCCATAATCTATCTGATATGACTGCATAACTCGAAGATAAGTTGTCATCAAAATCATACCTAGGGTATTAACAATCTCCCCATTTTTGATGATGACAACCATATAAATATTTGAGAGATAAAATAAAATATTTTTATATTTGAATCCTCCTAACTCTATGCACTCCACCTATCATTTTGCCTAGTATATTTATACCTTTTCTCCCCCTTTGTCATCAACAAAAAGGGCGAAAAAGAGTCGCGTAAATCACTGCTAGGCAATATGTAGAGTTTGTATATAGAGATAAATACATATAAATAAAACACTTGAGGGGAAACCAAATCAATTCAAAACATGAAATAAACTTATCAAATAATAAGATGAGTTTTAGAGTTACCGACTTTGCCGATGCCAATAACAAATCATTTTCATATTT
The DNA here is from genome assembly GCA_030765085.1 of Allium cepa. Lineage (NCBI taxonomy): Eukaryota > Viridiplantae > Streptophyta > Magnoliopsida > Asparagales > Amaryllidaceae > Allium > Allium cepa. The sequence continues at coordinate 86,856,553 of CM060930.1, read as the reverse complement.
GTCCAATGTTCAATAGATTTCTTGTCATATGCTTTTATCATCTGCTATCTGATATACATTGTTTGGTACCTGAAAAATTATAAAATATGCACACTGGTACCCTTTTTATTTTAGGGTCCATAGGGTTAAGTTTTGGCATGCCAAACCCATAAAGAGTTTGAATGTCCCTTCAAAATATAATCATTAGATGAATGAACCTTATTAATAAAATTATTAATATATTTTTCTTTTCAATATCTTCCAACCTTTTTGGAACCCATAAGTTAATGAACCTATTTGAAGGTTTTAACTTTAATTTCCTAGGTTTTGGTTTGAACTTGGTAGCTTTAACAAACTTAGTACTTTGAGTACTATTTTTCATTGATTTAGCCTTAGGGGTGTATCCAAGTCCATGTTTATTCCTAGTGTGTTTAGATGCAGACAATAATTTTTCTAGATTATCCTTCCCTTTGTTAAATTTATCAATATCAGTTTTCATTTCGTCAAAATCCTTATTATGGTTAAGAATAATATTGTACAGAGATGTTATTTTGTCATTCAGATCAATGATCTGTGACTTCATTGAAATATTTTTTGATTTTAAGGATTCGTTTTCACTTTTTAGTTTTTCAAAACTTCCAAGTGTCAAATCCTTTCCATCATTATACCCATTAAGTCTTTCAATTTCATCTTCTAGACATTGGTTTTCTTTAGTTAACGTTTCAATAAATATTTTTAATCTATCTATATCTTCCAAACTATTGTTGTACTCTTTCCTAAGTATTTTATATCTCCGATTCATATCATTCAAAACATTAGCAATTTCTTTATTAAAATTCCATACCTAGTCATCTTTGCCATGAAGCACATGTTGGCGTTTTCTGTTTCTGAATCACTATCACTTGATGATGTATCTGAATCATCCCATTTTACATTGAATACCTGTTTCCTCTCCTTATTGAAAGTGTTTGACTTTGATTCATCAGTTTGGGACAGTCTCTTTTCAATTGACCGGGTTTATCACATTCGAAACACTTAACAACATTTCCATTTCTAGAATTTTTGTTGTTAGTTTTTCGAAGTTTGTTTGTTATCGAATACTTCAAGAATTTCTTGAACTTCTTGGTCATAAACTCGATATCATCATCAATAGCATCATCAACTGGTTCATCTTTGTCGATCATAGCATTAAGTGCTATTGATTTCTTCTCATTTCTAATCTGCAACTTTACTTCATAAGAAATTAGGTTACCAATTAAATCGTCTATTTTCATAATACTAATATCATTGGCTTCTTCAATTGCCAGAGTCTTCTGATCCCATTCACTACGAAGTGAATTCAGGATCTTTCTGACTTGGTCTTCTTCAGTAATTTTCTTTTCTAATGATATTAAGGCATGTACTATATCTTGAAATCTAGAATACATATCAGAAATAGAGTCATTTGGTTTCATTTGAAAGAGTTGAAACTGGTTAGTTAGCATAGATATTTTTGTTTGTTTTACTTTATTAGTGCCTTCGTTTGTGACTTGCAGATTTCTCCAAATTTCATATGCAGAATTACAAATAGACACTCGATTAAATTCATTTCTATTTAAGGAGAAAAATAAAATGTTTATGGCCTTAGAGTTATTAAGTGCTTGTGTCTTTTGGTCTAGTGTCCATTTTGAATATTCAGTTTGAGGCTCTATATACTCTATTTGGGTAATGTTCCAAATATCCAAACCATTAGAATGCAAATAACATTTCATCCTACAAGCCCAATATGCATAACTACTGCCATCAAATAGAGGGGGTCTGGTGGTAGATTGCCCTTCTATAAAAGTGTTAAAAATGTGTTACTAGTGTCATTAGCCATTTATACTTTTCAAAAACCAAGTTATGAATTTTTGAAAACCAACGCTCTGATACCAAATGTAGGAAACTGGGGTGGCTATAACACAATGTTGGATATTAAGGCTATTCAGACACTAGAAGTGATGAACTGTGTATTAACTACTTACTTATGAATATAAAACTGTATTTACTCAAATTGCAAACAGAAAGAAGTAATCAGAGAATAAGTAAGTAATAAAGTAAAATGCAGTAATGTAAATAACACCTGGATTTTTATGCTGGTTCGGATTAACCAATCCTACGTCCAGTCCTGCACTCTATCGTGTAGAATTCCACTATAATTGCTTGCTTTCCACGGGTGGCAAGAACACATTTACAATCTTGGTTTCATGGGCTACAATTCACACCCTCTTAATTTTACAGGCTACAAGAACACCTTTTCATTATCACCAATAACAAACTATGGCAATTAATTGTATCTTCAATACAGATTCTTGCAGATTCGATACAATGATCCTATAGACCTCCAATGGCAATATATCTTTGAATTGTTTGAGGAATAGGATGAAATCAGAGAGAGAATGACGTGAATTAAAGTACAACTCTCTGATATTGTGTGGCTTGCAAATCAGTGAAGAATTGGAGTGAAATAGTATCGATTTGCAAGGAGATTTGAAGAGTATGCAATGGAATTCTTTTGCAAATGTTTGGAGAAGAAGGAGTAAGAGAAAATATGAATTCTTGATATGAAAATTCATTTTCAAAGGCCTTTATATAGCGGTTGAAGAGACGTGTCTTTTGGTGAAGAGGTGGAGGGAAATGTCTCTTCATTTAAAATTTGAAATTCTGAAAACTACTAGTATGTCGACATACTAGGTACCCCCATGTCGACATGGGTGTGTTGCAAAATGAACAGCAAAACTAATAAGTGTTGCAAATTTTCAGCATTTCAAATTACCTTATATTTGTGGATTTTTGCGATTCGGTTGAGGTCAATGGTTGATAATCTTCAAGAATAATTGCCATGAGATCTTTAACAAGATATTCTAAGGTCAACCAACTCCTCATCACTTCAGACACCTTTATCCTTCAGCATTCTTCTCTAATTTGGTTTTGTTCTTCAATTTCTCTGATTAACCTTCTTCTATAATTCATTTGCTTCCGCTGTAATCTTGTTTATCAGTATAAATGTCTCCATAATCTATCTGATATGACTACATAACTCGATGATATGTTAGTAGTAATATTTATATGGTTGTTGTCATCAAAATCAATACCTAGGGTATTAACACTATCAATATATTGACTAGGCAAGCTAAGATACAGGCATGTGTTGATGTGCAAACTCATAGTACGTGCATTATACTTAAGCCGTCGTGAAATGGTATGTATGAATGAATAATCTCTTTGAATAATTGATAAAACTCAAGGTCGAGATGAAATTAGACAAAGTCCATGAGTAAACTCAAGGTCAAAATATCAAGAAAAGCAATTCCTAACGATCATTAGAGGGACCGAGAGACTCCTATGTTTTTCTTAGAGTTTCGAGAAACATAAAAATCTAGTGAGAGTTTATTAGAAATATGAAATGCATACATTTGACCTTCCTAATGATATGAGAACATCTATTATAAGTTGTTCTAATCTACTTAAAGTAAATTTGCAACATAATGACTAACCTAAGACTATTTTTGAAAAATGACATGCTCACTAAACCTAATTACACTGATTGGCTAAGAGTGATAAACATAGAACATGCATATAAACATTTTATGGTTGTCAATTCCTAAACCTTTAAGATAGAAACCCATTGAAAATTCAGACCCTGAGATAATAAAAGCTTACACTTGCGTAGTTAAGTATGAAATTGCTCAAGGTTCATGTTGTATACTCTAAACAAGCCGTTGCGTAGGAAACACGAAAATATGTATATCGATAAAGTCTTCAGAATCCTCATGGATCTGTTTAGAGAGGAATCTCATTCCACACTGTACGGTATTACTAAAAAGTTATTCAGCACGAAGATGAGCAAGGGCAGTCATGTTGAGTATTACAAATGAAAGGCTATAATAATATACTTTCAGAGCTAGATGTGAAAATAAGCAATGAACTGGAAGTAGATTTGATCCTATGCTTATTGACTCTATAGTTTGAGTTATTTATAATGAATTACAATATGTACCAGTTGAGCGTGAACCTCGTCAAGCTACTCAATATGTTGAGGTCAGTTGAAGGACCGTTTTAAGGATCAAAACATGGTGTTAGTTGCAAAGGGAAGACATCATCTTTGGAGGGTTTAAAGAAACATAATTGGGATTCTAAGAAGGGTAAGAAGGATGCTCCTACCAACAAAGGTGAATGTCTCCATTGTCAAAAGTAGAGGCACTAGAAGCGAAATTATGCAGACCATTTAAAGATGATAAAAGAAAGGAAGAAGGAATATGATTCCTCTTCTCCTACAGGTAATTTTAAGATTCAAAAATATTTTGCAATTAATAAATTATTGATACTAGATTTCAAATCCGTATTTATAATTCTTACATGGACTTAGGGGTTGGTGGCTTGTGGCAAAAGGTAAACAAGGCTTTAGGTTACAGATAGATCTATTGTAAATGCAACTATATTTGGAGAATATTACTTGATTTTTCCAAGTGGATTTGATTTAGTTCCAAATAATTTCTATTATGTTAAAAACTTTATTTATGGTATTATATCTGTTTTTGGATTATTTGGGATAGGTTTTGGTTTTCATTGTAATAACAATATTACTAACATTTTATTTGATGGAAATAATATCTACAATGGTGTTTTGGATAATGGCATTTATATAGAAAACTTTAATCATATCGCTGCTATTTATAAATATTCTGTTGACATTAATAAGAGTTACTCATGGCACTACAGCTAGGTCACATAAGTGAAAAAAGTTAGCATAAACGAAAAACTGAAGGTTTTCTACCGTCATTTGATTTTGAAACATTTAACACTTGTGGGTTATATCTTGAAGGGAAAATGACTAACTTCTCCTTTAATGGGAGAAATGAAAGAGTTGATGAACTCTTGGGTCTTGTACATATAGATATATATATGGCCTGATGCCTATAATGACTAAGGACAGTTCAACTTACTTTTTAATTTTTACTTGCAATTTATCGAGACTAGTATATGTATATCTTATGAAGAATAAATTTGATATTTGTAAGAAATTTAAAGAGTGTCAGAAAAAGGTTGAAAATCAAGCGAACCGTAAAATTACAATACTTAATTCAGATGAGGATGTGAGTATGTTGGATAAGAGCTCCAATAGTACTTAAGAGATATGGGATTATCTCTCAGTTTACTCTACCCTATACTCCACAATACAATGGTATTTCAAAAAGAAGGAATTGAACCCTAGAAATATGGTTCATTCCATGATGAGTAAGGCCGAGTTACCTCTTTCCTATTAGGGGTATGTGTTGGAAACCACAACACAAATGCTGGATTTGATGCCTACTAAACCTATGCCTAAGACACCATATGAGATGCAGTATGGGGAAAAAATGCCACTATATGAACTTAAAGAGGGCCTTGTCTAGCCTACGTTAAGAATGTTGGCCCCCATAAACTTGAGGCAAGATCGACTTTTGTTAATTTATAGGATATCACAAGAAATCTATGTGATATATTTTATGTAACACCAGGTAACGAAAGGTTATTGTTTCTTGAAAAGCTATCTTTTTGGAAAAGGAATTTCTGTCAAAATAAATTAACAACGAATTTGTAGACTTGGATGAGATTTGAGAAACTAAAATAAAGGTTGAACCATTAGAAGAGTCAACTTCACCATTACATGAAAACATACAACCTACTATAAGGTCTAGTAAGGGATCTCGCACATTAAAGAGATGCTACGATTTCCTTTTGGCTAGCTAGAAAGTGTTTGCAAAGTAAAAACTCTACAGGTAGGCTTGAAGCTATGAAATCCAAAATGGTTTCCATATATGAAACAAAGTTTGGACTTTGGATTATTTACCCGAAGGGATAAAACCCATCGCATGTAAATGGATTTTAGTGAAAAAGCTAAATGATGATGGACATGTAGAGAGCTTTAAACAAGTCTAGTTGCAAAAGGGTTTCACCAAATTCAAGGTATTGATTGTGAGGGAAAATATTTGCTCATAGCTATGCTTAAGTCCATTTGCATCATGCTTTTTTTCGCTGCATTCTATGACTACAAAATATGACAAATGGATATGAAAATGACATTTCTAAATGGTGATTTATAGGAGACCATTTACATGTTGCAGCCTAAGGTTTTCGAGGTAAGTGGAAGTAAGGGTAAGGCATGAAAATTATTAAGATCAATTTATATTTTTAAGCAAGTTTTAAGGACTTAGAATAAGTGTTTTGATAAAGTAATTAAGCAATTTGGTTTTTGTTGGAACATAGAGGAAGCGTGTGTATATCAGAAAGAATAAGGAAGTGCTATTGTATTCTTAATATATAATGTTGATGATTTGCTCCTAACTATAAATAACATTGTGTTGTTCCAATTGATGAAAACATGGTTTTCCAAGAACTTCTCCATGTAGGATATAAGAGAAGCAACATATACACTTGATATTAGGATATATAGAGATAGATCTAAAGGTTGCTGGGGTTGTCTTAATCCCTAAACATATATACCGTATTGAAGTGGTTCGGTATGGAGAATCCCAAGAACAGAAATGCACTAACGTAGTCTGGAAACATCCTTCTTAAGAAGGATTCTCCTCATACCGATGAGGAAAAGGAGCGTATGAAGAGGATAACACATGCATCTATAATAGGTTCCATCGTGTACGTCATGCTATATACTAGACTATATATGGATTATGCATTAGGAAGCCTAAGACAATATCGGCCTAATCCTAGGGGAAAACATTGGATGAAAATAAAGTGTACTCTTAAGTATATAATAAATACTAAAGATTTATTCCTTATATATGTGAATGAAGACCTTCTTATAAAAGAGTATATAGATTCCAGCTTTCAGAGTGATATCAATAACATAAAATTGGTGTTTGGTTAAGTATTTACATTTAATGGTGGAGCATTTGGTTAGAAAAATTCCAAGCAGGTGTAGTTGATTGAACAATGGAGGCCGAATACATCACCCTCAATGAAGGAGAAAAAGAAGTGGCCTGGATGCCCAAATTAATGGCTGAGCTAGGGGTGTTTCCAAACGTCAAGAACCCTATAACATTGTTATGTGATAATAATTTTGGGATGCTGAACGCGAAGGAGTCAAGAGCTCACAAGAAATTATGAAACATTCTTCGAAAGTTCCAGCCAATAAGGGAGTATATCAGCAAAGATGAAGTATTCATTAAAAGAGCGGATACTGAGGACAACATAGCAGATCCATTCACGAAGGGCCTGGCTCAATTAATCCCGATCAAACTGATCGAATGGATAGGATTGAGATTCCATAATTGGCTCCAAGCGCATGTGAGAGATTTAGAGAGTTAGAGGTATGTTAAAGGGGTAATTATATAACTTATTATAAATTATTAACTCTATAATAAAATCTCATTCGAAATAAAAGGGTTTTGTTTTCTAATTTATACTTGTTATATTGTGATTTATTAGTTAAGTAATTAATTTAAGTATATATGAAATCGAAAATCCTTATATGATATGTTATGTGAAATAATTATAACGAGCTGTAATCATGAGAAAATTGTCATAATATAAAATAACATATTATTTTAAAAATCCCCGGTCAAGATGTTTCGAGAAAGGATATCTATACATCCATTGAGATCAGGTACTTAATATTTTTCAAATGTTAGGCAATGTATTGCTCATGGTTGCTGGGAGTACCAAGGGGATACATATTATTAATATTGGATAACTATGGATTGACTCACATTGGGAGTTTCCAGTTGGGTTACAACTAGGTCAAATAGAAAATCTCAAAGGGATGATATTACACAATACTCTCAACTTGATAATGCTATTTAACTTCAATGTGGAAACTCCATTTTGGTTATAGTTGAATAATGGCATTGCATTAATTGAGCGACTGTAGTTGGGTCCAAGTTGAAGCGTTGGAAGTGAAACACAATTCAACTAAGAATTTGTCTCCTTACATTTTCAAGGTTAGTATCATGATCAACTGGAGTCAACTCAATGCCATAATCTCTGGCTAGAGTAGTATAGTTAATGATAAATGTTATTATCAAACCTGAGACTTTGTTTATGGAATAACCGAGTTAAATGAGGATGATATTAGAATTTTAACCAAAATCAAATTCGATAAATCCTAAAGTGATATAGGGTTGATGAAGAGAATGTGTCTAAATTATCGTGACTAAAAGGCAGCGCTTAGAAAATGTAAATATGGATTCTACCCAAAAGATCTGTAAGCATCGTCCAAACCATCACACCACTAATGTAACGTCTGCCCTACACCACCTAGACCCAATAACTAAATAATGAGCTGGTTTGGTGGCCGACCGATGTAGGACAATTATTAATGATTGAAAAGAAATTAAACATTATAGAACCTGTGGTATATCTCATAACGCATGGAATAAAAGATAATATACATCAAAGATGTAGAACAAAAGAAAGGTAATAACTAAGTGATCCAAATATTAGAGTGCAGATACAAAGAGTTATACAACATAATAATCGAGTTTATACAAAGCAAAAATAAACTCAAGTATTGTCACGTAATAATAAGCAAACACCGTCAAGGCTCCATAGTGTTGCACTACAGAATAAGCATAATATCCGTGTATAATACGAGAAGCTCCATCCATTTCGTCCTCTGTACACCTAGACCTGGTATCTAGTCTACTCATTTAAGAGTACCTAAGATAATAAGAAGCAAAGAATAAACCTCGATTACACAACAGTCTGTTATGAGCGATAAAAGAAACTCAAAATACCATACAAGTCGATATAGTAAGGAACAAGGGTATATGAAACATGTCTAGTATGTCCCTGCAACCAAAGAGTTAGCACATAACGAAGATAATATGCTACTCTATGAAAAACATAAGGTATACTGCAAACTATGTAAATGACGGGTGTCCATGTATCTATATCCATAATGCCTATCACAAGTGACATCCTCTGATTGATAGACTACAGGAGAAATAATCAAAACAAACATAGCATCCATTAAACGCTCCTCATTATCACTTAGTGTGCACTAGATATATGATAACTCGTATGACCTTTGCCCTACCATGGATTAATAGATATCCCGGTTTTCAATGTACTCGTACGATCCCATAGCATGTGTGTCCGAGCCTTTCCCCTGCTTCATTAAGTTTCCATTATCCTTAAGGAACCATCCATATTTCGTTTTTCCATGATAGAACCATTCAATATTCTACCCAAGTGTCATCCTTTCTAGAGCCCGCCCTCTATGAACAACCATCCTCATGACTCCTTTCAACATCGAACCGCCATCATCAGAACATAACTCCATTCATCATCGAGTTGCCATCACCGAAGTCGTGAAGCTATCATTGTGCTACTACATCACATCAAACCCCAAGCGATAAAACAAACACCCTTAGCATGACCTGCAAAGCCCATGTACTTCCCCTTAAAATTTCCAACCTCCATGTCTCCCAAAATTCATGTTCGTACCGACCAAAAGTGGTTTGGACCAAGGTGAATCTCCTTTTCATACTTAGCCAATTTTGGCTAAGTATCATTTCTTCACCAAGTACTTCTCCTTTAGCTTGCCTAGGACTGGTTGCTCTATTCCCTCGAGATCCCAAGTCCACAACATCATCCTACAGCCACAAAAAAGATTGATACCGATCAAAAGTGATCGATATCGAGCTTCATCGTTAGTCAATTTTTAGCCTTTGTCTTCCGAAACCTCTTCCTAGCCTCATCCCATAGCTTGCCTCAAAGTTTCATCGCCTTTGCCCTGAAACAAATCATTTCTACCAAGTAGATTTAGAATGCATCACTAAGCATTTCTTCTTATTGCCACATTCCAAATTGACTCCAAACTTGGAGTGACCTGAAGTTAAGACTCCTCCCCCCTAAAGCCCATCCTCCAAGATTCATTCAAATCTGATAATTTTTGCTCTGATTTTGCCTAATTTGACTCTCTTTCCTATCTACCTAAAGAACTTGGAATCCATATCAAAGAAAACATACAAATCTGAAATATCATCCATATACATCCATACACACATGCAATTCATCCAAACATGATTACCATACAAATTCAGCCTAAGTCCAATTTTTACACTAGAATGTCAATATAACCAAAAAGGGGTAGCAAGACCATTTTAAATCATTTTAATTTCGGCTATAAACATGTACAAAAGTGTGATTAAAGTTATAAAATGTTTTATATCATCAAAACATGTTAAAAACACCAAATTTAACTATATAAACATGCATATGATAGTGAAAGGTAAAGAACCACTCATCAATTACCCAAATTACCACTTTAAATCCCTAAATCTGAAATGAACAACAAAGAGAGATGAATTCCTAAGAACCAAAAATATGAATCTACAATCCAATTTGCTAATTACCCTTCTAACGATGATTTGGCTAAGATTAATAAGGTAAAGATACGCTTTTTGAAGAGATTAGAGTTAATGGAAGCTTAGGACTATTTTGGGGAAGGTGGAGTTGTTTTGTGATAGTCCCATCAGTCCCTCTTAGGCCCCAATCCTGAAAAGGGTTAGTAGGCTTAAGTGCGGTGTAACGACCTTGACTCGACCTTCGAAAATCGGCACCGAATACGACACTCGTATTCAAATGCCGCAGATCCAAACGTCGAATCTGGTTCGCCGGAGCCTATAACACAATAAGTACAACACAGCGGAAGAAATATGCATGATACATTCATATATATAACATTTAATGCAATATCTGATACAACAGAATACAATAGAATGGTACAATGGATAACAATACTATCAGAGATACAAGAAGATAGCAGCGGAAAGATAGTGTCTTCAATGCCAAACTCCAAGAACTCCATCTTCAATCCAAAGCTAGCCCGAACCCTCATCACGTTCACTAAGAGAGCAAGACTGGTGTGATGCTGAAGTGTAGCAAATGCGATCCACACATCCAAAGAGCTTCGAAGGCTAACGAATCTATACCTATTACAGGATTATCTGAAAACCCAACTCTAGACTGCCCGTGTGGAAAATAGTGGGCACCCGGAGTTTAGGAAAGGAACAATAAACTCCAGGTCAGTCATGGGACTGATGTGAGCAAACAAAACAGTTTTATCTTTTAAAACAAACAACAAAGCTTTTAAAGTTTAAATCCGCAATGCTTTTTAGAAAATGAAACTACCATAAGGCCTCCCGCCACACACACAATGCAAACGCAGAATTGGAGGAGATTTCTCCTTATGATAGTCAAAAATGCTTGATACGAGAAAAATTCTTTGATATTATTACTATAAGTGCACAGTGTGGAAAAACCATTTCGAAAGTATAATATTAATCCTAGCCAGCATAGACATTTCGAACTATGCCTACTATAGCTACCATCCAAACAGGGTGCGCCACCATAAGTAGATGGCAGGTAATACAACTAAAACCGTACAAGGCGCGTATTGGATGAATGGATTTCCAACAAATGGTCAGGCTAAGGAACTTCCTATTGCCACATGGGAACGCCTCTGGCGGGACGCCCCGAGAACCAACCTGTTCTCTGCTAACACAAGGCCGGCTACCCCCTTCCCGGGGAATAAAACCTGAGATATGCCACCCCCGGTCCTTTGGGACCTTTATCCGAGGGCCCTCCAACAACAACATCACACAGTAATAAATATAGTGTGTCCACATGAGCAAGTATCTGGGCTCCATACCATGATACCCTCCTTTTCCAGAAGGAATGGTCATACCCTAGGGGAGCTACCCCTGAAACCTTGCCGCATCTTTCCTGTTTCGACCATTACCGGTTTGTGAGGCTCGATGAGGTCTCGACCACAAAGCTACGCATTTTCACAAAGCCATGCTTTGATCAACCAATGATCAACAAATGATCATCAATCACACAGCAGCACTTAGCGTGCCACACTACCAAATTGGGAGTATATCGTTGATAACCTTCAACTACATAACCTCCGAGCTCGTACGTCTCAGAGAAGGGTGTTAAGCTAAGAGAATAAATTCTCCGCCACCAACAGATATGTATTTGAAAGAATCAACTTTACATCTCAAAGTGTAGTGTCGGACACACAACCATACAAGTCTGTTGCGGGTTCGAACAGAACCGAAGGCACTTCCGAAGAAGCCCTTGCAAATCCGGGTATTCACAATCCCGATCGGACTTCCCATCCCTTAGGAAATCTCTATACCGTAGCTACTCAGTGCAGAAACAATCGATAGGTCGTCCTATCATTCTCGCAAATACCCGGTCTTCACCACCGGTCTTCAAATGCTATCCATAACGACGTATCATTATTCGGAATGGGTTATATGACACAAGGTCCTCTCCCAGCTAAACCGAATAACTAGCGCAATATTTAAAAACATATGGACATGGGATTTTCAGTTAAGTCACAACTTATTATTCAAAACTTTCATGTAAATGGTTTAAACCAAATTACCATTTCAAATCTTTAAACAAAAGATTTATTTCACAAAGTTTAACCAGTTTCACAAAGACCCATTTACGGTTTCCAAAACAATATCCATTTTAATTGGATTAATTCATTTAATCTTTAAATCCAAGATTTAACTCATAGCTTCCAAACCCGTTTTCAATTATTCGTTCACAACTTGGAAAACCATTTCAATTCAAACTTGAAATTCCTTTTATACACGTTGGAAATTCATTTCTTATACGAAAGCTTTATCATTTGAAAACAAGCAGTTTTCATTTTGGAAAAATCCGATTCCAATTATACAAGTTAAAGTTTTTCAAACTCGGGTTAAATTTAAATTCCATAACAACACTTAAAAAAATGGTTTAAAAACCCATATAACTTGTATGACCTTTTACTTCATAAATTCTCAAAATAGGATTAAATTTCAAAACTTGAATTCAATTTTAAATTGAATTATTAAGTTTCAAAACTTTATTAAGTTATTCAAAACAACTTTTATTTTAGAAATTCTTTTCCAAAAGCTTTTCACTTTAAATCCGATCCATTTTCAAAACCATTTGAATTTAAATTTTCAATTTTAAAATTATTTCAAAAATATGTGACTTAACCGATCTCCACGTGCAATCCATAATTGTGTGTGTATAGTGTAGTCAAGGGGTATTACACGATAGTGCACAACATCAATCATCACAGATATATCGATAAGCGGTATAACCCATAACGCTTATCTTCATCAACAGATTCATAGATAAAGTAAATTTATCAATCACAAAGATTCACTAATATGATTCGATGTGGGTTTTGGATAACCAATTGGAATCCGACTCCCTGCCGCATCGAAGTTCAAATGCCGTTTTACGGGCAAAAGGGTTTTCACATATATATGGGAACAAATCACAAATCCATCACAAAGCAATCACAACATCACAACAAAAATATCAATCCAATACAGAACAATTGATGATAGTTAATCGTCTCTAATTAGGGTGAATATGATTAAGTGTGTTAACCACACAATTTATTTTATAAATTTTAGATCAATGATTAATCATTCTTAACTATAAATTGATTCCATCTTGATTAACTTTATCAATTAACTTTTCTTAATTTAATTATCTTAATTCATGAAATCCTTAATTTATAATTAAGTAAATCTTAATTTCTTTTACCCTTTAATTAAATCAACTTTTAATTATAAAGTAATTAGAAATTTTAATTGTTCAAAATCTTTACTTAATCATTATAAAGAATTTTGTCTTTAAGTTAAAAATTTGAATATTTGATTTACTCCTAAGTATTTTATCAAGTTAAATTTTTTAAACAATTTTATTTTTTTAAAATCTAAGTTTTAAAATACTTCATTTATATAAATCAATTTGGGTTTTTAAATTAACATTTAAACGTTTATTTTACTTTTAAAAATTTTGTTAAGTTAAACTTTAAAACAACTTTTATTTTAAAGAAAATATAAAAATTTTAAAATATTTTGAACTTCATAAAATTTTAAAAACTATTAGTTTCACATTCCACTAACAATTATCGTTACTTCACTCAGGAAATAAATTAAATTGTGTTTTCAAAAGTTTTATTAAAAACTGGGTTTACTGTTTTATTTGCAGACCCGAGGCTTGCTTCAAGTCATACCCGAGGAAAACTTCCCCCTGCTTCGAGTTTTAGCCAAATCTACCCGAGTGACAAATTTTCACAAAAAAAATTTGTTTAAGTCCCAAGTCAACACGATACAACACCGAAACAACTCGAGTTGCTCTTTGAGTTCCCACACGATTTCCACGTGTCATGCTTCGAGTCACTCCTCGTCCCTTCCAACCCATCACACTGACACACCCCATAGCCACGTGCACGTGCACGGCTGGTTTCGCCGCCGCTGGTCGAAGCTGCTGCCACCAATACGTCATCGAGAATCCCCCAGAACGATACGACCACCCAGATTTGGAAAAAAAATTGAAACGTGAATCGCGACCTTCCAACCCAAAACCCATCAGTGAACGTCATCAAAAACTGCCACGCGCCTCCTCCCCAGTTCACCATTGGCCACCATATTTGGACCCTAGCTTCTCCCTCGCGTCACGCTTCGATTCGACCCGATGGCACACGGTCCGATCACTTGAGGGTGGTGTAGCAACGTCGTTTTGACCGTGAACAGAAAATGGGTCCTAAACCCTATTTTGCTTTCGAATCAAAGATTTATGGATTTATAAATTGTTCTAGCATTTTTCTGATGATTTCGAACATTGAATCATGCTACCACAACGATCTCAAGGGCCACAGTTCCTTAGATGAACAGAATTTGATGAAATTTCATTTTACAGATCATCTTAGATACTACAGTGAAAAGCTAACGAGAAATTTTGATCCTAGTTTCAAAAATTATCATCTTCCAAGGGGATTCAAGTAATATTTCTGAAATACAAATCGGTGATATTCGAATTTATTGCTTATTGGGTTGTTACTGAGTTTAACATTTTCCAATGAAGATAATCCCAGTACCTTTGCTTCGATTTATTACTGAATTAAAATACAGGTTAAGCAACATTTTCAACTTGTTTAAAATCCTTTCCCAAAGCAAAAAGAGAAGAAGAAGATGTCAAATTTTTTTTTTGTAGATGGTTTACTCTGTGAATCAGAGATTTGAGCATGATCATGTTTACAGTTTTTTTTTTCCCATTAAAAGAAAACTACAAATTTGCTTTGATTTAACTCTAAAGCACAATGTAAGTTTGAACTACACTTAAACTTATTTTTCAGACCCTAAATTCCTTCCCTTTTCCCAAAAGAAAATGGGAGAGAAAAATTCTAATTTCCCTGTAACTAAATGTTACAGGAAATAGGAACAGGGAACAAAAGTTTTTCCAGGAAATTCAAAGCACAAGCATACACTTCATTCATATGCAAACCATTCCTATTCCTATAGGCATTCAAACACAAGAGAAAATTGAACAAGCAATAGATTTACTCACATTTTTTTTAGAGTGCTTTTTTTTTTCCTTTTTCTTTCACAGTTTTCCAAGTAAAAGAACAGTGGCTTTTCTTTGATTAAATCTGAAACATTATGCATTGTCAAACATCCTTCTACCTATCTTTGCAATTCAATTACTTTTCAAATGAACTGGGGAGAGAGACTTTAGATATCACTGTAACTAAAATGTTATAGGGAGACAGAGACATGGAAACTAATGTTTCCAGGAAAATCAAACATAAGCTTGGCCACTCATTCACATGCAAAGCCATTCTCATTCATATAATCATCCATATAAGAATCCAAACACAAAGAAAATTAAAGCAAGCATAAGTTTATTCACAAACAACAATAGCAGATTCAAACTTGAAGTTTTGCTCACCTGAAGTTTAGAAAGAACAGGGAAGGTCAGAAACAAAGAACAGGGTCTTCAGTTGCAAATCGGAAATTGATTCTTTTATCTCTGAACTTGATTATTTTGCTGCAAATGATTGATGGATACCATAGCTTAATTCTTGTTGCATTAATGTTTAACAGATTCAATTAAAAATCTTTAAAAGAAAAATTTTACTTGCCTTGAATTTGTTTCAAAAATTACTGCACT
Source organism: Allium cepa (assembly GCA_030765085.1). Lineage (NCBI taxonomy): Eukaryota > Viridiplantae > Streptophyta > Magnoliopsida > Asparagales > Amaryllidaceae > Allium > Allium cepa. The sequence goes on along the minus strand of CM060930.1, from coordinate 86,840,572 downwards.
GCTTTATTCTAGCCAAAGCCTGCAGCTAAATTCATTTATATTAAAATTTGAGTTTTAAATCATAATCTCAGTAAATTATAAAGTTTAAAACTACCTGAAAGATGGAGTTTTGTAGGCTATAGCTTGAGTTTGTTTGTATGGTTTCAGATTTTCAATTGAAGAAGAAGAGCATGACTTCAAGTTTCCATCTTTAGTTTTCCAGGTTGAAGATTTTGCTCTGGAAATGATGATTGAAATTGATCCATTGAAACTTGATGTTCAAATGATCTAATCTCAGGTTTGAGATGATCTAGTTTGAATTGAAATGCATAATGCATGCTTCAGATCTGAGGTTTGAAGTTGTTAGCTTGATGCATTTGCATTTGTTTTGAATTGCTTTGCTTCTTGTTTTGATTTTTTATTTCTGTTCTCCAGATTTCCATTTCCTTTTTGTTCAGATTTTTGCTGAGATATGGTTTGATTTCACGTGGGAAGATGGAAAGGTTTTTAAATTTTTTTATTTGAATATTTTATTTTTTATAAAGACAATTCATGCCATTTGTAAAAAAAGATCGTAAACCATAGATTTTGTTAATTATTCATTTTATTGTGAATGTAAGTTTTCAACCTTTTGTTGTTTTCAAAGCAAAGAAATTTATAGATTTCATTTCCTATATTATATGCATATACTTTTATAAACCAATATACATACTTTTATTCATTTGTTGTATATATGCATATGTACAATGTTTAAAAGAAAAGTTGTCTTGACCATTGTGTACTTTACTTCTCAATGATTTTCAATGCTACTTAATTTTTTTAAAACATTTATTTCAAATTTAAGTTCAAATTTAAATTTCAAACTTGAAGTATAAACTTTCATATCCATTTATACATTCACACTTTATTTTGAACAAATTTAAATTAATTTTAAATATGCATTCAATTTACTCATATTTGTTATATACACATATATATAAGATTTTAAATATATATGACTTTTTACAATATTTATTATTTCAATATTTTAATCTCAAAATAAAATTGGGATTTAATTATATATTACTATCACTCATTTTTATTTGTTTAGGATTTTTCTTCCAATTTAATTTGAAATTAAATTCCAGAAGTTTAAAACATATTATTTATTTAAATTTATAACTTTGGGATGTTACTTTTTATCTATAAGATTTTTTAAATATAGAAATTCAAAATCTCAATTAAATTTTAAAATAAATACTCAAATAAACAAATATCCCATTTAATTTGAAAAATTCAAATTAATTTACAATTTTATTCCAAAATTTATTTACACTATCAATTTAATTTTAATTAAAAATCAGGATCATTACAGGTTTCCCCCCTTAAAATAAATTTCGTCCTCGAAATTTGCAAGGAAGACGACAAAGAAAAGATGAAAGATAGAGAAATATCTTTCCAGATCAAACTGGATAACAATTCTGTATTTGGCTTACCAAATCAGAATATCAACAATATGAGAATAAACTCATACAATTATTTCGCAAGATACTCGGGTTCATCGGTCTACGAATATGCAAGGGTATTGATTAGTTTGAAGGATAACTAATCGTTCGTAGAATATACCCGATCCCATAGAATAGATAGATAGATAGATTTAATCTTCTACAATTTCTCAAATACAAGATATGGATTCCAACTTCAAGTCGAAATATCCCCAAGTATATATGACTTGTCCCTCTTCGGACTTCAATCAACATAAGGAATTACAATATAATTTCAAATTTTGTTTTAATCGAAATGATTCTATCGATACAAATTATTTAACTTTATATTTTAATTAACCAATTTATCAAATTTCAATTTTACTAAGGTTAAGAATGAAAAGCTGATAGAAATTTAACCAAGAGAATACGTAATTGAGACTTATCTACGATTCGTAGGGTCACCATCACACCGAAGCTTCTTCTTTCTTGAGCTGCTACTAAGCAATCAAAGAAATTGAAAGACGAATCAAAGGAGATTGATAAAGAAAGTTATTTCCGTTGTTGCAGGGCATTTACCACTTGTACTGGTATTTCCCTGTCCCCTATCTCGTTCTCTTCCTGCACTCATACTTACTATCAGTGAATAGTAAGAGAATTTACTGAGGCATTCGAACGGATATCTTAGGGATTACTCATTCTAGGGTATACTTCACCCTATCTCTAATGAGTTACTTAAGGTGTTATACTCCTGAGCTAAAGTTTTAACCTTCAGCTCTGATACCAAATGTAACGACCCTGACTCGACCTTCGAAAATCGGCACCGAATACGACACTCGTATTCAAATGCCGCAGATCCAAACGTCGAATCTGGTTCGCCGGAGCCTATAACACAATAAGTACAACACAGCGGAAGAAATATGCATGATACATTCATATATATAACATTTAATACAATATCTGATACAACAGAATACAATAGAATGATACAATGGATAACAATACTATCAGAGATACAAGAAGATAGCAGCGGAAAGATAGTGTCTTCAATGCCAAACTCCAAGAACTCCATCTTCAATCCAAAGCTAGCCCGAACCCTCATCACGTTCACTAAGAGAGCAAGACTGGTGTGATGCTGAAGTGTAGCAAACGCGATCCACACATCCAAAGAGCTTCGAAGGCTAACGAATCTATACCTATTACAGGATTATCTGAAAACCCAACTCTAGACTGCCCGTGTGGAAAATAGTGGGCACCCAGAGTTTAGGAAAGAAACAATAAACTCCAGGTCAGTCATGGGACTGGTGTGAGCAAACAAAATAGTTTTATCTTTTAAAACAAACAACAAAGCTTTTAAAGTTTAAATCCGCAATGCTTTTTAGAAAATGAAACTACCATAAGGCCTCCCGCCACACACACAATGCAAACGCAGAATTGGAGGAGATTTCTCCTTATGATAGTCAAAAATGCTTGATACGAGAAAAATTCTTTGATATTATTACTATAAGTGCACAGTGTGGAAAAACCATTTCGAAAGTATAATATTAATCCTAGCCAGCATAGACATTCCGAACTATGCCTACTATAGCTACCATCCAAATAGGGTGCGCCACCATAAGTAGATGGCAGGTAATACAACTAAAACCGTACAAGGCGCGTATTGGATGAATGGATTTCCAACAAATGATCAGACTAAGGAACTTCCTATTGCCACATGGGAACGCCTCTGGCGGGACGCCCCGAGAACCAACCTGCTCTCTGCTAACACAAGGCCGGCTACCCCCTTCCCGGGGAATAAAACCTGAGATATGCCACCCCCAGTCCTTTGGGACCTTTATCCGAGGGCCCTCCAACAACAACATCACACAGTAATAAATATAGTGTGTCCACATGAGCAAGTATCTGGGCTCCATACCATGATACCCTCCTTTTCCAGAAGGAATGGTCATACCCTAGGGGAGCTACCCCTGAAACCTTGCCGCATCTTTCCTGTTTCGACCATTACCGGTTCGTGAGGCTCGATGAGGTCTCGACCACAAAGCTACGCTTTTTCACAAAGCCATGGTTTGATCAACCAATGATCAACAAATGATCATCAATCACACAGCAGCACTTAGCGTGCCACACTACCAAATTGGGAGTATATCGCTGATAACCTTCAACTACATAACCTCTGAGCTCGTACGTCTCAGAGAAGGGTGTTAAGCTAGGAGAATAAATTCTCCGCCACCAACAGATATGTATTTGAAAGAATCGACTTTACATCTCAAAGTGTATTGTCGGACACACAACCATACAAGTCTGTTCCGGGTTCGAACAGAACCGAAGGCACTTCCGAAGAAGCCCTTGCAAATCCGGGTATTCACAATCCCGATCGGACTTCCCATCCCTTAGGAAATCTCTATACCGTAGCTACTCAGTGCAGAGACAATCGATAGGTCGTCCTATCATTCTCGCAAATACCCGATCTTCAACACGGTCTTCAAATGCTATCCATAACGACGTATCATTATTCGGAATGGGTTATATGACACAAGGTCCTCTCCCGGCTAAACCGAATAACTAGCGCAATATTTAAAAACATATGGACATGGGATTTTCAGTTAAGTCACAACTTATTATTCAAAACTTTCATGTAAATGGTTTAAACCAAATTACCATTTCAAATCTTTAAACAAAAGATTTATTTCACAAAGTTTAACCAGTTTCACAAAGACCCATTTACGGTTTCCAAAACAATATCCATTTTAATTGGATTAATTCATTTAATCTTTAAATCCAAGATTTAACTCATAGCTTCCAAACCCGTTTTCAATTATTCGTTCACAACTTGGAAAACCATTTCAATTCAAACTTGAAATTCCTTTTATACACGTTGGAAATTCATTTCTTATACGAAAGCTTTATCATTTGAAAACAAGCAGTTTTCATTTTGGAAAAATCCGATTCCAATTATACAAGTTAAAGTTTTTCAAACTCGGGTTAAATTTAAATCCCATAACAACACTTAAAAAAAAATGGTTTAAAAACCCATATAACTTGTATGACCTTTTACTTCATAAATTCTCAAAATAGGATTAAATTTCAAAACTTGAATTCAATTTTAAATTGAATTATTAAGCTTCAAAACTTTATTAAGTTATTTAAATTGAATTTTTTTCCTTTTTCTTGCACAGTTTTCCAAATAAAAGAACAGTGGCTTTTCTTTGATTAAATCTGAAACATTATGCATTGTCAAACATCCTTCTACCTATCTTTGCAATTCAATTACTTTTCAAATGAACTGGGGAGAGAGACTTTAGATATCACTGTAACTAAAATGTTACAGGGAGACAGAGACATGGAAACTAATGTTTCCAGGAAAATCAAACATAAGCTTGGCCACTCATTCACATGCAAAGCCATTCTCATTCATATAATCATCCATATAAGAATCCAAACACAAAGAAAATTAAAGCAAGCATAAGTTTATTCACAAACAACAATAGCAGATTCAAACTTGAAGTTTTGCTCACCTGAAGTTTAGAAAGAACAGGGAAGGTCAGAAACAAAGAACAGGGTCTTCAGTTGCAAATCGGAAATTGATTCTTTTATCTCTGAACTTGATTATTTTGCTGCAAATGATTGATGGATACCATAGCTTAATTCTTGTTGCATTAATGTTTAACAGATTCAATTAAAAATCTTTAAAAGAAAAATTTTACTTGCCTTGAATTTGTTTCAAAAATTACTGCACTGCTTTATTCTAGCCAAAGCCTGCAGCTAAATTCATTTATATTAAAATTTGAGTTTTAAATCATAATCTCAGTAAATTATAAAGTTTAAAACTACCTGAAAGATGGAGTTTTGTAGGCTATAGCTTGAGTTTGTTTGTATGGTTTCAGATTTTCAATTGAAGAAGAAGAGCATGACTTCAAGTTTCCATCTTTAGTTTTCCAGGTTGAAGATTTTGCTCTGGAAATGATGATTGGAATTGATCCATTGAAACTTGATGTTCAAATGATCTAATCTCAGGTTTGAGATGATCTAGTTTGAATCGAAATGCATAATGCATGCTTCAGATCTGAGGTTTGAAGTTGTTAGCTTGATGCATTTGCATTTGTTTTGAATTGCTTTGCTTCTTGTTTTGATTTTTTATTTCTGTTCTCCAGATTTCCATTTCCTTTTTGTTCAGATTTTTGCTGAGATATGGTTTGATTTCACGTAGGAAGATGGAAAGGTTTTTAAATTTTTTTATTTGAATATTTTATTTTTTATAAAGACAATTCATGACATTTGTAAAAAAAGATCTTAAACCATAGATTTTGTTAATTATTCATTTTATTGTGAATGTAAGTTTTCAGCCTTTTGTTGTTTTCAAAGCAAAGAAATTTATAGATTTCATTTCCTATATTATATGCATATACTTTTATAAACCAATATACATACTTTTATTCATTTGTTGTATATATGCATATGTACAATGTTTAAAAGAAAAGTTGTCTTGACCATTGTGTACTTTACTTCTCAATGATTTTCAATGCTACTTAATTTTTTTAAAACATTTATTTCAAATTTAAGTTCAAATTTAAATTTCAAACTTGAAGTATAAACTTTCATATCCATTTATACATTCACACTTTATTTTGAACAAATTTAAATTAATTTTAAATATGCATTCAATTTACTCATATTTGTTATATACACATATATATATATAAGATTTTAAATCTATATGACTTTTTACAATATTTATTATTTCAATATTTTAATCTCAAAATAAAATTGGGATTTAATTATATATTACTATCACTCATTTTTATTTGTTTAGGATTTTTCTTCCAATTTAATTTGAAATTAAATTCCAAAAGTTTAAAACATATTATTTATTTAAATTTATAACTTTGGGATGTTACTTTTTATCTATAAGATTTTTAAATATAGAAATTCAAAATCTCAATTAAATTTTAAAATAAATACTCAAATAAACAAATATCCCATTTAATTTGAAAAATTCAAATTAATTTACAATTTTATTCCAAAATTTATTTACACTATCAATTTAATTTTAATTAAAAATCAGGATTGTTACATGCGGGTTAGTCTAATTACCCAATAATGCTGGCCAATAGCTGCCAAAAATTAAAATAGCAATAATTTTCAAATTGGTAAGTTCGTGGTACTATTTGACCACTCTATGGAATGGAAAATCATTAATTTAAAGCAATAGAAGTGGTTTCAGACCCTAACTCGGCTTCTATCAAAATTAATAGGCCATACAATATTTTTAGGGCCAAAACGGTCACATAGAAATTTGGAAAAAATCATAAAGGTGAAAATGTCCCTAAGAGTCCTTCCTAAAATTGTAGAGTCATAAGACCTTATATGAGTTAAATAAAAATATTTTACAATCCTCCGATATGTAAAATGTGGGTCATTACATTCTCTCCCTTTAGGAATTTTGCCCTCAAAATCCCCAACAAGTTAAAGAATAGTCAACTATTGTTACAATGCAAGCCTAGCAATCATATGCAACCATCATACATCTCAAACATGCAACCATGTAATCAATAGTATAAATAACCTTATCCTAGCATGCAAGATGCTAAACTATCCCACATGATATCAAAATGAAAGTAAATAGCATAAACAGTAGGCTTTACCATGCTAAGAGCTCCGGATATATGGCCTTCATGCTCTCTTTGTTTCCCCACGTGCAATCGCCTTCACTTTCGCCCCATTAAAACTTCACCAACTCCACTATCTTCGGCCAAAGCCGTTTCGTATTGCATCCGACAATATGAATCAACCAACGAGGTCTCAAAGCTTCTGGTTCAGTCTCGTTATCATCAAGTTGATTTGGTGCAATCATCACGCCCGAGTCATGCACAAACTTCCACAAATGAGAGATGTGGAAGACGTTATGCATGCCCGCTACCTTCTGAGGTAAGTCGACCCTATATGCTAGGTTCCTAGTCCTCTCTACCATTGAAAAAGAACCTACGAACCTCAGCCCAAACTTCCCCTTATTATAAAATCTAATAGAATTCTTCATTGGAGAAATTTTTACAAACACCAAATCGCTATCAGAGAACTCGAAATCAAGATATCTCTTATAAGCATAGCTTTTCTTCCTATCTTAAGCAGCTTTCATTCGTTGCTGAATGATCTCAGTCTTCTCTGAAATTTCTCTAATCATATCTGGCCGAAGTATCAGCTTCTCGCCCACTTCCCACTAAAGAAGAAGCGTTAAACTATCGGCCATACAATGCTTCATATGGTGTCGTACTGATATAAGATTAATAGCTATTATTGTATGCAAACTCTACCAAATGCAAGAGATTGTCCCACGAGTTTTCGAAATTGAGAATGTAAGCCCGCAAGAGATCCTCTAATATATTATTCACTCTTTCGATTGGCCCATCCAATTGTAGGTGAAAATCTGTACTGAGATGCAGCCCAGTCCCTAACGCCTCTTATGAGCTCTTTCGAAAACCACTAGTGAACAAAGGGTCTCGGTCACTCACAATGTTCTTCGGTATACCATGGAATCACACTATCCACTTCACATACAACTCAGCCAACTTGGATGTCATTCTACTAAACTTCGTGGGTACGAATCAGGCATTCTTCATCAATCTATGACCATGAACCAAATGTTATCGTTCCCTCCTCTGAATCCGTCAATGAAATCCATCGATATCTATTCCCATTTCCACTTGGGAACTTCAGGCAGTTGCAGTAATCCACTTTGCTTCTTTTGCTCTGCCTTCACCAACTGGCAATTCATACACTTTTATGAATGACCCGACATTCTTTTTCATCCTCCTAATAATAGGTCTGCTTCATATCACAGTACATCTTATTACTATCGGTATGTATAGTCGACCTAGAATGGTGGCACTCTCATAGCACCTCATCTCGTAATCCATCAACATCGAGAATGAACAATCTCTTTCCTTACGAACCTAACCATCATGGTCGAGCCATTATCTCCATTAGTCTAGTATCTTGTCACTGACTTGTATCGATCCACTCAATCAAAGTAGGCTCGATCATCAAACTCACCAAACATCTCTGGCTCTTTCGCAACGAGGTCTCTAACTGCTTCCACTCCAAGAACATGGCTCCCAAACTGGCATGTCTTCTACTTAATGCATCGATGACTGTATTTCCCTTACTGGACGTATAAGAAATGTCAAAGTTATAGGAGGCCAAGTATTCTAACCATCGCCATTGGGGAAGGTAGAAATACTTTTGGGAGAAAAGGTACTTCAAGGATTTGTTTTTCGTAAAAATTTTGAACCTTTCTCCTAATAAGTAGTGCCTCCAAATCTTCAAAACAAACACTATCATCACCGACTCCAAAGCATGAGTTTGATATTTCCTCTCATGCAGCTTTAACAGTCGACTAGTGTGGGTGACAACTGTTCCCCTCTGCATCAACATTGCACCTAGTCTGGTACCGCAGGCGTCTATGTATATTGTCAAATCCTCATTCCTGCTCAAAATGGTCAATCTTGGTGCACTCGTCATTCTCTCCTTCAGACTCACAAATGCTTGCTCACACTTTACGTCCCCAACAAAAGTCCGATTCTTCTTCGTCAATTTGGTCAAAAGTGCTTCTACTTTGGAGAAGTCCTTGATAAAATGTCTATAAAATCATGCCAATCCTAGGAAATTCCTTACATTAGTAGTGTTCTCGGGCTGGTGTAATCCTGAACCACTGCCACCTTGGTAGGATCTACTGTGATGCCCTACTCAAAGACAATATGACTCAAGAATCTCACTTCCCACATCCAAAAGTGACACTTTAAAAACTTAGCTCTCAACTTGTGAATCTTCAACACTTCAAGCGCAACCCTCAAATGTGTCTCATGTTCCTCATGTTCTAACTAGATCAGAATATCATCCACGAACCCAAGTACAAACTTGTTCAACTGACCCCTGAAGACATAGTTTATGAGATCAATAAGTATGCCAGAGCATTGATTAGCCTAAGTGGAATAGCCGACCACTCATAAAAACCAAACGGCGTACGAAACGCGGTGATCGACACACTCTCCTTTGCTACTCTCAACTGGTGAAAACTCATCACTAGATCCAACTAAAAGGACACCATGGAACCATGGAGTTAATCAAACAAGTCATCAATACGCTGGAGTGATATTTATTCTTACTTGTTACCTTATTCAGCTTACGGTAGTCTACAAAAAAAAACCTCAAAGAGTCATCAGCCTTAGTGGCTAATACTACAAGTGCACCCTACATGGACATTCTTCTACGAATGAACCCTCGGTCCAATAGGTCGCTCACGCTCACCTCTAACTCCTTTTACTCTATTGGTGCCATATGTCTCAAAGGAATAATTATCAACCTGACATCCTCCACTAATTCTATGTGAAACCTAGTCTCTCGATGTGCTAATAATTTGGCCACCTTCTCAAATACATTCGAATCTTCTCTAACGATAGGAATAGATGACAACCTATGATGTGGAACCTTGAACGAATATAGAAAGCTAAACTTAACCCCATCCTTCGGCAAACAGCCAGTAACTACCGTTTGCCCCTCCAATGCCCCAATTATCACCAATAGCTTCTCACAATCCACCACTACAACATATTTCCTTAGCTATTACATACCCAAGATAATCCCAAAACCAAGGAAATTCAAATAAAGCAGTCACGAACAAAAGAGCATATATGAATCGATAAGACCAAAACAGGACAAACCATACTCGTGATAGTGGAGCCTCCAATATGGCTCGTCACCATCAAAGATTGGTCAACTATCTTGGGTTTCAATATCAGTTTATCTACTAGTCACTAGATATGAAGGAATGTGAAGCCCCGGTATTGAAAAAACACAAATATGGGAACATCATAAATGGAAATCATACCTTGAATAAGAATGCTCTTTTCCTTCTTTTTGGCTAAAGGAACACTCAATGAAGACATAATAGCATCCAAAGAATATGCCTTCATAACCTGATTCTGCTGTGCTAGTTTTGGGCAGCTCTTTTTCATGTGTCCGAACTTGCCATAATTGTAACACTTCTTTCCATCAGCTTTGCAGTCCCTCATCAAGAGACCCTTGTCTCTACACCCATAACAGATAGGATCCCAGTTAGCCTTCTTTTGAGTATTCTTTCCCTGAAACAACTTTCTCTTACCATTTTATTTCCTTTTACCTTTGCTATCTTGTTGAGGTTTCGGCTCTTACTTAATGGTAATAGATGATTTGGTTAGAAACTCTCATGGCGAAGAGCTTTCTCAATAATCTTTCAAATGGATTATCGATATGACTCACCAGTTTCCTCTTCTGATAGTCGTCCAACATCGTAAAAAATTTCTCATTCTCCCTTAATGGAGTGTCGATGAAAGACTTCCAATACTTTGACAAAGCGTCAAACTCAACAACGTACTCGAAGACAGACATGTCTCCCTACTTCAAATCAACAAACTTCCTAAACAACACCCACTTCTAAAAAGTCAAAATGAACTTCTCCTTGAATCGAGTTTTAAACTGGTCCCAAGTAAATTGATCCTAAGGTGTAGCAATTCTAATAACATTCCACTAGTTCATGGCTCTCCTTTGAAGTTTTCGAGAAGCCAACCTCCTCTTCATAGCATCATCCGGATTTAAGTCATCGAAAATCCTTTCATAGGCACTAAGCCAATCCTGAACTTCCATCACTAACTCTGTTCCTTGGAATGATTCGCCACCTAGACTGGTAAAGGCTCTGTTTAGCTTAGCAAAATTGGCTTTGTGCGCTTGCACTGGAGCACCACCATCAATTGCCACACTCGAAGTGGCTACTTGAGCATTCTACAGCATGTTCCACATCATTGTATTGAACATCATGTACGATTCAAGATTAGCAACTCCCGATCCATCTCCTTCTATGACTCCAAAGATGGAGTTTCTTGCAGTATTTGTTGTCTACTGGCTCATTCTTTATCAATAATGAGAATAGTCAGTCTCTCGTAAAGAAAACTATATCAATGTACTGATGTGTGCATGAGAGTTATATGCTATATGTACAACCATATAGCTTTGAAAACCAAAATATATACCAAGTACGTACTCTCTCATATACAAAAACACACTCTTTCTCTCTTAATGTAGTCTAGGGTGATAACTTCTTCACCATATTTACTAGACTACGATATCAAATCCAATTAATCGTGTAACTTGAGCTCTAATACCAAATGTGAAGGCCGTCCTACACCATCGGCACCAAGATAACTAAATGGTACTCTACTATAGTGCCCGTTTGATGTAGGACGATTGTCAAGGGTTGAAAAGAAATAAAACATCATAGAACCTATTATATATCTCACAGCGCATGAAATAAAATATAATATACATCATAAATATAAAAAAAAGAGTAAGTAATATCCAGGCGATCCAAATATCATAGTATAGATCCATTGGGTTATACAACATAATAATAGAGTTTATATAAAGCGGAAATAAACTCAAATATTATCTTATGATAATAAGCAACCAATGTCAAGGCTCCATAGTGTTGCACTGTGGAATAAGCATAATATCCATATATAATACAAGAAGCTCCATCTAACTCGTCCTCTATGCTGCTTTGCGTACACCTAGACCAGTTAGCTAGTCTACTCATTTAAGAGTACCCAAGATAATAAAAAGCAAAGCATAATACCTCGATCATACAACAGTCTGGTGTGAAGGTTAAATGAATCTCAAAATACTATACAAGCCGATATAGTAAGGGACAAGGGTATATGAACCATACCTTGCATGTCCCTGCCACCAAAGAGTTTTCACATAACGAACATAACATACTTCTTTACAAACATCATAAATTATACTACAAACTTAGTACAATGATGGGTATCTAGGTATCCACTATTAGAACCTTGAATTTTGATGTTATTATTGTGATAATTATTTAAGTAAATATTATATGGACTAACCAAATTGTAGGAGAAGAAATCATTAGAGAGATAATCACAAACATACGAAGACCAGATTCCAAATTGTTCCTACATTGTATTGTTAAGTCTATAATCTGAGTCTAGGTAGAAATATGTTAAAATCTCTTTGAAGTGGTATACACATACACATAAAATATAAGATTCATCAAAAGAAAGAATACTGCTCAAAAAAGCACATTCATCCGACTGAATGTACACTTTTAGCCATTTGACTGTTGTGCACCTGCACAAATAATTTACAATATTCAGACGGCTGAATAAGGGCTATTTTGTACTATCTCCTTGCTATCTTGATTTTCACTCGATTCAGCTGGCTGCAACGTTTTGAACAGACAGCTGAATATTTACAACGACTAGTATTTGAAAAGGTGCTTCTTTTCCATGAACAGAAACAGCTCCTGATTCAAGAGTAGCTTCCATATCTCTTCATGGATACTCTTCATGAACGCATACAACTTTTAATCTCTATAAATGGCAAAGAATTTCAATGTATTTTTTTAGAACAAGGTGTGGTCCTCTAAAATAGAGGAGAGCATACATGTAAATAGGTATATATCACATAAGACAAAGTGCTGCCAACATACCTGGCAGGTAGCTAATAAAATTACAAATAACACAGAAAATGACTCAGGTACCACTAGAATGAGCTCCGACAAAGCCACCGTCCATTACACCCCAATATCAAGCTCCGACAAGGCCACTGTCCTGTATTGAGGTGTAGAAGTACTAAAAACCTATTGAACTTCTCAAAGCTAATGATACTAGAAGCCAGCTCCAAATGAGAAGGAAATGCCATGTGTAGACTCGAAAAGAAGGAAATGCGTATGATCAGGAATGGAAATCCTCACTCTATAGACTAAGTATGGCTAGGGGAAGTGTCTCGCTGAAAAGTGAATCCACCAAAAAGAAGAACGCCTCAATGAAGATGTAGAAGAACCGAGAAGAACTCCAGCAATCCTGCCATTAGCAATCCAGTGAGCCTGTAAAAAGAATCTAACACCACTTCTGGTCCAAACTTGTATGTGAAAAGAAACTAAAGAAATAATAAGAATAGCACACATTTATGTATACAAATGTAATTTACATACATATATATGTATTAATGAAATAAAAGTAAAAATATAATATCTAAACTAATAGGACAGAATCAAATAAAATAAAAAATAGAAAAGAATCCATGATCAAAAGAAATTAAAGATCTATAAACTAAATCAAAAAACAAACTAAATCAAGAGCAACAACTAAAACAAATTAAAACCTATGCTTATGGTCCTTTGATCAAAATAATATTATTATATATAGCGAAATCATTGTTTAAATCTGAAAAAATGTTAATACTACAATTATTGATGTCAAAAATATTTTTTTATGTTTAAATAACCTAATATTATTACTTACCAAATGTTCTTTAAAATGATTATTTTTAGCTAGTTTGTATTTAGGATTTGAGATCCAATTAAAACAAAATGAAGAAATTTTATTAAAATGAATATTATTATTATTAAAAATTCTTTTATTTCTCTCAAACCAAATACACCAACAAATTACAATGAATAAAGTGTTAGGTAAAAATCTATTATCCATTTTTAAACTTAAATCTAAAATTATTTCAATAGTAATCACAATTTGAAATTTTAGTTGTAAGACTAAAGTTAAATATTTTGAGAGTATAATTCAGAATGTAATAAGTATCTATGCAATCAAGTATACATGTTTAATATCTTCAGAATGCAGATTACAAAAATAACATTTATCATTAATTTGCATATTTTGCTTTTTAAAAATTCTATAGTATTTAGTTTTCCATGCATAACTTAACTACATATGAATTTTAGATTTAGAAGGAGCATTTGTTTTCCAAATAAATTTAAAAGAGTTATAGTAAGAAATCTATAGAAGAATTAGAAGTATATTTCTTAGCCTTATCCCATTCCTAGCTAAAATTATCCTTTTCATTATCAATATGATATAGATTCAATCTAGCATAAAGCAAAGAATTTCATTGTCTTATATATATAAAAAATTCTCATCCTTAATTTTATCTATTCTTGCTATTTTAACTCTAAAACATTCGATACACAAAAACTCTATTTCGATTTCTTGCATATTCAAGTTTACTACTCTTATGATCAAATAAACTTCCTTTCTTCATGAACACACCATACCACAAAGGAGAAGATTGTAGGAAGGGCGTACTTTATGGACTTATCAGTGCTATTCAAGAGCATACTCAGTCAGAAACATTTCTATTATTTGTATTAGAAGCCCCATTGTGGTGTCCTCAGGCAGCTGAAGTCCTATTCGGTTGTCTAAGCAGTTCAAGTCCTGTTCGGTTGCTCAAACGGTGTAATACCTATTCCTCTAAGTTAAATGAGGGTTTCTATTAAATCCAGAAGGAATCTAGGATTGGATGTAGAACGGGAAGTTCGAACCAGTATAAAAATCTTTGATGCTATTTACTTTACTGCTTTACTTTTATATTTATATTACGCACAAATAAATAATTTAGTTGATATCCATATTACAAGATCCTTAGTCACTTTCACTTGGTATCAAAGCAGGTCATCATATAACGTAACATGGTTTTTTGATATTCAAATAATATGGATAATAACACTAGCATGGGTTTTTATTAAAATTCAATCCACTGCATGACCACCATTGTTTAGTAGATTAAACCATAATTATTGGTATACTAGAATGAGAATTTACATGCAAGGAAATGGATATAATACTTGGAATATCACTCAGGATGAATACATTGTACCTACTACACCATATTACAATGGTCTAACATAAAAAAATTAGATGCTACTGCAAATACTAAAGCCATGAATATATTATTTTGTTCACTAGAAAAAATGAGTCTAACGGAGTTAGTATATGTAACTCTGCATATGAAATTTGGTGCACACTTAAAGTTACACATGAAGGTACTAACAAAGTTAAGCAAAGCAAGATTTCCATGCTTAAGAATTAGTTACAGAACTTTAGAGTGAAGCAAGATGAAACAATAAATGAAATGTATTCTAGGTTTCAAGATATATATCATTCACTTTTGGCTTTAGGAGAAAAATACACAGATTTTGATATCGTTTCAAAATCCTCAACTCTTTATCGGATGAATGAGAACGAAAAGCCTTAGCAATTAAAGAAGCTAATGACATTTCAACTTTAAAACTAGAAGAGTCCATAGGAAATTTAATGTTATATGAAGTTAATTTACAGGCAAAATGTATTTAAGCATAAGATAAAAAGACATTACATTCCACGCCGAAAAAGAAGAGTCAGATTCAGATGATATGGCGTTTGAAGCTAAATATTTCAATTTTTTTTTAAAATTTAGAAAGAGCAATAAGTTTGGAAATAATAAGGACAACAACAAATCATCAGCTTCAACTCTTGAATGTTATGAATGTCATAGAAAGGGTCACATGAAGAAAGATTGTCCACCGTAAGAAGGACAAGTACAACTACAAGAATAAAAGAGATAGATTCAAGAAGAAGCAAGCATTTTCTATTACATGGGATGATTCAGATTCGTCTTCCTCATCGGGCAGTGAAAATGATAGTGATACTGAACAATCTAATGTATGCTTGATGGCAACAAGTGACAATGTAAGTGACCTCTCTTTCGATGATTTAGATATAAACTCAGAATTACTGGATAAATTAAATAATCCCAAAAGAAAATATAACGATTCTCTTGAAAAATTAAAAAGAACAGAAATAAGTTGATATGCTAAGAGTTGAGAAGAAAATGTTAGAAGAAGGACTTTTATATATACAAGAATCCTGTGCTAATATTACTTCTCAGCTTACTATGTTAAGTAATGAAATAGTAACTTACATTCTATCAACTGAGAATCATGAGTTAAAATCTATTGTTAAAATTTTAGAATTATATAATTCTGGTCATAAAACAAAATTAGAAAATATTACAAAAAAAATTCTAATTTTAATAAAGGAAGAGAAAATCTTTCTGGAATTATAGAAAATTCACAGGCTATCTCAAATAAAAATGGTTTAGGATACAAGAAAATGACAAAAAATAATCCTAAACATGATTGTTTATGTACTAGCTTTAAAATGAAAGAAAATACTTTTGTTAAACCAGTTTTAAAAAGTATTATGCAACCAAAATCTATTAAAATTTGGGTTCCAAAGACAAACAATCATTTAATTAGAAATAAGTATATAAAGATTTTTATAGATACAGTTCATGAAAATAAAAAATTTAATTATAAAGGGAATTCTAAACCCTCTTGGGTTTGGCTTCCTAAGAGCTAACTCTTAGGACCGTAACAAAAAGTGGGTACCAATGTCATTTCTATATTTTTGCAGGTAGCTATTAAAAAAGGAGGAAAGTGAATACTTGATAGTGGTTGCTCAAACATATGACAGGAAACAAGGACATGCTGACTAACATTATCTAATCAGATGGAGGATCTGTTACATTTGGAGAAAGCTCTGATGTTTATGCCATTGGCAAATGCGATATGAGCAATGACGGTACATCCAAATTACTACTTATTACAAATGTTTTATTAGTTAAAAATTTAAAACATAATTTTCTTAGTATAAGTCAACTTTGCAATAAAGGATTTAATATATCATTTTCAAAAAATAAGTGCAATATATTTAATCAGAATAAAATTTTATGTTTGAAGGGATTAGAGAAAGAAATATGTAAATTTAAATGAGAAAATTAATCATAACATAAATTTGTGTCTAATAGCCAAATAAAATGATTCTTAGTTAAGGCACAAAAGGTTTTGGCACATAAATTTCAAAGCTATAAGCAAACTATCTAAAAATAATATAGTAAAGTGTTTACCAAAGATGAACTTTAAAGTAAATAGTATTTGTGATGCTTGTCAGTTAGGAAAATTAACTAAATCATCCTTTAGATCAAATAAAATTATTTCTACATTAAAGCCACTTGAGTTATTAAATTTAGATCTATTTGGACCAACTCAAGTTCAATCTATAAATCACAACAAATATTATTTTGTAATTGTAGATGATTGTTCGAGATATACTTGGACAATATTTATGAAAAATAAAAGCGATACTTTGAAAATTTTAAATACTTTGCTAAAAGAATACAAAATATTGAATGTAAAAATTAAAAACATTAGAAGCGACCATGGAGGTGAATTCGATAATGAAATATTTGAAAAATATTGTAACAAGAAGGGAATCTTTCACAAGTTTTCAATTCCTAGAACTCCATAACAAAACAGAGATTTAGAAAGGAAAAATAGAACACTTCAAGAATGCGCTAGAACATTATTAAATGGAAGCACTCTACTTAAACGTTTCTGGGCAGAAGCTGTAGCAACTGCCTATTATGTTTTAAATCGAGTCTCCATTAGACCATTAATGAAACATACTCCATATGAACTTTTTAATGGAAGAAAACTCAACATATCATATTTTAAAATTTTTGGTTCAAAATGTTTTCTATTAAATACAAAAGACCAACTCGGTAAATTCGATCCAAAATCCTATAAGGGAATGTTAATAGGATACTCGAAACGAAGCAAGGCATATAGAATTTATAATAAAAGAACTAAGTAATTGAAGAAACACTTTCACGTACCATTTGATGAAAATTTCAAATTTAATAATAAAAGTGAAGATGAAGATATAATTTCAAAATCAAATATCACAGAAGATGATAATATTGAAAATAATACTGAAATTGAAAACAACTTACGTAATGAAAATGAAATACGATCTCCACCTAGATTATTGAGAAATCACCCAATCGAAAATAGTATTGGAGAAATAATACTAATGTAAGAATAAGAAATAAGTTAAATAAAATCGTTCATGTAGCATTCCTATTTAATATTGAACCTAAAAAAGCTAAAGAAGCCTTAACTGATGAATATTGGATTATAGCTATGCAAGAAGAGCTAAACCAATTTGAACGAAACGAAGTTTGGGACTTAGTTCCTTGACCTAGTGATCAAACAGTCCTTGGTACTAAATGGGTTTACAAGAATAAAGCTGACGAGCAAGGAAATATTACCCGAAACAAAGCTAGATTAGTCGCTCAAGCCTACAATCAAGAAGAAGGAATAAAGTATTGAGAAACATTTGCTCCTGTCGCCCGACTAGAAGCCATACGTATTTTTTTAGCTTTTGCGTGTTTTCATAACTTTAGGTTATATTAAATGAATGTAAAAAGTTCTTTTTAAAATGGTTTCATAAAAGAAAATGTATATGTAGAACAACCACCCTTATTTACACATGAAAAATTTCCAGGCCATGTCTATAAATTAAAGAAAGCTTTACACGGTTTGAAACAAGCACCTCGTGCATGGTATGATCGTTTTAAAAAACATCTTATAAATTTAAGATTTGAAACTGGTAAAGTAGATCAAATACTTTTTATTAATAAAGATAAAAAGGACATTTTAATATTCAAAATTTATGTCGATGATATCATTTGTGGATCAGCAAATGAGAAATTATGTAAAGAATTTTGAAATATTATAAAAAGTGAATTTGAGATGTCACATATGGGAGAACTCTTATACTTTCTCGGATTACAAATTAAACAATTAAAATATAGGATTTTTATTAATCAAGAAAAATAGTATAATAATTTAATAAAATGGTTTGGTATGGACAATGCTTTTACTAAACCGATTCCTATGAGTACTACTATTCATCTTGATCGAGAAGAAAATGGCAAAAGTATTGACTAAAAACTTTACTGAAGTATGATTGGTTCTCTATTATATTAACTAGTAGTCATCCAAATATTACGACGAGTGTTTGTTTGTGGGCATGATTTCAAGCTAACCCTAAAGAATCACATTTGCGAGTTGTGAAACGGATTTTTTGCGTTACTTAAGCAAAACTAAATACTATAGACTTTTTTTAACCGAAAGAATGTCCTTTTGAGTTAGTGTCATATAACGATGCTGACTTTGGAGGATGTCGAACGGATCGAAAAAGTACGTGTAACGACCCAGAAATTTATTTAATTAAAATTTGAATATTTAATTTATTTTAAATATTAATAAGTGAATTTATGAGTCAAATAAATTTTTATTTGAATTATTGGATTTAATTGAATAATTAAATCGATAATTTAATATGTGAAATTATGGAAATAATTGAAAATTGAGTTAAATATGATTGAAAATAATTTGGAAAATTTTATTTAATCATACTGGAGTTATAGAAATATTTTAGAACTTTTAAAATCGAATTAAAAGTTAATCTGTGAAAATTGAATATTTTAATATTTAATAATCGACTGTAAAATAGTCAATTTTTGAACAGTCTCAGAATTGAACGAAACCAATTTCATTGGATCCGTAATAGTTAGTTATTACCGGATTTCAATTTTCGTGTCAATCGGAGTTATCGTTTGATCGTGGCAGCTCGAAACGCATCGAATTATTTTTAATTTAAATTTGGCGAGTCAAAATAGCCATTTTTCAAAAAGTCTCGGATTTCGACGAAACTAGTTTCATCGGATCCGTAATGTGATATTATTGTAAGGTTTCAAATTTCAAGTCAATTGGATTTACCGTTTGTCCGGTACAAATTAAAACGCCTAGAAATCGACTTAAATCGGTTTAATTTAAATTGAACGTTTTCTGCCATAACTCGCACATACTTCCGAATTAGCTTCCGAAACCTGTTCCATTGTGTCCGGAACGCGGGATAAACCCTAGGTACGCTGGTTACGGCGTCTAAATCGGAGTTCGGAATTTCCGGGTGAATAGTGTCGTTCAAAACTCTATAAATACACCCCTTCTCTTCATAAATTAAAAAAAAAAGTTAAACCCTAATTTTAAAAACCCTAGCCGCCTATGTTAAAACCAATGGCCAGTATTTCTTCTCCTTCCCCCCTCGATTTCTTCCAATCCACTAGCAATTAGACGAAACTCTCAACATGAAAGATGTAGAGGGCAACAAGAGCTTGGAGATCAACGGTTGTGATGCGATTTGGAGTGGCGTGGTGGCGTCTAGGGGGCCGCGTGTGGGGGCTGTGCACTTGCGTGCGCGAGTAGCAGGGGATGGCCGAACTTCCAATGATGGCTGGTGGTGGTAGCTCGCGTCGTGTGCTTCGCATTGGTGGTGTTGTGATCGAATTTCGTTGATTATGGAAGGAGAATAATCAAACCCTAGCTAACTAGGATGGGTTCGGCCTCATGTTTCATTGCCTGGAGATGGTTACGTGATTGGGGGAGATGTACGTGAGGCGTTGGATGTTAATCTTGTGGCTGAGATTGGCTAAGGTTGAAATTTATTAAGTTAGTTATAAATTTATGAATATAAATTGTGTACAAACTTGTAAAATACATAACTTTTTCATACGAGGTCGAAAAAATGCAAACTCAGTTGCGTTGGAATCGTATGGACGAGCACTACGCGATGGAGTTGGTTTGGAGTCGTTTGGAGTTAGTGAGAATTTCGGGTAAAATTAAACGCGCGTTTAATTTTATTCGAAATAAAAGCTAAAACGGAAATTAAAACCAAGGTGAGAACTTCTCACTCAATCGAATAGATTTCGATTTTATTTTAAATAATTAGATTTAAAATATTTGAATGCATGTTTGAATGATGACTGTAAATTATTGATTGTTAAAATAGACATTATGCGCCGTTAGTAAGCGGATGTTATTTATAAAAACATATACCGCGAATATTTCATAAACAGTGAAATTGGTATTATATATAATATCAATATATATATATTGGCATATGTATATATTGCAGTTGTTGATTTCCCGCATTTTTTGTTTAGCGGATGAGACCCTATTACGCCGTTATTAAGCGGATAATATTTAATAAGAACATGTACCGCAATAATTTCGTACTGGAGCGAAATTGGTATTGTGCTAATGTTTTTGGATGCAGGAAACAGGTTGGAGGGATCCAACTGGATTCCTCAACAGTATTTATTTTATTTCAGATATTTTGATATTTGATGGATTATCATATCAATATATGATATCGTTGTAGTCGTGATTGACTATTTGGTGTGTAGCATCATTGGACCCAGATTTTGGGATTTTAAAATGATTTTAAAAGTGATTTTGAAAATATACTATATTTTTGGAATTGATCCATTATAAATAAATAAACGTTATAATTTTTAAAGTTATAAAAATTATGGTTTTTGTGAAATATAGTTAAAAAGCTGATTTTTAGAAATACGATTAAAAGTCGATTTTTGAGAAATATGAACTAATGATTTTATAAAATAATTTAGATTGGATTTTTGAATGTATGATAAAAGTTTAAATATAGGATTTATAAAATTTGATTATTTTATAAATCGAAATGATGAAATTATAAAGGAAATTAAAAGATGTTTTAAAGAATAATATTAATTGATTTATATTAAGAGATTTATAAATAGATATTTATAAATCGAAATATTGACATTATAAAACGAGTCTTTATAAATGTTTAAATGAAGTGAAAATGAATTTCATAAATGAATGAAATTTGTAGAATTATAAACTGGGAGGTTATAAATGAAATTTATAAATAGTAGATTTATAAATTTGGTGAAATTATGTGAATAATGGTTTTGGATAAATGAATGAATCTTATAAGTTATAAGATTTATAATTTGGGAAGATAAAAAGAACGATTTTGTAAAATAATCGTTTTATAAGTATTTAACTTATGATATGAACTTTTAGTTTATAATGGAGATATGAAATTTAACAGGTTAATAAAAGAATTTATAAAAAAAAAGAAGTTTTTATAAATAAATAGAAATGGAATTTATAAACGTTGTTTTATAAATTCGCAAACGACTTATTTTGATAAGAAAAGTGTTGAAACCTATTAATGGAGTTATATTCACATTTTAGAATAGTGAATAATCCTTTGAATTAAAACGAATAAAAGGATGAGATTTGTTAATGAAGTTTATTCACATTTTTGAATAATGAATAATACGTTAAAGAAAATGTTTTTGAATGTGATGTTTTAAACATAATTAAAACGATCTAACGATGTTTTAAAACATGTTGAGATTCGAAACCATAGATTTCAACATTTATTGTTGAAATAGACGTTTTCGAGAAATAAAAGGAAATGGTAGACTATAACACTGTTGTTATAGTAAATGATTTCCGAAAGGAAATGTTTTGAATAATATTGGGATTTATATATCTATTTTAAATTCGAATCCCTATACTAGTGATTTTGGGTTGTCGTAACGATGTTTTACGTAACATTCGTTTTGGCCCAAGTAAATATGTTTAAGTGAATAATTTCCTTAAAGAATGAAATATATACTTAATTCGATTTAAGTATATTGAATATTTTCTAAGTGTTGAAAATAAAAGAGATTTGTGAATTACTTATGAATAAATAAGTATGGAAATGTTTTCCAATGTGAAGTGAATATTTAGAATTTATCTTTTTGAAGATAAATTGAAAATGAATAATTGAAATCGTATATGCACGAATATTTTGAAATATAAATTCATTATGGAATTTATATGTGAAAAGTGAAATTGGTTAAAAATAAATATTGATTTATTTTTGAAGTGTTGGAATTTTATATCTTGTAAAGATATTTTGGAAATGTAAATAATTTGGAAAATTATTTGGAATCTGGTGATGTATGCATATCCATTGATAGTTCAATAGCCGACTATCAATATTTCCCTTTGAATGGGTATTTGATGTGAATATGATTGAATTTGAATGCACACTTATTTTTGAATAAGCGCTCACTATTCGGGTTAACCGGGAAAGGACCATGGGGTCGTATAACCCATTCCGAATATGTGATACGACGTGAATTGCATTTGAAGATCGGTGTTGAAGACCGGTATTTGCGAGAGCGATAGGATGACCTATCGATTGTCTCTGCACTGGGTCGCTCCTGGTATAGAGATTCCATAAGTGATGGGAAATCCGATCAGGATTGTGAATATCCGGATTGCAAGGACTTCTTTGTAAGTGCCTTCGGTTTTGTTCGAGCCCGGAACAAACTTGTATGGATTGTATGTCTGACATTACAATTTGAGATATAAAGCCGATTTCTTTCAAATATATTTCTGTTGGTGGCGGAGAATTTATTCTTTGCTTAACACCCTTCTTTGAGACATATGTGCTCAAAGGTTATATAGTTGAAGTTATCAGCGATATATTCCCAGTTTGGTAATGTGACATGCTGAGTGATGCTGAAATGATCATCGTGTTGATTATTTGTGATAGGATCATTTATTTGATCGTCTATCTTAGTGATTATTGTGTTGATCATTTGTTGACCCAAAGCATAGCTTTTGTATAAAGTATGTTTTTGTGGACGTGAATTCGTCGAGCCTCACATCCCGGAAATGGTCAAAACAGGAAAGATGCGGCAAGGTTATTAGGGGTTGCTGTAGCTCCCCTTAGGGTATGTGCATTTCCTTCTGGAAAGGGGTGGTATCATGGTATGGAGCCCAGATACTTACTCATGTTGAAAACACTTTATGATTGTGTGAATTGGATATCGAGCGCTCGGTTGAAAAGGTCCTAAAGGACCGGGGAATGGCGTGCTCGTGTCAGTAGTTACCCAGTTAGGGGTAACCCGGCCTTGTGTTGGCAGAGTTCCGGTTTGGTTCTCGGGGGTGTCTTTCCAGAGGCATTCTCAGTG
Organism: Allium cepa; assembly: GCA_030765085.1. NCBI lineage: Eukaryota > Viridiplantae > Streptophyta > Magnoliopsida > Asparagales > Amaryllidaceae > Allium > Allium cepa. The sequence continues at coordinate 86,816,534 of CM060930.1, read as the reverse complement.
GCAATGGGAAGTTCCTTGGCCTGACCATTTGTTGGAAATCCAATTCCCAATACGAAACTTGTACGGTATTAGTTGTAGAACCTGCTATTCACTTATGGTGGTCACCACTGTTTGGATGGTAGCTATAGTAGGCATACGATAATGGTCGTATGTTGGCTAAGATTTATATTCTACTTTCGAAATGAATTTTTCTCTACACTATGCACTAATAATAATATCAAATGTTATTTTAAATGCGTATCAAGCATCTTTGACTATCATAAGGAGAAATCTCCTCCGATTCTGCGTTTGCATGTGTGTGTGTGCGGGAGGCCTTATGGTAGTCTCATTTTTAAAAAGCATTGCGAATTGAATTTAAAAATATTCCTCTATTTTGATTTTAAAGTTAAATAAACTGTTTTGAGTTCTCACACCAGTCACATGACTGACTCGGAGTTTATTGTTTTCCTTCCTAAACTCTGGGTGCCCACCAATTTCCACACGGGCAGTTAAGAGTTAGGTTTATCAGGATATTCTGGATATTCTGGAGTTGCTGGAGGCAAGCTGGATGGCATGGCGTATTATTAGTTTATATAATATTTCTTTTTCCGCTGCATTGTTTGTTGTTGTATGATGTTGTTGTACACTCTGATGTGATGATATGATGTAATGAAATATGATGAAATGTAATAACTGTAGTTCTTTGTTTAAAGATTATTCATTTATTATTATATGTTGTTCCGCTGCGAATTGTGAGATTCTGTTGTTGTTCTGTCGTTTTCTGTTCCGTCCTATTTTCTTCTGTTTCTCTTTTTCCTCTATATTCTATTTTCTTCTATTTTAAAATTCTTCTATCTTCTATTTTTAAAATTCTCTGTTTTCTAAAAAATTATCTAATTTCTTTTCCCTCTATTTTTCTTTTTCTTTCTTCTTTTCCTCTCTTCTTTCTTTTCTTTTCTTTTTAAAACCCATAACATCTCGGTTTTCGGCCTTTGATTTCTCGGCAGTCGATAAAGTGAGTATCGATGTTGAATTTTCGGAGAACGAAAATCCGTATTGTTACATTTGGTATCAGAGCTCTGATGGTTAAGCGACAACCATGGTTCTGTTGGGTATAATTCATTAGAGATGGAGTCAGTAGTACTCTAGAATGAATTTGAGTGTAATAATAGATATGAGTGCGTATTTGTTAGTGAATATAAAATTGTTTTATATTGTGATGATTGGTTTATTGAGTGGCATATGAACCTTCCTCAGCACGGTCAGTCAAACTATGCCGAAGGGGTTTCTAAACACTTGAATAGAACAATTCGACATAATATTGATTTTAAAATTGGGTAAATGAAATAATTTTACCTTGATTATATTTTATATATGAAGAAATAATTTTTCAAGAATTATTAAAGTGTATATAAGTTGATTGTTAGGTTGTTTGAATAATCTAAATTAAAGAATAATTGTATAAGCAAAAGAATTATAAGAGTTGAATTATAATTAAAGTGATTTACAATTGTGAAATAAACTTATATATGAGAAGTGAAACTATATGAATATGTTTATGAATATGAATTGTAAATAAAAATGAATTTAAAGTTAAATGGAACATAACTTAAGTGTTGTTGAATAAAGTTGATATGAAATAATGAATATAAATGTTAATTCATTAAAATCTAATTTTATTGGGAGTTGAATAAATTGAATGAAATCAATTTAATTAAACAAATTGAAAGTGATGGTGTTAAACCAAAGAGAATGAATATAAACAAAGGAATTTGGTTGAAATCAATATACATTGGTTGTTATATGATTGTTAGTTGATTGTATATAATTCATTAAGTGTTAATGAAATTAAAAGCTAATGCAATTGAATTCAAATTAGGAGTAAATAAATTTGAATAGAATTGAAAGTGAATAGGATTTAATTAGTGAATGCAAACTAATTAAAATTGAGAATGAATGTTAGTAAATTCCAACATTAATGAATCAAATGTGATTTAAATTGAAAACCATTTCATTAAATATTAATGAGAATATAAATGAATATTTATTGGTTATGGATTATAGTTGGTTGATGGTTGATGTTTGCATTTGTTGTTTAGTTGCATTTGCTATGTGACGTATATAGTTATTATGTTGCTATATGTTGTATATTGAGATTATTTGCATATGTGCATGTTCTCATGTTGTTTGTTGAGTTTAGTAGGTGCGGATCGCGTTTGCTTCGCATTTGGAGTTCGCTTTTGCGCTATATTAGCTGTATATGCTTGCTAATAAAATATAAGGTACATATCTCGGATTAAATATCGTACTTTTACACTTTTTTCCCTTCGGGATGCCTCATTACTTGATGAGATGTATATTTGTGATATATATATACTGTCATTTTTTTTCGGATCGAGCCGCGCAAAGGAGACATGGCGAATTTTTTCGAAAATTTAAGGCGTTAGAAAAAAATTTAAGAAATTTGGAAATTTTTGAAAACTTTAACTTTGTTTTGGAATTGAAAGTTAAACAATGGTAGTTGTTTTTGAAAAGATAACTAAGTATGATTTGAAAACTTAGCAAAGAATTATAAGAAGTTTAATTATGAATTTTGGGAAAATTAATAGATTCTGTAACTTCTCTTACTTGTAATTTCGAGGACGAAATTCTTTTAAGTGGGAAAGATTGTAACGACCCAGAATTTTATTTAATTAAAATTTGAATATTTAATTTATTTTAAATATTAATAAGTGAATTTATGAGTCAAATAAATTTTTATTTGAATTATTGGATTTAATTGAATAATTAAATCGATAATTTAATATGTGAAATTATGGAAATAATTGAAAATTGAGTTAAATATGATTGAAAATAATTTGGAAAATTTTATTTAATCATACTGGAGTTATAGAAATATTTTAGAACTTTTAAAATCGAATTAAAAGTTAATCTGTGAAAATTGAATATTTTAATATTTAATAATCGACTGTAAAATAGTCAATTTTTGAACAGTCTCAGAATTGAACGAAACCAGTTTCATTGGATCCGTAATAGTTAGTTATTACCGGATTTCAATTTTCGTGTCAATCGGAGTTATCGTTTGATCGTGGCAGCTCGAAACGCATCGAATTATTTTTAATTTAAATTTGGCGAGTCAAAATAGCCATTTTTCAAAAAGTCTCGGATTTCAACGAAACCAGTTTCATCGGATCCGTAATGTGATATTATTGTAAGGTTTCAAATTTCAAGTCAATTGGATTTACCGTTTGTCCGGTACAAATTAAAACGCCTAGAAATCGACTTAAATCGGTTTAATTTAAATTGAACGTTTTCTGCCATAACTCGCACATACTTCCGAATTAGCTTCCGAAACCTGTTCCATTGTGTCCGGAACGCGGGATAAACCCTAGGTACGCTGGTTACGGCGTCTAAATCGGAGTTCGGAATTTCCGGGTGAATAGTGTCGTTCAAAACTCTATAAATACACCCCTTCTCTTCATAAATTAAAAAAAAAAGTTAAACCCTAATTTTAAAAACCCTAGCCGCCTATGTTAAAACCAATGGCCAGTATTTCTTCTCCTTCCCCCCTCGATTTCTTCCAATCCACTAGCAATTAGACGAAACTCTCAACATGAAAGATGTAGAGGGCAACAAGAGCTTGGAGATCAACGGTTGTGATGCGATTTGGAGTGGCGTGGTGGCGTCTAGGGGGCCGCGTGTGGGGGCTGTGCACTTGCGTGCGCGAGTAGCAGGGGATGGCCGAACTTCCAATGATGGCTGGTGGTGGTAGCTCGCGTCGTGTGCTTCGCATTGGTGGTGTTGTGATCGAATTTCGTTGATTATGGAAGGAGAATAATCAAACCCTAGCTAACTAGGATGGGTTCGGCCTCATGTTTCATTGCCTGGAGATGGTTACGTGATTGGGGGAGATGTACGTGAGGCGTTGGATGTTAATCTTGTGGCTGAGATTGGCTAAGGTTGAAATTTATTAAGTTAGTTATAAATTTATGAATATAAATTGTGTACAAACTTGTAAAATACATAACTTTTTCATACGAGGTCGAAAAAATGCAAACTCAGTTGCGTTGGAATCGTATGGACGAGCACTACGCGATGGAGTTGGTTTGGAGTCGTTTGGAGTTAGTGAGAATTTCGGGTAAAATTAAACGCGCGTTTAATTTTATTCGAAATAAAAGCTAAAACGGAAATTAAAACCAAGGTGAGAACTTCTCACTCAATCGAATAGATTTCGATTTTATTTTAAATAATTAGATTTAAAATATTTGAATGCATGTTTGAATGATGACTGTAAATTATTGATTGTTAAAATAGACATTATGCGCCGTTAGTAAGCGGATGTTATTTATAAAAACATATACCGCGAATATTTCATAAACAGTGAAATTGGTATTATATATAATATCAATATATATATATTGGCATATGTATATATTGCAGTTGTTGATTTCCCGCATTTTTTGTTTAGCGGATGAGACCCTATTACGCCGTTATTAAGCGGATAATATTTAATAAGAACATGTACCGCGATAATTTCGTACTGGAGCGAAATTGGTATTGTGCTAATGTTTTTGGATGCAGGAAACAGGTTGGAGGGATCCAACTGGATTCCTCAACAGTATTTATTTTATTTCAGATATTTTGATATTTGATGGATTATCATATCGATATATGATATCGTTGTAGTCGTGATTGACTATTTGGTGTGTAGCATCATTGGACCCAGATTTTGGGATTTTAAAATGATTTTAAAAGTGATTTTGAAAATATACTATATTTTTGGAATTGATCCATTATAAATAAATAAACGTTATAATTTTTAAAGTTATAAAAATTATGGTTTTTGTGAAATATAGTTAAAAAGCTGATTTTTAGAAATACGATTAAAAGTCGATTTTTGAGAAATATGAACTAATGATTTTATAAAATAATTTAGATTGGATTTTTGAATGTATGATAAAAGTTTAAATATAGGATTTATAAAATTTGATTATTTTATAAATCGAAATGATGAAATTATAAAGGAAATTAAAAGATATTTAAAGAATAATATTAATTGATTTATATTAAGAGATTTATAAATAGATATTTATAAATCGAAATATTGACATTATAAAACGAGTCTTTATAAATGTTTAAATGAAGTGAAAATGAATTTCATAAATGAATGAAATTTGTAGAATTATAAACTGGGAGGTTATAAATGAAATTTATAAATAGTAGATTTATAAATTTGGTGAAATTATGTGAATAATGGTTTTGGATAAATGAATGAATCTTATAAGTTATAAGATTTATAATTTGGGAAGATAAAAAGAACGATTTTGTAAAATAATCGTTTTATAAGTATTTAACTTATGATATGAACTTTTAGTTTATAATGGAGATATGAAATTTAACAGGTTAATAAAAGAATTTATAAAAAAAAAGAAGTTTTTATAAATAAATAGAAATGGAATTTATAAACGTTGTTTTATAAATTCGCAAACGACTTATTTTGATAAGAAAAGTGTTGAAACCTATTAATGGAGTTATATTCACATTTTAGAATAGTGAATAATCCTTTGAATTAAAACGAATAAAAGGATGAGATTTGTTAATGAAGTTTATTCACATTTTTGAATAATGAATAATACGTTAAAGAAAATGTTTTTGAATGTGATGTTTTAAACATAATTAAAACGATCTAACGATGTTTTAAAACATGTTGAGATTCGAAACCATAGATTTCAACATTTATTGTTGAAATAGACGTTTTCGAGAAATAAAAGGAAATGGTAGACTATAACACTGTTGTTATAGTAAATGATTTCCGAAAGGAAATGTTTTGAATAATATTGGGATTTATATATCTATTTTAAATTCGAATCCCTATACTAGTGATTTTGGGTTGTCGTAACGATGTTTTACGTAACATTCGTTTTGGCCCAAGTAAATATGTTTAAGTGAATAATTTCCTTAAAGAATGAAATATATACTTAATTCGATTTAAGTATATTGAATATTTTCTAAGTGTTGAAAATAAAAGAGATTTGTGAATTACTTATGAATAAATAAGTATGGAAATGTTTTCCAATGTGAAGTGAATATTTAGAATTTATCTTTTTGAAGATAAATTGAAAATGAATAATTGAAATCGTATATGCACGAATATTTTGAAATATAAATTCATTATGGAATTTATATGTGAAAAGTGAAATTGGTTAAAAATAAATATTGATTTATTTTTGAAGTGTTGGAATTTTATATCTTGTAAAGATATTTTGGAAATGTAAATAATTTGGAAAATTATTTGGAATCTGGTGATGTATGCATATCCATTGATAGTTCAATAGCCGACTATCAATATTTCCCTTTGAATGGGTATTTGTGTGAATATGATTGAATTTGAATGCACACTTATTTTTGAATAAGCGCTCACTATTCGGGTTAACCGGGAAAGGACCATGGGGTCGTATAACCCATTCCGAATATGTGATACGACGTGAATTGCATTTGAAGATCGGTGTTGAAGACCGGTATTTGCGAGAGCGATAGGATGACCTATCGATTGTCTCTGCACTGGGTCGCTCCTGGTATAGAGATTCCATAAGTGATGGGAAATCCGATCAGGATTGTGAATATCCGGATTGCAAGGACTTCTTTGTAAGTGCCTTCGGTTTTGTTCGAGCCCGGAACAAACTTGTATGGATTGTATGTCTGACATTACAATTTGAGATATAAAGCCGATTTCTTTCAAATATATTTCTGTTGGTGGCGGAGAATTTATTCTTTGCTTAACACCCTTCTTTGAGACATATGTGCTCAAAGGTTATATAGTTGAAGTTATCAGCGATATATTCCCAGTTTGGTAATGTGACATGCTGAGTGATGCTGAAATGATCATCGTGTTGATTATTTGTGATAGGATCATTTATTTGATCGTCTATCTTAGTGATCATTGTGTTGATCATTTGTTGACCCAAAGCATAGCTTTTTTATAAAGTATGTTTTTGTGGACGTGAATTCGTCGAGCCTCACATCCCGGAAATGGTCAAAACAGGAAAGATGCGGCAAGGTTATTAGGGGTTGCTGTAGCTCCCCTTAGGGTATGTGCATTTCCTTCTGGAAAGGGGTGGTATCATGGTATGGAGCCCAGATACTTACTCATGTTGAAAACACTTTATGATTGTGTGAATTGGATATCGAGCGCTCGGTTGAAAAGGTCCTAAAGGACCGGGGAATGGCGTGCTCGTGTCAGTAGTTACCCAGTTAGGGGTAACCCGGCCTTGTGTTGGCAGAGTTCCGGTTTGGTTCTCGGGGGTGTCTTTCCAGAGGCATTCTCAGTGGCAATGGGAAGTTCCTTGGCCTGACCATTTGTTGGAAATCCAATTCCCAATACGAAACTTGTACGGTATTAGTTGTAGAACCTGCTATTCACTTATGGTGGTCACCACTGTTTGGATGGTAGCTATAGTAGGCATACGATAATGGTCGTATGTTGGCTAAGATTTATATTCTACTTTCGAAATGAATTTTTCTCTACACTATGCACTAATAATAATATCAAATGTTATTTTAAATGCGTATCAAGCATCTTTGACTATCATAAGGAGAAATCTCCTCCGATTCTGCGTTTGCATGTGTGTGTGTGCGGGAGGCCTTATGGTAGTCTCATTTTTAAAAAGCATTGCGAATTGAATTTAAAAATATTCCTCTATTTTGATTTTAAAGTTAAATAAACTGTTTTGAGTTCTCACACCAGTCACACGACTGACTCGGAGTTTATTGTTTTCCTTCCTAAACTCTGGGTGCCCACCAATTTCCACACGGGCAGTTAAGAGTTAGGTTTATCAGGATATTCTGGATATTCTGGAGTTGCTGGAGGCAAGCTGGATGGCATGGCGTATTATTAGTTTATATAATATTTCTTTTTCCGCTGCATTGTTTGTTGTTGTATGATGTTGTTGTACACTCTGATGTGATGATATGATGTAATGAAATATGATGAAATGTAATAACTGTAGTTCTTTGTTTAAAGATTATTCATTTATTATTATATGTTGTTCCGCTGCGAATTGTGAGATTCTGTTGTTGTTCTGTCGTTTTCTGTTCCGTCCTATTTTCTTCTGTTTCTCTTTTTCCTCTATATTCTATTTTCTTCTATTTTAAAATTCTTCTATCTTCTATTTTTAAAATTCTCTGTTTTCTAAAAAATTATCTATTTTCTTTTCCCTCTATTTTTCTTTTTCTTTCTTCTTTTCCTCTCTTCTTTCTTTTCTTTTCTTTTTAAAACCCATAACATCTCGGTTTTCGGCCTTTGATTTCTCGGCAGTCGATAAAGTGAGTATCGATGTTGAATTTTCGGAGAACGAAAATCCGTATTGTTACAGTACGAGTGGTACATGTCACTTCATTGGATAGTCTTTAGTATCATGGTTTAGTAAGAAACAAAATTGTGTTTCATTTTCGCCAGGTGAAGAAGAATACATCTCTGCTGCTTTTGCATGTGCTCAAGCAATCAACAAGCAACAAACACTTCAAGCTTTTGGTATAAATTTGACCAAATCAATAATTTATTGTGATAATACGAGTGCTATAAATTTATCTAAGAATCCGATAAACCATTCAAGAACATAACATATTTACATTCGACATCATTTTCAACGAAATAGCATAGAAAAAGATTTGATTTCTCTAGATTACGTCTCTTTCGAAAATCAAATAGCTGCTATTTTTACAAAATTGTTAAATGAAAATATATTTCTAAAATTAAGACATGAACTCGAAATTATGTCGTTACATGATTTATAAGTTTATAATAATGTATACATAATTAAAAGTGTATAAAATAATAAAAGCTACTTGCACTTGAACTCTGCACTCTTGGGAGATGGGAATATGACTTTTCGTTTTTTTTCAGTTTTCACGTTAGAACCTCTCCTCCATTCTATTTTATGTATTGCTATATTTATAAATTTTTATTCTTACCTTAGAATTATATTAACTATTTATAGCATAAAGGTAAATTAAAGTCTGGCCTATATATTAATAATAACCAAGAAACTCGAATTCAGAAAGAGCTAAATGAAATACACACACACACACATAAATAAAAAGGTTTTTTATGCATATTAAACAAACAAACAACTACTTCAATTCTTATAAAAATGTCATCTCAAGAAAATTCCTACTACTCGTCAATTGTATGCAGCACACCGACTTTGGATTCGTCTAACAAATCTATTCCAATTTATGTCCCTGTGAACATTTCTCTATCTCCAAATCACCATACCAGATACACTGAAGTGCAAAAGAAGTAGAAGAAATTTAGAATTTGGATACCCCTCTACCAAGGAGAAAATCAATGACATTCAACACTACTAGCGTGAAATTTTAAGCGTACAACGTGAGATGTATTACGAGCAAAAACACCATGGATGACGTTTCAATTTTCTCAAAGAATTTGCTCTAAAATTCTGTGGAATTACCCCTAAAAATGTGTGCACAATCCATCTCCTCAATGACCACACATATCTCCAAACTCTTGGGATCATGGTGCTACAAATATATCTCATATTCGACGTAATACTTAGTACCTATTATATTAAAGGAAGACACCAAAGTTGAACCAAACTCGTTTGATATTTTTTTTCTTTAGATGAATCCAAGACCTCTGAAAATAAATATATTTTATATTTTCATAAAACCGTGCTTATACTATTGACGTTGTAATTTACATATATAATAAGCCTGTTAAAATAAAAATTGAATAAAGTTATTTAATACGAGAATAAAGCTCACATATTAACATATGTATGGCGTATGGTGTATAAACAAATTTTAAATATAATGGAAAAGGCTAACCTGTATTCGGCCAATCGAAATACCCTATCCATACGGTTGAATCTTCAACATGAAAATTTATTCCATTGAGATTTCAGGCAGCTGAACCCCAAATCCAGATGGCTGAATCATGGAAAAAATGAACTATTTACTTACTGGTTGCAAAATTTTCAAGTTAGCCGGCTACCTTGCAAGATTCAGCAAGTTGCCTGGCCTAAATTCTGTTTTTTAAAAATACACTTGCACATTTCTCAAAGTACAAATCAAAATTCAAACCAATGCTTATTCTCAAAATCTACCTAGTCATTCTTTACCTACCTCTACAGTTTCCTAAACAAGCTGTCATCACATTATCCCGAAATCAAAAAATTATTAGTTTTCCAAAGTGTCCCACGAATCAACAAATTATACGTCATCCGAAGCATCCCACAAATCAACAAATTATTAGTTTTCAAGAATGGGTCGCCAATCGCAATCAAGGCATTTCGCAACCTTGAGACACAAGGATTGCCTCTTCCTCTCAATAACCCCGATAAGAAGAAGAGAAGATGATGAAATCCATGAATTAGATGTTGACGTACCTCTTAAATAAGCTCTCGTCACATTATCCCAAAATCAAAGCAACCTTAATCGTCGTTTTGCTAACGTTGAGAAACATGTTTCCAAGACAAACAAAAAGCTAAACCCAATAAAAGTTTTCTTGAACAAGATTTAGGAAAAAGCGTCTTGCTTCACATCCACATCAATAGAAATTCTTGAAAATCCAGCACCGTTTACTTGGACATCTTCTGAGGAAGAAGGAGAGGAGGAAGAAGAAGAAGGAGGAAGGGAAGATTGATTTGGTATGTTTTTTATTTATTATCTAGACATTACTCTATCTTTTCTACTACTTATTTCAAGAACATATCTATGTAATATTTCAAGAACATATCCATGTTATCTTTTTACTACTTATTTATGATATTTCTCTTATCAAATAATTGCTTCCTTTTTGTCGATGACAAGGAGGAGAGTAAGCTAGTCATATCGATAAGGGGAGTATCAAGTCCGGGAGGAGGGGGAATAATTGAATCCTTATATTTAATTCTTACATAGTTGTCATTATCAAAAATAGGGAGAATGTTAGAATCATGAATTTTGATGTTTTGATTGTGACAACTATATAAGTAAATATTATATGAACTAACCAAATTTGAAGGAGAAGAAATTGTTAGAGAGATAATCACAAACATTTGAAGACCAGGTTCCAAATTGTACCTACATTGTATTGTTAAGTATAGACTCTGAGTTTGGAAGTAGAAATATGTTAAAATCTCTCCAAAATAGTATACACATACACATAAAATATAAGATTCATCAAACAAAGAATACTGCTCAAAAAAGCACATTCAGCCGGCTGAATGTACACTTTCAGCCATCTGAATGCCGCGCACTTGCACAAATAATTTACAATACTCAATCGGCTAAAGTATAATATTCAGATGGCTAAATAAGGGTTATTTTGCACTATTTCCTAGCTACCTTGATTTTAACTTGATTCAGTTGGCTAAAACATTTGTTCAGACGGCTGAATAATTATAACGGCTAATTTTTGAAAAGGTGCTTCTCTTTCATGAACAGAAAAAACTCCTGATTCAAGGGTAGCTTCCATATCTCTTCATGGCTACTCTTCGTGAAGGTATATTTCTTTTAACCTCTATAAATAGAAAATAATTTCAACATCTTGTATATAAAAAAATTCTCATTCTTAATTCTATCTATTCTTGCCATTTTAACTTTAAAGTATTCTATACATAAAAACTCTATTTTGATCACTTGTATATTCAAGTTTACTACTCTTATGATCAAATAAATTTCCTTTATTCATGAGCTATACAATATACCACGAAGGAGAAGAATATAGGAAGGGTGTACTTTATCAACTTATCAGTACTATTCAAGAGCATAATAGCCAAAAACATTTCTACTATTTGTATTGGAAGTCCTGTTGTAGCATCCTTAGGTAGCTGAAGTCCTATTCGGTTGTCTAGGTAGTTGAAGTCATGTTCGGTTGCTCAGGTGGTGTAATACCTATTCCTCTAGGTTAAGTGAGGGTTTCGATTAAATCCAAAAGGAATCTGGGACTGAACGTAGAACGGGAAGTTCGCGCCAGTATAAAAATATTTGCTGTCATTTACTTTACTACTTTTACTTTTATATTTATATTACGCATAAAAAAATATTTTAGTTAATATCCATATTACACGATCCTCGGTTACTTTCATCCATATCCACCATACCTATCTCAAGTTACATCCCAAGAGCGACAGACTATTGGAGAAACAATCAAAACAAACATAACATCCATCAAGCAATCCTCACTATCACTCAATATGCTCTAGATATATGACAACTCGTATGACTTTTCCCCTGCCAGGGATTAACAATCCCAAAATTTCAATGCGACCATCTTTAGCTCGAAGCAGATACTAGACCCATTCCCTTAGTCTAGGTATATGATCCATTCAAACGATTCATAGTAGCATTTCAAAATACCCATTAGTGCTCTTAGTTTCAAGTATATCAGAAAACACTCAGAGTATTAATGATCCATTTGCCGGTGTATCCAAGCCTTTTTCCTTGCTCAATTTAGTTTCATTATCCTCAAGGAAACATTCCATATTCCTTCTTTCTATGATGAACCATTCGGCATTCTATCCATGGGTCACCATTCCAAGAACCCACCCTTTATGGACATCATCCTCTTGACTCCTCTCAATATTGAGCCACCATCATTAGAACCTAACTCCATTCACCATCGTTTCCCATCATTGAAGTCCTGAAGCTATCATCATGCTACTGCATCACCATCAAACCCCAAGTGATCAAATAAACACCATCAGCACGACCTGCAGAGTCCTTGTACTTCCCCTTAGAAGTTCCAACCTTTCTTTCTTCGAAAGTTCATGTCCATACTGAATGAAAGTTGTCGGTAATGAGGTCAATCTCCTTTCATACTTTGCTAATTTTGTCTAATTATCTTTTTTCACTGAGAACTTCTCCTTAGCTTGTCTAATACTACTTGCTCCATATTCCCAAGCTCCCAAGTCCACAACGTCATCCTATGGCTACAAAAGGAGGTCAGTACCTATCAAAAGTGATCGATACTGAGCTCCATACTTAGTTGATTTTTGGCCTTTGTCTCCCAAAACCCCTTCCTAGCCTCGTCCTATAGCTTTCCTTAAAGTTTCATCACCTTTTCCCTAAAACAAATCATTTCTACCAAGTTGATATGGAACAGTATTGCCGAGTAGTTCTTCACATCACCACTTACCAAATTGACTCCAAATTTATAGCGACCTAAATTTTAGGCTCCTCCTCCCTCCTCCAAGTTTTATCCAAATCCAACAATTTTGCCTCCAATTTCCCAATTCGATGATCTCTTTCCTAACTACCTAAAGCACTAGCAAACCATATCAAAGCACAATATACAATTCTGAAATATCATCCATATACATCCATACGTCATGCAATTCATCTGAATATGATTATCATACAAATTTTAACCTAGACCAAAATTTTACACTATCATGTCAATATGATAAAAAAGAGTGGAAAAACCAGCCAAAAACCATTTTTAATCATTTTGATTTCATCCATAAACACATATAAAAGTGCAATTAAAGGTAGAAGACATTTTACAACCAAAATCATGTTAAAAACATCAAATTTAACTATATAAACATCCATAATATAGCAAGAGGTCACGAACCACTCACCGATTACCCAATTACCACTTTAAATTCCTACATCTGATGTGAATAGCAAAGAGAGATAAATTCCCAAGCCCAAAGTAATAGATCTACAACCCCCTTTGCTAATTACTCTTCTGATGATGATTTGGCTAAAATTAGTAAGAAAAGGAGATGATTTTTGAAGATATTAGAGTTAATCGTAGCTTAGGATTGTTTTGGGGAAGGTGGAAATGATTTGGGATAGTCCCATCAGTCCCCCTTAGGCTCTAATTCCAAAATGAGTTAGTAATCCTAAGTATGGGTTGGTCCAATTACCTAATAATGTTGGTCAATGGCAGCCAAAACTTAAAGCAATCGTAACTTTCAAATGGTATGTCTGTTTTACTATTATGACCACTTTACAGATTGGAAAACCATCAACCTAAAACAATGGACGTAGTTTTAGATCCTAACTTGGCTTCTATCAAAAGTTATAGTCCATAACAGATTTTCAAGGTCAAACGGTAATATAGAAATTCAAAAAAAAAGTTATAGAGGTGGAAAATATCCCTAAGAGTCATTTTCCAAAATTTTAGAGTCATATTGACCTATTATGTATTAAATAAAAATATTTTACGATCCTCTGATACACAAAATACGGGTCATTGCAACTAGCTAAAGTGACGTGTGAAAGTTAATATTTGAATTATGCTAAATTAATCTTGACTGGATTCGCACCTTTAACTCTCACAATAGTATTGTGAGAGTTCTTCAAAAAACTACACATTTAACTAATTTATAAAATATTTTAAATTCTTAATCAATATTTGAGAAATTTTAATTATTATTTATTTTATTTGATGGTTTGGAATTATTTGATGCATATATAAAAGTTATATTTGTGTGCACTGATATACAATATCAATGTAATTTCAAATAGGCTTTAAATGAGAGATAATTGCTTGAAGGGGATTTGGTAATTTTGCACCGTAAATGGAAAACTAAGGCTCGACTATAAAATGGCAATTAGTGGGGTGGAGAGAGAGAAAAATTAATGGAATTAATTTAGGATAGGAAAGGTTACATTTTTTCCCTTAAAAAATCTTGTAATTTTATTTCATTCATTCATTTTTCTCTCTCCTCCTTTCTTCATGTCTCATTTGAAATTTTCAACCTCTCTTTCTAAAATAAATCAACTCCAAATAAATTAAAACATCAAGTAATTATGAGGACTATGTAGTTCATCCTTCTCCTACAAAGTTGGGTGTAGATTTAAGCATCTAAGAATAGATTCCCAAAACAATGTGTAAATTATTGGCTAATTGGAAAGATATATTTTAATCTTAATTGATTTCTTAGATGTAATTTGGTTATCATAATTTTACATGTACATGTTATTGTCTCACCTTGATTAAGTAATAGTAATGCAATTTAAACAATTTGTTTAACGATTTGATCTGTTGTAACCCGATAAATTAAAGCCAATAAACACACACACACACTTTGTAATACAAGAGATCTCCTCTAAATCACTGGTATGACTATTGAAATGAGCATTAGCATGTGAATGACAGTAGGATCATGTAATATGAATATTTTCTAAACTACTAGTGTGGAATAAGAAGTAGCTAAATATAGCGGTAAAATAAAATGATAGCAGGGATTTTTATACTGGTTCGAACTCCCATTTTACGTGTAGTCCCAGACTCCTTCTGGATTTAAACTAGCAGCCCTCACTTAACCTGGAGGAATAGGTTTATACCGTTTGAGCAACCGAACAGGAATTGGACCATCTGAGCAACCGAACAAGATTTTCCTGCCTAGACAATCGAACAAGAATTTGGTACAAATGAAATGTTCTCTTAACTTTGCATGCTCTTGTTACAATACAGATTTGTTAAATGAAATGCACCCTTCGTATAGCCTTTTCCTCGGGTATAACATGTGTAATTGTGTGTATATGAAGATTAGGAAGATTTATTGCTTAAGAAATGTAGAATTATAATCGTATCTTTAAGCAATAGATAGTTGAATATTCAAGAAAGCAGAAAATTAGAAACTAAGATCTTGTAAATTCTGAATAGATAATTTAAGTGAATTTGACCTTAAAATCATGTTTATTTACAGTATACAAAGAGTTACAACCTCTGGTGAAAGGTTCTATCGAGCAGCAATGGATGTAACTCTCTGTGAAAAAGAAATATATTCGTGAAAGGAAGTGTCTCTTCATAAATATGACAGTTACAAGCAGGTCAGGCGACTGGTTGAGGAACTTCAGTCGACTGATTTGAAAACATACACGTGCACATGTATATGCACAGGGTCAGTCGACCGACTATCTACCTTCAGTCAACTGATCTATGAATATTTATAAATCTAGCTTGAAAAACAAGTAAAATTAATTATAAATAATCATCATTGATATGCAAGGGATGTGAACTACTTGAGGATAGATTTTAACATATATGAACACTAGCTTAGACTCTAAAACAAAATTCATACTTGATATACGATCTTCGAGTCTAGTCGCCTTCTTAATTTGTAGTCATAGATTTGTTGAATATTTTATCGTTCTTATGTCATCTTGATCGTCTTGGCATGAATCAAAACTTCAGATCCAACATTCTCCCCTTTTTGATTGATGACAACTCTTTATGATATATTGAAATATGAGCAAAATATCGAAAAAATCCTTATCGCGCCCCTGAATCCGAGACAAAAATTTTGTTAAACCTGCCAATTTTATTAGCACAACACTTCTTCTCCCCCTTTTTCATCGACAAAAAGGAGATATGTATATATATAAAAATATGTAAGCAATATACCATCATTCATAATATTCACAACATAGATCATTATAAGAGCATATTTGAATAATGACATACACAACAATATGAAATAAAATCACATACACAACATAGAACAAACTACATAGTCTTAAAGCATAAAAACATACCATTGTTCCAAAATACCTAAAATAAAAATTAGTAAAACACTTACTCAACACCATTTCCATCGGAGCTTTCCTCTCCTTCTTCATAATCTCCTTCAATTTCTTCATCACCCTCACTAGAGTCTCTTCCTTTACCACCCACTTCTTCTCCTTCTTCTTTTCCTTCCTATCCTTCTTCGAAAGTTGACCAAGTGAAATGAGGTTGTGGACGCTTCCCTGGATTCATAGGCACATGGATGGATGTGGAGGAGGATGGACCACAAGATAGTAATTCCCAAATATTATTCAAGAAACCTTTGATGCGATTTAGCTTTGAGTTTACTTAGGTAATGGTTGTCTCAACACGAGATAGTTGCCTATCTAAAAGCTTTTGGTTTCTAGTGACAATTGTTAAAGCTTGTCGCGGTTGAGCATTCGGTCCAATCTCTTCATTTTTATGGAATTCTCATGAAGGTTGTGGTTGGGAAGAGGATCTGGCTTCGATTTGTAGAGCTTGTTTTCTAGAAGAAGGTTTGGGTTGTCCGACTGCTTGGTTTTCTAGCCAATGTTCAAAGGTTATAATAGTGTGACTTTGGTGTTTCTTTGGAAGTCCCATGAGGCTTAGAGTTTTGGTGTTAAGGGAATCAGTCACAGAATAGTCCAAATCGGGGAGATTGATTTCGAAATGACGAAATTCTCGTGATATAAGCGCTGCAGTGTATGGTTTTCATACGGCCTTAGTTAAAAGTCAGAAATTCATCGAGAATTACCTTAGCCCAATTAACGAAACATTGTACCCAAATAGCATATAGCGATTAAAAATCACGCCTATAAACCTTCTCGTAGCTATCGGTACGGGGTTTGATGGAGTGAGTAAGAGCTCGATGCATGATTCTAGCCTTTGATCGAAGCTCTATTGCCTTGAATTTTGTTATGTCATCGGAGAGAAAGAGATGGCTAGTTCTCTCAGTTATCCATGTTAATTTCAATCTCGGTTAAATCTTCTCCTTCGAAAAGAAATTGAGAATCCTTTCTAGTCGAGCGACGGGTAAGAATATCTTCACTCCCCAAATGACAGTCCATATACAATCATCGAGGTTTTGAATATTATGGTGATCCAAGTTGAGGTTCGCATAGAAAGGCTTGATAAGGAGATAATTTATCTCCAAGCTATTGGCATTGAAATCGAGTAAGGATTCCAAATCACTTCTTCTAGCAAGGTCTTTGATTGCATAGGAGGCAAATTCGGGATATTTTACAAAAGAACCTTCAATTATTCTTGATTTATTCATCTTATCGAATCTTTGTATTGC
This sequence comes from Allium cepa, assembly GCA_030765085.1. NCBI lineage: Eukaryota > Viridiplantae > Streptophyta > Magnoliopsida > Asparagales > Amaryllidaceae > Allium > Allium cepa. Next base: position 86,798,772 of record CM060930.1, on the reverse strand, counting down.
CTTTTCGTTCTGAAGCCATCCTCTAATTTGTTATTCAGAAGGTCCAGCAGAAGTGGAGGGTCTTGCTCTTTTGGGTGGCGTTTTAGGTTAGAGTTTGGAGAAGAAAACTTTAAAGTTGATGTGGGATTTAGGGTTTTTGGTGATGGAGATGAAAAGAAAGTGAAAGATTAAACAAAGCAATGAAGGATTGTAATGCTTTATGGAGGCTATATTGAAAAATAAAATGTCTATTTGCACTAAGAAACCCGGCTACTAGAATCAGCCGATAGGATATTCAATTTAAGTCGAATGAATTATGATCCGAGACCCATTATTTTGGTAAGAAGTAGGTTTAGTCGACTGATCCTTATGATTAAGTCGATTGAATCTTTCTCAAGAATAAGTATTTCAAATCTGGAGAATTCAGTCGACTAATTTATTAAGGCAGTAGACTAAATGCAAAAAAAAATTATGTTAAAAAGGGTACTCAATCGAATATCTGTGTTATTCAATCGACTGAATTTATTGACAAAAAAGACTATTAATTTTATTAAGCAAAGAAAACATACAATGGTATTAAATAATATAATAGAGACAAACAATAGAAGGAAAACTGTTTGGAGGATCCAGAAGAGGAGGGACTTGCACATTCTTCTTGCTCAATTTTGGTAATTTCTCGTGCCAGTTGAATAGTAGAGCGATCCCATGAATTCGGAGAATAGGGTGGCCGCTGGGGAGATGTATAATGCACATAATTGTTTTACGGAGGGGAACCACAAAATTTTAAGGTAAATTTCTCGAGTAGACTAAGTCTCATGCCACGTCTCTTTTGTTCACAGAACATTTCTCTTTGTATGCTTAATGATTCTCTTTGATAATGGTGTATATCTTCTATTTTTTCAGCAATAGATGGAGAACCACAACCAAGATTCCTTCACACTTGCTAAGATTTAGGTGTATATCCGGTATGATATGAAGGAGGAGCTATTGGAACAGTCTCATAAATTAGAGTAGGAGTTGGTAAATAAATAGAACCAAAACTTGGAAAGGAATAGTCTATGGAGGAATACTCTGAATTTTCTTGTGAAGACATGATGACGAAAAGCTTGTGTAATTACCGAAATAAAGGTTTATATAAGACATAAATTTGCAGAAATAGCAATCAAACTAATGGTAAAATTAATTATGACCAGAAAAGAGATGATTGGTTAGAAAGTAAAACCAATGTATGCTTTAAATTTAAACTCTGAAAATAAAAATATATTAAGAGAGGTGATGTAGCTTTAGATGTGAAAAATCATATTGCAAAAAGGAAATGCATATGATTTCTAGCCGTGAGACCAAAGATCGAGTGTTGGTAGCTCCATTGTTTAATAATATTTTTATTTTTGAAAAAAAATCTAAAAAATTAAAGAAATTACTTATAAATCATTTAATGATAAAATTCCTAGTTCTCTTCTTAATTTTATAAAAATATTTTCATTTAATGGTTTTGTAAATATATAAGCCAGTTGGTTTTCAGAAGACACAAATTCTAATCTAACTATATCCTTTTCAATATTATCACGAAAAAAATGATGACCGATGTCAATATGTTTTGTTTGTGAATGATTTACAGGATTTTTAGATAAGTCACTTGTGTTATCATAAAAAATAGTTGACTTAGATAAATTTATTCCAAAATCTTGAAGTGTTTGTTGCTTGTAAATGACCTGAGCACATGCTAAAGCAGTTGAAATATATTCTGCTTCACAAATCGAGAGGTAGACACAACTTTGTTTCTTGCTAAACCAACATAATAGGGATTTTCCAATAAAGTAACAAGTCCCACTCGTACTTTTTCGATCTGTTCGACATCCTCCAAAGTTAGCATCGCTATATGATACTAACTAGAAAGGATATTCTTTCGGATAGAAAAGTCTGAAATCTTTGGTTTTTCTCAGATAACGCAATATTCGTTTCACCATTCGCATATGATTCCTTACGATTTGCTTGAAATTGAACACACTAAACACTTATCATTATGTCAGGTCTGGTAGTAGTCAGATAAAGTAATGATCCAATTATACTTTGATATACTTTTTGGTCAACGCTTTTTCCATTTCGTCTCGATCGAGATGTATTGTTGTACTCATTGTAGTTGGTTTGGTGGAAGTCTTTGCCATATCAAAGCATTTAATTAGATTACTACAATATTTTTCTTGATTAATAAAAATTTCATTGTCTAATTGTTTATTCTGTAATCCAAGAAAATATGATAACTCCCCATATGTGACATTTTAAATTCTTTGGTCATTATGTTAGAAAAATCGTGACATAACTTATCATTTGTAGAACCAAAAATAGTATCAACAACATAAATTTGAATAATTAAAATATCATTTTTAGTATGTTTAATAAAAAGAATTTGATCAACCTTTCCCATTTCAAAACCCGAGTCTTCAAGATAGCTTTTAAGATGTTCATACCAAGCACGAGGTACTTGTTTTAGACCGTATAAAGCTTTCTTAAGTTCATAGACATGGTCTAAAAAAATTTCATGTAGAAATAGAAGAGGTTGTTCAACATAAACATCTTCTTTTATATATGCATTTAAAACAGCACTTTTAACATCTATCTGATATAGTTTAAAATTATGAAAACATGCAAAGGCCAGTAAGATACGAATTGATTCTAGTCGAGTGATTGGAACAAATGTTTCTTCGTAGTCAATTCCTTCCTCTTGATCATATCATTGTGCAACTATTCTAGCTTTATTTCTAGTGATATTTCCTTGTTCATCGGCTTTATTTTTGAAGACCTACTTAGTACTAATGACTTTTTAATCACTATGTCTAGCAACTAAGTCCCAAACTTCATTTCGTTCGAATTGGTTTAGCTCTTGTTGCATAGCAATAATCCAATAGTCATCAGTAAAGGCTTTTTTAGGTTCAATGTTAGAAAGGAATGCTACATGGCCCATTTGATTAAGTTGATTTCTACTTCTAACATGTGAATTAGTTTCTCCAACGATATTTTCAACTGGGTGATCTTGTAAAATCCTAGGAGGAGATCTTAATCCATTTTCATTATGAACAATGTTTTCATATTCTTCAAAATTATGAATAATGTTTTCATCTTCTTCAAAATTATTTTGAGTAACCGTATTTGTGATTGTCTTAGTTATCATCTCATCATCTTTAATTCTTTTATTAAAGATAAAATTTTAATCGAAGGAAATGTGAAGTGTTTCTTCAATTTTCTTAGTTCTATTATTAAAAATTCGATAAGCCTTACTTCGTTACAAATATCCTATGAAAATTCCTTCATCGGATTTTTGACCGAATTTTTTAAGCCGATCTTTTGTGTTTAAAATGAAGCATTTTGAACAAAAAACTTTAAAATATGAAATATTTGTTTTCTTTCATGAAAAAGTTCATATGGAGTGTGTTTCGTTTGCAACGACTCGTAAGTTTCGACAATTTAATTTGCTTATTTAATAGGATTTTTGTAATTTATTTTAGTAGAAAAAAAGGGGTTAAATAAATGTTAAAATGAAGGCTAAAATAAATTATGTAAATGGTGACTTAAAACCTATTTATAGAAATTTGAATAAAATCCAAATTAAATTAAGTAGAAAAAGGATTCTTACCTGGATACAAAATTTAATATGAGAAATTAATGAAAACATTAAATTGATTTAATGCAATAAAAGAGTGTAAACGGAAATTGGAATAAATTAAGGAATCATGTTATGGCAAGTTAATAATTTACGACTTGAATGAAATTCCAATTCATTAAAATTATTTAAATGTTATGATTTGATTTTAAATGGAATATGAGAAAAAAAAATGTAAGGATTTGATTAATATATATGTTATTTGTTTAGGGTATTGAAAAAAAATTGGGAATCCAATTGTAATTAATGGTAATAATGTTGGTATTAGCTAATAAATTAAATTTCAATGCAATACCCATAAATGAATGTAACGAAATGAATATATGAAAATGTTAAAGTATCTGAATATATATACTAAAATAAATGGTACCCATGATGGTATTATGATAAATAGTGAATTTAAGAATAGGAATCAGGATTTATTTATTTATATGGAAACTTAAAGTCTAATAATTGAATTTAATTGCAATTAAATGAGATTGAATATAGTTAAATAATTCATTATTTGAAATAAAGATAATGTGAGAAATTTGTGTGATAATTTGGAATCTAATATTTAAATCCATCTGTTGACAGGAATGAATGGAATACTAATTTATTTATTTAACTAAACGAAATTTTAGGATAGTATTTATAATTTTGGAATTTAAGGAAATTAAGGATTTATATTGAAATTTATGATTTACCTTCGTTAAATTTGACATCTAAACTTGTTGGAAATTTGTAAATGATTAAGAATTTCTAAAAGTGATAAAACTAGTCGATTTTAGAATCTAAATATAAAATTTGGATTTATTTACTAATTCTTAATTTATTTAATTAATATAAAAATATCCATTTTGGTCACGACTCGGATTTCGATGAAACCAGTTTCATCGGATCCGTAACAGTGAATTATTGTAGGGTTTCAAGTTTCGTAGCAATCGGGCTTGTCGTTTGATCGTACGAACGCGAAATGCCTTGAAATCGATTTAATTGAAATCAATTTGAAATCAATTTGAAAATATTGATTTCAGCATAACTTCTTCATACGATAGAATTTGGACATGAAAGTTTTTCCATCGTGTTCAGAATATTTTACAACACCTATTTCGATATATGGGTTTACCAATTTTCGTTCCGGGGTCAGAACGGGCTTTTTGGGCCAATTATCGTTCAGCACGTTTGTTTGTCGGATCCATTTACTCTATTTTCTAGCCTACCTATATAAACTCAGTTATAAACCCTACCTCCATCTATTCTCATTTGTTTGTGCGTTCATTTCATCACTTCCTTCTCTTCCTCCAATGGCTAGAAACCCTAGATCCATGTTCAATTTCAAAAATCAAATCAAAAGTCAAAAATTCAAAGTTCTCAGAAAATTCCGAAAAAATTATATGCTGTTGCTCTCGATGAGTGAAATTCGATGGTGTAAATCGATTTTAGTTTTGGATCGTCGTTTGACCGGTATAAATCGAACAACTCTCGGCCATTCAAAATTGGAGGTTGATCGATCTCGACGAAATCTGAAATCAACTGAGGGGTTTTGTGGAGCTCTCTCCACGGAACATATCGGTGGTGGTTGCTTGGCTTAGATAGGGGTGTGACGGTTGGAATGTTCGAATTAGGGTTCGAAACCCTAGACTTTTGACCGCGGCGGCCTGTAGATGGAGGCGGTCAGAGGGGACGGTGACGTTGAGGGTGGAGTGGTGAGTCGTACGGCGTTGGGGACGTGGGCCGTTATGGCCGGAGGCGATGCAATTTCTCGGCCAACGTTGGCAAGCCCTGTAGCCGAAGCCGAACTCTTGTAGATGCTTGAATCAGTGAGAGAGAAGATAGTGATGACGTGGCGTTTGAGGTAGGTTTATTTGTTTTTCTGTTTTATTTTCATTTTTGTTTTCAACCCGTTCTAACAGCTATAACTCTCGCATACGAAATCCTTTTTACGTGCGGTTTTTTTGTTAGGATCGTAATAAAATTCTGGAGATTTTGACACTGGTTTGGACAGATTCTGAGACCGTGGAATTTTTGGGTTTAAATCGGATTTAAATTCGATTTAAATTCAAAAGGTGAGTGTTTTAACCCACTCACAATTCTAAAATTTCTTATGTTTGTTAAATTAATTTTAGATATGAGTAGAAATTTATTTATGGCTGTTTGGCATGTTTTATTCATCATCTCTGTTAAATCGCATTTTTTTTAATTTAACTGTTAATTATTATTATTATTGCTTATAAATTGACAATTAAAATTTATTTAAATTACATATAAGCTTCCAGTTTAACAGTTATTAATTTAGTATTGAATATAATAAATTATTAGTTAGTAACTGTCATTTATTACCTGTTATTTTTTATATTCTATATATTTTGATGTTAGGTTAAATTGATGATGATTGAATTAAATTGGTTGATAATTGATATTGGGTGAATGGACGATGTGTTCTGTCTTGTAAAATCTGCAAGTTATCATGCATATTCATTTCATTCGGGATTGCGGTTTGAAATGATATACAACCGTATTTTTATTTTTAAATTGCGGATTGAAATGATAAATATCCGTATCACTTGACCGTAGGATAGAAAATTTTATACAGGCACCGCGGTATATATATATATGTATAAAATTATTTTTGAAATTATTTTATGGTTTGGATATGATACAGTTTAATAAATATTAAATTTGGATATGATATAAATATATTTTATATATACATAAAGTTAAATTATCAAATTTAAGCTACGCATAATTTGTTAAATAAAAATGAATAAGTTGAAAAATGGAATTCGATAATTTATATTATATGATGGAGTACATGTTTTAGATCCGATAAATATATAGAGTCTTAAATGATTCCAAATCAATTAAGATTGAAAGATAAATTGAAATTTTAATTTGAATTGAGCTTATTAAAAAATCTAACTCCATATGTTAATGTTAATTGGTTTAAATTGGACATTTTAAAAGTTATGATACTTATAACTGGATTTAATGAATAATTCTAGTATAAGTAAATGGAAGGAAATATTTAGTGTTAATAAATTGAGTTTACTTTAAATGGTTATGGATTTATAATGTAAACCTTTCAAAACTAAATAATAAGAAATGAATTGTTGAATAGAAATTTCCAACCTTAGTTTTGAAATTCATTAAATACTCAAAGTTTGAAAATATTGAAATCGAAGTGTTTTATTCAAATAGAAAGTGAATCTAAAAGTTATGGGTTTGGATTGAATTTAAAAAGAATAAAGATTGTGAAGGTGTGGGAATTATATATTTTAAAGAAATTTTAAATTCAACTGTTTTATTTTATATACTGTTGAATATCCAAACCATTTATGTTTTGAAAGTTTTGGTTTTAAAACTATGGATTTCGAAGTATTATGTTGAAAGTTAAAATTCAAATATTTGGTTCCGAGGTATTATAAATTTAAAAGTGGCATGATTTTGGAACAGGAATATATTTGAAATAAAATGATATCATATTTATTTGAATTTTTAAAAGGAAACGATATCGTATTTATGGGTTTTGAAACGGATAATTATATTTTGGTTTTGAAAGTATATGTATTTTTAAATGACTGCGGTGTTATAATAACGTTTGATTGTTGAAGAGACCGAGATCGGAAGTTGTCATACTCTCTGCCAACTCCGAAAACCACTTTAACAACCGTGTACGCGGTGGAGATTCCAGAATGAAGTAGGTTGGTGGCGGCGTTTCCTGTAAGGTAAATACGTGGACCCAACTCCCGTGGGTTGGCATAAGGTGGCTAAAACAAGAGCGATTGACGGGTTAATAAGGTAGCACCTTTGATCAGAACACATCCCTTCGATATATACTTTGACTCTTAGATTGATTCGGTGGCCACTTTTGATTTCTTTGATTTGGGGGTGTGGCTCGAGGTGGGCGGCAGCTGCGCGCTACGCGTTACCACCGACCCAGAAGCGTAACTGGTATATCTACCCTGGCATTGCCTAGTTGTGCCATGTCACCTACCCTATCGCGCCTTGTACGAGTTTGGATTTCTCCTGTAGCCCGTGTGGTATCCTCTGGTGGCTTCCCGATCAGGAGGGACTGTGATATTAGATGGACTACTGGGACTATTACGTGTTAAGGTGGAAAATGTAAAGCCTTAACGCTATTTAAAAGTAAGTTTATTTTATAAATAGACACTATTATAATAGCGAAATATACTACATATTAAATAGTTTAACGGATCCTTAAGAGATGTAAATTCCGAGCATCTTTTAAGTTACTGCACTCATATTTATTTCTATTGATTTAACTTACATAAGATCTTTTAGTTCTGACTCGAGTGTTTTGTCTTTTCAATTCACTCGGGTCAGTCCGAGCGTTTCAGGAATTGAAGTTTTATGTAACGATCCAGAATTTTTGTCAATTTAAAATATGAATATTTAATTGAATTTAAATGTTAATAAGTGAAATTTATAAGTCGAATAAATTTTATTTTTAAATAATTGGATTTAATTAGATAATTAAATCGATAATTTAATATGTTGAAATTACAGAAATAATTGAAAATTGGTTAAATATGATTAAAAATGATTTGTAAAATTTTATTTAATCATGTTGGAGTTAGAGTGATGTTATAGAACTTTTAAAATTGAATTTGGAGTTAATTTGTGAAAATTGAATATTTTAATATTTAATTATCGACTGAAATATAGCCAATTTTCGAACAGTCTCAGAGTTGGATGAAACTAGTTCCATTGGATCCGTAATAGTTTGTTATTATCGGATATCAATTTTCGTAGCAATCGGAGTTTTCGTTTGACCATGGCAGCTCGAAACGCATCGAAATTGTTTTAATATTAATTTGGCGAGTTAAAATAGCCATTTTTCAAACTGTCTCGAACTTCGACGAAATTAGTTTCATCGGATCCGTAATGTGATGTTATTATAAGATTTCAAATTTCGTGTCAATCGGATTTACCGTTTGTCCGGGGCAAGCGAAACCGCATCGAAATCGGTTTAATTTAAATTGACCGTTTAATTCCATATCTCGCATAGATTATCGAATTAGCTTCCGAAACATGTTCCATTGTGTCCGGAACGTGGGATAAACCCTAGAAACGCCGGTCACCACGCGTAAATCGGAGTTCGGAAATTCCGGAATGAATAGTGTGTTCGTTCGATTTTCTATGTAAGGACCATTATCTTCTATTTTACAAAAAAAGGGAAAACCCTAATTTTGAAAGGCCGGCCGCCACCCTACAGTCAATGGCCAGAAATCAATCTTCTTCCTCCTTCAAATTCTTCAAATCCATTGATTGTTTCGAGAAACCTTCAACTAACAAAACGTAGATCTCGTCAAGAGCTTTAAAATCAACGGTGGAGATCGTTTTATACTAAGCAGATCGACGGCAAAGGGCTAGGGAAGGACGCACGTTTAGGGTCGTTTTTCGCGAGCTAGGTGGGACCGAGCTTGGTTCTGCTGTAGCCGTGGGTAGAGGCGAGGAAGGCCTTCCATTTGGCGCTAGCTGATCGACGTGAAGTCGAGCGATGGTGGAGCGGTTCGAAGCCCTAGGGGGTTGCGTATGGGTTGGTTGCGTACGAAGTAACGGGAGGGAGGAAGAAAACGATGGGTGGCTCTGATAGCGTGATGCAGAATGTGTGGCCGAGATTTAAGGTTGTAAAAAAAAAGTGAAATTGATTTTATATTATAAATTCGGTTAAACTTTAAACTATCATAACCTTTTCATACGAGGTCGAAAACGCACGAAATAAGTTGCGTTGGGTTCGTATGGACGAATACAATGCTATGAAATTGGATTGGAGTCGCTTGGAGCTAGCGAAAATTTCAGATAAAATTAAACGTCCGTTTAATTTTATTTGAAATAAAAGCTGAAAACGGAATTAAAATCAAGGTGAGAACTTCTCACTCAATCAAATTAGTTTCGAGTTTTATTTTAAATAGTTAGATTTAAAATTGTTGATTGTTTGATTGGATGATAAATTATTATTTATTGATTGTTAAAATAGACATTATACACCGTTTGTAAGCGGAGGTTATTTATTAAAAACATATACCGCGAATATTTCACAGTAAAGTGAAATTGGTATTATTTATGTACTTGGAGTTGCTTTCCCGCATTATATAGAGAATGAGACCCTATTGCGCCGCCTATTAAGCGGATAATATTTTATAAATCTCACATACTGCGATAATTCCGTACTGGAACGGAATTGGTATTGTGCTAACATCTTTGGATGCAGGGAAACAGGTTGGAGGGATCCAACTGGATTCCTCAACTGTATTGATTTATTTACAGATATTGTGATATTTGTTGATTATCATATTGATATATGATATTTGGATGACGTGATTGACTATTTGGTGCTGTTGCATCATTGGATTCATTTTTGAAGTTTTAAAATAATGATTTTGGTTTTTAAAAGAATTTTTAAAGTAATTTTTGAAGGTATACGTTTTATTAAAATTTTGAATTGATTCATTTTATATAATTAAAACGTTATAAATTTTTATGTTATAAAAATTAAGATTTATGAAATATAACCAAAAGGTGATTTTTGAGATAAGTAGTTAATAAATTTATAAAATAGTTAAATTGGGATTTTTGAATTATTTTAAAACGGGTTATATGAAAGATGTATAAATTTGATATTTTAAAATTAAAAATATTGGAATTATAAAACGAGTTTTTATAAGTGTTAAAAATGAAGTATAAATGGATTCATAAGTGAATGAAAATTTATAGATTCATGAATTGTGAAGTTATAAAATGAATAAATGTTGTAAGACAAAAGATTTTAAGAAATTAACCTATAAATCGGATTTTTGCATTTAAATTGAAATCTTTGATGAAGCAAACATGGTTTATAGTTGAGATTTATAAAATATATATTTTATAAATCGAAATAGTAGAATTTTAAAAGGAGTTCTATTAATGTCGAAAATAGGGTTATAAATGAAATCTTATAAGTAATAAGATTTATAATTTGTGAAGTTTTAAAAGAACGATTTTGTAAATAAATGGATTATAAGCATTTACCTTATAATATGGACTTTTGCTATATAATTGAGTTATATAAATTAAATTGGATTAATAAAGGAGATTTATAAATCGAAGCTTATAAATAGAAATGGAATTTATAGACATTGTTTATAAATTCGTAACCCATGGAATTTGATAAATTGAAAGTTGAAATTGGTTAAGGAAGTATATTCATGATTTTGGACCGTGAATATATTATTAAATAAAATGGATTTATTTTGGGAAGTGATGTTTTAAATAGAATTAAAACGATTTAAAGATGTTTTAAAATATATTATGAATCGAAACCATAGATTTCAACATTTATTGTTGAAATAGACGTTTTCGAGAAATAGAAGGAAATGATGGACTATAACACTGTTGTTATAGTAAATGGTTTTCGAAAGGAAATGTTTTATATAGTATTGGGATTTATATATCTATTTAAATTTCGAATCCCTATACTAGTGATTTTGGGTTGTCATAACGATGTTTTACGCAACATTCATTTTGGTCCAAACAAATGTGTTTAAGAGAATGATTTCTTAAAGAAGAAATATATACTTAATTTCGATTTAAGTATATTGAATATTTTTCAAGTGTTGAAAATAAATGAATTTGTGAATTACTTATTATTAAATAAGCATGGAAATGTTTTCCAATATGAAGTGAATATTTTGATATTTTATCTTTTAAAGATAAACTGAAAATGAATATTAGAAATCGATTTAAAAATCGTATATTCATAGATATTTTGGAGTTGTAAATTCATTATGGAATTTATAAAAGAAAGAGAAAATTTGTTTAAAAATAAACGTTGATTTATTTTTGAAGTGTGGGAATTAATTTACAGATTTGGAACGTAAATATAAAGTAAATCGTTAAGGATTTATTTAATTGGTTTAAATGAACCATGTTGAAATGAAAGAAATTCCGCGTAAGGAAGATGTTTGAAATTTGTTTTCAAAAGTGGTAAAGGTGAAAAGTGATTTAAAAATTGTTTTCAAAAAATTGAAGTGTGGAAATTATATATCTAGTAAAGATATTTTGGAAAGTAAATAATTTGGGAAATTATTTGGAATTGGTGATGTTGAACACGCCTATTGATAGTTAAATAATCCGACCATCAATATTTATCTTTAAATAGGTATTTGTTGTGATTGCTTGAATTTGAATGCCACACTTATTTTTAAAATAAGCGCTCACTATTCGGGTTAGCCGGGAAAGGACCTTGGGGTCGTATAACCCATTCCGAATATGTGATACGTCGTAATGGATTGCATTCGATGACCGGTGTTGAAGACCGGATATTTTTGAAAACGGAAGGATTACCGTTGAGTTACTCTGCATCGGCTGATCCCCGATATAGAGGTTTTATCACCCTTAGTGACGGGAAGTCCGGATGTGATTAGAAATTATCCGGAATGCAAGGACTTCTATGTAAGTGTCTTCGGTTCTGTTCGAGCCCGGAACAGGCTTGTATGGATTGTATGTCTGACATTACAAATTGAGATATAAAGCTGATTTCTTTCAAATATATTTCTATTGGTGGCGGAGAATTTATTCTCTTAGCTTAACACCCTTCTCTGAGACGTACGAGCTCAGAGGTTATGTAGTTGAAGGTTATTAGCGATATATTCCCAATTTGGTAGCGTGGCATGCTGAGTGTTGTTATGGGATGATCATTGTTTGATCATTTGTGATATGATCATTTGTTTGATCATTTATCTTAGTGATCATTACTTTGATCATTTGTTGACCCAAAGCACAGCTTTTGTATAAAGCGTGGCTTTGTGGACGAGACTTCGTCGGACCTCACACCCCGGAAATGGTCAAAACAGGAAGGATGCAGCAAGGTTATTAAGGGGTAGCGCCCCTTTAGTGTATGTCATTCCTTCTGGATAGAGGTGGTATCATGGTATGGAGCCCAGATACTTAACCTATGTTGTTGCTGCAAATTTATTGCTTTGTTGTTGTTGGAAATCGAGGATCCTCGGATAGATCGGTTACGATCGGGGGATGACATAATCGTGTCAGTAGTTACCCAGTTAGGGGTAACCCGGCCTTGTGTTGGCAGAGATCTGGTTTGGTTCTCGGGTCGTCTTTCCAGAGGCGTACCCATGTGGCAATGGGAAGTTCCTTAGCCTGACCATTTGTTGGAAATCTAAAGAAACAATACGATCTTGTACGGTTTTAGTTATAGAACCTATCATTCACTTATGGTGGCGCCCCACTGTTTGAATGGTAGCTATAGTAGGCATAAGTGCGAAATGCCTATGCTGGCTAAGATTTATATCTTTACTTTCGAAATGATTTCTCCTACACTATGCACTAGTAATAATATCAAATGTTTCTTTTTAATGCGTATCAAGCATCTTTGACTATCATAAGGAGAAATCTCCTCCGATTCTGCGTTTGCATTGTGTGTGTGTGCGGGAGGCCTTACGGTAGTCCCATTTTCTAAAAAGCATTGCGAATCTATTTTAAAATTATCCTGTTCTTTGTTTTAAAGATAAACTGTTTTTGTTCTCACACCAGTCACATGACTGAATCGGAGTTTCTTGTTTTCCTTCCTAAACTCTGGTTGCCCACCAATTTCCACACGGGCAGTCATGAGTCAGGTTTATCAGGATATTCTGGAATTCAGGAGTTGCAGGAGGCAAGCTGGATGGCATGGCGTATTACTAGTATATAGTATTTCTTTTCCGGTGTTTGTTGTTGTTTGTTGTTGTACACTCTGATGATGTAATGTAAAATGATGAAATGTAATAACTGATATAGTTCTTTGTTTAAAGATTATTCATTTATTATCATATGTTGATCCGCTGCGATTGTGAGATTTTGATATTGTTCTGTTGTTTCTTTCTATTCTGTTCTATCTTTCTCTCTCTTCTTCTACCTCTTTCTTCTTCTTTAACCCTAAAGACTCGTAATTTGTTCCTCTTTGGCTGGGATGTTGTGGAATGTTGCCAGCTCAAAGGAGTACGAATTTGCGGATCGTCACATTTGGTATCAGAGCATATGGTTAAGCGACAACCATGGCTCTGTTGGGTATTTCTCATTAGAGATGGTGTGAGTATTACTCTAGAATGAGTTGAGTGTAATAATAGATATGAGAGCGTATTTGTTAGTGAATATTAAATGGTTTTATATTGTGATGATTGGTTTGTTGAGTGGCATATGAACCTTCGTCGGCCCAGTCTGCGCAACTGTATCGAAGGGGTTTCTAAACACTTGAATAGAACAATTCGACACAGTATTGTTTTAAATTGGGTAAATGAAATAATTTTACCTTGATTATATTTTATACATAAAAGAATAATTTTTCAGAATTATTGAAGTATATAATTGATTGTTTGGTTGTTGAATAAGTTAAATAAATTGATTTGGATTTGATAAGATGTTGAAATGGAATATAACTTAAGTGAAGTTGAATAAAGTTGATTTAGGTGTCAAAGTAAATTAATCAAGAGAAGTAATGGATATGAACTTGAGTTATATAAATGAAATTCAACTTTATATTGTTAAAGGAATTAGCAATTGAATTGATAAATGGACGAAATGTTAATCAATTGAATGTAAATAAGTTGATATGAAATAATGAATGTAAGTGTTAATTCATCAAAAGCTAAATGTTATTGGAAGTTGAATAATTGAATGAAAATCAACTTGAATATGAATAAATGAATGTTAGTAAATTCCAATGTTAATGAATCAAATGTGATTAAAATGAAAACCAATTCATTGAATATTAATGAGAGTATGAATGAATATTTATTTGGTTAGTTGTTTGATGGTTGCATTTGTTGATAGAATGCATTGCTATGTTGGAATATGTAGTTGTTATGTTGTTATATGATGTATATCGATATTATTTTCATATATGCATGTTTCTCATGGTTTGTTAAGTGTTTAGTAGGTGCATTTGGAGCTCGCTTTCGCGCTATATTAGCCGTATACGTTCGCTAATAATAAATAAGGTACATATCTCGGATTACATACCGTACGTTTACACTTTTTTCCCTGCGGGATGTCTCATCACTTGATGAGATGTATATTTGTGATATATATACTGTAATTTTTTTTCGGATCGAGCCGCGCAAAGGAGACACTGGCGAATTTTTCCGAAAATTTAAGGCGTTAGAATATTTTTGAGAAAATTGGGAAATTTTTGAAAACTAAGTTTGGATTTGGAAACTTAATAAAGATTTTGTAAGAAGTTTAACTATGAATTTTGGAAGAGTTAAACACTTAAGAGATTGGTAAAAAATCTAATTTGAATGGTTTGTTTTGGAAAGTTAATGGATTCTGTAACTTTTCTTACTTTGTAATTTCGAGGACGAAATTCTTTTAAGGGGGGAAGTTTGTAATGACCCAGAATTTTTGTCAATTTAAAATATGAATATTTAATTGAATTTAAATATTAATAAGGTGAAATTTATAAGTCGAATAAATTTTATTTTGAATAATTGGATTTAATTGAATAATTAAATCGATAATTTAATATGTTGAAATTACAGAAATAATTGAAAATTGGGGTAAATATGATTAAAAATGATTTGTAAAATTTTATTTAATCATGTTGGAGTTAGAGTGATGTTATAGAACTTTTAAAATTGAATTTGGAGTTAATTTGTGAAAATTCAATATTTTAATATTTAATTATCGACTGAAAAATAGCCAATTTTCGAACAGTCTCAGAATTGGACGAAACTAGTTCCATTGGATCCGTAATAGTTTGTTATTATCGGATTTCAATTTTCGTAGCAATCTGAGTTTTCGTTTGACCATGGCAGCTCGAAACGCATAGAAATTATTTTAATATTAATTTGGCGAGTTAAAATAGCCATTTTTCAAACAGTCTCGGACTTCGACAAAACCAGTTTCATCGGATTTGTAATGTGATATTATTATAAGGTTTCAAATTTCGTGTCAATCGGATTTACCGTTTGTCCGGGGCAAGCGAAGCCGCATCGAAATCGGTTTAATTTAAATTGACCGTTTAATTCCATATCGCGCATAGATGATCGAATTAGCTTCCGAAACATGTTCCATTGTGTCCGGAACGTGGGATAAACCCTAAAAACGCCGGTCACCACGCGTAAATCGGAGTTCGGAAATTCCGGAATGAATAGTGTTTTCGTTCGATTTTCTATGTAAGGACCATTATCTTCTATTTTACAAAAAAAAGGACAAACCCTAATTTTGAAAGGCCGGCCGCCACCCTACAGTCAATGGCCATAAATCAATCTTCTTCCCCCTTCAAATTCTTCAAATCCATTAACTGTTTCGAGAAACCTTCAACTAACAAAACGTAGATCTCGTCAAGAGCTTTAAAATCAACAGTGGAGATCGTTTTATACTAAGCAGATCGACGGCAAAGGGCTAGGGAAGGACGCACGTTTAGGGCCGTTTTTCGCGAGCTAGGTGGGACCGAGCTTGGTGCTGCTGTAGCCATGGGTAGAGGCGAGGAAGGCCTTCCTTTTGGCGCTAGCTGATCGACGTGAAGTCGAGCGATGGTGGAGCGGTTCGAAGCCCTAAGGGGTTGCGTATGGGTTGGTTGCGTACGAAGTAACGGGAGGGAGGAAGAAAACGATGGGCGGCCCTGATAGCGTGATGCAAAATGTGTGGCCGAGATTTAAGATTGTAAAAGAAAAAAGTGAAATTGATTTTATATTATAAATTCGGTTAAACTTTAAACTATCATAACTTTTTCATACAAGGTCGAAAACGCACGAAACAAGTTGCGTTGGGTTCGTATGGACGAATACTACGCTATGGAATTCGAGCTAGCGAAAATTTTGGGTAAAATTAAACGTCCGTTTAATTTTATTCGAAATAAAAGCTGAAAACAGAATTAAAATCAAGGTGAGAACTTCTCACTCAATCGAATTAGTTTCGATTTTTATTTTAAACAGTTAGATTTAAAATTGTTGATTGCTTAATTGGATGATAAATTATTATCTATTGATTGTTAAAATAGACATTATACGCCGTTAGTAAGCGGAGGTTATTTATTAAAAACATATACCGCGAATATTTCACAGTATAGTGAAATTAGTATTATTTATGTACTTGGAGTTGATTTCCCGCATTATATAGCGGATGAGACCCTATTGCGCCGCCTATTAAGCGGATAATATTTTGTAAATCCCTTATATCGCGATAATTCCGTACTGTAACGGAATTGGTATTGTGCTAACATCTTTGGATGCAGGGTTGGAGGGATCCAACTGGATTCCTCAACTGTATTGATTTATTTACAGATATTGTGATATTTGTTGATTATCATATTGATATATGATATTTGGATGTCATGATTGACTATTTGGTGCTGTTGCATCATTGGATTAATTTTTGAAGTTTTAAAATAATGATTTTGGTTTTTAAAAGAATTTTTAAAGTAATTTTTGAAGGTATACGTTTTATTAAATTTTTGAATTGATTCATTTTAAATAATTAAAACTTATAAATTTTTATGTTATAAAAATTAAGATTTCTGTGAAATATAACCAAAAGGTGATTTTTGAGATAAGTAGTTAATAAATTTATAAAATAGTTAAATTGGGATTTTTGAATTATTTTAAAACGGGTTATATGAAAGATGTATAAATTTGATATTTTAAAATTAAAAATATTGGAATTATACAACTAGTTTTTATAAGTGTTAATAATGAAGTATAAATGGATTCATAAGTGAATGAAAATTTATAGATTCATGAATTGTGAAGTTATAAAATGAATAGATGTTGTAAGACAAAAGATTTTAAGGAATTAACTTATAAATTGGATTTTTGCATTTAAATTGAAATCTTTGATGAAGCAAAAATGGTTTATAGTTGAGATTTATAAAATATATATTTTATAAATCGAAATAATAGAATTTTAAAAGGAGTTCTATTAATGTCGAAAATAGGGTTATAAATGAAATCTTATAGGTAATAAGATTTATAACTTGTGAAGTTTTAAAAGAACGATTTTGTAAATAAATAGATTATAAGCATTTAACTTATAATATGGACTTTTGGTATATAATTGAGTTATATAAATTAAATTGGATTAATAAAGGAGATTTATAAATTGAAGCTTATATATAGAAATGGAATTTATAGACATTGTTTATAAATTCGAAATCAATGGAATTTGATAAATTGAAAGTTGAAATTGGTTAAGGAAGTATATTCACGATTTTGGACCGTGAATATATTATTAAATAAAATGGATTTATTTTGGAAAGTGATGTTTTAAATAGAATTAAAACGATTTAAAGATGTTTTAAAATATATTATGAATCGAAACCATAGATTTCAACATTTATTGTTGAAATAGACGTTTTCGAGAAATAGAAGGAAATGATGGACTATAACACTGTTGTTATAGTAAATGGTTTCCGAAAGGAAATGTTTTATATAGTATTGGGATTTATATATCTATTTAAATTTCGAATCCCTATACTAGTGATTTTGGGTTGTCGTAACGATGTTTTACGCAACAATCGTTTTGGCCCAAACAAATGTTTTTAAGAGAATGATTTCTTAAAGAATGAAATATATACTTAATTTCGATTTAAGTATATTGAATATTTTCCAAGTGTTGAAAATAAATGAATTTGTGAATTACTTATTGTTAAATAAGTATGGAAATGTTTTCCAATATGAAGTGAATATTTTGAGATTTTATCTTTTAAAGATAAATTGAAAATGAATATTAGAAATCGATTTAAAAATCATATATTCATAGATGTTTTGGAATTGTAAATTCACTATGGAATTTATAAATGAAAGGGAATTTTGTTTAAAAATAAAAGTTGATTTATTTTTGAAGTGTGGGAATTAATTTACGGATTTGGAAAGTAAATATAAAGTAAATCGTTAAGGATTTATTTAATTGGTTTAAATGAACCATGTTGAAATGAAAGAAATTCCGCGTAAGGAAGATGTTTGAAATTTGTTTTCAAAAGTGGTAAAGGTGAAAAGTGATTTGAAAATTGTTTTCAAAAGGTTGAAGTGTGGAAATTATATATCTAGTAAAGATATTTTGGAAAGTAAATAATTTGGGGAATTATTTGGAATTGGTGATGTTGAACACGCCTATTGATAGTTAAATAATCCGACTATCAATATTTACCTTTAAATAGGTATTTGTTGTGATTGCTTGAATTTGAATGCCACACTTATTTTTAAAATAAGCGCTCACTATTCGGGTGAGCCGGGAAAGGACCTTGGGGTCGTATAACCCATTCCGAATATGTGATACGTCGTAATGGATTGCATTAGATGACCGGCGTTGAAGACCGGATATTTTTGAAAACGGAAGGATTACGTTGAGTTACTTTGCATCGGCTGATCTCTGATATAGATGTTTTATCACCCTTAGTGACAGGAAGTCTGGATGTGATTAGAAATTATCCGGAATGCAAGGACTTCTTTGTAAGTGCCTTCGGTTCTGTTCGAGCCTGGAACAGACTTGTATGGATTGTATGTCTGACATTATAAATTGGGATATAAAGCTGATTTCTTTCAAATATATTTCTGTTGGTGGCGGAGAATTTATTCTCTTAGCTTAACACCCTTCTCTAAGACGTACGAGCTTAGAGGTTATGTAGTTGAAGGTTATTAGCGATATACTCCCAATTTGGTAGCGTGGCATGCTGAGTGTTGCTGTGGGATGATCATTGTTTGATCATTTGTGATATGATCATTTGTTTGATCATTTATCTTAGTGATCATTACTTTGATCATTTGTTGACCCAAAGCACAGCTTTTGTATAAAGTGTGGCTTTGTGGACGAGACTTCGTCGGACCTCACACCCCGGAAATGGTCAAAACAGGAAGGATGCAGCAAGGTTATTAGGGGGTAGCGCCCCTTTAGTGTATGTCATTTCTTCTGGATAGAGGTGGTATCATGGTATGGAGCCCAGATACTTAACCTATGTTGTTGCTGCAAATTTATTGCTTTGTGGTTGTTGGAAATCGAGGATCCTCGGATAGATCGGTTACGATCGGGGGATGACATATTCGTGTCAGTAGTTACCCAGTTAGGGGTAACCCGGCCTTGTGTTGGCAGAGATCCAATTTGGTTCTAGGGTCGTCTTTCCAGAGGCGTACCCATGTGGCAAAGGGAAGTTCCTTGGCCTGACCATTTGTTGGAAATCCAAAGAAACAATACGATCTTGTACGGTTTTAGTTGTAGAACCTATCATTCACTTATGGTGGCGCCCCACTGTTTGGACGGTAGCTATAGTAGGCATAAGTGCGAAATGCCTATGCTGGCTAAGATTTATATCTTTACTTTCGAAATGATTTCTCCTACACTATGCACTAGTAATAATATCAAATGTTTATTTTTAATGCGTATCAAGCATCTTTGACTATCATATGGAGAAATCTCTTCCGATTCTGCGTTTGCATTGTGTGTGTGCGCGGGAGGCCTTATGGTAGTCTCATTTTCTAAAAAGCATTGCGAATCTATTTTAAAATTATCTTGTTCTTTGTTTTAAAGATAAACTATTTTAGTTCTCACACCAGTCACATGACTGACTCCGAGTTTATTGTTTTCCTTCATAAACTCTGGTGCCCACAAATTTCCACACGGGCAGTCAAGAGTCAGGTTTATCAGGATATTCTGGAATTCAGGAGTTGCAGGAGGCAAGCTGGATGGCATGGCGTATTACTAGTATATAGTATTTCTTTTCCGCTGTTTGTTGTTGTACACTCTGATGATGTAATGTAAAATGATGAAATGTAATAACTGATATAGTTCTTTGTTTAAATATTATTCATTTATTATCATATGTTGATCCGCTGCGATTGTGAGATTCTGATATTGTTCTGTTGTTTCTTTCTGTTCTGTTCTATCTTACTCTCTCTTCTTCTACCTCTTTCTTCTTCTACTATTGCTTTGTAGGGTTTGACTCTTTACCAATAGGGTAGTAATACCCTATGGGAGTCGCTGATTGTATGTATATGAGAGAGCGTATTTGCTAGTGTTATAAAAGATTTTAATATTGTGTTAATCTGTTCCGTTTTGTATTTATAAATTCTGGTTGATGCATGGGACGCTGTGACATAAATAGGGATTTCTAAACACTTAATAGGACAGACCGACGTAATATTTGTTTTTAATATAGGTGAATGAAATAATTTTGCCTATTATATATTCTATATATAAAATAAATTTTTTGAAAAGATATCTATATTTGGCTGCAATAGATTGGTTGTTAGGTAATAAAGATTGAAAAAAATAAAATAAATAAAAAGTGGAAATTTAAAACTTAAGATCCGGGGTTTTGAAATTTTTTCGAATAAATTTTGGAATATAATAAGATTGTTATATGTATTTTCTGATATAAATATTTAATATAATTCGAAAGAATTGTTTTAAAGAAGACTTTGGAGAAAATAAGTTTTGTACTTTCCTCCCTGTCGCTGGAAAATAATTTCGATGAGCGACCGCATCATCGACTTTCATTTTCGAGTTTCGAAGTGGGATGGCCAATGCAGTAGTTTTACTGCAGATTTATTTTGATAAAAAATATAAATTTTAAATTGTTTTAAATATAATTAGAGATATACTAGTTGTAAGAATATATTTATTTATTATTTTAAAATAATTTGAAATTTAACCCGGTATTAAATTCTTAAATTTCCGTTAAAAAAATTGTTTCAATTACTGTAGTGAAATGAAAAGTAGGTAACTAATAATTGAAACCCTAAATAAAATAAGAGATGTAAATGCTAAGTTATAAATGGAAATTAAAGGAAATTTGAAATTTGTAACATATGAAACAAAGAGTGATATTGTTGAACATTAAATTTAATTAAAGGATGATAAAACTTGTATAAGTACATTTGCATTTTCTTTAACATATATAACTTACCAAATATAAAAAGTTGAAATGTTTAATAAGAAATGTAATGGAATTTGTACAAGTGAAAGTAGATAATAAGTATCCAATGAGTTGGCTATTAAATGAGAATATAATGTTATGAACTTAAGCTATAATTGAAATTTTACCAAGTGAATATAATTAAAGGTAAGTATGACAAATAGATGATTATAAACTTAAATAATTAAAGTGTAAATAAATGAGATCGTGCAGTGATAAATGAATGAATAATTATAGTAGTTAATGGCATGACCTGAGTTAATGGAAATGAATAATAGTAAGTAGTAAGTGAAAATAAATGGATGTAATATAATAAAGAGAAATTGTAAACTTAAGAAAAGGGTTGCGGTTATTTCTAAATAAAATTAAAAGAAATAAATGAAAATAAAAAGAATAAACCGTTATATGAATGAAAAGAATCACACAACAAATGTATGAATGGAATAAATAAGAATAGACTAAATCTATTGCTGAAATTGTTGTTTGTCGTGGTTTGGGGTTGTTGGGTAAGGAAACTTTAATTTTTGTTGGGATGGATAAATAATCCATTGTGTTTAATCTAAGACTGTTGAGTAAATGATGCACTGGATGGTCTATTCTTCATTCTGTACAATATAAAGGTTTGAACCCGAACAACTATTTGTTTGTTTGGTTGAATGGTTGCTTTGAATTTGTTGTGTATGCTGTTGTTAAAATTGATGGTTGTTGCATTGATTTGTTGTTAGTGATTGAAACCACTTAAATATTTCACTTTACATAAATTGTTAACCCTTTGGATTATATAAGTAAAATGCAGGCTATGGAAGCAATTGCTACTGCATTTGGTTTCACAAATTTAGCGTTATTTGCCCGACAAATAGGTACGTTTCGGATTACGGTTTATAGAATTTTTATTTTGTTTACCGAGTTTGGATATATATTATATTGTAAAATATTTGTGTATATTGTTATATTTATATTATATTTTTTTCGAGCCTCTCCATATAAAGGAGACCCTGCCAAAATTTTCGTAAAATTTTGGACTTAGAAAAATTTGAAAATGTTTACAAACTTTAACAATTTATGTATAAAGGATTTAAATAGGTATAAATTGGTATATTTTATGTTAAATTATTTTATTTTGTAAACTTATTTGTTATAAATTTAATTAAGAAAGATATATTGTTTTCTTATTTCTTCTTTTTCCTTCTTTTCCTTTTCGGGGACGAAAAGTTTTGAGTGGGGGAGAGTGTAACGACCCGTAAATTTCGACAATTTAATTTGCTTATTTAATAGGATTTTTGCAAGTTATTTTAGTAGAAAAAAGGGTTAAATAAATGTTAAAATGAAGGCTAAAATAAATTATGTAAATGGTGACTTAAAACCTATTTATATAAATTTGAATAAAATCCAAATTAAATTAAGTAGAAAAAGGATTCTTACCTGGATATAAAATTTAATATGAGAAATTAATGAAAACATTAAATTGATTTAATGCAATAAAAGAGTGTAAACGGAAATTGGAATAAATTAAGGAATCATGTTATGGCAAGTTTATAATTTACGACTTGAATGAAATTCCAATTCATTAAAATCATTTAAATGTTATGATTTGATTTTAAATGGAATATGAGAAAAACAAATGTAAGGATTTGATTAATATATATGTTATTTGTTCAGGGTATTGAAAAAAAATTGGGAATCCAATTGTAATTAATGGTAACAATGTTGGTATTAGCTAATAAATTAAACTTCAATGCAATACCCATAAATGAATGTAATGAAATGAATATATGAAAATGTTAAAGTATCTGTATATATATACTTAAATAAATGGTACCCAGGACGTATTATGATAAATAGTGAATTTAAGAAAAGGAATCAGGATTTATTTATTTATATGGAAACTTAAAGTCTAATAATTGAATTTAATTGCAATTAAATGAGATTGAATATAGTTAAATAATTCATTATTTGAAATAAAGATAATGTGAGAAATTTGTGTGATAATTTGGAATCCAATATTTAAATCCATCTATTGATAGGAATGAATGGAATACTAATTTATTTATTTAACTAAATAGAATTTTAGGATATTATTTATAATTTAGGAATTTAATGAAATTAAGGATTTATATTGAAATTTATAATTTACCTTCGTTAAATTTGACATCTAAACTTGTTGGAATTTTGTAAATGAGTAAATTTTTTGAAAAGTGATAAAATGAGTCAATTTTAGAATCTAAATATAAAATTTGGATTTATTTGCTAATTCTTAATTTATTTAATTACTATAAAAATAGCCATTTTGGTCACGGACTTGGATTTCGACGAAACCAGTTTCATCGGATCCGTAACAGTGAATTATTGTAGGGTTTCAAGTTTCATAGCAATCGGACTTGTCGTTTGATCGTACGAACGCGAAACGCCTTGAAATCGATTTAATTGAAATCAATTTGAAATCAATTTGAAAATATTGATTTCAGCATAACTTCTTCACACGATCGAATTTGGATGTGCAACTTTTTTCATCGCGTTCAGAATATTTTATAACACCTATTTCGATATATGGGTTTACCATTTTTTGTTCCAGGGTCAGAACGGGCTTTTTGGGCCAATTATCGTTCAACACGTTTGTTTATCGGTTTCATTTACTCTATTTTCTAGCCTACCTATATAAACCCAGTTATAAACCCTACCTCCATTTATTCTCATTTTTTTGTGCATTCAGTTCATCACTTCCTTCTCTTCTTCCAATGGCTAGAAACCCTAGATCCATGTTCAATTTCAAAAATCAAATCAAAAGTCAAAAACTCAAAGTTCTCAGAAAATTCCGAAAAAATTATATGCTGTTGCTCTCGACGAGCGAAATTCGATGGTGTAAATCTTTTTTAGTTTTGGATCATCATTTGACCAGTATAAATCGAACAACTCTCGGCCATTCAAAATTGGAGGTTGATCGATCTCGACGAAATCTGAAATCAACTGAGGGGTTTTGTGGAGCTCGCTCCACGGAACAGATCGGTGGTGGTCGCTTGGCCTAGATAGGGGTGTGGCGGTCGGAATATTCGAATTAGGGTTCGAAACCCTAGACTTTTGGCCGCGGCGGCCTGTAGATGGAGGCGGTCAGAGGGGACGGTGACGTTGAGGGTGAAGTGGTGAGTCGTACGGCGCTGGGGACGTGGGCCGTTATGGCCGGAGGCGATGCAATTTCTCAGTCAACGTTGGCAAGCCCTGTACCGAAGCCAAACTCCTGTAGACGCGTGAATCAGTGAGAGAGAATATAGAGATGACGTGGCGTTTGAGTTAGGGTTTATTTATTTTTCTGTTTTTTTTTATTTTTGTTTTCAACCCGTTCTAACAGCTATAACTCTCGCATACGAAATTATTTTTATGTGCGGTTTTTTTGTTAGGATCGTAATAAAATTCCGGAGATTTTGACACTGGTTTGGAGAGATTCTGAGACCGTCGAATTTTTGGGTTTAAATCGGATTTAAATTCGATTTAAATTCAAAAGGTGAGTGTTTTAACCCACTCACAACTTTTAAAATTTCTTATGTTTGTTAAATTGATTTTAGATATGAGTAGAAATTTATTTATGGCTGTTTGGCATGTTTTATTCATCATCTCTGTTAAATCGCATTTTTTTAATTTAACTGTTAATTAATATTATTATTGCTTATAAATTGACAGTTAAAATTTATTTAAATTGCATATAAACTTCCAGTTTAACAGCTATTAATTTAGTATTGAATATAATAAATTGTTAGTTAGTAACTGTCATTTATTACCTGTTATATTTTATATGCTATATATTTTGATGTTAGGTTAAATTGATGATGATTGAATTAAATTGGTTGATGATTGATATTGGGTGAATGGATGATGTGTTTTGTCTTGTAAAATCTGCAAGTTATCGTGCATATTCATTTCATTCGGGATTGCGGTTTGAAATGATATACAACCGTATTTTTATTTTTAAATTGCAGATTGAAATGATAAATATCCGTATCACTTGACCATAGGATAGAAAATTTTATACAGGCACCGCGGTATATATATATGTATAAAATTATTTTTGAAATTATTTTATGGTTTGGATATGATACAGTTTAATAAATATTAAATTTGGATATGATATAAATATATTTTATATATACATAAAGTTAAATTATCAAATTTAAGCTACGCATAATTTGTTAAATAAAAATGAATAAGTTGAAAAATAGAATTCGATAATTTATATTATATGATGGAGTACAGGTTTTAGATCCGATAAATATATAGAGTCTTAAATGATTCCAAATCAATTAAGATTGAAAGATAAATTGAAATTTTAATTTGAATTGAGCTTATTAAAAAATCTAACTCCATATGTTAATGTTAATTGGTTTAAATTGGACATTTTAAAAGTTATGATATTTATAACTGGATTTAATGAATAATTCTAGTATAAGTAAATGGAAGGAAATATTTAGTGTTAATAAATTGAGTTTACTTTAAATGGTTATGGATTTATAATGTAAACCTTTCAAAACTAAATAATAAGAAATGAATTGTTGAATAGAAATTTCCAACCTTAGTTTTGAAATTCATTAAATACTCAAAGTTTGAAAATATTGAAATCGAAGTGTTTTATTCAAATTGAAAGTGAATCTAAAAGTTATGGGTTTGGATTGAATTTAAAATGAATAAAGATTGTGAAGGTGTGGGAATTATATATTTTAAAGAAATTTTAAATTCAACTGTTTTATTTTATATACTGTTGAATATCCAAACCATTTATGTTTTGAAAGTTTTGGTTTTAAAACTATGGATTTCGAAGTATTATGTTGAAAGTTAAAATTCAAATATTTGGTTCCAAGGTATTATAAATTTAAAAGTGGCATGATTTTGGAACAGGAATATATTTGAAATAAAATGATATCATATTTATTTGAATTTTTAAAAGGAAACGATATCGTATTTATGGGTTTTGAAACGGATAATTATATTCTAGTTTTGAAAGTATATGTATTTTTAAATGACTGCGGTGTTATAATAACGTTTGATTGTTGAAGAGACCGAGATCGGAAGTTGTCATACTCTCTGCCAACTCCGAAAACCACTTTAACAACCGTGTACGCGGTGGAGATTCCAGAATGAAGTAGGTTGGTGGCGGCGTTTCCTGTAAGGTAAATACGTGGACCCAACTCCCGTGGGTTGCATAAGGTGGCTAAAACAGGAGCGATTGACGGGTTAATAAGGTAGCACCTTTGATCGGAACACATCCCTTCGATATATACTTTGACTCTTAGATTGATTCGGTGGCCACTTTTGATTTCTTTGATTTGGGGATGTGGCTCGAGGTGGGTGGCAGCTGCGCGCTACGCGTTACCACCGACCCGGAAGCGTAATTGGTATATCTACCCTGGCATTGCCGAGTTGTGCCATGTCACCTACCCTATCGCGCCTTGTACGAGTTTGGATTTCTCCCGTAGCCCGTGTGGTATCCTCTGGTGGCTTCCCGATCAGGAGGGGCTATGATATTAGATGGACTACTGGGACTATTACGTGTTAAGGTGGAAAATGTAAAGCGTTAACGCTATTTAAAAGTAAGTTTATTTTACAAATAGACACTATTATAATAGCGAAATATACTACATATTAAATAGTTTAACGGATCCTTAAGAGATGTAAATTCCAAGCATCTTTTAAGTTACTACACTCATTTTATTTCTATTGATTTAACTTACATAAGATCTTTTAGTTCCGACTCGAGTGTTTTGTCTTTTCAATTCGCTCGAGTCAGTCCGAGCGTTTCAGGATTTGAAGTTTTAGCTCTGGAGGACGAAGACGAAGATTTGTATTACTATTATCTATTATTATTGCACTACACTCATATTGTTCCGCTGCATTGTTATTGGTATGTGTAACACCGATATGTATTATGTAAATATAATCAAATGTTTTTGTAAAACAGCTTCATGAACTATATATTTGATTATTATATTTTATCCTTCTGCTGTGAGATTCTGGTTGCTTTTCTTCTTGTTTTTCTTATTTACCCCATAACAATCCGCCCTTGCATATGGTTTGAATTGGCACGTGTGTCGATTTAAAGCGTGCGAAAAGGCTGGACGTTGCATTGTTAGTGGTCTGATGGAAACATAATTCAGAATATAACAAGCAGCTGTTACATTTTCTGCCCTAAATTGTTTTAGTAGAGTGCTTCCATTTAATAAAGTTCTTGCACATTCCTGTAAGGTTCTATTTTTCCTATCTACAGCTCCATTTTGTTGTTGTGTTCTAGGAAAAGATAAATTATGGTAAATTCCCTTTTTATTACAAAAATGTTCAAAAGCTTCATTTTCGAATTCACCTCCATGATCACTTCTAATGTTTTTAATTTTTTAATTTTTGAGAGTTTGAATTCTTTTAAAAAAGATTTTGAAATTTTCAAAAGTATCACTTTATTTTTCATAAAAATAGTCCAAGTATATCTTGAAAAATCATCTACTATAACAAACAAATGTTTGCTATGGTTTATGGATTGAACTTGAGTTGGGCCAAAAAGATCCAAATGCAGTAGTTCTGGTAGTTGTAATGTAGAGGTATTTTTCTTTGATTTAAAAGAAGATTTTGATAAATTTCCTAATTGACATTCATCACAAATATTATTTACTTTAAAGTTTGTTTTTGGTAAACCTTTTACTAATTCATTTTTAGATAATTTGTTTATAGCTTTGAAATTTATAAAACAAAATGTTTTGTGTCATAACCAAGGATCATTTTCTTTGGCTTTTAGACACATATTAGTGATGTGATATATATTCATATTTTATATATTTTTATCTCTAAAACCTTCAAAAATAAGATTTTTATTTTGATCAAAATGCTACACTTATCCTTTGAAAAAGATATATTGAATCCTTTGTCGCACAGTTGGCTGATGCTAAGTAGATCGTGTTTTAAATTTTTAACTAGCAAGACATTTGTAATAAGAGGTAAAGTAGATATACCGTTATTGCTCACATCGCCTTTGTCGATGATATATCCTTTGGAATTGTCTCCAAAAGTGACAGAACCTCCATCTGAGTAGATAATGTTTGTTAGCATCTCTTTATTTCCTATCACGTGTTCTGTGCAACCACCATCCAATATCCATTTTCCGCTCTTTTTAAGTGGTACATGCAAAATATAGAATTAACGTTGGTACCCACCTTTTTGTTAAGGTCCTAAAAGGTTAGGTCTTTGGAAACCAAAACCAAGAGGGTTCGTAATTCCTTTTGAAAATAAAATCTTTATTTTGTGAACAGTTTCTATAAAAGATTTTATGTGTTTGTTTCTAATTAAAGAATTATTGGTTTTAGGAACCCATATCTTAATTGTTTTAGAATGATTTATCGAATCCGATTTTGCAATATTATCATTTTTGTTCTTAAAATTATTATATAAAGAATTATTTTTCTTAGAAATACTTTTTGATCCTTGCTTATATGCTAGTCCCCTTTTATTTGAAACTGTCTAAAAATTTTCTATAATTTTATAAAGATTCTCTCTTCCTTTGTTAAAATTAGAGACATTTTTAATAATATTATCTAATTTTGTATTAAGACTAGAAATATCTAATTTCAATATTTTAACATTAGCTTTCAAATCATGATTTTCAACTAAAAGGCATTATTCTTTTCCTTCTGAGTTTCTATCTCTTGACTTAACATAGAGAGTTGAGATGTCGTATTAGAACAAGATTCTTGAGATGTTTCAAGTTCTTCTTCTAAAATTTCTTTCTCATTTCTTAACATATCTACCTCAGTTTCAGTCCATTCAATTTTTCAATAATGTCGTTATACTAGTTTTTTCATGTTTCTTAGTTTACCAAGTAATTCAGAATTTATTTCTAGTAAATCATCAAAAGTTAAATGACTCACCTCATCATTTGTCCCCATAAAATGGACGTTAGCTTGTTTAGAATCGTTGTCTGTGTCACTGTCTGATGACGAAGATGTTTCTGAATCATCCCATGTAACAGAGAAGCCTTTCTTTTTAAATCTGTCTTTCTTGTTCTTAAATTTGTCTCTCTTTCAATCAGGACAGTCTTTCTTGATGTGCCCTTTCTTATGACATTCATAACATTTTAGAGCACAAGGCGGTGGATTATTGTTGTTATTGTTACTGCTGAAGCTATTCTTGTTTTTTCTGAATTTGTTGCTCTTTCTGAATTTTAAAAACCTTTTGAAATTCTTAGCAATGAACCCATGTCTTCTTCATCTGAATATTATTCATCCTTTTCTTCTTCGAATACTATATTCTTCTTATCTTAAGCCTGTACTCGTTTTTCCTGTAGATTAACTTCATAAGCTTAGATTTCCTATCAACTCTTCTGGTTTAATGGTTGAAATGTCGTTAGCTTCTTCAATTGCTAAGACTTTTCGTTCCCACTCATCTGTTAAAGAGTTGAGGGTTTTTGAAATAATATCAAAGTTCAAATAGTTTTCTCCTAATGCTAAGAGAGAATGATATATGTCTTGAACTAGAGTACATTTCATTTATTGTTTCGTCTTGCTTCATTTTGAAATTTTGTAACTGATTCTTGAGCATAGAAATCTTACTCTGCTTTATTCTGTTAGTACATTCATGTGTAACTTTAAGTGCAGGCTAAATTTCATAAGCAGTACCACACATTCTAACTCTATTAAACTCATTTTTGTCTAAGGCACAAAATAACATATTCATAGCTTTGGCATTTGCAGTAGCATTTTGTTTGGGTCAAAATTGACCACAAACACCCAATAGTCGTGAAAGCACCCGTTTATCAACACAGATCAGCAACAATCAATATAGAATTCAGATCTAAGCAACATCAATCACAATAACTCGCAGATAACAATCACAAACACAAGATTTATAGTGGTTCGGCGCTCGTGCCTACGTCCACTTTGAAGGTTTTATCTTTATTGATTCACTTGATGATTTTCAATTGGTTACAGCAGATTACTGCAAGTTGTAGCCTTGGTACTTGATTACAATAATGTTGGAAAGACTTATAATCGAATCTGGCAGAGTCTGGGCTCGCTTTCTCTCTCCTGAATCTCCAACCCCCTTTCTGAATGACCAGGGGCTCTATTTATAAGCGTAGGAGGCTGATATTTCTCCTAAAATCCGGGAAGACCGCTTCAGGCACGTGAGGGGGCCCACTCGCCCGAAATCTGGAGGTCCGGGCCCACATCAGGATCGATTTGACCTTCACTTCGAATCGATCAAGGAAATGCCCAATCAAGGTGAAATTTGGTGAGAATATTCTTCAACATTTATGTAAGCTTCTGTGAAAATTTCATAGCATTTGGATCAACGGTTTGGAAGTTATGATCGATTCAAGATGGGGTTCTCCGGCACGCTGCTTGCTTCGAATCGATCCTATGGGTTCGTTCGAACCCATAGGTTCGAATCGATCCTTTTGCATGTGGAGGCGGCGACGAGGCGCTCACTATGTGAATTGGATGGTTTCGAGTGTTGGATTCGAACGTATGCTTCGAATCGTTGCAGCCAGTGTTCATTCGAATCGATCAGAATAGGCGAGTGTGAATCGATTCGAAGTTGCCTCTGTTTGGAGATTCGAAGATGAGTTTTGGGATGGAGCCGGGGCTTCTTCGCTTGCATGGATTCGTGGAGACCCTTGGTTGATGGACTTCGAGGGAATGGATTCGAGGCTAGGTGGCCTGAATGGATTCGAAGGTAGGCCATTGTAGTGGATTCGAAGGAGATGGAGTCGAAGCCGATGGAGTCGAAGCTGATGGAGTCGAAGGAGATGGAGTCGAAGCTGATGGATGCGAGGCAGGCACTAGCTGATGGACTCGGACTAGGGAGTACGTGGGTGGATTCGAACCATTGCTAGGATGATGGGTTCGAACTTCGTGGTTTCGAACTAGTGAAGGGGTGATGGATTCGAACTGAGCAGAATCCATCTCTCTCAACTTGAATCCATCATAACTTGAGCATACGACCTCGGATTGACCTGAAATTTGAGATGCTGGCTTCTATGGCTTTGCTCATCATGCCTTGTCGATTCTGGCCCAATCCGGACTTGGACAAAATTCATCGATATCCATAGCGGAGTGAAGCACGACCAATTTCTGAGACGAACTGTCTTTTGTTTTTGACCGATCTTTTGGTATCACGGCTTTGTCCAAAAAGCGGGATAACATTTTCCCCCCAAAACATGCCTTGCGGTAGGAAGGTGTGTTGTGCAATGCCTTGAGTTGGATGTTCATATCCTATCACCAACCTGCAAAGAATTTGATAGTTTCATATGTCCTCCAATGACGATCGTTTGGGATCGAGCTATTTGGGATGAAGCGCGGCCGTTCATGGTCAAGCGCCTAACTTCAAATGACGATCGTTCGTGATCGAGTCACTTGAGGTGAAGTGCGATCGTGCGCGGTCAAGCGCATAAATCCATGCGTCGATCGTTCGGGATCGAGTCATCTTCGGTGAAATGTGACCGTTCAAGGTCAAGCGCTCAACCTCAAATGACGATCGTTCGTGATCGAGCCATTCAAGGTAAAGTGCGACAGTGCGCGGTCAAGTGGTGGACCTCAAATGACGACCGTTCGTGATCGAGCCATTTGAGGTGAGATGAGTTGTGCCGTTTGGGGCGAATCGTGCCTGTTCAAGGCAAGTTGTGACCGTTCAAGGTCATATGCCGTTCGTGGCGAGTGGTGACTGTTCGAAGTCGAGAGCCTTTCGTGGCAAGTTGTGACTGTTCGAAGTCGAGTGCCGTTCGTGGCGAGTTGTGATCGTTCGCGATCGTGTGCCGTTCGAGGCGAGTTTGCGTGCCCGGGAGGGCTTGATGTTATGGATGCCAGGGTCACGTTCGGGTGAGTTCCTGGATTGTTTGTGTGCCTGTTGGAGGCGAATTAGTGTGCCCGGGAGGGCTTAGTATTACCGATACCAGGCTCACGTTCGCGTGGGTCCCTGGATCGTTTGTCAGGGTGGTTTATCGCCATCTCAGAGCATGCCTAAGGACCGCTCGTGACCCCGTACATGTGTAACTAGCTTAGCCATTTCAGAATTATCAGGATCAAATATCTATTTAACAGATGAATTTAAAAAACAGAAATGTCCAAATCAACACAAAACAAAAGCAAAGCAAAGATGTCAAAGTGTAAATTCTCACAATGATAAGGTTAATAGCCATTCAGAGCATGTCTGTGGACCGTTCGCGATCTTGTACATGTGTAAATGATTAACCCATGTTAGTGAGAGGTTTACTACTTGTTCATCGTTATTTCAACTAATTGATGATCAAACAGTGTCCCGGTTCAGGGCCACCCCTGGCTGATGTAGATGGTGGCCGCTCTGGCTCCACCGTTGAAGCTCGCCTCCTCACATATTGAAGGAGCATACCGTTTCTGATATGTCCTTCCACCTCGTCCCTCATGTGTCTACAATCATTAGTGTTATGACCATTTAATTCATGAAAAGCACAAAACTTATCTGATCTCCTTTCGTCAGAGGTTGGATCCCTTCGTATCGGTCTACGATAGGGAACCTGTTCTTTGGTATCCTGATAAATCCGCTCCAAACTCTCAGTCAACTCGGTGTAAGTAGTGAATCGCGGCTCCCTCCGTTACCGTTTTGACCTGTCATTATAATCCTCAGCCCTTTGTTTTCCTTTATCTTTGCCTGATTCCTTTTCGATAGGCTTTTTGTCTTTGAGAATATAAACTTATATTCTCCCTCCTTCTTCTCTTTCGGCATTAGCATCCTCTAATCGTAAAAACTTCTCTGCCTCGTGGTAGAATTCCTCTAGATCCACGGGTGGATCTTTAGTCAATGAATTTTTGAACTCTGTGCCGTCAGCTACTCCGGACACAGCTGTCATCACCACCATAGATGGATCTGCCCGATCCACCGAAGCTGCTGCGGCATTGAATCACGCTAGATAACTCCTCAAGGTCTCTCTGGCTTTCTGCTTTAGGGTCGCCAAAGTCATAACATTCTTGGGTCTCGTAATGTGAACCCTGAATTGCCTCATAAATCTCTCAATTAAACCGTTCCATGTTCCGATGGATCCATTCTCCAATTGTCTAAACCACAATGCTGCAATATCCGCTAAGTATAATGGAAAGCACCGGGCCATAACCTCCTCTGATGCCCCCAGCACTTCCATATGCCTCATATACTTCGTTAGATGAACTGTGGGATCCGTTCTCCCGTCGTACATGTCTAATGAAGGTAACTTGAAATCCGAAGGGTTCCTAGCTCGTCGGATCGCTGGTGTAAAGGGACTCCTATTAACATCCTCCAAATCTTTGTTCACTAATCCGCCTCTCATGGCTCTTCTAACCATTTCTGCCAACTTGTCATCATCTCCGAGATGCAATCTCCGTTCATTACTTTCAACCTGCCCCCCGAGTCCATAAGGGAATTCTGGGATCTGCCCCTTGACTGAGCGTTCACTCCTCTGCTACTCCTCGCTTGGGTAGACGCATCTCTATCTCTCTCAGGGATTGGATCAGCATTCTCCATGTGTGTGCCCCCTACTTCAGGTGCTACGTCGGATGGTCCTGTTCCGTTCTGGACTCCATTGGCCTCTCTATTCTGTGCCCCAAGTTGTCCTATTTGTTGAAATAAACTCTGGATCAACTCCTCTTATTTCTTCATCATTGTCTCCATCTCGTCCCTAGTGATGATCGAGGCTTGATTCGCTCCTGAGGAAGCCTCTTGACTTCCTTGATGTTCACTTATCTCTGGCCTTTGTTTCTTACTCGTTTGTCTCATCATGGTGCTTAGATCTAAATTCCTAAGTCTCTGAATTCAACTTCTCCTGAATCAGCCTTCTCAGTGAAAGAACCAAAATGTTTGGGTCAAAATTGACCACAAACACCCAATAGTCATGAAAGCACCCGTTTATCAACACAGATCAACAACAATCAATATAGAATTCAGATCTAAGCAACAGCAATCACAATAACTCGCAGATAACAATCACAAACACAAGATTTATAGTGGTTCGGCGCTCATGCCTATGTCCACTTTGAAGGTTTTATCTTTATTGATTCAATTGATGATTTTCAATTGGTTACAGCAGATTACTGCAAGTTGTAGCTTTGATACTTGATTACAATGATGTTGGAAAGACTTATAATCGAATCTGGCAGAGTCTGGGCTCGCTTTCTCTCTCCTGAATCTCCGACCCCCTTTTTGAATGACCAGGGGCTCTATTTATAAGCGTAGGAGGCTGATATTTCTCCTAAAATCCGGGAAGACCGCTTCAGGCACGTGAGGGGGCCCACTCGCCCTAAATCTGGAGGTCCGGGCCCACATCAGGATCGATTCGACCTTCACATCGAATTGATCAAGGAAATGTCCAATCAAGGTGAAATTTGGTGAGAACATTCTTCAACGTTTATGTAAGCTTCTGTGAAAATTTCATAGCATTTGGATCAACGGTTTGGAAGTTATGATCGATTCAAGATGGGGTTCTCCGGCACGCTGCTTGCTTCGAATCGATCCTATGGGTTCGTTCGAATCCATATGGTTCGAACCCATAGGTTCGAATCGATCCTTTTGCATGTGGAGGCGGCGACGAGGCACTCACTGTGTGAATTGGATGGTTTCGAGTGTTGGACTCGAACGTATGCTTCGAATCGTTGCAGCCAGTGTTCATTCGAATCGATCAGAATAGGCTGGTGTGAATCGATTCGAAGTTGCCTCTGTTTGGAGATTCGAAGATGAGTTTTGGGATGGAGCCGGGGCTTCTTCGCTTGCATGGATTCGTGGAGACCCTTGGTTGATGGACTTCGAGGGAATGGATTCGAGGCTAGGTGGCCTGAATGGATTCGAAGGTAGGCCATTGTGGTGGATTCGAAGGAGATGGAGTCGAAGCTGATGGAGTCGAAGGAGATGGAGTCGAAGCTGATGGATGCGAGGCAGGCACTAGCTGATGGACTCGGACTAGGGTGTACGTGGGTGGATTCGAACCATTGCTAGGATGATGGGTTCGAACTTCGTGGTTTCGATCTAGTGAAGGGGTGATGGATTCGAACTGAGCAGAATCCATCTCTCTCAACTTGAATCCATCATAACTTGAGCATACGACCTCGGATTTACCTGAAATTTGAGATGCTAGCTTCTATGGCTTTGCTCATCGTGCCTTGTCGATTCTGGCCCAATCTGGACTTGGACAAAATTCATCGATATCCATAGCGGAGTGAAGCACGACCAATTTCTAAGACGAACTGTCTTTTGTTTTTGACCGATCTTTTGGTATCACGGCTTTGTCCAAAAAGCGGGATAACACATTTATTTTTTGTGTGTTAGACCATTCTGAATATTCAATAGTAGGTATGTTCTATTCTGCTAGAGTAATATTCTAGGTTTCATAACCATTAGCTTGCATATAAATTCTCACCCTAGTAGACCAATAGTTATAGTTTACCTCGATAAATAGTGGTGGTCATGCAGTAGATTGACCTTTAGTAAAACTTATGCCAGTGTTGTTTTCCATATTACAAATATATCAGATAAATGTGTTATGGTTATAAGATGACCTTTCTTTGATACCAAATGAAAGTGACTGTAGGATCGTGTAATATGAATATTATCTAAACTACTAGTGCGGAATAAAAAGTAGGTAAATATAACAGTAAAATAAAATAACACCAGGGATTTTTATACTGGTTTGAACTTTCGTTCTATGTCCAGTCCCAGACTCCTTCTGGACTTAAACTAGCAACCCTCACTTAACCTGGAGGAATAGGTTTACACTACCTAAGCAACGGAATAGGACTTTGACCACCTGAGCAACCGAACAAGATTTTCCCGCCTGAGCAACCGAACAGGACTTTGATACCAATGAAATGTTCTCTTGACTTTGTGTGCTCTTGTGACAACAAAGATTTGTCAAATGAAGTACACCCTTCCTATAATCTTTTCCTCAAGTATAATATGTGTAATTGTGTGTGTATGAAGATAAGGAAGATTTAGATTACTTAAGAAATGTAGAATTATAATCGTATCTTTAAGCAATAGATAATTGAATATTCAAGAAAGCAGAAAATCATAAATTAAGATCTCATAAATTCAGAATAGATAATTGAAGTGAAGTTGATCTTGAAAATCATGTTTATTTACAGTAGACAAAGAGTTATTACCTCTGGTGAAAGGTTCTGTCAAGCAACAATGGATGTAACTCTTTGCGAAGAAGAAATCTACTCGTGATAGGAAGTGTCTCTTCATAAATATGACAGTTATAAGCAGGTTAGTTGACCGTTGAGGAACTTCAATCGACTGAATTAGAAAACATATACGTGCACACGTACATTCACAGGGCCAGTCGTCTGACTTTGTGCATTCAGTCGACTGAGCTGTGAACTTTTATAAATCTAGCTTGAAAAACAATATAAATTTAACTTTAAATAATCGTCGTTGATATGTGAGGGAGTGTGAACTACTTGAGGATAGATTTTAACATATGTGAACACTAACTTAGACTCTAAAGCAAAATTCATACTTGATATACGATCTTTGAGTCTAGTTACCTTCGTAATTTGTAATCATAGATTTGTCGAATATTTTATCATTCTTATGTCGTCTTGATTGTCTTAGCATAAATCAAAACTGAGACCCTACAGCATTTAGGTTCCAAATCAAGTGGTAATATCTAGTCCTTTAGCTATTGTTCTTAAGAAATCACCAGATCTGGCCCTTTCTTAATAATTTAAATACCCCTGTTTGAATTTTTAAGAGATCATTGGCTCTTATTTTTTTGTTGTGTGCAATTTCGGTTTTATAATATCTTGACTGTTTAATAATTTTATTTATATTCTGGGTTGAGACTTTATATATGTATGTATGTATATGTATTTATGAATGTATGTATGTTTGTATATGTGTGTGTTCATATATGTATATAATTAATTTAAGTATACATGTCTTTGAAAATACAGTGGAAAATTTTAACATAATATGGATGTTTATTTTTGAATCAATTGGAAAGTTTTGGAATAATCATTATATATATATATATATGCGTGTGTTTATGTGTATGTGTACACATATAGATATTTGTATTTATATTATATATTGTTAAGGCATGTTTTACAAACATTTTTTAGTTTTATTTTCATTGAAAAAATTAAAATTGAGGCAGTACTATATACATATAAATAGTGAATATACACACGATAGGTATAAATCCTAATATACACACATGTATATATTAACCATGTTATTATCTGTTGTTTTTATTAATTTAACCATATTGTTGAATCATACTATCCTTTGTATATTAATTATAATTTGTATCAATTAAATTTTCCTAGAAAAAGGGAAAGTGGAATCAATGAGTGATGCCTTTATTCATCTCTTTCCTTTTAGATCTTAATGTGAGTAGATCTTGATCCAGTTTCATGTTTGGTCCCATCCTTTATTACCTAGTAAGCACACTTGCTTTATGTTTCACATGTTTGTCACATGATTTAAAATATGAATATATTTGATGTATTCAAACATTTTAAAACCACACTTAATTACCATGGATTTAATTAATTATGAATAAAAATATATTAACAAAAAAGGTTTTATTTAAAACAACTTGATTGGATCTAGTGAAACCTATCAAACTTCATTTACCCACTATGATCCAAATAGGGAATTCTTTCCAAGTCATACATAACCGTCGCTTAGGGGTTTATCCTTTTAAGCTTCAATCTCACCATACCTCATAGTAAATTCAACTTTGGAATTCTCTAAAGCATGTCCTTTAATTACCATATGAGGATGGTATGTAATTTCATATTGGCTAACCTCAATACTCCATTTTAGTTGTCTTCTCAGAGTATCAAAGCGATGCATGATTTGTCAAAGGGGTGGGTTGGTTAACACACTTACAAAATGAGATAGGAAGTAATGTCTCAACTTCCTTGAGGGGATCAACAAACAATATACCAACTTCTCTAGCTTTGGATATCCCAATTCAGGTATAGTAAACTGCTTTCTTATATAATTTACCAATCTATGTTACCTTTGCTTCTTCTGGCACCAATTTTGTGCTTCGGGCATGAGTCAACATAATGAGATAAAGGTACAGATATTCTCCTTCCATTGGCATTGATTGGGTCTAAGGCATATGTAGATGCTTGATCAGCTATTATAAAGCAACTAAGCTTTTGTTAGTCTATCTAAAATTTTCCTTCTCCTTTTTTATAATGAAACACATTTGTCGGTTTCCTTTGACATAAAACTCAATGAATCGGCTTTCTTAAAGCTTTGTATTTCCCTCCTAATCTTAGGGATCTCTATACACTTTATCACCTGAATTTTCTCTAGATTGGCCTTGATCCCCCTAGCATGCACAATAAACTCGAGGAATTTTCAATATCATACTTCAAAAGAACATTTCAATGGATCAAATATCATTCCATACTTTTAAAGTATCAAAAACATCTCTTCCAAATGGCCTATCTGGTCCCCCATCGTTTTAGCTTTTTACAGGCAGATTGTCAACATATGCCTCCGTCATCCACCTAATCTGGTCCGCTCACATTTTGTTGTAGATTGTTGGCAAGTTGCTCCAACATTCTTCAAAAGGAATGACAATGCCTATAATAATATATCCCTAGATCAACATTGTTATCTATTTATATTTGGAATATGCATCCATGGACAAAGAAATTCATGTTCGGTTGTTCCATTTAACAATTGTTCAATTCTCCTTAAGGGAAAACAATTCTTAGGACTCACATCATTTAAATTCGATAAATCAGTGTAAGTCCTCCATTTTCCATTCCACTTCGTAACTAGTATAGGGTTGGCTATGCACTATGGATATGGAGACTCTTTAATAAGTACGTACCCAACATGATATTTTACCTCTCAAGAAGGGTTAAGACACTCTCTAGGACCATGCTCTTTTTCTTCTGCTTAACTGGAATAACCTTTTGGATCAATGTTCAATGCATGCAAATGTAATGTTGGGACAAATACCATGCATGTAGGTATAAGACGACACAAGCACATCTCAGTTGCCCCTAAGAAATTATACAAGCTAAATTTTCATCTTCCAACAAAGTTGAGAACGAATTTTAACAACCCAAGTTGGTTCATCATCGTAGCTAGGAATAGATTCCATAGTTTCAATCAGTTCTACTACTGCCCCCTTTTGTTCTTCTCTCGGGTCCACTTCATCATAAGAACTACTAGTAGACTTGAAATTCCAATATTATTGCAATTTCTACATATCCAATCTTTTGATGCAAAGGGACTACTCTGCACCCTTCCCTTTCTTAATGTGGTTTTTCTCATGATGTTCCACTATGTAACATTACCCAGCTATGTCGTTCTCTCCTTCTACTTACCGTACTCCATTAGAAACAAAAACTTCATTTTCAAATATTGTTGAGCCAGCATAACTCAAAAATCAAAAAGTGTTGATTGGCTTAAGAAAGCGTTGTAGATTGAGAAGCCATTGACAAGAATGTTTTCTTTCTTAAGCGCAATCCTCTATTTAGCCCCTCGCTCTACAAACATACTGAAACTGCCTGATGGAACCTTTCTTTCTTCAATAAATCCATACAATGGACTCTTGCATGGGGTAACATACTTCATAAAAAATCCTATTTTAACAAATCTGCTCTTCAACAATATCTTCATAAAGCTTTGGCTATTGACTAGTACTCGACGCACCTCTAATGGTCCATGCGCAGCCAAGATCACCATCTATGCAGATTTTGTGCCTTATGTAGATCCCCCTAATTATATGTAATCTCGGGCTCAACGCGACAAAGCAACACGACCTCCCATTTTTTATCCATAGAATAAACTATTACAACATCATTTTTCAAAAATTTGACATTACCTTTCCATTTCAGACAAAATATGTACCACATGTAGACCTCCAATAATCGTGTGACCCATGATTCTCCCTTCCTTAGCCGCAATTCTGGTTCCTTCTCTGTCATCACCATGTAGCAGTTACCTCGGTGGTCGATAGACAGGAATCGATGAACCATGCGAGACCTTAACATATCATTGCACCTTTTCTTTCCTAATATTTCTCAATGATATCACGTAAATGACGACACTCATTCCTGGCATATTCATGATATTCATCAAAGAGAAAAAACATCCTCGAATTTAAATCTTTCTTTGTTTCATTCTACGGTGGTGCCATTTTGTATTTCATCTCTTCTTGAGTTGAAAAGTATATAATTTTATGGTATCATTAGGATTTATATGGACATTAAACAAATAAGCAACCCTCCATTTCTCTAGTCTAACTAACTTGATTATCCGCCTTCATTCCATCAGATTATTGCTACCCTCCTTTTCCATGGCATTTACACTTGATGAATCTCCGATACAAGAGGGATCGATAATCTCCCTTTCGAACCTAGCATTCCCCAATATTATATACTTTGGCACCCCATGATCAAACTCGTAAATGCTAGTTGGTTTGCTGGATCAAGTGCACTAGTAGCGTGAGTAAAAAGTTAAATTTCAAAAACAATTCTTTTTATTATTTCACACAAGTTCTTTTATCTCTATTTGTGTAAATAAATATTTGTTTACACTAAATCACATTTAGTATTTTAATTAATAAAAGATGGTTTACATATTTTAATTTTATTTTACTAACTAAAATATTTATTTATTATTAATGATAAAATGATTTTTTATAATTAATTAATTAGTTTAATATATCATGATATCTATATTCATAATATAGACATCATAATAATATACATAAAATATAATCCCATATTCAAACTGAATTTCATAAGAGAGTTAACTGTTTTAACCTAGAGTCAATGTTAAACAAAAAATTGGCCTGTCATTTATGATACCATGCCGAAACAATATTCGATCTAATGCATACTGTTATCCCGCCTTTTAGCAAGGCTGTGACAACAAGAACTTGACAAGAAACCAAGGATAATCCGTCCCAGACAATTGTTGTACATAGGTTCACTATGGATACTAGCAAATTTGGTTCAAGTCCGGATCAAGCTACAATTAACATGACACGACAAGTAAAGCTATGAAAGCCAATGTTTCAAATTTCAGGTCAATCGGTGGTCATATGCTCAAGTTATGGATCGATCAAAATTAAGAGAGAAGGATTCGGCTCGTATCCATCAAAGACCGCTCTTCTTCGTATCCATCATGCCTATTCCCCTTTGTATCCATCAACATCGACATTTCATATCGGTTCCATTCATGCACACTTCATATCGATCTTCCCATCTACACAGTTCGAATCGATCGGCCAATGATCGATATGAAACATTCCACCGAATGATCGGTACGAAGAACACATGCAATGATCGATACGAAAAGAGTCATGTTACATCGATATGAAGCAGCATATAAAAGCATCGATACGAATGGAGTTACATTAGGCCGATATGAAGATACACGGTCAAAAAGAGGAAATGGTTACTCGGCATAATGGGTCATCGCTCCACGTCATCGATACACGTCTGATCGATAGGCATAGCATCGTTACGAAATGCTATCGATATGAACCGATCAATACGCACATTCCAGCCACATATAATGTCAAACTTGGATTGATTATAACTTAAAATATACAAGTACAAATACTACCAAATTTTCGTACGAGCATACTTACCACCTCAACGTTATCTCTGATCGATCTCAGATCAAATAGATGTCGTTTTGATCGATACGAACAAGGTAGTGATATTTTCTAAGCCAGATCTATGCCAGATATTTTTAGAGTACACCTATAATTGCAGCCCTATGTCTTTAGAAAATGGACTTTCGACACTATTACGCCGTTACTCTGCCTAAGATCCATTGTAACTTAAGTGTTTGAGTTATTCTCTGTTGTAATCAGTTAGTAAACATCAATAAAACATCAAATCTTCCAAAGTGGACGTAGGCTACAATGCTGAACCACTATAAATCTCTATCTCTTTACATTTTTGTTTGCTGATTTTGGCTTGTTTGTTAGATTAGCCTTTGTTTACATTTAAATTCTTCATTTTAATCTCTTCAAATACATCCGAAGAGTGTTGTACCCAGTTTTGGTACAAACACTTTGGTTCTTTTACTGAGAGAACCCATTTTTCTCCTGCTCATTGGATCTACAGTCGTCGTTGGATTGCACAAATCTAAGGAGGAGTCCAGATCTAATTCTAGTAGTTCCTTCCATTCTATTCAAATTCCACCAGATTTAAGAAAGAGCTACATCACTCACCAAGGTTACAACCAGGACCGCTTCAACTGCTGCAGATCCAGAAGGAAGGGATAGACAGAATCCCATTTAGTTGAACACAATGGTTCAAGCATCTGCCGGAGCTCCAGATCTACAAGACCCTATGACTAGGGAGGAGTTCCAGTTTCTGATGTAAGAGCTAACCCAGAGCCACCAGCAGCTCACCCAATAGATCCATGCCAACATGGAGCTCACAAACCAACTGAATGAGGAAAGATTAAGGAGATCCATAAGGGATCGTGCTTCCTATTCATTTATTAAAAGCCCGGCTTCCTCTGATTACAATCATAGACCTACACGCCAACAACTAAATGGGAATTATACACAAGCCTCCGGGCATCAGCATGCTCCGAACCTCGGACAAGCCAGGGTTGGTCCTTCTATGGGACACTAAGCTAGACCCTCCTCCCGAGGAAGGGCACTTCCATATCGCACCATTGATTACCACGCCGCTGAGGCTGTTGTAGACTTGGAAGTTGAGATTCGAAAAAAAGCAGATTCGACCCTTTGTCAACATGTTCATGCTCCAGAACCCTATGTTGCTGAAGACCCGAAGCTAAGGAGGCAAGGAATGGACCATCGATCGCACCTGGACCGTCCCTACAACATGGAAACCGACCACACCTTGGGTGCCAATGTCCAAATGCCAAACATTCCAACCATGATTCGTTAAATGATCCGTGAAAGCCAAGGTCTTACCAATGACGATTGGGGAACCTCCCAAGTCATACTCTATCCATAAACGATATTCTTTATGCTGATCCACCTCGTCGATTCAGGATGCCCACCCTGCCTATGTATGAAGGAAGTTCAGATCCTAACAAGCATATATTAAAGTATGAATGGCTCATGAGTGCCACACAAGCTGACGATGCGGTTAGTGTAGGAGTTTTCCTATATCATTGGGCAGTATTGCAACAATGTGGTTTATTCGTTTACCACCTAGATCTATTTCCAGTTTTGATCAATTAGCTACAAAGTTCATCGAACAATTCCTTATGCATGTCACAAGGCCAAAGGACGTCAATACCTTGTCCAACGTTATCCAAGCTCCAAGGGACATACTCAGACATTATATAGAAAGGTTTCATGCTGCCTGTGCTGAGGTCAACAACCCAAATGACAATTATATCTTAATGGCATTAACTAAAGGAATCGATTCTGATTCTGAGTTTGGAAATTGGTTGGTTGGGAAACCCCCTACATCGTTGGATTATTTCTAGGCTAAGGCGGCCCAATTTTTTAGGAGAGAAGAGGCTAGACAATCTAGGAAGCAAGATGATGTGGGGCCCAGTGTCGAAGGCATTCAAAGTAATGTTGCTGTGAAACAGATCGGTGAGAGTTTCGGTAAAGTGCAATTGAATATACAGAACAAGTAGAGCCAGTATAAACGTAATGAAGGTCAGGGAAAGAAGCGAGATCAAAATTGTGGATCGAGACCCAACGCTCCCATGTTTGATCGATATACCACATTGAATACATCCCTGGAGAATGTTTATTTGTAGACATGTAATACCAGGCAATATAAGAAGCCTGCTCCAAAACAGTCATCTAAGAAGAAAATTCAAACTAAAAAGTTCTGTAGATTCCATGATTGCTATGGCCACAATACTAATGAGTGTCGTCACTTACAAGACATCATCGAGAGGTAAATCGGAGAGAGGGAGTTGGAACAATTTGTGCGGGCGCCGTAGAATGGAGCCGCGGGCCCGTTGAATCCAAATCAAGGTCAAAACCAGGCTAGACCAGAGGAACCCGTGCATACTGGCAGGAGATTGGTGATAAATATAGTTAGTGGTGGTCCTTATCCAATTAATTGGAGATGGAAGGAAATGGAGTCGTATGCCAGCTCGATTAGGCGTGCAGACTTTGAGGGTTGCAGCAATGTTGATGATGGGGCTCCAGCGAAACAACAGAAAACGATGACAGACGACATCATTTTCCAGTATGGAGATGCTAATAGAGTCGAAGCCCCCCACTATCGATCCGCTAGTTATTTCAGCTCAGATAGGTCCTGCTCGGATGAAGAGGATCTTGGTAGATAGTGGAAGCTCTATGAATATTCTTTTTAAATGGGCTTATGACCAGATGAGAATGGAGGCGAAGGATCTAA
The DNA here is from genome assembly GCA_030765085.1 of Allium cepa. Classification (NCBI taxonomy): domain Eukaryota; kingdom Viridiplantae; phylum Streptophyta; class Magnoliopsida; order Asparagales; family Amaryllidaceae; genus Allium; species Allium cepa. The sequence continues at coordinate 86,753,930 of CM060930.1, read as the reverse complement.
AGCCATGTCAACCTTGCATGTATGGCTTTAATGGAAGTGCAATGATACCCACTAGGATGGTGGAGTTGCCAGTCGAGGTAGGAATCAGAGATCAATGAAGAGTCTGGATGCTACAGCTTGTTGTGTTAGATATTAATTCTCCATATAATGGTTTCTTGGGCCGACCGGCCCTTGCTAAATTCAGGACAGCCATTGCCCCATGGTGTTTAACTATAAAGTTCCCCAACAACAATGGGATTGGAGTAGTTCATGGAGATCAGAAGGATGGATGTGCCTATTATGCTGCTGAGCTGTGGGAGGTGCAACATAAAGAGAAGGGTAAGAACGTTGAGGAATCTCTCTACGTCCTTTTTTCTAAAAATTGACAGCTAACGCTTGAGCCTAGGCCCGGACGCCACAACCAGTTCCTAAAAGATCTTGATCCACGAGATAATGATAATAAAGATGAAGTCAAATAAAGTCGGGCTTCCCAGCAGATTTGATGATCGATGTTCCGATCGATGATAATAATGACTCTAGAATGATAAAATTCGGATCCTAACTTAGCCACCAGATGAGAGAGGAATTGGTTGAATTTCTCTGGAAAAACCTCGACATGTTTGCCTATGCTCACTCAAATATGCGTGGGATCTCACTGGACATCGCAAGCCATGCATTTAATATTGACCTGTGACATGTTCCGGTCAAATAGAAAAGGCACGGTATGGATCCAGAGAGATCTGCTGCCCTGAAGGAAAAGGTAAATAAACTCAAGTCGAATGGGTTTATTCGAGATGCATTATACCCGGAGTGGGTATCCAACTAGTGCTCATCAGGAAATCCAGTAGGAAATGGTGAATTTGTGTAGAATACTCCGATTTGAATAAAGCCTACACTAAAGATAGTTTTTCACTTCCTAGAATTGATCAACTTGTGGATTCAACATCCGGACATGGACTCTTATCTTTCATGGATGCATATTCCGGCTACAATCAAATACCGATGCACATACCTGATCAAGAGCATACCAGCTTTGTCACCGATATGGGACTCTATTGCTATAAAGTGATGCAGTTCGGACTCAAGAATGATGTGGGAACTTACCAAAGGCCTACGAACCGAATGTTCGCTAACCAGATCGGGAAAAACAAGGAGGTGTACATGGATGATATGCTTGTATTGTCACGACTGTCCATTAATCATGTTAAAGACTTGAAAATAATGTTCAACATCCTTCGAAAGTACCGAATGAAGCTCAACCAGTTGAACTTTCACTTCAGAGTCACATCTAGAAAGTTCCTTAGATTCATTGTAAATGCTCGAGGAATCGAAGCCAATCCTGATAAAAATCTAGGTGATTCGAAATCTCAAGACTCCCAGAACCATAAAGCAAGTATAAAGCCTCAACGGGAAGGTGGCAGCCTTAAGAGATTCATCTCCAAATCCACAGACAAGTGCATTCCCTTCTTTAATCTAATCAGGAAAGGAAAGCGGAATTTCAAATGGACTAAGGAGTGTGAAGGCGCATTCTAAGCACTGGTTTAGCATCTGGCAATGCCACCAATTTTGTCAAAGCCGATTGATCATGAAATACTATATATCTACCTAGAAGTTTTAGCAAATGCCATCAATGCAGCACTGATTTAGGAAGAAGATCGGATCCAATGACCGGTCTACTATGTCAGCAAGCGATTGACTGAGGCGGAGAGAAACTACCCAAAACTGGAAAAGATGGCAAGCCTCATCATTGCCTTGAGTAATCTCCGTCCTTATTTCCAGGCTCACCCAACCACAGTCTACACGGACTAGCCATTACGATAGGTCCTTACACATCTTGAGCGTCTGGTATATTGCTCAAGTGGAACATCGAGTTGAGTCAATTTGACATTGCTTATACAATGAGGAAAACCATTCAAGTACAAGTTCTCATGGAATTTATAGCTGAATTCACTATACTGGAGGACTTGCCCAAAATCAGTGAATCTCCTAAGTACAAATGGAAGCTATACACTAATGGTGCATCAAACGACCATTGCTCAAGCGTTGGAGTAGTATTTGAAACTCCAAAAGGCCGATCCATATGCTATGCCTTGAAGTTTGGTTTCCTTTGCAACTAACAACGAGGCCGAGTACGAAACTTTACTTGCGGGACTCAAACTTGCCAGAGATTTGAGAATTATTGTTGTAGAGATCTACTGCAACTGACAATTGGTCATATGTTAGGTTCGAGGAGAATATCAAGCTAGATACCAGAGGTTGACCGCTTATCTTGCTTGGGTTCAAGAAGTGTTAAATCAGGTCAACTACTATGCAATCCACTACATACCCAGGGAGCACAATTAGAAAGCTGATTCATTAGTAAAGCTGGTCAGCACCTGTGAAGCATAGAAAATGGGACTCGTCCCTATTGAGACACTTACTTCTCCGAGTATCGATCAAGTGGAGAAAAAATAGGTGCATTAGGAAACGCCCGAGAAGGAATCGTGGATGACCCCATTCAGAAATTACCTTAAGCGTGAAGCTTTAACTTAGCACGGAAGTGAGAAAAGAAAAGTTCTCCAAAAATCCTCGTGCTTCATTATCCAGAATGGAGTCATGTATAGGAGGGAATACTCTGTTCCTTTACGCTAGTGTATCGCACACGACGAGATTAAACGAGTGTTACATGATGCGCACAAGGGAGAATATGGTGATCACACTAGGCGTAAACCCTTGCTAAGAAGGTACTCTGATACGGATATTACTGGTCGACAGTGAAACGAGATGCATCGGACTATGCCAAGAAATGTGACAAATGCAAGAAGCATGCTAGAATTACAAGGGCCCCGCCTATTGAAATCAACCAGATGGTCAGTCCACGGCCGTTCGCCACATGGGGTATCGATATAATTGGGTCTTTACCTCTGGCTAAAGATGGTGCGAAGTACACCATCATTGTAGTTAACTACTATACTAAATGGGCGAAAGTCGAGTCCTTTGCTACTATCCCGTTGAAGAAAGTAATCAACTTTGTCGTATGCAACATTATCTATTGTTTTGGCCTCCCACACACAATCATCACTGACAGCGGAGCCTAATTGATAGTGTTGAGTTCAAGAATTTCTATCAACAATTCCAAATCCAGAAGAATTTCTCAGTAGTTGCTTACCCTCAAGCAAATGGACACTTCGAAGCTGTTAATAAAGTTATCAAGTCCATTCTAAAAACGACTAGAGAAGGCTGGAGGCAGATGGGTCGATGAACTTTCTATGGCCCTATGGGCATATCGAACTACCTACAAGTCTGCAACCGGCCACATTCCATTTTCACTTTCCTACGGCTGTGAAGCCATTATTCCAATTAAGTTAGAAGTACCTTCTCATCGTGTGGCATATTATGATCCAAAGACGAACGCTGTATTATTTGTTGAACCTCTAGATTTATTAAATGAGAAGCATGAAGAGGCTGATTTGAGGGCAGCCACATACTAGAGTCAATTCGCTCGATTATAAAATGCTAGGGTCCGATCCTGAACCTTTGAATTTAGCGATCTCGTACTCAAGATAATATATCTGGTCCCTTCACATATGAAACCGACATGGAAAGGGCCGTATGTTGTAGAGCAGAGACTTGGAGAGGACATATTCAAACTATCAACTGTTGATGGTCTTACTTTTCCACGAGCGTGGAACAACAAGAGTCTTCGTCACTTCTACATCTAACTGGCTTTATTTATTCATTAGCATGTTTTTCTTTAGAATTTTGTTTATGCATTTCGAAATTTGAACTTGTAACAAGGCAAATGACTTTGACGTACCTTTTCATTTCAGCAATAGAATGCAAACTAATCAAGCCAGAGTGGCGATCCTTGAAATGCATCATGCGAGCACCATGGTGCATAAAGAGCTAAGTTCCATCCTACGGTGGGACTTATTCAAATAGGGAGTGACTGTGATCCAACCGATCACTCGTTAAGTGAAACCCCAGGCTCGGGGGAAAGCAACCACATTAAAACAAAAAAAATTAATACACAACAATCTTCCGATGGGCTCCAGTTCCCAAAGTTCGTACCAGAGTGCAGATGTCAAATCAAAAACATGGGCTCGAGGAGGGTGGATCCGTCCGTCCATGACTTCACCCGTGTTCAATTTAAACCTGAGGAGGACGGATCTATCCGTCCACAACCTCATCTCCATTTTTACAAGTTCAAGGAGGATGGACCCGTCCATCTACGAGTTCGCTTGCCTACTCAAGGTGGATGTAATCCGACCGTCCACAACCCTGATCAACTCCTCGTTCCCAAAGTGCAAACGTGATTCTAACACTTAAATAGAAATGATCGACCGTCTATAACCTTACTCTAGATTCCAGGAATGTGAGCTGGAATATAGACATTGAAACGGGCATGATCGACCACCCATCGGCTAACACTAAGTCCGCAAAGTGTGGACTGGAGTATAAACATAGAACGGGTGTGAATGACCACCCATAAATTAACCTAAGTCCCCAGAATGTGGATGTAATTTTGAGTATTGAACGGGTGTGACTGACCGCCCGTAGAACAACTCAAGTTCCCGAAGTACGGATATAATTCTAGTATTAAACGGGTGTGATTGACCGCCTGTAAATAATTTGAGTCCCCAGAGTGCAGGTATAATTTTAAACATTAAGCAGGCATGACCAACCGCTAGCATGCAAGTTGAATCCCAGAGTGAGGATGAAAATACCAATAAACGAGTGAGTGTGATCCGACCACTTAAACTTATTTCACTTTAACTATGTTCCGACTAAGTTAAAGTAAAAATTATTGAAGGTGACAACCGACCAACTACTTCAGTTCTCCCCAGAATTAGGAGCATATCTCAAGTATAAGCCGCTAACCGAGACAGCTAAAGTTGGGACTCGACTTAATGTTTAGTTATGACCCGAAGCCATGACTTCAAGACTTAACAATCGAACTCAAGCCCAACCCGGAGACTATAACCTCACGGTACATTTAATGGAAATTCGAGCGCTAGAAAACCTTAAAATAAATAAGCATAGAATTATATTGAAGACAAAAGGTAATTTTATTTCTACTATTATTTGGAAAAAAGACAAGTAAAAAAACTTGTTCCAAGAATTCCAATAAGTGGGGAGCAAACCCGCATCTATACACGGCTTGCAAAAAGCAAAATGAAGTCCTATCCTATCTATCTACTAAGAGAGGGAATATAAAGACACGTCTATCCTTTGACTTCTTCTTCTTCTTCCTCGGTGTTGACTCACTAGAATTGCAGCTTGGATGCCTCTTCGAGCCTTTGCCTTCCCAGCCTCCTTTTGCCGGTTGGTCTTCGGCATGGGGAATTACAGTGGTCTCTTCCTCCGAGCTCATGGGGATCAGGATACTTTTTGAATGTGGGGCCAGACGAACGGTGGCACTTTCAATATAGGAAGACGAAGGAGGCATGCCAGTATCGAAAATTGTGCAACTAGGAGAAATCATATGCATAGAGACCAGGCTGGGACCTGCTATACCACCTCCAGCACTACTGACCCGTTGGTCTTGCTCTATTTCGATTATGATTTCTGCCATTATCTCATCATCCCTTTATGCGCTAACACCCACTAGAATGCTGCTAGTTGGGCCCGAGGAGCTAGCTATAAACACATCTTCACCTATATTGAAACGCAGATCAGTGATTGGGTCACTTTGGTGGCAGAGGAGTGCTTCCATCATTTCTTCGTCAAGAACGAAATTGCTCTTGTGCACCTCCCCGATTGATGTAATGGCCCCCAATTTTTAATTAGCATTATTCGAGATATTTAATTGGATAAATTAAATAGAATAATGTGAATAATTAGGGAGATGAGATTAATAAATCCTACGACCGTGTCTAAATGAATGAATTAAATTAAGACCTAACTAAATTTAGGAGGAGGAATCTCTTAATGGGTAAACTTGGAAATGTGGCTACATTTTTTATATATATCTCTTCCTCCACCATAATAAACTTCCACTTTTTCATTCTTGACTTCTATAAATTTCATCCGACCATTAAAAAGCTCCAGGAAGAGTTTAAATTAAAGAATAAGCTAACGAATTAAAGCTAGGAAATTATCTCATTCTCCAATCAACTAATTAAGGTGAATAATCATGTTTATCATCTCATTTTTCTATGTTTGGATCGGTTATGAGTCATACCCGTTTCATGTTTACGATTTTGGTAAGGATATAACCATTTAAACCTTTGTTTGGATAAGATATAGGTGTTTTAAATGTAAATGGGCTAATTAAACGTTTTTATTCGGTTTTGGTTAAATTTTGAGTTGTTTTGATCTTCATAAGCTTTGAAATTTTAATATGTTGAAGTAAATGATTTATCTGATTTTTGGTTATATTTGGGAATTTTTCTTTGATGATTTGCTAAGGTAATTAAATTATTTAAGCCTAAGAGCTAAACTGAAAAATGTTTTCCATGTTCATTTAAAGCCAGAGGGAAATTGTTTTTGAGAATTGTTTGGGAAGAAGAACGGTGTTTTAAGAAAAAAGTTGAATTTTGGATACTTTTTACTATTTGGAAGTGCAGGAGAAGGTTCCTTAGTGAATCAAAATTGGACAAACAAGATAAAAACATTACTTCTGTAGGCCCATTCTTGTTTTCAACTCCAATAAGCCTGCTTTTACCCTTTCGATGAAGTCGAAAGGCACCTTTCGCCTAAGACAGTAGGTAAACAGTTACCGTTTGTCAAAAACGAAAGGTAGGCATAGGGCGGAAGGGAAGAAAAGGGTGAAGGGATATGGGGGCTGCTTCTTTTGCTTTCGGATAGAAATAAAAATTGCTTTCAAATAAGTTGAAGAGGGTTCCTTCGACTCTATCATTTTATAAAAGACTAAAAATTTAATATACATTCAAGAAGGGGTTTCAAAGGGGATCTTCAAAAGCTTAAACCTTCAAGAGTAGTGTTTTAAAATGTTTTTTGAAAAGATGTTTTAAAAACCTTTCGACAAAGCCGAAGGGTAAACCTTCAACATGGTCTGAAGTATGATTTCGAAGGGTTGGTTCCAACACCAACACTTCTTGTTTTTGAATTATTTGGAAGGGTTTGAATTCAAAAGGTTTTGATTCAAAAGGCTTGATTTCGAAAGGTTTTGAATGGGTTATCTTCAATGATTTCGAAAGGTATATAAATGGTTTTATAAGTGGGGATACCCAAGTCTTTCGACTAGGTTGAAAGGTATGATTTTTTGATGCTTTCAAAAGGAAGGTTTCCGAGGGGGTTATTATTTGCATTCGAATGGGATTTCATTCGAAGGGTTTCAAAGGGCTGTTTTAGCCAATTTTCTTAAGTAAAACTTTGCTAGATTGAATGGGATACTTCGAAGGGTTATAACATAAACTTATCTTTATTTGAATATATATGAGGAGGATGCTTATTTAAATTTGAAGTTTCAAAAACATTAGGGACAAAGAGGTGGGTTTAATGTTTTCGATACATAGTTTGGGGTTATGAACAAAAATATGCTTTCAAAAATATACATTGGGGCTATCAATGTGTTTTTTAGTTTAACCTAATTGTGGCGACCAATGGGAATAGGTTAAACAGGTGGTATACCTGAGGAAAACAATTAATCATAGGGATCACGAATTTTTTCAAATAATCATGTGGATCATGATGTTTTAATTGGCCTAGTGATGGGTTCTTGGTTAACCTAGAAAAACCATGGAATGTATGGTGGATGGTCCACATCAAATTTCTAAAGTAAATAATGTTTTGCTAGAGGTGGTTAGCCTCGGGATTTGGCATCTAAGGCTCCATAGTCATCCTAGGAAAACTACGGAGTGTGCGGTGGATAGCCCATGCCATCTTTTATAAAATAATGTATGATGGATAATCTATATTTATTTTGAATGGATTTGGGATGGATAGTCCTATTAAACTATGATGGATAGTCATTTTAAAGATTTTAGAGGGGAACTCTAATAAATTGATTTTTAGATGGGAAATCTTATAAATTACTTTTAATTGGGATATATAATAAATGGGTGGATGGGATATCTAATACATATGATTTATGGCTTTATTTCGTATTATGTCAAGACTAATCATTTTGGGTGCAAGGGCATAGTAAATGGTTTGCATATGTCGTTTTGGATACTAGTGAGGGGAAAACCCATTCGGTTAAGGGGCACAGTTTCACTAGATATCTATTTATGATAAGAGATGATAGGGGATTATTCATACCCGACTTTAAAAACTCTTGTGTACTCAAAATTAATTTGACTAGTCTAAGAGTGGGAGACTTTTAGGTTTCTAGACGAATAAGTTTCCAGAGACATGCAGGAGGCAGTGTTAGCTATATAGGAGCTACTTTGTGTATTCCACTGTGATGTACTAAGAAATGTAAAGTTCGTATTTATTAGTTCTCTGATCATCATAAAGGGACATCTTCATATGTCGCTCTTATTGTATTTTGTACATGTATATGTGATCTGAACGTGGTTAACGTCTGGGATTATGCAAGTAAATCTTAAATTGAAATTCATAAGAAATGAGAAATTCTGTTTTATAGAAGTTTATTTTTTTTTCCATATTATTGTGTTTCTGTGTTGCCAGTAGTTCCAAGATTCTGATTTGGATCACCAAAAAATAACCCCTATCGATGGCAGATGCATCCGTAGTAGTTTGTTAGAGTTAATGTAGCGATTGTTGTGGTCGTTGCCTCCGTCATAATAGCCTCCTGCTCACGGTGAAAATCTTGGGTTGCAGGAGGTTCCGGGGGTGCAGCATCCATAACTAAATAAAGATAAGAGAAGATATTAGTGACATCTTTTGACAATGCTCCTACACTTAGGTGAACGAATAAAGTGTTCAGAGTACCTTGCTTAGATTGGCTCACATGTTGGGCCGATGCGCGTTCATTAACATGGTCAGGTACCAGATATATGTGTGGCCTGTCGGGATCGTATGCAGGGACAATTAGAGGATTGATTGCAGAAGTAAGCTCAGGTTGGGTCGTTGCAGGAATTTCAGAGCTTCCTTCATGATGCCCGACTCCGGACCCCTCTTCGACGTCGGTAACTTGGCGGATAGTCTTTCCTTTTCAAAAGTGACGATCGCATCATGAAGAACCTTCGGCTCATCTCCAACTAATATCCAGTTTTCATGCTCAAAGTCATCGATAGCTGAAGTGCCGAGGTCTGTCTTATCTTCATCTACTAGGCAGCGCCATGCATTGCACAGATGGAATCGGTAATCTTCGAGCCAGCCAAAGTTGCGGTGTTTTAAGACATCAACATTATATGTGACCAGGAGATCTCCAATATCACTTTCCATCCTGGCCTCCTCCGCTTTTACCTCAGTTTCAATTCTGTCTTCAGCTTCTTGTGCCTTTAAGATTGCCGCATCCCTTTCGCTCCTAAGAGCCACTGTCGTCTCACATGCTTCTTGGGCAGCTTTATTAGCATTATCTTTTTCTTTGATGGTCTCAGCAAACTTCGACTTTAGCTCCTCAAGTTCTTTGAGTGAAGCATCCCTTTCTGCCACAGCAGTGGTGGTCCTGTAGCCTATCTCTTCAACCAAGGACAAGTGTTCCTACCGCATCTTTTCCATAGACTTATTCATCTCGTCGGGTCTCTTATTGGCCTCCGTTTCTGAGTTCCTTAAAGTTTCATTTTCGTTGGCAAGCATTTGCACTATGTGGTCCTTCTGGACGAGATCCTTCTCCAATTTCTCAATAGTTTTCACCAAATCAAAGGCCACCGCTGAAGCTTTCTCTACGGTCATCACCCATTCTTGGTACTGATTGTAGACATCATATACATAATCATATACCACAGTTTTTGCTTCATTGGGAATTCACTTGAAGGTCGGGGGGAAAGGGAAGCCATCAAAGTAGATGTTTGGGAAATATGTCTTTAACTTAGCTATTCTGATGGCACCTTCTCTTATTGGCTCCATAGCAGTCGATGTGGTGATAACGGGAGTTTCTACATCAGATCTACAACGTTGCTTGCCAGGCCTCGAAGTTTTAGGAGGCACTATGTGACGTGAAGTTTTCGCACTTTGTTTTTCGGAGCCGAAGGGTTGCGAAGGACCTCTAGATGGTGGAGACCGCGATTGGGAGCGAAACCTACTTTGATACTGCCTCTTCTTATCCCTTTCTCTTTCATAATGCTCCTATTCTTGGCTGGAGCAACCACGATCATAGTCTCTTTCAGACTCGTGCCTATGAGATTTGGAATATGAGCTAGAAGAATGGCGTGGAGCACGAAGACTATCGAGCATAGATCCCCACTTCCATATCGTATCTATAAAATGTTAAGAGAAATAGAGTCAGTTATCTCCAAAAATGGAGAAACATGCGATTAAAGGTTGTGTGGAGTTGTGAAGTGTGTGCGTGCATGTACGAACCCCCCAACCACCTGGTTGTGGTAGCCGTGCTTGAATGAGTTGGCTCCCCTATATCTAAAGCAATTTGAATCCCCTCTAGTCCGATATCTTGATGTAGAGACAAGTCATTCAGAATGGGAATGTCTGCCAGTCCCTCAAAAGAACACTTCATTCATGGAGGAGAAGTCTCTGCACTTATACTAGTTATAACGGGCGGAGATAGCATGACCGTTTTGCGTCTCGTGGTTTTGTGCGCAATATACTTTCCTCTTCTTTTCAGCTCTAAAGATCGAAGACTTTGCGAGGGCACAGCTGCGGGCTCATCTCCAATGGGAACATTCTCATCGCCGCCTTGTTCTATAATCACGACACCAGGAGCTCTTCTCCCTCCATGCTTTGTGGGGGCCATTTTGAGAAATCCTATCGATCCGATGCTCTGGTCTCCATCTAGAAGCCCCATGACAATTAAATTTTCATCTGTGAGGACTTCGTTGATTTCTCTATGCGCGGCTGGCACCGCGTGAAGAACCCTTACTATTTCTTTAAACCGAGCCCTTTCGGGTCGTGGAATCGAAGGTGTATAAGAAGCAAAGTGTTAATCTAGGCACCAAATGATATTGTCCTATTAGTCAATAAAGAGGTTGGAGCACTTACGTCTGACTAGCCACCGTCTGGCGAATCCCCATGGACATCAAACGAAGAACCATTTGGTTTTGAAGTAGCTTAACTTGCTCCAAGCTCCCACAAATACCTGGAAATTTCTAATCGCTTCTAGAAAAGTGAAATAAGGGTTATCCACGCGACATTTTATGTTGAACATATATCTGATTTCCCATAGTCGAAGGGAGGGAGCTGTATACTCTTCTGGAGGATTGTGGGCTTTGTCTCGGTACCAAGACTTCTTCTATAGATAGCCCGTGCCTAAGGCAAATCCTGCCTTACATGTCTTCAGAAATTTTTGAACGAACACAATCCTACGGGTACATAATAAAAGCAACACCCGACTTCTCGTCCGGAGTAGGACTTATTGCTTTAGTTGCAATGGCTGGCATTTCGATTACTGGAAGAGAAGGACTTTGGACATCCTACGACTCAGAACTTCTGGGTTCCATAGCTATTGAACTCATTAAAAATTGTCATTAGATGGCAATATACCCGCGTTCCCCCTGGTGTGAAGCACGTGAATGTGTTGTGCAGTGCTACGTAATACTTAAAATCCTACAAAACTTAAAGGGCGTTCAAATGGCGATACCTCTGGATTCAACCAAATTGACCATCATCGCTGAATGTCACAACCATGCTAATCTGATTTTTAATAATGATCCATGTCCAAGTTTGTTAAGTTTGTCAAGTTATAGTTCCATCAACGAGCTCCAAAGGTTAGTCAAATTTACAGTAAAATTGTTAAGTCCAATCATATAAGGAAGAAACTCGTCGGAGTCAAATATTCGAATATGAAAATAATTTCCTATTCATCTATGCAAGGCAGAAGTTCAAACTTGGATCATTCCATAGAAGCCCGATTTCATATCGATCAAGATAAAATAGGTTTCGTATCGATCATCGATCCTTAGCTTCGTATCAATCATCGAACGAGGATTTCTTATGATCTCCAACAAGGGATTTCGTATCGGTCGCCTATAATGGGAGTTCGTATCGATCATCTGCTCCTCGACTTTTTATCAATCGCTTCAGATCGATACGAAGTTCCACCACACCAGATTGATACAAAAATCCTCCTTTCATCTATCGGTTCCGGATCGATGCAAACTTCCCATTCTAGATTGATACAAGATCTAATTTCTTCCTTCTCTCATCGATACAAGATTGAGGCTAAGTGTCCTTCCACCAATTCTTTTGTATCCATCGGTGATTCTTCTTCTCCAAATAGCTTGAACACCGTTTCTTCCTTCCTCGACCATGCTTCGACCCAACTCCAACATTAACATCATAGGAACCGGCCACAACTTTGTACGAATCCGAGTCTCATCATTCAAATATGAATTATTTTAACTAATTACTTAATTTAAGGATTTGGTTTGAGAGATTAGCGGTTAATCGGTTTGGACACGAAGACAGTTTTCACTTTCTCAAGCTTTCTATCGATATGAAGGCAAATATGAAAATGATAGCAAGCGAAAATTTGGCTAAGTCCAGAATGAATTTATATGGATGCAAAACGAAGGGGAAATTTTTTTGTCTCCCAGTAATATGAACTGGTCGGGGCGGCCAAAGTCATACCGGTACGAAAGAAAATGAGCAAACAAACCTAAAGTGTTCACAACTTCCATCGATACGAATGGGCTTGTTCATACCTATCAATTCAGATCGATCCAGAGCATGGATGTTCATATCCGTCGGTCATCCATCGATACGAAAGATGCAACAAAGGCCCATTTGAGCTATTCAAATCCATCGATATGAAGTAATAATTTCATATCCATCCCCTTGAAGACCATAAGAACTAGTATCCATCGATACAAATCATCTCCAAAACCATCTGCTTCATATCGATAGCCATCGATATGAAATTCAAATCCCAACTTCTCAGATTAATCCAGGAGAGGATCGATACGAAGGAAGAACTTAAAAACCACCAAAACATTGTTACAACTCGACTTTCACATCGGTCCAGGAGAGGATTGATACGAAGCTCAATCCAAATGAAAACTAAAAGACTTGACAACGACCCATGAACATGCAAACATGAACATGAGTCAAGTTAACATACATGCATGCATGATGAACTAACATTCAATTTTCAAAATTGACAGGAATTGAATGCTCACCAATGGAAACCGAAATATTGAAAAACAAATTGCTAACACCCGGCACTCGGTTACAACAAAACACAACGTGATCATTGGCAATCAACAATTCAACATTTAGATTACTGGAAACCGATCAAAGATTATATCTCTTGATGAAAAGGTAATGACTATTCAACGAAACGGATAGGACTTTTTCGAAATAAAGAGGGCAGCTTTTCAAAGCATGTCATGTTCATAGGAGACGTACTTTGTCGGGAAAATGTTATCCCACCTTTTAGCAAGGTCGTGACACCAAGAACTTGACTAGAAACCAAGGACAATCCATCCCGAAGATCGGATATACACAGATTCACTATGGATACTAGCAAATTTGGTTCGAGTCTGGATCAAGCTACAATTTACATGATACAACAAGTAAAGCTATGAAAGCCAACGTTCCCAATTTCAAGTCAATCGAAGATTGTACGCTCAAGTTATGCATCGATCAAAATCAAGAGAGAAGGACTCGGTTCGTATCCATCATGAAAAGACAGCGTGGATCGTGCTATATGAAATTATACTATATTAGTGCGGAAATAAACTAAGATACTATAGCACTGTGAATAAGTAAAATAAAACAAGCATACCAGGAATTTTTATACTGGTTTGAACTTCCCGTTCTACGTCCAGTCCCAGGCTCCTTATAGAATTTCATTTAAACAACAACCCTCACTTAACCCGGAGGAACAGGTCTATACAACCCCTGAGAAGTCGAACAGGGACCTGAGCAACAGAACATGATTTCGCCTAAGCAGTCGAAGAGGACTTCACATGCCTGGGCAGCAGAACATGAATTTTACAAATAAAGTTTTCTTGACTCTATGTGTTCTTTAGTAACACGAATTTGTAAATTATAGTACACCCTTCCTATAATCTTCTCCTTTATGATGTATATATAAATACATGAAGAATAAGGAAGTAATAGAATGAATTTATATGAAATTGAATGCAAGAGAGTATTAGAATCAAAGAATATGACAGTAGAGTAAGAATAGATTAAAATTGAATTGTAGAAACATGATTCTACTGTGTTTATATAGATTATAAATAGGTGCATATGCTCATGAAGAGTTATCATGAAGAGATATGGTCATATCTATTGAAACGAAGAGCGCATCTCTTCACGAATGGAAGTGCCTATTTGTAAATATAGCCGTTATAGATATTCAGACTTCTGAATTGAATAATTCAGACTTTTGAAATTGCACGAGCTCAAACCAGAAAGGAAATAGGCTAAATCTGACCTTATTCAGCCGTCTGAATATTTTCATTCAGACGTCCGAATATTATGGAACCATAATTTTGTTTCAGCATTCAGACATCTGAATGACATTATTCATACATCTGAATTTAGCCTGTAACAAAAAATTACCATAGCTCAAATGGCTAGAGCACTTGCCTTCTGAACTAGTGATCCAGGTTTGAGTCCCGCTCCATGTAATTTTTGAAAACTTGATTTTTCATTTAAAATACGAATGTATACGTGTGTATACCATTTGGAGAATATTTTAACATTTGTAAACTAGACGCGACACTGTATTACTAATAATACTTTGTTTGTCACCTTCGTCTTGTCTCTATCGTGTATATGTCTTTTTTTTTGCAAGGCAAGCGGGGTTAAACTGGTCCCCTACCAGTTTATTGATAAAAGAAAAAAAAACAGAATGATAGTGAACAAGCTCATTATCACCAAATAAAACAGAAAAAGAAACACTGCAAAACCACACAAAGACAAGTAGAGAAGCAAACACACACAAGGAAACAAGCATCTAGGAGCAAGAAAAACACCAATGAAAAATCAAAAGCCTATCGATCAGTCAGTTGACAGGAGAAGTCAAACTGACTATCCTTCATACCCACTATGACACTTTGCTGAAAATACTCCCATAATTGATACATACTCCTACTCTTATTTTCAAAACATCGAAGGTTTCTTTCATCCCAAACCAGTTTCAGGTATTATTTTTTTAGGTTGAAAAAGTAAACAACACTGACATGCTTCTTCCATTTAGTCGACTTACATATCAGATCCCACTCCATAGAAGAGATACCATGATCATGATTTGAATTAATTCTTCCAACCACTCTTTTCCACAAATCCAACAGATCAGGACATTCTCAAAAGATTCATTTTAATTCTTGCAGAAAACACACAGAGTATCAACATTCATCCCATAACTCACAATTTTATTTTTGGTTAGAAGAGCATGAACCAATATCTTCCACATCAGTAAGTTTTCTATGGCCGGAGAGAATATAGACCAAACAACCTTATGCCAAACAAACTTTGGGCAATCAGACACCCTAGCTAAAAGATCATATGCAATCTGGATAGTGTGAATCTTACCATTCCAATGAAGAGGGTCCTCAGGAGTAGAAGGATATATGCTTGCTTGGTACATTTTCCAAACTTCATTTATTTCTTGGTTACTGGTGTAAGGCAATACAAGCAAACCATCAGTCAAATAATCCATAGCATATGCATCCCTATTTATTCCAGTCCGATCAATCTGGTAAGGAGAAAAAAATTTCCCAAGCAACAAACCATCAGACATCCATGGTTCATTCCAGAAGCTGGTAGTACTGCTGTGAGATAGGGAGTATTTTACATATGGTAAGAAGGAGGTTCTTAGGCCAAGCAGTTTTCTCCATGTCCAGCAAGCATTTTGGGGCACTGTCATAGTACAAAATTTTTTATTACCAAGATTATACCTTTTTGTCCAAACAACCCAAAGAGAATCATAATTACATAGCAGGGCATTCAAGTGCACACTGAAGGCAGCTTTATTCCATGCTAACAAATTAAAGATTTCAAGCCCACCTTTGTTTTTTGGTTTCTCCATTCTGGCAAAGGAGCATGGGATGATTTTTCTCAAATGTATTGACCCAGTCCAGAAGTATCTCAACATTGCATTCCTAACCATATTAACAAGCTTATAGGGGAGAATAAACACCCTTGACCAATAAACCATTATAGAAGATATGACAGACTTGATCAGAATAAGTTTACTAGCTTGTGATATGAATCTATTAGCCCAATAGCTCATAATGTTACAAATTTTCGTGTACAATTGCAAGCAACCAGCAGTAGTAATTCTAGATGAGCACAGGGGAAGACCTAAATAGTTCATGCTGTTATTCATTGTTTGCATTCCAGAAAGATCAATCAAATGCTGAGTTTCTTCAAAGGAGATGCCAGAAGATAGAAAATGAGATTTGGATACATTCAATTTCAGACCAGTCATTTGGTAGAAATTGTGCAGAGTAATTAAAATTTGTTCAATAGAGCCTTGGTCTGGTTTAGTAAAAATCATAATGTTATCTGCAAAAAGGAGTGAAGTGATTTGAGGGGACTTGCATTTAGAATGGAACTTTATCACCTTCTGCTCATATTTCCTGTTCAACAAGAGAGTAAACGCTTCCATGACAAGAATAAATAGATAAGAAGATATAGGATCCCCCTGTCTGATCCCTTGCTTGCTCTTAAAAAGCCCAGCAGAGAAACCATTATATTTTAATAAGAAAGTAGGGGATGAAATACAGCTGTAGATCCAGGCAGCATATACTTTAGGAAAACCCATGATAGCCATGATTCTCACAATAGAAGCCCAATGAATACTGTCATAAGCCTTCATTAGGTCAAGCTTAAGCATGGCATTCGGGGTAGCATGCGCACGACCATATCCCTTTAGCAATTCATGAGTTAATAGGATGTTATCAAGAATATTTCTCTTGGGAAGGAAGGCAGATTGATTCTTGGAAATAATTCTGGTCAACACAACAGCAATTCTAGAAGCAAGAATCTTCGAAATACACTTGTACATGACATTGCAACATGAGATGGGCCTAAATGATGTAACAGAAGAGGGTGGGTGCACCTTTGGAATAAGAACAAGGTTAGTAGTGTTGTCTTCTTTAAGTAGTTTGAAACTTGAGAAAAAGTTATGAACAGCTCTTAAGAAATCCTTTTCAATGATATCCCAACTGTTAATGAAGAACTGAACATTGAATCCATCAGGACCACCACTGGAATGCTTGTTCATGGAAAACAAAGATTCCTTGATTTCCTTATCAGTAACCCTACTGACCAGGGAGTTAGCTTCCATAGGTAGAATTTTTGGTAACTGCAGATTGGAAAGATCATCAAAAATGGGGTCGAAATCATCACTGTTACCCAACAAGTTGCTAAAGTAATTGAGAAGGGCATTGTCAATATCAGCTGCTTCAGTATGCAGCACCCCAGATTCATCAAAAATGGACGTGATATTCTGTCTTGCATGCTTCACTTTTATGGCTGCATGGAAGTACGCAGTATTATTATCCCCATCAGTAGCCCATTTTTGCCTCAATTGTTGTCTCTTTATGTTTCCGTCAGTTTGCAGGGCTTTGTTTAAATCATCAAAATGCTTTCTCTCCAATTCTGCAGCAGCGGCATTAGTTGGATTGTTCATCATAAATTCTTGGGCTTCCTTGAGTTTCTTTCTCAGAGCAGAAGATATCAATGTTCCATCACCAAATTTGTTCCTAGCCCAATCTCTTAAAGCATACTTAGTAGCTCGAAGTTTCCTGTAAAATATAAACATAGGGTTTCCATAAATAGTTCCAGACCAAGCTTTATTAATAATACTATTATACTCAGGCTCATGGACCCAAGTATTATAAAATTTGAAACTTTTATTTTCCTTTAACAGCTTCTTTCCCGAGGAGAAAATGATTGGAGAGTGGTCAGACAACACTGAGTGGGGGATATAGGAAGACAAGGTTGGCCAAGTGGATATGGCTTTGATGTTAGCAAAAGAGTGGTCAATGGTGGAAAAGGTTCTAACTCCAGAACGACTCCTGTTATTCCAAGTGAACTTAGCACCAGAGGTGGGAATGTGAAGCAAACTAGATTCATCAATAGCCTTGTTAAGTTGGATAATGTCTTTAGGAAGAAGGGGGTGCCTCCTTGTTTGCCAAGAAGGGAAAGGCAACAGTTAAAGTCCCCAAATACAAGCGAGGGATGCGTGTCTTGCCTGAAAGCAGGAAGAATATCAAGAAGAGTTTGTGACGCAGCGGATTAATCAAAAAAAACTTCAATCGATGGAATGCAGCAATCGGTGAGTTGAAGATACCAAAATGCCCAAGTTCGTTGATCCAAAGATACCGAACTCTAGCTATCTCAAACACGTTGATAGCGCACTATACCGTGTTCAAAGATCTACGATTCTTCGCACGTTGATCTAGCGCACTAGATTCCGTGAATCGGCTTCTACGATCGTTGAATCGAGCGCACTCGATTAACCGAAAGAGGAGATAGGAGATTACACTCAACTACCAATTGGTATGAAAGCACAAAGCTAACAAAAGAGAATTTTATTCAAAAAAATCAACCACCCAAAAATATACAACACACCCTCTATTTATAGCTTGACACAACCGGCCCCTTTAACCCGTTGCCGACTCATAAGCTCCGACACATCATGAGTCGTTACCGACTTAGCACACTACATACCTGTGTACATCATACGACTCATCGATATACGACTCAAAGCTAACGACTCAAGACTTACAACATACAACAGTACACGACTCATTACAACAAACGACTGAACAAGCCACTACATCCCACAACGACTCAACCGACTCATTACATACCGACTCATCAATTGACCCTGTATGGCCGACCTAACGAGGTACGACTTAACACATCACCAACTCATGTATACACATGATCGACACATTTAGGTCGTATGCGACCTAACGACCTACGATTCAAAGAAACACGGCTTAACTCCTTGCCGACTCAACAACATACTGCTTAACTCCTTGCCGACTTAACATCCACGCGGCTTACCCTTCACCGACTTATCTTAGGTCGTAGCCGACCTAAACCTTGCTTTCCAATTCGTACTGCTATCTTGTTATCCCGTGATATTCCTTCTGTAGCCTTAGACCGTATACGACCTAAAGGCCCTGAACGACTTAAGCTTGTGATGGGTCGGAAAAGACTTAGGTCTTCTTCCTTAACTCGCATATCTTCCCCACATGCCTTCTTAGGTCGGAAACAACCTATAGCCACCATCATAAGTCGTGAATGACTTATCTTAACTCGTAGGCTTTTCCCCCGTGATTCTTTAAGTCGGAAACGACTTATAAGTACCGTCCTAGATCGTGAATGACTCATCGCTTTGGCCTGATCTGCATCATCCTCCCCTGGTTGAGAAAAATTCGTCCTCGAATTTGCAACCTCTTCCACAACAATCTCACCTCCATGATACGGAACTAAATGTTTGACGTTGAAAACATCAGAAGTATAAACATCATCTGGTAACTTTAATCGATATGCATTCTTATTGATTTTCTTCAAAACTTCAACTGGACCAATTTTCCGTGCTTTCAATTTATTGTATGTTCCTACCGGAAAACGGTCTTTTGTCAATACTGCATAAACCAAATCGCCTTCGTTAAATTCAACATTTCGTCGCTTCAAATCTGCAGTCTTCTTATATTTCTCATTCGACTTCTCCAATCGTTCCTGAACGATCCTGTGGCACTCCGTTAAACCTTCAACAAAATCAGCAGCTCGTTTAACTGTCTCTTTCGATTGAGGTACCACTGCTAAGTCCAACGGTCCCCTGGGTAAAATTGAATAAACAATCTGAAATGGACTGAATCCTGTGCTACGATTCACTGCATGATTATGAGCAAATTCTGCCTGGCATAGCTTCACGTCCCAACTTCTCAAATTATCCTGTACAAGACAACGCAACAAATTTCCCAATGACCTGTTAACAACTTCCGTCTGTCCATCAGTTTGTGGATGATAAGCACTGCTAAATTTCAGTTTCGTTCCCACCATCTTCCACAAACTCAACCAAAAGTGACTCAGAAAACGAGTATCTCGATCAGAAACAATAGATTCTGGCAAACCATGAAGTCGATAGATGTCCTTGAAAAATAACTGCGCCACTCGAACTGCGTCCGCTGTCTTTCTGCAAGCAACAAAATGTGCCATCTTCGAAAACCTGTCCACCACAACAAATATCGAATCATTTCCCCTTTGAGTTCTAGGCAAACCCAAAGCGAAATCCATGCTAATATCAACCCATGGCTTAGACGGTATAGGCAACGGCATATACAACCCTGCATTCGTCGCTGTTCCCTTTGACACCTGACAAATATGACATCTCTCCACGAATCTTTCAACCTCTTTTCTCATCGACGGCCAAAAGTAAGACTGTGAAATCAATTGCAAAGTACGATCACGGCCCACATGCCCTTCCTCGTGTAACTCCTTGACAATTTTCAATCTCAAGCTACAGTCTGGGATGCATAATTGATTTCCTTTGAACAAGAATCCATCAATCAACACAAATTCATCCGAACTTCCATCCTTAACCTTTTCAATAAACTTTGCAAAGTAAGGATCCTCCTCAAACAATTCAGGCAACATTTCAAACCCTGTCACTTCAACCTTCATTGTTGTTAACAAATGACTCCTCCTACTCAAAGCATCAGCTACTCGATTCGTCACCCCTGATTTGTGCTTAACGACAAAAGTAAACTGCTGTAAATAAGCAATCCATGATGCATGTCTCGCTGAAATCTTATCCTGCCCCTGTAAATGCTTCAAAGCTTCATGATCAGTGTAAAGAACAAATTCCTTCTGAAATAGATAATGTCTCCAATGCTTAACAGCTTGTACAACAGCATAAAATTCAACATCATATGTACTGTATCTCATCTTTGCCCCTGATAATTTTTCACTAAAATATGCAATAGGTCTCCCCTGCTGACTCAACACTCCTCCAATCCCCACCTTTGATGCATCAGTGTGTAGCTCAAACAACAACTGAAAATTAGGTAAAACAAGAATTGGCGCTGTCGTCAACAGTTCTTTGATTCGTTCAAAAGCAATCCCGGCTTCTTCTGTCCACGAAAACTGTTTACCCTTCATGCAATCAGTAACTGGAGCCATCACGCTACTGAAGTGTGGAATGAATCTTCGGTAGAATGACGCTAGCCCATGAAAACTTCTCACTTCCGTAATTGTCTTTGGCTGTGGCCAATTCCTGACTGCCTTAACTTTACTCTGATCAACTTGAATACCTTCTCCTGAAACAACATAACCCAGAAATAAAACACTGTGCGTCATAAACACACATTTCTTCGTAGCAGCATAAAATTGTTCCTCACGAAGAATAATCAATACTTCCCTCAAATGTTGAACATGCTCCTCCGTACTCCTGCTGTATATCAGAATATCATCGAAATAAACCACGACGAACTTCCCAATGAACGGTCTAAAGATCTGATTCATCACCCGCATGAATGTACTAGGTGCATTTGACAAACCAAATGGCATAACCAACCATTCGTATAACCCCTCTCTCGTTTTGAAAGCTGTCTTCCATTCGTCTCCAGGTCTAATCCGAATCTGATGATAACCACTCTTCAAGTCAATCTTCGAAAATATAGTTGCCCCACTCAACTGATCCAGCAAGTCATCCAACCTTGGCATAGGAAATCTGTAACGGACAGTAATCTTGTTCAAAGCTCGACTATCTGTACACATTCTCCATGTTCCATCCTTCTTCGGTACCAACAATGCTGGCACTGCACAAGGACTCAAACTTTCCTGAACACGTCCCTGTTCTAACAACTCTTCCACCTGCCTTCGTAACTCTTCATGTTCCTTCGGACTCATTCGGTAATGTGGTCGATGTGGTAAAACTGCTCCCGGAACAAGATCAATTTGATGTTGTATGTCTCTCAATGGTGGTAACTCCTTAGGCAACTCCTCTGGAAACACATCTTCAAACTCTTTCAAAACTGGCTTTGCTTCTTCAGGAATCTCAACTTCTTCACTACTCTCTCGCCCAATCAACAAAAATACTTCAGGCTCCTTTTCAACTTCTTTCACAAACTCCTTCAAAGACAGTAAAGTTTTCAACTCTTCAATCTCTTCTAGCTTGCTCTCCTTCTGTTGCTGTTTCTTGGGAACCAAAGTGATTTTAGTACCCTCGAACATGAAACTATAACTATTGGCACGACCATCATGTTGAACTGCTCTATCAAACTGCCACGGTCTACCCAACAACAAGTGACAAACATCCATGTCCACTACATCACACCAAATTTCATCTTTGTACTTCTTCCCAATAGAAAAATTAACACAAGTCCTTCGACACACCTTCACTTCACCACCCTTCCTTAACCATGCTAGCTTGTACGGTTTAGGATGTTTCTCAGTCTTCAAGTTCAATTTCCTCACTGCTTCTGTAGAAATAATATTATCACAACTTCCCGCATCAATAACGAACTTGCAAACCTTTCCCAGAATAGTGCACGTCGACTGAAAAATATTGCTTCTCAACCAACTACAATCCTCCTCCTGCTTTGGTGTAAGACATGACCTCCTCAACATAAGATTACAACCTTCATCTCCGAACAATTCTTCTTCCTCCTCAACATAAGGTGTATTTGAACATTCTGCCTCCTCACCATCATCCTCCTCAACTTCTGCAACCATGGTTCTCTTCTTCGGCTTCGGACATTCGTTGCTTTTGTGACCCAACTCCTGACAATTATAACACTTGAACCCACTGCTAACCTTCGCCTTCTCAGCCTCCTTCACCACTGGCTTTGAAACAGGTTTAGGAACATTAGAACTTCCACCAACACCCCTTGCTTGATTATTGGAATTAGTAAACACACCACCTCCACGCCTTCCTTGTTTCTCCCAAGCCAACGCTTTCTGATGTGCCTCTGCAACTGATCTAGGATCAAACATATTAACCATATCCTGGATCTGCATTCTCAAACCCCCAATGAATCTAGCAGTTAGCTGTTCTTCCGTTTCCATAATATCATTCCTGGCAATGAGTTGGTAAAATTCATCAGCATAATCACTAACAGACTTTGTCCCTTGCCTCAGATTCTGCAACCTCTGGTACATAAGTGATTGGTAGTTGTAAGGTAAGAAAGTAGATCTCATCAACTTCTTCATCTTATCCCACGATTCTATCTTTGACTTCCCCATTCTCTCCCTGGTTAGTTTAGTTTGCTGCCACCACGCCAAAGCTCTCCCCCTCAACCTAGTAGCAACCAACTTCACCCTTCTATGCTCAGGAACCTCCTTGAAATCAAAGATCTCTTCAACATTAGAAATCCAATCGAGAAATTCTTCTGCAATCATTCCGCCTTTAAACTCCAGAATTTCCATCTTCATACCCGATTCCCATCGACGATCATCTTCAACATCCCGATTAGAATTTCGAACTTGGTCTCGATCTCGATAATGAATACTAGCTCTATCACCTTCTTCAACAAAATCAAAAGTACGTCTACATCGATCTCGACCATTATCATCCCTTCGCTCATGCATGCTTCTTTGACTATGTCTCTCTTCATCTCTATATGCTTTATTGTCAAATTCACGTTGACTTCTCCTCTCTTCATGTGCATAGTCATGATGATCTCTTCGTGATGATATTGATGTTTCTCTTCTATCTCTACATGAATGTGGTGATACCCTCCTCGCTTCCGTAACCGATGGCGAAACTCGGTTTCCTCCATGGTTCGAGTTTGGTGATCTCCTCCTTTGATTCAAATCATTCATCAATTTCTCCAATTTTCCAATGCCTTCATCAAATTTTTCATTAATACGTTGTTCCATAAGCTCGGCTTCTTCTCTACGATACAAAGCTTCAACGTTTTGATGACGATTAGCTCTCCTTGGTGGCATGATTGAAAAACTTCTCAAACTTCAACAATTCAAACACAAAAATTCAAGCTTCAACAAAAGAACAAGTCACGGCTCAACACTTAACTCTTCAAGGCTTTAGCTCGGCAATGGTTTTACACGGCTCCACACTTCAAATCTTGGCGCACAAAACTCCAAGACAAAATCCAAACAATATCCAACTCCTCGATCCAAAATGAAATGGATCAAACACTCCAAACTTGATGCAACTTCAATATGAACACGATGAACAACTTCAAACTTCAAAAACTTGGCTCCAAGAATCAACTTAGCTATGATTGGCTAAGTATGGCTTTGATACCAAAAAAACTGACGCAGCGGATTAATCAAACAAAACTTCAATCGATGGAATGTAGCAATCGGTGAGTTGAAGATACCAAAATGCCCAAGTTCGTTGATCCAAAGATACCGAACTCTAGCTATCTCAAACACGTTGATAGCGCACTATACCGTGTTCAAAGATCTACGATTCTTCGCACGTTGATCTAGCGCACTAGATTCCGTGAATCGGCTTCTACGATCGTTGAATCGAGCGCACTCGATTAACCGAAAGAGGAGATAGGAGATTACACTCAACTACCAATTGGTATGAAAGCACAAAGCTAACAAAAGAGAATTTTATTCAAAAAAATCAACCACCCAAAAATATACAACACACCCTCTATTTATAGCTTGACACAACCGGCCCCTTTAACCCGTTGCCGACTCATAAGCTCCGACACATCATGAGTCGTTACCGACTTAGCACACTACATACCTGTGTACATCATACGACTCATCGATATACGACTCAAAGCTAACGACTCAAGACTTACAACATACAACAGTACACGACTCATTACAACAAACGACTGAACAAGCCACTACATCCCACAACGACTCAACCGACTCATTACATACCGACTCATCAATTGACCCTGTATGGCCGACCTAACGAGGTACGACTTAACACATCACCAACTCATGTATACACATGATCGACACACTTAGGTCGTATGCGACCTAACGACCTACGATTCAAAGAAACACGGCTTAACTCCTTGCCGACTCAACAACATACTGCTTAACTCCTTGCCGACTTAACATCCACGCGGCTTACCCTTCACCGACTTATCTTAGGTCGTAGCCGACCTAAACCTTGCTTTCCAATTCGTACTGCTATCTTGTTATCCCGTGATATTCCTTCTGTAGCCTTAGACCGTATACGACCTAAAGGCCCTGAACGACTTAAGCTTGTGATGGGTCGGAAAAGACTTAGGTCTTCTTCCTTAACTCGCATATCTTCCCCACATGCCTTCTTAGGTCGGAAACAACCTATAGCCACCATCATAAGTCGTGAACGACTTATCTTAACTCGTAGGCTTTTCCCCCGTGATTCTTTAAGTCGGAAACGACTTATAAGTACCGTCCTAGATCGTGAATGACTCATCGCTTTGGCCTGATCTGCATCAGTTTGCCTTGACGTGGAAGAGTTGTGGGCATAAATAAAGGAAAGATAAAAGGATTTGGAGGAATCAGGGGATTTGGCATGGAAGTGCATCAATTGATCAGTACAAAGAATAGTAGTGAGGGTCAAAACAGAGGGTCATGCATGAACATGATACGTCCATAAGGGGCATGTGGCAAATTATGGTTAAGAGTCCATTTTGGATTAATGTTCCTGGCAGTTTTGATTGTTAATGCTTCATTCAGCTTAGTTTCAAGAATTGCAAAAATAACTAACTTATGATGGTTGATGAGATACTTGACTTGATCTTTCTTTATTAATGTATGTGCTCCCCTTATATTCCATATTGCGTATGATTGTATCATTTGGTATACTTCAATGATTTATGCACAACATTTTTCATGCACCTTGTTGAAGGAGAATTCTTTTGTCTAGTTGAAATGTCAACTAGGTCAACTTTTCTACTGTTTTTATGTTTTCCACTCCTATATTCATCCATAGGTATTGTTGGAGAGCTTCTTGGTGATGATGGTGATGATGTCCATCCAGGCAGAGCACCAGAGAAAGTGTAGTAGTTAGCAGTGTGCACAACATTTTCATTGTGCACAGAGCCGCACAAGTTTATTATTTCCATTTCTAGAGATTCTTTGAACTGAGTTTCTTCATGCGATGTACTAGGAAAAAATCTAGCAACATTATCATTCTTTCTAGGCTTTCAACAACTGTTTTTGGTCCTCCTCCGCTATTACTGATAGGTTCGAAAGCTTGGTCTTTAGAGCGCACTGTGTCTTGGGCAATTAATACACAGATAGGTGTTGATCCCCTGATATTACTTCTTTCTTTTTCCTGTGCTCCATTTTGCATTATTTGTATTGTTGGCACTTGTTCATAATTTTCAATAATGTTATACTGCATGTTAGGTATAAATTCTCCTTCCTCCACTAACTTTTCCATATCCCCTATCACATTGCTTGGATCCTTACTGCAATCTTCCTTGCATGGGCTAATCACTTCATCCTCCATCAAAACATTAAATCTATTACTTTCTCTATTATTTCCAACATTTATTTTTGCAAGTTTGTTTTTTTCCTGGGAAAGAACATCAGTTTCAAGCATCATAGTACTAGTGTCCTCCACTTCCAAAATTCCTACTTTATCACTAATGTTTTCATTTTGCAAATTATTCACCCTATCTCTTCTCATTTTTCCTCCTCTATGTTCAACCTTTCTCCACTCCTGCCTTTTATTCAAGACTGCAGAAGGTTTTTGCTTATCCACTTCATTTACTCTGCTAATCTTGCTTAATTCATCCTTTGCTCCTTCCTTTTCTTCATGTCTACTTTTCATTTTCATACACTTATCTGTTTTATGCCCAAACTCATTGCAGGAGATGCAAATATCTGGCTTCCAAAGATATTCAACTTTGACAAACTGCATCGTTCCATCAAGGAGCCTCACAGCAAATTCATCCAATAGTTCATCTGTAGGAGAAATTTCAACCATACATTTTGCAAAACCAATTCTATCCAACCTTTCCGTTTTCTCATCCATACACATGAATGAACCAATACGAGAGGCAAGCCAGTTAATCCCCAGATGAGACCAGGCATAAAGTGGAATATTGGATAGCTTAATCCAGACCAGCACTGATCTTATCGTACTACAGCTCTTACCAACATTCGAGTCCCATTGTTTTATTATAAATAATTTGTTCCTCATGATAATTGGGTCTGATGCAATTATTATCCTTCTATCTTCCTCACAATATAGATTGAAAAGGAACAGAAATCCATCAGATTTCACTTTAATCGAACCCTTTAATCTCCAAACCCGCTTAAGATGGGCTATAACATTCAGGTAAGAAAGAAGTTTGTCAAGAGAAAATCCTACCAAGTATGGGGTGTATATGTCTTCTTGTATCTCCACATACATACTTTCATCTTTTTTGTCCCGTGTATCTTCATTTTGAATGTATTTTTTATCTCGTTTTGATGCTCATGTACTTGCAAATTAGTTTAGAGATTCTCTGGATAGTTGTATAGTTGTTGTCATTAAAATCCAATAATTGAGGTTCTAACATTCTTCCTCTTTTTGATGATGACAACTATACAATTTGAAGAAATATTCATTTTATATAAAAATATATTAATATGTTTAAAGCTCCCCCTATGTATAACATCTCCTCCTAAGTATAATATCTCTCTCTATCAATATGCATATGAATTTCTCCCCCTTTGTCATTATAAAAAAGAATGAGGGAATATAATAAATTATATAAAATATCTTATGAATAGTGGGATAAACTCAATTTTAATTACGGGAAAAAAAAATATTTTACCATATTTGCTAAAGTCCATATTTCATTGTAAGCACGTAATTCTATTAAGCGTATGGATCATTCTTTAAAGTTCCAAAATCTACCCTTTTCCTTTTGTTTGTCCGAGTACCTGCAATAAATAATAATCATTTTCGATACCCACTTACTATGTTAGGGTCCGGTGGGTTAGGTCTTTGGTAACCATACCCATTTGGGTGTGGTTGAACCTTTATAAATATAATTTTCATTACGAATCACATTCTTATAATAGTTGCTAATATAAAGTTGTTTATCATGATCAATCATATTAGCTGGACTCCATATCTTAATATTATTAGTCATTAGCTTAGTACTTGAAGAATAATTTCTATCCTTTCTAAACAAAGTACTACTATGACTATAACTTGTTTTAAAATTATCTTGATTATTAGTACTAGCACTAGCACTAAAATTAGTGTACAAGAATGCATATTTAGTACTATTTTTACTTTTAGCTTGTTTATAGCCTAAACTGCTTTTATCATTGTGAGCATTTGAATTTGTAACTAAGGAAGATAAGGTATTTTTACCTTTGTTAAAATTTATGATTTTTGTATTTAACCTTTCAAAATTTGCTTTAGAATCACAAATTTCTTTTTGAAAAATATTATTATTAACTTTCAAAATCTCACATTCTTTAGATAATTCTAAATTCTTTTTAATTAAAGCTTCATTCTCTTTTTCAAGAGACAAAATTAAAGAACTAGAATTATTTAAATAATTTTCCAAAAATGTAATTTTTGTTTTGCAAAACATTGATTTCCTCCAAAAGCTCATTGTTTTTATCTTCTAAATGCTCATTTTCTTTTTCTAGGAAATATTCTTGTAAAACAAATTCTTCTACGGTATTTTCAAAACATTTAGTTTGTTTTACCGTAAATTTATTTTCCTCTTTTAAGTTGGAAATTTCTTGCTCACAATCTTTTTACTTAGCTAAAGCAATTGTATTTACTTTATTCAAAGTTTTACAATCTTTTAATAATTCATCATGTGCTAACAGAAGATCTTTATATAAAGAATCTAAACATACCGATTGTGATCTGAGTTTAGCCATGAAGCATTTGTTTGTTTGCTCATTTAATGCTTCTTTATTGCTCTTCCTCTTCTTATTGCCTCGACCAGATCTCTTTGTAGCCATTTATTCTAGGATGTTGTTATGATCTCTAGAATCCTAAACTCTAATACCAAATGAAAAGACAGTGCGGATCTGCTATATGGAATTATACTATACTAGTGTGGAAATAAACTAAGATACTGTAGCAATGTGAATAAGTAAAATAAAACAAGAACACCAGGAATTTTTGTACTGGTTCGAACTTCCCGTTCTACATTCAGTCCCAGTTTCCTTTTGGAATTTCACTAAAACAACAACACTCACTTAACCCGGATGAACATGTCTATACAACACCCGAGCAGCGAAACTGGGACCTGAGCAACAGAACATGATTTCGCCTCAGCAGCCGAAGAGGACTTCACACGTTTGAGCAGCAGAACAAGACATTTACAAATAAAGTTTTCTTGACTCTATGTGTTCTTTAATAACACGAATTTGTCAATTATAGTACACCTTTCCTATAATCTTCTCCTTTATGATGTATATATGAATACGTGAAGAATAAGGAAGTAATAGAATGAATTTGTATGAAATTGAATGCACAAGAGTATTAGAATCAAAGAATATGAGAGTAGAGTAAGAATAGATTAAAATTGAATTGTGGAAACATGATTCTAATGCGTTTATATAGATTATAAATAGGTTCATATGTTCATGAAGAGTTATCATGAAGAGATATGGTCATATCTATTGAAATGAAGAATGCATCTCTTCATGAATGGAAGTGCCTATTTGAAAATATAGCCATTATAGATATTCAGACTTCTGAATTGAATAATTCAGACTTTTGAAATTGCACGAGCTCAAACCAAAAAGGAAATAGGCTAAATCTGGCGTTATTCAGCCATCTGAATATTTTCATTCAGACGTCTGAATATTGTGGCTCATAATTTTGTTTCAGCATTCAGATGTCCGAATTACATTATTCAGACGTCTGAGTTTAGCCTATAACAAAAAATTAATATAGCTCAAATGGTTAAAGCACTTACCTTCTGAACTAATGACCCGGGTTCGAGTCCCACTCCATGCAGTTTTTGAAAACTTGATTTTTCATTTAATATATATATATATGTATGTATGTATGTATGTATGTATGTACACCATTTGGAGAAGATTTTAACATTTGTAAACTCTAGACACGACACTATATGACTAATAATACTTTGTTTGTCACATTCATCTTGTCTCTATCGTGTATATCTCTTCTTGTATCTCCATATACACACTTTCATTCTTTTTTGTACTGTGTATCATGATTTTGAATGTATTTTTATCTCTTTTTGGTGCTTATGCACCTGTAAATTAGCTTAGAGATTCTTTGGCATAATTGTATAGTTGTTGTCGGTAAAAACCCATAATTGTGGTTCTAACACATCAAAGACCAATCTTCTTTGTATCCATCATTCCCATTCCCCTTTGTATCCATCAACGTCAACATTTCGTATCGGTTCCATTCATGCACACTTCGTATCGATCTTCCCATCTACACATTTCGTATCGACTGATCAACGATTAATATGAAACATACCATCGAACGATCGATACGAAGAACACATGCAATGATCGATGCCAAAAGAGTCATGTTACATCGATATGAAGCAGCATCTAAAAGCATCAATACGAATGGAGTTACATTAGGTCGATACAAAGAAACGTGGTCAAAAAGAGGAAATGGCCACTCGGCATGAAAAGTGGATCAACCCTAGGTCATCGCTCCATGTCATCGATACACGTCTGATCGATACGCATAGCATCAATACGAAATGCTATCAATATGCACATTACAGCCACATACAATGTCAAACTTGGTTCGATCATAATTCAAAATCAACAAGTCCAAATGCTACCGAATTTTCACAGGAGCTTACTTACCACCTCAACATGTTCTCTGATCGATCTCAGCTCAAATGGATGTCATTTTAATCAATACGAACAATGTAGTGATCGATTAGGTATCGATCCCAAATGACCCCAGACCTATAAAATGGGCCCACCTATATGGGAGAAGCGATATTCTGAGATCAAAGCTAGATATTTTTCAGACTACACCTATAAATAGCAGCCATATGCCTTCAAAAAATGGAATTTTGACGTTATTACGTCGTTACTCTTTCGGAGATCCATTGTAACATGTGTGTTTGAGTGATTCTCTGTTATAATCAATTAGTAAACATCAATAAAACAGCAAATCTTCCAAAGTGGACGTTGGTGCAATGCCGAACCACTATAAATCTCTTTCTTTTTACTTTTTTGTTTGCTGATTTTGGCATGTTTGTTCGATTAGCCTCTGTTACATTTAAATTCTTCATTTTAATCTCTTCAAATACATCTAAAGAGTGTTGTGCCCAATTTTGGTACAAACACCTACAATATCATGATGGTGTTGTTATACGAAAGATTGATTCAAGAACTAATACACAATGATGTTATTCGAAATAGTACTATAATATTATGGATTTTGAGGAGGGTAATGAGGTTGTTGAAAAGTTTAAACCGTATGTCCAAAGATAAAAATAGGCAAGTCACTTTTTTAACCATGAAATTCACTCAAGGATGAAGGTATAAAAGAAGGCTTCCGAAGGAATGGAAAGAAAGGTTCCGTAAGTGTTGAAAGAAGGCTTACGAAAGCATCAAAAATAAACTCATCATAGGGGCTTCACAAGTATTGAAAAGGGGTTCTACTATGGTTCAAAAAGAGGAGAAGGAATTGAAATTGCTTCTAAAGGAAATTAGATTGGTGTCAGAAGCATTGGACACTTCCAAGGAGGATGAAAGTAAGGGCTTCCACCAAACACTACCCCTTCCGCATAGATTGGATATTTCAAAATAATTGGTTCCTCCATTATCTACCTTCGACAGAAGTAGAATCTACCAACACTTTCCTTTAGCAAGCATTGTAAGAGGTTTCACATGCATTAATAGGGCTTTCAAAAGAATCAAAATTTAGGCTATTGCAATAGTCAAAGAGATTACCTTCGAAAACAACCTTCTGCTACCGCTATAGCCTTTCGAACCAGTCCAAATACCCTTCCCAAAACATCATAATAGCACACTTCAACTCCGTTGCAAGGTTTCAAAGGTGACAAAGGGGTCAAAAATGCTTCTGGTTATACTCAAACAAAAAAATGATGTACCAAAATCAATTAGCTACCTAAAAGCACACCTTTCGACGATTACAAAGGACTTAAGAAGTATGTGTAAGCAGTATTGATGAATGTTAAACCAATATCCATCAATAGCATGCCTTCGATAGAGACGAAAGGGCTTATTCAAGCATTAAAGAGGATCGAGTACCTACCAGCAACTTCGAAACCATGATAGGGGAGGGATGAAAGCTGAAGGATGGACGTGAAAGGGTTCAACCCGCCTCTATAAATATGACCCTAGAGGTCCAAATTAACGGAAGTCTTTCCATTTCCACATTTCTTGGTTGAACCAAATTCTGGTAACCCTAAACCAAATTGGGGACAAATTCTATTTCTTGAAATCCTTTTATGGAAAATAAAAGAGAAAGCATATGGACTTAATCATTTAGGCTAACATGAATAATATAATTTTAAGCTATTGGAGGATTGATGATTGGTAGCCTGTGAATATTGAATTCGAATATGAGATCAATCGTTTCGATTAGTAGTTTGTTTAGTGACCAACTGCATATGATACACACTTATTTTCTTTAAGCATAGGTTATGTCATAGAACCAATTTGGATATCTTGACCCCAAAGCATATTGTTATCATAATCAAAGCCCTTGCAACACCAACTTAACGTGATAATGAAAATCCAATATCACCGAGTCCAATGAGCTTATGATATTTTTTCCAAAATGAGAATCTATGGCATAATTGAATCTACTCTTTACTCAAACATATATACATCAAGTTTCGAATGCTTTCGAAAGGCACTGGACTTTCAAAGGGGTTCTCATCATAATGGTTAAATCAACTCCTTTGAGAGGTCTTCTTCGAAAGGCATTTAAATGCTTTCTAAAAAATCTTGGCTTTCGAAGGAGTTCCTTCCATAGCTACTGTATCGAAACATTCGAAGGGGTCATTTAAAATGAATTCTCTTGTTTAGAACCCACTTTGATTGCTTCGAAAGGGTCTATACATAAAAATGTAACTTGAATCACAGTTTTGTAAATACAAGCTGTTTCAAAATCCTTCGATGGGGTTCTTCTTTTGATTTACTCTCAATTTAATGCACCTTTGGATGCTGACAATTATATCGTTAACACACTTAATTATGCAATAGTCCGTTATTTATTTGTCAATGGACTAAACAGATGATTCTCATAAGCCACCGTCCTTTTTATTTATATGTCATCGAGGCATATTAGGCATTATGTGAGATAATACTTAATTTAGATAAGGGTTAAAGGATTTTTTTAAAAGCCTGACTCCAACTTACAAATTTGTCATATGCACGTCCATGGTTCGATAACGGTTATATATGCACAATTCATGATAAATATGCTATGCAAAATTTTCCAAGTCCTCGTTCTCATTAGTTTCAAAACTTACAAAGAATTCTTGTTTTTGCCCTAATTCAATTTAGGGTTACAACATTTCAAATTTAAGAAGGAGGGAAAGAAAATGATTCGGCCCTTTTTGAATGGTCAATGGAGTCTATTTATAGGAGTGGCGGTAGGCAGCATGGCTGCGACATGTCCTTCGACATCTTCGGCATCCTTCATTATGTGGATAATATGCAGAAACCTTCTTTACATTGATGACTTACGCCATCCCTTTGAAAATTGATGATTTAAGGCACTATTTACAAGAACCTTCTATTCATTGTCGATATGCAACAACCTACCATGTCTCATGAAGATCGAAATCCTTCATAACTATTAGAATTTGGCATCTATCTTTCCATTGATGATACATGACATCTGTTATATCACATTTATTCAATATCTACCATGCCTCTTTGAAGTTTGGCATCCTTCCTTTGTTTCATACTATATAATATTAAGATGTAAAGGCTCGATATCACTTGAATTGATTGAGATCCGATATCTTCTTATTGTTAGGCGTTTAATACTTCTTCAATGTTGTCGTTTGTCATCATTGTCATCTGCTTTTATAAGTCCAGTATCTTCTTGACTTACAGTTGATGTTTGGCAATAGTTCTTCCCGATATTCTTGTTGCTAAAGCCTGCTACTCTTCATAGATTTGACATTCACTTTAGTTAGATATTCGACATCATTCCCTATTTGCAGAAACTTGATAATGTCCTCTTTTGTTGTAGTTTGACATCCCCTCTAGGTTCATCATTGTTTATTATTCTTGTTGTTTAGATGCCTGACATTTCAAAGGGTCATAAAAGTTCAATATCATATGCTTCCTTACACATTCTATAACTTCAGAGATTGTTATCGTTCGACATCTCTATAGGTTCAAAACCTTGGTGTGGTACCTTTGTCACTACTGAGGATCGACGACCTTGCCATGTTTATGTACGATATTTCCCTAGGTCAGCTAATTAATTGGAAATTGATACGCTTAGAAATTCGACACCTTTGTATAAAAGTTTGACATCTTTTTTAGAGTTGTTGAAGTTCAATATCCC
This sequence comes from Allium cepa, assembly GCA_030765085.1. Classification (NCBI taxonomy): domain Eukaryota; kingdom Viridiplantae; phylum Streptophyta; class Magnoliopsida; order Asparagales; family Amaryllidaceae; genus Allium; species Allium cepa. The sequence goes on along the minus strand of CM060930.1, from coordinate 86,719,549 downwards.
TTCTTGTCTTTAATTTCAACATTCCTTGCAGCACAGTATCCTTTAGTTGAAGTAACATTATCTTGCCTTGCTTCCATATTTGTTCCACTTAGAAAATATGTAGATAACATTTGCCTCCCTCCTCGTACAAAAGAAGCTTTTTACACTTTAGTGTCAAACCAAGAATTTTCTAATGTTTCTGACTTTCTACAAGATTTTCTCTTTAATCCTATTTTTCCTAAAAACATAAAATAAATGATGGTAATTTTCACTATTAAATTTATACTACTTTTTGGATCTAATAAAGATTATTTATCCATTTCTTCATATATAGAGGTTTTCGTATTTCAATGTAAAGCCAAGTTTAATTTAGAGACCATAGATTTGCTCACTAGGAGGACTATAAATTCACTTAAGCAAAAATCTAATATAATTTAGTTTGAATAAAGAACTAAAAATCCATCTAGCACTAAAACCATTATTTTATTTAAATAGAATTGCAAAAATTCATCTGATAATATTATAACTTAAACAAAAGAATAGAGAACCATGTATAATAATATCTCTTTTCGGAATAGAAGACCAGAAACCCGTTTGGCAACAATATCATAATTCTCTAAATGACCAAAAAATTATCTGATAATAATAATTTCTTAAACAAAATACTAAAATACCAATTTGGCAGTAATATCTAAATTAAAGACTAGGAACTCATCTGGTAACAATATTTGAATAGAAGACCAGAAACTTGTCCGGTGTTAATATCCAAATAGAAGACCAGAAACTCATCTAGTGATAATATCTGAATAGAAGACCGGAAATTCATTTGGTAACAATATTTAAATAGAAGATCATAAACTCATCTGGTAATAATATCTGAATAGAAGACCATAAACTCATCTAGAAATAATGTAACAACCCGTAAATTAACCGCTTTGTATTTGAATATTTAAATATTTTTAAATATATAAATAATGGATTTTAATAAGAAAATAAAAATATTTTAAATATTAATTAATGATATTAAAATCATTTTTAATTTTTTTTATCGGAATAATTAGTTCAAATAAATAAGAAAATGCAATCGAAAAACATTTTTCGAAATTTCAACTTTTCGACATCGGAAAGTCGTCGAAACGTTGTGCATATTTTTATATGACCCATATACACAAGCAAACACATGTATACATGCCATATGGTGAGTTAAATAAAGTATTAATGGTAATAAACCATGATTAAGTTAAATGTAAACATGAAAAGACACATTAAGATTAAATAAAAGGAAAAATATAAAATAATATAACCTCTCATGCACCACAATCACCTAAACTAGTATTAGGCATGGTGGAGGTGGACATAATGAGGGGTGCATGGGTTTATATGGTGGTTGAGAGGCATGGCCTCCATGTTACATGATAACATTTATACTTTTTAAATGTTTAAGTTAATTTAAACAATACTCTACTTCTTTGCCTATAAGTACCCACCATCTCCACACATTTTCCACTTTACATATTCATTTCCGTCTTCATTACTTATCTCTTCATGTCCATGAACACTTCCATGGCTTCTAAAATTATTTCCAAAATAAAAAACTAGTGCGCTTCCAAAAATCAAGTTAAACTCCTTACTTCACTTCCAAAAACCATTCTCTACTAAATAAGAATCTATACTCCCACATTTCCACCATGGTTGAGCTCACATGATCTAGTCCAAGCCCAAAAGCCCATAAGAGGTCCACTAAATCAAGACAAGTGCAAATGAAAGCTTAGTTCTAGTGTTGTTCGAAGAGATAGTGTAATTTTGATTCAAGTTAGTAAGCGTTTTGGTGAGTGAAACTTCCACCTTTGAACCATGACGTTTAAACTATGTTCATGCTCATATTTGTAGCTATTAAATGCTTATTGTATAGTTGTGATAATGGTTTGGTTGTTGGATTGGTTAATTTCTTGAAAATTAGTCACTTTGGAAAGTTAGTAAGCGAATCATTGGTTGTATGAAAATTTAGTAATTAAACTAATTCCATGGTAAATAAATGCTTGATATATGTTCTAGTATAATAAATTAGCATGTATGTGTGCTCATTCCTTTGTTATGTAATGCATGGTTGTGTTGTAAATGTCAAATGCTTTAATTTCGAACTACCCATATAGTTCTCGCTATATTGGCACTTTTGGGAAATCATCTTATCGAAACTGTTTGGTTTCATTTTCATGCTTGGAATTATTTTACAAGTTAAGCGAGTTTTTATTAATGATGTTTTCAAAAATAATTATATATTTTAGTAATGATTAATTAATTAATTATTTATTTATTTATTAATTAGAATTAAGGTTAACTAATCAACTTATTAACGTTGTGCTTTAAATTTAACTAATTAACTAATTAATTATGTTTTTAATTTAATTAATCATTTTATTTAATGGTGTTTAAGGGTAATTAATCTTTTGATAATGATGGATTAATTTATTAATTAATGATGTTTTTAAAATTAATTAACCCTTTTTAGTTAATGACTTTTAAAAGTTAATAAATCTACTTAACCTTAAATAAGTCTTTCCCTAAATAAATTTTTAAATTTATTTATCACTTTTAAATGATGATATTTAATTTATTTTAATTAATTATATTATTAATCAATTGAATTAATGATGTTTAAATGAGATTTACCCTTTTTAATTAAAGTTTGTTGAAGTAAATTAATTAACTTGTTAAACAAAGTTTTAAAGTTAATTGATGAATGTAATAAGAATGCTTTAAGTTGTCAATTCCTTTTTAATGATGTTTTAAAGTTAGTAAACTCTTATAAAAAAGTGTTTTAAATCTAATATTTGTAATGTGAATCTAAGCACGAATTCGAGTTTTTAAAAGAAAAGTTTGAATTATTTATAGAAATGAATTAATTTCTGTAAAGCGATTTACTTATATGGAAATGATTTATTTATATACTTAGCACTAAACATCGAAGAAGTGGACTTGTCGCTATTTTGAAAGTTAAAAATAATCTTGAGACATGACATTGAGGTAACACTACCTTGATTTGTCCGGTATTATTTTTAACCAAGAAATAGTACAAGTTTGAATTTGATGAGTGTGATAAGTATACAAGACTTAATTTTCATATACAATCATTTTATATCCTTGATAGTTGGTTTCTCGACTATCGATTACTTCAACTTCTATGTATCATCAATCTAAGACGATGTGTTGCTCCATTAAACATTGTTATCCTTTGTCGGAAATGACTAAATCCTAGGCATGAGAGGAAGCTAAGCTATATAGGGTTGCTCCCATTAGGGTACTTCCACATCTTGTGATGCCCTACCTCTATACTCACACTAGCCAAGGACACTACAGGGTAATGTCGTCGACTAGTATGAAGAATAAGGCAGTTGAAGAGCGACTATTCGTGCAATTGCTTTGTGCGAGTACCGGTATGCTAGATAGAAGGTCATGCATTTCATTTAAAGAAGAAATACGACATATCAAGTACAAACTCAAAGCTACAACACAGTGGCTATGTGGTCTTCGAAAACAAATATAAAATAAGCATAACATAAATCAATCACAAATATTCATATTACCAAGATGGAAACAGATATGAATATATCACATAAAAGTGTACATCAAAGTAGTGCTCATGTAAGATCCACTACGTCATAAAAGAATAGGTACAAGTGTTAGACAAAAGAATATGTATACATCAAGGAGTCTCTATCTTGAATGTATAATAACAAAAAATACTAAGGTAAAGTAGTTGCTCCAATAGTCAGATGAAGGACCATGATAAGAGGTCAAGCAGAAGCATATGAAATACCTCGATCTGACCCGAGTATTATTTAAGAAGAAACTAATAAATGGATCAGTCAAGCTATAAATATCATATAAAATGAGACAGGATAAGAGATATGATAAAGTCATATGATGACAATAATGCCATACCGTGACAAGTATACATTAGATAACAGCAAAAATCATACAATATCTCAAGAATCTCAAAACCAAAAAGAATGTCATAGTCTTTAAATTATTCACCAAAACACAAATATTGATAGAACTTATCAAGGCATATCGTCAAAATTGGTGAAACACATATTCTAGAAATCACCAACTAGAAATCCAGAAATCACAAAGGGGGTGGCCTATCAAAAACGGGAGCATGAAAACTCACCAACACGTGTATCACAAACGGGACGCTATCCCATGGTCCCTAACCACAGAGCCGGTGCAATGACATAGTACAACTATACTCCCAATGAACCTGAAAATCAAATAATCCGTAACAACAACGTAGTACAGTGTTACGCCCGATGAACCTGAAACTCAACTAATTCGAAACAATGACGTAGCACAGCATTACACCTGATGAATCTTAAATTAAAATAACCCAGAACAACGACGTAGCACAGCGTTATGCCCGATGAAACTGATGAGCCGGAACAATGGAGTAATGCATCGTTACGCCCGATAAACCAAACTCCATAAAAGAACATGAGTCGCTAGCCCATAAAAGAAATGAGACAAAGCTCAATAAAACGAGGTACAGTCCTCTACGTAGACAAAGAGACATCACATATTGCTAGTTTAAACCATAGAATGATTACCATTGATCAATAAAAAGTGTGAATTACACAAACTAGTAAATAAATGAGTTTAGCTTAATGTCCCATAACCATTGGCTTAACTTAACTATTTATGAACAAATTGTAGATTTCCACTTGAAAATTGTCATAAGATTTCAATCGAACAAGTCTAAAAATTAACCGACAAAGTAGATGCAAGTGTTTCATACCACTTGTTTTGCTAAGTAGTTAAAATGGATTTCTGGAACGAATGAGGTAAAGGTTTGTATATACTAGTAGATTGGAAAACGGTTTTCAAAACGAGCTTTGTATTAAAAAATAGTGTTGAAATCGTTTTTCTGAAAGAGTTTGAGTATTTACTACTAGTATAAAATACTTTGTAATTTAAAGTGACAAATCACAGAAAATGATTGTAAAAACAATCGATTACCAAAAATTCACATTTGACGATGTGAATTAGGCCCCCAAAAATCGATGTCAAATCCAATCAAATGGATATTCACAAAAATCTAGAAAATAAGTCAACAAAGTCAATAATAAATGATAACAACCAATGGATCAACAAAAATCGATAAAAATTGGAAATACACTAAAAATTAGCCAAAATAGGCGAAATTGACAGTTTCAGACATCTGGGGTTCATCCAGACATCTGGATTTGGGTTCTGGAAATCTTTCCGAAATCTCCCAAACGTCTGAACTCTAAGCAGACGTCTGAACACAAACCAGACGTCTGGAACTACTAATCATAAGTTTGGATTTTGTTTTTGCCATTTTTTTCTTTTGTCTGCTGCCCTAACCAGACGTCTGGATCTTCCGACTAGACGTCTGGTTGCTTGTTCTGGTCGATAGTTTCCCTTGGCCAATGATGGCCAAATTGATTTGAAAGTGATTGGACGAGTGACGGAGGCTAGGGATTTATGCCAAGTGACAACCCAGCCCTACAGGCTCTTCGATACACCCCAAATAATATGTCTAAATATCCAAGATAGGATCTTTAAAGATATTGACTTCAAAACATCAAAATTTGGAAAATTCACCATATCAGTTCAAATCAAAAGCAATTGTGCATGAAATAGATGTTAGGAATTCATACCTAACAACAATGAAATGTATAGACATAGACGTGAGTTCGAGAACTCACCTTTAAACCCAAAAACAACAATGAGAAGCTTTAAGACAAGGCAAGACTAATTCCTCTTCAATAACCTCTAGAATCTTCAATCTATTATCAAAGGTGAAGTTTTTCCTAAGTTAGGGTTTAGTAATTTCTTAGAATTTAGAGAGATTGAGATGGAGAAGATGAAGAGGATGCTTACCTATGCTTCTCCTTGATTTCTAGAACATGAATTTCCTAGCAAAACTAGGGCTTAGGAATTTTGAGTCTCCTTTCTTTCCTTCATTTTTACTTTAGCTTGAGAGTGTTAGGAAATGAGAATGAATGAATAGGAGAGGGGGTGGAGTTAGGGTATAATGTTGGGTTAATGGGCTAAATCCAAACCCAAAGCCCAATAGAAAAATAGAAAAATTCAACTCAACTCCAAACATGTCGATGTTTATACTCAAAAAGGTCGCAAATGCCATTTTGAACTCAATGGAAGTAGTCTCGAGTCCTAATTCGACAGTTTACAAAAAGTAGCATTTCGGACTTTAATCCGACTAACGATGCTATATTTAAATATATAATCATAAAATATACGGGTTGTTACACATCTCCTCTAGATTTGATTCGGTAGCGCTATTAGATGTGAAATATTCAGATAATCGATAAGGTTTGGCAGGGTCCGTCTTGGTATTGTTCGAGAAGTGTCATGAAGTATGTAGGCTCCTCAGAAGTAAATTACTAGAGGTATACTTCAAGGATGGTGCATCTTTCTAGTCATTTTGTTCGAGATTTTCTTTTCTCATTTGATTCAAACCTTCAAATTTATTCCCTTATTTGCATTGGGAAGAGTAAACCACTCCTCATGGTTTTTAATTATTTATCCATTTATTACGTTTAGATGTAGATTTATGTGAGGGTAAATGCATTCCGTGTTCAGCGGCATGGTCTCACATGTTCATGTTTAATTTCATACCTATTGTTTACAAAGATTTACTCATACCAGATATATAGTCTTACCCGAGTTGTTTGTTCTGCCTAAACTCTTGGCTACACATTTTGTTTGAGTAATCCAAGAGTAGCAGGTCTTTTGAGGGCTCTTTTAAAGATGACATTTGAGAAGGATACTTTATCTTCTTAGTTATATATTCCACTATATTATCTAGTTTGTGTATGTATTTTGTTTTCAGCATCTGTAAAGGCAGGACGTCATAACGGCCCAAGCTATTTATAATGCTTTTGTGCAACTCTGATAACTCTCTGTAAAGGAGTAACCTAATGTACTATTAACTGTTATGTTTTATTCTGTAGTTTCATTGTGATGTTTTCTATCCTGCTCTTTATTTCACCCTACGACGATACATCTTTCCGATGCTTGGGAAACGACACAAGAACACTGAGGATGTGTTAAGTGTCATTCCTAAGGGTTAGAAAGGTGGGTCATTACAGTTGGTATTAGAGCTTTGGTCGAGCGAACACCTTAGCCTGATTGGGGCACAAATCATTAGAAATACAGTGAGCAGAGCCCTAGAATGAGTTAAACTTGAGAGGGCATTTTCTTTTTCTCCTCTTAAAGTCCGGTTTTAGATCCATTTTTGCAAGTTTACCTTTTATCATCTCTGACCTTGTCTTTGTGTTCTAATTATAGTGTCACTTATCCGGGTTATTGAAAATGAGTACAAGAGGAAGAAGAGGGAGAGGATCTAGAAATAGCACGGCTACAAATGGCAAAGCTCCTAGAAATGAGCCAGTTGTAGAGCCAGTAGTGAAAGCAGTATGCAAGTTCAACTGCCTCAGACATGGCTTCGCTCTTGTGAAAGGATATTCGGGGATCTTCAGTTAGGAGATGCTAGAAAGAGATTGTTGACATCACGTTAACTTCAAAAAGTGGCAATGGATCAATGAGATTCAGTCACCATGAATACACCAAAGAAGATTTCTCTTAGGTGCGGTTTAAAAGGTTTTTGAAGCTCGGTTTATCCCAAAAGCGTGAAGGACTCGGTTATTTAGAAGTTTTATGGATTTCAAGCAAGGTGAGATGACAGTGGTGCAACATGAGCATAGCTTCAATGCATTGTCTCACTTTGGACCAGGATTGATTGATACGCCACTTAAAAAAATGAAATGTTTGTAAAGGAAATGTGATTAGAATTTCATCAGGAAATGACCAATCATCTCAATGGTACCCTTACCAATCTGATCAGTGTGGCTTTAAGATTTGAAGATCTTGGTATTGAGCAAGGAGTTAAGAAAGGTGTAGCATCGGCAGTTAATGCCCAACCTTTATTAGTGATACCTGTTGCTAGTAATCCGTTTTTCAAGCACAAAGGGACGAAGAATTGGTTGGGAAATAAGGCCTGGAGATGGAGCTCTAGCTTAGAATAAGTAATTAAACTTGACCAAGATCCTTTGTTATAAGTGCAATAAAATGGGCCAGTTTGCAAATTGGTGCCTGAATCTGGCTAATGTACCACTCTACTACAATTTCAACAAACATGGACATACGAAGAACTAGTGCCCTTTTCTAAAGAAGGGATCACAAGGAGAGCTTTTACTATTGAGAAATACCACCTACTTCTTCGGATCCAAAAGGAAAGCAGGTGTTGCAAGGTACACTATCCATTTCTGATAATGCTGTTAGAGTGTTATTTGATACTGAGCATCCCATAGTTTTATCTCATATGACCTAAAGAACCAGTTGAATCTTAAATATGTTATTCTCCATAAGTCTCTTTGTGCGTCAAACCTAATTGGGGTTCCAACAAATCCTGAAACCATATGTTTGAATATGCCTATTTATTATCGAGATCGGCCTTTCTTCTCTGACTTGTTTGTCCTCGGTTTCATGGGTTTTGGGGGTATTATTAAGAATGGATTGGTTATCCAAGTTTAAATCTGTCTTGGACTGTGTTAAAAGGGTGATCATAGTAAAAGATGTAATAGGTGGAAGCATTGATATATGCCATGGAGAGCCTAGGGGGTTGATAAGTAGTTTTCTATTTTCCCTTGATGTACCCAAAAGGAGATAAGGAATATACCATTGTTTGGAATTTCATGGATATTTTGAAGAAGTGTATGGTTTACCTCCTCACCACCAAGTGGAATTCAATACTGATTTGATTCTAGGAACCAAATCGGTTGTACAACCTCCTCGAATGTTGACTCCAAAGGATAAAGAGAACTGGAGAAGAAAACGTTTGATTTATTGTAGAAGATTTTGATCAGACGCAGCACATCGAGTTGAGGATCGCCAGTAGTTTTTGTTACCATGGCAGATGGTTCTCTTAGATTATGTGTAGATCACCAAGAATTAAATAAGAAGACTATTAGGAATAAGTATCCTTTACCTAGGATTGATGACATGTTTGACCAGCTCCATGGAGCTCAGATATTTTCTCAGTCGGTTCTTGCCAATGGTTTTCACCAGTTAAAGATAGCATAGGAGAGTGTGCCCTTAATAGCTTTTTGAACCCCTGATAGTTTTTATGAGTGGTTAGTCATGCTGTTTGGATTGACTAACGTACCTGCTTATTTCATGGATTTGATGAATAGAGTGTTTAGGATTTTCTTAATAAGTTTGTTCTCGTCTTCATTGACGACATTTTCGTTTATTCTAAAGTGGAGTAAGAGCATAAGTACCATCTTCAAGTAGTACTAAGTATTTTAAAAAGTCATGTTTTAAAGGCAAAGTTTCAAAGTGACACTTTTAGAAATCCAAAGTTAGATTTCTCGGGAATGTAGTTTTGGGAGAAGGCATATCCATGGACATAGCTAAAGTAGTTGCGGTTCATGATCAAAAGAAAACCAAAAGTGCATCCAAGGTCAGAATTTTCTTAGGATTGGCAAGTTTCTATAGAAGGTTCATTAAAGATTTCTCAAAGATTGCTTCTCATCCAACAAATCTGACAAAGAAGGATCCTAAGTTTGTTTAGACACCCAAGTACGATCAAGCATTCATAGTGTTAAAGCAGAAATTGACTAGCGCTCTTGTCTTAACTATTCCAAATGGAAGTAAAGGATTAACAATTTACATGGATGCTTGTAGGACTGGATTGGGAGTAGTTTTGATGCAGAATGGTAAATTAATAGGTATGCGATTCGATAGTTGAAACCTCTTAAAAAGAATTATGTTAGACATGATTTGGAGTTGTTGGCGATTGTCTTTCTATAGAAGGTGTTGAGGCACTATCTTTTGGGTGCAAAGTTTGAGTTATATACGGATCACAAGTAATTAAAGTATCTTTTTACCCAAATGGACTCGAACTTAAGGTAGCAAAGATGGTTGTAATTTCTTACATCTTATGACTTAGAGATTCTTTATACCCTAGGGAAAGCAAATGCCATTACAGATGCGTTAAATAGGATGTGGCGACGATTGCAAACTTGGAGGCTAAGCTAGCACTAATGGAGAGAATTGAATATTTCCAAAAAGAATACCCTATTCTAGTTCGTCTTAAGAAGAATGTTGAAGATGGAACTATCTCTAGTTTTCAAATAGATTCTTAAGGCATTTAGAGAATGAATGGATGGATTTGCATACCAGATGTTAATGGAATTAGATAGGATGTGCTGAGAGAATGCCATTGGTAAAAGTTATCCATCCACCCAGGAGTAACCAAAATGTTTCAGAATATGAAAATGACCTTTTGGTGAAAAGGGATGAAGAGAGACATTTTGATCTTTGTGAGCCAATGTGCAAATTGTTAACATGTCAAGAGTGACTAACAAAAGATTATTAGGTTATTAAACTATTGGAGAACCGAATTGGAAGTGGAAACAAATATCCATGGACTTTATCGATGGGTTGCCTAGAACGAGAAGCGGTAATGAAGGCATTTGGGTAATTGTAGATCGATTAACGAAGAGCGCCCACTTTATTCATGTGAGATCATTAAGAACTTCAGCTTCATGGGCAAGGATTTATTTGAAAGAGATCATTCGACTGCATGGAATTCCAGTAAGTATAGTCAATGATCGAGATCCCATCTTCACCAGTCATTTTGGGGAGCATCACAAGCCGCATTAGGGATAGAGTTAAATTTGAGCATAGCCTATCACCCACAGACAAATGGATGAACCGAAAGGGTGAGCCGAATTTTGGAGGTCTTTGGGAAGATCGTCTACATTTGATAGAGATCTCTTATAACAACAGTTACCGAGCTAGTACATGGTGCCCTACGAGGCTTTGTACAGAAGATCATGTAAATCACCTTCACGTTGGGTTGAGACTGGAGACCGTTTAGTTCTTGGACCATAGATAATTCGAGTAGCATCAAAGAAAGTGGCTATGATCAAGGAAAGGATGAAAGAAGCCCAGGATAGACAGAAAAGTTGTGCCAATTAGTAGAGAAGGGACTTAGAACTTGTGGTCGAGGATTTTGTATTTGTGAAAGTTTCCCCGATGAAAGGAGTTGTAAGATTCAGAAGAGTAGGAAAGCTAGCACCAAGATTCAGTGGACCATTTAGAAACCCTGTGAGAATTGGATCACTGGCCTATAATGTAGATTTGCCTGAAAGATTGTCAGAAGTTCATAATGTTTTTCATGTGTCACATCTATGAAAGAATGTTTATGATCCTTCTTTGATTGTTGAGATGTTTGTTCAGGAAGATTTAGAGATAGAACCAAATTTGATGGTAATCCAACACCCAGTTCATATTGTGGATCGAGATGTAAAGAGATTGAGGAGAAAGGTGGTTAAGCTTGTGAAGGTTCAGTGGAGTGATGACCCTCGCGATTGTACTTGGGAGTTTGAGGATCATATTAGGTAAACTTACCCTGATGTAATGTTGGGTTAGTTGTTTGTTGTTTGAATGCATTATAAGAATGTACTTGTATGGCATAGTTGCTTTGCATTGTTATATGAATTTCTAGGTATAATACATACCTTTTGGATTGGCTTTTGTGTATTAATTTCGAGGACGAAATTCTCCCAAGGGGAGAAGAGTGTAATGATCCGTAAATTAATTGCTTTGTATTTAAATATTTAAATAATTTTTAAATATTTAAATAATGGATTTTAATAACCGAGTAAACTTATTTTAAACATTAATTAATGATATTAAAATCATTTCTAGATTTTGTTTACCAAAATTATTAGTTCAACCGAAAATAGAAAATGTGATCGAAATTTTTTTCTTTCGAAATTTCAACTTTTCGACATCGGAAATTCATCAGAAACATTGTGCACATTTTTATATCACTCATTTACACATTCACACACATGTACTCATGTCATATGGTGAGTTAAGTAAAGTATTAATGGTAATGAACCATGATTAATTTAATATAAACATGAAAAGACACATTATGATTAAATAAAAGGAAAAATAAAACATAATATAACCTCTCATGCACCACCATCACCTAAACTAGTATAAGGCATGGTGTAGGTGGATATAAAGGGGGGTGCATGTGTTTATGTGGTGGTGGAGAGGCATGGCCTCCATGTTACATGATAACATTTATATTACTTAAATGTTTAAGTTAGTTTAAATAATACTTCACTTTTTTACCTATAAATACCCACCATCTCTACACATTTTCCACATTACATATTCATTTCAATCTTTATTTCTTATCTCTTCATATATATGAACACTTCCATGGATTTTAAAATCATTTCCAAAATCAAAAACTAGTGAATACACTTCCAAAAATCAAGTTAAACTCCTTACTTCACTTCCAAAAACCATTCTCAACTAAACAAGACCATATACCCCCACATATCCACCATGGCCAAGCCCCATATGATCTAGGACAAGCTTAAAAGCCCACAAAATGTCTACTAAATCATGTCAAGTGCATAGGAAAGCTTAGTTCTAGTGTTTTTCGAAGAGTTGATGTGATTTCGATTAAAGTTAGTAAGCGTTTTGGCGAGTTAAGCTTCCACCTTTGAACCATAAAGTTTAAACTATGTTCATGCTTGTATTTGTAGCTATTAAATGCTTATTGTATAGTTATGATAATGGTTTGGTTTTTAGAATGATTTTTTACATGAAAAATTAGCCGATTTATAAAGTTAGTAAGCGAATCATTGGTTATATGAAAATCTGGTGGTTAAACTAATTCCGTTGTAAATAAAAATTGATGTATGTTGTATTATCATAAATCATCATGTATTTATGCTCATTCCTTTTTCATGTGATGTATGGTTGTGTTGCAAATGTCATATGCTTGAATTCCGAACTGCCCGTATAGCGATCGTTGCCATAACGGCACTTTCGGAAAATCTCCTTTTATCGAAATCGTTTGTTTCATTATCGTGCATGGATTTATGCTACAAGTTAAGGGAGTTTTGATTAATGATGTTTTCAAAAATAATTAATTATTTTAATAATTATTATAAAATTTAATTAATTAATTAATAAGAATTAAGGTTAAAGCATTAACTTATTACTGTTATGTTTTAAATTTAACTAATTTATTAATTAATGATGTTTTAAATTTAATTAACCAATTTATTTAATGATGTTTAAGACTAATTAATATTTTGATAATGATGGATTAAGATTAACTAATTAATTAATTATGTTTTTAAGTTTTATTAACCCTTTTTAATTAATGACTTATAAAAATTAATAAATCTATTTAACCTTAACTAAGTCTTTCCTTAAGTAAAGTTTTAAATTTATTTTTCGCTTTTAAATGATGATATTTACTTATTATTTAATTTATTTACTTAATTATATTATTAATTAATTGAATTAGTGATGTTTAAAGGAGATTTACCCTTTTTAATTAAAGGTCGTTGAAGTAAATTAATTAACTAGTTAAACAATGTTTTAAAGTTAATTAATCAAGGTAATAAGGATGTTTTAAGTTGTTAAATCATTTTTAATGATGTTTTAGAGTTAGTAAACTCTTATAATAAAGTGTTTAAAAGCTAATACTTGCAATGTAAGCCAAGTACAAATTCAGGGTTTTAAAAGAAAAGCTTGAATTATTTATGGAAATGAATTAATTTCCGTAAAGCAATTCACTTGTATGGAAACGATTTATTTACATGGTTAGCACTAAACATCGAAGAAGTAGACTTGTCACTATTTCGAAAGTTAAGAATAATCGTGATACATGACTTTGAAATAATACTACATGACTTGTATGGTACTATTGTTAACCAAAAAGTAGTACAAAATTGAATTCGATGAGTGACGATAAGTATACAAGACTTAATTTCCATATATAATCATTTTATATCCTCGATAGTTGGTTTCTCGGCTATCGGTTACTTCAACTTCTTTTTATTGTCATTCTAAGATGATATGTTGCTCCGTTGAGCATTGTTATCCTTTGTTGAAATGACTAAATCCAAAGCACGAGAGGAAGCCAAGTTATGCGAGATTGCTCCCATTAGGGACTTTCACATCTTATCTAGATTGGATTAATAGCACTATTGGATGTGAAATATTCAGATACTCAGTAAGGTTTGGGCGGGTCAGGCTTGATATAGTCCGAGAAGTGTCATGGAGTATATGAGCTTCTCAGAAGTATATTACAAGAGGTATACTTCAAGGGTAATGCACCTTCCTACTCATTTGTTGGAGATTTTCCTTTTATCATTTGATTCGAACCTTCAAATTTATTCCCTTATTTGCATTAGGAAGAGTCAACCACTCCTCATGATTTTTAATTATTTATCCATTCTTTATATTTAGATGTTGATTTATGTTAGAGTAAACCAATTCCGTATTCAGCAGCGTGGTCTCTCATGTTTATGTTTAATTTCACACTGATTGTTCAAAAAGTTCTACTCATACTAGACATATCGTCTAACTCGAATTGCTTGTTTTTCCTAAACATTTGGGTACTCATTTTATTTGAGCAGCCTAAGAGTAGTGGGCCATTTAAGGGCCCTTTTGAAGACGGCGTCCGAGTAGGAGGCTTTTATCTTCTTAGTTATATATTCCACTATAATATCTAATTTGTGTATGTATTTTGTTTTCAACATATGTAAAGGAAGGATGTTATAACTTCCCAAGCAATTAGTAGTACTTTGTGTAACTCTGATAACTCCCTATTAAGGAGTAAACTGATGTAATATTGTCTGTTATGTTTTATTTTGCAATTTCATTATGAGGTTTTCTATTTTGTTCTTTATTTCAACCCACGACGATTCATCTTTCTAATGCTTGGGCAATGACACATGAACGCTAAGTATGTGTTAAGTGTCGTTTTTAAGGGTCAAAAAGGTGGGTCGTTACGAATAATATCTGAACAGAAGACTAGAAACTCATTTGGTCATAATATCTGAATAGACGACAAAAAGCTCATATAGTGATAATATTTGAATAGAAGACCTGAAACTCATCTGGTAATAATATTTGAATAGAAGACCAAAAAATCATCTGGTGATATTATCTGAATAGAAGACCAGAAACTCATATGGTAATAGATTGTTTTTGACCTTCCTTTGAAGATTACTTTAATTTTTCCTTGATGCGAAATTGAATATGTTTGACTATTCTTCCTCTAAAGGATTGCTTTGACACATCTTTAGGGTAGATTTGAGCTTGCTTAATTAATTTATTTTGCTCCTTATAACTCCTTGGGTGATGACATAGATATTAATTCTCTTTTCCCCTTATCACTTTTTATGTAATGATTTAGGCTTTAATACTCTTCGCCTCTTATCGCTCTTTGGATGATGATTTAGGCGTTAATTCTCTTTGCCCCTTACTACTCTTCAGGTGTGATTTAGGGTTGAGCCCTTTGTTACCTTATAAGTAATGATTTAGGTTAGTCGGTGCGTTTGGTTAGCCATCTTAGGCAGAACCAAAGATTTACCCGTCCTCCTTCTAGGAGGCGCTCCGGTAAGGCCTTGTAGGCAAAATCGAAAGCTAGTTCAGTGCTTTGGCCAGGCCATCTTAGGCGGGACCTAAAGCTCACTTCATCCACCTTTAGGAGGCGCTCTTGCCAAGCTACGTAGGTGGGTCCGAAGGCTTGTAGTGCTTTGGCCAGACCATATTAGGCGGGACCAAAGGCTTACTCTAGCCTCCTTTTAGGAGGTGCTTTGCCCAGACCTTTGTAGCATGATCAAAGGCTTTCTTTCGCCCCTTAATACCATATTGGATAGTAATTTATGCTTTTCCTTTTAGTTCCTTTCATTCATTTAACTATCCAGTCCGTAGATATGCTTGTCTCAATTTTATTTATTTATTTTTCCATCATTGGGAAGTAAGGCCTCAAATGTTTGACATTCCAAGTTCTTGCTATTACGTTACCATCAGGTCGGCATAACTGATAAGTCCCCGGTGGAATTACTTCATGAATAACAAGAGGACCTTCCCAGTTTAGTCCAAGCAGTCTGTCTAATCCATTTTTTTATTTGCCATGACTTTTTAAAGTACTAATTCTCCTTTCTGAAATTATCTTCCTTCAACTTTGTCGTGATAATACCTCGATATTCTTTGTTGATAATCGATCGTTCATATAACCACTTCATCCCTTAACTCATTGATCAAATCTAAGGATTTTTTCCTCAATTGTTGATTGGGATCAAACGCATATGCAATTCTTTGATGAGATGGAACCTCAACTTCGATTAGAAGCATTGCTTCACATCCACATGTTAAAGAAAAATGGGTATGCCCTGTTGCAGTCTTAGTAGAAGTTCTACATGCCCATAGCACTACCAGTAATTTTTCTACCTAATTTTCTTTTGCTTTGTCTAGTCATTTCCTAAGAATATTTTAATGGTTTTATTAGCAGCTTTAATGGCTCTATCAGCCTTTGGATGAGCTATAGATGAAAAGCTTTTGATTATCTCATTCTTATCGCAAAATCTGCTTAATTCTTTATTTTCAAACTGAGTTTCATAATCAGATAATATCTTATATGGTATTTCAAACTGTGTGACTATGATTTTAATCACAAACATTAACACTTTTCCTGATATAGGTAATGGTCAAATTAAGTCGACCCTTCATACATCAAAAGGCCATGGATTGGAAACTGGGTTAATTCACTTAGGGGAACATGCAAAACTGTCAAATTATTTTTACACTCCTCACATCTCTTTACATGATTCACTGCATCATCACCCATTTGAGACCAACAAAAATCTTGCCTTCTGACCTTTCTGGCTAATTTTATTCTGTTAGAATGATCTCCACATAACCCTTCATGAGCTACTCTTAGTAATCTCACACTGGTTCCTCACTAATACATCTCAAGTAAGGGAGTGAATATCCTTTTTTGTAAAGTATCTTGTCTGTCATAACAAAAGTTAGGGCCTGTCTCTTTATTTTTCAAGCTTTCCTTTTATCTTCTGTTAATTTTCCTTCTACCAAGTACTTAATAACAGATATCATCCAATTATATTCGTATTGACCACTAATCTTTACAGGAATGATTCTTTCTTGGTATTCTTCATTGCCATTTCTTGATTTATTTTCTTTATCGGCCTGTTTAGAGGCTTGTGATCTTGTTAATAACATGGACTCATTTTTAGTTTGGAGGTCTCTTCCTCTATACTAGGACTTGGTTATATACCGACTGGTAAAGTTCAAGTTTTTGGTACTCCTCTGGGCTAGCTAACTTAGCTAAAGAATCGGCTTGAGATTTCTTCCCTCTTGGTACTTGATGTATTGAAAAATCTTCAAATTAAGTCAACATCTTTAACACCTTTTTTACGTAAAGGACCAATTTGGCATCTTTAGTTTGATACATTTGGTTTAATCGATTTACCATTAGTTGGAAATCTCTAAAGATCTCAATCCTTGAATATTTAATTGTAGGGCTAAGGTGAGCTCTTCTACCATCGATTCATATTCTGCCACATTATTGGTAGCGGGAAAACCTAATTTCATTGCATAATGTAATCGGTGTCTATCAGGAGTAATGATCACATATCTTGCACCAGCCTCTTGTTCAGTTGAAGCTCCATCAACAAATAATTTCCATTTGGGCTTTAAGTTTCTTTCTTTTTCTTGTTGTTCCATGATGAATCTTGTACATTCATTTTTGAAGTCGGCCATAGCTCGTCCTTTAATTGCCACTCAGAGTTAGAACTCAATATCATATTAGTTAAGCTCTATTCCATGCTTTACTAATCTTCCTGATGCCTCGGGTTTGCTGAAGACTTGTTTGAGTGGGAAGTTAGTCAAAACTTTGATTGGGTGTGCTTGCAGATAGGCCCTTAGCTTTCAAGTAGTTAACATTAAACAATATGCTAACTTTTCAATGACCAGGTATCCGATTTTTGCATCCTTGAGTCTTTTGCTAATATAGAATGCTGGAAGTTGGGTTCCATTCTCTTTCAATGTTAAAATAGAGCTCATTGCATGCTCGTAAACTACCATATAGAGGTTAAGATTCTCCCCTTCTACCAGACTAGATAGGATTGGAGGCTTTTCCAAATGACCTTTTAATTCTTTAAAGGCCTTTTGGCAATATTCTTTACATTCAAATTTTTTCGTCTTCTTGATCACATCTAAAAATGGAATGCACTTTTCAATGGCTTTAGAGATGGATCTATTCAAAGCTGCCACTCTCCCATTCGAACTCATCACATCTTTACTCGTCTTTGGCTCCTCCATGTCCCTAATAGGCTTGATTTTTTCCGGGTTGGACTCAATTCCTTTGCATTGTGAATATATCTCAGAAACTTCCCAGATTGTATCCGGAAGGAGCACTTGTGCTATTCCAATTTCATCTTGTATTTTCTTAATACTTCAAAACATTTCTTTAAGGTCTTTCAAGTGATCGGCTTCCTCTTGAGATTTGACTAGCATATCATCTACATCTACTTCCATGTTTTAACCAATGTGTTCTTTAAACATTCTGTTCACTAATCTTTGATACATAGCTCCAGTATTCTTCAACCCAAAAGGCATAACGTTGTAGCAGTATATTCCCCAATCTGTTAGGAAACTTGTGTGCTCTTCATCTAGCTTGAACATGGGGATTTGATTATGCCCTGAGTATGCATCCATAAAAGACAACACTTTGCGTCTACTTGTTGCGTCAACTTATTGGTCTATTTGAGCCAAAGGATAACAATCCCGGGGAATGCTTTATTCAAATCAGTATACTCGGCATGTTCTCTATTTTTTATTAAGCCTTTTGACAAACACGGGATTGGCCAACCATTTTGGGTAGCAAACTTCCCTAATTCGTTTTCAAGTAGGCTTTTGACTTCCTCTTTTAATGCATCGGTCGAACCTTATCGGACTGCCTTTTCTTTTTTCAAGTAGAAGTGATGTTTTGATCTATGTTCAGGGCATGACTCATGATCGCTGGATCTATCCCAACCACGTCTGAGTTGTTCGCTTTTTTCTTCGATCGAGAGTTTGTTTTTTTTTGTTTTTTTCTCTGATATGATTTGAAAAGAGAGATTCGAAAGAAAGGGGGGAGGAGAAGGAAGGTGTAGGGGTACAGTTGATAAGGAGAATGGCTTGTACACGTGGTTTCATTAAATATATACTATTTTTGTATTAGAAAATATCTCATCTAAACACCTGAAATTCTCGAGCTCCAAACGAAGCGTTCCACCTGGCATTCATAACGTTATACCCCTATTTTGAACACAATGGAACTAGTTTCAAGACCTAGTTCGATCGTATGTAAAAGATAGCTTTTCGAATCGAATTATTTATTTAACTCCGAATTTAAATACTACATGTTTCAATCTCGCATAGCCTAACGACAAGTCTGATCGCTACGAAACATGAAATCCTACAATAATTCACTATTATGGATCTGATGAAACTGGTTTCGTCGAAATCCGAGACAATTGCCAAAATGGCTATTTTTACTCGTTAATTAGTATATAAAATTTCAAAATTCTAGTTATTCACATTTAGATCAAATTTGGAAAGTAAATGATCTTCACTGATATTTATTTAAAATACGAATCAATTCCCGATGTTATTTTCATTCACATTACATCCAAAATTCCATTATTTTAAATAACTACAACTTAAATTTAAACAATTTAATTATCCAATACATCAAAACTAATAATTCATTAAATTTTATATTTTAACCATTTTTATTCAATAATTATATCAAATCTTATAATTTAAAACAGTTAAAAGTACAGGTCATTACACCAACTAGCTAACACCACATTCTAATGATTCCTGCTGAGAGCATCCACCACCTTATTTCCTTTCCCAGGAGTATACTCTATACCAAAATCATAAGTAGCCAAAAACTCCAGCCACCTCTGTTGTTTCATATTCAACTCCTTCTGAGAGAATAAATAACTTAAAGACTTATGATCGATATACAACTCAAATCTCTCCGCCAAGAGATAATGCCTCCAAATATTCAAGGAAAAAAAACCACCACAGCCAACTCTAAGTCATGAGTATGATATCTTACTTCATGCGGTCTAAACTGCCTAGATGCGTATGCAATCACATTACCCTTCTGCATTAACATAGCTCCCAATCCATTTCCACATGCGTCCGTATACACCACCAACCCTTGGTTTCCGTCTGAACTACTAACACCGATGCATTGGTCAACATATGCTTTAACTTAAGGAATGCTTCCTCACATTTGTTGGACCAAACATACTTCACCTCCAACTTGGTAAGCTTAGTTAAAGGCGCTGCTATCCGTGAGAAATCCTTAATAAATCTCCAGTAATAGTCAGCAAGTCCAAGAAAACTTCTGATCTCGGTCACCTTCTCTGGTCTCTTCCAATTGTTCACAGCTTCAATTTTATCTGGATTGACTGACAATCCTTTCTTTGAAACCACGTGACCAAGAAATTTAACCTCTTTCTTCCAAAAATAACACTTAAAAAACTTCGTCTTTAGCTGATTCTGCCTTAGCGTCTCTAGTACCACTCTAAGATGATCTCCGTGCTCTCTTTCATCATTAGAGTATACCAAAATGTCACCTATAAACACTAACACGAATCTATCTAAATACTCTCGGAAGACTTGGTTCATCAAATCCACAAAGAAAGCATGTGCATTCGTCAACCCGAATGGCATTACTGACCATTCGTACGAACCATACTAGTCTGAAATGCTCTCAAAGGAATAATGTCCTCTGCCACACTTAACTGATGGAACCCCATTGCTAAATCCAACTGGGAAAACACTCTGGCTCCACTCAACTGATCAAATAGATCATCAATTCTCGACAAAGGTTACTTATTCTTTATCGTCCTCTCGTTCAACTTAAGAAAGGCGATACACATCCTTAATGGCCCATTTGGTTTCTTCATGAATACCATAGCCTCTCCCAAGGCAAACTACTTGGTCTAATAAAATTCTTTCCTTCTAGATCCACTTGTTGCACTATCAATTCCTTCATATCAGTCGGTGTCATCCCGCTAGGTGGTCCACATAAAGGTTCAGCTCCTGGCACAAGATCTATCTGAAACTCAACAGCTCGTTTCAGTGGTAAACCTATGACTGTCTCAAACATCTACAGACTCTCTTGCTATTCGAACCTGATTTATATCTTCTCCTACTTCCATTGCACTTAACAAATCACGACTACTCTGGTCAGAATTCTCTACTGATAATATAATTCAGTTATGACTTTCAGGATATCTTAATGATATCTCCCCATCCTAGCAAAATATCATGGCCTCGTACCTTCCTAACCAATCCATACCCAAAATTATTCCAAAATCTAAAAAATCGAAAACATATAGACAGCATGCAAACATATGATCCAACAAGTCAAGTTCTAACTAGTCACATCTCATCCCTAGAGTTGCATACCTTCCTATTGGATTTGCAACCCTTAGGGAAGTAACAAGGTATGTGGGTTCTAAGCATAACCTATCAACCAAATACTATGATATAAATGAATGTGATGCACGGGTATCAAATAGTACCCTAACTGGTATATTCTGAATCAAAAGCGTACCTTCCATCACAGTCTTTCCTTGATCAGCAGCAGTTGGCTTAGCAGATGATCCAACAACAAAAATTTCACCTTGTCCCGCCCTGATTGGATCTGGACACTGGTTCTTATAATGCCCAACTTAATCACAGTTGAATCACTTTACATTCTTCTTATCTACAGCCTTCTTCCCTTTGCCTGACCGGCAATTATGAGCATAATGACCTTCTTGTCACACTTGAAGTACACTAAATCAACCTTTACCTTCTTGGCAGCATCCCCTTTCTGGGCTTCCTTCTTCTTAAAGAATTTTCTTTTCTTTCCCTGAGGACCTTAGGATTCAATTAGCTTCTCTCTAGCACAACCAGCCAGCATCTCTTCATGGCGAATGGCCATCTCCATCACCACATTACAAGGTTCTCGGATATGTTTCATGGTCATTCTAGCAAGCTCAAGCCTCAGTCCTCGAATGAATCTCTCATTCCTTGTGATGTCAGTGTCAACCATAGCATATCCATATTGAGACAGCTCATTAAACTAAGCAGCGTACTCAATTACTGACATCTTTCCCTAACCTAAATCCATGAATTTCCTCCTCAATGCGGACTTAGCAACCTCAGATAGAAACCTCTGGTCAAACCCCCTCCTGAAATCAGCCCAAGTTAATTATTCCTCCGGAACTCCGACAATCACACTATTCCACCTGTGAAGCGCTGCACCTGCAACTGCCTAGAGGCCAACCTCCTCTTTTGCCCATCATCCAAGCCTAGATCAGTAAAGATCCTCTCACGGTGCAATAGTCAATTCTCAATCTCAACATCATCCTCCTTTCCAACAAATGGCTTTTCACCCAGACTGGTGTATTCTCTGCTCAATTTAGCATAGTTATTCCCAACTAAAGCCATAGGATTAGCTCCTCCAACATTATAACAACCCCAGCTTGCAAAAGATTGTCTAACAACTGATACACCATCCCCGCATCTACTGGCGGATTCTCACCACCCATATTGGCTTCAGCATTTGGGTTAGCATTAACCTATCGGCCTTAGTTTCTCATAGTATTAGGTGGAGCATTTCTGTTGGTTATGGTGCTTCCTCCACCTAGATTTCCTCTTCCGTTTCCTTCTTCCATATCCTCTTTCTCGTAAATCTGCATATGAGCCTTAGTAAGAAATAAAAGAATGGTCTAAGAGAGAGGGTAACACGTACTTATATATATATAATATATCAAATATAAGTACGTTACTATAACATTAACCCAAACCCCGATCATATTTTAATTCAATCGATTATGTTTCAAAAAGCTTTTAGGTTTAATTTTTATTTTAAGGTTTCATAAATCTATGCTCTTATATCAACTTATAACATCTCCCTACTTGGAGGCCCAAAACCAATAGCTATGGATGCTACAATCATCCATAGTTATTAATTCTTACCGACCAAATACAGTTGTGTTAGATTCATTGATGCATAGAAATACATGAATATGGAAAATTTTAAAAATTCAAAGAAGATTACATTCCATGTCAAATAATTTCCGATTCATTACATAATCCCACAATTGTAAATCACGTTTAGAGAAAATATATTTATTATAACATACGCCAAGAGCGACATATGAAGGTGCCCCATTTGATGACTAGAGTATATAGGCAATTTAACAACTTTGCCTTTACAAACAACACAATGGAAACAGAGGAAAACAGAACTCTAAATAGCTATCATGCCTCCTACAAGTCTCTGGAAGCCTATTCGTCTAAAGAAGTACCTAAAATCCTCAACCCTCAAACTACTCAAAATCAATTGAGTACCCGAGAGTTTAAGGGGAAACATAAACTTCGAGTCAGACATAAAGCTTGGTATGAATAATAATCTACCATCTCAAATCATTTAGATAACTAGTGAGACTATGCCGCTTAGCGGAACGAGTTTTCCCCTCACTAGTATCCTAAAACTTTTATAAAACCATATACTGTGCTCCTGCATCTACAATGGTTACAACATAGCCATTTCAAAATATTATGATGAAATGCAAACTAGTTAAAACATTCTGATTTCCCATCCTCTGTTTAATTAACTCCCTTTTATAATTACAGTTTCTCGGGTCACTATAAAGCTATTAGTTTTCATGGGCTTACTAATAATATTTATATAATATATGGACTCCTTGTCATATTTCATAGTTTTCATAGGTGCACTATGAACCTATTGGCCCCTGCCAATTAACTTAATTCATGGGTTCCCTTAGACCTATTGGTGACTCCAATAACTTCTCTCTTATCCTAGTTTTCATGGGTTAACTAGGAACTTATTGACAACTGTCAATAACATAATCCAGATATAGTTTTCACGGGTGCACTATAAACTAATTGGCCCCTGTCAATCACTTTTTACAACATAGTTTTCATGGGATCACTATAAACCTATTGGTAACTCTAATAACTTCCTAATCATAGTTTTCATAGGATCACTGTGAACTTGTCTCTCTGATAACTTCTATATTTAGGCATCCTATATTCTGGTCTTCCTGACCTCTTGGATGCAATTCTACTCATCCATGAATTTAATCAATTTATATTCACTATTGGGTTAACCAAGCTGGTTCTTCCACTCTTTATCCCCAAAATACATTATGGTCCATTATAATGTGAATATATTTATATTTAAAGAAGCAAACATAATTCGAAAACAAAATCACTCCTATGGTTTAATGTCCTTGAAACACTTTTCATATAAAACATGGTTAATTCCTTTAACCTATAATTTTGTTAAGGAAAGATTCTTCTTAAAATCATTTCAAAACTCCTTTGATTTGCCATGGTTTTTCCTTTAAAGATGAGTTTGGGTTATAAAACCTTTCGAAAACTTCAAAATCTTGCTTTCGACTTTATTGGACCTCCTTTGAAAGCACAAAAACATATTTTCAAAGCATTAGGCCCCTGCCCTTCAAGTACTTTAAAACATTCTTTCGAAGCCTTTCGAATGTATTAAAGAATTAGCATTTAATCATTTAGAACCATAGCTTCGAAACTAGTTGAAAGTACCCCTTCGAAACCTTTGAAAGCAACCCTTTCGAAATCATTGAAAGTCCCCCTTTTGAAACCATTGAAAGTAACCCTTTAGAAACCATTGGAAGTCCCTCTTTCGAAACAATTGGAAGTAACCCTTATGAAATCATTGAAAGTCCCCCCTTTCAAAACCATTGGAAGTAACCCTTCTTAAATCATTGAAAGTCTCCCTTTCAAAACCATTAAAGTAACCTTTTTGAAATCATTGAAAGTCCTCCTTTCGAAAGAATTTAGGAAGTGACTTGAAACATATTCAGAAACAAACATTACCTTTCAAAAGCATTTATGAATTCAATACCATCGAAAGGCTAAAGAACGGCAGTAGGATTTCGACTAGGACGGAACCCCTTCTTTCAAAAGCATTATTTCATAAGTAAAGGAATCCATTCGAAAGAAAAGATAATTTAATGGCAGCCCCTTTGAAAGATTTTTAAAACCTCTTTCGAAAATATATGCTTCGACTCCTTTGAAGGCTTAAATAAAAAAAAGGCAGGCACTTTTCTTTTTAAAACAAACCAAGGTATCGACACCTTCAGAAGCCATTCTTTCGGCACCTAATATTCCTCCTTTCTCCAATCCATTGCGTACCATCTTTCTGATACCTTATGTATTGGTTTTGGTTTAGTAGGTTTCAATTGGGTTGAAGGCGAAAGCTTTGAGTCGAAAGGTACTTCTAAAGTAGGCGAAACCAACTTTTCTGGGTAAACCTGTTTTACCACTAATTAATGCAAACCTTTTTCTAGCTAACCTACCACGTGTAAATAGATTATTGGTTGTCTTAAATTTTCAAATTCTTTACTGAAATAACTGCCACTAATTTCAGATCTAAACCATGGTTAAGTTAATCAAATAAGCCCTTCTATTAAGCAAAGCCAATATTGCAAAGAATTCCCTCTTATAAAATAATTTATTTCGCATAGCAAATCACTTTGGAAAAATCCTTGAAAATTCCAAAAATTCACTTTAATCATGTTATCTAACATATCAAAATTTCAGACCCAAATTCTTAATATATTTTTTGAAATAATTTTATAAACCCAAATAATCATATTTTCCTTTGAAAATTCATTACAATCTATCCATACCTTGGAAAATTATCAAAATTAAAACCCAACTCCAAAATCGTGTTTTAAATAACATAAAAATTTTCCATGGCATTTAAACATCAACATAAACTGGTTTTACCCTAAAGCCGTGAGAAATAATATTTAAACATCCTTATATAAATCAAATAAATTGTGATTCATGCATATCATCATCCAAATCATCATCAAAACGAATTTACCCTTAAATCCAGAAAAATATTATTATTAAACAAAATAGAGATGGAGTTATTATTCACCTTGATTTGGATAAGGAGATTGGATTGAGATTGATTTCCCCTAAGCTTGATTCTCGGGCTTTTTATTAAATTCTGCTTCTCTTTGATTATGGTTGGCTCCTCTTAATATTTTTGTTTTCGTTCTCAAAATGTCGTGAATAGGAATGAAATGGTAGGAACAACAATATATAAGGGTAAGGGTTATGGGTGGCAAATTCCTAATATATACTTATGTAATTTAATTAACCTTAAAACCCTTCTTAAGCACATTTAATTATTTTATTAGGCACGACCTTAATTAGATTTATTCAAATCTCAACTACCTTATCACTTAACATTTACATTATTCTATTTAATTTATCTAATTGAATCTCATGAATAATGTTATCAAAAATTAGGGGTGTTACATCAAGTGAGACTTTATGATGATGCATTGCAAGTTGGTAAATTGGTAAAGGTTA
Organism: Allium cepa; assembly: GCA_030765085.1. Taxonomy (NCBI): domain Eukaryota; kingdom Viridiplantae; phylum Streptophyta; class Magnoliopsida; order Asparagales; family Amaryllidaceae; genus Allium; species Allium cepa. The sequence continues at coordinate 86,693,221 of CM060930.1, read as the reverse complement.
ATATCATGTGAAGACTCAGTAATGGTCCAATCCGCCTTAGTGGTGGCGAGAAGCATTCATCATAAGACCCTTATGTTGGTCTAGTTCGCTTTAGTGCTGGTTTGTACTTCTCGACTATATGTGAGGGACTGGGAAATCGAGGATTGATGCAAGTGCAACATTAACAAGGATGTTGCTATAAATGGGTAAATATATTATTTTGGAAGGTGTGGGTGTGAAATCGTGGAATGACCCTAATTCTTAAGCAAAAATTTTTTTTTTTTTTTGCTTACATACTTAACTAAGACTACCTAGGGTCATCCTTACCTATTCTCATATTATCCAGGATCTTTCTCAATATAAAAATATTGTTTTAAATCTAAATCTTTCCTAACATACATATATGAAGATATCTATGTTATATCCTACTAGAATCAGAGCATAATAATAATAGGGAAGTAGAAATCTTTTTAAATCTATTAAAATGTGATAATTCCCTAATAAAAGATTTATTTTCCCATTCTGATTATTGACCATAGAATCCACTGTAAACATGTACTTTGGTCTGTTATTCTAATTAAGGAATGATTAAGTAATAATCTAGTGGAAGAAAGCTTTTTAATATGGATGTTTGTGTTAAAATCTGCATAGTTTCAAACTCAAGCTAAAAGAAAGTGGATCCTAAGTGAACACAAGCAACATCTAGGCGTAATGGAAACGCGCCTAACTTACACATGAGAGGTCACGAGTTCAAGTACTATGCTGGTCAGTTCAAACTCAAGTTTTGCTTTCTTTTTTTTTTTTCCTGCAGGGTTTTAAAATCTGATACCTACCTATCTCTATACATATACACTTAAGTTTTGCCTATAATCTAACATACAAAACAATATTTCTTGCTTTATTATTTTCAAAACCCATTCCTACTACTTTTCTAGGAATTTGTATTTATTTTGTTGCCTAAATATCAACATGTACACAGATATACAGGTACATGTCTATGTTTTTGTTCATTTTCCAGAAAAACTGGGTTCAAATGGTTCCTAGCTCCATTTTTTAAAGTGTGTATGTGGCCTGACCTATGGTCTAACTGTTTGGTTAAAGAAACCATTCTTTTACTTGCATTTGGACAAGTTTCAGTATCAAGACATGAAAGTGTAACAGTTATAATTCTTTCTGGATTTTCCCAATATAATTTCCTATATATCTATCTTTTGAAAAGATTTAGGATTAACTAAAACCATCATAAAGTGATCATACTTATAAAATCCAGTTTTTCCTTTAATCAAAACAACTTTAGCAAATAGATAATCAATTCAGCTTAACTTCAATATTCTTAATACATACCAAACCAGAAAACAGAAATAACATAACACATATCTCTTGCAAGTTCTTCCTACTTAATACATCACTAGATTCATTTAAAATAACTGAATAATTCCAAACTTTCAAGGTTTTACATAACAGCCTAAACAGAACTATCAAATTTTCCAGATTACATGCAAATATTTCATTCTAAGTTCTTATTTAACTCTAGTTTAGCATGCTTATCCAATCATTCTCATTAGCCATAGCAGCTTCCTATTTAGAGCCAGCATTCCCTGAAAAAGCATTAAGGGCTGCCCCATTTTAAATGAGACACCCCAGTTGCCATAAGCAAACAAGGGTCAGATACAAGATCTGGTATGAGCATCATCAAAAATTCCATGATATTAAGTAATTAAGTAAGACCTAAACATTTTGTATAGATTGCATTTACCAAATTTCTTCCTAGCCTCATCTGCCATAAGGAATCATGGGGACACATTGCAATAAAATAATTCACAATATTGCACAAAGATCTCAGGGCTTAAACAAACCATGTGTCAACTTGCATACTTTAAATACAACAAGCATTCCAGCAGTTCTCTTGGCTCACAATCCTTTGTTTATTTACTAAGTGTTCATGTTTGATCCTATCATGAGATAGCTAGGTGACTGAATCACAGTGTACATGAAACATTATATAGAGCTCTCAAGCATAATTCCAGAACAAGCTAACTTTCATATCCAGGGAATTCATATCTACAAGTATTCTGGTTTAAAAGAAAATACAAGAATATTTGTAACTGGGAATAAAGACTAGGCATGTGGGTTATTATTGTTTCACAAGCAACCATGTTTGAACTAAATTCAAGATCTAGCTTAAACAAGATTTCTGGCCCATGGTTTTCTATTTGATCAAAGGTTCAGCACATTAGGAATTTCCATTGCAACCTTGAATCTTTCATTTGAGCCTCAGCACTTACACAAGTGTAATGCAACTCATATACATATGTTTGTCATGCCATAACTAAACCAGCTACAAGCATTCTCTATTTACTATTACATTTTCATACTATAACATTTCTGGGTATAAACAATCAGAGCATAATACTCACTATCAAAACTAAAAGCATTTAGAAACACCCATTAAAGCATCCATTAAAACCATAGTAATAAAATCCAAAATATGCAGAAAAATTAGCATAAGCTAGGCTGCCTCATAACAGGACTTAATGCCATGGATTAGTGAGATTACTCACAGAAAAATGCTTCTCCTGCTTAAATCAGAAAGAAAACCTTTTAAAACTTGCTTTTCTGCTTGCAAATATTTTCCTCTTTGTTTTCTTAAATGTTTTGGGTAGCAAAATGATTCTTTTCTGGTTTATACTTGAATTTATAAGAGAAGTTTTCTAGGGTTTATCATTGTAAAATCCCATTCCTACCCTGGCCAAGACTCATGCATTTTGCATTTCAGATTTGTTCATTTTCACTTTTGATACCCCGGCCATATGTGGTGCTTACTTTCCCTTATATATTTTTTTCTTTACCTTTTCAAAATATATCCTATTCTTACCAAGTCATGAAAATTGTGTGACATTGTCACTTGTTTATTTTCTAGAAATCCTCCTTTCTATTTCTGCCTAAAGCAATTATTCTGCTTGCAATTTGTCTTTTACCATTTTAGTATTACAGTTTTCTTTTACTTGCTTATTTCTTTTTAACATTTTCTATTCTTACAGAAATGTACATTTGCATACATATCCTATCTAGGCTTATTTAACTCCTCCTTAATTTCAGAAAGATATGCACCTATATGTGCATACAGGCTTTTAAATCCCTGTAATATTTTCTTTTCTGGGTTTAAATAAAATATGTTTACTGATTCAAAACAAAACTTACTTTTCCTTATTTTCTTGGATGATTCATATAATTCCAGAGATCAAATATCCATATCACAAAATTATGTTTGTAATACTTTTTAATTCTTGTTTTGATTTCAGTGGATTTGGAGTTCTTTCTTGTGCCATATCAGTGTGCACACACTTGAACACTTTATTTTTTTTTTCATGTATTCTTATACAAATAAATTCATATATTTTCAAAATTCAACCAAATAAGATTCTATGAATTTCTGGGGCCTTACAATCACCCCACCTTTTTAGGAATTGTGTCCTCACAATTTTCTCATTCATTTTTTTTTTTTTTTTATTTTATATTTCTAGATTCTCCTAAAATCTATCAGACATTGCATAAGCAAACAATTCAGTCAAAACAACCATACATATTAAACTTTTAGGAATTTAGTTTTTACCTTCCACTACAAAAAGTTTAGGGTAATCCATCTTTATTTTATCCTCCAATTCCCATGTACAGTCCTTAGGGTCTAGGCTCCATTGAACCTTTACCAATTTTAAAGTTTTGTTCCTCAACTTTTTTTCCTCTTTAGCCAAAATCCCCATGGGTTCTTTCTCATAGACCAAATCAGAATTTATTTGAACCTGAGTGGGTTTCTCTAAAATCTCTTCTTTTTCATGTACCCATCTTCTAAGTTGTGATACATGGAATACATTGTGCATTGCACTCATCTCTTCAGGCAGCTCTAGCCTATATGCTAATGAACCTATTCTTTCCAAAATCTTGTAAGGTCCAACATATCTTGGGGTAAGTTTTCCTTGCTTGCCAAATCTTAACACCTTCTTCATAGGTGAAACTTTGATGAAAACATAATCACCAACTTCATATTCTACCTGCTTTCTCTTTTTATCTGCAAACTTCTTTTGCCTATCTTGAGCTGCTGCCATTCTTCTCCTCACCAGTTCAATTTTCTCTGTGGTCTCTTTTATATACTCAGGCCCTAAGACAGCCTTTTCTCCTGCTTCAACCCAACATATTGGTGACAAACATGGTTTTCCATACAAGGCTTCAAATGGTGCCATGCCTATGGTGCTTTGATAACTATTGTTATATGTAAATTCAGCCAAATGGAGGTGATCTTCCCAATTACCTCCAAAGTCTAATATACATGCCCTCAATAAATCCTCCAAAACCTTATTTATCACTTCAGTTTGACCATCTGATTGGGGGTGGTATGCTGTACTCAAGCATAATTCACTCCCTATGGCTTTTTGAAAGCTCTTCCAAAATCTGGAGGTAAAGATTGTGTCCCTATCACTTACTATAGTTTTAGGGATTCCATGCAACCTTACTACTTCTTTCATGAATATCTGAGCTAGTTTAGGGGCATTTCTTTCTGCCTTTACTGGTATAAAATGTGCCACTTTGGTCAATCTATCAACTACTACCCAAATGCTTGTATTTCCTCTCTTTGATCTAGGCAGACCATCTATGAAATCCATAGATATATCTTCCCACTTCCACTGTGGTATACTTAGAGGTTGTAATAGGCCTGAGGGTCTTTGGGTTTCTGCTTTGACTTGTTGGCAAGTCATACACTTTGCAACATATTTGGCCACATCAGCTTTCATCCCTGTCCACCAATAATCCCTCTTCAAGTTTTGGTACATCTTGGTGCTACCTGGGTGTATAGAATACTTGCTTCTATGATATTTATTAAGTATCTCTTCCTTCAATCCTATATTCTTTGGAACACATATCTTACTCTTATTCCTTAAGTAACCATTCTTATCAATGTGGTAGTTTGGTACTTCTTCTCCTTTTTCTATTAGAGATTTCTTTTCTAACAAATCTGGATCTTCCTCTTGCATTTTTCCCACTTTCAAAATTAAATCTGATTGCAAAGTTATCAAACTTAATTTTCCCTTTTTCCCTTCTTCAATCATCTCCATGTTTACCTCATTGTCTTCCTCAATTTCCAAATCAGTAAGTAGGGATAAATTTTTAAACTCTTCTATCATTAACATGGCTACTTTTGCGTGCTGCCTGCTCAAAGCATCTGCAACCTTATTAGCTTTTCCTGGAGTATAAAGTATGTCTAAATCATATGCTGCTAAAAATTCAACCCATCTATGTTGCCTCATATTCAGATCTTTTTGTGAAAAAAGATATTTCAATGCCTTATGGTCAGTGTATAAAATGAACTTTGCACCTAGAAGATAATGTCTCCAGAGCTTTAGTGCATATACCACTGCTGCCAATTCAAGATCATGGGTTGCATACTTTGATTCATGCGGCTTCAGTTGCCTTGATGCATAGGCTATAACTTGGTCTTGCTGCATCAATACAGCTCCTAGCCCAGAGCCACTTGCATCAGTATAAACAATCAAATCCTCATTTCCTTCTGGTACTCTCAACACTGGTGCATTGACTAAAGCCTCTTTGATTTTACTAAAGGCTTGTTCACATTTCTCAGTCCATCTAAAGGGTTGGTTCTTTCTAGTTAGGTTGGTAAGAGGTGATGACATCTTAGAAAAACCTTTTATAAATCTTCTATAATACCCTGCCATTCCCATAAATGACCTAACTTCTCCCACTGTGCTTGGCCTTTTCCATGCTTGGATAGCCACAATTTTATTGGGGTTCACTGAAATGCCTTTGGCAGATACAACATGCCCAAGGAAATGCACCTCTTCTTTCCAAAATGCACACTTAGAAAATTTGGCTTTTAAATCTTTTTCTCTTAATCTTGACAAAACAAGGTGTAAGTGATTTTCATGTTCCTCTACTGTTCTAGAATAAATCAAAATATCATCAATAAAAATCAATACAAACTTGTCTAAATAATCCCTGAATATCCTATTCATTAAGTCTACAAAATATGATGGGGCATTTGTCAACCCAAATGGCATGACAAGAAACTCATATAAACCATACCTAGTGTTAAAGGCTGTATACTTAACACTTGAGTCTTCAACCTTCATCTGATGGAATCCAGATGCCAAGTCTAACCTAGAAAATATTTTTGCTCCACTAAGTTGATCAAAAAGATCATCAATTCTAGGTAAGGGGTACTTGTTCTTGATAGTGACTTTGTTTAACTCCCTGTAATCTATGCACATTCTTAAAGTACCATCATGTTTCTTTACAAATACTACTGGAGCACCCCAGCAAGAGTTACTTGGTCTTATAAATCCTTTGCTTTCTAACTCTTCTAGCTGTTTCTTTAATTCCTTCAACTCATTTGGCCCCATCCTAGTGGGTTTCTTAATAATTGGACTTGCTCCTGGTATCAGACTAATCTGAAATTCCACTGGTCTGTGGTGTGGAACCCCCTCAACTTCTCCAAACACATCTATGTATTTGTTAATTATGGGGATTTCTTCAATAGAAGGCTCACTGGAATCCTTATTTAAGTCAATCAAGTGATATAATTTTCTTTCTTTAGCTGCTTCACACAAAATTGTGATTCTTTGACCTCTAGAATTTTGTAATGATATGGTGGATGAGTCTAAATTAATTATGGCTTTGTATTGCCTTAACCAGTCTACACCCAATATAACACCTATATTTGGATAATTTAAAACATATAAATTGGAAATAAAAACATTTCCTCCTATGTTTAATCCCACATCCACACAAATCATGTTTAAAACACTAGAACTTCCCAATGGGCTTTGCACTAACAAAGGAGTTTCAACCAATATGCAATTTAATTTAAGCAATGCAACTAATTCATGGGAAATCATAGAATGTGTTGCCCCTGTATCATACACTACTGATATAGGTAAGGTACAAATAAATAAGGTACCTTCTACTTGACCATGATTTTCTGCAATAGTCTCTACTGTGGATTTGCCCTTGCTCTCCAAACTTGCTAGCTTCCCTTGCTGTTTATACTCAGGGCAGTTTCTCTTGATATGTCCCTCCTTTCCACATAGATAGCACTTGAAAGCTCCTCCCTTCAATTCTGGGCACCTTGGTTTGATATGTCCTTCTTTTCCACAATGATTACATGTTATTTTCCTTTTTGTATCAGTGGTCTTAGTATCATTAGTTTTCTTACTTTCCATCTCCTCCTTCCTCTTGTCATAGGGGTGATATCTTCCCTTATTCTTCTTATTGTTGTTATTCTTAAAACTCCTATACTTCTCCCTTTCCTTGTCATGTTGCTCAAATTTTAAGGCCAGATCAATGACTTGATCAAAAGTTTTATCTACATATGGCAACATGGCCCTACTAAGCCCTGGATTTAAACCCTTAATATACCTATCATTCTTTGATGCCTCATCAGCCACAAGCATAGCTCCATACTTAGACAAGCCTTCAAACCTATGAGTATATTCAGTCACATTAAAAGTTCCCTGCCTAAGTCTGATGAATTCTTCAAGCAGTAGAGTCTTGGCTGATGCTGGAACAAATCTAGCTTCCAACATCTCCTTGAATTGATTCCAAGTGATTTCATTCTCAATCCTCCCAGCTATGACTACCTCCCACCAACTTAAAGCCACACCTTTCAGTTGTCTTGAGGCCACTTGCCTCTTCCTTTGATCATCCAACTGCATGTCATTGAAAATTCTATCCAGTGTTCTCAACCATGTTTGAATTTCCATCACATTTTCAGTCCCTTCAAAGCTCTTGCCTCCTAAATTGGTATAAGTCTTTAATAGTTTGGAAAGTTCCTCATGTGGATTCTCAAGTCTCTGCCCTACTCCATCCCTTAAAGCCCTCATAAAGTCTTGCATATCAAGCATTTGTGGTGTACTTGATCCTACATTGTGTTGAGATCCTCTTCCTACCATAATTGGACAACTACAGTATGGGTAGATAAGGTTAGTTTATCATGAGAGTATATATATATATCTATATATTTTAACTTTCTATCTATATTATTATTTTACTCAAACAGTACATACATATGATTATAGTACTTCAATCAATCAATACAATCATTCTTAGCTATGTGTAAATTTAACATAGCTCTGATACCAAAATGGAATGACCCTAATTCTTAAGCAAAATTTTTTTTTTTTTGCTTACATACTTAACTAAGACTACCTAGGGTCATCCTTACCTATTCTCATATTATCCAGGATCTTTCTCAATATAAAAATATTGTTTTAAATCTAAATCTTTCCTAACATACATATATGAAGATATCTATGTTATATCCTACTAGAATCAGAGCATAATAATAATAGGGAAGTAGAAATCTTTTTAAATCTATTAAAATGTGATAATTCCCTAATAAAAGATTTATTTTCCCATTCTGATTATTGACCATAGAATCCACTGTAAACATGTACTTTGGTCTGTTATTCTAATTAAGGAATGATTAAGTAATAATCTAGTGGAAGAAAGCTTTTTAATATGGATGTTTGTGTTAAAATCTGCATAGTTTCAAACTCAAGCTAAAAGAAAGTGGATCCTAAGTGAACACAAGCAACATCTAGGCGTAATGGAAACGCGCCTAACTTACACATGAGAGGTCACGAGTTCAATACTATGCTGGTCAGTTCAAACTCAAGTTTTGCTTTTTTTTTTTTTTTTCCTGCAGGGTTTTAAAATCTGATACCTACCTATCTCTATACATATACACTTAAGTTTTGCCTATAATCTAACATACAAAACAATATTTCTTGCTTTATTATTTTCAAAACCCATTCCTACTACTTTTCTAGGAATTTGTATTTATTTTGTTGCCTAAATATCAACATGTACACAGATATACAGGTACATGTCTATGTTTTTGTTCATTTTCCAGAAAAACTGGGTTCAAATGGTTCCTAGCTCCATTTTTTAAAGTGTGTATGTGGCCTGACCTATGGTCTAACTGTTTGGTTAAAGAAACCATTCTTTTACTTGCATTTGGACAAGTTTCAGTATCAAGACATGAAAGTGTAACAGTTATAATTCTTTCTGGATTTTCCCAATATAATTTCCTATATATCTATCTTTTGAAAAGATTTAGGATTAACTAAAACCATCATAAAGTGATCATACTTATAAAATCCAGTTTTTCCTTTAATCAAAACAACTTTAGCAAATAGATAATCAATTCAGCTTAACTTCAATATTCTTAATACATACCAAACCAGAAAACAGAAATAACATAACACATATCTCTTGCAAGTTCTTCCTACTTAATACATCACTAGATTCATTTAAAATAACTGAATAATTCCAAACTTTCAAGGTTTTACATAACAGCCTAAACAGAACTATCAAATTTTCCAGATTACATGCAAATATTTCATTCTAAGTTCTTATTTAACTCTAGTTTAGCATGCTTATCCAATCATTCTCATTAGCCATAGCAGCTTCCTATTTAGAGCCAGCATTCCCTGAAAAAGCATTAAGGGCTGCCCCATTTTAAATGAGACACCCCAGTTGCCATAAGCAAACAAGGGTCAGATACAAGATCTGGTATGAGCATCATCAAAAATTCCATGATATTAAGTAATTAAGTAAGACCTAAACATTTTGTATAGATTGCATTTACCAAATTTCTTCCTAGCCTCATCTGCCATAAGGAATCATGGGGACACATTGCAATAAAATAATTCACAATATTGCACAAAGATCTCAGGGCTTAAACAAACCATGTGTCAACTTGCATACTTTAAATACAACAAGCATTCCAGCAGTTCTCTTGGCTCACAATCCTTTGTTTATTTACTAAGTGTTCATGTTTGATCCTATCATGAGATAGCTAGGTGACTGAATCACAGTGTACATGAAACATTATATAGAGCTCTCAAGCATAATTCCAGAACAAGCTAACTTTCATATCCAGGGAATTCATATCTACAAGTATTCTGGTTTAAAAGAAAATACAAGAATATTTGTAACTGGGAATAAAGACTAGGCATGTGGGTTATTATTGTTTCACAAGCAACCATGTTTGAACTAAATTCAAGATCTAGCTTAAACAAGATTTCTGGCCCATGGTTTTCTATTTGATCAAAGGTTCAGCACATTAGGAATTTCCATTGCAACCTTGAATCTTTCATTTGAGCCTCAGCACTTACACAAGTGTAATGCAACTCATATACATATGTTTGTCATGCCATAACTAAACCAGCTACAAGCATTCTCTATTTACTATTACATTTTCATACTATAACATTTCTGGGTATAAACAATCAGAGCATAATACTCACTATCAAAACTAAAAGCATTTAGAAACACCCATTAAAGCATCCATTAAAACCATAGTAATAAAATCCAAAATATGCAGAAAAATTAGCATAAGCTAGGCTGCCTCATAACAGGACTTAATGCCATGGATTAGTGAGATTACTCACAGAAAAATGCTTCTCCTGCTTAAATCAGAAAGAAAACCTTTTAAAACTTGCTTTTCTGCTTGCAAATATTTTCCTCTTTGTTTTCTTAAATGTTTTGGGTAGCAAAATGATTCTTTTCTGGTTTATACTTGAATTTATAAGAGAAGTTTTCTAGGGTTTATCATTGTAAAATCCCATTCCTACCCTGGCCAAGACTCATGCATTTTGCATTTCAGATTTGTTCATTTTCACTTTTGATACCCCGGCCATATGTGGTGCTTACTTTCCCTTATATATTTTTTTCTTTACCTTTTCAAAATATATCCTATTCTTACCAAGTCATGAAAATTGTGTGACATTGTCACTTGTTTATTTTCTAGAAATCCTCCTTTCTATTTCTGCCTAAAGCAATTATTCTGCTTGCAATTTGTCTTTTACCATTTTAGTATTACAGTTTTCTTTTACTTGCTTATTTCTTTTTAACATTTTCTATTCTTACAGAAATGTACATTTGCATACATATCCTATCTAGGCTTATTTAACTCCTCCTTAATTTCAGAAAGATATGCACCTATATGTGCATACAGGCTTTTAAATCCCTGTAATATTTTCTTTTCTGGGTTTAAATAAAATATGTTTACTGATTCAAAACAAAACTTACTTTTCCTTATTTTCTTGGATGATTCATATAATTCCAGAGATCAAATATCCATATCACAAAATTATGTTTGTAATACTTTTTAATTCTTGTTTTGATTTCAGTGGATTTGGAGTTCTTTCTTGTGCCATATCAGTGTGCACACACTTGAACACTTTATTTTTTTTCATGTATTCTTATACAAATAAATTCATATATTTTCAAAATTCAACCAAATAAGATTCTATGAATTTCTGGGGCCTTACAAATCGTGCAGAGATTGTATGAGAATGGGACTATGAGGATGTTCATTGATAGTTGGAAGATAAACATATTATACTAAATGTGTAGTTAGCATAATGATTAGCACGCAAGTGTTATTTTTGGTAAGATAGTGTGATGATTACCATTTTGGGTGTGTGCATGCTTTACTTTAATTAGCTATGTTGATTGTCGATTTATGTATATTTTTATTATGCATGCATGTTTGACCAATCTAAATTTTTGTTGTGTATCTTTGCTATGGATGGTTGTGTTTTAATTTTTGAGGTGCATGTTATGACCTGTGTATGGAGTTGATCTATGGTTGAATTGTTTCGCCCTTTAGTGTTGTTTTTGCATACTATAGTTTGGATTACATAATTGAAGAATTATAGGTGTTATTATAGTATGTGTGTTGAATTCATTAATGTAAATAAATTATTGTGTGTCATGATTAATTGTGTTGTACGGATGTCATGTACTACATTAAGACAGTTGATTATGATTGATATACTTCCCATATTTTGCGATCAAACCCATGATGGGACTTTATTGATTTGGTTGAGGGTTGTATTTGGGAAATTGCGATGGCAAAAATGTTTTAAGGGTGAAAGAATTTACTGGCCCATAAATATGACACTTCTAATATTAATTAATTTAAAGTATATTTTTATAGAAATTGATATATGTGTCGTATTTATAACTGTTGCGAAGGTCTTTCCAAGCTGATCAGTTTTGTATATAATTTTGTTTGGTTTGGAGTCACGCTTTGTAAAATAGAGGCATTACAGTGTTTAAATATGGTACATAGTCACTTTTGGGTCAAATGGTTACATATGAATAAACTAGCCTCATTGCCTATATAAGTAACGCTTACAATCCTTAGGAGGCAGGCATCACCACCCATCTTCTCTTTTAATCCTGAAATTTGCTTAGTTATATCATCCAAAAATTATTTAAAAAAAAATCTTAGTGTCTAATATCGATCAAATTATATGTTGTTTCGAAGCTCTCGACGAGATGAACCAATGGCAAGCGTCCTTTTGTCATAAAAGTGCTCGAGTCAATGGTGAATTATGGTCAAAATTCCCAACGGTGAAATTCCTAGGTGCAAATTGGGGGTTTTCGATCACCGGCAAATTAGAGAAATTGAAGATCCAACCTTGTAGAGCTCGATAAGAAGATCTCGGATCTATCTTTGAATATGGGAATAGATGTCTAATATGGCCAGAAATTGAGTTAAACGGCCCAATATTATGGGTTCAACGGCGAGAATTCTTATGTTGGTAGGCCAAAGGGTGCATAGTTCTGGCAGGGATTGCCAAGAGGAGCCTAGTTGTGGCTTTGGCTAGGGCTTGGATGAGGAGACAATGGCACATGGTAGTTAGAGTATGGTGGCATGGGGGTTATCGTGCTGAAAGCAAAGGTAGTAAAAATTTATTTGAACCTCTATCATTTTGTTATTTGAAAATTACACCCTGAGATTTCTAACCTCCATATCTCTCATATACGAATTCCAATTAACGCATGGTTTCTTCCATCAGACTCGTGGCAGAATTACAGTCGATTTGGAATAGTATTTGCTAAGTTTGGTGGCTATTTGCAAAAGCATCTTGTTATAGTCTATTTACTTTAATTAACTTAATTTTAAATTATAAATTACGTAACTATTGATGAAAAAACATATTTATTGATTTTTATTTAGACTATTGTGATATTTTGGATGTTGAGTCTTGATTGAATTTCTTTAGTGTTAATTGTTGTATTATTTGACGCTTAATTATAATTAATTTTGGATTTGAATTGGGAAAATAACTAATTAAGATAAAGTGGATCAAATTTATATGATAATGTGAAAATTAGATAGGTAAATGGTAAACAAGGTTATTTACATATTTTGAATGATATTTCCAAATAACGTTGATTTAATGGATTTTATTGGAATTAACGTAAGAAATGTGATTAATTTATTAATTATGTTTATGGGGAAACTTGTAAATAATAACGAAAATTCTATTTTTAAACTAAATTAGAGAATTTATTTTTATTTATAAAATAAAGCAAGATTTCATAAATAGTAAAATTGGTTTTGGAAAATATTAAAGAGGCTAATATGTACATTATTATTTTGACGTAAAATAATGATATTATTTCTTTAGGAAGTAATCGTTTGTAAATTACTATTTTATATGTAAAATACAACGTTTGAAGAGATTTTAAGTAATTAAATTACGATAAAGTATTTTTAGGAATATTATAATTTTTTAAGAATTGTTATTGTTTTAAGATAAATAAAGGTGCTTTTATAATAAAAAGTAATAAAATGATTTTATACTTGAGAGAAAATAATGGTTATGAATATGATGTTTTTAATTGATGTAAGATGATTTTATTTATCAAATATGTTGTTTTATGATTATGAAATCACATTTGGATGTATGCGCAATATTATCACTACGTTGCGTGTAGTTAACTATGGTTTTATTATGTTGATGTTTGTGTTGCTAAAATAGGGGTTTAGTAAACATTTCATGAATATTGTAGTTTAGTGCACATTTGATCAATTTATATTTGCATTGATGGTTTGCTGATAGTTGATAATTAGTATATATGTTGTGAATAGTCGATTTGATTTTTGGGGTTGACATTGTATGTTGTCAAATGTTTAATAGCTAAGTATTATATTACTGTTGTTACTTCATACTTATGATGATTGATTGGAATGGTTTAGTGCAGGTAGCGTATCCTATTTGCATTGGTTGCACTGATTGTAGTGGCTGCATGGATGCTATGGTTATTATGTGCTAATGACTATTTGGATGCAGAAGAAGTGAAGCAAATAGAACTACGTAGGCTTGATCCCCCAAAAGGGGTATGTAGGTAGTTTTTCCTATGCAGTAGTTATAGAGCTCGTGGCGATAGTGTAGAAGTTTAGGTGCAGACCAAAAATAGTTGGCATCTTTTCCCCTTTATTATTATAGACACACACACACACACACACACACACACACACACACACACACAGATATATATATATAGTTATGAAGTTGCTTGTAGGAGTAAAAGAGGAAATGGAAGTGAGGTTTGTTAGGCTATATGTGGATAGTTGACTTCATATAATCTTTTATACTATGGTATATCATTATGATTAATGAAAATTGATGTACTAAAATGTAAATTTATGTGATAAGTTAATTTATAGTGATGTTTGATTCTGTTGTGAGGTTTTCTTTCTTTACTACAGACAAAATAAATATTTAGTCAAATGATCCAATGGTTTTAATATCAAAAATTAATCGTGATCATATTTTGTGGCATTTGTAATTAATTTCAAATGTTGAAAAACGTGGGGTGTTACAAAAAGCTTTGTTAGTAAGCATATTTTACATTTCTTCTGTAACGACCCGGAATTTTGGTCGTTAGATTTGAACATTTAATTCATTTTAAATGTTGAATGTGATTTATAATTTGGTTTTGAAACAAAAATATTTTGGTTAAATTAATGAAATTAGTTAAATTTCAAAATATGGCTATTCAATTGGATTTGAATAATAATAATTTAATATTTGGAAGTTGGGGTAGTTTGTGAATCTGGAGGTAAATAGATATGAAAATGGTTTCTAAAATTTATTTAAGTCTATTTGGATTTAAATAATGATGTTGGACTTTTGGATGGAAACAAAAGTCCATAAGTTTAAAATTTGGAATTTTATATTAATTTAAAAATGGAATTAATAATGCAAATAATCAGATTTTGGTTTGAAGTGAATCGGAATGGTTTCTAATGTGATTATAAATTCTATATGATTTATAATTAAGTTAGTGAAATTTTACAAGTGAAACTTTTAAAGATTTTGACGATTTTGGAAATCGTTCGAATTAATCGACGAGTTAAAGTAGCCTTCCGAGGCACAGTCTCAGAATTTGACTAAACTAGTTCCATTGGATCCATAATAGTTAGTTATTATCGGGTTTCAAATTTCGTAGTGTTTGGAGTTACCGTTTGTTCGTACGTGTGAGAAACGCGTTGGAATCAAAATCAATAATTTAATATTTAAACTTGATTCAAAAGGCTATCTTCCATATATGATTGAATTGGGCTTCGGAACACGTTCCATTGTGTTCGAAATGCGGGTAAAACCTTATAAACGCCTGGCGGCATGTCTAATTCGGAATTCGTTTGAAATCTTGTAAATTGGTGAATTTAATGTTAAAATAATAATTATAAAACGTCTATATAAACACGTTTTAATTCAAACCCTAGTTTTCTTTCAGCGGCCGCCACATTGAATTTCAATGGCCGAGAATTTCCATTCTTTCCCTTCAAATTTCCTTCAAATCTATTCGCTTTTATCAAAAATTCTCAACTAGGAAATCGATGAGGTCCCAGAGATCTAGGCATCTGACGGTGGAATTTCATTATTTTCATCATTGGTAGGTGAATTATGGCAGTGTTCGTGAGTCGTTTGGGCGCGAGTTTCGAGACTATGGAAGCACTTGGGGCGTGCGGTCAGGACCAGGGATTGAGGGGAGGTAGGTGCTCCTTGTGGTATGCTCTGATCGAGTCCTAGAGGTCCGAGGTTGGCGTGGCCATCGAGGTTTGCTTCGTTCGGGGGTTGGGTTCTTCGTACTGGAGCATGATGTAGAGGGAAGCAAGTGTGCGGCTGAGATTATTTGGTATAAAATATAATAAACTTGTAATTTATTAATATAAATTTATTAGCAAACTTTAAAATAGCGTATCTCTTGAATGCTTGGTCAGATTCCGACGAAACAAGAAGCGCCGTAATCGCAGCGACCCGATTTACACGATGCAGCAAGTCCGAAGATGATTGGAGCAAGTGAAAATTTTAGATTAAATCGAATGATTTGATTTAATTTAAAATTTAAACGCTCGTCGAAATTCAAGGTGAGTTAATCTCACTCACATCTGGATGCCATTTAATTTAAATAGCTAATATTTAAATGTTTATTTGATTGATTGATTGATTGATTGAATGCGATAATTATTATCAGACTGGATCGATATTTATTGGTTGTGCTAACATTTATGGATGCAAGGAAGCATGTTGGAGGGATCCAACTGGATTCCTCACAAATAGAAATTATATTCATAATCTATGGTATATCTCATTGATATCCTGTGATAAATTGATTTGGAATTTCATTATGCTGTGTTATGGATGGATAAATATAATTTGGTATTTTAAAAAAATATCAATAAATGAATTGGGATTAGAGGAAAATGAAAGGAATTTTTAAGTAATGAAATTAAGGAAATTAAATCCAGGAAATTGATATGGAAATGGTAAAGAGTTTTGAAACTGTGATGAGGAATGGGAATTTGTAAATTGGTTTTACAAATGAAGTGGAATGAAATATTTATCAGTGGATAATTTTGGAAATATAGATTTCCGGTGGTAAATTCTATAAGAAAGGTATAATCGTTTTAAAAGTAAAGATGATATTATCTTTAATGGATGGCAAACTTTAAAATTGCGTATCTCTTGCATGCTTGGTCAGATTCCGACGAAACTTGAAGCGCCAGAATCGCAGCAATGCGATCTATGCGCTGCAGCAAGTCCGGAGAAGATTGGAGCAAGTGAAAATTTTAGATTAAATCGAATGGTTCGATTTAATTTAAAATTTAAACGCTCGTCGAAATTCAAGGTGAGTTAATCTCACTCACATCTAGATGCTGTTTAATTTAAATAGCTAATATTTAAATGTTTGGTTGATTGATTAGTTGAATGTGATAATTATTATCAGATTGGATCGATATTTATTGGTTATTCTAACATTTGTGGATGCAGGGAAGCAGGTCGGAGGGATCCAACTAGATTTCTCACAAATAGAAATTATATTCATAATCTGTGGTATATCTCATTGATATCCTGTGATAAATTGATTTGGAATTTCGTTTTGTTGTGTTATGGGCGGATAAATATAATTTGGTATTTTAAAAAAAAATCAATAAATGAATTGGGATTAAAGGAAAAAGAAAGGAATTTTTAAGTAATGAAATTAAGGAAATTAAATTCAGGATATTGATTTGGAAATGGTTAAGAGTTTTGAAACTATGACGAGGAATGGGAATTTTTAAATTGGTTTTACAAATGAAGTAGAATAAAATATTTATCAGTGGATAAATTTGGAAATATAGATTTCCGGTGGTAAATTCTATAAGAAAGGTATAATTGTTTTAAAAGTAAAGATGAAATTATCTTTAAAGGTTGGCAAGTGCATTTTTCCCGAAAAATTGGTATTTTTCAAAGAAAAGCTTTCAAAATAATAAATTGGCAGTTTAAAATGTGTTTTACAATATTTTAGAAAAAATATTATTTTTAATTATTTTTAAGTATAAGTAAATACTTATTTAAGTAATTATGATATTTAATTATTTTAATGGTGAAGTAGTATAAAGTTTCAAAGGGAAATTTTAATATAAATATTTGATTTCATGACTTTATTTTAAAAGACAATTTTGGTTTAAGTTAATTCGGAACTCCTCTATATATCCTTAAGTATTATTTTTATTAATGTAATTTCTAGTAGGCTTATTTTAAATATTTTAAGCATACATTTTGAAAGTGTTTTTCCAAGAGATGGGAATGTGTTTAAAAATAAAAAAGGCTTATTTTTAAAGTGTGGGCAAAATTTATGGCATTTAAACGTAAATTTGAATTGATATAAATCAAGCAGGATTTATAAAAGGATTCTTTGGTTTATTCTGAAATGAAAGTATATTTCCCTGAAAAGCCAAGTACGTTTTAAAGCAGATTTTTGAGTAAAAGTTAAAAGTTTTAAATCTGATTTTAAAAGAATGTTTTTAAGAAAATTCTTATTTAAGTTGTAAAAATTTTAAAGGTAAATATGTACTAAATTGGTTATAGTAATAATTATTTTAAAAGGGGTAATTAGTATTATGTTTTGAAAAAATATTTTTAATATCTATATTTTATAAAATGGATTTATTTTAAAGATAGTTTGGTTAAAGTTATTCGAAACTAGTATATAATTTTGTAACTCCTCTTTTAAAATTTAGTGTAACTTAACCTTTATTATAAAATTAGTTTATATCTTATAAAATAGTTTTACTTTAAATATTTCTAAAAAATATTTTTGGATAAAATGTTTAAGTAGCCTAATTTAAATATGTAGGTATATTTTAGAATAAAGTGATATAATCGTTTTGAAATCTAAGGTATATGTACTTGATGTTTACACTGGAAATAAATATATGGGAATTTATTCCATGAGAAGGGTGCGGTTTTGAAAACTATTTTAAAAAACAAGGGGCTGAAAAGGAAAATGTATCTTGTGAAGATATTTTGAGGCTAATAAATAATTTAGGAAATTATTTATTGTTTGATGGATGTTTGTGAATGTTAATCGACAGTTAAATAATCGACTATCAATATTGGCCAATGCGCTGATCGTTTCGAAGAGACAGGGATCAGGATTTATTTCTCGAAAACCACTTCGATCCGGTTTGTACGTTTTCATGGAAAAAACGAGTTTGAAGTCGAAGATGGATCAGTGAAGTGCAAGGGATAGTTGCTACTAATCCTGAGGATGATTCCAAAATGGATGTAGCAGGAGTAGTGCCTTCGGTTCCGTTCGAACCCAGGACGGACTTGTATGGATAAATGCTTTCAGAACATCGTCAGGTGGACGGTGAGCATTCTAAGTGAAACGTTCTAAAAAGGTAACGCTTAGCCACAAGCCTCATCAATTGGGAATGACTTAAAATCAGGGGTTATGCAGCAAGGCTAAGTGGGTAGCACCCATTAGGGTAAGGTAATCCCTGTGTAGATGTCCCTTTTTATTTCGGCTTAGTGGTGCGGTTGTTTATCCCAACCGTGGGGTGATCTTACTTGGGATTATCCAGTAAGGGTTAGTCCCGGTCTTGTGTTGTAGGGGATTGGGAGTAATCCTCGGTACGGTGATCTAGGCCACGTACTGTGACAGGTGGTACCCCAGTGCCTAGTCATTAGTTGGAAATCCATTCTCTCTATGCGCCTTTTACGATTTTGTTTGTATTACCCACGATTGTGGCTAGTAGCTGGAATTTAATAAATGTAACAATTTCGGATATTTGAATAAGTATTTGTATATAGACCCTATTATAATATCAGAGGATTTTGATAAAAATATTTTAGCTATCATAAGGTAAAAACCCGACATGTTTATTTGTGGCGTGGTCTTACGAGATGCTTTTGATTTCAAAGGATTTTGAAACTTTAATAATCAATTTGGGTGTATTTTTCTCACGTTGGTATTCTAGACTGACTCTGGAGTTATTTCATTATAATGCTCGGGTCAGACCGAGTATTATATGTTCAGGATAGGATGCTATGGAGCTTAGGAGAGGAGCTGGAGACCGAGATGTATTATCCATACTTTTTTATATCCACTGCTGTGATTTGTTTGAAATTGTCAGGCTGGTAATTGTTGTTTGTTTGTAGTACTCTGATGATGTAATATATAAAACAGATATAGTTTTCATTTTGTGTAAAGATCTGTCATTGACTATTATATTTTGTTCCGCTGCGATTGTGAGGTTCTGTTATTGTTTAGTTCCTTCTTTCTTCTATCATCTTTCTTTCCCTCAACTATCTGTCTTTTCAGACACTCGATCGTCGGCATATTATACTGTGGTGTATTTTGTGTCGATTTTCGAGGGTCGAGAAGGGCGGGTCGTCACACTTGGTATCAGAGCCTAGGTTAGCGATAACCTAGGCTTTGGTGGGGAAAATTACTCATTAGATATAGAGTCAATAGTACTCTAGAATGAGTTGAGTGTGATAATAGATATGAGAGCATACTAGTTAGTGAATATAAAAAAAAAATTACACTGTGTTGATTTATCGGTTGAGTGTTTATGAATTCTGGTCGGTACGGGAAGTACAACCGTATCGATAGGGGTTTCTAAACTCTTAAACAAGATGAACCGACGTTGTATTATTTTTAAAGTGGGAAAATGAAATAATTTTACCCAAAAATTATATTTTGATATAAAAGGAATAATTTTCTGAAAATTATTGTATATATTTGAATGTTTGGTTGTTAATATTATTCAAATATAAGAATCTAAAATTTGAAATGGTTATAACCAAATAGAATTCTATAAGTATGATTTATCCAAAAGAAGAATAACTAACATTTGATTTAGATCAGAATTTAAATCCTAGTAATTTTGAAAAGCGTTTAAAGTGCATTTAAAGAAAGGTTTGGAAATTTTGGGAATGGTGGAAATGTTTTCCAAAAATTTGAAGCAAATAATGGAGCATTATTTTGGAAATATCTTTGAATGGAAATTGTTTTTGAAAATGAATTTTTAAAAGTAAGGAAGCACTGGACTCACTTCAGTCGCTGGAAAATAATCCTGATGATGATGGCCACATCATCAGAATTCATTTTCAAGTTTCTAAAGTGATGGATTGCTACTGTGGAGATTGGTTATGATATTTGTTTGGAGTTGTTGGGTATACAAGTGGTTTTAGAAATTTCAAAAGGGAAATTTGTTTTCGTAAAACCAAGTGTTTTGGAATTCGAAGATTTGATTTGATGTACCAAGTGGGTATGTGTTATTCATGATTTCAAAATGGTTTTGAAGTAAAACCGGGTAATTGAATTCTAGGAACTCTATTTAAATAATGTGAAAAGTTAAGATAAAGCAACTATCGAACCTATTAAGTGAAGTTGATTTAAACAAGAAGGGAAAATAAAATTGTTATCTTGGAATTAAAATTTAACTTGAGATAAGTTAAATAAAATTGAAATTGAAAATGAACTAAATTGAATATAAAGTTGAAATGTAAAATGATTATAAGTGTGTAATGAAAATTTATACCTATAAGCTATTAAGTGTTATACTTATAATCTGAAATTGTGGATTAAAATTTGTGTAATGAAAATTTTATATCCTTTAGAATTCAGTGATACATATACATACATACATACATACATACATACATACATACATATATATATATATAAAATCCAGAATTGTGATTTAAGATGAAATTGGACTCAAATGAGCAATATGAGCTTTTAAATAAATAAGTTCGTGAACTTAAGAATATGAAATGAAAGTTGTAAAGCCAAAATAAAATGGTTGGAATTTTATGGGAAATTCAAAATTTAATCCTAAATGAAATGTAAATTGAAATAAGGTGAAGAAGATATAAAGGATGAAGTATTTAGGTTAGTAATAAGTTTTTGAACTTATATATTAGAAGGTAAAAATTTAAATTGAATGGAGAAACAAAAATCAGATTTAACTTAAATTAAAAGGAATTGAATTAAATTTGGATTGAATTGAAACCAAAATTCAGTTGTGTTATAAAATGATATTGAATGGAATTAATTCTTAAGTTGGCTAAATAAAATTAGTTGAACTTGAATTAAATTGGTAAAGGATTAAATGAAAAGAAAATTTAATTTAGCTGAAATGATATTGAATGAAGTAAATGCTCACTCAACTAAATCCAAAGGAATTGTTTGAGGATGAATTTAGTGTAAGCTAAATTAAATGGAAATTGTATTGGAATGAATAAACTTTTGGTAGCTTGTTAAAAAATTTAAAAGAAAAATAAAACCCAATGCTGGTTTAGAATAATTGGAATGGTTATGTTATTAATAAAATAAATTCAAAAACGAATTGAGAAGGTGAATTAAAATTTAAAATTGGATTGAGTAGGTAAACAAATTGAATTAAAATTTGTAAATGGATTGGAATTTGATTGGGTAAGAATCAAATTAAAATGAAAATAAAACTGATGTAAGATGAAATGAAGTTATTTTTGAGTTGAAATAACTTATGAAATTTTGTAAGGGCTATTGTCGAGCTTATGAAATGTGTTGAATGAATCTGTATGGATAATGAACTTGAAGTGTAAGAACAGGGATTTGATTTAATAATTGTGATGAAACAAGAATGTTTAGATTGTGAATAATGCAGAATGGATTGAAATTAATATAGATTGTGTTGGAATTAGTTTATAATGGGTATAAAACTTAAGTAATGGTTATTTACTTGAATAACATCAAACTTGCATTGAAATTAGTCATTTTGTCATAAATGAAAGTAAATTGATTTAAAGAAGTAAATAAAATTGGTTTTTGAATCAACTGGAATAGATTGGAATTTAATTAAATGGATTTGCATATAAATGAAAGTGAATTATGAATATGATGCAAATTAATCAATTTGGAATTGGAAAAGGGTGAAATTTATGTAAGTAAAGCATATGTTAATCAAACTGAAGTGAAAATGAATTGGCCGTAGTAAATATGAATTGTATGTAGTAAACTTGACTGTAAATCATTTGAGTGAAATAAAATGAAGTTGGATTTGGTAGGAAATTAAAATGGTGATTGAAATCTTGGGATTTGCTTATAATATATGGTTAACAGGTTGAATTAAGAAATTTTTTTGTTTGAACTGTGTAATTGAGGTATTTGGCTGAGATTAATATATGGAAGAATGTTATAAATCTTATGTTATTGAAAACTTATGGCTTGTTTGAGTAAGCACAGGTACGGAAGGAAATCGATAGAGCTGGAGCGCGTAATTGCATAATATATTAGCCGCTTGCTTTTAAAATGTTAATCAAAAGGTACGCCTACGCAATAAAATTGGGAAATGATATATATATTGTGGTATATTTTGTTTTTCGACTGTATAGGTTGATGTGTGTGTGTGTATATACATATTGTGATATTGTAAAACACTCTCGATACAAAGGAGACGCTATCAAAAAAATTCAAAAATTTTGGGAGTTAGAAAATTTTTGGAAATTTTGAAAATTTTAGGTTAAATAGGAAAGTGATTTTTGAAGTGAAACTGAAAACAAGCTTTTGAGTTGGAAATAAAAGCAAATTTATGGAATTGAGCTAAAGGTTTTGGTAAAGTGAATGTAAGTTTTTAACTAAGTAAGTATGGGTAAGTAAATGAGTTTGGTAGCATTTTTCCTACCTTAGCAAATTTCAAGGACGAATTTTTATAAGGGGGGAGAAATGTAACGATCCGGAATTTTGGTCGTTAGATTTGAACATTTAATTCATTTTAAATGTTGAATGTGAATTATAATTTGGTTTTGAAACAAAGAGATTTTGGTTAAATTAATGAAATTAGTTAAAATTCAAATATGGCTATTCAAATGGATTTGAATAATAATAATTTAATATTTGGAAATTGGGACAATTTGTGAATCTGGAGGTAAATAGATATGAAAATGGTTTCTAAAATTTATTTTTAGTCTATTTGGATTTAAATAATGGTGTTGGACTTTTGGATGGAATCAAAGTCGATAAGTTTAAAGTTGGAATTTTATATTAATTTAAAAATGGAATTTAATATAATAATGCAAATAATCAGATTTTGGTTCGAAGTAAATCAGAATGCTTTCTAATATGATTATAAATTCTATATGATTTATAATTAAGTTAGTAAAATTTTAAAAGTGAAATTTTTAAAGATTTCGACGATTTTGGAAATCGCTCGAATTAATTGACGAGTTAAAGTAGCCTTCCGGGGCACAGTCTCGGAATTCGACGAAACCAGTTCCATTGGATCCGTAATAGTTAGTTATTATCGGATTTTAGATTTCATAGTGTTTGGAGTTACCGTTTGTTCGTACGGGTGAGAAACGCGTTGGAATCAAAATCGATAATTTAATATTTAAACTTGATTCAAAAGGCTATCTTCCACATATGATTGAATTAGGCTTCGGAACACGTTCTATTGTGTTCGGAATGCAGGTAAAATCTTATAAATGTTTGGCGGCATGTCTAATTCGGAGTTCGTTCGAAATCTTGTAAATTGGTGAATTTAATATTAAAATAATAATTATAAAACGTCTATATAAACACGTTTTAAGCCAAACCTTAATTTTCTTTCAGCGGCCGCCACAATGAATTTCAATAGTCGAGAATTTCCATTCTTTCCCTTCAAATTTCCTTCAAATCTATTCGCTTTTATAAAAAATTCTCAACTAGGAAATCGATGAGGACCCAGAGATCTAGGCATCTGACGGTGGAATTCCGTTATCTTCATCGTTGGAAGGTGAATTATGGCAGCATTCGTGAGTCGTTTGGGCGCGAGTTTCGAGAGGATGGAAGCACTTAGGGCGTGCGGTCGCCGCCAGGGGATTGAGCGGGTAAGCGCTTCTTGTGGTATGCTCTGATCGAGTCCTAGAGGTCCGAGGTTGGCATGGCCATCGAGGTTTGCTTCGTTTGGGGGTTGGGTTCTTCGTGCTGGAGCACGATGTAGAGGAAGCAAGTGTGCGGCCGAGATTCTTTGGTATAAAATATAATAAAGTTGTAATTTATTAATATAAATTTTTTGGCAAACTTTAAAATTGCATATCTCTTGCATGCTTGGTCAGATTCCGACAAAACAAGAAGCGCCGGAACCACGGCGACGTGATCTACTCGCTGCAGCAAGTCCGGAGATGATTGGAGCAAGTGAAAATTTTAGATTAAATCGAATGGTTCGATTTAATTTAAAATTTAAACGCTCGTCGAAATTCAAGGTGAGTTAATCTCACTCACATCTGGATGCCGTTTAGTTTAAATAGCTAATATTTAAATGTTGGATTGATTAATTAGTTGAATGTGATAATTATTATCAGATTGGATCGATATTTATTGGTTTTGCTAACATTTATGGATGTAGGGAAGCAGGTTGGAGGGATCCAACTGGATTACTCACAAATAGAAATTATATTCATAATCTGTGGTACATCTTATTGATATCTTGTGATAAATTGATTTGGAATTTTGTTTTGCTGTGTTATGGATGGATAAATATAATTCGGTATTTTTGAAAAAATCAATAAATGAATTGGGATTGAAGGAAAATGAAAGTAATTTTTAAGTAATGAAATTAAGGAAATTAAATTCAGGAAACTGATTTGGAAATGGTTAAGAGTTTTGGAACTGCGACGAGGAATGGGAATTTGTAAATTGGTTTTACAAATGAAGTGGAATAAAATATTTATCAGTGGATAAATTTGGAAATATAGATTTCCGGTGGTAAATTCTATAAGAAAGGTATAATTGTTTTAAAAGTAAAGATGAGATTATCTTTAAAGGTTGGAAAGTGCATTTTTCCTGGAAAATTGGTATGTTTCAAAGAAAAGGTTTCAAAATAATAAATTGACAGTTTAAAATGTGTTTAAGAATATTTTAGAAAAAATATATTATTTTTAATTATTTTTAAGTATAAGTAAATACTTATTTAAGTAATTATGATATTTAATTATTTTAAAGGTGAAGTAGTATAAAGTTTCAAAGGGAAATTTTAATATAAATATATGATTTCATGACTTTATTTTAAAAGGCAATTTTGGTTTAAGTTACTTAGAAACTCCTCTATATTTCCTTAAGTATTATTTTCATTAATGTAATTTCTAGTAGGCTTATTTTAAATATTTTAAGCGTACATTTTGAAAGTGTTTTTCCAGGAGATGGGAATGTGTTTAAAATTAAAAAGGGCTTATTTTTAAAGTGTCGGCAAAATTCATGGCATTTAAACGTAAATTCGAATTGATATAAATCAAGCAGGATTTATAAAAGGATTCTTTGGTTTATTCTGAAATGAAAGTGTATTTCCCTAAAAAGCCAAGTACGTTTTAAAGCAGATTTTTAAGTAAAAGTTAAAAGTTTTAAATCTGATTTTAAAAGAATGTTTTTAAGAAAATTCTTATTTAAGTTGTAAAAATTTTAAAGGTAAATATGTACTAAATTAGTTATAGTAATAATTATTTTAAAAAGGGTAATTAGTATTATGTTTTGAAAAAATATTTTTAATATCTATATTTTATAAAGTGGATTTATTTTAAAGATAGTTTGGTTAAAGTTATTCGAAACTAGTATAGAATTTTGTAACTCCTCTTTTAAAATTTAGTGTAACTTAACCTTTATTATAAAATCAGTTTATATCTTATAAAATAGTTTTACTTTAAATATTTTTAAAATATATTTTTGAGTAAAATGTTTAAGTAGCCTAATTTAAATATGTAGGTATATTTTAGAATAAAGTGATTTAATCATTTTGAAATCTAAGGTATTTGTACTTGGTGTTTTTAATGGAAATAAATATATGGGAATTTATTCCATGAGAAAACAAGGGGCTGAAAAGGAAAATGTATCTTGTGAAGATATTTTGAGATTAATAAATAATTTGGGAAATTATTTATTGTTTGATGGATGTTTGTGAATGTTAATTGATAGTTAAATAACCGACTGTCATTATTGGCCAATGCGCTGATCGTTTCGAAGAGACCGGGATCGGGATTTATTTCTCGAAAACCACTTTGATCCGGTTTGTACGTTTTCATGGGAAAAACGAGTTTGAAGTCGAAGATGGAGCAGTGAAGTGCAAGGGCTAGTCGCTACAAATCCTGAGAATGATCCCAAAATGGATGTAGTAGGGGTAGTACCTTTGGTTCCGTTCGAACCCGGGACGGACTTGTATGGATGAATGCTTTCATAACATCGTCAGGTGGACGGTGAGCATTCTGAGTGAAACGTTCTAAAAAGGTAACGCTTAGCCACAAGCCTCATCAACCGGGAATGACTGAAAATCAGGGGTTATGCAGCAAGGCTAAGTGGGTAGCATCCATTAGGGTAAGGTCATCCCTGTCTAGATGTCCCCTTTTATTTCGGCTTATTGGTGCGGTCGCTGATCCCAACCGTGGGGTGATCTTACTCGGGATTGTCCAGTAAGGGGTAGTCTCGGTCTTGTGTTGTAGGGGATTGGGAGTAATCCTCGGTACGGTGATTTAGGCCACGTACTGTGACAGGTGGTACCCCAGTGCCTAGTCATTGTTGGTAATCCATTCTCTTTATGCGCCTTTTACGGTTTTGTTTGTATTACCCACGATTGTGGCTAGTAGTTGGAATTTAATGAATGTAACAATTTTGGCCATTTGAATAAGTATTTGTATATAGACCCTATTATAATATCAGAGGATTTTGATAAAAAAATATTTTAGCTATCATAAGGTAAAAACCCGACATGTTTTTTAGTGGCGTGGTCTTACGAGATGCTTTTGATTTCAAAGGATTTTGAAACTTTAATAATCAATTTGGGTGTACTTTTCTCACGTTGGTAGTCCATACTGACTCGGGAGTTATTTCATTATAATGCTCGGGTCAGACCGAGTATTATATGTTCAGGATAGGATGCTATGGAGCTTAGGAGAGGAGCTGGAGACCGAGATGTATTATCCATACTTTTTTATATCCACTGCTGTGATTTGTTTGAAATTGTCAGGCTGGTAATTGTTGTTTGTTTGTGTTACTCTGATGATGTAATATATAAAACAGATATAGTTTTCATTTTGTGTAATGATCTGTTATTGACTATTATATTTTGTTCCGCTACATTTGTGAGATTCTGTTATTGTTTAGTTCCTTCTTTCTTCTATCTTCTTTCTTTCCCTCAACTATCTGTCTTTTCCGACACTCGATCGTCGGCATATTATACTGTGGCGTATTTTGTGTCGATTTTCGAGGGTCGAGAAGGGCGGGCCGTCACACTTGGTATCAGAGCTTAGGTAGCGATAACCTAGGCTTTGGTGGGGAAAATTACTCATTAGATAGAGAGTTAGTAGTACTCTAGAATGAGTTGAGTGTGATAATAGATATGAGAGCATACTAGTTAGTGAATATAAAAATTTGTTTTTATCCTATGTTGACTTATCGGTTGAGTGTTTATGAATTCTGGTCGGTATGGGAAGTACAACCGTATCGATTGGGGTTTCTAAACTCTTAAACAAGATAAACCGACGTAGTATTGTTTTTAAAGTGGGCAAATGAAATAATTTTACCCAAAAATTATATGTTGATATAAAAGAAATAATTTTCTGAAAATTATTATATATATTTGGATGTTTGGTTGTTAATATTATAATCAAATACAAGAATCTAAAATTTGAAATGGTTATAACCAAATAGAATTCTATAAGTATGATTTATCCAAAAGAAGAATAACTAACATTTGATTTAGATCAGAATTTAAATCCCAGTAATTTCCAAAAGCGTTTAAAGTGCATTTAAAGAAAGGTTTGGAAATCTTAGGAATGGTGGAAATGTTTTCCAATAATTTGAAGGAAATAATGGAGCATTATTTCGGGAAATATCTTTGAATGGGAATTGTTTTTGAAAAGGAATTTGTGGAAGTAAGGAAGCACTGGACTCACTTCAGTCGCTGGAAAATAATCCTGATGATGATGGCCACATCATCAGAATTCATTTTCAAGTTTCTAAAGTGATGGATTGCTACTGTGGGATTGGTTATGATATTTGTTTGGACATGTTGGGTATAAAAGTGGTTTTAGAAATTTCAAAAGGGAAATTTATTTTGGTAAAACCAAGTGTTTTGGAATTCGGAGATTTGATTTGATGTACCAAGTGGGTATGTGTTATTCATGATTTCAAAATGGTTTGAAATAAAACCGAGTAATTGAATTATGGGAACTCTATTTAAATAATGTGAAAAGTTAAGATAAAGCAACTATTGAACCTATTAAGTGAAGTTGATTTAAACAAGAAGG
Source organism: Allium cepa (assembly GCA_030765085.1). Classification (NCBI taxonomy): domain Eukaryota; kingdom Viridiplantae; phylum Streptophyta; class Magnoliopsida; order Asparagales; family Amaryllidaceae; genus Allium; species Allium cepa. Next base: position 86,664,332 of record CM060930.1, on the reverse strand, counting down.
GAAAATAAAATTGTTATCTTGGAATTAAAATTTAACTTGAGATAAGTTAAATAAAATTGAAATTGAAATTGAACTAAATTGAATATAAAGTTGAAATGTAAAATGATTATAAGTGTGTAATGAAAATTTATACCCATAAGCTATTAAGTGTCATACTTATAATCTAAAATTGTGGATTAAAATTTGTGTAATGAAAATTTTATATCCTTAAGAATTCAGTGATATATATATATATATAAAAAAAAATTCGGAATTGTGATTTTAAGATGAAATTGGACTCAAAAATGAGCAATATGAGCTTTTAAATAAATAAGTTCGTGAACTTTAGAATATGAAATGAAAGTTGTAAAACCAAAATAAAATGGTTAGAATTTAATGGGAAATTCAAAATTTAATCCTAAATGAAATGTAAATTGAAATAAGGTGAAGAAGATATAAGGGATGAAGGATTTAGGTTAGTAATAAGTTTTTGAACTTATATATTAGAAGGTAAAAATTTAAATCGAATGGAGAAAAAAAATTGGATTTAACTTAAATTAAAAGGAATTGAATTAAATTTGGATTGAATTGAAATCAAAATTCAGTTGTGTTATAAAATGATATTGAATGGAATTAATTCTTAATTTGGCTAAATAAAATTAGTTGAACATGAATTAAATTGGTAAAGGATTAAATGAAAAGAAAATTTAATTTAGTTGAAATGATATTGAATGAAGTAAATGCTCACTCAACTAAATCCAAAGGAATTGTTTGAGGATGAATTTAGTGTAAGCTAAATTAAATGGAAATTGTATTGGAATGAATAAAATTTTGGTAGCTTGTTAAAAAATTTAAAAGCAAAATAAAACCCAATGCTGGTTTAGAATAATTGGAATGGTTATGTTATTAATAAAATAAATTCAGAAATGAATTGAGAAGGTGAATTAATATTTAAAATTGGATTGAGTAAGTAAACAAATTGAATTATAATTTGTAAATCGATTGGAATTTGATTGGGTAAGAATCAAATTAAAATGAAAATAAAACGTATGTAAGATGAAATGAAGTTATTTTGGAGTTGAAATAAATTGTGTAAGGGCTATTGTCGAGCTTATGAAATGGTCTTGAATGAATCTGTATGGATAATGAACTTGAAGTGTAAGAACAGGGATTTGATTTAATAATTGTGATGAAACAAGAATGTTTAGATTGTGAATAATGCAGAATGGATTGAAATTAATATAGATTGTGTTGGAATTAGTTTATAATGGGTATAAAACTTAAGTAATGGTTATTTACTTGAATAACATCAAACTTGCATTGAAATTAGTCATTTTGTCGTAAATGAAAGTAAATTGATTTAAAGAAGTAAATAAAATTGGTTTTTGAATCAACTGGAATAGATTGGAATTTAATTAAATGGATTTGCATATAAATGAAAGTGAATTATGAATATGATGCAAATTAATTAATTTGGAATTGGAAAAGGGTGAAATTTATGTAAGTAAAGCATTTGTTAATCATATTGAAGTGAAAATGAATTGGTCGTAGTAAATATGCATTGTATGTAGTAAACTTGACTGTAAATCATTTGAGTGAAATAAAATGAAGTTGGATTTGTTAGGAAATTAAAATGGTGATTGAAATCTTAGGATTTGCTTATAATATATGGTTAACAGGTTGAATTAAGAAATTTGTTTGTTTGAACTGTGTAATTGAGGTATTTGGCTGAGATTAATATATGGAAGAATGTTATAAATCTTATGTTATTGTAAACTTATGGCTTGTTTGAGTAAGCAAAGGTACGGAAGGCAATCGATAGAGCTGGAGCGCGTAAATGCATAATATATTAGCTGATTGCTTTTAAAATGTTAATCAAAAGGTATGCCTACGCAATAAAATTTGGAAATGATATATATATTGTGGTATATATTTTTTCCGACCGTGTAGGTTGATGTGTGTATATATATATATTGTGATATTGTAAAACGCTCTCGACACAAAGGAGATGCTGTCAAAAAATTTCAAAAATTTTGGAAGTTAGAAAATTTTTGGAAATTTTGAAAATTTTAGGTTAAATGGGAATGTTAATTTTGAAGTGAAATTGAAAACAAGCTTTTGAGTTAGAAATAAAAGCAAATGGTTTTTGGAATTGAACTAAAGGTTTGGGTGAAGTGAATGTAAGTTTTTAACTAAGTAAGTATGGGTAAGTAAATGAGTTTGGTAGCATTTTTCCTACCTTAGCAAATTTCAAGGACGAAATTTTTATAAGGGGTAAGGAATGTAACGACCCGGAATTTTGGTCGTTAGATTTGAACATTTAATTCATTTTAAATGTTGAATGTGAATTATAATTTGGTTTTGAAACAAAAAGATTTTGGTTAAATCAATGAAATTAGTTAAATTTCAAATATGGCTATTCAATTGGATTTGAATAATAATAATTTAATATTTGGAAATTGGGATAATTTGTGAATCAGGAAGTAATTAGATATGAAAATGGTTTCTAAAATTTATTTTTAGTCTATTTGGATTTAAATAATGGTCTTGGACTTTTGGATGGAATCAAAAGTCGATAAGTTTAAAATTTGGAATTTTATATTAATTTAAAAATGGAATTTAATATAATAATGCAAATAATCAGATTTTGGTTTGAAGTAAATCAGAATGGTTTCCAATGTGATTATAAATTCTATATGATTTATAATTAAGTTATTAAAATTTTAAAAGTGAAATTTTAAAGATTTCGACGATTTTGGAAATCGCTCGAATTAATCGACGAGTTAAAGTAGCCTTCCGGAGCACAGTCTCGGAATTCGACGAAACCAATTCCATTGGATCCGTAATAGTTAGTTATTATCATATTTCAAATTTCATAGTGTTTGGAGTTACCGCTTGTTCGTACAGGTGAGAAACGCGTTGAAATCAAAATCGATAATTTTATAATTAAACTTGATTCAAAAGGCTATCTTCCACATATGATTGAATTGGGCTTCGGAACACATTCTATTGCGTTCAGAATGCAGGTAAAACCTTATAAATGTCTGACGGCATGTCTAATACGGAGTTCGTTCGAAATCTTGTAAATTGGTGAATTTAATATTAAAATAATAATTATAAAACGTCTATATAAACACGTTTTAAGCCAAACCTTAGTTTTCTTTCAGCGGCCGCCACATTGAATTTCAATGGCCGAGAATTTCCATTCTTTCCCTTCAAATTTCCTTCAAATCTATTCGCTTTTATAAAAAATTCTCAACTAGGAAATCGATGAGGACCCGGAGATCTAGGCATCTGATGGTGGAATTCCATTATCTTCATCGTTGGAAGGTGAATTATGGAAGCGTTCGTGAATCATTTGTGCGCGAGTTTCAAGAGGATGGAAGCACTTGGGGCCTGCGGCTGCTGCCCGGGGATCGAGCGGAGGTAGGCGCTCCTTGTGGTATGCTCTGATCGAGTCCTAGAGGTCCGAGGTTGGCGTGGCCATCGAGCTTTGCTTCGTTTGGTGGTTGGGTTCTTCATGCTGGAGCACGATGTAGAGGGAAGCTAGCGTGCGGCCGAGATTCTTTGGTATAAAATATAATAAAGCTGTAATTTATTAATATTTTTTTTTTGGCAAACTTTAAAATTGCGTATCTCTTGCATGCTTGGTCAGATTCTGACGAAATAAGAAGCGTCGGAATCGCAGCGACGCGATCTACGCACTGCAGCAAGTCCGGAGATGATTGGAGCAAGTGAAAATTTTAGATTAAACCGAATGGTTTGATTTAATTTAAAATTTAAACGCTCGTCGAAATTCAAGGTGAGTTAATCTTACTCACATCTGGATGCCGTTTAATTTAAATAGCTAATATTTAAATGTTTGATTGATTGAATGTGATAATTATTATCAGATTGGATCGATATTTATTGGTTGTGCTAACATTTGTGGATGCAGGAAAGCAGGTCGGAGGGATCCAACTTGATTCCTCACAAATAGAAATTATATTCATAATCTGTGGTATATCTCATTGATATCCTGTGATAAATTGATTTGGAATTTTGTTTTGCTGTGTTATGGACGGATAAATATAATTTTGTGTTTTAAAAAAAAATCAATAAATGAATTAGGATTAAAGGAAAATGAAAGGAATTTTTAAGTAATGAAATTAAGGAAATTAAATTCAGGAAATTGTTTTGGAAATGGTTAAGAGTTTTGAAACTGTGACGAGGAATGGGAATTTGTAAATTGGTTTTGCAAATGAAGTGGAATTAAATATTTATCAGTGGATAAATTTGGAAATATAGATTTCCGATGGTAAATTCTATAAGAAAGGTATAATTGTTTTAAAAGTAAAGATGAGATTATCTTTAAAGGTTGGCAAGTGCATTTTTCCTGAAAAATTGGTATGTTTCAAAGAAAAGCTTTCAAAATAATAAATTGGCAGTTTAAAATGTGTTTTAGAATATTTTAGAAAAAAAATATTATTTTTAAGTTTAAGTAAATATTTGTTTAAGTAATTATGATATTTAATTATTTTAAAGGTGAAGTAGTACAAAGTTTCAAAGGGAAATTTTAACATAAATATTTGATTTCATTACTTTATTTTAAAAGGTAATTTTGGTTTAGGTTACTTAGAAACTCCTTTATATTTCCTTAAGTATTATTTTCATTATGTAATTTCTAGTAGCCTTATTTTAAATATTTTAAGCATATATTTTGAAAGCGATTTTCCAAGAGATGGGAATGTGTTTAAAAATAAAAAGGGCTTATTTTTAAAGTGTGTGCAAAATTTACGGGATTTAAACGTAAATATTGGCCAATGCGCTGATCGTTTCGAAGAGACCGGGATCGGGATTTATTTCTCGAAAACCACTTCGATCCGGTTTGTACGTTTTTATAGGAAAAACGAGTTTGGAGTCGAAGATGGAGCAGTGAAGTGCAAGGGCTAGTCGCTACTAATCCTGAGGATGATTCCAAAATGGATGTAATAGGAGTAGTGCCTTCGGTTCCGTTCGAACCCGGGACGAACTTGTATGAATGAATGCTTTCAAAAAATCATCAGGTGGAAGGTGAGCATTCTAAGTGAAACGTTCTGAAAAGGTAGCGCTTAGCCTCAAGCCTCATCAACCGGGAATGACTGAAAATCAGGGGTTATGCAGCAAGGCTAAGTGGGTGGCACCCATTAGGGTAAGTTCATCCCTATCTAGATGTCCCTTTTTATTTCGGCTTAGTGGTGCGGTTGCTGATCCCAACCGTGGGGTGATCTTACTCGGGATTATCCAGTAAGGGGTAGTCTTGGTCTTGTGTTGCAGGGGATTGGAAGTAATCCTCGATACGGTGATCTAGGCCACGTGCTGTGACAGGTGGTACCCCAGTGCCTAGTCATTAGTTGGAAATCCATTCTCCCTACGCGCCTTTTACGGTTTGGTTTGTATTACCCATGATTGTGGCTAGTAGCTAGAATTTAATGAATGTAAGAATTTCGGCTATTTGAATAAGTATTTGTATATAGACTCTATTATAATATCAGAGGATTTTGATAAAAATGTTTTAGCTATCGTAAGGTAAAAACCCGACATGTTTATTTATGGAGTGGTCTTATGAGATACTTTTGATTTCAAAGGATTTTGAAACTTTAATAATCAATTGGGGTGTATTTTTCTCACGTTGGTATTCCAGACTGACTCGGGTGTTATTTCATTATAATGCCCGGGTCGGACCGAGTATTATATGTTCAGGATATGATGTTATGGAGCTCAAGAGAGGTGCTGGAGACCGAGACATATTATCCGTACTTGTTTTTATCCACTGCTGTGATTTGTTTGAAATTGTCAGGCTGGTGATTGTTGTTCGTTTGTGGTACTCTGATGATGTATTATATAAAACAGATATAGTTTTCATTTTGTGTAAAAATCTGTTACTGAATATTATATTTTGTTCCGCTGCGTTTGTGAGATTCTGTTATCGTTTAGTTCCTTCTTTCTTCTATCTTCTTTCTTTCCCTCAACTATTTGTCTATTCCGACACTCGATCATCGACATATTATACTGTGGCGTATTTTGTGTCAATTTTCAAGGGTCTAGAAGGGTGGATCGTCACATCTTCATCGATCTTTAATTCATTACGTTTAGTATATTTTAATTGCAAATAATTTTATCTATAATATTAACTGTGCGAATTTCTTTTAGTAAATTATTTCAATATCACACATGTACTTATACTTATTAGATATGTTTATTATATTTATCTAATAATTCCTCAATTGAATTTTGCATTTCTAAAAATCCAAAAGAGAAACAGGAATTTCATAAATCAACCAATGGGTGTTTGGATTTGTTTATCATGTTACTGCGATCTTAAGGTTGCTTAACAAATCATAGTCCTCTAAAACGTTTGGTAGTCCTTTACTAGTTATATCTTGTATATAACTTCTAACCTACTTTTATTATGCTCCTAATCACTTTCATGACCTAAAGGTTGCTCAACGAATCATGAAGTATATTAGACACTCTATTTCAAACAATTCATGAAATCCTAAGGAGGTTTAAGTAACCCTTGAGTTTTCTCAACAAAGTTTCAAAAACATTCCTATACTTCTATGCATAATATACTTTTTGACCGTTGCTAGAAACAATGGCATCCTCCAATCAGCAAAAATTGAACAATTCCTCAGAACATTCTTTCTACTATTCTTCTTCAACTAATTACCCAAATCACTTCTCTTACACCATTTTCCACTACCAATCCTATGCTGAAGCATTGTTATCCATTCCTCACCATTTTTCAACATTAAGATACCCAATAATTTTAGAATCGAGCTTTAAGGCTCGTTTTTTAATGGTCAAAAACCACCCTCAATGTTATACATATGGAGGTAGCTAGCAATTGGCTAGGGATTATAGGAACCCAATGCAGTGTTTTAAGAGTGGCAAACTTGGTCATAAATGTTCTTCATGATTCTCTTCTTATCGTAGCTTCCTAATCCCAAATCAATATCCAACAGGAATCTTCAAACATTTATTTAAGACTATGGATTTTTATTGGCACTAAACTATCGAAGGCTAACAAGTTATCTATAAGATTCTGAGTCCTTGAAGATTATGGACTAGATGCTCAGATGCATTGATTATGTGCTCTGTCTACCCCTTTCATACGTGCTCATGTCGATCGAACATCATGGCTCTGAATACCTCGCCTCGGATGCTCGACAAGAGCTTAAGGTTAATAACACTCCTTCTAAACATCTTATTGAAGGGGAAGTCATAGTCATCGAACTAGGAAATAAGGCATAGGTAGTGAATCCAAATCTAGCTACAGACATGCTCTTAGACCCCTCAGTTTTGAATCTTAACCAACTTCATTTGATGTACCAAAACTACAAATCTTTTAGGAGAAATATTCTTTCAAATAAAATCTATTCTTTTTAATGGTTTTGGCTTATTAATGACATTGAGAAGTAAGTAATTGAAGTATTGCCAAGGTTTTAACTGGTGGAGATGATACATAGGTTTATGTGGGTGGTAATAGGTTTCGTAAAGGTATAGGCGAGGTTGAAAGCTTGCGTTGTTTTGATGCAAAAAGGTTGAACATTGAGAAATTAATAGATGTTGGTGGCATGGCAATAGGTGGAGAAGGCAGTGTAGAATGCGAAGTAGCTAGTATGAATGTTGATGAGGATTTGCTTGGTGATGGATTTGATAATGTCATGGTGCGTGAATGTGTAATTGTGCTACTGGAGTGGTAATGATAGAACTTGCTAACGGCTTGAAGAAGCGGGGAACCATTTATGCCTGAAACAGGCAGTTGGCTTCGATATCAGGTAGAAGATGAGGCAAAGCTGACAATATAGCGAATGGTGTAGTGAGCTTTAAGATGTCAGTTGACAAAGGCAATGTTAGTAGCATGAAAAGGGAAGCACCTGCACGATGTTGCAATTGGCAGAGTAGAAGGAATTTTGATAGGGAAATTCACATGTGTATGGATGTAGGTGTATATGTTGCATTATTTTCTTAGGCCTATAAAGAATGCATGTGACATGCCAACATTTGATGGTACTAGTCCCCTCATGTCTGATGGTGGAGAGTTAGGAGTACTAGTTGCGTTTGAGCTGGTGAAAGATATTATGGAGATGGAAGTGTAGATAGAGGATGTAGTAGGTATGTGTGATGGTGATGTTAGTAATGAAGGTGGGAGGCTCTTGCTCAAATTAACATCTCTCAAGAAATATTGGTAGAAGACACGGTAACACACACTTTCCTCATTTTTACTTAAAATGCACATGCGAATGATGCACTCTCTTCCAAAGATATTGAAAATGTATTTGAGCATGATGATACGTACTTTTCTATGTTTGATGGGGGTTTTGAAGTAACATATCGATTTTTTGGGGATCCGAAGGTCGGCATTCTTACGTCCACTGTATCAAATGCCACATAATCGAATGCTAGAAAATCGAATTGTTATGGCTAAAGAAGAAGAGATAGAAGAAAAGGATAGAAGAAGAAATTAGAACGAAAGAAGAACAACAAAAACAATATCATAATCTCACATATCGCAGTGGTACAACATATAATAGATAAATGAATAATCTTTTAAATCAAAGAACTGTACGTTTTATACATTACATCATCAAAGTGTACAACAATAATATACAACACAACTGGACAATTATATGAATTCGTCCTTACAAGTGAATTATACAGCGGAAAAGATAATATCATATACAAGTGATACGTCTCGCCATCCAAGTTGCCACTTGAGCTCCATAGCGCTCCTGAATCCAGAATGGCCTGATAACCTGACTCTAGACTGCCAGTGTGGAAAATTATGGGCACCCAGAGTTTAGGAAGAGAACAATAAACTCTAGGTCAGTCATGGGACTGGTGTGAGAACTCAAAACAGTTATTTATTTCTAAAACAACAACAACAACAAGGGAAGTGAAAAAAAGTATCTGCATTGCTTTTGGAAAATGAAACTACCATAAGGCCTCCCCGCACACACACAGTGCAAACGCAGAATTGGAGGAGATTTCTCCTTATGATAGTCAAAGATGCTTACAACGCAAAACAAATCATTTTTGATATTATTATTAGTGCATAGTGATGAAAGCATTTCGAAAATAGAATATAAATCTTAGCCAGCATAGACATTCCGAACTATTCCTACTATATCTACCATCCAAACAGTGGGGCGCCACCATAAGTGAATGGCAGGTAATATAACTAAAACCGTATAGAGCTCGTATTGTTTCTTTGGAATTCCAACAAATGGTCAAGCTAAGAACTTCCTACTGCCGCATGGGATCGCCTCTGGTGGGACGTCCCGAGAACCTAACTGGATCTCTGCCAACACAAGGCCGGGTTACCTTTGTAACTAGGTAACTACTACTCGAGTATGCCACCCCCTGGTCCTTTGGGACCTTTATCCGAGGGCCCTCGATCACAAAGCAACTACCACACAGAAAATGAGATAGGAGCAACCACATAGGTTAAGCATCAGGGCTCCATACCTGACACCACCCTTTTCCAGAAGGAAATAACATACCCTAAAGGGCGCGACCCTCATAACCATGCCGCATATTCCTGTTTTGACCATTTTCGGGGTGTGAGGTCTAACGAAGTCTCGTCCACAAAGCTACGCTTTTTCACAAAGCCACGCTTTGATCAACAAATGATCAATAAATAATCATCACACAGCAACACTCAACATGCCACATTACCAAATTGGGAGCATATCGCTGATAACCTTCAACTACAAAACCTCTGAGTACGTCTCAGAGAAGGGTGTTAAATAAGAGAACAAATTCTCCGCTACCAACAGAATTGTATTTGAAAGAAATCTTCTTTATATCTCAAAATGTAATGTCAGACACGTAACCTTACAAGTCTGTTCCGGGTTCGAACAGAACCGAAGGTACTTCCAAAGAAGCCCTTGCAATCCGTGTATTCACAATCCCGATCGAATCTCCCATCACAAAGGAAATCTCTATACTGTAGCTAACGGTGCAGAAACAATCGATAGGTCATCCTATCGTTTTCACAAATACCCGGTCTTCACCACCGGTCTTTAATGCTATCCATTACGTCGTATTACTATTCGGAATGGGTAATTCGAATAACGAGTGCAATAATTTAAAAATAAGTGTAGCATTCAATTTCAACCAGTTCACAACAAATAGCCATTTAAGGGTCAATATTGATAGTCGGTTATTTAACTATCAATCAATATTCACAACATCACCCGATTTCAAATAATTTCCCAAATTATTTATTTTCAAAAATATCTTTACAAGATATAATTTCCACACTTCAACCATTTGAAAACAAATTTCAAATCAATTTTCACCTTTACAACTTTTGAAATTAAATTTCAAATCATTTTCCTTAAGCGGAAAACACTTACAAATAGTTATTCATTTTCATTGGAAATCTGCCGAGTTCAAATATTTTAAAATAATTGAAAATTTCTTGTCCAAAAATATATCTGGAAAACACTTTTAAATAAAACTATTTTTCTTTAAACACTTTACTTAAAATATTAGTTATGAAATATTATATCTATAGTATATAAACTTAAACCCAAACTAATTTTTCAATATATAATTAGTGAATAGAGTATAACTATTTAAATAACTATTTTCTAAACAATTACTGATTAAATCTTAGAAATAATCATTTCTATAAACAATTTAATAAATCTTTACTTAAAGGATTTAAAATAATTTAAGAGGTAAATTTCTTCAAAGTATCCTTTTCAAAACCAATACTATAATTTTATATATATGAATAATATATTTTCTTTAAAGCTATTCAAAAATTTTATTCGGCTTTCCAAGGAGGACACACTTTCATTTCAAAATGGTTCATTCAAACCAATTAAATAAATCCTTACCGATTTATTAAATTTACGTTCCAAATCCGTAAATTTATTTGCACACTTTGAAAAATAAATCAATGTTTATTTTTAAAACAAATTTCCCTTATAAATTTCCATTGTGAATTTACATTTCCAAAAATTCACTTTTTACACGATTTTTCAAATCGATTTCAATTATTCACTTCCAACACCAAAATCAGTTTTCAATTGATTTCCAAAAACACAAAATCAAATTCCATATTGATTTCCCAAGAAATTAAACACTAAGTGAATTTCATTCAAATTTCAAATTGAAATCAATTTCTACTAAACCTCAAATTAATTTCCAAATTGATTCCAAATTCATTTCAAAACACCAAATAAATTTCCAAATGGACTTCCAAAAGATCTATTTTCAATTAACAAAATCAATTCCCAAATGGATTTCTAAATTTATTTCTTTTCAAATAATTTCCTTTTTAAAGAATACAAATTCTTTTATTTTCCAACCCTTTAAAATCCATATTTTGAATAAATTTTCAACCTTTGAATAATATTATCGAAGATCCATTTATTAAGCCTTTTTACCATGTTTTGGAATTTTATTCAATAAGATAAAAATCAAACTTTATCATTTAAAAAAAAATACCTTCATCTGAATTAATCCAATTCCCATGAATATATTTTATTATAAATTCTCAACTTAACTTTTCAAAAATCCAATTTTATTTATTTTCGGCATCTAACGATACCAAAAATATATTCGGCTAAATTTTTAGCCTTCAACAATCTCAGTCACAAAGATAATCACATGGATTATAAATCAAACAACGCACAACATATGAAATAAATTCAAATGTTTGAGGAATCCAGTTGGATCCCTCCAACCTGTTTCCCTGCATCCACAGATGTTAGCACAATACCAATTCCACTTCGAGGTGAAATATCGTGGTATATGGGATTTATAAAATATTATCCGCTATTATGTGGCGCAATAGGGTCTCATCCGCTATATAATGCGGGAAATTAACTCCAAGTACATATATAATACCAATTCCATATCAAGTTGGAATTATCGCGGTATATGTGTTTAATAAATAACATCCGCTTAATATACGGCACATATGGTCTATTTCAATACAACAGATAATAACTATCATCCAATCACACAATCAAGCAATTTTAAATCTAACTATTTAAAATTTAAATCGAAACAATTCGATTGAGTGAGAAGTTCTCACCTTGAGTTTCCGATAACAATTGTTGCGTTTTGTTGCGAATAAAATTAAACGCGCGTTTAATTTTATCCGAAATTATCACTAGCTCCAAACGACTCCAAACCAGCTCTATTGCGTAGTGCTCGTTCATACGAACCCGATGCAATTCGTTTCGTCCAATTCCGACCTCGTATGAACAAGTTACAGTGTTTTAAAGATTGTACAATTTATAATATAATATAATTTACAATTTCTTTTAATTTTTATAACCTAATCAAATCAGAGCCGTAGATTCCTGCCCCTTAGATCCAGGCCGTCCCCCCATTCTTCTTTCCCCTTCAGTACCACGCAACCGAAACCCAACTTGGCCGCCACCAAACCCTAATTCACGCGACTAATTCGAGCAACATTACGATGATTCAGCGACACCACCTCGAAGCCCATCACTTGTGCTACCTTCGGCCGCAACAAGGTGGAGCTCGGCCTCCCCTTTAGCTCGAATTTCGTGCGTGACTTTCGGCCCTTCAAACTGGATTTTCCGTCAATCGGCCTCGTAAAAATTGATCTCCACCATTGAAGTCGTCGAGCTCGTGAAGCTCTCCAACTTTGTAGATGAAGCCTTAATCTAATTCTGCTTGGATTTGATGAAAATGATGAAGGAAGATCACGAATTACCGGCCATTGATACTATTTACGGGCGGCTAGGTTTAGATTAGGGTTAGGGTTTTGGTTTGTGAAAAATAGAAATACTCAAGTCCTTATGTAGAAAATGTCTCAAAACACTATTCATCCCGAACTTTCCGAACTCCAAATCTCGCGCGGTGAACGGCATTTCTAGGGTTTACCCTGCGTTCCGGACACAATGGAATAGATATCGAGAGCCAATTCAATCGTTTGTGCGAGTTACGGAAATAAACGATCAAATTTAAATTAAATCGATTAAACTAATTTCTATGCGTTTTGGCTTACCCCGGACAAACCGTAAATCCGATTGTCACGAAATTTGAAGCCTTACAATAATATAACATTACGGATCTGATGAAATGGGTTTCATCGAAATCCGAGACTGTTTGAAAAATGGCTATTTTAACTTGTCAATTAAATATTAAAATACTAGTGTGTGGCTCGTGCTACGCATACGGGCATTTGCTTAGATAATGAGGGAAGGAGGTTTTTTGTGTGATGTTGTAAGACTTATAAGTGTTATGAATGATTTCAAATGATTACATATTACTACACTGAAATAGGCAATTCCTAGCACTTGTAAGTGTTAAGAATAATTTCAGCAACGTTGTTCAAGTGTCACCGACGACATGTGAGTAATTGAGCAATCAAATTTGTCACACTTATAAGTATCATTAACATACTTATTTGTAACGATTATAAGCGTTGCCATTGTAATATTTCGTAACGCTTATTAGCATTAAAAAATGCTTATTTAGGAACAATTACCATCATCATTACAATAACACTTATAACCGTCGATAGTTATAAATTTTCTCCTGCATCATTTAATTATGTAACGTTTATAAGCGTTCTTAATACAAATATTTGTAACATTTGTATATGTTACTACAGAAAATTATGATTTTATACAGTTTCATGCATAAATAACATTGAAATTATTAAAACAAATGGATATAACATAAAGTAAACAGTAATTTCATATGATTCATCATGTTGATTCAACATAATATATAAAATGCCATTATATCTCAAATACAACCATATCACAGCTAGATATTATTGTTATATGACCCAAAAACTGTATAATTTCAAAATATAACAATGTATCATGTCCAAATTAAAAAACTGAAAATAAAAAACAGATCATGGTCTCAGTTAGGACCAAGCCACCAAGGCATGTAATAGATGAATAACAGATAAAGTTTATGGTACAGTACATAAACAAAAACCTTGGCTGAATAGTTTGCAAGAAATCTGCCACTGTTGTCAGCTAGTTTCCCATAGCTAGTCTTCAGTCACGGTCAACGGTAGTAGATTGAGGAATCCAGCCTTCTTTGTTCAATACCCTTATGTTGTGCCTCCTCTATCGGTTGCACCACCTCCATCTTATAAGAGCTACTGATTTGCTGAACTATGGCATCTCATTCTTGTCTTACCGTTTCTCTTGTTATTGTTCGGGAGAGTAGGGAAGAGTGGCTTCTCGTGTCACTGGCAAACAATTCAAGTTCCCTACATTTTTTTTGGCCATGCAGTGAAGGAACAGTGGACTGTAATATAGAATTAGTATCAGTGAAACCTCTGTGAACACGGTACCAATCAAGTAAAGAAAAATAAATACAAATAGCAAAATCATTATCTTGAAACAGCAGCAGAAGAAGGGGTGAAAAACAAAAGGTAGTACGTTTTTAGTACAAAAACTTAACAAATCGCTCAAATTTTCGAGTTCTATAAATACCATTGGGTTTCTGGAGGAGTTATGCAAATTTGAAACGATCAATGTCAAGAGAGATTTGTTTAGCCTTTAAAAATTTGTTTAAGGGTATGATACAGGCATGAAGAAACCCCTCAGTGCACTTGTTTAAAGTAGAACATTTTTTGTATGTATAGATAAATGAATCATGATAGAATACTATTTTATCGTGTGTGCATGTTGGATATTTAATATAAACTGCAAACCTCAACGTTGTATTTGCTTGCAATATCCACATGTATTTGCAGCTTCATCTCTATGCACTAAGTTAAACGATAAACAATGCCACATGAAGCTAGAAAAGTGAAGAAGGCACATCAGATTGCTCTAGACATCTAGCAGGCGAAAGAACATGGGATGATCCAGCAATAAATTGCAATTCAAATTATAATTGAGGTGTTGGAATTGGAAAATATTAGTCAAAAACTTCAAACCCAAGCAATGAGTTGTAGATGTAGTTCAATGCTAAAAGAAACATACATTGTTCCAAACACAGACATTTATATTCCAAACACAGACATTTATATTCATGTGCGTTCTGTGTGCAAATGAATTCAACTCAATGCACAGCTGGGCACTGAGTTCAGCTCGGAGCATACACAACAGTTGTGTGGACTGAGTTTGACTCAGCCCACTGCTGTGCACCGAGTCTGACACAGTGCAACCACCTTATCCTACCAAATGGGATGTGGAACTATATTTATATTTCGAACTGTTTTGATAGCCAACCATCTGAATAGCTAAAACCACATAATTTTCTTTTGAATGTATAAGAGTGTAAAGAAAAGTTACTCAAAATTCAAGAGAGGATAAATAGAATCAAATATATTTTTTGGAAATTTATTTGGTCATCAATAAGCAATATAAATGGTCGATTCATATCCTTCTCTTTTCTGAAATAGAGAAGCATAAGCATTTTCAACTGTTGTCTTACAGTTCTCCACTAAAGCTCCTATATTAATTATCCTGCACTATACCATCTACCAAACAGATTCTATTTTACAATCAAACTAACAAAATGAAAGTAAAGCATCAGTTGACAACTGTAAAAAAATACGAACATTGTTCAAGGGTGACTATAGAGGAAAATATCGAGCGACTTACCATTAATAGGTACACAACTCAAACAACATAAAAAATATATTTAGTTGTAACATAACAGCATGAGATACAACTCATGATCTCTTACATTTTCACAACATTAAGAAATATCTATGTTTAATGGTCGATGGAGAGTATCAAAATCTCTAAGTACTTTAACCAATCGAGTTTATGTTTCATGTACTGTATGGTATAGTTGGAAAAAAGGAGAATGAAATTATGATTTTGAAAAATGAGTAGCAGTATGATTTGTGTATCTAGTGTATTATATGATCTAATAATCAATTAAAACTTTCTTTTCAGATTAATTCCACGTCTAGAATAATAAAATAACAGCCATACCATATTTGGTTGAGCATGTTATATATGTTTAAAAGATGATCTTGTGCAATTCATGGTCTTACGAACAGAAGTAAGTTATACATTATGTCTTATTGCACTCTTGAATTTCCTTGTTAACCTTCTCATAATTTTTCAGTTCTCTTCTCTTATAGTAACTAAAACCTTGGTTGTAAATAATAGGTCTCCAATTCAATTAATTAACTTTATATCTTTATCAACATCAGTGTTAGATTTATAGAAATAACAGTGTTTAAAATCATGGGAAACATTTTTCTTAGAATCCTTTGGAATAGTAAAATATTATTATTCATACCAGAAAAGGATATTTTAATTTCACCTGTATTGTAAACTAAAGCAGCATACAACAAAAATAAATAGCTCAGCATGGCATTGCACAAAACTAAATAGCTCTGGACTGCAGGTTGAACTAAATTGCATAAAGCAAGAAAACTAAATGATTGTCATAACAATATGCAAATAGTTATAACTTTTTATTTTAAAATCAGTGTTATAACAAATGTACGGCTTGGATTATAAATTAGATGAATTTTTTTAATTAGTTAGAAAGGTAGCAGTATACTTATTTTTTATTCTATTGATAAGAAAAATGCAACCTAGTGCGTCAAATAATGATGTTTCTGCAAGGTCACAAGTAAATTATATGCATTGCCTATTTGACCTGGCTGGCCTAATTATGTAGGCTAGGGAAATGTTTTCTAATGTTCGGTTGAAGACCATTGATATGTTTAACGGTTGTTCTTATTTTGTTGAATATGCTAAAATATGGAAGACAATAAAATTAGTTGGCATCAAAGAAATTACACAAACCCATTTAATCATCTTTTTTTTATCACTACCAAAGACATTTTCTTATATTGGTATGTTTGTATATTTACATCCAGCCTATTTATGCAATATGGGTATACTGGTTTAGTTTCCAGATAACTTGTGTCTTTTCTAACCAGTACAAACTCAATACCAAGAAATTACATAAGTACATTTCTTCATCATCGCACCATGCTCGGTCACTGGTTTTGTCATTTTGTTTTAGTATCTTTGTACCTTTTACCAATTAAAATACCATAAATTCAACATTTAATTACAATTTCGTATCTCTATCTATTTTTGAACAATATTTATTTAATTCATTTGGTAAACAACATCAATTTGATGAACTATTGCTTATGGAGATCAAACTGCAGTGTAAAAAAATGAAAGTATGGTCACTGTATAAAATTCGTTTATAACCCGTAATTAAATTGACAAAGCCATACTGGTTGCCTCCGAAGACATAATTAAGGATAAGAGCCTACCAAATTTGTTGACATACATTCATTTTGGTAGTGTGGAATATAGTTCTGAAGAAAGTTAAAAGTTCATATGTGAAATAAGTCATTTTATTTGTTCGAAAATGGTGCTGACAACAGTAACAACAGTTGCGTCATATCTAAACTCCCAATTCTGTAAACTTGTTAGCGGTACTTGGTTTTACTCATATCATCTATTGACTCATCAACTTGGAAGACAACTATTTTAACCTAGAAACCAATTAGAAAATCCAATGAATACAGTTAAAGCAACATTATCTAACAAACAAACAAAACATAGAGTGAAAAATGCTTACTTGTAAAAGACAACTTTGTATATAAAAGTTCATCCACGTACATCATTATCAGACATAACAGCAGAAAAGTTCGTAAATCTCGAACAAAAAAAGGAGAAAGGACTTACTCGGACAACGTATACTAAATTAAATCATCTAGTTCAAGAAGAACACAGAAGAATTTCATCCAGTTCAAGCACAAAGAACATGATAAATTGGAGAGTGTCAGAAAGGAAATTGATTTTTATATTTAATCGTCAATTATGAGTGGAATGATGGTGATGGTGATCGGGAAATTTTTGGGAATATCGAATCATTTATGATTATGTAAACCATAGAGTTTGGGAAAGAGAGAAATTGGATTAAAACTGACTGGCTTAGTGGTGAGAATTTTTTTATTTAATAATCAGTGATGTATAAAGTTCATGAATATGGGAACACGTGTCAACATGTCGTTAATCGCAGAAGTTTGGTTTCTGCCTTCCTATATAAGTAATAGATTTTACTACCATTTCATCACAAATACAATTTTTACAGGAAACTTCTTAAAACATCTGTACTGTGTACTCTTATATGCTGATATGCATAGCACCTATATTTCTCTAGATCCTTATTTATTTGGTTTTATCTAAAAATCAAGTGGTTTCAAAAACCAAATCTAGTTCGAGGATTATAAGGAGTAGTAAAATAAAGTAAGAAGGTGTACGTAGCAAAAGTGGAACTTCTGATGCCTTTTGATATAAAAATATTTTTCATTGATGCACAGAGCAAGGTTGCTTGGTAGTGCCATGGAGTGGTCGTCCATGCAACCATCGTAGCATTATCTTTATACCACACATGCATGTCTGATGGACGTGTGCATAAGAAAATTGTATCTAATGTTGGAAATAAATGTTAGCTTTGGTTTATCGCGTAAATGGTGAAGCAGTTCAGTAGATATATGTAAATTAATTTTATTAAGGGACTTATTGTAGTACATGCTGAATGCATGTGAAAATTGGTTTTAACACTAATGCAAAAGATAGCTTGGGTAACTTTTAACTGTAATATTATTAAGGGATTTATTCCAGTACATGCTGAATGCATGTAAAAATGGTCTTAACAGTAATACAAAAGATAGGCTGGGTGACTTTTAAACTGTAATATATTTTCAATGTGATCTTGGTTAGAAACAAAAATATGTTCGATCATGAGATGTTCCTTCATGCTTGATTTTACTAACAATATTTTCAAAACTCTAAAACAGAATGACGATGTCCATTAAGTTAAATAAGCACACTATAATGAAGAAAACAGTGTTTCTATGCAAAATAATGGAGTAGACAGCATTATATTTTGTATCAGTACAGAAACCAACAGTTAACAAAAAGGTAGCGTTGACATAATGGACTTCCCATTACTGTCAAATAAAGTTTAACCGAGATCCAATGTTGAGCATACGGTTTAAAGTGCATAAATAAGTATACAAAACCAAATCAAAAATATAGTAACAAATGGAAATAAAAGTCATAAATTGTGACTAATTGAAGACAATTGAGTCATACCATTAGGTGTTGTTGTTTCTGCTGCCAATCCGTCGCCTTCCCTACTTTTACAATCGTTGTTAGTAGCACACACCTACTGTACTCATACAGTAAACAGATCGAAGCGGAATTGAGTCATACCATTAGGTATTGTTGTTGTTTCTTTATGAGTACAGTCGCCTTCCCTAGTTTTGCAGCAACAGATCGAAGCGGTTCTTTTTTCAGGAAGAAGAAAGGGCTACGGAATGTGATTTGGGAAATGGAATTGTTTACAGTCGTTGTTAGGAGCTCACACCAACTGTACTCATACAGTAAATAGAGGATGGAGGATCCGCCATTACGGACTATGTAAGGTTTACTGGGAGGAAATCAAAGTGGATTTGAGATTTAGGAGATGTGATTTAGGAAATGTGATTAAGGGCCACGAAATGTGCTTTAGGAAGTGGAAACAACTGCGGTTAGGGAATTGGAAACGTGAGAAATGAACCGATTTGAGATGCCATATCTGATAGCCACGTCGTACGGGACAGGTGTCGTCTAAATAAACAACTGGTTTCTGTTTTCCTTTATAAGTAATAGATTCAATTTTCACAAATTTACTTTTAATTCAATTTTAAAAGTTCTACAACATCATTCTAACTCCAATATGATATAATATAACTTTATAAATCAAATTTAATCACATTAAACCCAATTCCTAGATATTTCTGTAATTTCCAATATTAAATTATCGATTTAATTATCCAATTACATCCAAATATTCAAATTTTAATTTATTCGACTTACAAATTTTACTTGTTAATATTTAAAATCAATTAAATATACAAATTTCAAATGATAGAAATTCTAGGTCGTTACATGAAGCATATATTGCTAATGGTTAGGTAGCGATTGGCGTAGACACAAATGTACAAAAAAGTGATGGAGATGCTTCATGTGAGATGGTGGATGTTGCGTAGACTGTGAGTGCCCTTGATATTGATGGAGAGTCTGTTTGTTTGCCATTTGGACCACATTCGGATGGGTCGGATACTTGCAAGGCACACAATGATTTGGTCTTGGATTCCCTTATTGCAAGGGTGTGTGGTCTAAGGCCTTCTTCTTTCGATTCGCCTCCAGATCGCTTGAGCACCGTATCTATACTTACTACCTCCTCTACGAGCAACCATAGAGGAAAGAATAAAGTGGTTCCTAGTTGCATAGTTATAAAAAGTGTGAGGTTGAGGGGCCCTAGAGACCTTCCACGTATATTGTTGTGGACACCCTTGCTTAGGAGCTGAAAGCTGTGTCGATGGGTTAGGCTTAGGTATGGATTCCCTCTTTGGTAGTACTTACATGTGCACCCTCGGTACCTTATCTACTTAGGCTTCGTGCCATCTAGCTTCTAGTGTATGTTTTCCTTTGACGACTTTCATATTAACACTAAGTTCATTATGAGTAGAGAATTTTAGAGGGCTCGAAACTTTAGACTATGAAGTACATCAGTTGGAATGTTAGGGGTCTTCATGTGTTAGAAAAATGTTATAAAATATGCCCATTTTTTAAAGATAATAACATTGACATCGTGTTACTATAAGAAATTAGAATTGAATTTCCTAATTATCCTTTTTATAGGAGTTTAGGTGATTTTCACTTTAGTCATTGGGTCTGCATTCTAACAAGTGGTAGTCAGAGGGAGGAGTTATTAGTGGGTTGAGGAGATAGTATCATTCAACTTTTGCAGCATATTATTAATACTCATTCATTGCACTTTGTCTTTCTAGACCTCTTTGCTAATTCGATGCTCAATGTTTCTAATGCCTATGGACCTCACTTCAAGGTTGAGCGCAGGGCCCTCTCGCGCGAACACCTCACTTTTAGAGCACTTGCCCAAGGCCCTTGGGTTTTGGGTGGTGACTTTAATGTTACCAGGTTTTTAGGTGAGTGGGCCCCTAAAGAAGGGTACATTTTTGCTATGGAATAATTCGACCATTTTATTGTTGATGGTAATTTGATTGAGGTACTATCAATTAATAGATGTTACACTTGGTCGAATTCTAGAGAAGTCCCCTTGATGGCATTATTAGACAGGTTTTACATTAGTAATGAAATTGAAGATGAATTCCCTATCTGTAAGGTTACTGGTTTCCCGAATATTTTCTTGAATTATTGCTCGATTGTTCTTTCTTGTAAAAATTTTAGCGAGATCCCAAAAAAGTTAGATTTGAGAAGATGCGCTTTTTAAAAAATAACTTTGTGAATATAATTACAACCATATGGATTTCCTTGAGTTTTTATAATTATAGATATTTGGGTAATATAGCTATGATATTTGTTAGCAGACTTAAAGTTTTAAGAATCTTTCTTAGAAAATGAAGCAAGGACGCTTCTGAGAATATTACAGTAAAAAAGGAGAGTTTGATTTATGAGATTCTAAATTCAAAATAAAATTGAGGAAACTAGAACACTGAACTTATCAGAGACGGATGTTCTTTCTAACTTAAAGGAAGAATTGAATAAAATTTTAACGCGAGAGGAAATTATGTGGAACCAAAGAGCTACAGTTCAGTGGATGGACGAGGGTGACAAGAATACCAAATTGTTTCATAACGTAGCTAATGGGAGAATACATAGCAACACCATTAACTCTATTATTGTTAATGGTGTAGAAACTTTTGACCAAAATGAATTATATAAAGCTTTCACTAAGTATTACAAAGACAATTTTGGAACTAGGATAAGCTATAGAATTAGACCTAATGGGGATAAACTATAACCCGTTGACACCATGACAGACTTGGAAGGTTTGGACTCCCCTTTTTCGGAGGAGGAAATTTTAAGGGCTATTAGTGATATGCCTTATGACAAGTGTTGGGTCAGATGGGTATCCTATTTTTAAAAAAAACTTTTGGTTGGTTATTAAATTTAATCTAATTGTAATGTTTAATGAATTTTATGATGGCATGTTGTAATCCGGTAAGTTTAAATTTGCTAATGTAATTCTATTGCGTAAGAAAGTGGTGCAAATGAATTAAAAGATTCTAGATCTATTTCGCTACTGCAATGCTCCTTTAAAATTATCTCAAAGGTTTTTGTAAAATGAATAATTTAATTGATAGTTCACAAATTGCATTTATCAAGGGTAGAAACACATGGATGGGTGGTGCGATTGTTCATGAGTTCATTAATTACTATTGTAAAAATAATGTCACTTTTGCGCTCTTAAAACTTGACTTTACCTAGGCTTTTGATTCATTGGATTGGACTTTCTTTAATGACTTATCATTAGCTATTGGTTTTAGTGAAAAATATGTACGCTGGATTAAGGATCTTCTTAAAACAGGCAATTATAGTATCATGGTAAATGGTATGTAATAAAATAAAATCAAAGCGAGGTCTTAAGCAAGGTACTATTGTCGCCACTCTTGTTTAACTTAGCGGTGGACGACATTACAAGGATTATTAAACTTGCTACTAGTAATAGAATTTTAGGTAGGGTTGGGAACGAGGTCATAGGTTCGGGTATCTCCATCCTCCAATACGCAGACGACACCATAATATTTTCTTCGTCATTGCCTCATCATATTATAGCTCACTAATTTATTTTGTATAGCTCCGAGTTACTATTTGGTCAAAAAATAAATTTTTGGTAAAAGTCTGTTTTAGTTCAAAATAACAAAGGAACGTAGAGAGTCAGAATTCCACTACGTTAATTGTAATGTTATGAACTTCCGTATAGCTTATTTAGGGTTTCTAATAAGACCAGACAAACATAGACTTAATGATTTCTTAACTATCATTGATAAAATTAGCCAATGTCTACGTAGTTGGAATGGTAATTTTTTATCAAGGTCGCGTAGGGTTATTCTAATCAACTCTATTTTATCAGCAGTATCCATTTATTGAGTGTTGTTTTATGTTTCTCCAAACAGGTAATTGTAACAACTCACCTCAAATAGACCTAAATTCTGACCTAGAAAAGACCCATTGAAACTTAGACCCGTTCTAAGCTAGCTATTGGTTGGTATAAAGAACAATACAAAACTATTTATCTACACATTCAGAGCTCATAATGGAAGGATGAAGTATAATAACATAAACATTACCCATTTGATTCAAAATCCAAATGTTAAAAAATTCATAGAACACTACCAATAACAACCATCACGTATCTGTTGTATAATATTTTTTAAATACAACATTATTTTTCAATGGGTACATCAAAAAATAACATGAGTAGGTAAATAGATAAACTTCCATAAATTTTTTCCTCGCCTCTGCCTTCAGCATCACATTTCCTAGCCTGTGTTGTAATGAGGAGGGAGTCAGAACAACATATGTTCGGTGAATAAAAATTCCGAGCCTTACTATAATAGTACTTGAGCAATATAATTTAAATAGGAACACGTCTTACGTATATTAGCTTTGATCTTTTTAACTCTAAGCTATAAGGCTTTCCTAATTCCAGCTCCTTAACGGTTACTCTTCCAACCCAATAACCCATGTTTATCGTCAGTCATGTCATATCTATGTAAGACACAGTAACGAAGGCACTAAATACCTTTTTAACAGGAATTAGGCAGACTCTGACCATTGAATATCTTAATTAAGGAAGGTTCCCCATCATTTAATACCTATCCCAAGGATGACTTCCCACTGGTATTTATCTAGCTGATATTGCATAGAATATTTTCGGTCACTTAATACATCATATTTAAGTGGACCCTTTTCAAGATATCCACTACCGTGCCTAAACCTTAACCTTAACCGCGACCATTTACTACCTCCTACAAAGGGAAGAGGTGGGCCCTCATGTATCCAATTATTACCTTCAATCCCAGGCATAGGCCCTTCGTATATGACCCATACCCCACATCGACATCTCACATTAGTTCGACTATTCGTAGGTACTGATAGCAAGATTAGCTGGGCAGATTTACTGTGATGACCCTGGTTTTGATGGCAGTTAATTGGGTAATTAACTAATTGTTAATTATGGAAAATATTGATTTGTTAGTCGAATGAATATAATTCTAACAATTAGAATATCCAGATATATACATAAAGTAATTTAAAAACAATATTAGATATTGTTTTATAAAATCTTTAGATACGATAACAATACTCAAACAAATGTATGCAGGTATGTTATATGAAATAGGTATGAACACAACCATATATGTGTTGGATAGTAAATGTTCAAAAAAAATGATAAGTAAGCTTATGATAAAAGCAACCTGCATATGAAATGTACTCACAATATAAAATGAATAAAAGTTGATATAATAGAAATATGAACATGGATTAAAATGAAAACATTAATCAAGACAAGTTTAATTAATGCAAGCACACAAATATCATTTCAGCCACCCTATGGGAGAAGGAAAAAAAGAGATCTCTGATCAAAAATTTAACAAAAATCTTCCAGTACAAATTTTGTACCTGTAACTTCAAACCTGTTCACACTTCCTATTTATATATATATATATATATATATCACATTCTAAATTCATTCGTTCATCAACAAAACCTGAGCATCATAGAGACAAAAAAAAAATATAATACATTCATGTACAAACAAATAAAGGATAAATATGAAAGTGTGAATCAAGACAATAGCAATTAATACTAGTATCTCTAGCGCACATTATAGATCCTCTCAGCCACCAAAGCAAGAAGAAAATCAGATTAGTCAAACAAGGATAAACAAAAATATCTGACCTGTTGTACAAAAATGTAATTACCCTGTAAACTCATTCCTATATATCAATCTCTCATCTCAGTTTCGTTTATCAAAGCTGAGTAAATCTGAAGTAGTACCATCTCAAAACTTAAAATTCAATTTGTACAACAATTTAGCTCAAATCAAACCAGAGGATTAAAGAGGAGATTTCAGCTTGCATTTTCACAAGGCTGTTCAAATAGAAGCAGCTTTGTTCATTTTGGAAAACAAGGCGAGTAAACATAAAATTTACAAGTTTAAGTTTAATTAAAACAGAAAAGATGATTCATTGACTATGTGGTTTGTTTGTGTTTATTTTTGATATGAATTTGTGTTTATGTACAGTTGTTCTGTAGAGATTGAATATGCTGTTCTTCTTTGCTATTTGTTACAGAGTTGATTTTCATTCAATTCTTTTTAAAAAAATCATTGTTAAGATTTGATTTCCCAACAAACAAGATGTCAAACCTAAACCAAGATTTTTGGAAGTTGAATAAAACCATGTTTGCAAAACATACTTCTGGAAATTAGTTACAGGCAATCAGTACAAAATGGATAAATTCGAGTGTACCTAAAAGCTAATTCAAGTTTATATCTTGAATGCTTACTGTAATTCATGATTTATAAAACTAAAACGACGATTTTTAGTTTGAAATTTTAAGAGCAGTTTGAATTTGTAATAAATTTGCATTTTTCTCATTTTCAGGCAATTGAATCATTAATAAAAGTTGAAATTGTTTTGGAGCTAATATGAACATCTTAGATGGTAGGAAAATTATTGAATAAATTTTCTAATGCAACATTTGGACGGATGAATTCAATTTAGGGTTTGGGTTTCAAGTTTTGGTCTTTGTCGGAATCGTGACGTGTTTGCCTTCTTTGTGTGATCGAGTGTCACGAAATTCAAAGGATTGGAAGTGGAGCGTGTGGTTGTGGAGTGGATGGAATTCGAGCGTCTTTGGTGTCAGAGTAGCGACGGCGAGGTGTTTAGATGATGGGTCAGGCTTGTAGTTTTTTTCAAGCAGGAGGCCTTATTTCGATTTCTAATTCTTGAAGACAAATCGTGTTTGGATTTCGAATCTAAGGTGGATTTGCGACTTGTCTATGGTGTTGGCGATCGCCGAAGCTCGATCGCGTCGTTGTGCACGTGTACGGCGAGGTGGTTGATATCGGTGGCGTTGACGTTTTGGGTCGCGAGTTGTTACTCGAGTCGTGCTCAAGTTTTGTGATACTTCGAGTTCTTTCGAGTGCGTGAACATGAATCCTGATCATTTTAATTCATACTTAAGTTAAAAACTGAATGTAGTGGAAACGAAAGAAAAAAAAAAGAGAAGAAGGGTTGCATATAGGGGAGTGTCTCGGAGAGGTGAGTAAGTGACTCGAAGTGTAACTCGAGTTAGATCAAGGGAGTCTCGGGTTTTTACAGAACTGTGGTATATTGAAAACAAGGTTAAACAAATTGTATTTCAACCGATTTAAGTATTGCGAACGTAGTAAAGATTTAACAAATTTGAATTAAGACTTTATGTAGTTCTTAATTATTTTTGTTAATATTTAAAAATGTTTTAACTCTTAATTAATCATTTTAATTAAATAATTAAGTTAAATTAGGTACAAAGAGTATTAACATTTAAGTTTTGTAGTTAATAATAATAATAATTTGATTTTCAGAAGTTTAAAGATGATTTCTTTTAAATGATAATTAAGTTGAATAATGAATATTAATTGATTCTTTTTGGGAAGCGATTAAGGATAATTACTTTATAATTGTAATTAGAGTTTGGATTAATTAATGATTGAGTGATAAATTCGTAATCAACTACTTGAAGTAATCCAATGTATGATTAGTAGTTAACTAATTAAGAAATTTAATTACGAATTAATAATTGATCGATCAAGTAATTAATGGTTAATAAATGGGTGAGTAGGTTGTATTGATTGGTAATTAATGTCAAATTGATAATTAATCTAGGTTAATAAATTGATTTAAAGATAACGAAGAGGAGATTATCGATTTAGGAATTTGCGACATTAGGGTATCATAAAGACTACAGATTTGTAAATAATTCATATTTGTTTTTAATACTTTCTTAATGGAATTCAATCATAAGTAAGAATAAGATTTATCTAACAATAAGTAGGATTTGAGATTTATTAAATTTATTCACGTAATTAAAAGGGATAATTAATTAATTTAATAATTAAAGAATTTAAGTTAATCAATTAAGGTTTAAGATAAATTAATCGGGGATAATTAATCTATAATTAATAATGATGCTTTAAAATTTAATTACTATAGAGAAGTAATTAAAGAATTGTTAATGATGAATGTTAAGGAAGAATAGTTAAAAACTAAAATAGTTAGTTAATTAAATCTATCTAATGAGGATTTAATTGTTCGATGTATTCGAATATTAACAAAATCATCTAATATCATACAAGGTCTGAATCCTGATGGAAACAAGCTGGTTTGGGTTGGATTGCAAATTTAACAGCAAAGGTGAGTAAATCTCACTCTGTTGGATTTCTATTTAGATTTAAATGGTTAAATTTAAATAATTGGTTGATTGATTGTGTCGATTGAATGTGTGTTGAAAATCTGGTGACTTTGGTTTTGGTTGGTTCTCGAGTTGATTGTTGTTTGACTCGAAGCATTTGGGTTTAAAATGGTTTTAAACTTAAATCGTAAATAAGAAATGGTTTAGTTTAAAATCAATAAAGGTTTAATGAATTGGTGACTCATTAAATAGGTAGAAAATTTTAAATGAATAATTAATTAATTAAATTAATTAATGCTTTGGGCTAATTAATTTTAGTTTAAATTAATTAGAAGGATCATTGGGTGGTTTAGTAAATAATTACTTAATGCAATTTATAAAATATAATTACTTTGTGTAATTAATCAAGAGATAAATCAAGATAATTAATTAAGGAGAATTAATTTATTTAATGGAGTAATGATTAATATTGTGGTTTAATTAATATAATTAATTTAGATTAAGGTAAATTGAAATATAATTAGAAATCAATAATTTATATAATTAATGATGTAATTAAAGATTTGATTAATTAAGGTTAATAAATCCATAATATGCGACTTATGAGGAATTCAGTAATATAAGAAATTAAGGATTAATGTAATTGATATAGTTAATTAAATTTATGGAATGATTAAATTACGGTATTGATTTTGGGTTAAGAATAATTGATATCGTGAAATTAATTAAAATGATTACTTGAATGTAATTGAAAAATAATTAACCCAGGGTGATTAATTAAGATGAATGGATAGGGAAGGGTTGATTAATTAATTATTTTGGAATTAATTAATGAAGGAATCATAGTGATTGAGGTTTGAAATTCAATTAGAATCAATTGATTTGATTTGTATGTGATTAAGATTTGCTTCTCAAAGATTGAATGGTATTGGATGATTTGAAGGGGATTGATAACTCCGATTTGAAATGTTGTGTATTTCATTTGGATAACTTAGAATAGGATGATATGAGGTTCGAAGAGACCAGGGTCGGCTATTGGGTAAATACCCGAAACCACTTCGAATATTTATAGATTGATATGTAAAATCTATACGCTGGAGTAAGTGAATTGGAGGAATTGGACTATTTTAAAATCTAAATCTTTGGTATTTAGAAACTTATATGCGGAATAAGTGTTGTCTATAATAAAATGTGGCTTTGTGAATTGATATAAGTTACCCGGGTTTTACTTCAGTTGTATACTTGTATTCCATGTTATCTGGGTTTACTCACGCTGGTTTCCAGCCTGACTCGGGTGTTACTTTGATGTAATGCTCGGGTCAGGCCGAGTATTACAGATTTCAGGTAAGGACGTCTAGAACTCAGGAGGTGAGCAGGATGGCAGAAACGTGTAGAGTATTTCCGCTGTGTTATATTATTGTTAATCTGAGACATGATAATTGTATATGTCCAGTGTTTGAGCATATGTGTAACTCTGATGTATTAAAATTGTAATTGACAGATATAGTATTATTCTGTAAACTTATATGATTTATTATTATATTTTATCCACGGCGAATGTGAGATGTTGATGTTTCTGTTCTTCTTCTATTTCTTTCTTCTTTTTCATAACTATCTGGAATTTTCGGGTGCGAAAATTTCGGGTCGTTACATTTGATATCAGAGCTGAAAGGTTAAGCGAGAACCTTGGCTCTGGTGAGGATTACTCATTAAATTGAGTTCGTAGTACTCTAGAATGAGTGTGTGTGTATATATATATATACACGAGCACGTACTTGTTATTCCTTATATAAAGATTTTAAATGATTTTATATAAAAGTATATTTTGATATATAAAGAAATATTTCATTCTAATAAATATTAAAGCGATTGGTTGTTAAATTATTGAAATTAAAATTAAGAAGTAATATAATGAGACCAAATTGAAGAACGGAAATACAACCAACTTTAAATTTAAATTACTTGAAAATGAAATTCTAAATATAGTCCCAGAATTTGAAAATCGGTTTTAAAGTAATGAAAAATAATAAATAAGTATTATTTGGATAACTGGGACTTGTTGCAAACAATGGTTTGTTTGAAAATTTGATTTGAATTAAAAACCAAAAGTGGTTTAAATAATTAAAGGATGACCTCGTGTGTAAGGGAAATAATATGTATGAATAAGGAATATACATAAATAAAAAATAGTTCGAATAAACTCTAAATGTTGAGTTTGAAATTTAGAATCGGATGTGATACCCAAAGTGATAAGTTTTTAAGTGGGAAGATTTTTATTGTGAAGTTTAAGGATTGAATGAGGTTGATTGGATTAAGTAAATCGAATTTAACTTGGGAGAAGTTAAATAAGTTTGAACGAACAACTTGAATTGGAAATTTTAAGATGAAATTGGAATTTAACTTGGAAAGTTAAATGGTTAATTTGAATTGGTAGTTTGTGAGATGTCAAAATGGGTTTGAGATCTGGAAATTGGAAATGGATGGACGTTTTAAAATAAATTGGATAATATCGTCCTACTGTTATAAAAAAATTCCTTAAATTGCGAATTGGATTTGTTTAAATGAATGAGAAATGAAGTGTGGTAATATATCCATTATTGAGATAAAAAGGGAAATCTAACTTTAATTTGGAATTAAGGATATGGAATCACTTTAAACTGAAAATCTGAATAATTGAGTTTACGAATTAAAATTGTTTAGAAACTGAGTTCAAACTGGAAGATAAAATTTAGTAATAAATTAAAATTTTAAAATAAAATTGTATTGAACTCTTATTTGAACCTTGAAATGCATAAGTAAAGATAATTGACAATGGAATTTGGTTTAAATTGGGAAAGGAATCAAGGTTGATTCAACTTGAATTGGGTTTAAATAAATTTCAATAGAAATTGAAATTATTCAAGTTAGAATTGAGTCAATTAAATGGAAGTGGAAATTTAAGTTGAATTGTTGGGGAAGTGAACAGTTGGCTCTTGACTATTGTCGATATAAATTGTTTTGATATAAACTTATTTTTCTAAGCTATTAAATATGTACAACCTTTCTATCTTAAAGCCAAATTATTTTATATTTGTTTTACAATTATTTTGGAGCTATTTAATCATTTTTCAACTGTTTTCTAAACTAATTACTATTTTTCAACTATGTTACAAATAAATTACTATTTTCCAACAATGTTGCAATTACCTAAAAAAAATCTTAAACTATTTAACTATTTTCCAACTATTTTACGATTAGTTAACTATTTTATAGCTATTTTGTAAACTAATAATTATTTTTTCAACTACTTACCTATTTTTCAATTTTCAAGCTATTTTCTAAAACTGGTCGGAGTTCAACCTGTTATTGATTTAAATACCCAACTGAGATAAGGACTGAAGTGATAATTCAATGAGAATTAAGGCAATTGTAAATAAGTGAAAGGGAATTAGACGAAATGTGAATTTAAAGGGAATTGATTTGGCTGATAATCAATGAAAATAAATATGTGGGATGTACGTATATTATTCTATTCGCATAGTGATTTGATCCAGATTCGAGCACAGAATTTCGAGATAGTTTATCGATCCGAGTTGGGATTTTTCACTCGATTTTCGACGGCGAACCTGGATATGGATTGTTGATTGGTTCTAGATATTCTCTATCATAGTTATGGCTATGCAAGGAGAATGACGGTTTTTGATCAAGAAACCAGATCTCTGTCGGCACTAGGAAGTCGGTTGGACAATACTAGTTTGGAAGTGAAATTATGTGATCGAGTGAGCGATCAGATTGGTATGCCGTACGGATGGTAAGTGTACATCGTATGGATTTGGATGAAATTGATATTGAAAGAGTAATAAAATTTGAATATTTGATTTTGAATAAACAAGTCGTATATCTTTGTTATATAAGATAAATCTCCCCTTATTAAATCTATTGCCGGAAGAAAAGGATTTTTGAAGGTGTTTGGAGTAAAAGGAGTTTTATACAAGTTTGAAAGGATCCAAAGTTTTAAATTATATATATGTATGTATGTATGTATGTATGTATGTATGTATGTATGTATGTATGTATGTATGTATGTATGTATGTATGTATGTATGTATGTATGTATAAAGGATCTTATGAGGATTTTGGAAAAGGTTTTGGGAACCTTTGGATTTGGAAAGGCTTTTGATTTTTGGGTAAAATCAATATTAAAAATTTGAAAAGCCTAGTTTGAGAATTATCGTTTTGGAATAATTGATTGTGTGTAAAGGAGCTTTATATGAGATCATACTAGGTGTATGATTTGAAGATACTATATGTGTATAGTATAAAATGTTTTGATGATGGCTCTGGGGAAAAAGGCGCTCTCTTGAAATGAACTTCTCAGGAGTGTCACAGGGTGGTGCTGCCTTGAGCCCCAAGGGGGGGTTCTAAAGTTGATCTTGTGAGGAGCCCGGACAAACTAGTTCCTGAGGATTATTAGGTAGCGAAAGTCGAGGGCGCTGATGCCTACAGGGGCATTTGGGTTATGCTGTGACGATAGCGTAACTCGATGTCATTGCGAACTACTATGGGGACCATAGCGAAAATCGTGTGGAGGATGAGTGCCAACAGTCTACACTTGATTTTTCCAGGAAGGCAATGCAACATCGGTAGACTGCGATCTATGGTCGAGTAGAGTGGAGAAGTTTCATTCTTTTGGAAGCGAAATTCGAGGGCGCTGATGCCTACAGTTATATGGGTTTTTACTGTGATAGCTATGTAACCCCAGTTGTAGCTGTGATCAGTAGCGGGTTCCATGTTGTAATCGAGCGACGTAACCATCGGGTTAACTGCGACCATGGATGAGAGTGATGATTTCCAGAGCATTCTCACCAAAGTTATATCCTCTATTTTCAAAAGTTGTTTTATATATTTTCAGTAAGATTATTTTTCAATTATTTTCACTGGATGTTGAAAACAGGTTTACCAAGTACTTATAGATTTTCAGTCCTACGCCTGATCAACGTATGACTGAATTTCTGCAAGAACAAGGATGGACTTGTCGAAACATCGAGTTATAAAAGTATTTGTATAAAAACTATTTAGTAATATTATATAGATTATTAAAGTAGTTTAAGAATGATAAAAGAAATTTATATTATTTTAAGTGTTTTAATAAATCTGGCGTCGTTCCTTTTTGAGGACGAAAAGATTTTTAAGAGGGGAGGAATGTGACGACCGGGGTTTTGATGGCAGTTAATTGGGTAATTAACTAATTGTTAATTATGGAAAATATTGATTTGTTATTCGAACGAATATAACTCTAACAATTAAAATATCTGGATATATACATAAAGTAATTTAAAAACAATATTAGATATTGTTTTATAAAATCTTTGGATACGATAATAATACTCAAATAAATGTATGCAGGTATGTCATATGAAATAGGTATGAACACAACCATATATGTGTTGGATAGTGAAACTTCAAAAAAAGTGATAAGTAAGCTTATGATACAAGACAACCTGTATATGAAATGTACTCACAATATAAAATGAATACAAGTTGATATAATAGAAATATGAACATGGATTAAAATGAAAACATGAATTAAGACAAGTTTAATTAATGCAAGCACACAAATATCATTTCAGCCACCCTATGGGAGAAGGAAAAAAAGAGATCTCTGATCAAAAATTTAACAAAAATCTTCCAGTACAAATTTTGTACCTGTATACTTCAAACCTGTTCACACTTCCTATATATATATATCACATTCTAAATTCATTCGTTCATCAACAAAACTGAGCATCACAGAGAAAAATATATATAATACATTCATGTACAAACAAATAAAGGATAAATATGAAAGTGTGAATCAAGACAATAGCAATTAATACTAGTATCTCTAGCACACATTATAGATCCTCTCAGCCACCAAAGCAAGAAGAAAATCAGATTAGTCAAACAAGGATAAACAAAAATATCTGACCTGTTGTACAAAAACGTTATTACCCTGTAAACTCATTCCTATATATCATTCTCTCATCTCAGTTTCGTTTATCAAAGATGAGTAAATCTGAAGTAGTACCATCTCAAAACTCAAAATTCAATTTGAACAACAATCTAGCTCAAATCAAACCAGAGGATCAAAGAGGAGATTTCAGCTTGCATTTTCACAAGGCTGTACAAATAGAAGCAGCTTTGTTCATTTTGAAAAACAAGGCGAGTAAACATAAAATTTACAAGTTTAAGTTTAATTAAAACAGAAAAGATGATTCATTGACTATGTGGTTTGTTTGTGTTTATTTTTGATATGAATTTGTGTTTAGGAACAGTTGTTCTGTGGAGACTGAATATGCTGTTCTTCTCTGCTATTTGTTACAGAGTTGATTTTCATTCAAACTAAAATTTTCTTTTTTTAAAAAAATCATTGTTAAGCTTTGATTTCTCAACAAACAAGATGTCAAACCTAAACCAAGATTTTTTGAAGTTGAATAAAACCATGTTTGCAAAACATACTTCTGGAAATTAGTTTACAGGCAATTAAGTACAAAATGGATAAATTCGAGTGTTACTAAAAGCTAATTCAAGTTTATATCTTGAATGCTTACTGTAATTCATGATTTATAAAACTAAAACGAAGATTTTTAGTTTGAAATTTTAAGAGCAGTTTGAATTTGTAGTAAATTTGCATTTTTCTCATTTTCAGGTAATTGAATCATTAATAAAAGTTGAAATTTGTTTTGGAGCTGATACGAACATCTTAGATGGTAGGAAAATTGTTGAATAAATTTTCTAATGCAAGAGTTGGGTGGATGAATTCAATTTAGGGTTTGGGTTTCAAGTTTTGGTCTTTGCCTGAATCGTGACGTGTTTTCCTTCTGTGTGTGATCGAGTGTCACGAAATTCAAAGGATTGGAAGTGGAGCATGTGGTTATGGAGTGGATGGAATTCGAGCGTCTCTAGTATCAAAGTGGCGACGGCGAGGTGTTTAGATGATGGGTCAAGCTTGCAGTTTTTTTCAAGCAGGAGGCCTTATTTTGATTTCTAATTCTTGAAGACAAATCGTCTTTGGATTTCGAATCTAAGGTGGATTTGCGACTTGTCTGCGGTGTGGCGATCCCTGGAGCTCGATCGCATCGTCGTGCACATGTACGGCGAGGTGGTTGATATCAGTGGCATTGACGTTTTGGGTCACGAGTTGTTACTCGAGTCACGCTCGAGTTTTGTGATTGATTACTTCAGGTTCTTTCGAGTGCGTGAACATGAATCCTGATCATTTTAATTTATACTAAAGTTAAAAACTGAACATAGTGGAAACAAAAGGAAAAAAAGAAGGGAGAAGAAGGGTTGCGTACAGGGGAGTGTCTCGGAGAGGTGAGTAAGTGACTCGAAGTGTAACTCGAGTTAGATCAAGGGAGTCTCGGGTTTTTACAGAACTGTGGTATATTGAAAACAAGGTTAAAATTGTATTTCAACCAATTTAAGTATTGCGAACATAGTAAAGATTTAACAAATTTGAATTAAGACTTTACATAGTTCTTACTTATTTTAGTTAATATTTAAAAATGTTTTAACTCTTAATTAATCATTTTAATTAAATAATTAAGTTAAGTTAGGTATAAAGAATATTCACATTTAAGTTTGTAGTTAATAATAATAATAATTTGATTTTCAGAAGTTTAAAGATGATTTCTTTTAAATGATAATTAAGTTGAATAATGAATATTAATTGATTCTTTTTGGGAAGCGATTAAGGATAATTACTTTATAATTGTAATTAGAGTTTATATTAATTAATGATTGAGTGATAAATTCGTAATCAACTACTTGAAGTAATCCAATGTATGATTGGTAGTTAACTAATTAAGAAATTTAATTACGAATTAATAATTGATCGATCAAATAATTAGTGGTTAATAAATGGGTGATTAGGTTGTATTGATTGGTAATTAATGTCAAATTGATAATTAATCTAGGTTAATAAATTGATTTAAAGATAACGAAGAGGAGATTACTGATTTGGGAATTTGCGACATTGGGGTATCATAAAGACTACAGATTTGTAAATAATTCATATTTGTTTTTAATACTTTGTTAATGGAATTTAATCATAAGTAAGAATATGATTTATCTTAACTATAAGTAGGATTTGAGATTTATTAAATTTATTCAGGTAATTAAAAGGGATAATTAATTAATTTAATAATTAAAGAATTTAAGTTAATCAATTAAGGTTTATGATAAATTAATCAAGGATAATTAATCTGTAATTAATAATGGTACTTTAAAATTTAATTACTATAGAGAAGTAATTAAAGAATTGTTAATGATGAATGTTAAGGAAGATCAGTTAAAAACTAAAATAGTTAGTTAATTAAATCTATCTAATGGGGATTTAATTGTTCGATGTATTCGAATATTAACAAAATCATCTAATATTATACAAGGTCTGAGTCCTGATGGAAACAAGCTGGTTTGGGTTGGATTGCAAATTTAACACCAAAGGTGAGTAAATCTCACTCTGTTGGATTTCTATTTAGATTTAAATGGTTAAATTTAAATAATTGGTTGATTGATTGTGTCGATTGAATGTGTGTTGAAAATCTGGTGACTTTGATTTTGGTTGGTTCTCGAGTTGATTGTTGTTTGACTCGAAGCATTTAGGTTTAAAATGGTTTTAAACTTAAATCATAAATAAGAAATGGTTCAGTTTAAAATCAATAAAGGTTTAATGAATTGGTGACTCATTAAATATGTAGAATAATTTAAATGAATAATTAGTTAATTAAATTAATTAATGCTTTGGGTTAATTAATTTTAGTTTAAATGAATTAGAAGGACCATTGGTGGTTTAATAAATAAATACTTAATGCAATTTATAAAATATAATTACTTTGTGTAATTAATCGAGAGATAAATCAAGATAATTAATTAAGGAGAATTAATTTATTTAGTGGAGTAATGATTAATATTGTGGTTTAATTAATATAATTAATTTAGATTAAGGTAAATTGAAATATAATTGGAAATCAATAATTTATATAATTAGTGATGTAATTAACGATTTGATTAATTAAGGTTAATAAATCCATAATATGCGACTTATGAGGAATTAAGTAATATAAGAAATTAAGGATTAATGTAATTGATATAGTTAATTAAATTTATGGAATGATTAAAATTACGGTATTGATTTTGGGTTAAGAATAATTGATATCTTGAAATTAATTAAAATGATTACTTGGGTGTAATTGAAAAATAATTAATCCAGGGTGATTAATTAATATGAATGGATAGAGAAGGGTTGATTAATTAATTATTTTGGAATTAATTAATGAAGGAATCAAAGTGATTGAGGTTTGAAATTCAATTAGAATCAATTGATTTGATTTGTATGTGATTAAGATTTGCTTCTCAAAGATTGAATGGTATTGGATGATTTGAAGGGGACTGATAACTTCGATTTGAAATGTTGTGTATTTCATTTGGATAACTTGGAATAGGATGATATGAGGTTCGAAGAGACCGGGGTCGGGTATTGGGTAAATACACAAAACCACTTCGAATGTTTATAGATTGATATGTAAAATCTATACGCTGGAGTAAGTGAATTGGAGGGAATGGACTATTTTAAAATCTAAATCTTTGGTAGAAACTTATATGCGGAATAAGTGTTGTCTATAATAAAACGTGGCTTTGTCAATTGATATAAGTTACCTGGGTTTTATTTGAGTTGTATACTTGTATTCCATGTTATTTGGGTTTACTCACGCTGGTTTCCAGCCTGACCCGGGTGTTACTTTGTTGTAATGCTCGGGTCAGACTGAGTATTACAGATTTCAGTTAAGGACATCTGGAGCTCAGGAGGCGAGCCAGATGGCAAGAACGTGTAGAGCATTTCCACTGTGTTATATTATTGTTAATTTGAGACATGATAATTGTATATGTCCAGTGTTTGAGTATATGTGTAACTCTGATGTATTAAAATTGTAATTGGCAGATATAGTATTCTTCTGTAAACTGTTGTTATTGATTATTATATTTTATCCGCTGCGAATGTGAGATGTTGATGTTTCTGTTCTTCTTCTTCTTCTTCTTCTATTTCTTTCTTCTTTTTCATAACTATCTGGAATTTTCGGGTGCGAAAATTTCAAGTCGTTACATTTACCCTACAAAATTTGGGACTAACCTCGCGTCATCTGTAGTTACTTATTATAGGCGATGTCTCACATCAGCCTCAAAGTCATACTACTGGTAAAACATTTACCCCCTAAACAAATGTTTAAATGTCAAATTTTCAAAATTATACAAGTCCTATTTCCGTATTAATACATATACCATAAATCCAATATCCAAATCAAATCAATAGACTTGTATAGAAATAGAATCCAAAACTGATTTTACATTAAAACAATGGAATAAATTATTAAAAGAAACTAACAATTTACATACTTTTACGCTATATTCAACTTATTTTTACAAGTAATTAGACAAAAGGAATTTCTACTCAAATTATAGAAATAGACGGTGCAAACTATGAATAAGAAAACATACCTTGCACACCATTTCCTAATCAGAACACTTAATTAAGTCAAAAGAAAAGGACAAAAAGTAGAATAGATGGTAAAATGTTGAAATTGCAAGATATACACATATTCATTATTTTAATATAAAAAATTGAGATTCCAACCTAAGAATAGACATTTCACTACAGGGAAATTTTAGGGGTTTTAATGTGATGTTTACGTAAACCAATATTCCCTAAGGCATATATCAATTCCAAACTACACCATTCAATTACTAAAATAGAAAGACTAAGGCCCCGTTTGGTTTGCTACTTTCAGTTTTGTGTTTTCGTCTAACCAAAAGTGCGCATTTATTATGGATTGTAGAAAAACACGCAATTTTTAAAATGAAATTAACATAGAAAACAAAAAACAAGTTTATTTGATTTTTCGTGTTTTGAGACATAACCAAAAGATGAAGAACAATTCATCTCCTACATTTTCCGTCCATCGTCATGATGGCTAAGAATTGTAAAAAGTTTCTCACATTTGCTTGTATTTTGTAGTCTACGTTGAAAACACAAAACTCAAAACACAAAACGAAACCAAACGGGGCCTAAGATTTCCACTCACTACAGATCCTTACCTCTTCCTCTTTTTGAATTTGTCATGTCTTCAATAATCTCTTTCAGATCTCCTCATTTTGATATATTCAATAAGGGATTGTATATAGATTAGATTAATTAATTTAGGGATTGGAGAATAATAGAATTAGAAATAAAATAATAAACATTTAGAATCTGTTACCTAAAATTCTAAAGATGTTTTTTCAATCTTTGAAAAGAGAGACTGACAGAGCTTTGCTTGGTTCCCAAAATAATTTGAAAACAAAGGTGAGGGGGATAGATTCTTATTTATAGTGGTTGTAATGCACCAGAATCGTCAGATTTAAGTCGGTTCAAAATAATAAAATTTGTATTGTTAACTATTGCAAACAAACTCTTACCGCCACATGATAATTGGTCGACTTCTCCTACCGCGGTTGACCGGCCAGGAGTAGGTGGTCGACAGTTTCAATTATTTTGAAAGATATTTATTTATCACTATTTATTTTATTCTTTAACTATTTCTACAACATTAACGTTAGTTTTAACGATTACTTAGTCCCCAAGTCTAATTATTGTTGCCTTTTAATTTTCAAATCTGAGAATTATTTACTTATTTAAATTTGAATTCCATTTAAATTATTTTGAATCCAAAAACTTCAAACGTTCAATACTTTTCTTTTGGAGCTTCGTTTTTTACATGTTATACGTAGAAACCGAACAGAAAATCACCATAATGCAATCACATAACCTTTTTGGTCGAATTCTAAGTTTGGAGAATTTTCATTTTTAGCCTTATGCTATTTAATTAATTTATCTTATTTTATTTAATCCTTATTAATTTTTATGAGGTGTTACAGTAATCGATTAAATAGATAAGATTGAAAGAGACTTTTTATGGGCTGTAAACAACCCCAATAGTTGCCTAAAGTGTCTTGTCAGTTAGGATTCGTTTTGTAAACCAAAAAACAAAGGAGGTTTAGGGATAATTAATCTTCATTCCATTAATTTTTCTTTATTAGGAAATGGTTGTGGAAGATTTAGTAATAATGATAACCTAATTTGGAATGAATTGATTTCTAATCAATTTTACAGAGGCTCTCATAACTTACACCAGTTAACGACTAGCAACTACAATAATTTATCTCACTTTTGGAAATCAATTTTAAAGGGTTGGACATATTCAAACTGGGTATTGGTAACATTGTTCATTCAGGTAATAACACATCCTTCTGGCATGATTGTTGAATCTCTATTATTCCTCTTAAAGTAGAACTTACAAGACTCTACGACAACTGTAATTTAAAATATATTCTAATTTTGGAAGTCTATAGACCTAATTCGAACTTTCCTTGGGAGTTCAGCTTTAACATACACTAGAAGGAACTACTCTCTACTAGTTTGCTCTTCTATGTGCTAAATTAGAACTTTATAACAGACAATAATAACGATATCAAAATTTGGTTTTGGGATAGGGCTAACAACTTTAAACCAAACTCATTTTACAAATTTCTAAATTTCCTAGGAATTAAATCTGACATTTTAAAAATTATACGGAAAGCGGATGCGCCCCCTAAATCAGAGTTACATATATGACTAATATTACACGCGAAACTTGCTACTATTAAACATTTAAAAAAGAAGATTGTGAATATTAATTAAAAAAATGCAATTTCTATAATACAAACCTAGAAATAATTGTGCGCATACTATGATTGTTAGTTTACCAATTTTATGCTTCCTTCCATTCTTATAATTTTTGGTTTTAACATTTCTTTTAGTGTTCTTAGTTGTTAGGTTTATTGGTCTAGGTTGAGATTCTCTTTACCTTTGGCCGGTGATTCTTTTTAGATACCATTTTCACTATTACGACATGGTATATTTAGTTGACATAAACTAGAGTTTTTTCAACAACAACAATAATAACCCTACAATGGATAATTGGACGTATAGAACTGCTTTATTTTGTTTTAATTGGAATTTGAACAATATCTATAAATTAGCTAATAACAACCGGTTTTTAGAGTTTTTCAAAAAAGTTAAATATTGTATTGATGTCTTACATGAGAGAATGTTGCTAATAATAGAAATATAATGTCGTGAGCATCATCCAATTACACAAGAATGTACAAGACCTCTTTGACTCGCTATTTTATCAGATAACTAACTCAGGTATAGATTTATTGCCACTAGCTTCCTTGTCCCATCTTGGTAACTATATCGAGTACTTGTTCATTTTTCATCGCTTGCATATATATATATATGTATGTATGTATGTATGTATGTATGTATGTATGTATGTATGCATGCATGCATGCATGTATATAACTGATTATTATATATAGATATATAAGTTTAAGTCTCAGATTATCTGTTGATTTTTTTTGGGTTTTAGCTATTAACGTGTTAAGTTTTGTTTAGGCGCCCCCATTTACAGGATAAGCTAATTATCGATAGGTTCTTGGGCCTTCAACTTCTTTTTTACTCACATGACTGTCAACGAGGACTTTCTCTCATCGAGGCATCATCTTTGATGCTGCCATCGACTAATATGCCTATTGATTTCTTTCTGATTCTATCTACTTTTATATCTTTTTAATGCGTTCTATTTTTTAACTAGGTTTTTTTAGGGAGGGATATTTTTAAACTATATTGGTTCATGGGGAAGAGCTACCTAGCATGTTTGTTGGTAGCTCCTATTTTAAGTGTGGAATAAAATTACATGAGTGCACTCCTCTGAACATTGGATCACTCATTTTCCTAAAAAATTCTATGGATACTATAAACATCACCTATAACACCCCAAGAATTTTAATGATAAATTAAAATATTATAAGCGTAAAATAGTAAATTTTCATAAAGGTTTGGAATTAGGCTTTGGAAGCTATCCCATTGCATCTGGAATGTCATTTATAATCGAAAAACATATATAACTTGTAAATTTGATAAAATGGATCAGAAATTACAAATACTAGACCTAGTGGCATTTTCATACATATCGATTTTGGTACTAACCCTAGTAACCCTAATCCTAGCGTATAAATTCGACCTTAGTCCCCCACTTTCTTAATTCCAAACTCTAGCCTTCACTTTAGAGAAGAAACCTTAGCTCTTTGCTTCATCTTTCACCTTTCTTAATCTAAAATTTAGATCCAAATAATAATAAGGAAAAAACCAAATTGTAGAAAAGAAGAATTTAATTAACAATTACAAGTAAATAAGAGGAGGATAAAACACTGAATCAAGTTGAATTAAAGGAAGATTTCATAAAACAACACTTCAAGGTGAGTGTATTTATCAATGAATGATTATGATGGAGATGATTAGTAAAATTACAATTATATGTCTATCTAAACATATAAACATGTTATTTAATTTAATCAATGGTTTTAAATTTGGAATATATATATCGAAATAGTTGGAGAACCCTTTGTATGACTTGATAGAATAATCGTGGAACTTGGGAGGAGGTAAATTAGATTAAAATTACCTCTAACTGTATAGATCTAATCTTATATGATAGGTTTGAATTGATTTAGGTAGATATAAAGTTTATCTATGCAAATCATATATAGTTATCTATGAAATCGTATATGGTTATCTATGCAAACATTGAATAAAATGAAATCAATGACAGTAATTAAGATTGGAATGAAGGGATAAAAATAAACATCAAAACGAAAAAAACTAGATTAGACTGAATTGAGGTCCAAAAACTAACCACACTAAAATCTGACTAGGTTCAAACATCTAAAAAAGTAATTCAAACATCTAAAAGTTAGGTTAGACATCTGAATTATGATTTAGTCGTCTAAATGCCTATAGT
Source organism: Allium cepa (assembly GCA_030765085.1). NCBI lineage: Eukaryota > Viridiplantae > Streptophyta > Magnoliopsida > Asparagales > Amaryllidaceae > Allium > Allium cepa. The sequence goes on along the minus strand of CM060930.1, from coordinate 86,622,196 downwards.
GGTTTATTTTTAAGAAGTCAGGCATTAGAAGTAGAAAAATAGGCATTTGAAAATAGGACCAATCATCTGATTAGCTAAAGCAAGCCCAAGTTGAACCTAGACTAGTGCACGCCAAGCAGGATGGATTGGGGGAACCTGTCCCCACTTTCTTCTTTTGGGAGTTCATGTAACTACATGAAGTGGTGTAACATAATGGATCTGTTTCACACTTAGTGACGTACCTAGGTTCACACTTCATGATGTTGTATAACATGACATCTAATGCAGCATGCAGTTATATTACAATTGGATATATGCACTAACAAGGAGGTTACTTAATGCTTTAGGTGCAAGATGGGCTCAGTCAGTGTGAGGTATACTTGATATTGTGCATAGATACAGGCACTAATAAGGAGTTTACTCAATGCTTTAGGGGAAAATGGCATAGACATTGTGAGACTTGGTTTATTGCATTAAAAATAGGATACATTCACTAACGAGGAGGTTACCGAATGCTTTAGGGATACCATGGGCACAGGAGTTGTAAGTTATACTTGGTATTATGCAATGAAGATAGAATATGTTGACCATCGGGATTGCAATCAGTTTTTCAATAGGCAAGTTTCTCATCGGCATTGATAACTCGATGAGTGCCTTAGGCTGTTTATATTTGAGATTGTCTATTCAGTGTATAACTAGGTTGTTTGTCATTAAGAATGTTTATTCAATGCATTAATAGGCATATGAAGGGTCATTATACTATTGCATGTAGGTTAACAAATACCTTATATGTAGTATACAAACACAAACGTACACCCCTAGGTTGTTTAGAGATAATTGAAATTTAATTACTTGTCGGCACATTCCATTAGTGATATTATTCATTCACAAGACATTGTCCAATCCCCTCCATTTCTCCCTCTTTATATCTATTTTATGATGACATGGAAGTAGGTGTAGTGACATGGATAAGGTTCCTAAAGAAGGCGAACATGACATTGGAGATATACTTATTTATAATCATTCTCCTATGTACCTTATCTTATTTATCAGATAGACATATATTTTACTGTCATTTGGATACTCTATTTTATCAGTATTTGTATGGATCACGACTATTTTGAGATAATGCTAATTTGGGATTATTTCCAGTACTCATATATTTTCCTTTTGTCGTGAAATCTAAAATTGTAGAATGTTTCAAAATTACATTTGTCTCTGTATCATGTAAACAATAAAACCAAATGATCCATACTTCTTGGCATATCGCAAGTTCAAACGTTGTTTTTGGGCTTTAGAAAGGTGTATGCAGCGATACGGTTTGTTGCATTTGGTATTAGAGCATAGGTTTAGGATTCCTTAGGGATTTGGCATGTATTGAGAGAATGCACTTGCATATTTTAAGAGTTGCTATTATACATAAGTATAACACAAAACGCTCATTAGATTCCCGTAATGCTTATTATTATCTAAGGAATGTTGCTAATAATTCTTATTTACAGATAACCGAAGTAAGCAATCAAACTAGAAATGTTTCTAGTAAGGCAAGTGATGTTCCGGGCATGAACATTCCAGTATGGTTCCACTGGTACTTTCAGGTAAGAAACCAAAAATTAACCCCAATAAAGGACAAGCAGTGCAAGCATAATGTAACATCCCCAAAAGTTTATCAATTTAAAATTAGTAATTTTTTTGAATTTCTAGAATTTAATTTGGAGTTAATTTGAATTAAGTTTAAATTTTCAAAACATATGAATATTATGTTTGTTTATTTATATATCTATATAAATATATATATAATGGATTGTAATTCAAAATTGAATTTGAATTTGAATATTTGAACTTGTATTTAAATTTAAATTTTAATTACAAAATATCTTAAAAATATTTGGATTCAAAATACTAACATATGTGTATGATTTTATTAATGTATAAATTAGTATTAAAACTTTTTGTTTTAAAGTTGTATAAATATAACAAAGGGATGTGATTATATAAATAGAAAATGCAACTTAAAATAATTTACATAAATGTGTTTATAAAATAAGAAGTACAGTATAAATATAAATAATGTATAAACATTTTCTCATGCAAAGGAATTTACAAGTGTTAATATTTAACATATTCAACTTAACAAGTGTAATAATCTTGAAATAAAAATGAACAAGTGTCATCTTCTTGTTTTTTATTTTTAAGAAAATTTATAAAAAAGAAAAAAAAATTAAAGCTATATAACATTTTTACTCTCCTCCCTCTCATCTCTTTTATCTTATTTTCATAAGTATGTAAAACCAAATGAAAAAAAAACTGAGAAGAATCAAAACCTCAAACCAACTAGTAATCAAAACAGAGCAAAGAAAATCAAAGAAAGAAAAAATCATCAAAACCTGTAAAGAGTAAAAATGTATCAAATTCAAATCAAAATCAAGGCAACCTTTCTTCATAGATTCAACATAAAAAAAATTCAGATTCAACCCAAAAATCCAAGCATCAAGAATAACAATTAGTTAAAAAGATCAACTCAACAAAAAAGGATCAAAAAGTTCCCAATTCAAAATATTTTCTAGGCAACTCCTCTACTCTTCAAAAATATGTGAGTGAACTTTTTTGAGATTTTGGAATGTGATCTGTAGTTTAAACTCATGCTTAAGTAAGATTGAAAATGTGTTGCATGTATACAGAGATGTGTACATGTGTATATATTGTTCATGCATATAAGTTACAGGTATAAGCAGCCTCTGTTCAAGGTTACAAAAATTCAAAAACCTGTTATTTCTCTTTCCCTAATCATTGTTAGACTTTAGAATTAAAATAGGAGTTATTTATTTAGACATGATTTAAGTTCTAAAAGTAGGTTTTAAGTAAATCAATTCAAAGCTTTCTCTAAAAAATTGAAATTACAGGCAAACTTAAACTTGTTGGAAATTTAATCATCATGATCTCTGATTTCAATTATATCAATTGAAATATTTTAGAAAACAATGACTTTTGAAAGTAAAATCATAATTTTTAAATAAGTATTTACTGGAAAGGCAAACATGAACGAATTTGGGCCTTTTGGCCATTGTTGATCATCGACGTAATAAGAACGGTCGAGGTTTTGCCTGGAGGAGGAAGACTTGAGGGGCGCGGCAAAAATGTCAGATGGGTCATTAGATCATCGTGGAAGGCAGACGAGATCGATTTAGGGTTTGAAACCCATATTTTCTCATGGTAAAAAATGGGTATTGCTGCGTCATCGTTAGACGATCAGAATCGATCATCCCAGTGCCAATCGAAGCATTGGACATTGGTGAGGCTTCGGGTACGATCACGTGACCTCTGATGGTCATAGGTCGAAGAACAAGGCGATTACGTGACGATTGTTCTTGTTCTAGTTTGGGTTTGCTAGAAAAAATTCGAGTTCGTTGATGATTTGGGATTCTGGGCGTTTGTGAGGCTCATGTGGATCGTTGCCGAGGTATGGAAGGTCGTAGCGTCGATCGGAGTTCGCCAGAACTCCGATGCATGTGCATGAACCTCTGATGTGTATCAGTGGTATATGTTTGGAGAAGAAGGCTATGGACTCGAACCGGGTAAATACTTAAACAAAATTTAAGTTTGAAAATTTAAAGCATATGGGTTGATTTTTGGTAAAACTCGAAGTAAGCAAGCGATTTTCTTGGGGAAATCTCGGGGTTGACTCTGGTATTATGTTTTTCCAGTTTTAAACTTTAACAATCTAAGTTGAATTAGTTTCTAAATCTGCCCTTTTTAAAATGAAGATTGTTTGTTGAATTGGAATAAGTAGTAAAAGGTTTTGAAAATAAAATATTTTTAAAAAAATTAGGCTTATAATGTTTAAGCTTATATTTTAAAAAAAAAGAGTTTATTTTAAATAAAAACTTAATCAAGTAATTAAGGAATTAATCAAATATGTTTTAATTTGTTAACTTAAAGGTTAAGTTAATTTATGTTATTACTAATTATTGATTAATTAAATTTTTATAATTATTTGATAATTAAAGAATTAATTATAAATAAAGGTTAATTAATTATTAATAAAGGTTAGTTAATTATTAGTAAAGGTTAATTAATTATTAATAAAAGGTTAATTAATTATTAATAAAAAGTTAATTAATTTAGAATTAAGGATTAATTAATTAAGGTAATTAATTAAGGAATAATTAATTAATGAAGGTGATTAAGATTTAATTAATTTATAATCAAGGATAATTAATCATTGATTAAAGATAATTAATGAAAGTAATTATGTGGTTAATTAATTTAAATCACACGATTAATTCATCTTAATTGAAGGTGATTGGTTGTTATGGAATGTTGTGTATTGGATTGATATCTATGATATGTGATTATGATGCAATGTGATATGAATTGCTTTGTGTTGAGCTGTGATATCTATGATGAATATATTTCTGTGTGAATGTGAAAACCCGTTGGCCCATAAAACGGCACTTGAATTTCGATGCGACATGGAGTCGGATTCCAGTTGGTTATCCGAAACCCACATCGAATATTAATGATGAATCTTTGTGATTGATATATCCACGTGTTTTTAAATTGAGCGCTCGCTATTTGATTTAGCCGAGAGAGAACTTTGTGTCATATAACCCATTCCAAATAGTGATACGAGGAAATGGATAGCATTTGAAGACGGTGGTGAAGACCGGGTGCCTTCAAGAACGATAGGATAACATGTCGAATGACTCTGCACTGAGTTGCTCCGGTATAGAGTTCTCCATGTGTGATGGGGAGTCCGACCGAGATTGTGGATTCCCGGATTGCAAGGGCTTCTTTGGAAGTTCCTTAGGTTCAGTTCGAACCTGCAAAAGACTTATATGGTTGTATGTCTGACGTTACACTTTGAGATATAAAGCTGATTTCTTGCAAATATATTTTTGTTGGTGGCGGAGAAATTTTTTCTTAGCTTAACACCCTTCTCTGAGACGTACGAGCTCATAGGTTATGTAGTTGATGGTTATCAATGACATACTCCTGATTTGGTAGTGTGGCATGCTGAGTATTGCTAATCATTTATTGATCGAAGCATGGATTTTGTGAAAAGTGTAGCTTTGTGGACGAGACTTCATCGAACCTCACAACCCGGTTATGGTCGAAACAGGAATCGTTGCAGCAAGATTATTTGAGGGTAGCGCCCCCTAAGGATATGTCCAATTTCTTCTAGATAAGAAGTGGTATCATGGATGGAGACCAGAGATACTTAACATATGTGGTTGCTGCAAACTTATTACTTTGTGGTTGTCGGTTGAGAGGTGCCTCGGATAAAGGTCGGTAACGACTGAGAGATGGCATACTCGTGTCAATAGTTACCCAGTTACAGAGGTAACTCGGTCTTGTGTTGGCAGAGATCCGGTTAGGTTCTCGAGGATGTCCCTCCAGAGACGTTCCATTCAGTGTAGGAAGTTCCTTTGCCTGACCATTTGTTGGAAATCCAAACAAAACAATATGAGCCATGTACGATTTTAGTTGTATAACCTGCCATGAACGTGGCGGTAACCTGCTACAAAACATGGTAGCTATAGTAGACATACGATGAAATGTGGTATGCTGGCTAAGATTAATATTATACTTTCGAAAATGTTTTCTACACTATGAACTAATAATAATATTAAAAGAGTTTTCTCAAACAAGCATGTTTGACTATCATAAGAAGAAATCTCCTCCAATTCTGCGATTGCATTGTGTGTATGGCGGGAGGTCTTATGGTAGTTTCATTTTCCAAAAGCATATCGAATTTCTTTTATAAGCTATTTTGTACAAACAACTTTTTTTTGTTTACTCATACCAGTCTCATGACTAACCTTGCTTAATACAACGTGATAGGGGGTTCTCGCTTTGCGTTTGGTGGCGAACGGAAGACACTTACCCCCACATGTCCCGAGGAGGGGTTGGTTAACCGGATAGATGAAGAAGTCGAAAGCCTGGCCGTAAAAGCAAGGGAAGGGTACCATTGTATGCCACGGCGGGACTGGGATGGTTGAAAAGCCTACCAGTCGAGAGTGGCTGCTGTCGATGGTTGAAAAGCCTAGACCGTGACGTGTGGTATCAGAGCTAAAGGTTGAGTAAGAACTTTAGCTACGGAGTATAACACATTAGGTGGCTCATTAGAGATAGGGTGAAGTATACCCTAGAATGAGTATAACTCGAAAGACCGAAAACCTAAAATTTCTTGGTCTATTTCTTTAAACTGTTGATATTCCCTAAGATATCTTGTCCGTATGCCTAAATCAAGTTTTCTTACTATTTACAAATAGTGAGAATGACCGTAAGAAGCGGACAAGGTAGGGGACAAGTAAATACCACTACAACTGGTCAAGTCTCTACAACAGCAGCTATACCTACTCAACCTCAACCGAATCTGGATGATTTATATCGAAGTTTCTCCAGACTTAATGGAAAGCCGTTCACTGGCAAGGAATCTATTGTCGAAGCCCAAGCCTTGATTAGATCATGCGAAAGAATTTTTAGAGGGCTGAAGTTGGAAGACGATCTAATGCGACTAGTAGCTTCTTGGCAACTCCAAGAGGAAGCTCTAGCTTGGTGGGAGACTATTACTGTGGATGAACCGGAAGATGAATTCACTTGGAGTCGATTCAAAGAGGTGTTTGAGCAGCGATACATGCCATCCGCTAGTTTCTCTCGAATGTACGAGGTATTCATGGATTTAAAGCAGGGAAGTTTATCGTTTGAGAAGTATTTGAATAGATTCAATGAATTATCTCGTTTTGGTCCAGAACTGGTGAATACACCTTTGAAGAAGAATGAAAGATTCATTCGAGGAATGAATAAGAAGTACCATGAAAGGATGACTGCCCATATAAAAGAATCCTTTTCAGACTTGATCGATATGGGTTACCGATATGCTACCCTAGATATGCAGGAAGTTCCGAAAGAGAAGGGGATTTCAACCAATCCGAATTGGAAAAAAATAAAAATCGAAGGAAAGAAACCGAATCAAGGCAATGTGAAGAGGAGTAATCAGGAGAACCTAGCTAGAGATATTACTTGTTACCACTGTCAGGAGAAAGGCCATTATACAAACGATTGCAAGAAGCCAAAGAAACAAATAAAGAAAGATCAACCCTTTAAGATAAGTCAAAGAACCAAGGGATTCTATTGTTGTCACCAGCTAGGTCACGGAGTTAAAAATTGCCCGAAAAAGAAACAAGCACAAGTAGCGAAAATGTACGCGATAAAAGATGACCCCTCAACTTCAAAGGCGGATAAAGAAAAAGGAATTTTAGAGGGTAACCTTACTATTTATGATAGAGTTGTTAGAATTTTGTTTGACACGGGAGCTTCACATAGCTTTATCTCCCAACAAATCATGAATTAATTAAAATTTAAACCTAAATTTGTCAACGACCCCATTAGCGTGAAGAATCCAGTTGGAGGTCCTGCAAATCTTTGTCTATATTGTAGGAAAGTGCCTATATCGTATTCTTGCCATTAATTTCCTATCAACCTTTATGTTATCGACTTTAACAAATTTGAAATATTACTCGAAATGAATTGGTTAACGAGATACGAAGCCAAATTGCATTGTAAAAATTGAACGATTTTGGTCAAAACAAAACTTGAAAATTTCATTGAAATCTCTTGTGAGGATCCAAGTCCTAAGAGAGATAAGTTGATGTATACTTTGAGATATCCCGAACCTAGTCTAGAGTCCATACCTATTATCTGGGAATTTCCAGATGTATTCAAAGAAGTCAAATCTTTAGCTCTATACAGAGAAATTGAAATAAGAATTGACTTAGTTCCAAATGCTCGTCCTGTCGTTCATGCAAGTCGCAGGATGGCACCCAGAGAAAGAGTAGAGTTGGTCAAGCAAACCCATTAATTACTAGAGAAAGGATTAATTCGTCCTAGTGTTTTCGAATGGGGTTCAGCTGTGGTGTTTGTGGCTGAACCTGACGGGTCCTTGAGATTGTGTATGGACTACCGTGATCTTAATAAGGTAACGCTCAAAAACAAGTTTCCTTTACCCAGGATCGACGACTTCTTCGATCAACTACAGGACGCTCGTTTCTTTTCAAAAATGGATCAAGCCCAAGGATTCCATCAGCTACGAATTGCTGAAAACTGTGTTCATCTGACTGCTTTTAGGGTTCTAGACACTTTTTACGAATGGTTAGTCATGCCTTTCGGACTAACCAATGCTCCTGCATACTTCGTAGACTTAACGATCTATGTATTGGGGAAGTGCTGAACAAAATTTGTGCTTGTATTATTGATGATATCCTAATCTACTCCAAAACTAAAGAGGAGCATGCTGAGCATCAAAGAATTATTTTGGAGATACTGAGAAGGAACATTCTATTCACCAAATTTTCTAAATGCCACTTTTGGGTCAAAGAAGTCAGATTTCTCGGGCACATTGTTAATGAAGAAGGAATTTCTACGGACCCGAGCAAGATTTTTGCTATTCTTGACTGGAAGAATCCCACTACTCCAGAAGAAGTTCGAAGTTTTCTGGGTTTAGCGGGATATTACCGGAAGTTTGTTCAGGACTTTTCTAAGATAACTAGTCCGTTGACTAAGCTAACAATGATGAATGCCAAGTTTGATTGGACTCCGAAATGTGATGAAACATTCCAGAAGCTAAAAAGGAGATTGACTACTACTCCTGTTCTTGCTATTATCAATAGGAACCAAGGCTTATCAGTTTACACGGATGCTTGTGGTGATGGTGTGGGTGTAGTGTTAATGCAGAATGGGAACGTAATTACCTACGCGAGTAGACAATTACGTCCGCATGAGAGAAACTAACCAACACACGATTTGGAGCTCTTGGCTGTTATTTTCGCCTTAAAAATCTAGCAACAATATCTTCGGGGTAAGAATCTTCTTCAACTTTTCAAAAGGAAAATTTTAAAATTCAACTTAACTTAATATTCAAACTTAATAAATCCTTCTTATTTTAGATGAAAAATTCGAATTGTTCACCGACCATAAATCTCTTAAATATCTCTTCACCCAGAAGGATTTAAATCTGAGACAACAACATTGGTTGGAATTTCTGGCATCTTATGACCTAGACATTCTATATACGCCCGGAAAAGCCAATGTAGTTGTCGATGCTCTAAGTAGGAGACATGATGTTCTTGCATATCTTGTTTTCACTGCTACTTTCCTTGAAAAGATCGCTAGCAAGCAGAAAGAAGACCAATTTCTTCAAGGAATTTGTAAAAGAATACGTCATGGTGAGGATTCTAGTTTTGGAATTGATAATAATGGAGTTACAAGGTTGGAAGATAAGATCTGTGTCCCAGACATTCCGGATCTGAAATGTAAAGTTTTAGACGAGTATCACAAGTCCAAACTCGCTATCCATCCAGGAGTTAATAAGATGTATAAAGATATCCAAAGAACTTTCTGATGGAAGACAATGAAAAGGGATATATCTATATATGTAAGTCATTGTGATACTTGTCAAAAAACTAAAAGCGATCAGAAGAAGATGGCAGGTTTACTCCAACCATTGGAGGTGCCTAAGTGGAAGTGGGGTCATGTATGGATGGATTTCATAAACGGGTTGCCACGTACTCGAAAGGGGAATGAAGCAATTTGGGTTATAGTGGATCATCTGACTAAAACCGCCCACTTCATCCCGGTGAAATCCACCCGGACAGCAGCAAGCTTAGCAGAGCTGTATATAAAAGAGATTGATCGTCTCCACGGTATTCCAAGCAGTATAGTGGGTAATTGTGATTCGATCTTCACTAGTAGATTTTGGGAGGCGTTTCAAGGCGCATTGGGAACCAAACTGAGCTTCAGTACTGCTTATCACCCGCAGTCTTATAGGCAGACTAAAAGGATAAATCGAATATTAGAAGACCTTTTGCACGCTTATATTCTCGACTTTGGCAGTTCGTGGGAGGACTATTTACATCTGGTTGAATTCTCATATAATCTGGTTGAATTCTCATATAATAATAGTTATCGGGCCAGTATCGAAATGGCTCCATTCGAAGCTTTATATGGTCGTCCGTGTTGATCACCTGATTGTTGTATCGATTCAGGTGATAGACTCATCCTTGGACCAGATATGATTAAAGAAGCCATGGAAAAAGTTGATTTTATTCGAAAGAAATTGTTAACTGCTTAAAGTCGTCAGAAGATATATTACGACCGTAGGAGAAAAGCTTTAGAATTTCAAGTTGGAGATTCTGTATTTCTAAAAGTGTCTCCAATGCGTGGTGTGTTAAGATTTGGGAAGACTGGTAAACTGGCACCATGGTATATTGGTCATTTTCCTATTCTGGAGTGGATCGGTCCTTCAGCATATCGAGTGCAGCTACCCAGCTGGTTATCTGGCGTGCATGACGTGTTTCACATTGCTAACCTCCGAAAATATGTGCATGATCCAGACTGTATTATTGAAGAAGATGCTCAGCATGATTTGGAGATCACATCAAATCTGGGAATAAAGAGAGAACCGATAAAGATCATTGATCATGATGAAAAACAGCTGAGGAATAAAGTTGTGAAACTAGTTAAACTGCAATGGAGTGGTGATCTAAAGGACTTACTTGGAAAACAGAGGATAGCATGCAAAAGTCCGATCCCAATTGCAGAGTGGATATTCCAGCTTGATTGGTAAGCCATTTCTCTATCTTTTATATATTCATATGATTCTTTGTTTGTCTTTCTCTCTCTTTCAAATTTCGAGGACGAAATTTTCTTAAGGGGGAATCTGTAACATCCCTAAAATTTCATCAATTTAAAATTAGTGATTTGTTTGAATTTCTGGAATTTAATTTGGATTTAATTTGAATTAATTTTAAATTTTCAAAACATATGAATATTGTGTTTGTTTATTTATATGTCTATATATATAATGGATTGTAATTAAAATTTGAATTTGAATTTGAATTTGAATTTGAACTTATATCTGAATTTAAATTTAAATATAAAATATCTTAAAATATTTAGATTCAGAATATTAACATATGTGTGATTTTATTAATGTATAAATTAGTATTAAAACCTTTTCTTTTAAAGTTGTATAAATGTAACAAAGGGATGTGATTATATAAATAGAAAATGCAATTTAAAATAATATACATAAATGTGTTTATAAAATAAGAAGTACAATAAAAATAAAAATAATGTACAAATATTTTCCCATGCAAAGGAATTTACAAGTGTTCATATTTAACATATTCAACTTAACAAGTGTAATAATCTTGAAATAAAAATGAACAAGATTCATCTTATTGTTTTTAATTTTTAAAAAAAATTATAAATAAAAGAAATTAAAGTTATATAACATTTTTACTCTCCTCCCTCTCGTCTCTTTTATCTTATTTTCAAAAGTTTGTAAAACCAAAAGAAAACAAAAACTGAGAAGAATCAAAACCTTAAATCAGCAAGCAATTAAACCAGAGCAGAGAAAATCAAAGAAAGAAAAAATCGTCAAAACTTGTAAAGGCTGAAACCAGAGGAATTTAAATCAAAAGCAAGGCAACCCTTCTTCACAAATTCAACATAAAAAAATTTCGGATTCAACCCAGAAATCAAAGCATCAAGAACAACAATTAGTTTAAAATATCAACTCAACAAAAAGGGATCAAAAAAGTTCCCGGTTCTAAATATTTTCCAGGCATCTCCTCTGCTCTTCAGAAATATGTGAGTAATTTTTTTTGAGATTTTGGAATGTGATCTGTTGTTTGACTCATGCTTAAGTAAGATTCAAAATGTTTTGTGTATACAGAGATGTGTACATGTGTACATATTGTTTATGCATATAAGTTACAAGTATAAGCACCCTCTGTTCCAGGTTACAGAAATTCAGAAACCTATTCAAATTTTGATTTCTCTTTCCCTATTCATTGTTAGACTTTAGAATTCAAACAAAAGTAATTTGTTTAGACATGATTTAAGTTCTAAAAATAGATTTAAGTAAATCAAATCAAAGCATTCTCTAAAAAATTGAAATTACAAGCAAACTTAAAACTTGTTGGAAATTTAATCATCATGATCTCTGATTTCAATTATATCAATTGAAATGTTTAAGAAAATAATGATTTTTGAAAGTAAAATCATAGTTTTTAAACAAGTATTTTCTGAGAAAGGCAAAGATAAACAAATTTGGGTTTTTTGGCCATTGCCGATCATCAAAGTAATAAGAACGGTCGGGATTTTGCCTGGAGGAGGAGGAAGACTTGGGGGTCACGGAAAAAATGTCAAATGGATCACTAGATTGTCATGGAAGGTAGACGAGATCGATTTAGGGTTTGAAACCCATATTTGCTCATGGTCAGAAATGGGCATTGCTGCATCATCGTTAGACAATCGGAATCGATCGCACCAGTGCCAATCGAAGCATTGGATATTGGTGAGGCTTCGGGTACGATCACGTGACCTCTGATGGTAAAAGGTCGAAGAACGAGGCGACTACGTGATGATTTTTCTTGTTCCAGTTTGGGTTCGATAGCAAAAATTCGAATTTGTCAATGATTTGGGATTCTGGGTGTTCGTGAGGCCCATGTGGATCGTTGCCGAGGTGTGGAAGGTCGTAGCGTGGATTGGAGTTCGCCAGAACTCCGATGCATGTGCACGAACCTCTAATGTGTATCAGTGGTATATGTTTGGAGAAGAAGGCTATGGACTCGAAGCTACTTTCGGGGAATCAGGGTGATAGCTCGAAGTTGGAATCGAGTGGATTCATGCATGCGCCGGTAAGTACTTAAACAAAATTTAAGTTTGAAAATTTAAAGCATACGAGTTGATTTTTGGTAAAACTCGAAGTAAGCAAGCGATTTTCTTGGGGAAATCTCAGGGTTGACTTGGGTATTATGTTTTTTCTGTTTTAAACTTTAACAATCTAAGTTGAATTAATTTCTAAATCTAACCTTTTTAAAATGAAGATTGTTTGTTGAATTGGAATAAGTAGTAAAAGGTTTTGAAAACAAAATAATTTTAAATAAATTAAGCTTAACATGTTTAAGCTTATATTTAAAATAAAAGAGTTTGTTTTAAATAAAAACATAATCGAGTAATTAAGGAATTAATCAAATATGTTTTAATTTGTTAACTTAAAGGTTAAGTTAATTTATATTGTCAATAATTATTAATTAGTTAAATTTTTATAATTATTTAGTAATTAAATAATTAATTAACAATAAAGGTTAATTAATTATTAATAAAAGGTTAATTAATTATTAATAAAAAGTTAATTAATTTAGAATTAAGGATTAATTAATTAAGGTAATTAATTAAGAAATAATTAATTAATGAACGTGATTAAGATTTAATTAATTTATAATCAAGGGTAATTAATCATTGATTAAAGATAATTAGTGAAAGTAATTATGTGGTTAATTAATTTAAATCATACGATTAATTCATCTTAATTGAAGACGATTGATTGTTATTGAATGTTATGTATTGGATTGATATCTCTGATATATGATTGTGATGCTATGTGATATGAATTGCTTTGTGCTGAGCTGTGATATCTGTGATGAATATATTTCTATGTGAATGTGAACCCATTGGCCTATAAAACGGCACTTGAATTTCGATGCGACAGGGAGTTGGATTCCAATTGGTTATCCGAAACCCACATCGTATATTAATGATGAATCTTTGTGATTGATATATCCACGTGTTTTTAAATTGAGCTCTCACTATTCAGTTTAGCCGGAGGAGGACTTTGTGTCATATAACTCATTCCGAATAGTGATACGACGAAATGGATACCATTTGAAGGCAGTGTTGAAGACCTGGAGTCTGCCAGAATGATAGGATAACCTGTCGAATGACTCTGCATTGAGTTGCTCCCGTATAGAAATCTCCATATGTGATGGAGAGTCGGATCAGGATTTTGGATGCTTATATTGAAGGGCTTCTTTGGAAGTGACTTCGGTTCTGTTCGAACCCGGAACAAACTTGTATGGTTGTATGTCTGACATTACACTTTGACATATAAAGAAGATTTCTTTCAAATACATTTCTGTTGGTGGCGGAGATTTATTCCCTTAGCTTAACACCATTCTCTGAGACGTACAATCTCAGAGGTTATGTAGTTGATGGTTATCAGTGATATACTCCCAATTTGGTAATGTTGCATGCTGAGTGCTGCTGATCATTTGTTGATCGAAGCATGGCTTTTGTGAAAAGCATAGCTTTGAGGACGAGACTTCATCGAACCTCACAACTCGGTTATGGTCGAAACAGGAATCATTGTAGCAAGGTTATTTGGGGGTAGCTCCCCTTGAGGGTACGTCCATTTTCTTCTAGATAAGAAGTGGTATCATAGTATGGAGCCCAGATACTTAACTTATGTGGTTGCTACAAACTTATTACTTTATGGTTTTTGGTTGAGAGGCGCCTCGAATAATGGTTGGTAACAACCAGGAGATGGCATACTCATGTCAGTAGTTACCTAGTTACAGAGGTAACCCGGCCTTGTGTTGGCAGAGATCCGGTTAGGTTCTCGGGGACGTCCCCCCAGAGGCATTCCATTCGGTGTAGGAAGTTCCTTTGCCTGACCATTTGTTGGAAATCCAAACAAAACAATACAAGGCCTGTACGGTTTTAGTTATATAACCTGCCATGCAGCGTGGCGGTAACCTGCTACAAAACATGGTAGCTATAGTAGGCATATGACGAAATATGATGGCTAAGATTAATATTATACTTTCGAAAATGTTTTCTACACTATGAACTAATAATAATATTAAAAGAGTTTTCTCATATCAAGCATGTTTGACTATCATAAGAAGAAATCTCCTCCAATTCTGTGATTGCATTTTGTGTGTGGCAGGAGGTCTTATGGTAGTTTCATTTTCCAAAAGCATGTAGGATTTCTTTTATAAACTGTTTTGTACAAACAACTTTTTTTTTACCCATACCAGTCTCATGACAGACCTGGAGTTTATTGTTCCCTTCCTAAACTCTGAGTGCACATAATCTCCACATGGGCGGCCTAGAAGCAGGTTATCCGTGTTTTGGAGCTAGCTTGGATTTTGAAGTCTTTTGAAAGCTATCAGATTTTGGAAAGCTTTTGGCCTCGGAAATCTTTTGAAGTGTTTGGAGTTTTGAAGGCTTTATCGAAGTTGAAGTTTGTTGGAAACTTTTTGAAGTCTTTGTTGTTCCGCTGTGGAGTTGTCGTTTTATTGTAGTATCATATGTGCAGCACTCTAATGTTGATGATCGTTATTGTAATGGATATTGTATCAAAGTTATATCTGTGTTGTGATCAATGATATTCATTTTGTTTCCGCTGTTTATTTTCATCTAATGTTGTTATAAGCTCCATCCGAACTGGAGTTCAACGTTTGAATCTTCGGCAGTCGAATACAAGTGAGGTATTTGATCTCGATTTTCAATCGCTGGATTTTGGGTCATGACACATAACGTGTAGTGCTAGCTCCCCTACCAATTTTGGACTTCCCAAAATTATATCTAGATTTTCAAAGAATAGGCAGAAAGAAATACTTTGGGGCTGAATCAATTGGTAAGACTCAGGCAAGCCTAAGGAATTGTGATATGATATTTGCTATGATAGTTGTGGATGATGCAATGAAGAGACAATTAGCTTCGTGGCACTCACAAGGATAGCTCTTAAACTGGTGGGATATTGTTATTGCTGAGGCAGGTGAGATCGGGATCACTTGGACTGATTTTAGGAGGCGCTTTAGCACCAAGTTTATACGGAGGCCCAAGGGAAGTGGAGCTGGAGAATTTCATTCATTTGGAACAAGGAGACCGTAATGTTAAGAAGTATGTCAATAAGTTCAATCAGTTAGCAAAGTATGGCTAGGTCCTTATCAATATACTAGTGTAGAAGGCAATAAAATTTGCTAAGGGGTTAAATCCATCTTTGAGGGATATTGCTTTGAGCCACGTACCTACTAAAGCTACTTTTGAGAGCTTAGTTGAGATGGCACTGCTGAATTCAATTGCTAAGGAAGAATCTAAAATGGTAGAAGGGAAGCCAGCTTGATAGAATCAATGCAAGGTCGAAATAGGCGTTCAAGGGAAGATGAAGAAGCAAAAAGTTAGGTACATGAAATGCCATTTAAAATGAAATTTGGTAGAGGGCTACAAATTTAATTTTTCGAGAGTCAAATTCTGTAACTGCAACTGGTTCAGACATATAAAGAGAGAGTGTCCGACCATGCCTAACAGTTCTACTCCAACAGTTCCACCTTATGCGCTTGAGTTTATTTCTAGCTCGAGCACAGTTTCAGTTGTAGAAAAAAGGAAGAAAGTCATCATAGAAGGTGTATTAAATCTTTCTAATTTATTTATTCACGCTTTACCTAACACTGAATCATCCCACTCGTTTATTTCGAGTAAGCTAGTAGATGAATTGCACTTATAAACTAGCATACAGAACTTATTATAGCATCGAACCCAGTTCGAGGATCGATCCATTTAACCTTGATTTACAAGAGTTTGAAGTTATATATTTTGGATGTCGAGTTTGATTGCGATGCTTTTTTATTGGGATATTTTGGATTTGGTTTAACTTTGGGGATGGACTGGATGATTATGTATAGAGTGGTATTGGATTGTGATAGGAAGGTGGTTCGTTTGGGTATCTATAGTGGGCGTAATCTTATTGTTTGGTACGATCCCAAACCTTTATTCGCTAGACCTGTCACATGATGAGTTATCTTTTATGCTTGTAGCTCATGACTTCCCAGATATCTTCACTGAAATTCCATGTCTTCTACCTCATAGGGAGATCAAATTTCAAATTTATTTAGAAAAGTATGCCAGAGCTATTTCCTTTCCCTTAGGCATATGGCTCCTAGATAAAGAAGCAAGCTTCTTAAGCAGATGAATGAATTATTGGAGAAGAGCTTTATTCGAAGTAGTATTTCAAAATGTGGGGCACTTATTATATTTGTTACTAAAGAAGGTGGACCATTAAGGCTTTGCATTGATTATCGCGAACTGAATAAACTAAAAATAAGAATCATTACTCATTGTCATGTATAGACGCTCTTTGATCAATTAGTTGGAGCAAAAGGTATTATCCGAGCTAGACTTGGCTACTAGATTCCATCAATTGCGTGTGGCCGAGGATAGTGTTCAAACAATTGCTTTTCGTATACATAGCAGACTTTATGAGTAGTTAGTCAGGTCATTTGGGCTGACTGTCAATAGCACTTTTCATCGATCCCATGAGTCGAGTCTTTAGAGGATTGCTGAATAAGTTCGTGGTGGTATTTGCTGATAATATACTCGTTTATTTGGATTGCGAGGAAGAGTTTCATTTAAGGGAAGTGCTTAGTACTCTCTGTAGACATTAGATGAAGGTTAAATTTTCTAAACATCACTTTTGGTGCAAGGAGGTTCGCTTTCTCGGACATCTTATTTTCGAGCATGGACTATCAATCGATCCTAGTAAAATTGTTGTGGTATGCGGTTGGAACGTGCCGAAAAATGGTACATAGGTATGAAGTTTGCTTGATTTGGTCGGCTACTCTAGGAAGTTCATTAAGGACTTCACAAAAATTTATGCATTATTTACATGCTTTACAATAAGAATCTAGTTTTGTCATGGAATTTGGAGCACAAACATGCTTTTGTTAAGCTAAACGAACCATTTACCAGTGCACCTGTCTTGACACTCCATGATGGTTCAAAAGCGTTTATGTTATAAACCAATGCTTGTGGAACAGGACTGGGTGTTGTTTTGATGTAGGAGGGTAGAGTTGTTTGTTGTGCTATCGACAGTTGAAAGTACATGAGAAAAACTATCCAACCCATGATCTTGAGTTGGTAGCTATTATTTTTAACCTCAAATCTTGAAGGCATTATATTTTTAGGGGAGTGATTTGAGTTATTCATGGATCTAAGTCTCTAAAGTATTTTTTTCTCCCAAAAAATATATGAATTTGAGTTAGCAAAGGTGGATGGAGTTCTTAGCATTATACGACTTCAGTACTTCATTTACTTTTGGAAAAGGCATAGTTGTAGATGATGCCTTGAGTAGGAAATATGCAATGTTAGGCTATATGCTTTCGAAGTGGAAGCACTTGGAGTTTATTTCTGCATTTAATTTTTGACCTTCATCAAACCTACGTTAGGGTTGTTGGATGATTTAGATGTCCATCCTTCGCTCATGGATTGTATTGGTTTGAGCCAGAAGTAAGGCACAAGTTATTAGGTATTTATGAGAAGCTAATTAAGGAGAGCATTCAAGCCACATGGACCGTTATTCTATTGATTCTAGGGAATGGCTGCAAAGAGACGGAAGGTTTTGTGTTTGTCTTATTAAGGAGGTAGTGGACGTGGTACTAGAAGAGTCCAATTGTTCTAGGATGACCACTCATCCTGATGGTGACAAAATGTATCGTGATATGAAGAGAGCATTTTACTGGCCATGTATGAAAAGACATGTAGCAAAGTTTGTTTCTAAGAGTGTGACTTCTGAAAGATTAAAGGTAGAGCAGAAGAAACCTAGTAAATTATTACAGCCTTAGGATATTCCATAGTGGAAATGTGAGAGCATTTCTACGGATCTTGTGAAAAGAGTAAGGATGTTAGCTTATAAAGTGGTGCTTCCTTAAAAGTTGGTGGAAATTCACAATGTTTTCCATGTGTCTTACTTTGCAGAAGTGTTTATACAACTCAGCTACTATGGTCGAGCCGAATCAATTGGAAGAGGTTGAGGTAGAAAGGGAGTCACTTGTTCATCGTGCACCTACCTACATTGTTGAGCTTAAAACAAAGTAATTTCATAATAAAGCAATCAGATTGGTTACGGTCCAGTAGGGAGATGAACTGGTTGAGAGCACTTGGGAGCCAGGGAGAAGATTAGAGCCATGCATCCCTCACTCTTTTCTAGCATGTTTTCGCTATTTTTTGTTTGCTTAGTTAAATTAGGAAATTGGACAGTGTGTTATGCTTTACTATATGATTTATGTTATGGTATGACTTGATTTATCATACATTATTTCATATACATACAAAGATTATTATTATATTTAGGATGTTTTACATCCATGCTTATATGTCATGAACTTGCATTGATGTAGGAGTTGCATTAGTAATTATGGACTTATCATCTGCCATGTCCATGGCATATGTTGATTGATGGAAGCAAACTGTTGCTTTCACTTATTTTATCATTGTTATATATTTATGTTTATGTCTAGACCATAGTAGTATTCCTATGGGATCATACCTTACCACTAGAGATGTTAGGAAACAAATATATTTGATATATATGGATTGTTGGATGCTTTGTTTGTGGAGTGGTTTGAGTGTCTGCACATACACATGGTTGCTAAAGTATAGTTGAGTCTACGAGTTGCATTTCTCCATCTCTTGGAATTTCAAGGAAATTTTTTTAAGGGAGAGAATGTAACACCCAGAGAACTTTAATAATAAATTAAAATACTAATAAGGGTAAAATGTGATTTCACATGAAATGGTAAAAGAGTAAATTTTCATAAAGTTGGAATTAGGCTTTGGAACCTATACCATTGCATCCGAAATGTAGTTTATAGTTAGAAAATATATATAACTTGTTAAATTTGATAAAATGATCAGAATTGACAAAAACATGACCAAGTGGCATTTTTATAAATATTGATTCTGGGATTAAGCCTTAATAACCTTAATCTTAAACTATAATGCAACCTTAGTCCTCACTTTCTTTATTATAAACATAACCTTCACTTTATGAAGAAACCCTAGCTCTCTTCTTCCTCTCCCACCTTTCTTAATCTAAAATATAGATCCAAACTACAAATAAGAAAGAAAACAAAATTGAAGAAAAGAATAATTTAATAAACAATTATAGGTAAAGAAGAGGAGGAGAAAAAATAAAATCAAGTCAGATTCAGGAAAGGGCTTCTTCAAATAGCATTTCAATATGAGTGGATTTATCCATGATTGATTATGATAGAGATAATTAGTTAAATTACAGTTATATGTCTGTTTAGAAATATAAACATGTTATTTAATTTGAATCAATGATTTTTAATTTGGAATATAAATGAATCAAAACAAATGGAGAACCCAAGGTATGATTTGATAGGAATTATGGAACTTGGAGGGAGGGTAAATTAGATTAAATTTACCCTTAATCCTGTAGATCTGATATTATATAATAATTTTGAATTGATTTAGGTGGATAAAAGTTAATATATACACCATTTGGAATTTATATAAATTTGACTTATTAAGTTTGAAATATACATAGATAAATGCAACGGTAATTATATGCGACTAATGGTATAAACCATGAAGTTTGGGGATAAATAAGATTGAATCATATATAGTTATATACGAAAATGTTGAATAAAATGAAATCAAAGGCTGTAATTAAGACTTGAATGAAAGAACTAAGATAAATATCAAAACAAAACAAAAATAACCTGGTTGGATGTTGTATTGAGATTCAAATGTTTGAATTTTTGACTATGCAAAAGAAACATGTTGAAATTTGACTAGGTTCAGAAGTCTAAAATATTATTCGAACATTTGGAAGTTAAGTTAGATGTCTGAATTAGGTTTCAAACAACTAAATTGGGATTCAGACATCTGAATGCATGCAACTATTTTTGTGCAAGAAGTCAGATGCTCAATTTTTTTTCCAGGCATTTGAAAATAGGACCAAACGTTTGAGAATAGGTTCAGATGTCTGATTTTCTAAAGCAAGCTCAGGTTGAACTAGGACCTAGTGCAGGCCAAGTACAATGGATCGAGGGAACAAGTCCAGAAGTTCATGTAATTACATAAAGCGATGTAACGTGATAGATCGGTTTCACACTTAGTGATGTACCTAGGTTCACACTTTATGATGTTGTATAAACCAATACACAATGCGGCATGCGATTTTATCGCAATTTCATATGAGCACTAACGAGGAGGTTACTTAATGCTTTAAGGGAAAGATTGTGAGGTATACTTAATTTTGTTCGTCGATATGGGAAATAATAAGGAGGTTACTCAACGCTTTAGGGGCAAGGTAGGCTCATGCATTATGAGGTAAACTCGGTGTTGTCCATATAAATTAGGATATAGGCACTAACAAGGAGGTTACTCAATGCTTTAGGGACATAGCAGGCCCAGGAGTTAAGAGATATACTCGGTGTTGACAGAGAAGATAAGATACGTTGACCGTCAGGATTACATACTCGTTGTTTCAATATACAAGTTTCTCCTCGAGATTATTTACTCAATGCGTGCCTTAGGCAGTTCATATTTGAGATTGTTTACTTGGTGTATAACTAGGTGGTTTGTTATTGAGAACGTTTACTCAATGCATGGATAGGTGTATGAAGTTTTGCTATACTATAGCGTGTAAGTTAAACAAATATCTTACATATAGTACATGAACACAAATGAACATCCCAAGGTTGTGTATATTATAATTGCAATTTAATTACATGTCGACACCATGCCATCAGTGACACTATTCACTCACTAGACCTTATTTGATCCCCTTCATATCTCCCTCTTTATATCTATTTCAAGAGGATAGGGCAGTAGGTGAGGAGAATTAGATAAGGTGCATGGAGAAGGCGAACCTGCCGCTTAGAGATATATTTATTTATAGTCATTCTCCTATATATCTTATTTTATTTATCTGATAGACTTATATTAACTATCATTTGGAGACTCTATATTATCAGTATTTGTATGGACCACGACTATTTTGAGATAATGATAATTAGGATTATTTCCAATACTTATATAGATTCCTTTTGCTATGAGATCTGAAAGTGTATAATGTTTCAAAATTATATTTGTCTTTGTATGATGTAAACCATGAAAACCTAATGATCAGTATTATTAGCACGACGTGAGTTCAAATGGTGTTTTTGGGCTTTGAATCGATGTGTTCGGAGGTGTAGGCTGTTACATCACTTAGATATTTTATGCCTTTTAGTTGCTTAACAAACATAAATATATAAGGTGCTTTATTTATGTTATAAATGTTGGAGAGCATTATTATTATTATTAAATTCGTAATTTAAAAATTATTTAATAAAGTATTATTAACTATTTTAGGAACATGAATATATAACATGTATAACTTATGACATTAAATATCTTTTATATGCATTCAATGCGTATAACAATGTTTATTTATTCTAATCTCCCATTTTATTCATACACATAATATGTATATATACGCACACAGTTAATTATTACACTTATAATATATATGTACACACACACACATACATATTCAAATGTATTTATTCTATTAATTGAATAATTTAATTATTTATAAATATAACATTTATATTTATTTATTAAATTTAGAACAACTTTAAATTTATATTTTATAACCCTTTATAAAATCAATAAATATTAATTTAAAGCAACTTTAAATTTGCATTTTATAAACTTCCATAATTAATTGTTTTATTTAAAATAATTTTTAGATTATTTTGTAATATTCAAATATAATATTTAAATTTACATAACACACAAATAAAATTAAAATCTTCAAAAAGGGCTACCTTGGAAATAGACCATTTTGATGAGCTAGGTATGGGCTAGGAGATCAGGAGGTTTTCCATATAAGTTGTCCTTAATTAGAGTAACATCTCCTTAGTTTAAGCATGATTTCTTATATACCCATCTACTATGACCTTTCTTAAGGCATTGGCTTTAGTGTTGGTTAATTTATTCACACAAACACAATGCAAGCTCTGACATTGTTGGATCAAGTGCACCAGTAGCAGGGGTAAAAGGGTGATTTGAAAAGAAATTTCTTTTGTTAATTTACACAATATATTTTGTTTGTGTTTTTGTAAATAAATATTTAATCATACTAAATCAAATTTATTATTTTGGTTAATAAAAGATGATTTTAATATTTTTATTTTATTTTATTAACTAAATATTTATTTATTATTAATGTTTAAATAACAGTTTTATAATTAGTTTAATATGTCATGATATCCATATTCACAATATGGACATCACAACTATACATATAAAATAAATACATATTTACTAACCAAGGTTCATGAGAGAGTTAGTCATTTTGACCTACGGTCAATAAGATGTTTAGTGTGGTATTGTGCGTATGTGTATCTCCAAAATGATCATAATTTTTTAGTATATACATAATTCAACCATAAAATATTTATAGCAAAATAATATGCTTATATGTATACAAATATAATTACAAGTAAATATAATCAAAAAAATAAAATAAATACAAATTAATTATGTTTACTGCACATTATTATGTGTATATGTATAAATTATATATAGAAATATAAATATAGATATATAATCATATTATTATTTCGGCCATATTAAATATATATAGTTTCCAGTTCAAATTGAATAATTTTTTGCTTATCCATTTTTTTGTTTTAGTTAAATCAAAAGGAATTTTTTATTATTATTAAATAAATTTGACCTATAATATTTAAATCAAAAAGGTCAAAAGATATCAATTTAAATTCTATCGACTAAGTAAAAATATTTTGAAACAAAAATTATTTTTTTTCACTAAGTAAACTATAAGATTAATAAAAAATTATAAATTAAATCGGATCTATATATGTATATATGTATATATATGCAAAAACTATTCATTTTTTTGAAACCGGCAAGTAAAACTTAATTATTATAATTAAAACTATACATATATTATTTGATATAAAAATATTTTTGGATTTAAAATTTATTATTTTTGGTTTAAAAATAAAATTATAACATAATATTTTTGCTAAACAATAATTTTGTATGTAGGCATATATCTAAATTATTTATTTTTGCGTAATCATATTTTAAACATTTAGATATGTATAAGATCAAAAAATATTTATATATTAAATTAAATTCAAAAAGTTTCTTCTTTTGTTGGGTGATTATATATATACTAAATATAAATCATAAACATAGTGATGTAGGAGAATGTAACATGATACAAAGGAGATTAGAAATACACCTTTAGTTGATCTTGACGAGAATCGGCACATTGGTAGGATAGTCCTATCACTTGGAGCACCACTATCTCCTCCGCTTTGATGGAAAAGTGAAAATGTAGCGTTCATCTTGGATAATCGTGCCATCCAGCAATGGAAGTGAAGAGAGTCATATTTGTATAGAGACTGTGCTATTAATAGCCATCAACCAACAAATATCTCACAGATATTTCCCCATTTTTGAAGACAAAATTTTGATCCCGTAGGCCCTATTACAGCTGACAATAACTTTGGGTAAAGTCATGCCTAAAGTTGACTCAAATTAACTCAACATACATTTAGTTATCTTTTCACTTCAAAATCGATTGAACTTTTATATAACTTTTACACATCGTTTTGTCCAATTTTAAGCCTAAAATAAATAATGAAATTTATGCATAAATATTAATACAATATCCATATTAATTTATTATTAATTTATAGCATTTGTAAATTAATTCTATCCTTGGTTGAATTCGTAAACAACTAATAACGTTGTTCTATTGACTCTCTAAAAGGAATCCATCCCACAATCAATATTTAAATAATTTAAATATCGAAGTCTGCTTGGAATTTTCTAAAATACAATATATGGTCAAGTTCAAAGCTTATGGGCCATTTAAGAAAAATCATATTACTAGTCTAATTTAAGCTCACCCAGCAATGAAAGTTTCAATATGTATTCTTTTCGTCATCACTGTATCACTTAGATATCTAGAGTTTGGTCTATAGTGAAAAAAACTCTACTAATATCTGTATTAATTGTGTAGATTATTTTTAAACCCCTTTGTTCAATCCAATAACATTTACCGATTAACCGATTTGCTCTAGCCAAAGATTTTAACTTTAAGTTGACTTAACAATTAAGGTAATACTGACCTTCTATAATGATAGAGATGAATTCATTCTTGAGTAGTGTTTCACTTCAACTTGTTCAACATGTACCCAATCATATTCGTGCTACGATCGCTACACCATATGCTGTCAAAGTATAATCTAATTACTTAAGATTAATATTACTCTCAGGTCAGAAGACTATTATATGTTGTTACTCTAAAATTTTCTATTTTAACTGGGTTATATAATTTATAGAAGTATCTCTTTGAGTAGCTCTGTGATTGTTCCAACAATCAGAAGCGCGTAATCCCTTAGGCATGTAACAACCTGCAACCCATTAGGTCCAGATTTTCACTAGATCGAAAATCCAAGTCCACTAAAGTTTGGATCGTTGGTTTGGTATCCTACAATTAAACAAGTAAATGAATATCATAGCAATATTGATATAACTCTTAGTGGTATAATTAAGTGCAATAAAATATATAGTTACTAACCAATTTAACACTTTCAATATCTAGTGTCCTTGTTAGTGCCATGCATGCATTAGGAAACATGAACTTTCATTGTTCCCGCCTTATACTAACACTATCCCTCTAAGCTATCCTGTAGGTTGTAATGAGGAAGGGGTTAGAATAACGTTTCGGTGATTGGTAAATTATACACTTTGTAAATAACACTAGCTTATGTCGATTACCTTCCGTTAAATGTTACGTCTTTTATTATTTATTAGTTGCCCCGATTCCACATATGTGTACGATACATCTGATCCACTCTTTGAAGATTATAGCTACGTACATATATGTATACATATAAGTACGACGGTCCCCCACTAGACCTGTATACTATCCTCGTTGGTATCTCTCTATCAGCACACCATCAAGATCCATCGCCCTTATTGTATCATGATCGCGTCGTCATGCAAATCGAGGGTGTGACATCCCCGGTTTTGACGCCCAAAACTAACTGCTACGGATGCTGCATTCATCCATAGTTATTACTTGTAGGTGACCAAATGCGGTAATGTTATGCTAGAATCACATGAATATATAAAAAAGTTAAACTCAATTTAAAACAAATTTATCATTTCATTTTAGATTCATTATGTAATCTCATGCGTAAGTCATGTTTAGAGAAGTTACTATTTATTACAAGATACGTCAAGAGAGACATTTGAAGATGCCCGCTTCGTTGATCAGAGTCTAAGTATAGGCACTAAAAAACTTTTCCATTTCATCAATAACACAACGAAATTGTGATGACCCGAAATGTTTAAGCATTTGAAATCGGAATATTAAATTAATTTTAAATATTAAAAGTTAATTTTTAACTTGAATTCCAAATATCAGTATTTATTGGATAATTGATTGTTGAATTAAATAATTTGAAGTTGGGTAAAATATTGAATCTGGAATTTTAAGCCTGTTGAAAATAATTTGAAGACTTATAAAATTCATATTGATAACACTGAAGATAGTAAAGGTGTTAAATTTTGATTCGGAAGTGTTTTGATAGGTTTTGAAATTTCATCGTTTAAATTAAAATTAAAAATAGCCTTCCGAGGCACAGTCTCGGAATTCGACGAAACCAGTTCCATTGGATCCGTAATATTGTTTTATTATCGGATTTAAAATTTCGTAGTATTCGGGATTGTGGTTTGAGTGTACGGTAAGAGAACGTGTCGAAAATTTAATTGGAAATAGCCGATTCAAAATTTAAATATAATATTTCGGTCAGTCAATTCTCAGCCGCGTTCCTTTCTCTTCTATCAAACGTCTCTGTAGCTCTGTAGATTGTTCACACCTGTCTCCCCTCTTTAAGACATCGTGTCCCCTTCTTCTTCATTTACAACGCAGCATTTTAAAACTTAAATCGAAGGAGAAAAAAATAAATAAATAATCATGGCCGCGTTTTCCTCTTCCCCTCCCTACCTCTTTTTCAATCTCTGTTCGAAAAAAAGGGTTCGATCTGTATTTCGTTTACTTCTTTCGAAATCACGGAAGAGATTCACGCCTTCATTCGAATCCCTATGTCCCTATTTCTTTTCAGAATCACGACCTTGTCGCGATTTTTGTCTGGAGCTTGGCGACTTTGTAAGTGGCGGAAGGGAGAGCACGTGCGATCGATTAGCGATGGCAAAGCTCGGTGAAGCGTACTGTGATTGTGGCTGAGCTGAAGAGATTGCGTCGCGATTTTAGGGCTTCCAACGATGGTGACCTTTCTTAGCGTGGGTGAGTTCAACGAGGCAGCTCCAAAGGCGGTCCACGAAGCTACCGATGTGACAATTTCACGTGGTGGAGGCAGTACTGTCTGTAATTTGGAAGGGTGAGGTATTTTCGTTTCTCTGGGGTTTTATTTACTGATTTGCTTTGTTTTATGATAAATTATATTTACAGGAAGAAATAAACATAAAAATTATCAATATTGAAAATGAATATACAAAGTGATAAATTGTTGGACAATGGTAAATTTAGTTTGAGGCTTTTTAAAATTGTTAATACTCAAGCCTAAAACCCGAGTTTAACCCGTTGATTTTAGTTTATAAATCAGAAACTTTTGTTATAAATAAGATATTCGAAAAACAGGGATTTTTAAAAGTGTATGAAGAATTTATAAAAGTTAGAGTTTTGAAATCTATAATTTATTTTTATAAGTGTATGTGAGTTTAAAAAGGGGAAATTACTAGTTTAAATTTTATTATTATTTATTTACTGGAAACTATAGGGCTAAACAGGAATTTTAAAATATTTTGATTTGAACAGTTATATTAAAATTGAACTTTCGGTTTATATAAATTATCTTTTAAAAATATGTATTAGGGTGATTAACCTGTTTAAATTATTTGTTTAATAACTTTAGACACTAAAAATATTTTATCAAAGAAAATTAGTTAAAATAAATTATTGGTTTAAACCCAAATTAGTAGCTAAATTAAATGAATAAATAGCAATTAATCGATTGACTAATTCAAAGATGTTAATAGAATCATATAATGTTTATACAAGGTATAAAATCATGGGAATAAGCTGGATTGAATCTGATTGCTAGTAAAAGCAAAGGTGAGTTAATCTCACTCAGTTAAATTTAGATTTAAATGATTAAATTTAAATAATTATTTGAGTGATTGGATTGATTGATGTGCTATATTGTGATATATATTTGGAATTCGCATTTTATATTGTGCTAATATCTGTGGATGCAGGGAAAACAGGTTGGAGGGATCCAACTGGATCCCTCAACATTTATTTAAAATGTTTAATACCCTCTGTTGTGATTATTTGATATTCTATAATGAATGATATTGGATATTGAATGTTATGGTTCGATTGGATATAATTGGGTATGATGAATTACCAACAATATATAAATTGGATTTTGGAAAAGAAAATAAAAGAAGTGAAATTTTAAGTAAAATAATTATAGGAAAATTTGAATAAATTTAAGAATGAATTGGAGAAGAAATAAGTGACTTTAAATTTCTAATAAATAAATTGTAAGTATAGATAGGAAAATTAGAATAAACGAGAAGTTAATGAATTTTAAAATTCAGTGTTATTATTTAAAAGAATAAAACATTTACTTAATATTTAAGATTTAAATTATTGAAAGAATAAAGAAGAAATTGGGAAAAATCTGGAATTTGTATATTTTAGTTAAAAGTTTTAGAATCAAATGAAAAATAATAATAACAACAATAATTAAGTCCATACTTAATGAATTTTGAAATGAATTAAGTAATTAAAGAAAATTATTTCAAATGGGATAAATTTGAAATCAATTTGGGAAAATTGATTTAAGCGATTGAAGTTGGATCTTCTCCCTGGATAACCAAGTACGTTTTCAAAGTAAGTATTTTTTAATATAAGTTAAAAGCTTTTAAGTTGATTAAAAACAAAAAAAACCAAGTTTGGAAAATTTATTTTTCTAAATATTTAAATTATAAAGTAAGTCTTTTCTTTTTAATCTATTATAGTAGTAATTATTTAAAGAGTGGCTTAGTAGTTTGTTTTAAGATTAAAAATTTAGTTATATTTTATAAAGTAACCTTATTTTCAAATATTTATATAGTATGTATTTTTAACAAATTGCTGAAGTAGTTTAACTTAAATGTTTTAAAAGTATATTTTAAAGTAAAGTGTTTTAAATTATTTTAAAAAAATCTAATTTGTGCTTGGCAATTTCAGGGGAGATAGAAAATACTTGGGAAAGCTTCTTCTGGAAAGAAAGAATGGTTTGAAAACTATTTCAAAAGGTTGAAAATAAAAATATACCTTGTAAAGATATTCTGAAGGTAATAAATAATTTGAAAATTATTTATTGTTGGATGGATGTTTGTGAATATTAATTGATAGTTAAATCACCGACTATCAATATTGGACAAATGCGTTGATCGTCTCGAAGAGACCGGGATCGAGATTTATTTCTCGAAAACCACTTCGATCCGATTTGTACGTTTCGTGAAAACGATTTTGGATTCGAAGATGGAGCAGTGAAGTGTAAGGGCTAGTCGCTACTAATCCTGAGGATATTTCCAAAATGGATGTAGTAAGAATAGTGCCTTCGGTTCCGTTCGAACCCGGGACGGACTTGAATGGATGAATGCTTGCGAAAACATCGTCAGGTGGACGATGGGCATTCTAAGGGATATGTTCTTTAAAGGTAACGCTTAGCCTCAAGCCTCATCAAATGGGAATGACTGAAAATCAAGGGTTATGCAGCAAGGCTAGGTGGGTAGCACCCAAACAGGGTGAGGTCATTCCAGTCTAGATGTCCCTTTTTATTTCGGCTTAGTGGGCGGTTGTTGATCCCAACCGCGGGGTGATCTCACTCGGGATTATCTAGTAAGGGGTAGTTCTGGCCTTGTGTTGTAGGGGAGCAGGCGTACTCCTCGGTACGGTGATCTAGGCCCCGTACTATGACAGGTGGTACCCCGGTGCCTAGTTATTAGTTGGAAATCCATTCTCCCTACGAGCCTTGTACGAGTTTTGTTTATATTACCCACTCTGTGGCTAGTAGCTGGAATTTAATAATGTAACAATTTCGGCTATTTTATAAGTATTTGTATATAGACCCTATTATAATATCAGAGGATTTCTATAAAAATTGCTTTAGCTATCGTAAGGTAAAAACCCGACATGTTTATTTGTGGCGTGGTCTTACGAGATGCTTTTGTTTTCAAAGAATTTTTGAAACTTCAATAATCAATTGGGTGTGATTTTCTCACGCTGGGAATCCAGACTAACTCGGGTATTATTTAACTGTAATGCTCGGGTCAGACCGAGTATTATAGAATACAGGATGTGATGCTGTGGAGCTCAGGAGACGAGCTGGATGACGATACGTACATTCGTACTTGTTTATATATATATTCCGCTGTGTTGAGTTGTTGAGTATCCATTGGTATGTTATTGATATTGATGTTGAGCTGTGATTGATGTACTCTTATGATGTAATATATATAAATAAAGATATTTGATGTTTGAGTAAAGAGTTTTTATTATCTATTATATTTTATTCCGCTGCGATGGTTAGTTTCTGCTGTTGTTTTTCTATTTTCTTCTTCTACCTCTTCTTCTTTAACCCAAATGGTTCGTATTTCTGTACAACTTGAGTTGATTTTTGTAGAATAGTGTTGACTCAAGGGGTGCGGATTTGCGGGTCGTTACACTTGGTATTAGAGCGAGGTTGTTGATAACCTTGGCTCTGTTGGGAATTACTCATTTGAATTAGAGTCCGTAGTACTCTAGAATGAGTTTGAGTGTATAAATAAATATGAGTGCGTATTTGTTAGTGAATATAAATTGTTTTAATATTGTGTTGATTGATTAATTGAGTGGCATATGAATCTTCGTCGACACAGTCTGCGCAACTGTATCGAAGGGGTTTCTAAATACTTGAATAGAACAATTGACACGGTATTGTTTTAAATATGGGTAAGTGAAATAATTTTACCCAAAAATATATTTTTGATATAAAGAAAGTTTTTGAAAACTATTTAGTTAATATATGGTTGCTTGGATGTTAGAAATGATGATATTAAAGTATTGTCATTGTTAAGTGAAAATTTTAACTAGAAATTGTAAATATAATCAAAGATTGAGAAGACAAATTCAATTATGAAATGAAATTTATAAATATGAATTATAAATGTAGATTATAAATTGAATTATAATCAAATGGAAACTATGCAAATGAATTACAGTTAAAATTTATATAAGCAGGCTTTAGAAATTTAAAATCCCGAAGATTTGGAAATGTTTATCGAGGTGTTTTGGAGATAAATAATAGCATTATTGTTTTGGAGATATTTCTGAAAAGAAATTTGTTTTAAATGAATTTTGAAAGTGATATAGCATTGAAATCACTTGGATTATTGGAAAATAATTCTGATGATGACGGCCGCATCATCCGTATTCATTTTTGAATTTCTAAGTGACGGATTGCTGCCAAAATTTGATTTGTTCAGAAAAGCTAGCTGTTTTTGAAAATTTCTAAGGAAATTTGTTGGGACTAAAACCAGGATTGGTTTAAATATTTGAGAAATGTGATTTGAGATGTGGGAGATTTCAAAATAATTTGAAACCAAAGGTCGAGTGTTTAAAATTCCTGAAGAGATAAGTGGTAAGCTTATAAATTGAGATGATTTTTAAATTAGAAAGGTAATAGAAGCTTTGAAGGTTGGAATTTAAATTTAAAGTGAGAAGTTAAAAATGAGATTTACTTAGATTGATGAATAAAATTTAATCGAATTGGGTTAAATAAAACTGAGTTCAAATAAAATAGGATTGGAATAAGAATTCAATTGAACTATGAATGGAATTATATTCTTACTTAAATAAATGAAAAATAAATCGAATAAGGATTGGAATTGAAATAAGTAAATAAGAATAACGTATAAAGGAATTATAATGCATGGAATAAACTATGCTTGGGATATAAATAAGCATAAGGATTGAGTTAAAAATAAAAGAATAATATTTTCAAACCTAGAATGGATGGAATTGTGTAAATAATAAGTTGTGGCTTATAAAATTTGAAAAAATGGGATAGAAAACCCAAAATAAATATTATTGATGAATTAGAGAATAAAATAAAAATCCAAACTTGAATTATAAACTAAATTGGACTAAAAAAAGTTAAATGGAGCGATATTTGAGATTAAAATTCAAGTGATGGATTATAAATAAGGGAAGAACTAATTGATAATAAATTAGTTAATAAAATGTGTAAATGGGAACGTAATATAGTTTAATAGAAACTGAATTGTGAGTTTATGATGAAGTTTGGAAATAAACTCAAGTTAAAAATTAAGATTTAATGTGAAGTGTTAACAAATTAACATAATTGGAAATGTGTCGAATAAAGAAAATGAAATAGATTAAAATAGAAATGGTTTGTATTGCGAATAAAATCCAAATAAGTGGAATTAAATTGGAAATGGTCTTGTAATAAATTGAATGAGTTGAATCTAAAAAGTTAAAATGTTTAATATCTAATCAAAGAAAATTGTAGGTTTAAAATGAGGTTTAATTGAAATAGAATCAAGTTGAATGAAAGGAGAAATTTATTTGCAAAATGAAAATGAGCTTAAGTATATAATTGAAATAAATTGTAGTAAATTGAATTAAGCTAAATGAATGAAGGAAAGTTGAATTGAATTCAACTTAAACAAAGTTTAATAATATTGGATTGGTTTTAAATCAAGTGAAAATAAATTTTTAATCGAAATAAAATTCGGTGAGTTATAAATAATATTAATGGAATGAAATTCTAGAATAAATAATTGTAAAGCATTTAAAATTATTAAGGAATTGAAATAACTTGAGACAATAAGAAATTGGAATGTTTCAAGTTAAATAGAATGTATTTAAATGAATGTGGATAAGAAATGAAGTATGAATGAGTGGACTGTGAATAAAATTTAATAGACAATGAAGATGAACCTAAATTGTTAATGGTTTTGAATAAACTAGTTTGGTTAATAAAATGAAATGCAAGTGAATGGATTCAAATCTGAAATGCAATGAAAATGAGAACATATGGATTGTGAATAAATTGAAAATGGAATAGAATTAAGTATAAATTGAGTTGAAATCAATTTAAATTGGTTATAAAGCATGAATACTGATTTATTCACATAAATCTCGTCGAATTGCATGGAATAAATTGTCGTTTGGATGTAAATGGAAGTAATTAACATTCTATGAATTGATAGGAGTAAAATAAAATTGACTTTGAGAGCAATTGAATTAAATATGAGTTCAGATTGCTTAATAATAAATTAAATGTAAGTTGTGAGTTGTTAACCATTCGATTAAGTGGAACGATATATGAATTGGTTGTCAACAATTAAGAATTATGTTGGAACATTGAAAATGAAACAGAATAAAGTATAAATTGAATTGGTATCAATTTTAAGTAGTTATAAAATAGAATGGATATTCTATTAAGTGAACATTGAATTTGCAAAAAAAAAAAAAAATTGGTCGTCGTTGACGCAATTGAGATTGTATAAAATCTATGAGTTAATATATGCAATGAAATTGATTTTTGAATCAATTGAGATAAACATGTGTTCGTTTGGATTAAAATGAATAAAATGTAAGAAATGAAGTGTAAACCATTTAAATGGAATGAAATTGATGGGTGATTTAGTTGTAAACAACTAAATTTGTATCGGAGCCTTATTAATTTGCTTTCGGAAGTGTTTAGTGTATATTGTTTATATTATACATGTGTTTAACTACTGAAATTAAGTGAAATGCTATAAACTTCATATATTTGGCACTTACATGTTTAAATTTAGTAAGTACAGGTACCTGGAAGCCGTGTGGCTGGATTTGGTTGTGCTAATAGCTAAACAAATAAGCCGCTCGCTTAAAATGCTAAATAAGGTACGCCTACGCAATAAAAATAGGAAATATGAACTGTTTTTGATTTTTCCGACCGTGTGGGTCGATGTATATATATTTATATCTTTTGTCAAATTGCAAAAGCTCCTCTGTACAAAGGAGACTCTGCCAAAAAAATTCAGAAATTTTGGGAGTTAGAAATTTTTTGTAAAATTTTGAAATTTTTTGTTAACGACAAACGATTTCAAACTGGGGATTGAAATAAATTAATAAATGAGACTAATTTAAAATAATGACATGAATTAGTTATAAATGGAAAATAAAATTCAATATTTAAAGTTAAAGATAAATTGAGTTCGTATGGAAATGAAAGAATCAATGTGAATAGAAATAGATATAAACTAAAGTGGTAAGACGGAAATAAATAAAGAAACATATAACATGCTTATGTTAACTTAAGTAAGGAAGGGTAAATTATTAATTGGAAATTGAATATTGCAAATATATTCTAAGTTGATATTTGGATGAGTATTGACATTTGGTAAGGAAGTCGATAAAATGTTTTTGGAATGTTGTGATTGGATATTAGTGCTAAGCAGGATATGCAGTTATTATAAAAGGGAAAAGAGAATTGGTTTTTGATTTCAAGAAGGTAAATTTGTAATGCTCGACAAAAAGGTATGTATTTAAATTTGGTGTGAATTTGATTGGGAATTTGGATTGAGCCACTTGGCGTTTTGTTTTCTTTTTGGATTTGGGAGGCCGTAGAGCCATTTTGTAGTTGTACCGAGCTAGCCGCGCAAGGGAGACGCTGGCAATTTTTTTGGGAATTTAGGGAGTTAGAAAAATTTTGAGACATTTTGATAATTCAAAATTCAGTTTTTGAATTATAATTTGAATAGTTGAACAAGTAAGTTACTTGAAAACTATAGAAGGTTTTGGAAAAGTTTGGAAGGTTAATAAGAATAATAACAGGTCTTTTATAAAAAGATTGTTTTGGAAAGTTGATAAAAACTATTTGGTTTTGGGGAAAAAGTAAACGGGTATTAAACCATTCTTCCTAACTGGTAATTTCGGGGACGAAATTCTTTTAAGGGGGAAGGAATGTGATAACCCGGAATTTTGAAGCATTTGAAATCGGAATATTAAATTGATTTTAAATATTAAAAGTTAATTTTTAACTTGAATTTCAAATATCAGTATTTATTGGATAATTGATTGTTGAATTAAATAATTTGAAGTTGGGTAAAATATTGAATCTGGAATTTTAAGCCTGTTGAAAATAATTTGAAGACTTATAAAATTCATATTGATAACACTGAAGATAGTAAAGGTGTTAAATTTTGATTTGGAAGTGTTTTGATAGGTTTTGAAATTTCATCGTTTAAATTGAAATTAAAAATAGCCTTCCAAGGCACAGTCTCGGAATTCGACGGAACCAGTTCCATTGGATCCGTAATATTGTTTTATTATCGGATTTCAAATTTCGTAGTAATCGGGATTGTGGTTTTAGCGTACGGTAAGAGAACGTGTCGAAAATTTAAGTGGCAATAGCCGATTCGAAATTTAAATATAATATTTCGGTCAGTCAATTCCCAGCCGCGTTCCTTTCTCTTCTATCAAACGTCTCTGTAGCTCTGTAGATTGTTCACGCCTGTCTCCCCTCTTTAAGACATCGTGTCCTCTTATTCTTCATTTACAACACATCATTTTAAAACTTAAATCGAAGGAGAAAAAAATAAATAAATAATCATGGCCGCGTTTTCCTCTTCCCCTCCCTACCCCTTTTTCAATCTCTGTTCGAAAAAAAAGGGTTCGATCTGTATTTCGTTTACTTCTTTCAAAATCACGGAAGAGATTCATGCCTTCATTCGAATCCCTAGATCCCTATTTCTTTTCAGAATCACGACCTTGTCGCGATTTTTGTCTGGAGCTTGGCGACTTTGTAAGTGGCGGATGGGAGAGCACGTGCGATCGATTAGCGATGGCAAAGATCGGTGAAGCGTACTGTGATTGTGGCTGAGCCGAAGAGATTGCGTCGCGATTTTAGGGCTTCCAACGATGGTGACTTTCTTAGCGTGGGTGAGTTCGACGAGGCAGCTCCAAAGGCGGTCCACGAAGCTACCGATGTGACAATTTCAGGTGGTGGAGGCAGTACTGTCTCTAATTTAGAAGGGTGAGGTATTTTCGTTTCTATGGGCTTTTATTTGCTGATTTGCTTTGTTTTATGATAAATTATATTTACAGGAAGAAATAAACATAAAAATTATTAATATTGAAAATGAATATACAAAGTGATAAATTGTTGGACAATGGTAAATTTAGTTTGAGGCTTTTTAAAATTGTTAATACTCAAGCCTAAAACCTGAGTTTAACCCGTTGATTTTAGTTTATTAATCAAAAAATTTTGTTATAAATAAGATATTCGAAAAATAAGGATTTTTAAAAGCGTATGAAGAATTTATAAAAGTTAGAGTTTTGAAATCTATAATTTATTCTTATAAGTGTATGTGAGTTTAAAAAGGGGAAATTACTAGTTTAAATTTTATTATTATTATTTATTTACCGGAAACTATAGGGCTAAACAGGAATTTTAAAATATTTTGATTTGAACAGTTATATTAAAATTGAACTTTCGGTTTATATAAATTATCTTTTTAAAATATGTATTAGGGTGATTAACCTGTTTAAATTACTTGTTTAATAACTTTAGACACTAAAAATATTTTATCAAAGAAAATTAGTTAAAATAAATTATTGGTTTAAACCCAAATTAGTAGCTAAATTAAATGAATAAATAGCAATTAATCGATTGACTAATTCAAAGATGTTAATAGAATCATATAATGTTTATACAAGGTATAAAATCATGGGAATAAGCTGGATTGAATCTGATTGCTAGTAAAAGCAAAGGTGAGTTAATCTCACTCAGTTAAATTTAGATTTAAATGATTAAATTTAAATAATTGTTTGAGTGATTGGATTGATTGATGTGCTATATTGTGATATATATTTGGAATTCGCATTTTATATTGTGCTAATATCTGTGGATGCAGGGAAAACAGGTTGGAGGGATCCAACTGGATCCCTCAACATTTATTTAAAATGTTTAATACCCTCTGTTGTGATTATTTGATATTCTATAATGAATGATATTGGATATTGAATGTTATGGTTCGATTGGATATAATTGGGTATAATGAATTACCAAAAATATATAAATTGGATTTTGGAAAAGAAAATAAAAGAAGTGAAATTTTAAGTAAAATAATTATAGGAAAATTTGAATAAATTTAAGAATGAATTGAAGAAGAAATAAGTGACTTTAAATTTCTAATAAATAAATTGTAAGTATAGAAAGGAAAATTTGAATAAACGAGAAGTTAATGAATTTTAAAATTCAGTGTTATTATTTAAAAGAATAAAACATTTATTTAAAAGTTAAGATTTAAATTATTGAAAGAATAAAGAAGAAATTGGGAAAAATATGGAATTTGTATATTTCAGTTAAAAGTTTTAGAATCAAATGAAAAATAATAATAACAACAATAATTAAGTCCATACTTAATGAATTTTGAAATGAATTAAGTAATTAAAGAAAATTATTTCAAATGGGATAAATTTGAAATCAATTTGGGAAAATTGATTTAAGCGATTGAAGTTGGATCTTCTCGCTGGATAACCAAGTACGTTTTCAAAGTAAGTTTTTTTTAATATAAGTTAAAAGCTTTTAAGTTGATTAAAAACAAAAATAAAAAGCAAGTTTGGAAAATTTATTTTTCTAAATATTTAAATTATAAAGTAAGTCTTTTCTTTTCAATCAATTATAGTAGTAATTATTTAAAGAGTGGCTTAGTAGTTTGTTTTAAGATTAAAAATTTAGTTATATTTCATAAAGTAACCTTATTTTCAAATATTTATATAGTATGTATTATTAACAAATTACTGAAGTAGTTTAACTTAAATGTTTTAAAAGTATATTTTAAAGTAAAGTGTTTTATATTATTTTAAAAAAATCTAATTTGTGCTTGGCAATTTCAGGGGAGATAGAAAATACTTGGGAAAGCTTGTTCTGGAAAGAAAGAATGGTTTGAAAACTATTTCAAAAGGTTGAAAATAAAAAAATACCTTGTAAAGATATTCTGAAGGTAATAAATAATTTGAAAATTATTTATTGTTGGATGGATCTTTGTGAACATTAATTGATAGTTAAATCACCGACTATCAATATTGGACAAATGCGTTGATCGTTTCGAAGAAACCGGGATCGAGATTTATTTCTCGAAAACCACTTCGATCCGATTTGTACGTTTCGTGAAAACGATTTTGGATTCGAAGATGGAGCAGTGAAGTGCAAGGGCTAGTCGCTACTAATCCTGAGGATATTTCCAAAATGGATGTAGTAGGAATAGTGCCTTCGGTTCCGTTTGAAACCGGGACGGACTTGAATGGATGAATGCTTGCGAAAACATCGTCAGGTGGACGATGGGCATTCTAAGGGATATGTTCTTTAAAGGTAACGCTTAGCCTCAAGCATCATCAAATGGGAATGACTGAAAATCAAGGGTTATGCAGCAAGGCTAGGTGGGTAGCACCCAAGCAGGTTGAGGTCATTCCAGTCTAGATGTCCCTTTTTATTTCGGCTTAGTGGGCGGTTGTTGATCCCAACCGCGGGGTGATCTCACTCGGGATTATCCAGTAAGGGGTAGTTCCGGCCTTGTGTTGCAGGGAAGCGGGCGTACTCCTCGATACGGTGATCTAGGCCCCGTACTGTGACAGGTGGTACCCCAGTGCCTAGTCATTAGTTGGAAATTCATTCTCCCTACGAGACTTGTACGAGTTTTGTTTGTATTGCCCACTTTGTGGCTAGTAGCTGGAATTTAATAATGTAACAATTTCGGCTATTTTATAAGTATTTGTATATAGACCCTATTATAATATCAGAGGATTTCTATAAAAATTGTTTTAGCTATCAAAAGGTAAAAACCCGACATGTTTATTTGTGGCGTGGTCTTACGAGATGCTTTTGTTTTCAAAGAATTTTTGAAACTTTAATAATCAATTGGGTGTGATTTTCTCACGCTGGGATTCCAGACTAACTTGGGTATTATTTAACTGTAATGCTCGGGTCAGACGGAGTATTATAGAATACAGGATGTGATGCTGTGGAGCTCAGGAGACGAGCTGGATGACGATACGTACATTCGTACTTGTTTATATATATATTCCGCTGTGTTGAATTGTTGAGTATCCATTGATATGTTATTGATATTGATGTTGAGCTGCGATTGATGTGCTCTGATGATTATATAAATAAAGATATTTGATGTTTGAGTAAAGAGTATTTATTATCTATTATATTTTATTCCGCTGCGATGGTTAGATTCTGTTGTTGTTTTCTATTTTCTTCTTCTACCTCTTCTTCTTTAACCTAAATGGTTCGTATTTCTGTACAACTTGAGTTGATTTTTGTAGAATAGTGTTGACTCAAGGGGTACGGATTTGCGAGTCGTTACAGAAATCCAACAAAAAGAACTCCTAATAGCTAGCTTGCCTCCTACACATCTCCATAAGCTTATTCATCTAAAGGATAACTTGAAAACACTAACTCTCAAACTACACAAAATCAATTAAGCACCCGAGAGTTTAAGGGGAAAACATAAGCTTTGAGTCAAACAAAAAGTCTGGTGTGAATGACAACCTACCATCTCGAACCATATAGATAGCTAGTGAGACCATACCGCTTAGTGAAACGGGTTTTCCGGACACTAATATCTTAATCCAGTGTATAATAACCATATAATATGCACCTACAACTACAATGGTTAAGACATAACATGATAAAATATATCATGATGATACACAAACATACAATATGCTCTGGATTTCCCATCCCCACTCACCTGACTATCTATTTCATATTATAGTTTCTACGGTCACTATAAACCTACTAGTTTTCATGGCTAACTAATAAGTTGTTCCAAGCTTACAGACTATCTATCTGGTTTCATAGTTTTCATGGGATCTCTAAGAACCTATTGGCATCTACCGACAAAATTATCCAAACATAGTTTTCATGAGCTTACTATGAACCTATTGGATTCCCCAATAACATCTCTCATGTCATAATTTTCATGGGATGGCAATGAACCTTTTGATCTCTACCGATAACTTGTTCCAGACATTGTTTTTATAGGAACACTAAGACCTATTGGCCCCATGCCAATAAAAAAATTCATATATTGTTTTCATGAGCTTACTAAGAACCTTTCTAAACCAATGATCTTTGATTAGCTTTGGGCATCCTATATTCTGATCCATCTGACCTCCTAGATGCACACCCAGGAGTTAATTTAATGTATATTCGCTACTGGGTCAACCTATCTTGTTATTCTGCCCTTAACACCCAAAAATGAAGTTTTGGGTTAATTATGAAGTGAATATGATTACAGAAGCATATGATAACTGACCAAACCATAACAATATAAACACCCATGATTTAATTCCTTATAATCATTTTCTACTAAAACATGGTTAATACCCTTAACACGCTATCTTTTGTACAGAAAACTTCTTTTAAGATTTCAAATTTTAAATGCCATTTTAAAGCACTTTTACATTGCCATGAGTTTTCCTTTAAAAATTAGATTGGGTTTTCTTATTTAAAAGCTAAGGCTTTAGACTAGATCCTTTAGATCATTATGACATCATGAGTTATCCTCCATCGCTTTCCTTTTCGAAGGCATTACTTAAAATCTAAGACCTTCTCTTTCGAAACCATTAAAAACATACCTTTCGAAAGTATTAGAAACCTTACTTTCAAAACACTGAAAAACATACCTTTCGAAGGCATTTAGTTCAAAAGTTTATGGATGTATAGCTTCGAAACCATTTGAAAATATCTTTTCCGAAATCATTGGGTTTAACGTAAATAAAACTAGTGGGTTAAAGAGAACAGAAGCGAAAGTACCTCTTTCAAAAGTATTGATCTCAAGTAAAAGAATTAAGGAAGAGGATAGCTTCGAAACCAACCTTTTGAAAGCATTGCCTCGGAAACTCTTGTTAAAAGTGGCTAAAAAAACCCTTCAACGGCATTGGGAAGGTGGCTTCAATGTTAATAAAACGAAATCCTTCCTTTCGAACTCATTTTATAAAGCTATAAAAAAAGTGGCTTTAACCAATTTGAAAGGTATAAATGCTGGCAGCTTGGTATCGAATGAGATCAAAGTGCGGCAACTCTTTTGAAAGCTTCTCTAAAAAAAGAGGCAAGTTAGATTATTTCAAAAGCTTATAAAAATGGCTTCAACCCCTTCGAAAACATGCCTTCGCCAATGCACTATGAATTGCTTAATACCATGTGCATTGGATACGAATGGGTGTGGAAGGTCATTAGCGGAAGTATGATGATGGAAGCAAGAAAATGGAAGTAGCAAAGTTGTAATTCGAAGCAAAACTAATTTTTATGCCTTTCAAAGTAATTCCTTTTTACCTAACTTGCCTAATTTGTCAAAATATGATTGGTTGCCAATTCTTTATAAAAATTCTTTCTAAAAGGCTGTCGAATTCAACAATTAACAAATGAAATCATTTTAAAAAATAAGCCCTTTCCCTTAACAAAACATTTAAAACATTTAAGTCCACTAATTTAAATAATTTAATAACCATAATAAAGCATTCAAGAAAATTCCCCAAAAATCATAGTTGTTCTCTTTTAATATGTTTTCTAACATATATAATTTCAGACCCGAAAGCAATACTTGAGTTTCTTAAACAATTTAAATCCAAAATTATCTATGTTCCATTAAAAATTCATAATAAGAATATTATGAGAATTTAAACCCATCTCCAAAATAATGTTTTACATAACATATTCGAACATTATGGCATTCAAAAGTCAATTTGCACGATTTCAACCTTAAAATCAAACTATATTATCTTATAAAAATCCTTGTTCAAATTATAACATGGCATATAAATCAGAGCATATCATCATTCATCCATCCAAATGGTTCTACACGTTAAAATCCGAGTTAAAACACTCCAGAAGACTTATATAAGATGGTTTAGATCACTATTCATCTGGTTTTGGATAAGGAACTTAAGATTTGTTCTTGTTTTAATCTTCCTAGCTTGAATCTTAGCTTCTAATTGGATTTTGTTCTTCTTCTTCTAAGGGTTATGGTCGGCCTTGTTTTCCTTTTATTTATGTTTTTTTTTTGTAAGAATGTAAGGAGAATGAAAAGGTTGTAGGGGTTTTAGGGGTTACGGGGTTCAGATATTCCCACATTACCCTTGCCTTTTTCTTTTAAGTATTTAACTTATAAACCATTTTTATAAATCCGTTTAGTTAAAGCACGACCCTAATTAGTTTTCAAATCTCAATTCCCTTATCACTTTAGTCTCTACATTATTCTATTTAAATTAAATCTCTTGAATAATGCTATTTGTTACAGGCACCCCTCCTTAAAGAATTTCATCCTCGAAATTCGGCAAGGACTAAATACTAAGCATAGCAATCATCTCTAACTTCTCCTAAACTATCCTACCTGACTAGCAAATAGTCTATATATATAAAAGATATAGAACATACCTTTGTAATAGATCAGGATAAGTATCTCTAATCCTGTCGTCGGTCTCCCAAGTACAGTCCTTCTCATTGTTGCTCCAGTGAACTTTCACCAACTTAACTCTCTTGTTTCTTAACCTCTTCTCATCTCTCGCTACAACCCGATCTGTTTGCCTAACAAAAGTCAGATCCAGTTATACTATCAAGTCTTTTAATGCGTCTGAAGGATAGTTTTCACTGTATCATGCACATACTTACGAAGATGGGATACATGAAACACATTATGGACACCTACCAAACTTCTCGGCAACTCTACTCTATATGCGAGCTTTCTAATCCTCTCTATAACTAGGAACAGTCCAACATATCTTGATGATAGTTTCCCTGACTCTCTGAATCATACCACAACCTTCATCGGTGATACCTTAATGAAAAATCTATCTCCAACTGAGAACTGTAGATCCTTACGCCTCTTATATGCATAACTCTTTTGTTTAGATCGAGCTTCCTTCATCTTACATCGGATCAACTCAATTTTCTATGTATCCTCTCTTACCATCTGGACTTAAGACTAATCTGTCTCCAATTTCAAACCGACATGTTGGTGACTTGAATGGCCTTCCATACAAAGCTTTGAAAGGCATCATTCCTATACTAGTCTAATAATTGTCATTATAGGAAAACTTAACAAAGTGCAAGTGATCTTCCCATGATCCACCAAAATCTAGCATACAAGCTCTTAACAAATCCTTGAGTGCCTTATTGACTCTCTCTGTCTGTCCATCTGTCTGAGGGTGATAAGCAGTACTCATCTTAAGCTTGTTACCTAACACATCCTGTAGACTCTTCTAGAACTCGCTAGTAAACAAAGTATCTCTATTACTTACTACACTACTAGGAATCCCATATAGTCTAACTATATTCTTCATAAACAACTTAGCTAAAATAGGTGCCATCATGTTTGACTTAACTTAAATGAAATGGGCACTCTTCGTTAACCTGTCCACCATCACCCATATACTTTTATTTTCCTCGATTCGACATTCGTAACCTATCTATAAAATCTATGGATATCGAATCCCATTCCTAACTAGTATCTCCAAAGGTTAAAGCAATCCACTCAGCTTCTGATCTTCGGCCTTCACTTATTGATAGTTCACACATTGCTTTACCCACAAGTCAACATCCTTCTTCATACCTTTCCAGTAGAAACTCTTTTTCATGTCTTGATACATCTTGGTTCACCCAGGATTTGTGCAGTTAATGCGCTCAGTAGATTCAAAGCGGTGGAGGTGCAAATAGTCATAGTGGGGATACAGCGAGGATATAGCGGGATATAGTAGATGGCTCTAAAATAGCATACAAAACTCATACTTAATGTTTTTACAAATATATAAATGGTAATTCAATGAAAAATTATCATTCAATTGAATTATAAATAATACATAAATAATTTTAAATAAAAACATGTGCGAATATACTTTGAATAAACAAAAAACTGTTATATAACATAATTGAATTTAGTTGAATATTAGAGTATTTTCATTTATGAAAATATATCAAAAATTAAATCAAATAAAGTAGTTTCATAATTTTATAATGAATAAATGCAATTTTTAATTCATTTTATTAAAAAAGATATAGCTGGAATAACGGAATATAGCGGAAATAACGGGATATAGCGGAAATAGCAAGGATTAAAGCGGAAAGGCTATATTCTGAGGCTATATGGAAAAATCGTAGTGGTAGAAATCCACTATGAGATATAGCGGGGATGTAGCGGGGTAATAGCGGGGCATTAACTACAAAGCCCAGGATGAATCATAAATTTTGATCGATGACATTCCCTAAGAACTTCTCTCTTTAGGTGCCTAACACTCGGAACACACAATTATTCCTTCTTTCTCAAGCATCCTCTCTGGTCAAGATTAAAATCTTTTATATTAGCAATCTCCAATCGAACCTCAAGCCTTTAAATCTTCTCGGCTAATAATTGATTCTTTTTCTACTTAAAGGCAATCCGTTCGATCAGACCGATCGAACTTCCAAGCAGGATATCATGGCGGTGCTCTGATTAGAACTAGCAGTCGATCTTAACTACACACTACAAGTAGTTAAAGCCTCTAGGTCCTTCCAATATGTTAACAAAGCTAACACCACATTCTGATGCTTTCTGTTAAGAGCATCCGCTACTTTATTTCCTTTTTCAGGTGTATACTCCATATCAAAATCATAAGCTGCTGAAAA
This sequence comes from Allium cepa, assembly GCA_030765085.1. Taxonomy (NCBI): domain Eukaryota; kingdom Viridiplantae; phylum Streptophyta; class Magnoliopsida; order Asparagales; family Amaryllidaceae; genus Allium; species Allium cepa. The sequence continues at coordinate 86,577,782 of CM060930.1, read as the reverse complement.
CTCTAGCCACCTCTGTTGCCTCATATTCAATTTCTTCTAAGAGAATAAATACCTTAAGGACTTATGATTTGTGTATAACCAATTCTCTTCCCTGAGAGATAATGTCTCCATACTTTTAATGCGTAGATCACCGCTGCCAACTCTAAATCATGAGTAGGATATCTAAATCATGCAGTCTAAGCTATCGTAAAGTATAGGCAATAACTTTACCTTTCTGCATCAACACATCCCTAATCAGGTTCTACATGCATCGGTATACACTACTAATCCTTGATTCCCATCTAGAACTACTGATACAGATGCATTGGTCAACAAGTGCTTTAACTTAAGAAATGCTTTCTCATATTTATCAGACCAAATAAACTTTACATCCTTCCTAGTTAGCTTAGCCAAAGGCACTGTTATCCGCGAGAAATCCTTAATAAACCTCCGATAGTAACCAGCAAGCCTAAGAAAACTTCTGATCTTGGTCATCATCTCTGGTCTCTTCCAGTTGTTAATAGCCTCGATCTTATCTGGATCAACTGACACTGAAACCATGTGACTAAGAAACTTAACTTCTTTCTTCCAAAAATGACATCTTGAAAACCTTGCTTTGAGTTGATGTGGCCTTAGCATCTCAAGCACTACTCTAAGATGAACTTCATACTCTCTTTCATCCTTAGAGTATATTAAAATGTCATCAACGAATACCAATACGAACCTATCCAAGTGCCCCCGAAAAACTTGGTTCATCAAATCCATGAAGAAAGTTGGCGCATTCGTTAACCCAAATGGCATCACTAACTACTCATACGAACCATACCTGGCCTGAAATGCCATTGTCCTTTGTCACTCTTAGTCGATGGAAACCTATCGCCAAATCCAATTGGGAAAATACACTGGCTCCACTCAACTGATTAAACATAACATCGGTTCTTGGCAATGGATATCTATTCTTAATCGTCTTCACGTTCAACTTATGATAGTCGATACACATCCTTAATGACCCATCCGGTTTCTTCATGAACACCGTTGCCCCTCCCTAAGGCGAACTGCTTGGTCTAATAAAATTCTTTCCTTCTAAATCCACTAGTTGCACCTTCAATTCCTTCATCCCGGCAGGTGTCATCCTGCTAGGTGGTCTACTTACCGATTCTGATCCTCGCACAAGATCTATCCGAAACTTAATAGCTTGCTTCGGCGGTAGTCCTGTGACTGGGTCAAAAACATCTGCAAACTCTCTTGCTACCAAAACCTGATTCAACTCTTCTTCTACTTCCATTGCATTCAACAAAGCCCGAGCACTTGAGCCTGATTTCTCCATCAAGTATATAATTTGGTCATAACTATTGGGGTGCCTTAGCGATATTTCTCTGTCTTGGAAAAATATCCTCGCATCACGTTTATCTAAGCAATCCATACCCAAAATGATCCCCAAGCCTACAAAATCAAAAACATACAAACTGCATGCAAACTTATGACCTAACAATTCAAGTTTTATCTGGTCACATCTCATCCATAGAGTTGCATACTCTACTATCGGATTCAAAATCCTTAAGAAAGTAACAAGGTATAAGGGTTTTAAACATAACTTATCTATCAAACACTGAGATATAAATGAATATGATGCACCGGTATCAAATAGTACCCTAGCTGGTATACTATGAATCAAAAGTGTATCTTCCATCACAATCTTTCCCTTCTTAGGAGCGGTTGGTCTAGAATATGATAGTTCTAAAGCAAAAACCTTTCCCTTGTCCGCTCTGATTAATTTTGGACACTGATTTTTGTAGTGTCCAATCTGGTCATAGTTGTAGCACTTCACTCCTTCCTTATCCGTAACGTTTTTTCCTTTTCCAGTTTGACATTCATAAGCATAATGTCCTTTCTTGCCGCACTTGTAGCAAACTATATCGGTCTTCCCTTTCTTAGCAGCTCCTCTTTTCTGATCTCCTTTCTTCTTGAAGAATTTCCTCTCCTTGCCCTGAGATTCTGGGTTTCAACATGTTCTCTTTCCCAAAAGAAGAAAGCATCTCTTCATTCTTGATTTCCATCTCCACTATAACTGTACTTGGATCATGGAGGTGTGTCATAATCATTATGGCAATCTCAGGTCTTAACCCTCGAATAAACTTCTTGTTCCTTTTAATGATGGTGTCAATGGTAGCATATCCATATCTGGACTACTCATTAAACTTTGTAGAATCTCAATCACTGACATCTCACATTGCACTAAATCCATGAACTTTCCCAGTAGTACTAACTTTGAAACTTCAGACAAGATCCTTCCTTTGAATCTCCTTCGAAACTCTGCCCAAGTTAAACCTTCCTCGGGTACTCCCATGGTGATACCATTCCCCCAATAAAGTGTTGTTCCCTGCAACTGTCGTTAAGCAAGTATCCTCTTCTACTCATCATCTAATTCCAATTTGAGGAAAATTCTTTCATGGTGCAATAACCAGTTTTCTACTTCAACAACATCCTCTATTTTCAAAAACAGCTTACCACCAGGGCAGGTATAATCCTTGCTCTGCTTGGCATAGTTATTGCCAACTGGGGCCACAGGATTAGTTCCTCCAACATTCACAGCATTACCCCCATCTACTCCTACAGCTGCTCCTACTTGTAATAGATTGACGAAGAACTTATACATCACCCCCATATCTACCATCAGGGTTCCAATACTGACATTGGCATTTGCGTTTGGATTAGCATTTTCCCATCGATCCGGATTCCTTCTATTATTGGTTCGAGCATTTCTATTAGCTGTGGTGCTTCCTCTACCTAGATTTCCTCTTCCGTTTTCTATCTCCATATCTTCCTTCCCCATAAATCTACATATGAGCCTTAGAAAGATACAGAACAAGATTTAAGAGGGAGGGGAATACGTACTTATAGATATATATAAAAAATGCAACTACGCTACTAAAGCATTAGCCCCTAAACCCGGTCTCATTTTATGATTCTTTGGGTAATGTTTTGAAAAATTTTAGGTTCAAATTTCTTTTAAATTTACATAAACCTATGCTTTGATACCAACTTGTAACATCCTCCATTTGAAGGTCCAAAACTAACCGCTATAGATGCTACAGTCATCAATAGTTATTAGTTCTCGGTGACCAAATACGGTAATCTTAGACACATCGATATACCAGAAACACATGAATACGGAAAAAATTTAAACCAAATTTAAAGCAAATTTCTCATTTCATTCAGATTCGTTACATAATCCCCAATTGTAAGCCATGTTCAGAGAAATTACGATTTATTACAAGATACACTAAGAGCGACATCTGAAGATGCCCCTTCGGTTGATCAGAGTCTAAATATAGGCACTAAACAACTTTTCCATTTCATCCAATAACATAGCAGAATCAAAAAGAAAGAACTCATAATAGCTAGCTTACCTCCTACACATCTCCAGAAGCTTATTCATCTAAAGGAGAACCTGAAAACCCTAACTCTCAAACTACTCAAATCAGTTGAGCACCCGAGATTTTAAGAGGAAAACATAAACTTCGAGTCAGACAAAAAGCCTGGGGTGAATAATAACCTACCATATTGAACCATAAAGATATCTAGTGAGACCACGCCGCTTAGAAAAGCGGATTTCTCCTCACTAGCATCTTAACCCAATTTATAATAACCGTATAATTTGCTCCTGACATGATAAAATATATCATAATGATATGCAAACATGCAATATGCTATGTATTTCCTATCCACCCTCATATGACTATTTGTCTCATATTATATTTTCTAGGGTCACTATCAACCTATTAATTTTCATGGGCTAACTAATAACATGTTCCAAGCTTACGAACTATCTTTTCGGTTTCATAGTTTTTATGGGATCACTAAGAACCTATTGGCACCTACCAACAACGTTACCCAAACACAAATTTCATGGGCTTACTATAAACTATTGGATTCCCTAATAACATCTCTCATGTCATAGTTTTCATGGGCCGACTGTGAACCTTTTGATATCTGTCAATAACTTCTTCCGGACAGAGATTTCATAGGATCACTAAGAGCCTATTGGCCCCCTTCCAATAACAATTTCCATACCTAGTTTTCATGAACTTAATAAGAACCTGTCTAAACCAATAATCTTTGGTCAGCTTTGGGCATCCTATATTCTGGTCCATCTGAACTACCGGATAGAATTCTACTCACATGGGAGCTAATTCAATGTATATTCATGATTTAATTCCTTGTAATCATTTTCTACTAAAACTTGGTTAATACCCTTAACCCACTATCCTTTGCAACGAAAATTTTCTCTAATATTTCAAATTTTAAATGCTATTTCAAAGCATTTTTACATTGCCATGGGTTTACCTTTAAAAATACGATTGGGTTTTCTTATTTGAAAGCTAAGGCTTTCTACATCCTTTGAATCATTGTGACATCATGAGTTACCCTCCATTACTCTCGCTTTCGAAAGCATTACTTAAAATCTTAAACCTTTTCTTCGGAACCATTAGAAACATACATTTTGAAAGCATTGGAAACCTTCCTTTCAAAACATTGAAAAACATACCTTTCGAAACAATTAAAACATACCCTTTGGAGGCATTTAGTTCAAGTAAGAATTTATGAAAGCATAGCTCCGAAACCATTTGAAAGTATCTCTTTCGAAATCATTAGGTTTAACATCAAATATGACTGCTAGGTCAAAGTGAACATAAGTGAAAGTTCTCCTTTCGAAAGCATTGATCTCAACTAAAAGAATTAGAGAAGATGATAGCTACGAAATCAACCTTTCCAAACCATTACCTCCAAAACTCTTATTAAAAGTGACTAAAACAACCCTTTCAAAAGCATTGGGAAGGCAGCTTCAATGTTAATATAACAAAAACCTTCCTTTCAAACTCATTGTTATAAGGCTATAAAGAAAAGCGCCCTTTAACCAATTCGCAAGGTATGAATGCAGCAGCTAGGTTTCAAATGTGTTCAAAATGCGGCAACTCTTTCGAAAGCTTGTCTAAAATAAAGGCAAGTTCGATTGATTCGAAAGCTTATAAAAGTGGCTTCAACCCCTTCGAAAGTATCCCTTAGACACAGTCCCTTCCGTCTTTCTCCAATACACTACGTATCAATTGCTTGATACCATATGCATTGGATCCGAATGGGTGTGAAAGGTCATTAGCGAAAGTATGGTGACACAAGTAAGTAAATGGAAGTGACGAAGTTGTAATTCAGAGAAAAACAGATTTTATGCCTTTTAAAGTATTTCCTTTTTTTTAACTAACTTGCCTTATTTTTCAAAATATGATTGGCTGCCAATTCTTTGTAAAAATTCTTTTCTAAAAGGCTGCCGAATTCAACAATTAGCAAATGAAATCATTTTAACAAATTAGCCCTTCCTCTTAACAAAACATAAACATTTAACTCCTCTAATTTAAATAATTTATTAACCATAGTAATACCACATAGAAAAAATCTCCAAAAATCACAATTATTCACTTTTAATATGTTTTCTAAATATATAAATTACAAATCTGAAAACAATGCTTGATTCTTAAAAAATTTAAACCCAATTTTTTTTTATTTCTTCCATTCAAAATTCATAATAATTCATTCATAGATGGGAATATTATGAGAATTTATTCCCATCTCCAAATAATGTTTTACATAACATATTCAAACGCCATGCACTCAAAAATCAATTTGCACGGTTCTAACCTTAAAATCAAATTACATTATCTCATGAAAATCCTTGTTTAAATTATAACATGGTATATAAATCAAAGCATATCATCATTCACCCATCCAAATGGTTTTAAACACTTAAATCTGAATTAAAATATTCAAGAATACTTATATGAGATGGTTTAGATCATTATCCAGCTTATTAGGATAAGGAATTGGAGATTTGTTCTTGCTTTAATCTTCTAAGCTTGAATCTTAGTATCTAATTGGATTTTGATCTTCTTCTTCTTAGGGTTATGATCGGCCTTATTTTCCTTTTGTTTATATTTTTTATTGTAAGAATGTAATGAGAATGAAAAGGGTTGTAGGGGTTTAAGGGTTCGGCTAATCTCACATTACCCTTGCCTTATTCTCTTAAGTATTTAACTTATAAACCATTTTTATAAATCCATTTAGTTAAGGCACGACCCTAATTAGTTTTTCAAATCTCAATTCCTTTATCACTCTAGTTTCTACATTATTCTGTTTAATTTATCTAATTAAATCTCCTACATAATGCCATTTAAAATTAGGGGTGTTAAAAAGAGACTCCCATAGTGCCTAATGATGGATTTTTAAATATTTTGCTGCACTCTATCTCACTTTAAGGATTTACTATTTGTCTGCTTCCTATTGTGGATTTAGCTCCATGAACTGCCCTATTCATTTTTAAAGATCTCTGTATGGGTTAACTAGCCTTGCCCTAATAAAAACAAACTAGTAAACAACTATAGCCATGCATTGCCCAACTTGGCATACCCTAGTAAGAGGCGCAGCTCGGTTAGGTGTAACTCTATCTTTCGTGTTGACCACTAATGACTGATGACATTCTCACACCATGACAGCTCTACGTCTTCTTTGGTACCAACCCACGACGTCATAGTGCCCGATCCGGCTCACCGTCCAATTTAGATTGCCTATTGCAATCAAGGAAATACCATCTTTTTTTTTCTATTTTTGAAACAGACTCCTCTATCTATTAGAGGTATTCCTTTATCTATAAGCAAGTGTACTCTCCATGGGTCTTGTGGTTGAATTTCTCCCACATCTGTGTAATGTATACATAATTGTTGGTAGCCCCTTGTGGTGGGTAGGCTTCTATTGTGGAAGACTATTGACCTTGCATTCCAACACATTCTAACGACGATATCATTCTTATCCATTTAGATTATTTACATACTTATATAATTCACACCCGTCATAAATGCATACTTGAAGCTACGCATATGTACATGTTTAATGTATTTCCATTCATTCTTGTTTAACTGTTGTGCCTCTACTATTTATTGTTAACAATATTTCTCTACTTCTTTATGTGCTTACACCTTATTTAATTTAAGGTCACATACCGCTTTCTTTTAAATATCTTTTCTTTACTTATTGTTGTTCAATAAATCTTACATAACTTACTTTTGATTTATTATAGTCATTTACTATCATTTGTTATCTAATTTTAATTTAGTTACTCAAGGGTCACTAATTATTTCCCTTTTGTCTAACGTTATTGGATAAAATCTCCTGTTTCCTTTTTAACTAATATCTTCCTTTAGTTGCCTGTTTATACCTTAATACATTGGAATTGCTTCTTCCCCTAAAGGGAATTGTTAACACTATAATTCTCCATAAATTACATAAAAGAGGACTTGTGTTATGTTTGAAATAGAAAGGAATTACCTTTTATTTTTGTATTGGAATAGATAGTACAAAACACAATGATTTTCGTATTTTGTACATCTCTTCCTTTTTGTTTACTTTCCTTATTATTTAAACACTACACATTTATCTGTATTTTTGGGCAATTTATATAATTTTACATTGTAACACAATTTGTTCCAATTCATTAAAATATTGTCTAATCCTAATTTAATTTATAACCAATTCTTATTTATGTTCAACAATATATATATATATATATATATATATTAAATATATATAGGCATATTTTCCATAATCATTATGTGCATACAATTGAATATCTAGATCGTGATTTATATCTAGGTATAAATAAAATGGATCCACAATGATATTGTTAATAAGAAAACTGTCAACACATCAAAGTAGAATTTTAGATATAGATGTTCCAATTAGTCCACCTATTGACTAGACAAGAATAGTTTGCACCTTTCTATTTCTTTTGGTCTACCTTTCGAATGTGTTGTAATGGTTAGAATTTCTTAATTGTGACCTTTAAACTTGGTCGAAACAGTTCAATCCTCTTTTAAACACCTTTCGAAGTAGATGAACAGATTTAGGGTCCAATTAATACCTTCCTTGCGAAACGGCAACGGTAACTCAAAGATTAGCTCTAATGTTTATGGATGTAGGCTGAATGGATGAGTTTTGACTAGGTCGGAAGCTTACTTCTTTAATAATTTTGGCTTGTATTGTTAAACCTAGGGATTTGGGCTAAGTTTACAGTTTCGACTTGCTAGAAAGATAAGCTTTTGGAAATTTGTGGTTTTGACTAGATCTTAAGTGTTTTGGGCTAAGTTAAGGGGTTTCGACTCGGTTGGAATGTATCTTTTTAAACGAGAAGAACATAATCGAATCCAGTAGAAATCTCTAAATGGTAGCATATTTAGAAACATAAGAATCTCTTTACTTAAACCAATGATGTACACAATGACCAATTTTCTCAATTCTATTCCAAAATTAGAGTTACAAGTATACAATTGTAAGAAAGTATAAAAGTAGAGTAAATGAAATTTAGATCCGCAAAACCAGACCCCTAGGGTCTTATTTATAGATGCGGCTTGGCACCTTTCGACTTAGAGCTTTCAACATGGTCGAAAGATGGCTCTATATACCTTCTGTCTCCCTAAATACTTGCGCATTCCTTTACAATGCTTTCGATTAGGTTTAAATGCTTTCGTCTTCGTCGAAAGTGGTAGACGTGCTTTTCCTTTGTATTGTTTTATTATTGCAAGTGTGTAGGAGTAAGAGCTTTCAACTATGTTGACAGGTTGTTCTATGGAGTTTTGAAGCGTTGATGGTTTTGATGCATTAGGTAGCTTCCGAATGCATGCTTGTTACTTGATACGAAATCTTCCCTGGATGTCAAAGGCTTTGACCGGTTCGAAAGGCTTGATTACGGTTTTAAATGGATTGTTCTGATCATGGCATCTTTCTGAGTAGGTCGAATGAAGGCGAAACCTTTGGTTTCGAAAGGTTTTGCGTGCATGCTGCCTTCACAAGGTACTCCTCTGCTTATTTGAAATGTCTTCATGTAGTCGAAGGCATCTGTTTCGAAAGGTAGACATTGATGAAGGAAGCTTTCGACTATATTGACCCCTTCGAAAGCTTATAACACATCTGGCTTTTGGTTGTAGCAACCCTTCGACTCCTTCAAAAGGTTTTATTGGTGCCATCAACTCTTGATCCTTTTTCCTTTTAACTATTTTTGTTTTGACAAGCTTGAAGTAGGAATTTTTGGTAACATTTTCCCCTCCCCTTACGAAGTGATGCTCTTGACTTTCCAAGTCAAATCTTTCAAAACCTATTACACTTCTTGCCTTTTCAAATTCATGCGCAAATTATGTCTGTTCATTTAAATTTGATCGTATGGTTTTGTCATCCATGCTGAATTTTCTTATATAGTAAGTTCTCTTCTTCCCCTCTTTCACTTATCTAAAATTAAAAGAAATTTACAATAAGAATCAAAGTTTTTAAATTCTCAGAAAATTCTTATTTTCAAAAGTAGAAATTCAAATCCAAAGTAAGTTTTTATTAACTATGATTTACTTTTCATATTAATCTTTGATTACTTCATTCGTCCAATTTTGGATTCGTAATTCTGCTTGTATCACGTAGAAATAATTTCAAGTTTTTGTTTTATGAAAATGTTTACCGATTTGTTTGTATGGCTTATCTTGTTTCGTTTCTTTCTTTAATACATTTTCTGAATTCATCCTAAAAGTAATTTTTTTAATTTCATAATTATTCTACTTTTTGAAAAGAAAACAAGGTTTGAAAATAAATTTTGGGGACTTTGAAAGTAATCGATTGTAAACTCGCGCCTAAGTCAACTTTGTTATTGATTTTGAAGTTTTTAAGTTAAAATTGAATTTGAGGTAGAAGGGGATATCTAATTACTTCGTAAAGAAGCTTCTGCAGTTCGAACCGTATTTTGGCGCTGCAATTTTACCTTTCTACCCCTTTGAAAGGGGTTAATGCGGAAATTTTTATTTTGCTTCTTCGACCCCTTTTGATAAGGTCAAAAGGTAGTCCATCGCTTCTCTTAATTGACCTTATCGAAAGGTTAAGGTTAGCATGAAGTGGACATCTTCGAAAGAAAAATTATACTTTAGTGTATTATAATAACTTTCGATGAAGTTGGATAATTTGTCTTAATAAATGATTGACTAATACATACTTTTGAAAGCATAGTCTTTGTTTTATAGGTTTCAAACCTTTAATATATGTTTACTTCTAACCAGTTTTTGGAAATGTGTGAAGTTAGAATTACATATATTTTATAAATTGGATTGAAGAAATCGTACTTTGTATAAGTTGTAAATCAAATCAAACGTTTCGTCTCAGTCAAAACCTACTGTATTTATTCAAATTTTGTTGTTAGTATGATTCCGAAACCATGTTCTCTTTTCGACTCTGTCGAAACCTTTTGTAATTAATTGAGATTCGATCATCATCTTTTACCAATATTGTCAAAACGTCTCAAGTCTTTTTTATTTTTATAAATATGATTCAAACTCAAAAGCTTTCGACTTAATAATCATGTAAGTTTTTGACAGCATTCATATTCTCTTAGAAAAATTAAGTTTATGGCTTTGGACATTGTCGAAAGGTTCTTTTTCCTAATTCATTGAATTTTGGTAGCATATATTTTATTCAAATTTATTGTGTAGGTTTCAACTACTTCTTTCAATAACAAAATTATCCTTAAGCTTTCGACACTGTCGAAGGGAATTTGTTGGGAGTCAACTTCTATTTTCCCTTTCGACTCTATCGAAAGCTCAATAAATTTCATATTTCTAAATTTAACATTCTTTCAAGAATATGTAATTTCATGTTTTTGCTTGATATTCAAGTTGTTGTAATTAGTTTCTAATATCCTTGAAAGAATCTTAATTTCATAACAAGCTATGATTTCTAACTGAATGATTTCACCTAGCAGAATCATAGGTTCAACCAAGAAGATTGAAGTCACCTCCAAACATTCCTTAATATCCACCTAGGATGAGATGGATGTGATACTCAATAACTTTGGCATTACTGGGGTGGAAGTCATTCCCCCTACTGATAACGACACCATTCATAGCCCTGTTGAAGGATACTTTTCTTACACAGCAATACATATTAGACATGGAGGATTCCTTCCCTTTTCGGACTTCTTATCCAAGTTCCTAACCTATTTGGGTGTTGCTCCTATACAATTATCACCCAATGTGTATACCTATCTTAGAATCTTACATTCCCTCTCTTAATGTTGAAGTGTTGAATTGTCTTATTAGATTGGTTTAGCTTAGCAACTTGAACAACCAAATCTTCGGAGCTGATCCCCTAAAAAAGCTAATACCTGAGGGGGTAAACAAATTCAAGGATTGGGAAACATAGTTCTTCTTTGTTAAGTGATTTCCCAAAATTAGTGGGATTTTCTCTTCTCTGCATAAGTTGATCTCAAACTTTACTTTTCCATTTAATTATTTTCCTTCGCTAATCTATGCTTCATCATCAGGTGCTTCTGTTAAAGAGCTGAACGAAAAAAAAAAGAGAATTGCGAAGTCGTTGATTGCCGCTTCGAGTAGGTTGAGAATAGGATAACTCTGTTAAACCCCTTCAATTTACAAAAGCATTCCCTCCTGCCAGCTGGACATAGGGTACTTGGCCAACCTCCTCTCGTCCAACATATCTCAGAGCAAGCACTCCTTTCTTTAGGAGATCCGAAGAACTTCTTTTCGATGTCACCAAATTGTCCCCATCACTCTGGTAGGCTTGAATGTCATAGTTGTAGTTTATTGTTGCTCTACTTCTCAAATTACTTTACTGACTTATAATCTGTTTGAATTTTTTGCAGTTGCTTCTCAGATTGAACAAACTATATGTAATCCATCTCTCCCTATTACTTACTCTTGTGCACCATCTTTGTCCTGGGCCATTGCTAGATCGAAGATGACCGCCAAAAGAAAACTAGAAAAAGTGGTTGTGGTGGAACCATCCCCAAGAAAGCTAAGATTGTAGAAGTTCCTAATTCTCCACCACGAGAAGAAGGGGAGTTTGTAGACATTGATAAATCATTGGAGAGTCCAACTATCAAAGTCCTCCTTGATCCATCTAAGACTCTCTCAAAGATTGATACTCTCTCTCGCATTGTCATCTCGAGCTCTCCTAGTGCAAAAGGATTTGGGGACTTCGAACCCTTCTCTAGAGTTGAATCCTTCTAGACCATCTTCTCCCGCACCCTCAAGAATTTTTGAAAAGATAGTCCAATCTATCTTGAATTCCTTTTCTTTTGCATCTACTCACCTGTCATCCTCTGTTTCTAATCTGGCGGGTCATTAAGTTCCTTATAGAACAACAACTTTTGGTATGTTTCACTTTACTTAATTTTATTGTTGCTGTTTTCCTTAATTTTTTGACTTATGTTGTACCTTTTCTTTCAAGTTTCCAAGAGTTGTCTCTTATTACATGAAAACACGAAAAAAATCCTCCGTTGAATCGTCTAAGCTCTGAGAAGAAATTTCACATTTAAGGAGTCAAGTTTCCTCCATGTTTGCGGAGAAAAATGAGGCTATGATAGAGTTAGAGCGACTGAGGGCTTCTCTAGCCCAATCAGAATCAATTATTTTTTTAGGAGTGGAAAGGTCATCAATTCCTCGCTGACGAGAATTTGGCCTTGAAAATGGCCCTTAAAGAATCCGTGGACAAAAAAACTTAGATGGCAGCAAAAGAATCATCTCTAAAGAAAATGCTAAAGAAGAATAAAGATTCTTTAAAATTGACCATTGACACTATTTCTGATGCGAAGCAGCCGGTGTCTCGATTCCTTGATAGCCTTGAAGACATTATTGTCAATTCTTTTGAGAACATTGTGATGCTCGCTTATGCCGACAATGTCGATAAATGCCCAGAGTTAAGCTTTCCCTCACCCGACTCTGATATTATCAACAGGGTCATGGTCAAAATTAAAAGGATGGAGCAGGGGGTTGAAGTCGTCGAAAAGGAGGATATTGATGCCTCTAAAATTCTATCTTTCGAAGTCCCTTTCTTTGAATTTAACTCCGACTCCAAAGATGAAGGTGACAAAGATGAAGTTGACGAGGAAGAGTGCGGCAATGATGATGATGACAATGATAATGATGACTATGATGACAAAAACGATGACAATGACGATGACAATGTAGATGAAAGTCAAGGTTAGAGTGGCAACCGTGGGGGTCACACTGATGCTCCTGAAAAGGATGGTGATGACAACACAAGGACTTTTGAAAAGGTCAATCCTGATCCATCTTCTCATGAAGCAAGTCCGTATGAACCCTCTACGCCTTCTAACCTTCAAGAGGAGCTAGCATACATTAATGTAGAAGAATCAAAAAAGAAAGAGCAGGTTTCTCAAGCGTCAATTCACATTGCTCAGTTTTAGGATTCTTTGTTTAAATAGCTTTCACCTCCAAGATAGTAATAGTTTGAATCCTTTATTTTAGATAAGGTGAAAACTTGTTCACCCTTATAAAACCAAGCTTGAAAGAAAATAAACGTAAATAAATAGTTTGTATAGGGATTTAGATAAACAGCTGAAAGAACACAACATTCTTTCGGATAAATATCATAGGCATCCTTCAAACATCAAGAAGCTGCCCCACGACTAAGGAGGGCGCGCCTTCGATATGATGGTCTTTTAAAAGAGAATCAGGAGTTGATCATGCTCTTTTGAATGTTGATTGAGGAGAGAAACATTTTGGTAGACTTCCTATACAAAGCTTATTGTAGCACTCAACTGTAGGTTTCTCATACTTAGGTGATTTCAGCAAAGGACTACTTAGGCATTTACGCAAGAGATACTTGGACGAATTTGGATCTGACCTGCATCCTGGGGCATGTTGGAACTTACCATGAGTCGGATCAATTCTTCAAGAACTACCTCCTAATAAACTCAAATACTATAAGGACAAGTTTATTTCAGAATTATATACAAAGTCAATTTTGTATGAACCACATGAACAGTCATAATTATGTAATAATATTGATTTGTGAATTTTTGCTTTAATCTTCCTTCTATACTTCGCCGTACTTTTAGTATGTTATCACAGAATGAACATCTCCCCGTAGCTTTTTTTCTAAAGATTATCTAAGCAAGTATGTTAAACTAAAAAGAAATTATCTCAAAAAGGCATCAATTTTGAAATCTTCAAAATTAGCCAGATATTGCTTTCTTAGAGATTTGCAAAAACTTTATATGGAACATCCTCGTCTCTGTTTCAATTTTCTTGGTGAAGAAAAAGAGAAGCTACTTAAGGAAATCCAAACATATCATACCAAGTTAATATGTGGTCGTAATAGTCCTCTTGCTGGGGAATGGAACTATAGAAAATATCCTCCGGTTATTACTCTGGAAGGACTTAGTGTTCCTTTTGATTCAACGGTTATTCTTTCTACTAATTCATTGAATACAAATGCAGTTTCCCAACTTTTGATGTAAAACAAATGTCAAATTGTACTTTTTAATTTCATTTTTACTTAAGTTGTAATCTTCTATTGTTATAATAAAGAGATGGATTATTCAAGTTTTGACTTTATTTCCTTTTTCTTTGTTTGTTTAAATAAGAGTTACAGCTATCTGCAATGCCTCTCTCATTAGATTCAACATCATGCTTTATCAATATTAAAGATAGGCTGTTAGCAGATCTTGAAAAGAGGAAGCTCCTTGACGATCCTTTATTCGCTCACTTCCAGGGTAATACTGAAGCATTAAATGCCATTTGAGACTTTTACTTCAGAAAACAATTGTTAGAGATTTTAATGATAAGATCACCAATTTAGAGGCGAACGTTAAGAGAAAAAATGAAACAATTTCCTCATTAAAGCGTCAGATTAAATCAAATCCTTCAATTGATTTTGATCAAGATGTCTGAGCTCCTCCAGCAAATTATTGACTTAGAGATTATGTTAAAGGATAGTCAAGCTCAATGTGAATCACTAGAATTTATTATGGGGAATAATATCTCAAACATTGATTTACCAGTTTCTCTCATTATTTCATCTATTGCAAAATCAACAAGGTCTACTTCCCCTGCCATCTAGAAGTTCCCTACTTCTACAATCCTCTTCCAGGCTTAGACGAGAAGGTAGTAGGAGAATGGTGCAGAAAATTTAAATTTGAAATGATGAAGCATTTCGATGAACAACAAAAATTAAGTTTTTCGCAATGTGTAAATGAATATGCAGCTAGGATTCAAAAGCTTGAATGCGAGAAGTATCTCCTCCTAAAGCGAATTGCTGATTTGGAAAGGGAGAATAAAACTCTTAAATGTGCAAACCAAGCTTTTAATGGCACTTTGAAAACCAACGTCGAGGCTATTGATGATGAAGACAAAATGAGGAAAAAAAGAGAAGAAACTTAAAGAAGTTCTTCGGATCGCTATTTATCATATTATGGATCCTTTAATTGCTGAGAATCTGAATAAGGTTGTTCAAGACTCACGATCAATTTATATTAATGTAATGAGTATACTTACTCTGTATACTTGCAAAAAAAATTAGAAATTATGAAAATTTTGTAAATATCAACTGGTTTGTAATCCTTCCTTGTAATGTTGTTTTTGAATTCGTCTCTTTGATAACTTGTACTATGATTTTTGTATTTGCTGGATCTTGTAATCCTTTTTTATATTCTACTTTCCCTGAAAAGCGTGAAGGAAATAATATTTCTTATCGTTAGTTTGGAATCTATATAGAAGAATGTTCACGTCATTTGCAGAGATTGATAAAATCATCATGTTAACATATGAAAAGCAATCCCATGATTGAATATGATTAAATGTCTTGAAAACCATCTTTGGCAATGATGAGAGATAACCAGTAATTTAACTTCAATTATATTGTGAGGTTATCAAAAGTTTGATGGTAAAAAATCATAGATTCGACCAAGGATTTACTTATGGATGTTTAGAAATCCAATTTTTGGAGATAACTGAAAGAAAATCGATAATGATCACATATTAGATGTCCATCGACCCAGATTCGGGAATTAGTGAATGAAACTTAAAAGTTAGAAGATCTTAAAACCAGATTTAGGTATTCGTGGATGACAACCAAAAGTCCATATTAATAATCTTCTTAATAGAGATCTTTAGCCCAGATTCCGGGCATTAATGAGTGCATTCCAGTAAATATTTATAGCCCCGATTTGCGCTTGACGAAGACCGTAAATTAGAAGACCTAAAACCCAGATTCGGATATTAATAAGTGAAATCCCAAACTCAATAATGAATGACTTGAAACCCAGATTCAGGTATTAATAAGTAAATTTTAGAAATTCTTCTTTAATGATTAGTTAAAGGCTGCAGATTCTTATTTAAGCCTTGTATGTAGTCGCTATTTGATCAGCTACTTCTTGAGCTTGGACGTCTTAGTCTATCATTTGATATGTCGCTTCTTGGGATCGGTCATCTTAGTCCATTATCTGATATGCTGCTTCTCGGGCTTGGACGTCTTAGTCCATGGTTTGATATGCCACTTCTTGGGCTTGGGCGTCTTGGTCCATTGTATGATATGTCGTTTCTTGGGCTTGGACATCTTAGTCCATTGTTGTCTGGTGCGTGATTAGCTCATTCTCAATCTGACCTCCCTCCAGGAGGTGCCTTGATCTGGCCGTAGCATGGCACGGCCAAGGGCTTGTCGATGCTATAACCTGGCCATAGCATGTCAAGGATAAAGGCTTACTCTAACCTCCCTCCAGGAGGCGTCTTGACATGGCCATAGTGTGTCGCGGCCAATGGCTTGTCGATGCTTTAACCTGGCTATAGCAGTGGGAGGATAAAGGCTTACACTCCTCTCTCCAAAAGGTGCCTTGACCTGGCCATAGCGTGCCGCGACCAAGGGATTGTCGATGCTTTATCCTGGCCATAGCGTGGCATGGATAAAGGCATAAACTCCTCACTCCAGGAGGTGCTCTACCCTTGCTAGCTCGGTGTGGAAAGAGGTTTTGACCATTTAAGGTAATGTCCAAGTGAAAGGAGTATTTCACTCCCAATCATGTAGAATATCTTTAGTAAAGTATTTCTTTATTGACTTCATTCAGGATCTTTTTACAAATTCATTAAGTTTTCCTCGTCTAAAAAAGTTGATTATCATTCCTTCAAGCGCTCTAGAGTGACTTGTTTCATGACATTCATCTTATGGTAGTGGCAATAGGATCCTCCTAAGTGCCTTTCATATTTAGGCTTTTTCTTCTAGGATGGCCAATAATGGAGTTCATCCTTGGTTAGTAAGTGGACATTCTCTATAGATGTTGTTAAGTTGCATTCTTTTAGAAGTCTCGACTTGAAGCTTGTTTCTCAAGGATGGTTTCTTGGTCTTTAATTACTTGGCAATGGAATTTCACCTTTGACAATCGGTTTTCTTTTTAAAACTCTTTGGAGCTCCAGTGCATGTAGTGTCCCACTTGTTGCTTAACCCTATTCGTGTGTGAAGGCATTGTAATCAGCCATCATTCCTTCTTCAAAGATTGTGCCTTTGGTATGACGTTGAATTGTTTCCCTCATTTGATCAAACAAGTTGTCACTCCCATTTGTGTGAAAAAGGTTTGGCATGCATGCTGCCTCTAAAAGGTACTCCTCTTATTCGAAACCTATTCATGTAGTCGAAAGCTTATGTTTCGATAGGTAGACATTGACGTGAAAGGGAGCTTTGACCACATTGACCACTGAAAGCTTGTAACACATCTGGCTTTTGGCTGTAGCATCCCTTTGACTCCTTTGAAAGGTTTTGTTGGTGCTACCATCTTTTGTTCCTTTTTTCTTTTAACTATTTTGGTATCGACAGTGTTGAAGTAGGAATTTTTGTTAACAGATACAAATCAAACATTATTAAAAAATATGTAATTTCCTACTCACATTTTTTGCCCCAAATTCTTCAGATCTAGATCAATTCACTTTTTATTTGACTCCCTCTTACTTTAAATCCAAAATATAAAAATGATATATACCTATTAGAATTACATACCAGGGGAAAGGATTGAATTAAATTTAGATTTGAGTTTAAGATTCACGGTTTACCTTTGTTTCTGCATTCTAGATCGACCTGATTCTTCTCTTCTCTTATTCTGCTTTCCTTGACTTATAGACACACACACAGATATATATATATATATATATAAATTTTTTACTATTTTTAGAATCTAGAAATTATAGAGAGAAAAAAATGGCAGAGCTCTACTTTGTGACCAAGAAAATATGAGAAGAGAAGTAAGAAACTAGGCTTGTATTTACGGGGTTTGGAGTTAACATGGAGCGTTTGATTTATCGTAGGGAATTTTTAGTTTTATCTTGGATGCACATCAATTACTTCGCAAGCAAGTAAACTATTTTAGTGCATATGTTTGTTCAATCGTCATTTAAAAATCACAATTTCACACGTCAAATGGTCGACTTGGGTGCCTTATTAGTCGACCTGTGGCTTATTTTATGCGCGGTTAATTCCCATTTGTGATTTTGTTTGTTTTATTTCTTTATTAAACCATCGATATAATTTTCTTACTATTATGACTTTCTAAACGTTTAAGTTAACGTAATTGTCCATTAACTTTAACCGAAGCTAATTAATACTAGTTAAATATTCTTAGTTCCTTAATTACATATATAATTATTTCTGTTTCAAAAACATCAAACGTTAATAAGCTACTCATTTGAACTCTGATTGGAAAATATTATATACGAAAACCGATTAGAAAATTGCCACAAACATAATGGTACAAGTTTCATAGTCAAATTCTGACATTTTTAAAAAAAATATTTTTTAGTTTATCATTTGTTAGTTAATTACATTTTAATTAATTATTGTCAAATTACATGGTATTGCATTCTCCCCTCTTAAAAGAATTTCATCCCCAAAATTCCTTGAGGACTAAACAATGTAAAATAACTTACAGCCATACTAAACTAGAAATCAATTAGCATGCAACCAATTTTGCAACCAATCTGTACAAGTGCATGATGTATCACAACATATATGGTATGCATACTGAGTAATTCCAAATCAGCGCCTTCTATATGAATGCATATATTTAAAATAATTTTTAAAAATATGACGCAAACACCCTAAAATTCATACTATCCAACATAGTTCAATCAATTTTTGAAAACCAAAAACTTGATTTTACATCCAAATTTGCCTACGCATCTATGAATAGAATCGTAGTTCAATCAATTTTTCGTCCAATCTCGACTACCCAAATTCCTAGGACACCGTTGTTAGCATCCAAATTTAGAAAAATCCAATTTTCTAAATCTATTTTCTTTACTTCAAAAAATGGGTTTAGATGGAAATACCCATATTCCCATCTTTTTTTCTCTTGGGTACCCAACTTCCCACTATACTTTGGAACCTTCTCTTTGCCCTTACTTCTGTTCCAAATTTTCTAAGTATCGTTTGCATAGTTAATTTTTTTTATTTTAAAGTTTTAAAAACATGAATATTTTAAAATCAACTTTTTGTTTGCCTATCGACAAGATATAAAGGAAAGATTTCATAGCCAAAACAACTTCCTCGTCACTAACCATATTTTATTTTACTGCCACTTCTGCTATGCAGCAAAATCCATACAAACCAACATGTCAATTATTCCTCCATGTCAAATATGTAGCATTTCCAAAATTTGATTTCTTCCTTTTCTGCCCAAAAATATTTTTATATTACTTTTTAAAATAGCGGTAAACATTTTTAGACTTTAAAATTTTTCATCACAGATTTTTTAAAAGCTTTTCACGAACGTATTTTATTTTTCTCAAACTCATGCATTTTGAACGTAAATTTCAAAAGTATGCATACATGCATACATCCGTGCATATATATATATATATATATATATATATATATATATATATATATACATATACATACATATATATATATATATATTTAAAACAAATTATGCTACACTACATGAAATTGGGGTCTCGTCAATAGTTCAACATCTATAGTGGACTTTATCTACCTATGTATCAAATTTTAACTTTTCATAAACTTTTCTTTCATTTATAATAACAACCAGCACACAAGTTCATATATGAAGTTTAGCATTTAAGGTACAGGACATTGACTCGTGGATTCATAACATTCTTTCCCCGTCCTCCGCTCATTGAAATTTATTTTTTGAATTTTTCGGGACATACAATCTTATTTCATTTCTATTTTAGTAATCAACTGATTAAATTTTCTTAATTTAATTCTTAACTTCCAATCTCTACTATTCTCTTTTTTTGCAATAGTTGATAGTTTTTCCTAAATTTTCCTTGTCTTATTGTTTTCCCATAACATTGCGGTTCACACCGAAAACACATAAAAAGGAACATTTCCTATAATATCATATGCGTTTTAACACTCCAATAAAGACAATTAATGGTTACAGCCCAACAAAAAGAAAAACAACCATTGGAAGAAAATACAACAACTACTACTAGCTTTTAACCACTACTACCTATGGACCTTCTTAATGTGTCATCTTCTCCAACCCATACATCTTAACTTTCCTTTATGGCTTTTGATGAATAAGGTTTATTCATTACCTCCATTACCACACCAAATTTTGGAATAAACGATACAACCTCATACTGTGGTGGGTAAAAAATATGCACTAAGCACATTTTAAGTAACTCATTGGCTACTTGGCTTGTTGGAATAACTTTTCCACCCTCCCTCTTGCCTTCCTTAACTTTGGGTCCACCATGTCCTTTATGTATGTTTGTCATCTTATTAACCTTTGTTACCATCTTATTTTAATCCAAATCTCTTAATGGTATTTCCAAATCTTGGTATTTAATTTCTTTTTACTTGATCTTTCAAACGAATATAATCTGGAACTCGCAGAAATGCACTCTAATACCATTTATCATTCCTTTGCTGGTTCTTCTTATGGCTTGCACATATGTCTAACAAAAGTCATATTCCTCACACTCTACTGGTATAATACCCTGTAATTTCGCGTTAGTAATTTTATTAGTTAATTAGTTAATTAGGCTCCAAAAATGGAATTTATGCAAATGGTAGAATTTGACCAAGAAACTTGCACCATTGCATTCATGGTGAAATTCTGAGCAATTTTTATATTTTGGGTTTTGCGATCGTTGTCCAAACGAAGAATTTATGGACGTAAAACGAATTCGCAATGAAAATAAATAAATAAATAAATAAATAAGAAAAAATAACATTTGTAATTAATCACCTGGGACCCACAGGTAGATCCGCGTATCGGAGAGGTCGACTAGGGGCGGTCGAACGCTTCATATATGGCGGCTCCAGTAATCCTAGGCCTTGAATGGCCCAGATCTAATATATTTGATCTAATGGTTGAGATTGATTCTAGTGCCTATAAATTCAGGCCTAACCCTCCATTCCCTTCTCATATTTTCCTGAGACAGTAGTGAAGCTCTACCATTTCTCCTTCTCTACTTTCATTTTAAATTATAAAAATAAGATATTTATATTCATACAAATTAGAGAAGAATGGAAACCAAATGAAAAAGGAGAAGAGAAGAGAATCAACTACACGCGTATTTGAGGTTATATATATCCCTTCAATCCCAAATCTCTTCTCATATCTGTAATTTTAGTATATATATAAACCCTTTTATACATATTTCTTGGATTATAAAGGATTTAAAGATGAATCAAAGATTCTACTTTAGATCTGGAGATTTGGTTAGCTTTTAAAATGTGAGTGGAAAATTTTATAGATTGTTATAATATGAAAATTATCCTGTTGGTGTTTATTTGATTTTATACCTAACTGGATAATTGTACATGAGTTAAAGGCAATAAATTGAATATAATCTGAATATAATAAATATAGCCTACATATTCTTGTTTACGAATTGATTTAGAATTGTTGACAATCTTATCTGAAAATCAATCTCAAAAGTACGAATTTAGAATACTGATTTGAATGAAATTTATTCCAGATCTGAAATAGGTTGTATAATAGTGTTATGAATTTGGAGTATTACCCTAATCTTGTTGGATTATAAACTTTTCTATGTTTGGAATTGTTGGAATTTAGATCCATTTAATATTTGTAAATTATTGTGATTTCTTTTCCTTTTTCGAAAAATATAGCATTTGATCTAGCAACAAATAAAATGAGAAAGAGAAGCGTAAAGTATGAATTTATTATAGATTAACACTGTCCATTTCAGTAATAAAAAGAAATGATTATTCCTTGTAATTTCAAACGATGTAATCTTTTATATATTAAAGTTAAATTTTTTGTTTTGGACTAATTTATAGAAATTATAGCGGATAATCTTTTAGATCTTATTCCAATAATTGAACATGGAATGAAATATTCTAGTGAAGATAACTGGAATATATTTGATAAAAGTTATTTGTACGTAATTTATTGTGCTTGTAATAATTAAATAAAAAGCTA
Organism: Allium cepa; assembly: GCA_030765085.1. Classification (NCBI taxonomy): domain Eukaryota; kingdom Viridiplantae; phylum Streptophyta; class Magnoliopsida; order Asparagales; family Amaryllidaceae; genus Allium; species Allium cepa. The sequence continues at coordinate 86,555,503 of CM060930.1, read as the reverse complement.
ATAATGACGCATACACGTAATATTCGCATTTAGGATAATTAATTAATGAGAAAGGAAATTAAACGGTTGTAACTCCAATAAGTGGGAAATAAATATGGGAGTTGCAATAATTTGATAGGGTAATGATTAATGGGACTGATAAAAATGGAATAGATATAAAATATTATTAATTCGAAATTAGTATTCATACATAAATTCCTTAGGAAATGTCCGTTATGATTTTATGAAAAAAATTGACATTTATGAGCATTAAAAAGGGACCTATGGGCAGATAAGTATTTAAGGTAAATCTTATTACCTTAAATAGAAAGGGAATTAGTAAGCTAAGTCCAATGTCTACCTAAGATAATATAAGTAAAGACTCAGGATGATTAATTGGACTTAGTAGGTTAGTGTTGCAAGGTCAGTGGGGCCACTCGACAGAAGACGACCCTTCCCTTTGAGGCTATCAAAAGTCGGGTGCATTTATTACTAATGTGATATATCATTAATCCTATGACCCATGATGTAATGAGAGATTGGGCCTGCTTTCATAATTGAAAGTATTAAATGGTCCAAATTTGGAATTAGGAAAAATGAGGGATATCACCCTAGGGGTTCGCTTCTGGTTGGAGATATTCAATGGCTATAGGGTTCGCCTCTCTTCTAAAAGAAAGTATTGAGTGACCTAGTGAGATTTCAAATAAATAACAATGTCCCTAAAAGGGTTTACTTCAGTATTAAGGTATTAAGTGGCCGCAGGGCCTACCTCCCTACCAAAAGAAGTAACCTGGTGAGATTCCATATTTATAATTAAGAGTCATAGTGGATATCTCAGGAATGGTCGCTTCAAGTTTGGGGTATTAAGTGACTATAGGGTCCGCATCTTTCCTATAAAATAAGTATTAAATAGCCGATTGAGATTTTCAAGCAATATTAGCAAGATAGTACCAGTGAGGAGTCCGCTTTGGGGTTACGTACTAAATGAAAAAAGCTTGCCTATTAATAGGTTCAAATGATCAGGGGTCTGCCTGGTCCTTATTAATGAGGTATTAAGTGGCTTGGGTACAGTCTCTCACATTTATAAGGTCATGATAACGTTAGTACCAGTGAGAAGTCCGCTTGAGGTTATGTTTTAAGTGATGGGGACCTGCCTAGAATATGGGTATTAAATGGTTAGAAGTCCGCCTAGTCCTTTTTAAAGGTATTAAGTGGCTTCGGTGCTGCCTATTACATGGCTACGATTTTATTAACGATAGATGCGGTAATAGTTGGACAGTAAATGTCGAAAGCCTTAGATAGTGGTTAGAGGCTTTTTAGCTAGGACCCACCGACCATTGACAAAACTGTTAGAAAACCACCTTGGGAATAGGTCTTAAATGATAGGGCCTAACTTGATTGAGGTCTTAAATAGCAGAGTCAACCTATTTCTCTTTTAAAAGTATTTTGTAATGATTACAGAGGCTCGATTCATATTTAGAAGTATTACGTGGCAATTGGGTTTAGAAGTATTGGATGGTTGATAAGGCTTCATCAGTATTTTGTATCTTGGGACGGAGTAGGTAATAGTATATGCAATGCAAGGTTAGATTAAAATTACTTACCTCAATGGACATAACAATTTGAATGGAAATCAATTGGTACAAATTTATGTTATAGACAGTTTATAGATTTTCCAATCACTAGAACGTTGTTTTGATCCCTTCCTCATTGCAACACATATGATAGATTTAGAGGAACGTGTCACTGGAGCTGGATGTTTTTAGTTACTGCAGAAATCTTCTTTTCTCTCATGCTCGCACTGATGTGCCAATCCTCTATCCAAGGAATACTATTAATTCTAAGGTAGTAGCCATAATCAGTATTCTTGTCCTTTTATTATTTCTGCTGTGAGTTTAGATTTCTACCAATCTCTGATAATGCTCATGCTGATTTGGCAGGGACCAAATCCAATGCTATGTGCTTTGACGGACTTGGGTTTTGATTTTTTTGGTCAAAATTTAAGCCCACTAAGATTCGGATTATTACAATGGGGATTCCTTATTACTATTCTATGAGTAGTTATCGCTATCTTCTTCATAGCCTTATCTTTTACCTTGTCTTACCTGGACGGTTTTTCCTATCTACTCCATATATAAAATTTTGATTTGGTCTATGTCAATTTTTCAAAACTTAAAATTTTTGAAGTATTTAATCCCAAAGCTTTTATTCTTTATAAGTACAACTTAAAGCTCTTTAGCAAATTCAAAAATAACTTAGTTTCTTAACTTTTAAAATCATAATTAAATATATTTTTATAAAATTTCTTTTCCTTTTAAAGGTTTTTTTCCAAATATTATTTCTTAAAAATTGGGATTTTTAACTCAAACCGTTTATTAGGTTTTTCTTTGAGAAACTGAGTTGTTATACCAAACCATATTTTTTTTTAAATGCACTTTATAGCATTTTTAAACATCTTTTATAATTTTCAAACAATAAAAACTGGAGTAGACAAGTACAGTCTCTTTTAATTTTCTTATTACCCATACAATTTCCACTTCCAATCCTTGGCAGAGACTATAATGTCATGTGATGGAGACTTTTAAAAGAAACTTGCAATAAATGCGCACAACAACGGAAAATGTCCATTCTTCTTTATTTTTCCTTTAATTTCTTATGTTTCTATTACTTAGATTAATAGCATTACTTTTAACATAATCTCCTAACATTATTTCTAATTATTAACATTATTTTTCATAAATTCCCTAATATTGTTTTATTTATATTTTGTAATGTTGCTATATTTACCTTTCGTCTACCTAAACTACTCTTATTTAATGGTTCATCTTTATTGACTTCTCTATCAACTTGCAATCTTCTTTACTGAACCATGGTAGTGCTTTCGCCTACTGCTTCTATTTTTGGACTCTAATCTTCTTTCCTGTCCATTTTACCCCATTTCAAACTTGTACCATTTCCTATTGTCTACCCCTAAAAATAATTTTCTAACTTAAAATTTATTTATCTTTGAAAAATCAACGAGTTAATATGCTCTACTGTACTTCTTTTTCAAAATAATTAACCTTTTTATCAAAATCCATTATTGTTATTCTCGATCCAACAAATTTTAAATTTTCTACTAAAACTTTTTATTTAATATAACATAGTTATATATATTATCGAAAATTTAATATTTACTTATTTTTCAAAAATTAGGTTTTTCCACCTTCAAATAATTCCTTTGAAAATTATTTCAAATATAATACATATATATATTCTTAAACTTTTATTTTAGAATCATTTCAACTTTCAAAACTATTTTCTATTGGGTCAAACTTGGAGTGCATTTCTATTCGTCTATTCTTTTGGACTTTTCTTCCTACAACTTATTTACTGACTTATCCTCTTCTAACTATAAGATACGGCTATCATCTTGAAGTGACGACTTCATACCTTCCTTCGGGAACGCAATTGCTTTCGGATATCAGCAACATATATATTCTTACTTTTCCCTTATCTGGACCTTCGATGCATCATCAATCGGCATCATACAGGGATCTACAATCATCGGGCTGTCGAGGACCCAAGTAGGGAGTCATGTACTATCTAGCTTAAGGGACCTTCTATATGCTGCTCTTATGCTCTTCCTATGTCAATGTCTTTCCATATGACATATTTCCTGTGGGTAATGGAGGTAGGTGTATACCTTCAACTTCTTCCATTATTCTGACTCATAATCAACTTATCCATATTTCAGTGTATGGTTGCACCTATCATATAGTTAGAATTTATAAGATTTTTTGTACAATATATATACATACATATATATATATATATATTTATAGGAAAAATACAAATACATTCACTCGTCGTTTCCTTTTTTTAGCGATCGATTAACCTGGCTCTGATACGAAATATAACAATGCACCCTAGTTTCCATATGCTGCTCTTATGCTTTTCTTATGTCAACGTCTTTCCATACGTCCTATTTCCCATAGGTAATGGAAGTTGGTGTATATCTTCAACTTTTTCCATTATTCTGACTCATAATCAACTTATCCATATTTTAGTGTATGGTTGCAACTACCCTATAGTCGGAATTTATAAGGTTTGGTGTATAATATATTTATATTTATAGGCAAAATACAAATACATTCACTCATCATTTCCTTTTTTTAAAGATCGACTAACCTGGCTCTGATATGAAATATAACAACCTGCACCCCAGTGGGCCTGGATTTTCGCTAAATCGAAAATCGAAGTCTACCAAAATTCGGCTTGTTTGTTTGGTATCCTGCATTTAGAAAGTAAAAGCATAACATAGCACTACCGATATAACTCACAACAGAATAATAATGTTTAACAAAATATATAGTTACTAACCAAATTGAAACTTCCAATATCTAGTGTCCTTTTCAGTGTCGAAATGCATTAGGAAACCTGACCTTCCACCGTTCCTGCCTTGTACCATTACCATCCATCTAAGTTATCCTATAGGTTGTAATAAGGAAGAGGTCAGAGCAATGTTTCGGTGATCGATAAATCATATATTTTTTACATAACACTAGTTTATACCGATTGCCTTGCATTACATGTTATGTCTTTTATTATTTAATTAGTTGTTTCGACTCCACGTCTGCGTACAGTATATCCTATCTACAATTGTAGATTATAGCTACGTACATATGTATAAATATAAGTACCACGGTCCCCCATTGCACCTAGATACCACCCCTATTAGTATCTTCCTATCAGCATCCTGTCAGGCTCTATCGCCCTTGTCATATCACGATCTCGTCGCCACGCATATCGTGGGTGTGACATCCCCATTCTGAGATTCGAAAAAAAACACTACTGATGTTGTACTCATCAATAGTATTACTCTATGGTGACAAAATGAGATTAGTTAATAGTATCATTAACATTAAAGCACAGGAATATGAAAATTTTCAAAACACATTTTTCATTAATTAATTTCCATATTCATTAAATAATCCCAAACGTTGTCCAGATTCGAATAAAATATAATTATTACAAAATACTCTAAGCGCGACATACGAAGATGATCCCATGGTTGATCAGAGCTAACTACTACCTAGATACAATTTTTTCCATTAAACACGTATAGAAAAAGTCATAACAACACAACGGCTAAGCAATCAAATAGACTCCTGCATAGCTAGCTCTCCCTCCTGCATGTCTCCGGAAGCTTTATTCGTCCAACCTAACTAAGCTGTAAACCTTACTCTCGAACTACTCAAATGAGTAACCAAGAATTTAAGGGGAAAATAAAAACTTCGGGTCAGAAAAAAAGTCTGGTGTGAATAATAATATGCAATCTTGGTTAATGGATATCTAATGAGACCACGTCGTTGAGCGGAACGGATTTTCCCCTCACCAATATCCTTTGAAAATATGTCTCTTAGAAATCAAGCACCTGCAACTGCAATGGTTAAGCTAGACAATATAAACAATCATATGCATGCATGCAACTTGGGTAATCATGACCAAGCTGCCTAAATAAATGGACTATATATCCCAACATCATAGTTTTCTCAGGGTAAATACAAATTTACATGGTGACTCGCTACTAGACATATCAAATTCTCCAAGAAGGAAACTGGATGGTATGTTTGAAACTTAATATTCCTAGGGTCACTTTGATCCTAATGGTTTTGCAGGCCAACCAATAACCTACCTTATCTATGTGTATTCCATTCTATGCATAAACCTACTTTTAGTCTTACTCTTGACAAAGCCCTACGCACTGAAATTTTGGACTAATACTGACTAGGGGTTAATGACTAAAATATAAGGCGTGACCCTACACCAACCTCGTCTGGTTTTCTAATCTCTGAGCCAATTCATTCTATCATAATTCATCTAAAGGTGAAAAAAACAATAGTCTCTTTAGTAAAATTTTAGGCTAAACATCCTTTTTATTTCCTTTAAAACATAAATCTTTGTAATTGATTTAACCCTAGAAATCATAATTAAAACAAGGAAAATTATAACCCTTTGCATTATCCAAATTATTCCAATATATATATATATATATATATATATATATATATATATATATTCTTTTATAAAGTAACATTGATGAACTTCAAAATCACTTGAGGTTTTCACACCTTAAAACCTTGGGTTATGAAGCCATATACAATAAAACCGTTTATATTGATAAAGCGCTACGTTAATATTGCATATATAGGTTGTCGCACCCTTTGTATCGAAACCATGTTAAAGCATCCGACTTATAAAACACAACGCCAAATCCATTTATGGTGCATATTATAAATACATATTGATTGCCAAAAACAAGCGGCATAGTTATGGGTTGCATAGTATAAAATTTTAAAACTTAGAAATATGAGAATGTCGATATTAATGTGAGGCAGCATCGTTGCCGTATAAACCAATGTCGTAAATAGCCTATAGCGGCATCGTGGCTAAAACACAGTGGTATAAGAACATGGCAGCATCATTGCCCTTTTATATTCTATATCAGAAGTAGCCTATAGCGGCACTATAGTCAAACACTGCGGCATAAGAAATAGCAGGAACATTATCGTCTAAAACCAATTTCGAAAGTAATAATAGCGACACTGTGGCCATAGTACAGTCAATGCTGAAAAGGTAAACTAGCGGCATAGATAGCTTGCGGCATTGAAGTCATAAGGAGTTGATGTTGAAAACCAGTGGCATCATCAATGTCGGTGTAGATAAGCGGTTATATGCGGCATTGAAACATGTGGGATAGCCAATGATGTAAGTATTAATGTTGACATCGAAGCTATACTTCCCACTTCAACCAACATCAATTCATTACATATCAACCTGGGTTGATATCATATGCATCACCATTCATTGACTTTGTTCAGCTTAAGTGTGATATACATTGGTTGCGGCATCAATGAGGGAATAATAATTCTAGTAATTTATAAAAACTGTACATTATCTATATAAAGTAATTTCTTTTTACCAACTCCTATTATTTGTCAAATTCTTATCGAACAATAACTTTCTTTACCAAATCCTTTTCAGAAAATTTGCCACAGATCAAAAATTACATTCCCAAACATTTTTGCAATCCATAATTATATTGATAATTAATATAGTTATTAAGCCTTTCTAGCCTAGTAAATTCATACGAAATAAAAAATACTTAAAAAATCACAATAAATCAGAATTATCACATCCTTTAACGTATAAATATTTTAGGGCCAAAAAAATTATTTAATTATTTTTAGTAATTAAAATCCAAAATAAAATTAAATCTCTCACTTAGAAAATTCACGAAATGTTCATACTTGCTTGGAAAATCATGAAACTGGAAGCCTACTTCAAAAAAATTTCTAACATCATATCAAAATTTCAAGTCACTTGGCTGTTATATGATAGGTTTTCATACTTAAACCTATTAACTAATTTCATAAATAAATCCAATAAATCATCATAAAGCACATAATCATTAAGCATTCACATCATGACATAGTAACACATATAAAATCAGATTCAATTGTAAAACCGAAATCAAGTAGGAAAACTTGAGATGGGTTATCATTATTTACCTTGATTTTATAAAGGAACCTGAGATTTGAGTTTGACTTGATTTACCTTAAGCTTTAATCTTGTTTCCTAACCTTTTCTTCTCTTGAGACTCCCTGTAATGGCTGGCCTTATTCTCTATTTTATTTGTATAAATGAAAGTGGGGGAGGAAATCAGAATGGAAGGGTATAAGTTTAGGAAATAATGCATGTTCCTATTTAGCCTTCGTCTTAAATCCTTCTTCTTATTAATGTTCTAATCAATCTTGTTAGTTCATTAATTTAGGCTCGACCCATACTATAATTATCAAATCTCATACACTTATCCTCTTACATTATTTTATTTAATTTATCAAATTAGATATCCTAAATAATGTTAATCAAAATTATGAGGTGTTACAGACTCCCCTCCTTAAAGAATTTCTATCTCGAAATTACAGTAAGGTACATGACAAACATATAACACGGAGATAAAACATACCATTAAACCAAATAAGGATAAGTGTCTCTAATCATGTCCTTTGTCTCTTAAGTACAATCTTTCTCGTTGTCACTCCACTAAACCTTTACTAATCTGACTATGTTGTTCCTTAGCTTCTTCTCATCCTTAGCCACAATATGGACTGGTTGCCCAACAAAAGTCATGTCCGGCTCCACACCCAAATCTTCCAATGCTATTGAAGTGATAGTAGTCTCTGAATCTCGAACACACTTCCTAAAATGAGAAATATGAAAAACATTATGGACTCCTACCAAACTGCTCGGTAACTCTATCCTATAAGCGAGTTTCCCTATCTTTCTATAATAGGAAATGATCCAACAAGTCTAGGGGCCAATTTTCTCGATTTTCCAGATCTTACTACACCCTTTAGCGATGATACTTTGATGAAGAAATGATCTCCCATTGAGAATTATAAGTCTTTCCATCTCTTTTTTGCATAACTTTTATATCTAGACCGAGCTTCCTTCAACCTAACTTGGATCAATTCAATCTTTTCCGTAGCTTCTCTTACTAAATTTGGACCAAGAACTAATCTATCTTTGGTCTCTAACCAATATACGGGTGACTTACAACATCTTCCATATAAATTTTTAAAAGGTTCTATCCCTATACTAGTCCGATAACTATTGTAATAAGAAAATTCGACTAATGTAGATGGTCTTTCCATGATCGTCTAAATTCCAGCACACAAGCTCTTAACAAATCTTCGAAGACTTTGTTAATTCTTTTTTTCGCTAATCGGTCCGTGGATGGTAAGCAATACTCATCTTGAGCTTCGTACCTAAAACCTCTTGCACACTCTTTCAAAATTCGCTAGTGAATAAAGAATCTCTGTCACGGAGTATACTACTCGAAATCTTATGTCGTCTAATAATATTCTTCATAAATAACTTAGCCAAAAGAGGTGCCATCCTTGTTGACTTAACGAAAATGAAATGTGAACTCTTGGTCAATCTATCTACTATAACCCAAATATTTTCATTTTCCCTACTTGACCTTGGCAATTTGTCAATGAAATTCATATATATAGAATCTCATTTCCATACTAGTATACCCAAAGGCTGAAGCAATACACATGGCTTCTGATGCTTGACTTTCACTTGTTGGCTATTTAGAAATTGCTTTACCCATCAACCTACATCCTTTCCATACCTTTCCAGAAGAAACTTCTCTTCATGTCCTGATACATCTTAGTTCCTTCAGGATGAATGGTAAACTTCGATTGATGACACTTCCTAAGAACTTCTTTCCTTCAGTCGCTTACATCTGGAACACACAATCGTCTCTTCTTTCTCAACATCCCTTTTGATTAAGATAAAAATCCTTCAAATCATCAATCTCAGTTCCAATTTCCAATCTTCTAATTCTTTTAGCTAGCAAATGGATCATCTCTTAGTTTAGAAGCAATCCTTTCAAAACATACTGATTGAACTTTCAAGCAAGATAATATGCTAGTATACTGACTAGAACTAGCAGTCAATCTTAATTGAATACTAGAAGTAGTCAAAGCCTCAAAATCTTTCTACTCTACTAACATCGCCAATACTGCATTTTGATGTTTCCTACTAAGTGCATCTGCTACTTTGTTTCCTTTCCCCGATGTGTGCTCAATTCCAAAATCATAAGCAACTAAAAACTCCAACCACTCCATTGTCTCATGTTCAACTCTTTTTGAGAGAATAAATATCATAAAGACTTATGATCCATAAAAAACCAAATCTTTCTCCCAGAAGATAGTGTCTCTAGACTTTCAAAGCAAATATTATTGCTGCCAACTTATGCGACCCGCCTCCTCAACCCTCAGAAATTGACATCAATACATCCTTGGTATTCACGTGCTATAAATCCAAGTGACGAAGAGGCAGATTATCATGGAGTAAAAGAAAATAAAGATAGCATAGAATCTTACAAGAATGTAATATCATATATTATTTCAATATATATATATATATATATATATATATTTACGGTAGAAATTTTAAATACATTTACCAGAGTTTATCTTATAAATCATCCTGGACAAATTATAAATTATTGTCTTTATAAATGCTAAATACAATCAGTAAACTAATGCAGATGGAAAGGAAATGGAGAACAGTCTATAGGAACATCTTCAGCTTCAAGCTCCATCACAATACTCTAAGTTAAACCTGATTACTTAGCTGTTCGAAAAAATAGGCACCCAGAGTTTAAGGAAAAATAAAATAAACTCCAGTCACTAATGAGACTAGTATTAGAAACTCAAAATATAGATATTTAAAAACAAAGGGTATCTCATAAGACTAAGCCGTACATAAACCCGGAGCAGTTTTTTACTTTATGATAACCAAAATCTTTACTACGCAAAATCTTGGAATATTATTTTTAATGACATTCTTTTGAAAACCCTTTTCAAGTAACCAATATAATCTTAGCCGTAATTGTTACATTGATTAAATTCCAGCATAATAGGTTCTACAATCAAGTCCGAAGGCACATATTGGGGAATGAATTTCCATACAATGGCAGGTAAGGAACTACCTTCTATACTGTACATCTCTAGAGGGATATACCGAGGATCAACACCTTTCGAAACCTCTGCACCTGGCAAGACTAGCCTACCTATAGACCCATCTACTGGTGGATGGAACCGAATATCACATCACCCTTGTCGTAACTGACCTATCCAAGAGCTCTCTTAGCATACACAACATATTTGACATATATAGAGTAATCTAAAAAGGTGATGGTCATATCTTAATGGTTGCGAACCACATAGCCTTATGGTATGCCCTGTTTAAGGCATTTTCGGGTAATGAGGCCCGAGGTAACGATTACCTTTTATATAGCATATTCACTTTGAATGCCACATTGCCAAATCCATCACATACCATTAATTTCCACAAATGTAAAACCTCTGAGCTCATACGCTCAGAAAAGGGTGTTAAGTATCGGAGAGTTACTTCCTTCACCACCAAACAGATGTACGTTCTTAAAGATCGGTGTTGGTTTATGTTTGGGATGCAATGTTAGACATTCGTCCATAAAAGTTTTTCGGGAATAGGACAAACTAAAGGAACACTCCTACCATATCTCGTCGAAAATCATCCTTAGAGTTAGTAGCGAGCAGCCCTTGCAACGAAGACCAAATGAAGATACTACTGCCATATATATATATATATATATATATATATATATATATATATATATATATATGATATAGGAAATTTCCCCCGAGGGTTAGTGACAAGTAGCCCTATATTCCATTTATTATCATTCAATGTCTTCACTTCGAATACGTAAATTGGTTCAAAGTGCTTTTCAGATAAGAATCACTCAAATCTCGGTTCCATCGAACCAGTCATCGATAAAATATATTAACTAAATAGATGCATATCATTTGATTAATTACTTTCTTCTTTCAAAAATACCTTTTAGAGATTTATATCTTTAAAACATTTCTTTCTGTTATATACGGAATCATTAAACCTCTATTTAACTTTGGAAATACCAAACCATTTTCATAAGTCATATTGGAAAACATTATTGAGTTAAAAAGGATCGATAGAAATTATACTAATTCTACATAATATCAATTTCCGTATTCAATCTTCACTATCCTCCAAATAACGGTGAAATCACCTTTTAAATTCACCCGGATAGTGTGGGTTCCATCCTCGAAATTTAATACCAAGTATAAGAAGATTATTTTTACACAATCTAGGTTGTTTAACTTTGGAAAATTGATTCTTTTATACTTATCATGTTTCCGAAATTTCGACCTTATTGATTCCTCGCCCAGGAAAAAGGTCAGGTGTGCCAAGGCACTAGTTGCTGTTGAACTTCTCATTAGTTTAAGCATCTTATATCCGGATCACATGAATAAAAAAATCTACTCTGCGCATCATCTTTTAGAGCCAAGATATAATCACTTGATTATAACAACTTTTCTTTAAATCATTTATTTAAACATTTTAATATAATTTATAAAACCTCCACATTATGTTTAAAATACTTAACTTTCTAATTGAAACAATTATAAAAGATCTGGGAAAGAATACTTAAGTTTAAAGCAATATTACAAAAGTTATTAAAAGTGCAACAAAAAATACTACGAATAGTTTAATGCATATTTGATCAAAACAACTTTTTGATCATATAGAAATCCATTTTTATAATTCATATCTATTTTTAAACATTTTAAAATATTTGTAGAATTTATTCCATATTTTTAAAGCATTAAAAATATCAATTTTAAAGAATTTGTCATTTTGGTTCCTGAACTGCTAAACCGCGACTATTTTGAAAACATGTTCTGCTCATATTTCAAAATATACTAAACGAAATCTCAGTCTTTTTCTCTTATTTTAAAACTATGATTATAAGAGTTTGGAAAATTCTTATTACAATGAATTCTGATTCCGTCGTATAATGGATTTAAACTATTATGGCGTGAAATCGCGAACTACCGTTACGCAGCGCGTCTATTTTTGATTCAATTTTCATAACTTGTCAAAACTTCACCAAACTAGATGTTAGTGTTCATAAAACATTTATAAATCATTTTAAATCATTTTTAAAGAGGTTTAAAAATATCATATACACCATTTCATTTGATTTTCTTTATGATATTCGAAGTGTATTAAAGTGAGTCATTTCAACATCAAAAAAACATATAATCAACATCCAAACTTGATGATCAAACATATTGGACAACCATAACAATCATATCATATCATCATATTATATACATACATACATACATACACATATATATAAATAGAGTTTCTCACTTTCATTGGTTTCTAATTTCACGAAAATTCGCTATAGCACTGCTACGATCGGATCAAATTCCACGGAATCAAGCCTTGGACCTTTGAATTGGCTACGGTTATGCTTGCAAATGTAAATAGGCTCGGCCTTGGTGGAGGAGGTGTTGGTCATGGGTTTTGAGTGAAGGAAGGAGTAATTTGCCTTGGTTTTGAAGTGGATTGTTTATGTATTTATATACTTGTACAAATTTAATTTCTTTTTGCAATATTATTTCTCATAATTTCCTTGAGGTAAGAAATCATTAAAAAGCTTGAGAATAAGGAAGAAGACAAAGTAGAATAATGTGTAAAATAATGAAGAGAATGGTGGGTATTTATAGGAAAAACTTTGGAAATAAATATCCAAATGTGTAAGGACCAAAATGCCCTTTCTTGAACCTCCTCCATCACTTCAGGGCGCACGGCAATGCCAATCTCCTTGTGCCACCATGTGTGTAATGATGATCGTATTTAAGCGAGTTGATGTTTGCCTTTTAAGGTAGATAATATCATGGATATTTGTACTTACTATATGTAAATTCTAATGTAAACGGCAAGTATATTGCGTACATATATGTGTTCATCTATATGTTAGGGTGCGCATGTGTGTGTTATATATGTGCACAAATTATATAAATAAGGTTGCAACAACTTTCATTCGTTAAACCATTGAAAATCGGGAAGCCGATTCCTAGTCACATTTTCAATTATTAATTAAATTACATATAAATGTAAACAAAATTTGAAAAATAATTTATTATCATTGTCAACTAATTAAAACGATCTCATTTGAATTATAAAACCATATAAATTAATATTAAACAATTATTTATAAAAAGAGTTGTTTTATTGATAAAGCTATATTAATTTTTCCTTATAATTTCAAATCGAATATACACATTATAAAACTATTATAAATGATTTATTATCACTTCATAACTAATTATAATGAGTTCTTATTATTTTAAAATAGTTATTTGAGTAATTATAACAATAATTAAATCATTAAATCTCACTTTAAATTTATAAATCAATTATTAAATGTGATGCCATTATTGATGATGTCATAAATACATTTTATTTCACAAAAATAAATTTTTTTTATTTCTTATTCTTGTTTAAAAGGATAAATAAATATGTGTATCCAGCTCCATGCGCGACTTCTAATATCGAGTTGTTTATTAATAAAACGGCTTTTGGTCATTTTATCAAAAATATTCCAAAATATATATTTTTGTAAATACTTATTCAAAAGTAAGATTACCATCATTCGTACTCAAAACTTCATAATCTATGTTTTAGAAAGATTATATCTAGATATTTAAAAATAAATATAATTTATCAAATTTATAAATTTGTGGGTCGTTACATACTCTTCCCTTAAAAGAATTTCCTCCTCGAAATTACAACGCAAAACCCAAAGGTGTTAGCCCAAAATATTTATTTTCAAACTTACACTTGTATAATTATATAGATTATACGTACGCATTATCTGATTCGCTTTACTATTCAAATATACAACTTAACTTCTGAACTAGTATTGATCCCCGACCCTCTAATGCGGACTCCGATCAGGCTTTCCGATTAGATGTTAGTTTTCCTCGCATAGGCCTCAACTATGAAAAAAAAGCTCAAGTATCCAACCACAAACTCTCATCAATTTTCTTCATCAAGAATCGAGTGTAAATCCTTTTTTAGACTAGTCTAAACACCATAAAGTCCTGTACTCGAATCTTAGATCCAAATCGTGTGATGAAATGAATTATGTATTTCATACGCACTGGTTATATCAAATTCCTTTTTTCAAATTATTTATGAAAGCATTTCATAAAACCTTCATCTTTTATTCAAACATTTTTATAAAGATGCTTTTTTATATATTTTCACTTTAAAATATTTATTCACCAAAAAAATTCTATTTTTTTTTCAAAGAAACTATTTCAATTTCAGCACATAGAAAATACCTCTATATACTTAAAGACGTAAAAATCTTTGAGAAAGTTTCATATTTTCCAAAACACGCTTTATTGGGTCAAAACGAATGTTACGTAAAGTATCCTTATGACAACACAAAAACATTAGTATAGGGACTCGATGTCTAACTCAAAATTAAAAATGAAACTAATCAATTTGGGGTATCATTACCTCTCAGACCTTGAATGGATGACATTCTCAACTTAAAAATATATATAAGTTACCTACCCCAAATATTTACATCAAATATAGGATATGAATAAATCTCGTGTACTATATAAAACATCTCCTTCTGGAAATCACTTAGTATAACAATAGTGTTATAGTCCATGCCTTTCTCACTTTCCTAAAAACGGTTACTACAGCAACGAATGTTGAAATCTATGTTTTAATCACTTAGTACATTTTTAAATCACTTTTTAAAGTCATTAATCTTCATTTGAAAAATATCACTTTCAAAACATTCCTTTAAATGATTATTTTAACTTTTAAAACGTGAATGTATTTTCTCTATAAAATCCATACTTAAATCTTAACAAAATCATTTCCATACTTATAAACTATGTTTAGAAATTTCCTTTCTATTTTATAAAAATTCTTCTTATAAAATATCTTCATTTATAAATCCATTTACAAAATATCAATTACAAATCCATTTTTAATATTTGAAAAGCACTGTTTATAAATCTAATACTTTATTTATTAAATATCACATTTATAAATTTTGCTCTTAATACACGCACACTTTTAAATTAAACAACTAATCACTATATAAATAACTATATATTTGAATGATATTTTTTATATTCAAAATATAATCCTAGGTAAAATTATTTCATTTACAAACTTTTCAAAACAAAAATCATTTATATAAATCATTAACAAATATGCGCTCATATATAATACTCCCTGATCATTCTAGGGTGTTGCTTCCCCTATCTCTAATGAGATGCTCATCCTACGGTGTTACTAACCCTATCTCTAATGATACTTTACCCCCACCAAGCTCAGGTGTTCACTCAATCTGAACTTTGATACCAAATATGACGACCCGCCTCCTTGACCCTTGCCATATTATCATGGAGTAAAAGAAAATAAAGATAGAATAGAATCTTACACAATGGAATAACATATATTATTTTAGTATATATCTTTACAGTGGAAATTATAAATACATTTATCAGAGGCTATCTTATAAATCAGCCTAGACGGTTATAAATTACTGTCCTTATAAATGTTGAATACAATCAGCATACTGATGCAGTGGGAAAGGAAATGGAGAACTATCTATAGGAAGATCTTTAGCCCCAGACTTTAAGCTCCATCACAATGCTCCAAGTAAACCTGATTACTTGGCTGCTCGAAAAAATAGGGCACCCGGAGTTTAAGAGAAAGAAAATAAACTCAAGGTCAGTCATGGGACTGGTGGGAGAAACTCAAAATACATATATTTGAAAACAAATGATATCTCATAAGTCCACACCGCACATGAACACAAAACGAGTATTTATCTCATGATAACCAAAATCTTTATTACGCAAAATCTGGAAATATTATTTTTAATGACATTCTTTTGAAAATCCTTTTCCAGTAAACTTATAAAACCTTAGCCGAAATTGTTGCATTGATTAAATTCCAGCATAATTGTGTTCTACAATCAAATCCAAAGATCATTTATTAGAGAATGGAAATCCATAAAATGGCTGGTAAGGAACTACCTTCCATACAGTACATCTCTAGAGGGATGTACTGAGGATCAACATCTTTTGAAACCTATGCACCTTACAAGATCGACCACTCGTAAACCCATCTGGTGGCGGATAGAACTGAATATGACATCACCCCGGTCATAAATGACCTATCCAAGAGCTCTCTTAGCATACACAACATACTTAACATATATAGAGTAATCTAGAAAGGTGATGGTCATACCCTAACGGTTGCAAACCACATATCCTTACGGCATGCCACATTGCCAATTCCATTACACACTATTGATTTCCACAAATGTACAACCTCTAAGCTCATACGTCTTAGAGAAGGGTGTTAAGTATTGATGAGTTACTTCCTATACCACCAAACGGATGTACGCTCGTAAAGATTAATGTATTTGTATGTTGGAAATGCAATGTCAAACATTCGTCCATAAAATTTGTCCAAGAATAAGACAAGCTGAAGGAACTCTCCTGCCATATCCTCTCAGGAATCATCCCTAGGATTACTAGCGAGCAGCCCTTGCAACGAAAATTAAATGAAGATACCACTACCACATATATATAATATGGGAAATTTCCACCAAGGGTCGGTGACAAGCAGCCCTTTATTCCATTTATTAACATTTCATGTCTTCACTTTGAATACGAAAATTGGTTCGATGTGGTTTTTGGATAAGAATCACTTAGATCCTATCTTGGTTCCTTCGAACCAATCATCGATAAAATATGTTAAGTAAATAGGTGCTTATCATTTGATTAATTACTTTCTTTTCTCAAAAATATCTTCTAGAGATATATATCTTTAAAACATTTCTTTTTGGTATATATGGAATCATTAAACCTCTCTTTAACTTTGAAAATACCAAATCATTTTCATAAGTCAAATTGAAAAATATTATTGAGTTAAAAAGGGTCGATCGAAATTATACAAATTCTACTCAATATCAATTTCCGTATACAATTTTTACTATCCTCCAAATAATGGTGAAATCACTTTTTAAATTCACACGGATAGTATGGGTTCCCTCTTCGGATTTTAATACCTTTTATAAGAAGATTATCATTATACAATCCAAGTTATTTAAATTTGGAAAATTGAATCTTTATACTTATCTCGTTTGCGATATTTCGACCTTATCTATTCCTCGCCTAGGAAAGCCACCTAAGCCAGGGCACAGGTTGCTATTGAACATCTTCTTAGTTTAAGCACCTCAGATTCGGATCTCACGAGTAGAAAAATCCAGTCTACTAATCGGCTTTTAGAGCCAAGACTAAATCACTTGATTGTAACAACTTTTCTTTAAATCATTTATTTAAACTTTTTAAAATAATTTATACCTCCGCATTATCTTTAAAATACTTAATTGTTTATTTAAAAACATTATAAAAGATTTTGAAAAGAAAGTTTAAATCCTTATTTCGAAAGTTATTACAAGTGCTGCAAAAAGTGCTGCGAATAGTGCTTTTAATGCTTATTTGATCAAAACAACTTTTCGATCATTTAGACGTTCATTTTTATAATTAAAATCTTTTTTGAACATTTTAAAATATTTATAGAATTTATTCCATATATTAAAGAATTAAAATTATCAATTTTAAAGAATTTATCAGTTTGGTTTCCGAAGTGCCAAACCGTGACTATTTTGAAATATTGTTTTGCTCATATTTCAAAATCTACCAAGCGAAATCTTGATCCTATTCTTTTGTTTGAAAACTATGATTATAAAAGTTTGGAAAATTCTTTTTACAAACAATTCTGATTTCGATTTTGATTCTGATTCCGTCGTATAAATGGATTTAAACTATTACGGTGCGAAATTGCGAACTGCCGTAACACGACGTGCCTATTTTTGACTCAATATTCATAACCTGTCAAAACTTCACCAAATTGAATTTAAAAAACATTTATAAATCATTTTAAACCATTTTTAAAGAGGTTTATAAATCTCATATACACCATTTCATTTGTTAATGGAAAGTGATTTCCTTTGTGATAATCAACGTATATTAAACGTGAATCATTTCAACATCAAAATAAACATATAATTAACATCCAAACTGGATGTTCAAACATAATAAACACAATAGTTATTATATCACATCATCATACTATATATATATATATATATATATATGTGTAGAGTTTCTCATCTTCGTTATTTTCTAATTTTATGAAAATTCGTTGTAGCTCCGCTATGCTCGAATCAAAGCCTACAGAATCGAGGCTTGGATGGGTTCGGCCTATGCTTGCAAATGGAAGTGCGCTTGGACTTAGTGGTAGGAGGTGGTGGCCTAGGTTTTGAGTGAAGGAAGGAGTCATTTGCCTTGGTTTTGAAGTGGATTGCTGACGTCTACATATATACACATACTAATATAAATTTAATTTTTTTCAATATTTTTCTTCATAATTTCCGTAAGGTAGGAAGACATTGAAAACCTTGAGAATAAGGAAGAAGATGAAGTAGAATAGTGTGTAAAATAATGAAGAGAGTGGCGGGTATTTGTAGGATAAACTTTGAAAACAAATATCCAAATGTGTAAGGACCAAAATTCCTTTGCCCACACCCCCTTCCATCACCTTAATGCGCATGGCAATACAACCCCATTGTGCCTCCATGTGTGTAATGGTGATGGTATGTAAGTGAGTTGATATTTGCTTTTTAAGGTAGAAAATATCTTGAATATTTATACCTTTTTATATATGTAAATTTTAATGTTCAAGGTAAGTATATTTGTATGTATATATGTGTTCATGTATATGTTGGGGTGTGCATGTGTATGTCATATACGTGCACATGATACATAAATAAGGCCGCAACAACTTTGAACAACTTCATTCGTTAAACCATTGAAAACCGAGAAGCCGATTCCCAGTTTCATTTTCACTTATTAATTAAATTACATATAAATGTAAAAAATTGAAAAAAAAATTCTTATCATTTTTAACTAATTTAAGCGATCGCACTTGAATTATAAAATCATATAAATTAATATTTAAACAAATGTATACAAAAAGTGATGTTATATCGATAAAGCAATATCAATTTTCCTTATAATTTCAAATCGACTATACATCTTTATAAAACTATTATAAATGATTTATTACATTTCGTAACTAATTAAAATGAATTGTTATTATATTAAAACAACTATTTGAATATTTATAATAATTATTAAATCATTAAATCTCACTTTAAATTCATAAATTAATTATTAAATATGATGCCATTATTAATGATGTCTTAAATACATTTTATTTCTCAAAAATAAAATAATTTATTTTTTATTTCACATTCTTGTTTAATCGGATAAATAAGCATATGTATCCAGCTCCGTGTGTGACTTCTGATAACTATAGAGTTGTTTATTGATAAAACGGATTTCGCATTTTATCGATATTTTTCCAGAATATACATATATATATTTGTTAATACTTATTCAAAAATAAGATTACCATCATTCTTTTTAAAAACATCATAATCTATGTTTTAAAAAGGTTATATTTGAATATTTAAAATAATTATAATTTATCAAATTTATAAATTTACCCATCGTAACATATTCCCCCTTAAAAGAATTTTGCCCTCGAAATTACAACACAAAACCCAATGGTGTTTGCCCAAAATACTTATTTTAAAACTTACACTTGTATAATGTATATAGATTTTACGTATGCAATATCTGATTCACTCTATTATTCGAATATACAACTTTACTTCCAAACTAGTATTGATCCTCCGACGCTCTAGTGCGGACTTAGATCAGGCTTTCTGATCAGAATTTTAGTTTTCCTTGCATGGCTTTCAACTATGATAGAAAACTCAAACATCCAAGCCTAAATCCCCATCAATGTTCATCGTCAAGAATCAAATGATACATCCTTTTTCGGACCAGTGTAAATATCTCATAATCTTGTACTCGAATCTTTGTTCAAAATCGTTTGATGAAATGATTTACATATTTCATATGTACTTGGCTAAATCAAATTCGTTTTTCAAAATTATTTATGAAAACATTTCATAAAACGTTCAACTTTTATTCAAACATTTTTATAAAGATGCTTCTTTATCTCTAACCACTATAAAATATTTATTCACCGAAAAAAATTTCTACTTTCTTTCCAAAGAAACTATTTCAATTTCAACACTTAGAAAATAGCTCTATATACTTAAATTCGAAAAAAATCTTTGATGAAGGTTTCATATAAGTAGGGTAGTAATACCCTATGATGAGTCGCTGAGTGAATATATATATATATATAAGAGAGCGTATTTGTTAGTGATATAAAATGTTTTATATTGTGTCGGTTGATTTGTTGAGTGTCTTATGGATTCTGGTCAATACGAGTAATTAACGTCATTGATAGGGATCTCTAAACACTTAAACAGAACAATTCGACATAGTATTGTTTTGAAATTGGGTAAATGAAATAATTTTACTCTAATTATATTTTATATATAAAGAAAAATTTTCAGAAATTATTGTGACTTATCTAGCTTACCTGGTTGTTAGGAATGAAAATATTGGTTATTATCATTAATTGGATATTGTAATTTAATAAATAAGATGAATTACAAAATGAAAAATGATACAACAACTTATGGAATGTTTTAAGAAAGAAAATCCTATAAGAATATTTTATAAAGGTGACTTATGAATTAAAATAGATTTAAATTGGAAAATATTGAATTTAAGACCCGGAGATTTTGAAAAATAGTCTTAAAGTTTTGAAGAAAATATATTATGATATTAGTTGGAAAATATTTATAGGAAATATTTTGAAATGATTTTTAAGAAGGAATGAATTAAGTACTCCTATCTTCTGTCGCTGGAAAATAATTTCGGTGATGACTGCGCTGCATCATCGACGTTCATTTTCGAGTCCCAAAGTGGGGGAGACTTCTAAGAAGCTTTGCTTTTCTTCAAAATTATTTTGGATAAATGGGTTTTGGTTTAAACTCCAAAGGTATGATTTGATATATAAAAAAATATAATAATATAAGTATTTGTTTAATTCAAACAATTTGAAAAGAACCGGGCACTTAAATTTCTAAGTTCTGTTAATTAATAATATTCAAATTATTTAAATGAAATGTGAATAACCAGAATCTATAAAATAAGAGGATTAAGATATCTAAGCTATTGTTTGGGAAAACTTTAAAGTTGAACGGTAAAGAGGATTTAAACAAATTAAATTTGTGAACATTCTAATTTAGTAAAATGAAATTCTATAAATTTGTATAATACCAAAATTACATTCTGATAACATATAACAAGACTTACCAAATGTTAAAAGTTAAAATGATGTTTTGGATATGTAATGAGATATTGTATAGATAGACAGAACCTGAAGTAATGGAAATATACAAGTAAGGAAAACTCAAAAGGAATTAGAATGTATATAAATGAAAATTTGGTTGTGATAAAATGTTATATACTTAAATATAACATGAAATGATGAATGGATAAATGGAACAAGCAAGTGAACTTAAGAAAGCAGACAAATGAATTGTATAATATCTTTTGTAAATTGGTTATAGAAAATAAATATAAATGGCATAGAAAAAATTGAATTTGTAACTTTGAGACAACTGTAAACTAAGAAAAGTCATATATAAGAAGTTAGACTTTTATGGAATGACTATACACTAAAGTGATGATTAATAAAATGTTCCACAAATAAATTTGTATTAACTGCAACTATGAATATGCAATAAATGTAAACAAAGGAATTTCTTATAGCTAAGAATCAAATGGGAAAATGAAATTGAATTTAATTATATAGAATGTTTAAAATGAACTTGAGTAAGCAAAATTCTATGATATGAGGTTTAAGAAAAGATAATGTTAAAGAACATGCTATGTAAAGAAATGAATATACGAACTGAATAATGGATTGTGAGTAATTAAGTGGGGAAAAAAATAGAAGTCAATTGAATAATTTAGTATAGATAAATTGGATAGAAATCCATTGGAAGGTAATACGTGAGATTGTACGTATATTATTTTATTCGCATAACGATTTGACCCAAATTCGAGCATAAAAATTTCGAGATAATTTATATCGATCCAAGTTAGGATTTTCCACTCGATTCTCGACGGCGAACCCTAGATATGGATTTTAATTTGATTCTGGAATTCTCTATCATAGTGTATGTCTATGCAAGGAGAGTAACAGTTTCCAATCAAGGAACCAAATCTGAGTCTGCACTAGAGAGTCGTGTGAACGATACTAGTTTGGAAGTGAAATTGTGTGATCGATTAAGCGATTAGATTGATATTGCTCATGGATGATATATGTAATGCTTACGGGCTTAATTAAAGTCAATATTGGAAATTTATGATGCCAAATCTAAAATGATTCATTTAAAATTGTATAACAGGATATATATATATATATATAAGAGATAAACCAAATTGAATGTAAAATTAATAATTTGGTTATGTTGGGTATGATTTGGTTGTTATATGATTGTTGTTGATTGTATATAATTCATAAGTGTAAATTGAAAGCTATAAGTTATTGAAATCAAATTGGAAGTTAAATGAATTTAAATAGAATTTAATTTGATTCAAATTGGAAGTGAACTAATGTAAATATAAATTAGTGAATGTTAACTAATTGAATTGAGAATGAATGTTAGTAAAATCCAACGTTAATGAATCAACTATGATTAAAATTGAAATCCAAGTCAATAAATATTAATGAGAAGTGAATTTATATTGATTGGTTATGGATTTGTTGGATGATAGTTGATTGATGGTTGCATTTGTTGTTTTGTTGCATTTGCTATGTTGGCACATGTAGTTGTTATGTTGCTATATGATGTATATTGATACTATTTTCATATATGCATGATTCCCATTGTTTGTTGAGTGTTTAGTAGGTGCGGATTGCGCTTGCTTCGCATTTGGAGCTCGCTTTCGCGCTATATTAGTCGTATATGCTCGCTAATAAAATATAAGGTACATGTTTATTTTGTCATTGGATTTGGTGATTTTCGATGAGCCACTTGGCTTTTTATTTTCTTTTGTTGGTTTGGGGCCCGTAGAGGCGTTTTGTAGCTGTACCGATCGAGCCGCGCAAAGGAGACTCTGCCGAAATTTTCCGTAAAATCCGGGTGTTAGAAAAATTTTCAAGTTTAAAAAAAAAATTATAACTTGTTTTGATAACTAACTTTTAAAGTTAGAAAGCCGTTCGGAGTAACTTAGTGGAAGCGTAGTTATGACTTTATAAGTGGAATTTCACTGTTTTTATAAGTTGGTAACTTTGAATAAAATATATCTAATGTTGAATTCTATACTTAGTTCCTTTTCCCTTCTTTTCCCTTTTCGGGGACGAAAAGTTTTGAGTGGGGGAGAGTGTAACGACCCGTAAATTTTCGATAATTAAAATAGCTAATTTAATAAGATTTCGTGATTTAATGTTAGAAAAAAATTTGTAATTCGTTTGGAATAATAATAACTGGAATGAATTGCAACAATAATTATCCAAGTAATGACAAATAAATGCTACTTAGTGAATGCCTTTGCAATCAAAAGTTGAATAGGATAATAAATGTTGAATTCATTGGGTATAATAGAGTAATTGATTGATAAGTAAAATCTATTTAAAAATCAAATATTGAATATTGAACAGGTAAATTGTTTAAATTAAATATTTAAAACTAATTGAATAATTGAATAACTATAAAATGAGAATAGTGTTCTAAATTGTGAATTGGTTTTAAAAGTTGAATCTTATAAGTTCAATTCCAATATTTCAAAAGATAATGAATTATTGGATAAGCGAAATTGTTTAAATTTAATATTTGGAATTTATTGAATAATTTAATAATGGAAATTGAATAACTGTATAATCGAAATGGTTGTTCTATAATTTTAATTCGTTTCAAAAGTTAAATTTTTAAGTTCGTTTTGAATATCTCAAAAGATAGTGATTCAAGAATAATAAAATTTGTTTAAATTAAATATTACGAATGTTGGAATAATTAAATTTCGAATTTGATATGATTAATTTGATATTGAAATTTAATACATGAAAATAGAGTGAATAATTGAAATTTTATTTAATATGATTCAAATTGGTTTCCAAAGTGAATGTAAGTTATATCGGGATTATAATAGAGTTAATAAGATTTTAAAATTGGAAATTATTGGATAATTGAATAATGGGTTTAATATGATTAAAAATGATTTGTAAAATTTTATTTTATCATATTAAAGTAATAATAATGTTGTAGAACTTTTAAAAATGAATTAAAAGTAAATTTGTGAAAATTGAATATTTTAATATTTAATTATCGACTGAAAAATAGCCAATTTTTGAACAGTCTCAGAATTGGACGAAACTAGTTCCATTGGATCCGTAATAGTTTGTTATTATCGGATTTCAACTTTCGTAGCAATCGGAGTTTTCGTTTGACCGTGGCAGCTCGAAACGCATCGAAATTGTTTTAATATTAATTTGACGAGTTAAAATAGTCATTTTTCAAACAGTCTCGGATTTCGACGAAACCAGTTTCATCGGATCCGTAATGTGATATTATTGTAAGGTTTCAAATTTTGTGTCAATCGAATTTACCGTTTGTCCTGGGCAAGCTAAAACGCACAGAAATTTGATTAACCGGTTTAATTTAAAATCGATCGTTTATTGCCGTAACTCACACAGATGATCGAATTAGCTTCCGAAACCTATTCCATTGTGTCCGGAACGCGGGACAAAGCCTAGAAACGTCAGTCACCGTGCATAAATCGGAGTTTTGAAAAGCCGGATGAATAGTGTTCGTTTTGTTTCCTATAAAAGCATGATTTAATTCACAAAAAGAAAGAAAAAAAAGAGCCTAGGGTTTTAATGGTCGGCCGCCATTTCTTCTTTCAATGGCCAGAAAGTCACCATTTTCTTTCTCAAAATTCTTCAAATCCATGGATCAATTCGTGAAACTTCCTAAACGAAGGTTGTATAGCGCAACGAGATCTACCATCTGAACGGTGGTGATCGTTTTTAAAGCCACGGATCAGCGGCAATTCAAGGGCAAATTTGTGCCGTTCATAGGCGTTTTTTAGGCGAGATGGTCGATCGAGCTTTAAGGCATTTGGGTCCGTGGTGCTATTCGCGACGAGCTTTCGTTTGGAATCCTCCGATCGATCTCCGGTTGCTTGGTGGTGGAGCGGCACGAGGAGGAGTGGTCGCGTACATGGGTTCGTTCGAATGCAATATACTGGGAGATGGAAGATAGCGTGCAACGGCCAGGATCTGAGGAAAGAAAATGCACGGCTAGGTTTTAATTTAGGTTTGAAATTATAAAAAAATAATTGCAATTTAGTTTATTTTAATTCGTATAACTTTAAAAATGCATATCTTTGTCATACGAGGTCGGATTTCGACGAAACGACTTGCGTCGGATTCGTATTGTCGAGCACTATGCAATGGAACTGGATTGGAATCATTTGGAGCTAGAGAAAATTTTGAGTTAAATCGAACGTCGTTCTATTTGATTTGGAATCGTAAAAATCAAGGTGAGTGTTTTATAACGCTCACAACGTACTGAATATCTTTATGCTAGTTGAATTTGATATTATGAAGTGATATAAATTTTATTTGTCGTTGGTTGATAGAATTTAATTGTCATATAGATTGTCATTGGAATTAACCGTCGAAAATTAAATTGACAGTTAAAAAAAATTGAAATTGAAATTGAAATTGAATAGCGATTAAAATACCTGACATTGATAACTATGAAATTGCCATGAATTGTATTGTCTATTGGATGATGTATTTTGATAGATGCTATTGGTTGATATTGAATGTTTGGATGTTTAATTGCTTATATATCCTGTTATGCATACATATGAAACTGTGATTTGATTTAAGTGATATATATTCATCCCTGACATTAAATTGAAATAAATAATTACTTGGCTATAGGATAGAAAATTATATACGGACACCGAATTGGCTAAATTAATAATTTTTAAAATCGTCGATTTGAAATTTACTTAAATGTTTTGATTTAAAAGTTATAAATAGAAATCAATTTATAGAAATCGAATTTATTGAAAATTTGAGTTTGGAATGTTGAAATTAATTTTGGTTAAAAGAAATTGTTAAATAATTAAGTGGAGACTTTGGAATTTAAAATCAGGATATGATTGAATTTCGAAATTGATTTGTTTAAAGATTTAACCTTAATTTGATCTTTGAATATTACTAAGTAAAAGTGATATAAAAATGATATTTTGAAATCGAGCTTGAAATTGAACCATATTGAAATTTGGATTTAAACTTGAATATTGATGGAAAATTTTGTTAAGTGTTATAAATGGATATTTTGAAATCAAGCTCCAAATTGATATAAATTGAAATTGAATAAATTAAAGGTGAATGAAAAATTGAATTAATTTGAAGTAAAAGTTGACACTGATTTGAATCGAAATCGAAATTGAATCGGTAGAATGGAAATTGAAATTGATTTGAATTGGGAAGTTATAATTGAAATGGATTAGTTTTGGAGCTATTTTATTTTGTTTTCCAAATTACTCGGTTATATAAACCATTTTGGATACTTAAACTGTTTTAATCTATTTTAAATCTACTTAACCCAATTTAAATTATTTTAAACTAAATTTATCTATTTCAAATCCATTTTAAGATTTTAAGTATTTTAAGTATTTTAATTATTTAAAACTACTTTTAAACTACTTAAAACTATTTTCTAAAATTCTAAGCTGGTCAATAAAGTGGATTGTTTATATTCAAATCTTGAATTTAAATACGAATTGAGTTAAATGAAGTTGCAACCTAAATTGAAATTCGAAATGATTTTGAAATCGAAATGAGATATTGATGCGAGAAATGATTTTGAAACGGAATCTTACATTTGAATAGATACGATGATATTTGAAATGGATTTGATTTTTGAAGCGAACATGATATTTTGATGTCAATTATGAATCGATTTGAAATGTAAAAGAGCCAACGGTGTAATAATACGTAGTTATTAAAGAGACTGGGATCAGATATGGACATACTCTCTGTCGATACCGAAAACCACTTTAATAACCATTATACGCGGAGTGTTGATCCAGAATGAAGTGGATGGTTTGGTGAACGCGTTGACTGAAGAAAGAGAACGATATTGGATGACCCTTGACATGACTAAAACAGGAGCCGCGCCGGGCCATTGAGGTTCGCCACCTCTAGTGGACACACTTCTTCGATACCATATCTATTACATTTGTGATGCGATTTGGGTGCACCCCTTGATTTGGGAGTGTTGTTTCACGGTGTTGGGGTAGCTGCTGGCTATGCTCAACATCAGTCCGGATCACGCAACTACTAGTATCCTAGTTGGTATCGCCTCATGTACCTTGTCATACTGATTATCCTATTCGCGACCACTACGTTATGTTTTGTGTTATACCTATGGGGTACCCTCTGATAACCACCAGTTTACGGTGGGGCTTACGGTGCTGTATAGACTATGGCATTATAAAAATGTGTTAAGGGGGATTATGGTAACGCCTTAACGCTATTTTGATACTTTATATTACTGATAGGCACTATCTACTTAGCGTATATTACTACATAGTAGATAGTTTAACGGATCCTTAAGAGATGGAAAATCGCGTAACATCTCTTGAGTTATTGCACGCACGTTGACACTGGATATGAGATGTCAAACCCCGTAAACATCTCTGACGCCGTTACACTCATATTTATTTACGATTGATTTAACTTTCATAAGGATATTTTAGTCCTGACTCAAATGTTTTGTCCTTTCATTACGCTCGGGTCAGTCCTGAGTTTTTCAGATTTTAGAGGATCTATTCTGGAGGATGAAGACGAAGATTTGGTATACTATTACTATTATTATCCTTGCATCCTGTTGTCTGCTGCATTATTTTATTTGTTCTGTTGAATATGTATAACTCTGATAAATGTTGTATAAATAATGATCAAAGTATAGTAAACAACTTCATGAACTGTTTATTTGATTATTATATTTTATCGTTCCGCTGCAAGATTCTGTGTTGTTTCCTTTCTTTTATTTCTCTTTCCTCTTCTTTTCTTATTTACCCCAATAACCATCTGCCCTTTTGAATGGTTTGGAATCGACATGTGTATTTGATCGTCGGTTTAAACTGTCCAAAAAGGCGGGTCGTTACACTCCTGAACATCTTCTTAGTTTAAGCACGCCACATTTGGATCACACAAATAGAAAAATGCAGTCTACTCATTGATTTTTAGAGCCAAGATTAAATCACCTGTTTATAAAGACTTTTCTTTAAATCATTCATTTAAACTTTTCAAAATAATTTATAAAAACTTCACAAAAACTAAAAAAAAGAGTACAAACATTTTTAAAATTTTAAAATGAAAGCTTAAGCTATTCTTTTGAGCATGATTCGTTATGAGTCTGCAAAACTTCTGTGGCAGCTAAAACTTTTTTCGAATTTTAAGTCAATTCGATGACCTATTGTTACTTATTATTACGCACTCGAGTAGGAAACGAACCATTATTGTTCTCTACTTATGTGAAGTGATGGTATAGGCTTGTGGTTGTTAATTCGAGGCCTAACCCTACTATAAAACCACTTTATGCTAGGAAAGCATTAAGGGGTATCGTGTATAGCTGCTTAATCTAGGGTCAAAACTAATCCAATAACTATAGGTTTGAGAATCAAGCTTAATTATTCGAATCAAGACTTTTATCTAATTGCTGATGATTTGTGTAAACTCATAATTGAATTATGTTCAACAGATCCTCATTTATGGAAAATAATAAGATTGTTATTCTCGACACACATAAGTGTCAATTTGATCTAAATACTGAACAATATGAGCATGTTGTTCATATCCCCACTCATAAAAACCTAGTAAATGAGATTCATAATTTTGTGATTGTTCTACTTCAAGAAATTAAATTAGAAGTTAAAGATATAAGTAATAAAATACAAAAACAAACAACAGCCTTAGGATTTAGTCGAAATACACCAACAATCCATTCGCTTAATAGCATTCGAATGGTCAAATATACTTCTGAAGAAAATAACAAAATAAATGTTGAAGATATTGATCCCACTTACTATAAAAATTATCTTAATCTTCAAGAAAAAGAACTTGCAGGAGAAACTGATGGTACTGAATTATATTCTTATTATGAAGAACATTCGACGGCGATAAACTATTTTAAATATAAAGAAAATGAAGAACATTCTTCATTTGAAGATTCTGAACAAGAATCTGAAAGTTCCACAGAATTTGATTATAATTCAGATACATCAGATAAACTTAGTTACAACATAAACACTAATGAAGCCGGATCTAGTAGACGTGCTATAATTTTACCTCCACAACCTCCTCCGAATAGTGCTTCTGTTATGGACGATATTAAATCTGATATAATTATGGAAGATCAAGAACGGGAGGAATACACATATAATAGTCCTCATACTGATCTTTACCCTGAACTGCTTAGACATGGTACTAGATCAGATTGGATTAAATTTAACTCTTCTAGAAAGCAACTTAATGATTTTTATAACGACATATACCCTAACTTTTAATACTGATAGACTTCCACGTAGAAAATTAAAAAAATGTATTATAACATGGCTTCAACATATAAGTGGGACAATCTATTTATTACCTCCGAATATGAATGTAATGGAATACATACATTACGCTACCAATTATTGGACAGGAGATGCTTTAGCTTGGTTAATAAACCTTGAAAGGATAAATTCAAATCAATTATAAAGAATTAGAAATATTCAATCTAAACAAGAAGCTCTTGGAGAATTATTAAAATTATTATTAGGAGACTTTACAGGAGAAACTTTCCTAGAAGATGCTGATTATGAAAAACAATTATTAAAAATACAATTATGTGATATATGTATGTTGGAGGAATTCGCTGCAAAATACGTAGGCCTACTTTTTCATTTAAAAAATAATGACCAGAACGTTTTCTAGGTAAAAGGCTTTTTTATAAAAATACCTTATCCATGGAATAACATTATTCAAGAAAGATATGACATTTTAAGACAAAGTAATACTGATGAAAATCATTACACAGGTTTATTAAAAAAGGCATGTATGGATACTATGGAAAGGGTTTGTGAGCAAGCTAGTGCACACAAACAAATGAAAAATAAAATTAGAAACTCAAAACTGGGATTTTCCTGTTGTACCAAGTAAACTGAAGATATTAACACATAGTTTGGATGTTCTCCTAAATTTGAAAGAAAAAAGACAAGAAATTTCGAAAGAAGAACAAAACCAAAATATCGAATCATTAGGAAAAAAGGAAACCCGAATATAAGAAAAAACTTAGAAAAGAAAATAAGTTTTCTAAGAAAAAGTTTATTAACAAGAAAATTTTACGTAAAGGTTGCCAATGTTTTAAATGTAATAAAAAGGACATTATGCTAATGAATGTCCTGCGAATATAAAAAATACTATTATATCAAATATCGAAGAATACGGTATTCATGTTGGCACTATAGAGGATATATCTAGTGATGCTAATTCCTCTGTATATGAAATTAAATCAGATTATTCTGACACTACTGAAAATGAAGATGAAATTAATGATTCCTTTGATAATTTTAAAACAAACATGATTAACAATCAATCTGACACATAATCAAATAAAAATTATTCCGTTAACAATATATGCTATACTCCCCAAAAAAGAAAAAGTAAATTCTCTAGGTTATACATTATATGCAGCGAAATGCTCTAGGTTAAGAAGGAACTTCACAACCGAAGTATTATTAGATCTACTAATAAAATCCCACTCGGATATTATGGGAAAATTTATAATATACCTAAACATACTAAAGAAAATATTTTTATAACTCATGGATCAATATAACCTCTTTCTAAAAATAGCGCTTTTATACTATTTAAAAGTACTAGTATGGAAGATAAAGACTATATTATAGAGCAAGGAGATCTAATAGGATTACTTGTTATACATAAATATGAAGATCTTCCAATTATAAAAGAAGAAATATACGATCATGATACATTTACCCCATTAAGTGGTTCTACATCTCGATCATCAAGAAATAAAGAGTCAGAATCATATCAAGAATATAGAATATACATGAACACTTTTACATCTGAAGAAACATCTAACCCACAAATACAAGATAGCAAAGGAGAACAATTTGAGGTCACTGACCAAGATTTAGAAAAATTAAAGTAGGCAATCCCTCATTCAGACAAAAAGGATATTTGTGAACCTTTAACTTTTAAATCTAGATTTTTAAATCAACATACATATATATTTGAGCATATGCAAGGAAATATAGAGTTAAAGGGAGAAGAAGATTTTAAGTCCATAAGCCTTTTGAATAAAAATAAAATAGAAAAACTAAAAGCCAAATATCCAAAAATGAAATACCTTCATATATGTATAATACAACTAAAAATAACGGGATTGTTTAGATCCAGAATTGATACTCCAATAATGATAGTCTGTATGGATGAAAGAATTATCAATAATCCTATAAATAGTATTATTGGAGGAGCCAAGTCAAATTTAGCAAATAGATTATTTGGAGTAAATATACATCCCCATTTTTGTATAAGTCTTGATGATCAAAATATAGAAAAGGCTTGTACATTATCGGTAAATTTACAAAATATAGAACTTCTATCGGGATCCAAAGTTCTTGGCATACAATGGGAACATTGTATGGCCTTGAATGATACTGCTACATTCAAATCAATTACACCCAAACAATTTGTTAAACTATTCGAGGTCGGATTAGGAAAAACAATCCAACCCAGATTAATTGACATAAGACATTTAAAATTCGATAATGAAATTCAAGTTTTTGTGAAATCACTTAAACCAAGAATACAATTGCCTACAGAATATTTTATAGCATCAAGAAATACCGTTTCCACCATAACCAAGAATAATAAAGAAAATACAAATTCACCTAACTCATTAAAAAGAACTCAATCATACAATAAAATGTCTGATGTTGAATTAACTCCTAATATATCAAAAAGTATCAGTCGTCGCATGAGATTTAAACAAGAAAATCCAACAGTAGGAAAAACAATGAGAATACTTGAAAAACAAAAAGAACAGGAATCAAACCAAATGGTTATAAAGGTTCATACAGAAAATATAAAACATCATGATTAGATCCATAGATCTTAAAAGAAAGGCATGGTTATGTATATATCATCCAATAACGATATGTATTCCTAAATATCAAGATTTCACGGTACATGCGTTACTGGACTCTGGTGTAGAAGCCCGTTTACTACAAGAAATATTTATTCCCCAGCAACTCTGGGTACCTTTAGACAAAAAAGGAATGCTAAATGATTTTATGGAAAGACAAGTCTCTGTTACTCATAAAGCAAAAAACTTACAGGTACAAATACCTGATATACATGGAAATAATAAAATATACAACTTTGACTTTGCATTACTACCAAAGTAATTCGATAGTGATTGCATCCTTGGAATGGACAATTTAAGACATCTCCCTCCATTCAACAAATATTATTTTGAATTAGATGGCGTTCTTGTGCCTCGAGTAACGCTACCCGCTACAATTGCACCACATTATACTCCAATAGCACGGCGTGGTGAAAAACTTGTTACATTAATTGAACATGTTAAAACACCAAAAATAATACAACCAAAAATTTGTACATACAATATACCAACCACCAACGAATTTGAAATATTAATACATAATATGTTAGAACCCCTTTATTCATAAAATCCATTAAAATTGTTTGGCAAAGCAACAAGGTATTCTAAAATTGAATTAATGGAACAATACAAAGATGCCAAAGTCCGAATTAACAGTATCATGGTATCACCGACTGATAAAGAAGAATTTGCGAAACAAATAAAAGACCTATTAAATTTAAAATTAATACAGAATAGTTTCAGTACCCACTCATCCCCAGCTTTCTTAGTAAGAAACCATGCTGAAATTAAAAGAGGAAAAGCTAGAATGGTAATAAACTATAGAAAACTTAATAGCTATACAAAATTTGATGGATATTTTATTCCTTCTGATGAACATCTAACAAAACAAATCCAAGGAGCAAAATATTATCGTAAATTTGATGCAAAATCGGGTTTTTGGCAATTAAAACTTGCTGAAATGACAGTCCAGGATATGATATCCTTATATCAGCAACATCTCATCGATGAAAGTAATCTTCTTCTATTCTTCAAAAAGTTAGAAGACACAGAGTTAATTAAATTCTTAGAAAATAAAGAGTTAATTCTCAATAACAACAGAAGACCACTCCTTATAACCTGTTTTTCTGAAATAAAAAAGTATCAAAAACATATCAAAAAGGGCTTAGTGCACGAAATTTATGTCAACACAAGCCATCCTGAAGAATATTCATGTTATATTCCAGAAATATGTACAGCAAAACTTGCTAAGCATTCGAGCAGGTTTTTTACTATGTTCATGTTCATAATTTGGAGCGTTTGGGAAGAAAGACGGTACATACATCTTTATCCCTCTATCCAATTATGGGAACTACATAGAGTAACCGAAAATCCTCAACATTAATTCGTTAAATTCAATCGCAAAGAATTTAATGAAGAAAATGAAAGAATCCTAGCAGCGCAAGAATTCTTCTCCGAGGCCATTAACAAAGGCGAAATTGGATCACACTCTGCCACTGAAGGCAAAACAATACTACTGTTTGACTACCTATCAGCTTTTGAACCATCAACACACAGAATAATGAAGGTTCATCGCTTTTTAGACAGTCTCAAAATTGGCCCAGTTCGCACAATGGCTCAAGAAGAATACTTTGAAGAGCAAGTAGAAAAGGAAAGACTTAGACAAGATTCTATAATGAGAGATACTATGGGTATCGGCCCTTTCGACGACAAATCTCTAGCTAATCTAGAAATTCAGAATTAAATCAGAAGCATGGTGGGCCAGCATCCAGAATAAAAGAACAAATAATCTAGCCTCTACACTAGGGTGACATATCACCCCATAGCCTTTCCAGCTCATCTCTGCAAAGATTAAAATAAAGGACACATTCTCAACCTAAAAGGGACACATATTAGCCCTATAATGGTCAGATATCCAGCTTAAGTAATAATAAATAAAGAAGAGAAGATGCTATAAAAGGAGGACACTACTCTGAAGAAAGATCATCAGAAAAAAACTTCTTCATTTCCTTTCTTCTCTTCATTGTATCTGAGCTTTGTAATATTATCTACCGTGTTAATACAATTTTTGTTTCTGGAAGAAGTTTTCTGTTGCTGTATATTTTTGTTTTCTGCATTCAAGTCTTCTGAATTCAAGTTTGGATTTTCAATTTGGAGGTTGAGGATGTGTCCTTTATTTTAATCTTTGTAGAAGATGAGCTGCAAATGCTAAGGGGTGATATGTCACCCTAGTGTAGAGGCTAGATTCTTTGTTCTTTTATTCTGGATGTTGTCCCACCATGCTTCTGATTTAATTCTGAATTTGTAAATTAGCTAGAGATTCATCGTCGAAAGGGTCGGTACCCATAGTATCTCTCATTATAGAATCTTGTCTAAGTCTTTCCTTTTCTACTTGCTCTTCAAAGTATTCTTCTTGAGCCATTGTGCCAACTGGGCCAATTTTGAGACTGTCTAAAAAGTACTGAACCTTCATTATTCTGTCCGTTGATGGTTCGAAAGCTAATAGGTAGTCCAACAGCAGTATTGTTTTGCCTTTAGTGGCAGAGTGTGATCCAATTTCTCTTTTGTTAATGGCCACGGAGGAGAATTCTTGTGCTGCTAAGATTCTTTCATTTTTTTCATTAAATTCTTTGCGATTGAATTTAACGAATTCATGTTGAGGATTTTCGGTTACTCTATGTAGTTCCCATAATTGGATAGAGGGATAAAGACGTATGTACTGTCTTTCTTCCCAAACGCTCCAAATTCTGAACATGAACATAGTAAAAAAACCTACTTGAATGCTCAGCAAGTTTTGCTATACATATTTCTGGAATATAACCTGAATATTCTTCATGATGGCTTGTGTTGACATAAATTTCATGCACTAACCCCTTTTTGATATGTTTTTGATACTTTTGTATTTCAGAAAAACAGGCTATAAGGCGTGGTCTTCTGTTGTTATTGAGAATTAACTCTTCATTTTCTAAGAGTTTAATTAACTCTATGTCTTCTAACTTTTTGAAGAATATACGAAGATTACTTTCATCGATGAGATGTTGCTGATATAAGGAGATCATATCCTGGACTGTCATTTCAGCCTCCATCTCTATGGTTTTTGTGTTATCTATCTCATAAAGTCTAAGTAATTCTAAAAAATCTTGAATTATTACATTTACGAGATCGGATGTTTGCATTTGAGAAAATATTGTCTTCAAATGGCTATGTTCAGATGTGTTGTCAGTGAACAACTCTGCTTCTTTTAAATCTAGAGCTTCAGACCTAGATGTAAAAGAATGTTGTGATAATTTAGACACTATTTTCAGGGGTTTCTTGCAATTTTTTCTCTTTATGGGATATTGTATGCTTTAATCCCAAATAAGCTTTTTCTAATTGAGTTAACCAGAAATTTGCAGCTCTATGGACTACAGATTGGACGGCTTTAAAGCATCCGTTGAAATTGTCATATAAATTGGGATTCTATGCTTTCATTTCTAAGTTGTACCAATCTCTGACCGTAGTTGAGATGTATGGTCTTTGCACTTCTGTGGGAGCAATTGCTTTTCCTTTGTTCATTGGAACAAATTTTTGACTTGTATTGGAAGGTGTTGCCTTGCCATTATTGTTTGAGTGGTTTTGGTCTGTTGGACCTTTTCTTCATTTACTGCTGTGGGAGCGTTGATCTCTTCGGATTCTTGCAAAGACGAAGCCTCTTTGAAGGTTTGCTTAGCTTTTTTGGATGATTTCACTTGTTGGAAATCTTCCTGCCTTTTCATAGTTTCTAATAATTCTTTGATTCTTTTTACGTCGTCCTCATCCATTTTTCATAACCTGGTAAGAAGATCAGCAGCAAAGTTAGTATAGCCTGGAATGTATTTGACATCATAGTTATAAATTTCTAAATACATAGCTAATCCAGTTCTCCAATGGTTTTCTTCTGGATTGTTTACATTTTTCTTTTTTAATAATTGAGCAACATATTTGTTATCTATTTCTATTACAAACTGTCTATGCAGAAGATAGATTCGTAAACTTTTGATTGCTAATTAAATAGCTAGTAATTCTTTGTCATAGGTAGCGTATCTAATCTGGGGTTTGCTAAACTTTCCAGACGAATATGCTACAACTTCTTTTTGTTTAGCAATTAATACTCCTGCCCAAAAAATTTCAGAAGCGTCATTTTGTATTGTAAGTTATTCTTCATCTGAAGGAAAATAGAGGATCTTTTAATCCTTTATTAGGTCTTTAATTTTTTGTATTTCTTCTTCTCCTTGCTTTTGTAAGGTAATAGGAATTTTCTCTGTGTTCCATCTTCTTGGTTGTTCTCCATTATGCTGTTTATATTTTGCTTGTTCATAAGTAAGCTTTTTCTGTAAATTTTGGCTCTTAGCAGATAAATTAGTAATAAATTTTCTGCTGTAGTTTAATAATCCTAAGAAACTTTGGAGTTCTTTTAATATTTTAAATGTATTGGAAAAATCTTTAATTATGGTATAAATGTGTTGTTGTAATTCTATTTGTCAATTTTTAATTCTTTTTCCAAGAAAATCTATTTCTTTTTAAATAATTCAATTTTTTTAAGACTTAGAATAACACGGTTTTGAAGTAATATTTGAACTACTGCTAGAAGATGTGTTTATGTTCTTCTGCAGAATTAAAGAAAACAAGGATGTCGTCTATATAGACAGATACAAAAGGTAAATGTCCGAACATAGAATTCATCTATTTTTGAAATATTTATGGTGCGTTTTTTAATCCAGAAGGCATAACTAACTATTCAAAATGTCCTTGTGGGCAACTAAAGCTAGTTAACTCTATGGACTGTTTATCAGCAAGTTTTAATTGTCAACAACCCGATTCTGCATCAAATTTACTATAATATTTTGCTCCTTGGATTTGTTTTGTTAGATGTTCAGCGGAAGGAATAAAATATCCATCAAATTTTGTATAGCTATTAAGTTTTCCATAGTTTATTACTATTCTAGCTTTTCCTCTTTTAATTTCGACATGATTTCTTACTAAGAATGCTGGGGATGAGTGGGTACTGAAACTTTTCTGTATTAATTTTAAATTTAATAGGTCTTTTATTTGTTTCGTAAATTCTTCTTTATCAGTTGGTGATACCATGATACTGTTAACTCGGACTTTGGCATCTTTGTATTGTTCCATTAATTCAATTTTACAATACCTTGGTGCTTTGTCAAACCATTTTAATGGATTTTATGAATAAAGGGGTTCTAACATATTATGTACTAATATTTCAAATTCGTTGGTGGTTGGTATATTGTATGTACAAATTTTTGGTTGTGTTATCTTCGGTGTTTTTACATGTTCAATTAATGTAACAAGTTTTTCACCACGCTGTGCTGTTGGAGTATAATGTGGTGCAATTATAGCGGGTAGCGTTACTCGAGGCACAAGAACGCCATCTAATTCAAAATAATATTTGTTGAATGGAGGGAGATGTCTTAAATTGTCCATTCCAAGGATGCAATCACTATCGAATTCCTTTAGTAGTAATGCAAAGTCAAAGTTGTATATTTTATTATTTCCATCTATATCAGGTATTTGTACCTGTAAGTTTTTTGCTTTATGAGTAACAGGGACTTGTCTTCCCATATAAGCATTCCTTTTTTATCTAAAATTACCCAAAGTTGCTAGGGAATAAACATTTCTTGTAGTAAACTGGCTTCTGCACTAGAGTCCAGTAACGCATGTACCGTGAATTCTTGATATTCAGGGATACATATCGTTATTTAAAATGAAAGTTTAAGCTATTCTTTTGAGCATGATTCGTTATGAGTCTGCAAAACTTCTATGGCAACTAAAACTTTTTTCAAATTTTAAGTCAATTCGACGACCTATTGTTGCTGCTTATTACGCATTGGAGTAGGAAACAAACCATTGTTGTGCTCTACTTAAGTGAAGCAACAGTATAGGCTTGTGGTTGTTAATTCGAGGCCTAACCCTACTGTAAAACCACGGTATGCTAGGAAAGCATTAAGGGGTATCATGTCTAGCCGCTTAATCTAGTATCAAAACTAATCTAATAACTATAGGTTTGATAATCAAGATTTATTATTCGAATTAAGATTTTTATATAATTGCAGATGTTTTGTGTAAACTCATAATTGAATTATATTCAAAAGACCCTCATTCAAGAAAGATATGACATTTTAAGACAAAGTAATACTGATGAAAATCATAACATAGGTTTATTAAAAAAGGCATGTATGGATACTATGGAAAGGGTTTGTGAGCAAGCTAGTGCACACAAAAAATGAAAATTTTATTCCATATTTTTAAAGAATTAAAATATCAATTTTAAATAATTTATTGCTTTGGTTTTCGAACTGCCAAACTGCGACTATTTTTAAAAATTGTTTTTCTCATGTTTCAAAATCTACTAAACAAAATCTCGATCCTCTTCTTTTAGTTGAAAATTATGATTATAAGAATTCAAAAAATTCTTATTACAAAGAATTCTGACTCCGATTTCATCGTATAAATGGACTTAAACTATTACGTCGCGAAATCGCGAACTGCCGTTATGCGACATGCCTATTTTTGGCTCAATTTTCATAACTTGTCAAAATTTCACCAAAGTGGATTTTAATGTTTATAAAACATTTATAAATCACTTTAAATGAATTTTTAAAGAGATCTAACAATCTCATATACACCAGTTCATTTGTTAAAGGAAAGTGATTTCCCTTGTGATATTCGATGTGTATTAAACATGAATTATTTCAACATCAAAATAAACATATAAACAGCATCCAAACATGGCTTGATGATCAAACATAGTAAACAACCATAAAAATCATATCACATCATCATGTTATATATATAGTTTCTCGCCTTCATTGGTTTCTAGTTTCATGAATATTCGCTATCGTTCGCTATGATCAAATCAAAGCCCATGGAATCAAACCTTAGACCTTTGAATGGGGTCATCCTATGCTTGCAAATAGAAGTGGGCTCGGCCTTGGTGGTAGAAAGTGTTGGCCGTGGGTCTTGAGTGAAGGAAGGAGTCATTTGCCTTGGTTTTAAAGTGGATTGCCTGTGTGTGTGTGTATACTTATATAAATTTAATTTATTTTTGCAATATTTTTCTTCATAATTTCCTTAAGGTAGGTAGTCATTTAAAAGCCTAAGTATGAAGAAGAAGATGAAGTAGAATAATGTGTAAAATTATGAAGACAATGGTGGGTATTTATAGGAAAAACTTTGCAAATAAATATCCAAATATGAAAGGACCGAAATGCCCTTGACCACACCTCAAGGCAAACGACAATTCCACCCTCCCCCCTTTGTGCCTCCATGCCTGTGATGATGAAGGTGTGTGATGATGATGGTGTGTGAGTGAGTTGATGTTTGCTTTTTAAGATAGAAAATATCTTGGATATTTATGCTTTTTACTGTATGTAAATTCAAATGTAAATGGCAAGTATATTTGTATGTATATATGTATTCATGTATATGTTAGGTTGTGCATGTTTATGTCATATATGTGCACAAGACATATAAATAAGGTTGGAACAACTTTCAACAACTTCCTTTCGTTAAACCGTTGAAAACCAGGAAGTCAATTCCCGGTCTCATTTTCACTTATTGATTAAATTACATAGAAACATAAACAAAATTTGAAAACTAATTTCTTATCGTTTTAACTGATGAAAACGATCTCATTTGAATTATAAAACTATATAAATTAATATTAAATAATTGTTTACAAAAAGTGTTGTTATATCGATAAAACGATATCAATTTTCCTTATGATTTCAAATCAAATATACATCTTTATAATACTATTATAAATGATTTATTACACTTTATAACTAATTAAAATGAATTATTATTATTTTAAAACAAATATTTTGATAATTATAACAATTGTTAAATAATTAAATCTCACTTTAAATTTATAAATCAATTATTAATGTGATGTTATTATTAATGAGTCATAAATACATTTTATTTCACAAAAATAAATTATTTTTTCTTTTATTTCATATTCTTGTTTAAATGAATAAATAAGTGTATGTATCTAGCTCCGTGCATGACTTTTGATAATTATATAGTTGTTTATTGATAAAATGGTTTTCAGTCATTTTATCGATATTTTTTCATAGTATATATTTTTGTAAATACTTAGTCAATAATAAGATTACCATCATTCTTATTCAAAACATCAAAATCAATGTTTTAAAAAGCTTATATTTGAATATTTAAAAATAAATATAATTTACCAAATTTTTAAATTTGTGAATCGTTACACAACTCCTAATCGTGAGTCGGATATCTAACTTCACGTGGTCTATGCTATCGCGAAGCGTAGGCAATTACTTTACCCCTTTGCATCAACACAGCTCCTAATACAGTTTTGCATGCATCAGTATACGCCACCATATCTTGATTCGCATCCCATCTAGAATAACAAACACAGGCACATTAGTCAATAAATATTTCAGCTTCAGGAATTCTTCCTCACATATATCATTCTAAACATACTTCACATCCTTCCTTGTTAGTTTAGTCATCAGGTGCTGCTATATGAGAGAAACTTGATGAATCTTCAATAAAAACCAGCTAATTCAAGAACACTCTTTATCTTAGTCACTGTCTTGGATCTCCTCCAATTATTAATAGCTTCTATCTTAGCTGGATCTACGGGCATCCCTTTTCTGAGAGTACATGACCAAGGAACTTCACTTTGCTTTTTAAAAAATGACACTTCAAAATCTTCGCTTTTAGTTGATGCTGTCTGAATGTCTCAAGCACTATTCTAAGTCAAGTCTCATGATCTTTCTCATTCCTAGCATATATCAGAATGTTTTTGTGAATACAAACACTAACCTGTCCATTTGTTACCCGGTTCATCAAACATATAAAGAAAACAGGCGCATTAGTCAATCTGAATGGCGTTACTAACAACTCGTATGAACCATATCTTATTCGAAATGCCGTCAAAGGAATACTGTCCTCCGCCACTCTCATTTGATGGAACCTCGTCGCCAAATCCAATTGGTAAATACTTTGGCTTCACTTAGCTGATCAAATAAATCATCTATTCTTAGCAAAGAATCTTGATTCTTTTTCGACTTTTCATTCAATTTACAATAGTCGATACATAATCTCAACGACCCACTTGGTTTCTTCACGAACACCGCAACTTCTCCCCAAGATGAACTGCTTGGCCGTAATAAAACTTTTTCCTTCTAAGTCCACCAGCAACACTTTAAATTTTTCATCTTAGTAGGTTTCATTCTGACGGTCTACTTACGGATTTAGCTCTAGGTACAAGATTTATTCGAAACTCAATAGCCCGTTTTGACGGTACGCTTGTTATTGGCTCAAAGATATCTGCAAACTCTCTCATGACAAAATCTCGATTCAACTTGTCTTCCTCCTTTATTGCACAATAAAGTACAAACATCAAAATCAGGGTTCTCTACCGAGTATATAACTCGATAGCTACTATTAAGCTGCCTTTGTGATATTTTTCTATCTTTACAAAATATCCTAGCATCATATTTTCTTGACCAATCCATACCCAATATATCCAAAGCGCATAAAATCAAACACACGTAAACTGCAGGTAAATACATAACCTAATATTTCAAACTTTAATTGGTCACATCTCATCCTCAAAGTTGCATACCCTCCTATTAAATTTGCAACCCTTAAGGAAGTAACAAGGTATGAGGGTTCTAGATTAAGCTTATCTACCAAACAACGAGATATAAAAGAATGTGATGCACTGATATCAAAGAGTACTCTAATAGGTAAACCATGAATCAAAAGCATACCTCCTATCACAGTTTTTCCTTTCTATATCGTTGTTGGTCTCGAGGCAGATAGTTCCAAAGCAGACACTTTTCCATTCTCAATCTTAGCTGGTTCTTTACACTGATTCTGGTAATGGCCTATCTGGTTGCAATTGAATCACTTGATGTTCTTCTTCCTAATAATTTTCTTTCCATCTCCAGAATGACATTCGTTCACAAAATGCCCTTTCTTGTCACACTTGTAACACACAACATCTGCTTTTCTTTCTTGGTAGCTCCTCCCTTCCAAGCTCCCTTTTTCTAAATAAAACTTCCTTTTCTAATTCTGCCCACTCTGAGTCTCCACTGCTTTGTTACCACCAAAGAAAGCAAGCATCACTTCATTCCTCAAATCTATCTCCACTACCACGTCACATGGATCCCTGAGATATAGCAAGATTGTCCCTGCAAGCTTCGGTCATAATCCACGGGTGAATTTTTCATTTCTCTTAATCATTGTGTCAATGGTACCATACCCATACCTGGATATCTCCTTAAGTCTTATTACATACTCCAACATCGTCATGTCTTCTTATACTAACTCAACAAACTTCCCAAGCAAAATCGACTTAGCAATATTAAACATGAACCTTTTCTCGAAACTCCTTTTGAACATAGACCAAGTCAAAGTTTCCTCTGACGCTTCAATAGTAACACTATTCCACTAGTATAATACAGACCCTTGCAATTGTCTGGACGCTAGTCTCCCCTTTTGCTCATCATTCAAACCTAAATCAGTGAAAATGCTTTCACAACGAATTAACCAATTTTCCACTTCAGTAGCATCCTCCATTCCAACAAATGACTTTCCTTCAAGTATTGCATGATCCCTACTCAAAACAGCATAGTTGTTGACAACATGAACTTCAGGATTTTCTCCTCCAGCATTACCACCAACTAATCCAGTAGCAACTCCCTCTTGCATCATATTGACAAAGAACTGATACATAGCTCCCATATCCACTGGTGTTCCAACACCCACATTAGCAGTTGTTTGTTGACCTGAATTCCTCCCAGTATTGGGCCTGACTTTTCCGTTAGTTATGATGCTTCCTCCACCGAGATTCACTCTTCCATTTTTTGCCTCCATATCTTACTTTCCTTAAAATCTACATTCAAACCTTAGTAAGACACGAAAAGATGATCTAAGAGAGATGAGAAAAATAATGATAAGATATATACCTATATATAGTAAAGACAAGTACATTACTATAACATTATCACATACCCCAATTCACATTTTCTGGTTCATTTGGATTATATTTTCAAGACTCTTTTAAG
The DNA here is from genome assembly GCA_030765085.1 of Allium cepa. Lineage (NCBI taxonomy): Eukaryota > Viridiplantae > Streptophyta > Magnoliopsida > Asparagales > Amaryllidaceae > Allium > Allium cepa. The sequence continues at coordinate 86,511,730 of CM060930.1, read as the reverse complement.
TTAAAAATTCTTTTAGTTTTACATAAACCTTTGCTCTAATACTAAGTTATAAATTCCCCCATTTAAAGGCTCGAAAATAAGCACTGTTAATGATGTAGTCATTAATAGTATTATTCGTCGGTGACAAATGAGATCAATTAATAGTATTATTAACATCAAAGCACAGAAATATGAAATTTTTTCAAAACATAGATTTCATTAATTAGTTTCCATATTCATTACATAATCCCAAACGTTGGCCAGGTTCAGATAAAATATAATTATTAAAAATACTCTAAGAGCGACATATGAAGATTCCCCATTAGTTGATCGGAGTTAACTACTAGACAAATACAATTTGTACCTTACATACATACAAACAAAAGTTATAACAACACAATGGATAAGTAAATAGATAGACTCCTACATAGCTAGCTCTGCCTCCTGCATGTCTCCAGAAGCTTTATTTGTCCAACCAAATTAACCTAGAAATCTTACTCTCAAACAACTAAAATGAGTACCTAAGAGTTTAAGGGGACAACAAAAAACTTCGGGTTAGATAAAAAATTTGTTGTAAATAATAATATGTCATTTCGGTTAATAGATATCCAGTGAGACCATTCCACTGAGTGTAACGAGTTTACCCATCACTAGTATCCTCTAAAACTATGTCTTTTAGAAATCAAGCACCTATAACCATAATGGTTAATTTAGAAAATATAAATAATCATATGCATGCATGTAACCTGGGTAATCATGGCCAATCTATCTAAATAAATGGACTATTTATCCCAACATCATAGTTTTCTCTAGGTAACTACAAACCTACATGGCTGACTCAGGCCTACTAAATATAACAAATTCTCCAACTTACTGTTAGAAGAAAACTAGATGGCATGTTTGAAACTTACTATTTCTAGGGTTGCTCTGATCCTAATGGTTTTGTGGTCCAACCAATAACCTATCTTATCTTTATCTATTCCATTCTGTGCGTAAACCTACTTTTAGTTTTACCATTGACGAAACCCTATGCATTGGAATTTTGGACTAATATCAGCTAGGGGCTAACAACTGAAGTATAGGGCATGACCCTACACCAGTCTCATATGGTTTTCTAATCTCTGAGTCAATTCATCCTATCATAATTTATCTAAAGGTGATAAGAACAATAATCTCTTTAGTAAATTCTAAGCTAAATACCCTTTTTATTTGCTTGAAAACATAAATCATTGTAATTGATTTAACCCTTGAAATCGTACTTAAAACAAGGAAAACTATAGCCCTTTACATTATCTAAAATATTATGCCAAGAAATATATATATATATATATATATATATATATATATATATATATGTTGAATATGCGCTTATATGATTTTTGTTTGATGATAATAAACATATATGCATTCGTTTAAATGTATTTGTTAATGTACTATTTTATTTTTCATAGATTAAATAAATATTTGTTGAATAAAATAAATAACACTGAATTTGAATTCAAACGAATATTTTATTCAAATAAATATTTATTACAATTTTGATAGTACAATTTCAAGCTCTCACTATAACTATACATGTTAAATTACAAAACAATTTCTGATTACATCACAATTCTTTTCTACATTCAGAACCTCACTACATATCACTCACACTCGTATTTTTATCTTCAACTTCTTTCCAGTTAGAATCCAACATCTGAGCAATCTGCAAAAATATTCACTAATGCAGTAAAATTGAAAATAAAATATTTTTGCGATATAAAATAAAATATGATTTTTGAAAATAATATTTGCCTCAGTTATTTGGGTTGTTCGTCATCGTTCATATTTGAATTCGTTATACACGAACAACTTGTGACATACACAGTGTATCACTGTATATGCCACAAGGCCGTGCGTACCGATATACACTTGATAATGCTACAGGGACAGGTGAGCATAAGGTCAAACCCAAATAAAAAGACGGGTTCAACTCAGGTGCAACATAAATAAAATCTCGACTTCAGCACAAGGTCAAACCCGAGTTGTGAAACTGGATTCAACTCAAGTGTAATGTACAGTCTACACAAATTTAACAGTGCATCAAAGCAAACTCAAGTAGACAGTAGCATATACTACAGGGATGAACACACGAGAATGGAATGCACAGGTCAGAGATGCAACAATGGAACCAACGCAAAAGTTCATAATGCAACATGATCAACTCAACTAAACTAACAGTAAACAGTGTACAACATCAAAGCCAAACTACAAGCTGCAGTAACTCAAGCAAGTGCACAAACTAAACCAACATGAATGAAGATACAGTGAAGCATGAACACGGGTAAACAGCACAATCAAACTGCAACAAGGCAACAAGGAATGGCCAGAACCAAGGCAAGACTAAGCTGCAGTATACAAAAGTGACATAGCAAATTTGAATAAGAACTCCACTGGCCATGAAGCAATACCATAAATGTGCAACACAGTGAAGAGACCAAGTGCACGACTAAACTAACAAATGCAACAGACTCATCTAAACCAACATGTCCAAGACTACAAGCAACTGCATAGGACTGTAACAACCAGAATGGAAGCAAAATACAAAAATGCAAAACCAAAGTGCAACAGACAAGTCCAAATGCATCAGTGAGGAAACTGCAGTGGAATTGCATACAACAGAGGAAGCCATGATCAAGTCCAACAGAAATGCATGCAAGTGTCAACAGTCAATTATGACCAAGTACAGGTGCAAGAGAAACACAAGAAGCAAATGCTACCATGACTCGAGTACATGCTACAGCAACAATGGACCAGACTACATCACACAATGAATACATGAATCAGACTCAAGCACGCATGAAGCTCAAGCAACAACATGTACAGGTCAGTGACCAAAGTCAAGCCAAGTCGAGATGAACAATGAAAGTATCGAAGTCGTGAAAATATACAGAAGTCAAGTGATAAAAATTAAGTGCGTATGTAGTATTGACAAAGTCAAAAATCAACACCATGATGAGCACGGCAATTCAAAGCCGCAATTCAAAGCCGTGGGTATCAAGCATCAGAAATATACGATTATGAACAAGTCAGAGAAAATCACCATCATCCACACGATAATCGAATGGCCAAAGCATAGAATGGACGAATTCAAACAATTATATACGAACGCAAATATAGGAATTCGACCTATATATAAACCATTCATCATCGGCAAATTTATGCATCGAGTTCAAGCATCAACCCAGTAAAGCAAAAGGATAAATTACATACCGAAATCGCAAACGTCGAACTCGATCGAACAGCAGTGAGCAACTCAGAGAAATAGTCGATCGACATAGAGAGGAGCTAAATCAATCATACGATCGAGCTACTATCGGATGCTTCTAATTTACAACCCTAATTTGGAACAAAGAGCGTAAGGAGCAGAAGCCCTAATTTGCACAGACGAATACAAGCCGCCATCATCTCAAAAAGGAACGAGCCGATAAGAAGGTAAAGAGAAAAGAAAGCGTGGGCCGGCCTTAATTTAGATTTGGGGTTTTAAAATTTATAATAAGGGTTTTATTTTAAAATTAGGGTTATTTTATTTTACATTGTTTTTAATTTGTATTTCATTTTTTAAACCGTTTATTTTTCTAGTCGTGTGACTAGGGGACAAACTACGTGTCGTAGTTTGAGAATTCGCAACTCGGTGGCTGAGTTGTAGCAGGGTTTTGAGCGTAGAGTTAGATTTAGTCGATAGCGGGTGTCGCGAGTTTACGTGTGTAAGCGAGGGACTATCTAATTTCTAGTAGAAACCTTGGGGGCAGCACGTAGGCAGGGTTTTGCCGAAGCTGGGTAAATTCTGTGTCGTTCTATTTCTGCATTTATTATTCTGCTATTATCTGTGCTGCTATTGTTCTGTGATCTGTGTTGAAATTATTTTATAAGCTTTCGCAATTAATTTTTATAATTAACACTATCACCCTATTCACCCACCCTCTAGGGTGAAATCGATCCTACAAGTGGTATCAAAGCCAGGAACAAAAGCCCTTTTTGTTTTAAAATTTTGATTTTACAAAAATCAATTTTTTGTTTTAAAAATTCGTGTTTTAAAAATCGGTTTTTGTTTAAATTTTTAAAATGGCTTCTTTTAATAATACTTTTGTTGAGGGTCGCTCCAATATTATTCCTTCTATTTTCGATGGAACAGATTTTTTGAACTGGAAATTGAAAATGGAATTTTATTTAAAATCTGTTAATATTAAATGTTGGGATATTATTGAAAATGGGTGTGATATAACAGATAAGAAAATTATCTCGATTAACGCTCTTGCTATGCATATATTATATTCTCATATTAATCAAGATAATTTTAATTTCATCTCTCATTGCAAAAATGCACAGGAAATCTGGAATACTTTCGATGCAATATATAGTGCAAAAGTCAACAACAATGAGAAATCCTCCACAACCAACTCAGTTGAAGAAATGTGCTTAACTGGATTTGTAAAAAGCAGTTGTGATGAGGATGATGATGATGGAGCAGCTGAGCTGGCGTTAATAATAAAGAAATTCAAAAGGTGGAACCACAAATATGGAAATTCAGCTCTAAATCAAAAATTAAAAAGCAGAATAATCAAAGCACTGGACAACTCGAAAGAACACAGGATCATTTGCAACAAACCCGGTGATATCAAGCCCAATTATCCCCGTTTTCAACTCGACAAAGAAAAGGAATCAAAAAGAAGATGTTTTGCGGCCACGTGGAATAAAAGCGATAGCAGTGAGAGTGAGAAAGCAGATATGTGCCTTCATGGGAATATAACTGATAGCGACGATGACGAGCCAAGCGAGGTATCAAAACTTACTCACTCTGAATTACTTATTTATTTCCACGAAGTAAATGGCTGTTTTGAACGGCTTAGGGATAAATACACCAAACTTGAATCTCAAAAGGATACTTTGATAGAATGCAATGAACAACTTGATCAATTAGTTAAGAACTATCAACGTAGAATCCCTAAGTGTGATAAGTGTCCAACATTCGAAGAGGAAATTAAAAAATCAGAAATCAATATAAAATCACTTGAAAATGAAATTCTGATTTTAAAGGAGAATGAAAATACTAGGAGAGAGAATTCTATTAAAAAGTGCACACAATTGTTAAACGAAAATGAATCTCTCAAAACACAAGTCCAACAATTGTCAATGACTTTAGATAAATTTTCAAAAAGTGAAAATCGTTGAATATGCTATTAGGAAAGCAAATTGTTAATACGGTTAGACAAGGACTTGGATATAATTGTTCGAAAATTGTTGAAAGCAATATTAGTCAAGTTAATTCCATGTGCACAATTTGTAGAAAATATGGACACAATCACAATAATTGTTGGTATAGACCCAAACATGTGAAAACTATATCGATTTGGGTTCCTAAAGGCACAAATATAAAATCTCTCAAAGTTAAACTAATTTGGGTGCCGAAGGGAACAATTATAAATAATTTTGGGTCTTTACAAAATTGTTTTTTAAAATTTTCTGCCACTAACAACCATGGACCTATAAAAACAAATAAGTCACATAAATCTTTTCCCGTGTAGGTGTGGTGGCGGGCTAAGGAACAACAACAGTGTTCTCTGGATTTTGGCTGTTCCAGAAATACAACGGGCAACAAAGCAAAGTTCCTTAGCCTAGTATAAAGGTGACAGAATCACAATGGACAACAATGAAAAATTATCGTAAAGGTAAAACAGGTAAAGGTATATTTATTTGAACGATATATTAAATGTGATAATCTGCACCATATTCTGAATTAAAATCAGCCAATATTGAGATGATGAAAAGATGATGATTTTGACTTTGACTTATTCAACATAGTTGGCCAATTATATTCTTATGCCAAAAACACTATAATAATCTCTAGATTCTTTGAATTACTTCATATGCATCATTTTGGATTAAAAATAGTGTTTTGTTGGATAATAATACAATTGGTTATAATTCGGCCAACTCTATATTCACGGTTTTTGATTATTAACACGGCTTCATTTCAAATTCAAGAGAATGTCATTTAAATTGCTGTTAAAATTGAATTTGAAATTTTTGGTGCACACTTCATGGTTTGGTCAATCAAATTCAATTAATGATGATTTTGAGTAAAAGAGAAATTCAGATGCAGATTACACTGGTAATCTAATTGATAGAAAAATTACTAGTTGAACGTGATTTTTGAGACATTTAGTAACTGCATCGTTTTTCAAAGAAAATATCTGCATATTCTTCATTTCAAATAATTTTCAAATAGCAGAAAATTTTCTTTTAAAACCCCTTGGAGAAAATCATTTTTGACCATAGTTTCATATTAGTCATTTTTGAAAAATTAATTTCATAATTATTTTTGAATTTGATTTTAAATGACTATTTTGACTAATCTGACTCCCTAATGTTTATCGAAAAGAAAAATAGTGATTGAAAAAGTGATGAGTGTTAATATTGATCAAATATTATGACTTGAGACGGTATAATTAATAAATTTCTTTAGAAATTTAAACAAGAGTTATAAAACTGTTTGTTGGTAAAAATTCCATGACCATCTCTATATCTATCATATTTCTAACGACCATCACTCATCAAAATTCTATATAGTTTGTCGATATGTGGTACTTTAAACAGGAATCGTTCGTTTTTCATTTTTCACTTTTTTTTAAAAAAAAGGGGTAATAATAATAATAATAATAATAAATACCAAAGTATTCACTCTCATTTAAAAGTCCTCACGGTTATGCATGGGTGAATTACTTGGAATTTGTTATGTGCTTCCATGCTCATTTAAAAGTCATCATGGTTATGCATGTATGGAACGCATATCAAAAGTTGATTTTTAAAATAAACAAGTTGATTCTAATCCCATTTAAAAGTCCTCACGGTTATGCGTGGTTAGAAGATACTTGAATTCATTTTAAAAAAAATAAATCGGAATACTACTAATCTCATTTAAAAGTCCTAACGGTTATGCCTGGTTAGTAGATATTCAAATTCCTGATATAAATATACCACAAATAGACACAACTGTATGGTTTTATATGATGACATAATTCTCATCATTCTAAAAGTGGAATATACGCATAACAAAATATTTATGATTTTTGTTTGATTTTTTATTGAAATTTAATATTTATATTCAATTGAGTTTTAATGTTGGATTAATATCGATCACTTTATCTCTATTTTCTCTAACACTGTTATTCTTTTGCTGATAACAAAAGGGGAGAGAAAAGTTAAGATTTTGTCAAATAGAATCAAGCAAAGGTCAAATTATTTTCCATTTGCATCTAGGCCCATTTACATATTATTTAATTGTATGCATATTTATAGAGGGAGCTTTGTGTAGAGAGGAAGCATTTAAATAGGGGGAGCAAATTAGAACATATCAATGATCAAATACATTTAACATATTCAAAATCTTAAATATATGTTTGTTATCAACAAAAGGGGGAGATTGTTGAATATGCGCTTATATGATTTTTGTTTGATGATAATAAACATATATACATTCGTTTAAATGTATTTGTTAATGTGCTATTTTATTTTTCATAGATTAAATAAATATTTGCTGAATAAAATAAATAACACTGAATTTGAATTCAAACGAATATTTTGTTCAAATAAATATTTATTACAATTTTGATAGTACAATTTCAAGCTCTCATTATAACTATACATTTTAAATTACAAAACAATTTCTGATTACATCACAATTCTTTTCTACATTCAGAACCTCATTACATATCACTCACACTCGTAATTTTATCTTCAACTTCTTTCCAGTTAGAATCCAACATCTGAGCAATCTGCAAAAATATTCACTAATGCAGTAAAATTGAAAATAAAATATTTTTGCGATATAAAATAAAATATTTTTGAAAATAATATTTGCCTCGGTTATTTGGGTTGTTCGTCATCATTCATATTTGAATTCGTTATACACGAACAACTTATGACATACACAGTGTATCACTGTATATGCCACAAGGCCGTGCATACCGATATACACTTGATAATGCTACAGGGACAGGTGAGCACAAGGTCAAACCCAAATAAAAAGACGGGTTCAACTCAGGTGCAACATAAATAAAATCTTGACTTCAGCACAAGGTCAAACCCGAGTTGTGAAACTGGATTCAACTCAAGTGTAATGCACAGTCTACACAAATTCAACAGTGCATCAAAGCAAACTCAAGTAGATAGTAGCATATACTACAGGGATGAACACACGAGAATGGAATGCACAGGTCAGAGATGCAACAATGGAACCAACGCAAAAGTTCATAATGCAACATGATCAACTCAACTCGACTAACAGTAAACAGTGTACAACATCAAAGCCAAACTACAAGCTGCAGTAACTCAAGCAAGTGCACAAACTAAACCAACATGAATGAAGATACAGTAAGGCATGAACACGGGTAAACAGCACAATCAAACTGCAACAAGGCAACAAGGAATGGCCAGAACCAAGGCAAGACTAAGCTGCAGTATACAAAAGTGACACAGCAGATTTGAATAAGAACTCCACTGGCCATGAAGCAATACCACAAATGTGCAACACAGTGAAAAGACAAGTGCACGACTAAACTAACAAATGCAACAGACTCAACTAAACCAACATGGCCAAGACTACAAGCAACTGCATAGGACTGTAACAACCAAAATGGAAGCAAAATACACAAATGCAAAACCAAAGTGCAACAGACAAGTCCAAATGCATCAGTAAGGAAACTGCAGTGGACATGTATACAACAGAGGAAGCCATGATCAAGTCCAACAGAAATGCATGCAAGTGCCAACAGTCAATTATGACCAAGGACAGGTGCAAGAGAAACACAAGAAGCAAATGCTACCATGACTCGAGTACATGCTACAGCAACAATGGACCAGACTACATCACACAATGAATACATGAATCAGACTCAAGCATGCATGAAGCTCAAGCAACAACATGTACAGGTCAGTGACCAAAGTCAAGCCAAGTCGAGATGAACAATGAAAGTATCGAAGTCGTGAAAATATACAGAAGTCAAGTGATAAAAATTAAGTGCGTATGCAGTATTGACAAAGTCAAAAATCAACACCGTGATGAGCACGACAATTCAAAGCCGCAATTCAAAGCCGTAGGTATCAAGCATCAGAAATATACGATTATGAACAAGTCAGAGAAAATCACCATCATCCACACGATAATCGAATGGCCAAAGAACAGAATTGACGAATTCAAACAATTATATACGAACGCAAATATAGGAATTCGACCTATATATAAACTATTCATCATCGGAAAATTTATGCATCGAGTTCAAGCATCAACCCAGTAAAGCAAAAGGATAAATTACATACCGAAATCGCAAACGTCGAACTCGATCGAGCAGCAGTGAGCAACTCAGAGAAATAGTCGATCGACATAGAGAGGAGCTAAATCAATCATACGATCGAGCTACTATCGGCTGCTTCTAATTTACAACCCTAATTTGGAACAAAGAGCGCAAGGAGCAGAATCCCTAATTTGCACAGACGAAGATAAGCCGCCATCATCTCAAAAAGGAACGAGCCGATAAGAAGATAAAGAGAAAAGAAAGCGTGGGCCGTCCTTAATTTAGATTTGGGGTTTTAAAATTTATAATAAGGGTTTTATTTTAAAATTAGGGTTATTTTATTTTACATTGTTTTTAATTTGTATTTCATTTTTTAAACCGTTTATTTTTCTAGTCGTGTGACTAGGGGACAAACTACGTGTCGTAGTTTGAGAATTCGCAACTCGGTGGCTGAGTTGTGGCAGGGTTTTGAGCGTAGAGTTAGATTTAGTCGATAGCGGGTGTCGCGAGTTTACGTGTGTAAGCGAGGGACTATCTAATTTCTAGTAGAAACCTTGGGGGCAGCACGTAGGCAGGGTTTTGCCGAAGCTGGGTAAATTCTGTGTTGTTATATTTCTGCATTTATTATTCTGCTATTATCTGTGCTGCTATTGTTCTGTGATCTGTGTTGAAATTATTTTATAAGCTTTCGCAATTAATTTTTATAATTAACACTATCACCCTATTCACCCCCTCCCCCCCTCTAGGGTGAAATCGATCCTACAATATATATATATATATATATATATATATATATATGCTTTTATAAAGTAACATTGATGAACTTCAAAATCACTTGAGGTTGTCGCACCTTAAAACCTTAGGCTATGATGTCATATACAATAAAACCATTTATATTGATAAAGTGTAGCATTAATATTGCCTATATCATTTGTCGCACCTTTCTGTATCGAAACCATGTTAAAGCTTCTGATTTATAAAACACAAGGCCGTAAGGCTGAAACCATTTATGGCACATATTACATAAAGACCGTCGAAAATAAGTGGAAAGGTTATGGGTTACATAGTATATAACTTTAAACTTAGAAATATACGGATGTCGATATTAAGGTTAAGCGTCATCATTGCTATATAAAACCAATGTCGAAAATTGCCCATAGCAGCATCATGGCCAAAACATGGTGGTATAAGAAAATATCAACATCATGCCTCTTTATAATCTATGTCGAAAATAGCCTATAGCGGGACTATGGTCAAACACTGCGGCATAAGAAAATAGCATCAACATTGCCGTACAAAACCAATGTCGAAGGTAATAACAACGAAACTACAGCCATAGTATAGTTAATGCTGAAAAGGTAAACTAGCGGCATAAACAACATGTGACATTGAAATCATAAGGATTTGATAATGTACACCAGTGGCATCATCAATGCTGACATAGATAAGCGGTGATAGGCGGTGTTGATATATGCGGAGTAGCGAACATTGCAAGCATCAATGCCAACATCGAAGTTATACTTCCCACTTCAACCAACATTGATTCATTACATACTAACCTGGGTTGATATAGTATGCATCACCATTGGTTAATGTCGTAAAGCTTAAATGCGACACAGATGGGTTGCGGCATCAACAAGGCAATGACAATTCCTGTAATTATTATAAAAACTATAATTTTTTTATATAAAGTAATTTCGTTTTACCAACTTCTATTCTTGTCAAATTCTTATTGGTTAAAAACTTTCTTCACTAATTCCTTTTCAAAAAAATGCTAAAAACCATAATTTTATATTAATAAATTTAGTATAATTATTAAGCCTTTCTAGTCTAATAAATTCATATAAAATCATAAACATTTGGAAAGCATCCCCTAAAATCATGATAAATCAGAATTATCATATTCTTTAACGTATAAAAATCTTGGGGATGAAAATTATGTTTAATTATTTTTAATAATTACAACTTGAAATAAATCAATTTTCTCGCATAGAAATCCATGGAATATTTATACTTTCTTGGAAACTTATGAAATTAAAATCCACTTCTAACGTAATGTTTCTAATATCATATAGAAATTTCAAGCCACCTGGGTGTGCCACATGATAGGTTTTCATACTTAAATCTATAAACCAATTTCATAAATATATCCAATAAATCATCATAAAGCATATAATCATTAAACATTCACATCGTGGCAAAATAACACGTATAAATATTGAATTTAGTCATAAAACCAAAATCAAATAGGAAAACTTGAGATGGGTTATCATATTTACCTTGATTTGATAAAGGAACTTAAGATTTGAGTGATTCGATTTTGATGCGAGAGGTCATAAGTTCGAAACTAGCATAGCATGATTCGAACATTTATTGACAAAATCGATTTGTGATATGTTGTCCTGGTGACATGTTGTATGTAAGTACCATTTCAAAAAAAACTTAAGAATTGATTTTGAATTGATTTTTCTTAAGCTTCAATCTTGTTTCTTAGCCTTTTCTTCTCTTAGAACTCCTTGGCATGGCTGGCCTTGTTCTCTATTTTCATTTGTATGAATGAAAGTGAAGGAGGAAATGAGTATGGAAGGGTTTAAGTTTAGGAAATAAAGCCTTTCCTATTTTGCCCTCCTCCTAAATCCTCCTTCTTGTTAATGCTCTAATCAACCTTATTAGTTCATCAATTAGGGCTCTACCCATATTATAATTATCAAATCTCAATCTCTTTATCATCTTACATTATTTCATTTAATTTATCTAATTAAATGTGCTAAATAACGCTAATCAAAATTTAGGGGTGTTATAGTGGGGCTCACAAATGATGGCTTTTCAAATATTTTGTCGTACTCTATCTTGCTTTAGGGATTTGCTACTTCTCGGCTTCCTATTGTGGATTTAGCTCCATGGACTACCCCATTCATTTTGAAAGATCTTTTTATGGGTTAACTAGCCAAACAAACTACCAAACAACTGTGGTGGTGCGTTACCCAACTTGGCCCATCCTAGTAGAAGACAACCCAGTTAGATGTACCCTGTCTTTCCTGTTAAGCCCTAAGGACCGATGATGTTCTCGCCCTATGATAGTCCTACTTCTTCTTTGGTACCAATACATGTTGTCATATTGCCCGATCCCGCTCACCATCCCATTTAGATTGCCCATTGCAATCAAGAAAATAACCCCTCTTTTTTTCTATTTTTTAAAGCAGACCCTTCTATCTATTGTGGATATTTCTTCATCTATACGTAAGTGTATACTCTCCATGGATCATATGGTTGAATATGTCTCACATCAGTATAATGTATACAAAACTGCTGATAGCTCCTTGTAGTGGGCAAACTTCTATTGCGTAACACTACTTACTTCGCATTCCAAACCATTCTATTGACTGTATCATTCTTATCCGTTTAAGTTATTTACATACTTATGTAATTCACCCCGTCATAAACGTATACTTGAGGCTATATACACACATACACATATATACATGTTTATATATATTTCCTATTTAACTATTATGCCTCTACTGTTTATTATTAACAATAACTCTCTGCTTCTTTATGTGCTTACATCTTATTTAATTTAAGATTATTAACAGCTTTCTTTTAAATATAATTTCTTTACTTTCAATCATTTATGTAATATAAACGTACATAACTTACTTTTTGATTTATTCTAGTCATTTACTATAATTTGTTATGCATTTCTAATTTAATTACTTAAGTGTCACTTATTATTTCCCTTTCGTCTGACATTAGTCGATGAAATCTTATGTTTCCTTTTTAACTAACATCTCTCTTTAATTACCTATTTGGACTTATCACTTCCATATTCGTTTAATTGTATATTCATTATTTACCATTTGTTTTCTACACCATCTTAAATTATGTACTTTATGTTTCCCATTTAAATTGTCGTTATTATTCCTACTTACATTCCCTTAGTTATACTTAATGATTTTTATACCTTAATACGTTGGATATACTTCTTTTCCTAAAGGAAAATGTTAGCACTATAATTGAATATAAATTACATAAAAGAGGACTTGTGTTATGTGTGAAATAATAAGGAATTATCTTTTTACTTTTCTATTGAAATAAATAGTACATAATATAGTGATTTTCTTATTTTTGCACATCTCTTCCTTTTTCTTTACGTTCCTTTTTATTTCAAGTGCTACACTTTTATTCGTATTTTTGGACAATTTATAGAATTTCATATTTTTTACATAATTCTTTCCAATGTATTAAAATATTGTCTAATTCCGATTTAGTTTATAACCAATTCTTATTTATGTTCAACAATACACACACACATATATGCAGATATTCCATAAGCATTGTGCGCATACAATTAAATATCCAAATCGTGATTTATATCTAAGCATAAATGAAATAGATCTACAGTGACATAAATTAAATAGAGACAATTACTAAAATAGGCTTTCGTAAAAAACTTATTATGAAAATAGGCTTCGTCCGAAACTTACTATGAAAATATGCACTCTGAATATGCGCATGTACAAAACCGAAAAACAAGCCTATTTTCATAATAAGTTTTTTTTTACAAAAGCCTATTTCTACAAAGAGGCCAATTAAATATTACTACAAAATATGTGATTTCCCACTCACCTCTTTTTATCTTCAATTCTCCAGATCAGGATCCATTCTCTTTTTATTTGACTCTCTTTTACTTTAAATACAAATTTAAAGAGGACATATACCTATTAGAATTACAAATTCGGGGAAATGATTGAATTAAATTTAGATTTGAGTTTAAGATTCACAATTTACCTTTGTTTTTGCGTTCTGAATCGATCGTATTTTTCTCTTCTCTTATTCTCCACTTATATACACACACACACATAATATAATATAATATAATAGTTTTACTACTTTTAGAATTCTAGAAATTGTAGAGAAAAGAGAATGGTAGGGCTTTGTTTTGTGACCTAGAGAATATGAGAAGAGAAGCGAGAAACTAGGCTCTGTATTTATAGGGCTTTGGAGTTAACATGGAGTATTAGGTTAATCCTAAGGAATCTTTACTTCTATTTTGGACGCACCTCAATTACTTCTCAAGCAAGTAAATTATTTCAGTGCATCACATTCGTTCATTCGTCATTTGAAAATCATAAATTCACACATCAGACGGTCGACCATTTATTGCCTTGGGTCGACCGCTACAGGTCGACCTGGGTGCCTTAGTGGTCGACCTATGGCTTATTTTATGTGTGGTTAATTCTATTTGTGATTTTGTTTGTTTTATTCCTTTATTAAACCATCGATATAATTTTTTTCCTATTATGACTTTCTTAACTTTTAAGTTAACATTAATTTTCCATTAACTTTAACTGACACCGGTTAGTGTTAGATAATCATTCTTATTTCATTAATTACAAATATAATTATTTTTGGTTCAAAACTTCAAACGTTAATAATTTTTTCGTTTGAACTCTGACCGAAAAATATTATATATATGAAAATTGATTAGAAAATCACCACAAACATAGTGGTGCAAGTTTCATAGCCAAATTTTGACGTTTGTAAAAATTCTATTTTTTCAGTTTATCATTTATTAATTAATTTCTTTTTAATTAATTATCGTAAAATTACGGGGTGTTACAGGGCTTCTCAACGATCATAAGTAAATCATCATTCATCGTATGTAGAGCGTTACATGCACTAGTCGTAACAGATGTATTGATATCCTTTTCTCAATACATCTTTATTAGAAACATCTACGGAACGTGTGTGTATTATTCAATTCTCATAGTCATGAAGAAATTTGTAACTGCAATCGTTATAATATTTCTTTTAAGGATTTTATGCTTATATATGTTTAATGTGTTTAATTCATTTTTTTACATCTATAAATAACAATATGTATAAGAAAATAAATGATATTCTTACATCATTTTGAACGAAATTTTCTTAAAAGAGTTAAATTACGTAATAAATTACACAATCGCTCTTAGGATAAAACCTTAACTCTATCTATCAGTGTTCCCTTCGTTATTTTTTGTGAGAATTTGTGTCTTTGTGTATTCCTTCACACAATTCCATAAGCACCAACTTCTCGTTCGCATTCTGCACACTAGCAGCAACAACATGAATCTCGTTAAGTACTGAGGCGAAGACTCTCCGTTCCTTTGTTTCACATCAAATAGTGAGATATATCCATCGACTGCTCCATATAGACATACAATTGACTAATAAACTTATTTTAAATAAAATTTGCCATAAATTGATGGATTTGGGTAGCACCTATAAAACCAAATAGTGGCTAAGTCAGGTAAAGTCAGTGGGAAGCACTTGCACAAGACTTCCTCAATGGCATCACTCATTAGTCTATATTGTGTATACTTTTGTACATGCATAATGGGATTTGTCAGCCCTTTCTAAAGTTCCCCCACTACTGGCACCTTGAAACAGTTAGAGTTCTTAATTGTCTCAATCTCACAAATAAATAGACTTTAGACTCTAGCTCTAGTTACTCCTTTAGTTTGCTCTCAATAGAAATAATCCTTAATCAATCAAGACATCTTATCCTACAACTTAGCGGAATCCCTCTAATAGGGTGATCATAACGACGGTCAATATAACGATCATATCTTTCACTACACGAATTACTCATGTTGATGTCAATTGGAATGTCAATCATGAGCATGACTTCTGCTTCGAAATCATTCTCTTTAAACTCGACCCATTTCCATAATGGACTCTTCAGCTCAAAAAGGGTTCGCGACGCACAAAAATTAGGTTCAATCGCAACTGGACCCAGTTCGATATAGGCCAAATTATGTCCGGTGCTGACTATATTTTCGGATACAACCACAGGTTGAGTCCTAGATCAATCCTAGCTCCTCTCTCATTTTTGTTGCCTTGTCCTTCTGTCATCACGTTCAGAACTACCACTCCTTCTACAATTGGAGCATGACCACCTTCCCCTTTTCCATTCCATAGGATAAGACCTTTCCTTATAATCCCAGCCGTGGCCTTCATTCTGCTGCTGACCAAGGCATGTCATTAACTCGTTTATAATAGCTTGTGGTTATGCAATGAAACAAGCATTTAAATTAACCAAAACTTTGTTTGGATCACCTTTTGTAATCGGATTAAATAAAGGAAGCATACCGGTAGATTCTTTATTCTGACTAGCCTCCTGATTCTAGCATTAACTCCTGCGTCCTTGCTCATGGTTCCGGCATTGTTGTCTTAAGTATGGGAGCCATATCTCCGTACAAGTAATTAAGCATATTTGAATCCTATGTTCTTTCTTAGCGAAAGCACTATTTTTTACTTAAAATTCTATAACCACCTCGTAGAGAAATGTGTATTATCCATATCTGTAAGTTTTGTAGGTTTTTATCTCTGCATAATTAGGATTGTGAACAAATTTTAAATCACAAATATAATTACACAGGAAAATAAAGATAATCAAATGCAAGAAGAGAAACCCACAACACTATTTAGATTATTTTGGCTAAATATATGTATACTTCCACTATAGTTTATCGCTATTTCCTTTATTGATCTCGAGCATAATGCAAACATTCAATGATATAATGACCCATATGTCGAAATAAAAGCAATTTGTAGCTGTCGAAAATCTGTTCGACAGTTAAGAGATTGCTTATTTCGGTTACTTATAAGCATATTTTATATCCTCATTATTGTGCATGTATAAGGGTATTTATAGAAAACAATTAAATCGAGAGTGTATAAATTCCCTAAATATAGGCTGGAGAATTAGTCAACATGGGCTAGCTCAAATATCAAGAAATTCGCTTACGAACTCCTGATTGGTAGAATTTGTCTGGTACCGATCAAATTTGCAATACTTGGTGAAGCATTGATTTAAAGAGGAGAGAAGAAAAAATTGGCTAAACATTTACTACCAAACTGTGAATATGGTTCAATACTTGGCGCTTAACCAATTTTTATATTTAATGTCACGACAATGACATTGAGGTAAACAAGTAGTTAGAAGTACAAAAAGCGGACTAAGTGCTAGGCCACAAAGCCATTTCACGGTTCGATAGTGGTTGGCTACCAAATCGTTTTCATGGTTCCATAGCAGTATGATCGATTCCGAAATTGATTGTTGGTTTTACATTTTTACTTAACCAAATTTCATACTTTTTACCTTGTTTCTCATAGCCATTTCCACTATTCTCGTCTCTTCATCATAACCATTTGATCATTTTCCAATGATGCTTTATGACTCTTCTGAAGATCCATTTATCTTTCGATGTATTAATTATACCTGTAATTTGATGTTTCTACAAAAAGTTATTGTATTTGAAGATCTAAATTAAATTGTAGGCTAATGTATTAAATTGACGGGGAGAATGAAATGCAGTTAATAGGTGAATATCATAAGATTCAACTTGTAGAAAATTATAAGAAATCTTTTATTGTGTATAAAAATAGTGTATTATTATTGGCATCTGTAAAATCCCTTCTAGCTTCCACAACTATTGTTTACTATATAAAATCTGCTTGTATGTTTACCATTGCAACACATTATTTTGTTTTGTTAAATAGACATCCAAATACTCAATTTCACCGTTTGCGTTTATCACCGTATGACAATGCAACGTCATTAATGATCTTAGAGTAACGACGTTGAGATCTTGGAGTAACGTTGGAGTAACGACATTGAACGGCCGTATGGTAGTGAATGATCGTTGTAAAGCAAAGACACACATCTGTTTTAGATACGAATGGAAAAAGTAAAAATTGATGGTAAGTTGCCTACAATCAGAAGTGATATTTATTAAAATTTCAAATTTCAAAGGTACCGTGCACTTTCTTGAGTGCCAATAGCCCACTCTAAAATCAGATTTCAGTGGCCAGTATAAATTATGTAATTTAGGAGGGGAAATGAATTAATAAGGCCAAGCTCAGTGTTTTCCCGACGAATATATGACTTCCTCTCCTTTTGTTTTATTTCTGTGATACAATTTTCTTCGTCTCGCTTTCTGACTGCGGCCTGTAGTTTTGACTCGAATTATCGGAAACGCCTCCAAATCGAAACTTGGCTCATTTCGGTGAGAATCCAACTCTTTTTATTCTTCTTCATGATTTGAAGCCGATTGATCCTGTATGTTTTACCATTTTAACTGAATTTAAAGTCTAGTTGTCATTTTTCTGTGAGATCTGGCTTCGGTTCTCTTGTTTTCATCTTTAAGCTATCATGTTACAATTTTAGATGTCATTGTGCTTAAAGACCGGGTTTTGATTTTTGTTGTGATCGCTGATTGCAGCTTTTATGAGATTTAATAGCTGGAAGAAATTGAGCAGTTGAAAGAGCAGATATTGAGTTTGTTATTGATAAAAGCTGCATTTTGTTCATTAGATTTAGCCGATAATCTCATAAGCATTCTGCCTTGCAACACAGATTATTCTGGTACTCCATGAAGTTATTTTCTGAGTGAGCAAAGCCTATTTATTTCGTTACATACTTGGATATTGGATCTATAATTTATATGCAAGATTGCAGTTTGCTCCGTTAGTGAATATAATTCTGTTGACAAGTCTTTGATTCCACATGGAATTTTTTTTTAGCTTTATTAAGTAAACGAAGTTGATGTTTATAGTTTAGACTTATATCGGAATTGGACGATGACATCATTTAGAAGAAGCATGTCAGTTATACAAAAAGATGGATCTGTAGAAGATGGTGAAGCTGTCTTTGATTCTTCGTCTCCTCCTAAACCATCACATTATCAACCTTATTTATTTCTCAGTAGATTGTTGCGTTCTTTCTCAACCTTCATATATTTACCTGGCGCTTTACTGCAAAAAAACAGGCACGTTGCAGAGAGGACAAAGTCCAAGGGAATACATATAAAGATATCATTTGTACATTACATTATATGTTTCGTGTTAGGAATGTCCATTAGTTTTATGCCTTTTTTCTCATTAGATATATCCAAGGATTTGGTGACCAAACAAAAAGCTTTTTCATTTGTTGATGATGTTATGGTTGAAAGTACTCACAGAAAAATTGATTCAGTAACCATAGAAACTCAAGTTACAGAGAAAGTGCGGTCAATTGAAAATGATGGTTTGGATATAATGAGGAAAACCCAAGATTTCAATATAATGGAGTTAATACCTAGGAAACTGTTGATTATAGTAACACCGACATATGAGAGACCCTTTCAAGCATATTATCTAAATCGATTGGCTCAAACTCTAAGGGTTGTACCGCCGCCACTTCTTTGGATAGTGGTGGAGATGTCTTCACAGTCAACTGAAACAGCAAAAATATTGAGAAACATAGGTGTTGTGTATAGACATCTTGTGTGCAAAGATAATACCACTAGCATGCGAAATAGAGAAGTTTACCAAAGAAATGTTGCACTTTCACATATTGAGAAACATAAGCTTGATGGAATAGTGCATTTTGCAAACGATGACAGGGTATATTCGGTTGAAATATTTGATCATATGCGGCAAATCAGGTACTTGATTTTATTCTTCCTTGGATTTTATTTCTTATATTGCTTAAATATTTATTATAATGTGATATACTAACGACATGATTGGGTTTGTGGGTATTTTATGATTTTCAGTTCTGGCCTCTTTTTAGTGAATTGCTAGTTATAAAGCATATAGCTCTAGAGCAAGACTAGTTTGTTATTTTTGGTAGCGTGCATATCATGGGTGTCTATTCAGCATGACTTCCTATCTTATGCATCTTCTTTTGTTCTTTAGTCATTACAATTCAAATGCAATATGTGGTTAAATTTGATTTTCGATGCTCTGAGTACAGTTTTTACATGATGTACAGTAGTAATGTATGGGTGTGATGATACGAATTATTTATTTAATGTTTTGATGAGTTTAGCAATGATGAATCCATGATCTGAGTCATAAGACAATTGGATACTGGATGGTGGGTACAGAAAGAAAGTACAGAACTACTAAATATACTTCCCTGATAGAGAATTGGAGATTATTTGGTTAAAAATTAGGGTTGTCAATGCATACTTGAAATTCCTTTCGCATTTGTATCTGAAAATAAAAAATAATCGATATTTGGAAAATAGATACGAATACAATAGTATCCGCATCCAAAAAATATTTGTTTGATTTTTGTCTAGGTAATAGTAAGTATTATGTATCTTAGTAAAACAGATGATTACTATCGTACTGTTTTATTGTTTTCTAGGCATGAATTTCCCATCTAACATTATTTTTATTATCATATTATTTATTTCTTATAACTTTCTTAAGGATTAACGTTGGAATGGTATTATATTGAGTCATATTTATCAATCTATTTGTTGAATCTATCGTTTGTTAGCAGATAGACGAAAATCCAATGTCCATCCGTTATCCATGCTACATATATCTGGTATTCAAAAACGATTTTAGATACAGATATGGATATAACACTATTTGCATCATAAAGTATTTGATGATATGCCTATTAATGATTGACCGTGCTTTAATACAACTGTTTTTCTTTCCCTTCCATATGAGTGTTCTGGTGTTAACTTGTTACATGATTGCCTTTGAATGACGTATTTATATATTCATTAACTCAACTTATGAATAACAATTTATACACTACATCCCAAAGCTAGAGGGATATACATATGTAACTGAATGCACACAACTCTAGTAAGTTAATTAAAAAAAAAAGAAAATTCTTGTTCTAGATCTAATACTTGCATCTGGAAAAGGTAAATTCATAAGCTTGCAGGATATGTACAAAATGCAAAATACCATTGACCATTAGCACTGCTATTTGATTATTTTCCTTGCAAGTGCATGCACAACCAATCCTGAGCAAAGTTATAGTTCCTAAACCCCATTCGACATTTTTGATGATTGTTCATAATGTTGCAAAATAGTACGATGATGCTTATATATCATAACTCAACAATGGGTTATATTCCTATATCGTAACTCAGTCATAAATTCATATTAAACTATTTATTTCGAATATTTAATCATCTGTAATAGTTTCTTGAAAAAAAAATACAGCAAATATTTGCATTTTTATCCTGGCCAAGGTTGACTCAAGTTCATCATGCAGTATTTGATACTTAAACAAATAAATATCCTAATCTTGATGCCCTCCAACTTGTTTGACTATTCAAGTTCTTATGAATTGATTAAGCTTATAATCTTTAGCTCGTTTATTTGCTATAAACTTGCAATGGCTTTCTAGAGAAAAGAAACTGGGCCTTGATAATAAATGTGTTTGTAGTTGCTCTCATTTATTTCAATGCAGCTCTCCACCTCAAACTGCATCCTTCATGTTGCAGTTTTAGGTACAATTAGTTTTTTAATTACAACAATTATTTGGCGCTATATATATATATATATATATATATATATATATATATATAATACGAGATCCAAAGCATAATAAATGCTGAATGTTGAATATGTGGTTGTCAAATAAAGCAGACACAGGTCAGAATGACACTTTGCTGTTCCAAAAAAAGCCAATTATGTCACACATAAACTAAAAACATTTTCAGTGGGCATAACAGTCTTCATGTGACACTACATAAAACTTGTGACATGCTTTTCACTTACAATTTGCTCCAGTTCTTTTTTGGTTTCTTCTCTATTTCCACTTTGGCCATCTAGGTTCTGTCGATTAGAATGTTCCATTTCCACTTTGGCATCTAGGTTCTGTCGATTAGAATTGTATCAGTCATTTTTACAGATCATAAAATAAAAAACCACTAATATTTTTCTTTGAATCTTGAATAAAAATGCCCTTTTTGTTTGTTATATTATATGCATTTCACGTTTTCTTAAAATGAGTGAGCTGTTATGTTACTCAACGGTTTGCAATATTCTAGAGGGATGAGCACGTGGATAGTAGTGCTTCAGTCATACTGACTGGATACATTTTTGAGATGAATGACATAGTGCCTCTTGAATTATATTGACCAGACTTTCAAGATTGTCGGCTCTTGCTTGAAAATTTCATTTTCTTTATTTACATTCTGGTCTTGCTGTAGATATTAATTAGTTGTTGAAAGGCATAAATAGATGCAAGGCTAATCAGCTGACATCTGAACTTAAAAACACGAGATTTGTTTTGGATTTTACTAAGAACCAATGTTTTCAGAATTGGATTCAAAATTGCAATGTTCAACTCTTAAATCACAACTGGATTTAATCTTATATCGTAGATTCAAAAATTTTAATTTTTAATGATTTTATATGCTTTTATGCTATAAATTTTGCTCTATGCAGGTAGTCAAATAACATTTAAGTGTGCAAAATCATTGTTTATTCTTTCAAGAGTAATGATTTATATTTTTGAAATTGATTTTGATTTAGTTTTTTTTAGGCACCATATCTAAACCTAAAATTTGAAATTTTCTCTTGTTTCAACTTTACTTTGTAAGAAAACAATGAAATTTGAGTTGTAGATTCAAATGAGTATGTTGATATTTTTTATTTCAGTATGGATTGAATGTTTTTCCTCAATTGCTATTTTAACAGAATTCCGAATGTGGATTCAAGAATCAATTCGTAATTGGAAGTATTCGACTTAAAATGGGATTCAAATTGTAACATTTTGAAGATTTTTATAACATTGCGAAGAACCACTTTTTCTAAAGCTTTTATAAAAGGAGGGGAAGAAGAACTTGTACATGCGATTGTATCGAGTAACCCATTTTATGTGTACAAACTATAAATTATGAATTCTGAACCAACTTTGATGGTATGCGCAACAAGCAAGGGGATCTACTTTTGCCCATATGTGATATAGTACAAAAATAAGTCCTCAACATAAGTTTTCATATCCGTTTCATTGGGTTTGTTTGTTTTAAACTGACTTTATGGTTCATAATTGTTAAAAATTTGACCATGAATAGAATGAGTGGAAATTCGAGTGTTAATCAAAGCATAATTTTGTTTTCTACTCTTTTGTATCACAATTGAAGATTTGGCATGTTTCTCTTACCTTTTTCTTCTTTCCCCGTTCTGCATTTTTTATATATTTAGGATTTATTGAATATATAGACTAAAGAAACAAGTGTTATAATTTGTAGTTAGTCTTATTTACCTTGCTATGTTTCTAGGTTTAACATCATCCCTATAATTGTAGCATGATTATACAGGATCTCCGACTACCTGCATGTGTTTACCACCGTCTGTTTGCAACCTTTATTTCTTTGAGGACTTTCTATGTTGCACATAGTACGGAGAATGCTTATTATTTTCGTACTTCTTTTGCAAAGTCCATCCTATTAGAAGGAAATAATGAATGTTGCTTGTTTAATTTACATTCTGCTTGCTTTAGCAAAATGACCTCTACTTCGGTTTAATTCTTTTTAATGATCCCATCTCTAGAATATCCTACTTTGGGTTGTGTTATCTGGAGATAAAGAAGAGAAATCTTTCAAGTAAGAAATAATAATAACTATAATAAATAAATAAAATAAAACAAAAGGTGGTTCGAATTTTTTCTTAATGCAAACTATAACCAATTTAAGTTTATTTACCTTCCAATCATTAAAATTTGTAAACTTCATGCAACCCTTCTCATTTTCATAGCATTAAATCTGCAAAACAGAAGAATGATTTTTGATCTCATAAGATTTTTTTTTTTACACTTTACTTTTTCCTGGGGTTAATTGTTTCTTCAGTCTAGTGAACATTTAAAATACGTTCTGTAGTCGAATTTGAAGCCATGTATCTATTTAATTTCTGTTCTATTTACCAATCTTTGAGTATGTACAAGTTCTCATGTTACTACGATTTTGCTTGTAAATTACAGTCATTTTGGCACATGGCCAGTTGCAGCATTGAGTAAAGGGAAGAAAAATATTTTTTTCGAAGGCCCAGTTTGCAATGGAAGTGAAATTATTGGCTGGCATACATATCAAAGGAACAAGCTATATAGAAGATTTCATGTTGATATGTCAGGATTTTCTTTCAACAGTACTGTACTATGGGATAGTGTAAGATGGCACCGTCCAACTTTAGAGCCAATCAGGCAACTCGACAAATCTAGAGACGGTCTCCAGGCGAGTCAACTTCAGAAATATTTCTCTACACTGTACATTGATTTTATTTTGTTGCTAAAATGTGCACATACAAGATACAACCCGTTCATGCATCAAAATACATCCAACTAACGATATTTTGTAGGTAATTGCATAAATTTAAAATTGTGGATGTCACATTACTTTTCATTATCCAGTAATGACCTATATGAATAATCATCATTTTTTTGCTTATAATATTTGATTGATAGTGTGCAAGCGCGTGCATGCATGTGTGTGGTAATTAGTTAACTAGATATATTTTAATTACAAGAATTTACAAGATGATGCCACTTCAAGTTTATACACACTCTTCAGATATGCTCCCAAGTCATTGTACTTTTATACACAAAGATATTTAGAGTTTTTGTATTTTATTATTGAGTATTTTTTGGTCTTCTATACATTCTCTTTTTATAGGCCAGGAAGAAAGATCTAGGACTTCTTTATCCATGACAAAAGGAGGAAAATTTAGAATTCATGTTTATTTGCTACATATTTGTTTCTTCATTAAACATTTATATATATTTGTGGGTGAATGCTTCATAATTTAATGTTAGGACTTGGTAAATGCTTCATGATCAGACACAGTGTTGTTTAAATATGTTGTTAAGCATTATAAACTGTGGCAACTCATGATTTGTATATGTACACAGGAAACAACGTTCATCGAGCAAATGGTTGCGGATGAGAGTCAAATGGAAGGGTTACCAATTGGCTGTTGTAAAGTAATGGCCTGGCATCTTCGTTTAGAAGCTCCGGAACTTTATTATCCTCAAGCATGGTCAACTGAGAAGAACTTGGAAGTTGTCGTTCCCTTGACTTAACATTACAAAGTCTGCAAGTGCCCTCTCATCTTCCCAAATTGTATGTGCATATATAGGTTCTGTAACAGGTCTTTATTTTTTATTTTTCCTTTTCTTTTAGAAGAAACCTACATCGAATTGTCTCCTAATTTTCAGTTTACCTGTGATAGGAGTTGTCTTTCTGCGAGCTTAAAAAGTGAGATTGCCTTGGTGTTGTTACCAGCATCATCTTGAGCTACGAAGGCAACAAATGTTCAGATAAAGCAGTCCTTTTTGTGGTTCTTTTTTTCAATTGTAATTTTCATTTCCTATATATATGTTTTGAATATAATAGATGTTATAGTAAGGAAGCATAGTCATGTACAACAAGAGATTTTATGCAAGTGGGTGCTCTTATCATGCAAATTCTACATGGGATTGTCAACTGTAATTGCTATTCCCTCCAATTAATTTTTATTTGTTTGGTGAAAGTAGAATGTTATGTAGTTATGTAGAGTTAATGGTATGTATAAATAAGTGGAGAAATATGCATTATTCTGTAAGTTCCGATGAATTCGACTTACGTTTGTAACTCTAAGAAAGCATACAGGCCTACGACCCATTTTTTAGGTAAAAAGACATGATGCTATGTTTGAAGGTCGCTTTTCAAGATCGCACCGATTCAGACAAGTTTGGAGCCTTGGATTCGGTATGCTAAGCAATCCGAATATTTTTGCTCTTTCTATTTCTTTCGTTTCTCTTTTTCCTTTTTTTACCCTTTCTTTTAATGAACTTTTTTAGTTTCACATTTAACCATTAGGCTATTCTAAAGCTTTTGCTCATCTTACTATTTGTTCCATGATGATATGTGAAGAGAACTCAATAAAAGAGTCATATAAAGTGTATATTGAAATTTAATCTTCGTGGGATCTATTTAATAGGTATGTGAAGATATGTTAGTCTTTTATTCCTGAACGATAAGTTTAATTTTCATTGTTACGTGCCAAGCAAAAGGTTCTAGTGTCTTCTTACAAAGTCTATATAAAAGGGAATTGTGTTTTTACTGCAATCATCCAAATTCAGATATAATAAAGAACAATATAAGAAAAACATAAACTTTAAATGTCTTCGTGTATAAAATAGAAGTAAGTTGAGAGTGTTTCCAAAAGTGGAATAATTCTTCTTGTTAGAAGTTTCAAAAGTATAAAAGTCTTATATTTTCTTCAAGGTTTCAAATCATGGATTTTGATCTCGTCTTGTCTCATCTTGAACTTTTTTCGGCAATATGTCGTATAATATGAGATCTCAAATGAGACGAGCGTATATCCTATGTATACATCAAACTTTAGAATATACATCAGGGTTGTAGCTACCTGCGTAGTGTATTGATTTTGGTTTTTGTATCTTCAATGCTCACTCCAATTGAGCGATTGAAATAAGCATATTTAATGGTACAAATTTTTTTAGTATACGGTTTACCTTATGACGTAAAGCTCATCGAGACGAATGATTCAATATATTGTGGGGTGAGGTTTCATTCATTTTCGCAGATTTAGTTTTCTAGGCATTCACATTTCTGGTCCCAAACTCGTATGTTTTTATATGTAAAAACCCTAGAGCACGCGCACCCATTCATCACTTCCAATCTTTTCATTTCTGAAATGTGAGTTAATCTCCTCTCCAATGGAGACTAGTCTACCTAGCCCTAAACCGTTCGACAATTACAACCAAATAGGGGTGGACGCGAGTCGGTTTGATGCGGTTTAAAGCTCAAACCGCTTCCGCACTGCATCGAATAGTTAATCAAGAATACAAATAAATATAGTCATCTTTTGAATGGTTTGGTTTAATGTAATACAATCCGATTTAAATCCATCTTAAATATGAAATTGTTAGCGCCAAAATTGGTCATTAACACCCAAATCCAGATGAAAGCACCAAATCACAGTCACAACTCACAGACAAGACGTTTGTAGAGAGTATTAATATGAAGAATAACAGAAATTAAAATGAAAGCAGTAAAGACACAGAATTTATAGTGGTTCAGCTGACTTCGGCCTACGTCCACTCCAGAAATTCCTTTTTTATTGATGTAACAATCGATTACAGTTACAAAATGATAGACTACCATTAGCCTTAGAAAGTAGGAAGTCAGAGAGCAGAAGAGAAGAAGATCCCCTTTATGAACTCCTACACGTTGTATTTATAGACATGTGCAGGTAGTTGTTGGGCTCTCTGAATAACCCGAGCCCATCAAGGCCGAACGGCCCATCCCGAACCACAATGCCGAGTCACAACGGCCTTTCCCCAATGCCGAGCTGCACCTGATGCCGAACAACCCATCAAGCCGAACGACCCATCAAGCCGAGCGACCCATCATGTCGAACGATCCATCATGCCGAACGACCCATCATGTCGAACAATCCATCATGTCGAACGACCCTCGTGGCCAAACGATCCATCATGCCGAACGACCCATTATGCCGAACGACCCATCATGCCGTACGATGCCCAGTGCCGAGCGAGGTCCAATGCCGAGCTGTACTACCAGAACCGAAACACCTCACCAAAGCTGAGCGGCATGATCTTATCATAATGCCGAACGAATCCTAACTTCCAGTCCGAACCAAATTTTCTAGACCCAAATTATAGTCGATCCATCTTTATCCAATCCAATTTTCATCTTCCAAGCGCGTTGCGTCATCCATCCATCCAGTCGAATAACTCCATCGTACACTAGCCTTGACGAATGAGCAGTCGATTATGTTAAATCCGCATGTCCATGGCCTTGCTAAAAATGCAGTTTAACACTTGCCCCCCAAAACATGCCTTGCTGTTGAATGGTGTGTTTTGAATAGCCTCAAATTCAACATCCAAAGTCCATGTTTCGTCCATATCCAATAACCAATAACCGAATTCAGGATCTCTCCGGGTCAATATCCAAACCTTTTGCCGTTCATAGCCGATATTCATATCCGTAACATCTCTGGGTTCTTGTCAAGCACAATCTACACCTGACGACCGTGGTCCAGTGTCCCTGAACGTTGAGTAATGCCATGGCCTAAGTCGAATCCTGGTCGCTCCGGACCCTTGTCGAGCGTTGTCCATACTCGACGACCTGAAGCAGTAACCGATAATATGGGGCCCAAGTTCTAGGCCGAATCCTGGTCTCTCCGGACCCTTGCCGAGCATAGTCCATACTCTACGACCTGAAATAGTAACCGATAATATAGGGCCTAAGTCCTAGACCGAATCCTGGTCCCTACGGACCCTTTCCGAGCATAGTCCATACTCGACGACCTGAAATAGTAACCGATAATATGGGGCCTAAGTCCTAGGCCGAATCCTGGTCTCTCCGGACCCTTGCCGAGCATAGTCCATACTCGACGACCTGAATAAATCGATTTGTCATGCTTGGACAAAGCGACTTACCCCTTGCCAGGTATAATCCATACCGGACGACCATTTACCAAAAACCAGATAAAAAATCCAATCGAAAGCCGATCCAAAATCCAGATCAAATCAGAAAACAAAAAATCCATATCAAAATCCAAACCAACATCCAAACTAGAAAACAATCATCCAAATAAAAGTCCAAACCAAGAAACAAACAAACAAAACCAAAAGTTCAAACCAAACCAGGAAAAAGAAAATGTCCAAGCCAAAAAAGAGAAAGCAGATTTCACAAACTAGAGCGTCGCGGTTTATCATCATCTCAGAGCGCCTTGGGGCTATCTCCGTCCCCGTACATGAATAAGTGACTTGGCTGTTTGCTTGTAGTTTGCTACTTATTTCATAATATTCCAGTCAATTGATAACCAATCGACCATCGTTCATGTGCCTCGCACCATTACTGTGTGAGGTAGGAGGTGGTTGCTCCTGCCCCACTGCTACATTCCGAGCTTCAACGTATTGTCACAACTATCCATTTCTTACATGCTCCTCAATTATGTCCTTTAAGTGCGTGCAGCTGTTGGTACCATGTCCGTCCAAATCGTGGAAGAGGCAGTGTTTTCCTGATGCCCTCTCACGTTCGGAGGGTTCTCTCCTAGCCGACCTTCAGTAGGGAAGGCGATTCCGAGTCTCCAAATAAATCCATTCCAGCGTCTCGTTCAATCCTGCGTAGGTGGAGAATTTTTGCTCTCTCCACTGCTTCCTATCCTTTCCTAATTCATCGTCCAGCTTTCTTTTTCCTTTATCTTTTTCCAAGCCTCCGTTGGATGGCCCTCCATCCTCAGCCGCGCTCACCTCCTTTAACTTCATATCCAAGCACGCATCTTCCTGCCGAAGGAATCCCTCGGCTTCGTGAAAGAATTCCCCAAGATCCATGGGTGGGTCCCGTATCAAAGATACCTTGAAATCTGAATTCTCTCTAACCCTTGATACTGCTGCCATTAAGACCATCGATGGATCCGGTCGATCCACCGAAGCGACCTCTGCATTGAACCGAGTTAAGAAAGCTCTGAGCGATTCCTCCGTCCTCTGTTTTACCGATGTCAGTGTCATTACATTCTTTGGCCTTTTGATATGTATCCGAAACTGCTTCAGAAACCTGTCCACCAACTCTGTCCATATCCCGATAGATCCTTCTTCCAACTGCCTAAACCACATTGCAGCTATGTCCGTTAAGAATAAAGAGAAACATCGAGCCATAACTTCTTCCGATGCCCCCAGCACCTCCATGTGTCTTGTATATCTCATCAAGTGATCTGTTGGATCGGCCTTGCCATTGTACATTTCCACGTTAGACAGCTTGAAATCTGGCAGATTCCTAACTATCTTGATTTCAGGAGTGAACGAACTCTTGTTTACTCCTTCCAAATTTCTATTGGTCAAACCTCCGCGCATAGTTCGCGTAATAATCTCAGCCAATCTGTCGTTGTCCATCAACGATTGCCCCTCGAGTTCCCGAGGGAATTCCGGTACATACTCTTTATCCCGCGCTCCTACATCCCTGCCAGCATCTGGCTGTGTAGTGCTAACTGGAATCCCTCCATGAATTGGTCCAGCATTTCCCTGTGGTGCCCCCCCCGAGCCTAGGTCCTTCCAGATTGGTAGCTGTCTGCCGATTGGGGGTTGCCCCCTGTTGAGTCACTCCATCAACCTTCTGGTTGAGTTCCTCTAGTCCAGCCCCAAGACCTTGAGTACCTGCAGTTCCCGATTGTCCAAATTGCCTAAGAAGAGCCTGCATCATCTCCTCTTGTCGTTTCATTATCGCTTCCATCTCCTCTCTGGTGATGTAGACGGATGCTTGACCTGCTCCATTTCCAGAGGAAGCCTCTTGACTTCCCTCCTGATTGCTTCTTTCGGTCACTTGCTTCCTTGTTGATGGCCTAGCCATTGCTTTCCAGAATCCAAGTTCTTAGCTCCAAAATCCCCGAGTGCTTGCCCTCTTAGTGAAAGCACCAAAATTTTAGCGCCAAAATTGGTCACTAACACCCAAATACAGATGAAAGCACCAAATCACAGTCACAACTCACAGACAAGACGTTTGTAGAGAGTATTAATATGAAGAATAACAGAAATTAAAATGAAAGCAGTAAAGACACAAAATTTATAGTGGTTCGGATGACTCCGGCCTATGTCCATTCCAGAAATTCCCTTTTTATTGTTGTAACAATTGATTACAATTACAAAATGATAGACTAGCCTTAGCCTTAGAAAGTAGGAAGTCAGAGAGAAAAAGAGAAGAAGATCCTCTTTCTGAACTCCTACACGCTGTATTTATAGACATGTCCAGGTAGTTGTTGGGCTCGCTGAATAACCCGAGCCCATCAAGGCCGAACAGCCCATCCCGAACCATAATGCCGAGTCACAACGGCCTCTCCCCAATGTCGAGCCACACCTGATGCCGAACAACCCATCAAGCCGAACGACCCATCATGCGGAACGATCCATCATGCCGAACGACCCATCATGCCGAACGACCCATCATGTCAAACGTCCCATCACGCCGAACGTCCCATCATGCCGAACGATCCATCATGCCGAACGACCCTCATTGCCGAACGATCCATCATGTCGAACGACCCATCATGCCGAATGACCCATCATGTCGAACGACCCTCGTCGCCGAACAACCCATCATGCCGAACGATCCATCATGCCGAACGATCCATCATGCCGAACGACCTTCGTCGTCAAACGACCCATCATGTCATACGACGCCTAGTGCTTAGCGAGGTCCAATGCCGAGCCGTACTACCAGAACCGAAACACCTCACCAAATCTGAGCGGCATGATCTTATCATAATGCCGAACGACTCCTAACTTCCAATCCGAACCAAATTTCCTAGACCCAAATTATAGTCGATCCATATTTATCCAATCCAATTTCCATCTTCCAAGCGCGTTGCATCATCCATCCATCCAGTCGAATAACTCCATCGCACATCAGCCTCGACGAACGAGCAGTCGATAATGTTAAATTCGCCTGTCCATGGCCTTACTAAAAAGGCGGTTTAACAGAAATAAAAGAATTACTTCCATTAACAATCAATTTACTAAGGCAACTATGTGAAGCGTTTATACTTAAAAGTTAAAACATACAATGTTATACTGAAATGAAAGATTAGTTTTTGATTGTATGAATGACATTTAGCTACAGTTGATATTTTTTTAGTAGATTAATCTATCATCAACGTTAATCAATGCATAATTTTTGACTAGAATAAGATTATAATTAGCATTTATCCAAAAAATAAGATGAAAAATATTATACTAAAATTATAACTTCTTCCTTTATGACAAATATTATTATTAATATAAACTGAAAATAGAATATACATCGTTAGAATATAAAATGAGATAGAAGTTGCTTATATTTTTATCACAAGATTACTAGTGTAAATATTCAATTCGGTCCGGTTTAATAAGGTCGATTCAATTGTCCAAACTGCAACCGAACTATATCGATGCGGATTAGTTCGGTCTGAGGTTTTTGTTTTGGTTAGAAGATTCGGTACGAGGTTTGCATCATTTTTGTGGTCTGATGCAGGCGGTTTCCATATAGCGGTGCGGTTTGTGCACATCCCTACAATCAACGACATCAAATTTAGTGTTTGGGGGTGCACAATGACAATATGGGATGACACACAAATTAAATTGTATGTCTCCTTAAGTTGAATTAATGGCTAGTACTCACTAGTGGATTAGGCACGTGAAATCTTCAAAATTTAATCGGGAAGACGAGTAAGCAATTAGGGGTAGTTGACCAACGATGGAAAGTGGTGTTGCAGGTAGTGGTGTTAGGTGCATGCTAGGATGGCCAGTGTGATGGTGTGGGTTGAAGGTGTGATAGGTGGTGTGGTAGCGGCTAATATTCATTTATGGTTTTAGACTAGGGTTTCTAGGTGGCGGTGACATTGATAGCGTTGATTGGGTCATCATGGGTAGGTGCGACCAATCGTGGCATACCCAATAGTGGGTCTCGATGGCTATCTCGGTCGAAGGCAATTGAATTTGAAGGACCAAATCAAGGGTAAGCGTCGTGTCATGTTCGGGCTTAAAACAAAACAGGTGATGTAAAATACTGGTTATTTTGCCAGATTTTCAGGCAAAATTCTAAACGGACTTGAAATCTCAAAACCCAACAACATAGGCCCACTCGACATAGTTCAACCAACATCATTTTCAGCCCAATATCACACATATCTTCAACGTCCCAACCTACAAAGGGCTGGTCATCCTACTTCCATTAGAGCCATAGCCCTTCGTTCCACATCCTCTTAATTAACAAAGAGCTACAAGCCTCGTGGATAGCGCTTCCTTACCCCGTCATTCGACGACCAAGTAACCATAAGTTAACATCACCTCTCGGGCCCATTGAACGCCGATATCATTCCTCAGTCACCACCTTCCTAAGCGACCATCCTCCTTGCCTGCTGTATTTTGTCATGATCTGACAGCCTTCTAACAAAAGCCTTTGGTCTCTCTTGCAAAAAAGGCAGCGACCTCGTATCGTTCCCTTGATAAAAATAGATAAAAGACATTATTCATTTGACATAAGCTTCACTATGCGGCAACCACTCTTTATACTTCACTTCCTACCTGGGAAAAACATCATTGTATAGTAACAACTCCCCACTCCATGTTGTCCTTCTAACAAAAGAACACCATGGTATGGACCGCTTGTTAGCATACATCTGAGCCATCCTCTCCATGTTGAATCCTAGATGTCCCATCCGAATCATATATCGCAATCGACGGTCAAAAGAAAACTTGATGCTCAAAACATCAATCTAAGTCCTTCAAAGCACGATCCCTCATCTATAAACACAGATCTCCATGCACTTGTATAAAGATCAATTTTTCTACTTATAAGATATATTTTCTAGCTACAAGCTCTTGTAAAAGCCACTAATATTATCCCTTGTAACCAAAAGTTTTGAGCAATAATATCATCAAGCATAGTGGATGTAGATTATTGTTAAGATCAAACTACTATAAAACATGTGTTATTTACTTGCATTAATTATAACTCTCTTAACCATTGCTTATTTTACATTGTTAACCACAATTTTAGTAAGTAACCTATGCTAAAATCTCTTTCTTATCATAATTCTGTGGTTGACTAGAAATCTAGTCAACATTTAGACGCTAGAAGGAGGGCTTATCCTAACAAGCTCTTATTTTTATCACCTTTCCTCTTTAAAACCTATATTCTACTCCTAAAAAGCATTCACCATGAAAACAATGATGAAGCTGATGCCAACAATACAAATGACAACAACACTAATGGCAATTTTGGGGCTAGTGTCATCCGTACCATTCCAGGCACGAGCAACGATGTATGACTTAGCATAGTGAATGAGACCACAAACATTGGAGAAATAACTCACGTCTATGATCTATGGCCCTAGAAAGATTCCCAAGAAACCAACAATCGCAGTCTAAGAGTCATGGTTGGAGTGGATAGGACCCCAACCCATCTACGGTCCCCACTGATCAAGCATAATACCCATGAGAGGGTTGTCCTTGTGTTGCTTATTGGGGCTGATCTGCTTGTAAAAAGGATGTGCATGCCATCCAAGTTCATGACTTTTCTCATGATGCCTTAATTCCTTAGCCAATCCAACCGTCCAAAACCTACGATGCCCATCGCCTCCTCCCTTAAGAGACTGTATACCTTTGACTGACTTAGGGCAGTGGAAGGGGGGCATGGTCTTGACTTCGATAAAAGGAAAAGTAATGAACCTAGGGAATTTTTCATTCACTCCGGTCCCTAGTAGGAAGTCTTAAGGCCTCACTTTCATAAGAGGCACGGTCACTACTTTAGGTCCCATTCTATGAGCAAACGTAGGCGGTCACCAAAACTTGTCCTCCAATGCCCCTCACTATCTCCAAATCAAAGTCATAGGCTTCCTTCCCTGATGTGGCAAAAAGGAGCCCCTCCCCAGCAAGGGCCTCGCATCTCCTAGAGGAGTCAAATGAGGGCCTTAAGAAGGAAATGGCCTTACTTATATAGCAAATGCTAAGCATTTAGACAAGAATCAAGGTGGCAAAGACCTTTCTGACGATGATAACGATGAGCCATTCTTTGAGGAGATAGTGGGAACCTATATCCATTGGAGGTATCTTTGTCTCCCATTGAGAAATTTGATGGGAGCATTAACCCATCTGACCATGTTACGAAGTTTCAATTCATCACTCAAGCTTGACAACTCTTCAACAACACTAACTGTCCCTTATTTTCCTCCATTTTGACTAGACTTGCCTCTGGTTGGTCCTTGCATTTACAAGCAGACATTATCCCTTCTTAGCCTAACTATGCATTGACTTCAAAACCCATTTCTTTGCCTCATAAACCAAGACCATGATGGCTAGCGAACTCTACAACATATGATAAGGTCAATCGAGTCACTCCACTCCTACGTTAATCGTTTCATCAAGGAGTCTGCTCAAACAAGAAGTGGACACGAATTCCTAGTAGTTGCCCTTTTCTCTAGGCTAAGGTACAGTTCCAAAATGTTAAAGGAGTTACAGAAACAACCCGCCTTAGACATTATTATGTAGTTGGAGGAAGCAGACTTGTCTGAAAGCAAAGAGGAGGATAGGCAGAGCTGATAGAGTTAAGGATGTGGCCTAAGGGCAATTATGCAATTTGATTATATAACTTAACTCTTATATCGAATAGTGTTTGAAATAAACTTTTGGATTTATCTTCCATTATATATAATGGGATATAAATAGTTTTATTAATAATTTAAATATATATAAGTAGAAAATCCTTAAAAAAAGTCTTTAATCGATTACAGTTAAGAATGTGATCGTAATCATGAGTATCGAGTCTAATAAAGTAAATACTTGTCCTTAAATGTTCCTAGTCTATATAAATCGAGAACGAGGTATCTATATATCCATTTAGACTAGTATACGTAATGCTCTCCATATGATGGACACTGAAATACTCATGACCGTTAAAGGGCACTAAGGGGTTACATATGTGTAGTTGTTTGGAGCAATTACAGACCGAATCACTTTTCTATAGATTAAATATCAAATAGAAGATCTCATGTGACAGTGTGCAGTAGTCTTTTGACTTGGGAATACTATGAATTTTTAGTGTCTAACCTATTCTTTTATTATGGTCAACCACACGACAATGTGATCGTGTTAAGGCCATAATTGAGTACAAGTTTAAACCATACGAAGTGAAATGCTATTCAAGAGAGGATTTCTTTCTTTCGAATAGAAGGTTAGTATCACCATAATTGACAGTCAATGTAAAGTCAAAGTTTTTTGCAAAGTGAATTTATTAATTGATTATTGTTATCGAATTAAATCATGGACTTTAGTGTTGGAATTCATAATTAACTGTAGATATTAATAGATTTTGGACCACTTACCAAGATCTTGATATTTAAGTGATATAGCAATAACGAAGAAAAAATATGCACAATATATCATTGTTTAAGGTTATTACTTTAATAGATAAGAAAGTGGATTCTACCTAGATAATCTGTAAGCAACTGAACTTGTATCAAACTACTATGCTTCAATAATTATATGTAGGCTTTAATTTTAAATTGTTGAGTATTGTCGATGGTTGAGTTCACACTTGGGAGATGCACAACCACAACTCTTAGTTTTTGACCAAAATAATTTACAAATGTTATAAATTATTATTATTATGTAGAAATGGTTATTATTTATTTATTAATTATTATTATTATTAAAGGGTGTAAAATTAATTAATAAAATCTATAAATGTTATATATTTATTTAATTATTTTTTAGCTGGTATAATAATTTAAATATAATAAATTATATATATATATTATATACTTAAATTATTTTGGTAGTTGAAAATTGTAGACTAGATTTAAATTAAGAGGCCAAAATATATACGAGTATAGATTAACTGGACGAGTTTAATTAATTAAATGAGATAAATTCTCATTTATAATGAGCCAAAACTTGAATGGTGGATATGTGAGATATTTACATAGTCCATTAGCGCTGCTATAAGTAAACCTAGTCGCTTCCATTCTAAAAGATAGAAATTCATTCTCTCCATAGAAAATGAATTACAACTTAATCGTAGACTTTACAACTTCATCATTAAGTTAAAGATATTATCGCTTAAAAGTAAAGCTAACGGTTTAACGTATATTCAGATCATCAAAAATTTTATTTTAAAATTGAACTTATTTCAAAATTAAATTTATACACATATTCTTAAATAATGATACATGAGACATGCACAGTCCATTACCGTGCATGTCATGGATCATCACACCCTATAGCAGCATCGAGTTAAGTGAAGTATGGTCTGATGGGATTAACAAATGAAGGAAAGTCAAATAATATGATGACGATGGGTAGGCAGTGATGGTGGCGCATCATGAAAAGTAGGGTTTTGAAAAAAATGGATTAGACTCAAATCTGATGGTGTGGCCTTGTTCGTCTAGAAGAGAGGTGCATGGTGGTGGCGTTTGCATCTTCGCCGACAAGGTCAGGTAGTGGTGATAATTATCGAGGAGATGCAATGATAAGCGACTAGGTTTGCAAGGTGAAAGGTACATTTATTATTAACTGCTTAACTTTTTTGTACTTTCTGGTCACTTTTGAAACTAATCACAAATATAGGTCGGTTTTGGCCAATTCAATGTCATCTGGCCCAAACATATAGATGACATTTCAAATTTCACTTTTTTATTTTTTTTCCTATATAAACTTTTACTGCTGAAATTTCAAATTGCGCATGTATTGTTAATTTTTTTACATTGGCCAAACCACCCAGATCATTCGATCGTCATTTGATGTCGCCTATAAAAAAAATTGTACCGACGCAATTTGAAACCGTGCATTTGTTGTACTGTTTAAAACAATGAAGCCACATTTTGAATTTGCAATAATAGTTTTAGGCCCTGTAAAACAACAACCTATTCTTTCACTTGCGGTCTTAATTTACCTAACTTCTATAAGAAAACCCAAACCCTCATCTCTTCCTTTCCAAATATCTCTTTCTTTTTACGCCATAATCAATCAGAACTTATGTTTCAATAGATCTAATTAAAGGATAACAACATCTCTTTGCTTTGAAACTATCAAGGTATGATCTTTAAATCATAAATTTTTTGATAGATTTTCTTTTAGTTTAGTTACTTCATTCGAGAGTTGTTTAATGTTATATTCATTTTTATCATAGAATGACTCATAATTTTGTTCCAACTATCTTTCATTTCGATGGTGAGTTGGTTATTGATAAACAATGTGTAAAAAGCATATTGGTGGTTCTTATAAACTAGCAAAATTTCATAAAGGTTGCAACTTAGAACAACTGAAAGAATTGGTTTTCAAAGCAACAAACATAAAATTTAAGGAGTTATATATAGATTTAGTTTGCAATTAGCCTACCGACTCTAGATCAAAAGCAATACAAATTATTGACGACAATGACATTGGATTAATGTTTTTTGCTGTATCAAAATTCATATAGCCATTTGTTGGGAAAACTAATAGGTTTGTAGTAGAACAACTTGTATTGACACTAGAAGTTAATTATGGTATTAAAGAATATTCTAGAATGGTAGAGATCGTTGACACTACTTAAGGAATTATGTCTCTCAATTATAGCAATCCACCTATGAATGCAGTTGTTACCTCCAATTCTCACTTCAAACTTGTTGAAACCAAGATGAATAGAAGAGTAGGATGTACAAGAGATGATAACATCAACAAAGTACTTCGAAGGAGTCGAAGGAATTGTATAACCAAAAGTCAGATGTGTTAAAAGCTTTCGAAGGGGTCAAAAGGGGCGAAGGCACCATTTCACTTCAATTGATTCCTTTCGAAATAGATGCTTCTGCCTGTATGAAGGCATTTCGCTTGTTGAGGAATACATTTCGAAGGCAGCAAATAACAGCCGCTCAAAGGCACGCCGAATCTTTCAAAACAAAAGGTTTCGCCTTCATTCAAATTACTCGAAAAGATGTTTTGTTGGAGCAACCCCTTCGAAAGAATAACTAAGCCTTTCGAACCGGTCGAAACCTTTCACATCTAAGAGGGGTTCCACATCAAATCACAAGTATGTTCTCAGAAGTTACCTTCCGCTTGGAACCCTTAGCATTTCAATATATTCGAAACTCCAAAGATATACCCGTTGACAGAGTCGAAAGCTCATGCCTCTTCTTACTTGCAATAACAAAACAACACAGGATGGAGATGCGCACCTACCCCTTTCGATGAAGACGAAAGCACTCAAGTCCATTCGGATGCAATGCAGAAGAATCCCCAAACTTTAATGGCAATGAAATATCTCTAGGGCCGTCTATCGACCAAGTCGAAAGCACTGAGTCGAAAGGTGCCAACCCGCATCTATAAATAAGCTCCAAGGGGTCTGATTTAAGGGGTCCAAATTCTTTCACTCCATACTTGTATTTTCTTAAAGTTTTAAACCCTAATTTTAAAATTAGATTAGAAATTTGTTCAATTTGTACTACTTGAGTTTAGTTAAAGCAAGATTATGGAATTTTTGGATATTTGGTTGATTTGATATTTCTAATAGGTTTAGTTTGTAATCTTCTTATGTCAATTTGATTGAAGGGTCACTATTACAGTAGGTCGGAACCCTTAGTCCATCTAATATCCATAGAACCTTAGCTCCTAGCC
This sequence comes from Allium cepa, assembly GCA_030765085.1. NCBI lineage: Eukaryota > Viridiplantae > Streptophyta > Magnoliopsida > Asparagales > Amaryllidaceae > Allium > Allium cepa. Next base: position 86,472,484 of record CM060930.1, on the reverse strand, counting down.
TCAAGTCATCAAAAGGACAGATTCCAAGGGAGGTTTCAAAAGGATACCAAATCAGATTAACTTGTTCGAAAGATAATATAAGAAGGATTTCAGTGTTTCGTCTAAATTGAAAGGTCCAATAATAAGGAGTTTCAACTTCAATAACCTATTCGAAAGGAAAATTGAAGTGAACAGAGTGGATTATAGCCATTTTAACCTGATTACGAGATATCAAACACATTTACCTTTTTGAAAGAAGGTCTCGAAAGAGTCATCTACATTTTGAATTCAACTTTGGAGTGTTGAAAATTTTTCTTATTAACATTTTGGCACTAGAATGAGGGCTCGAACCTCTGATCTTGTTAACTTCTGACTCCATTTACCTCTAATCCAATCCTATTCCAAGCTTACCTACTTTGAACTTCACATCATCATGTTTAGTAAAATCAAAAGGTACGAATAAAGATCCTCAGAGCCATATCTAATTAGATGGTCCCATAGCATAGCTAATGATTTAAACTCCATGAAGAAAAAATGTTAAGATTGGAAGCTTTGAAGATTATGAAGAAAAAGAAAGCTGAATATTATGATTTAGATAAATGGAGTTTAAACCCTTTCACATTGGCCCTACACCAATCTTTGCCTTGGGAGGAACAAGGAATGAAAGTAACAACTTGTTTGACCAAATGAGGAAAACAATTTGATTTTACACCAAAGGCACAATCTTTGAAGAGGGAATGATGACTGATTACAACGCCTTTGCACATGAGTGGCATCAATCAACAAGTGGGACATTCCATGCATATGAACTTCAAAGGGTTTTAAAAAGAAAGCTGGTCGCTGAGGGTGAAGCTCCAGAACCAAGTAATAAAAATCCAAAAACCATCCTTAAAAGACAAACTTCAAGTCGAGACTTCCTAAGGAATGCAATTTGATAACATCAATCGAGAATGTTTACCTGCTAACCAAGGAAGAGATCAACCATTAGCCATTACAGAAGAAAAAACCTAAATATGAAAGGAATCTAGGAGGATCCTATTATCACTACCACATGATGAATGGACATGAGAAAATTAGTGTAGAGCATTTGAAGGAATGGCGATCAGTTTCTTCGAACAAGGCAAAATCAATGAATTTGTAAAGAGATCCTAATTGCATTCAATAAAGAACTACTTTACTAAGGAAAATCTATGTGGTCGGGAGTAGAATTCTCCTTGCACTTGGACATTACCTTAAACGGTCAAAGCGTTTGTCCGCGTCGAGTTGGCCAGGTCATAGCGCCTCCTGAAGGGAGGTTAAAGTAAGCATTTATCTGTGCCACGCTATGGCCAGGTTAAAGCTTTGATAGGCCCTTTACCATACCACGCTATGGCCAGGTCAAGGCACCTCTTGGAGGGAGGATAGAGTAAGCCCATGATCCAACCATGCTATGGCCTGACCAAGGCATCGAATAAGCCCTTTATCACGCGACGCTATAGCCAGGTCAAGACATCTCCTGGAGGGAGTACGGAGTACGCCCTTGGTCCTACCACACTATGACCTGGCCAAGGCGCCAAACTAATCCTTGATCACGCCATGTTATGGCCAGGTCAAGGTGCCTCCTGAAGGGAGGTTAGATAAGTCCTTGGGTCCTGCTTGTGGATAAACTAACCAAGCGCACCAGACAACAATGGACTAAGACCTCTAAACCCGAGAAGCAGCATATCAAACAACGGACTAAGACGTCTAAGCCCAAGAAGCATATCAAACGATGGACTAAGACATCCAAGCTTGAGAAGCAGGAAATCAAACAAAAACTACATACAAGGCCTAAAGGGTTAATACATATCAAAAGAATCAAAACCCAAGGAGTTGTACATAACAGAAGGCTTAAATGAGAATCTATAACCTCCGACTAATTATCAAAGAATAATTTCCAAACTTCACTTATTAATACCCGAATCAGGATTTCGGGTCTGTACTATAATCTATGCTCTTCATCATACCCGAATCTGGATTTCGGGGCTATTACTATTAATCACTAAACTTCACTCATTAATGTCCGAATCTAGGCTTAAGATTTCTATTATAAAGAGCGTTGTTATGGGTGTCTGGTTTTCATCCACCAATACTCGAATCTGGGTTCTGGATCTTTTAACTGCACTTCTATTACATGATTATTATTGACTTGCTATTACCTATCTCCAAAAGATGAATTTATAAACATCTATAATTAAATCCAGAATTTAATTGTTGGTTCTCTATCATTCGATTTCTGGTATTTTTTCAATATAATGGAAGTTGGATCCCCGACTCTCTCTTATTATTACCAATGAAGGGTTTCAAGACATTCAACCGTATTCATTCATAGAATAACTTTTCACTTATTATCATATGTTTACATAATGATATGTTAACCTCCGCTAATAATGTAGATAAACTTCTATATAGATTTCAAGTTAACGATAAAGAATATTATTTATTCATACTTTTTAGGGAAATGAGATCAGAATGGAAGACTGAATGGATCAGCAAATACAAAAACCATTGATCAAGGTACCAGAAAGCAATTTCAAAAACAATATTATAAAAAAGGACTACAAACCAGGTGATATTTATATAATTTACACAATCTATAAAATTATTTACAAGTATACAACACAAGTGTATGTTTTACAAGTCCTGAATAGTCTTATTTAGATTTTCAGCAATCGAAGGATCAACAATATATTGAATTGCTATACGAAGGATTTCTTTAAGGTTCTTTTCCTTCTTCCTTATTTCGTCACTATCATCAATGGATTCAACACAAGACTTTAAAGAATGGTTAAAAGATTTATTAGCACCTTCGCTGGTTTTGTTTTGCCTTTCTAAATCCGCAATGTTCCTTCGAAGAAGATATTTATCATGTTCAAGTTTCTGAATCCGAGCCGCATACTCATTTATACGCTGTGAGTACCTCACTTTCTGTTGGTCATCAAAATATCTCATTATTTCAAATTTATCCTTTCTACATCATTCTTCTACTGCACTCTCGTCTAAGCTAGGCGGAATGTTAGTTGTAGCTGGAAATTTTTGAATAGCTAAAGAAGAGGGCCTTGTCGATTTCACAATAGACGAGGCAATCAGAGAAATTGGCAAATTGATATTTTGAATATTATCCCCCACAATAAACTCTGGAGTTTACACTGGGCTTCACTGTCTTTTAATTTTATCTCTAAATCACTTATCTGTTGAAGGAGCCTAGACATATCTTGATTGAAGTCAACTGAGGGGTTTGATTTAACTTGAAGCTTTAGTTGAGAAATTGTTTCATCCTTGTTCTTGAAATCCGCTTCAAGACTGGTAATCCGATCGTTAAGGCCTTGAGTGTTGCCTTGGAGACGAGTAGACAAAGGATGGTTAAGGAGCTTCCACTTTTTGCACTTAAGTTGAGAAATCGCATTTCTTACTTTACTCAAGGAATTAACTGAAAGAATAATTGTTGAATGAAAGGAACATTAAATCCTTCTGGGGGTAATAATTGGTGGATATTTGCGATAATCCCATTCCTTGGCAGAAGGCTGTCACGACCACATATTAATCTGGTGTGATATGTCCGAATTTTCTTAAGAAGTTTTTCTTTTTCTTCGCCGAGGAAATCGAAACGAAGGTGAGGATGTTCCATATAAAGTCTCTGCAAGTCTCTAAAAAAGCAGTATTTGGCTAATTTTGAAGATTTCAAAAGCGAAGCCTTTTCTAGATAATCTCTTCTTAGTTTAACATACTTGCTTAAATAATCTCTAGAAACAAGGCTGCTTGGGAGACATTTATTCTGTGATAACATAATAAAACGCAACTAAGTATAAAAGGAAGCTAGTGCAAGAAATTTACAAATTGATATTATTATGAAATTATAAGTGTTCATCCAATTCATACAGAATTGACTTTTTGAATAAATATGAAACAAATTTGTCCTTATAATATTTAATTTTTTAGAAGGCAACTCATGGGGAATCGATTTGACTCATGTTAAATCTTAGCGGGTTCCCAGATGTGGATCAGATCCAAATTCATCCATATATCTCTTATGTAAACACCTAAGTAGATCTCCACTAAAATTACCAAAGTATGAAAAATCTACATTGGATGTTTACAGCAGGCTTTGTATAGGGAGTCTACATGGATGTTCTACTCTTTAACCAACATCCAAAAGAGCATAATTAACTCTCGATTCTCTTTCAAAAGATTATCATATCGAATGCGTGCCCTCCTCAGTAGTGGGGCAGCTTCTTGGTTTTTGAAAGACGCTAACACTTCCGCACTTTTGTTAAACCCATGATACTTGTTGGAGAGGGTATTGTGTTCTCTTAACTTCTTATCTAACTATTTATACAAGCTATTTATTTATGCTTGTTTTCTTTCAAGCTTGGTTTTACAAAGGTGGATGGATTTACTCCTTACCTAAAATAAAAGATGTAAACTATTATTATCTTCGAAGTGAAATCCATTTAGACAAGGAATCCCATGCTTGAGAAATGGGAATTGTGGTTTAAGAGACCCACTTTTTCTCTCTTTGTTCTTTAACGTTGATGTTCGCAGTCTCTTCTTGAAGGTCAGAAGGCTCTAGGGGTTCAGGTGGGCTTGCTTCATGGATACTTGGACTGAGATTAACCTTTTCTAAAGCCCCGGTGATGTCATCATCACCTTTTTAATGAATATCTATGTGAGCACTGCCATCGCCACTAGAATCTTAGCCTCTATCCTCATTATCATCATTATCATCATCATCATTGTCGTTTCCATTATCATCATCATTGTTGCTACCTTCTTCAGTAGTGGCTTCTTCTTCATCACCTTCTTCATCAGAATTTGAGTCTATTTCGATAGAAAGGACTTCGAATGATAAGATTTTGGAGGCATCAATCTCCTTCCTCTCAAGAACTTCAATTCCCTGCTTCATTCTTTTGACTTTGTCCATAAATTTATTGACAAGAACAGGGTCGAGTGAAGGAAAGCTCAAATCTGGGCATTTTTTAATGTTGTCAACATAGGCAACTATCAAGGCGTACTCATAAGAGTTTACATTAATATCATTGAGGGAAGTGTTTACAAATTGTGACACCCGTTGCTTAGCATCAGAGATAGTATTGACAGCCAACTTTAGAGAATTTTTCTTTTTCTCCAGTTTTTTCATGAGAGTGGATTATTTAATCTCCATTTGAGCTTTCTCATCTTCGACTTCTTTCAAGGCCATTTTCAAAGCCATATTTTCATCAGCTAGAAGTTGTTTTGATTTCCTCTCTTCAGAATTAATGGATTCTGCCTGAGTGCGAGAGGCTTTCATTCTTTCATGTTTCTTCATAGCAATATCTTTGTCATCAAATAGGGAAGTGATTTGGCATTTTCAAAGTTGAGATTTGCTCTTAAAGCCTAGAGGTCTCTGTAGAAGATTTTGATGCATTTTCTTGAAGAGTGAGCCAGCTTTTGGAAATCTGAGAGGAAAAGTACGATGTAAGTCAGCATTTAGAGAGAAACAATGATAAGAAGGATAAATAATACGAAACATACCATAAGTTGTTGTTCTATTAGAGACCGATAGTGACCCGTCGGTCAGGAACAGAAAAAGACAGATGAATAGAAGCGAAGGATGAAGGGTTCAAGATAGATTGAACTATATTTCAAAATCACTTATAGGCACGGGTGATGTGGGCCTAGTAGGGTTCAACTCCTAGGAGGGAGTTGAAGTTCCCAAGCCTTTTCACATCTGCTCAATGATGTAAGGAGAGCAGGAAATGATGATGCGAGATAAGGGATTGTTCTTTGAGGGAGTCGTCTTGGGTCGATCAATAGAAGCTTCATAAATTGGACTCTCCCAAATTTTGCCCATATCAACAGTCTCACCCTCTTCTGGTGGAGGAGAATCTAGAACTTCAACAATCTTGGCCTTCTTGAGGGACAGGCCCGCAACAACCACCTTGCTCAATTTTCTTTTAGCAATCATCTTTGACCTAGCAGTGGCCTGAGTCAAGGATGATGCATGAGATTTGGAAGTTGAGAGAGCTGGGTTGCTTGTGATTGGTTCAACCTGAGGAGCAGTTGCTGAAGATTCAAAAAATTACAAATCAGTGAAGTAATTTAAGGAGTAACACAAACTGCAAGTACTATGTCTTAGTTTATCAGAGAGATCCGGGCAAATAGGAGACATAGAGGAAAAGTACCGTGACGATCCACAAATCCATACCCTTTGAATCGAAAATGAACCACACATGTCCGACCCATAAAGCACAGACCGACGGAAAGTCATGAGAAAGAAAGAAGAGAGAAGAAGAGAAGAGAAGAAAGAGAAGATAAAAAACAGAGCAATACAGAATCTTACATCCGCAGCGGATAACTTATAATATCATATCAATGATCTTTACAAAACAGAAACTGTATATTACATCAATCAGAGTTCAACAATTAATCAACAATCATCAGCCTGGACAGTTATAATAACCTATCCTTACAATTGTTGATAATATAAACAACAACAATGCACAAAGTGGATAATCAAAACTGATACATGTATATGAAAACGAAGATCTCTAGCTCTTCAACTAAAGTTCCAAAAGTACCAAATCTGAACCTGTAAATAAACTCGGTCTGACCTGGGCATTGAAAGGGAAGAAAGCCCGGATCAGTCTGGTACACTAGCGTAAGAAAACACACTCAACAGAATTTATTAAATTACCAAACTCCTTTCAAAACAAAAGTATCTCGTAAGACATGCCCACACATAAAGATGGACATGTTTCTACCTTACGATAACCAAATCCTTTCATATCAAATCATCTTATATTGTACTAGTGTCTAGTATATAAATAATATTAATCATAGTCGAAATTGTTACATTGATTAAATTCCATCATATAGCTCAAAATGGTTAATACAATCAAAATGGCATGCACGTATTGGAGTTTGGATTTCCATACAATTGACCAGGTGAAGGGACTGCCTTCTGGCAGTACATCTCCAAAGGAATTCACCGAGGAACATCATAAAGGAACCTCTACCAACGCAAGACCGGTCTATCTCTGTAACTAGATTGTACCGAATATATCATCCCCTGGTCGTTACCGACCTTTTCGAGGGCCCTCATAGCATACAAACCATAATAATTTACATCTCGAATGTCATAGCGGGATGAAATATATCTAGAAGGGGATGATCATGTCCTAATTGGGAATGACCCACTTAGCCTTACCGCAGCTAACCCCGTTTCGATCATTTCCGATTGATGAGGCCTGAGGTAACGATTACCTTTCACATATCACATATCACATCACTTTGAATGCCACATGACCATTTCCGTTGACTACTAATTGCCTTCCATAAAATACAACCCTTGAGCTCGTACGTCTCAAGGAGGGTGTTAAGCTAAGAGAAGTTGCCTTCTCCCCCACAATTGATGTACATTTGTAAAAAGCAATGTATGTAATCTTTGGAAATGCAATGTCAGGAAAACGTCCATACAAGTTGTCCAGGAACAAGACAAACCGAATGTACTTTCCTACCACATCCTGTCGAGAAATCCCCAGGATTAGTAGCGAATAGTCCTTGCATTGAATATTTCATAACGAAGAGGCTACTGCTACTATATGTATATTGGGATTTTAAACCCAAATGATCAACAAGTAGTCCTTCGCTATGAAAATCCTAAATATCAATATTATCACAACCTACACAATCGAACGCATATACATTGGTCCGAAGTGGTTTTTGGATAAATCGATTCCGGTCTCTTTGCACCAACAACGCAAAAGCATTTCTCAACCTCACACAGAAACTAAGTTTCATAGACTTATCACGTCTCCAACTTTCAACTTGCTATCCTTCGGCCAAGAAGGAAGCTCAATAGATTGGAGCAATACTCCGCACTATACAAATCAACTTCCTCAACACAAACGATAATCAAGCCTACATAGAAGGCTGCATACTAAGTGTATGACTAAGTAGTTCTGGCATCAAGTTGAGGAACTAAAATTACCAAATTTAATAGTCAGTTATTTAACTATCAAAGCAACAAAAAATATCTAGCACCATAAGCAATCACTAGGCCCTTTTAATCAATCTCTTTTAATTAAATTACTTTCCAAATATTTACTTCAAAATATCTTTAAAAATATATATTCTCAAAACCATTTCAACTTTCTGTATAGGAAAACATTTCCATATACTTATTTAATAATAAGTAATTCACAATTCAATTTATTTTCAACACCTAGAAAATATTACATATACTTAAATCATGATTAAGTATATATTTTATTCTTTAAGAAAAACATTCTCTTAAACATATTTATTTGGGTCAAGACGAATGTTGCATAAAACATCGTTACGACAACCCAAAGTCATTACTACAGGGATTCAACAATTAGACAAATATATATATCCCATATACTATAAAAAACATCTCCTTTCGAAAATCATTTACTATGACAACAATATTATAGTCCATCATTTCCTTACTTCTCGAAAACGCCTATTTCAACAATGAATGTTGAAATCTTTGGTTTCGATACTTTACACATTTTAAAACATCTTCAAACCATTTAAAACGATCACTTTTCAAAACATTTATTTAATTTAAAATATTATTCACTGTCCAAAATCATGAATAAAATTCTCTAACCAAATTCATTACTTCTACACATTTAATTAAAAGGATTATCTAGTGTCCAAAATCGTGAATATAATTCCTTTAATAAACTTCAATATTTAACTTATTGAAATAAGTTGATTTCGTATTTATAAAAAACGTTTTTAAATTCCATTTATATGTCAATTACATGCCTAAATCCAATTATAAGTTAATTACATATAAATCTCTTATTTACAAATTCATTCTTTCTATAACTTCATAAAATTTGTAAATCTTATTCACTTATACGATTCATTTATAACTTCATTTTAACACTTATAAAACTCCTTTATAATTCCATTATTTTGATTTATAAAATATCAACTTTATAAATCTTATATATAAACCGTTTATAATTCAAAATTCCAATTTAACTATTTTAAATAGTTCACTCTATATTTCAAAAACCACATTCTATGTAACATTCCTGAATTTTAGCTAAAATTAATTTGATAATTAATTTAATCTTTGGAAATAAATTATGAAATTATTGGTAATTAATTTTAAATTTTAGGTTTAAAAGTTGAATCAATTGGAAAATATCCAGAATAAATAATGATATGTATTTTTAAATTGAATTTGACAAGTGTTAATGTAAATATACAAGTGTATGGTTTAACTTGAACAAGTGGAAAATGAAAAAAAAACTTTTCTTTTAATTTGAAATAGGAAAATATGCATGAAAAAGAAATACAAACTAGGTTTTTCTCTTTTCATTTCTTAAACCTGGAAATCAATGCTCGGTTTAAAACTGCAAAACAAATTTACAAAACCTGAAAAGAAAAAAAATTGGATCAAACTTCAACCTGAAACCAAATCAAAGAAAGAATCAAAACCTGATTCAATATCCAGAAGCATTTCAAAGATCTGGAAAACAAAGCAAAATCAAAGGATTCCAATGGGATTCAACTATATCAAGCCTCAGTAATCAAAACCAAAGCATTTCAAAACCTGGAAAACAACAAATTCAATTTCCAGTTCATCCATCTAATCCTCTGTTCAAAAGAAACTCAAGTGAGCAAACTTTACCTGAATCTATTCATATATTTTTAATGATTGGGATTGATAAAGTAGTGAATGATGTTCTGCGTATATGAATATATATGAATGCAAGGATATATATATAATGATATGTCTGTGAAAATGCCTGTGCGTATAGATGTAGTTAGCCTCTATTCTTGGATGGTAGGCTCCTGAATTCAATAAAAAAAATTCAATTGCTCTGAATATATTCAATCTTAAGTTACGAAATCTAAATGAAAAATTATCAGGACAGGGTGATATCAATCTTAAAAATTTTTAGGTAAAATTATTTAGTGAATATTTTGAAAAATAAGAAAGTACAGAGGAAATCATTCTCAAATCTAAAATCGACCATTTTAATTTTAGGATTTGATTGTATGATTAGATTCGTGCTAGAAAATAGTGATTTTTAAAAATAAAATCAAGAATTTTAGATTTGAAATTCGTTTGAATTATGGAGTTGAACGAAATCCTTATTAGCATCAAATTTCGATGATCGGAGGGGTGATCGTCATCGGGATCAAGGCTGGTGGTAGCAGGGAGCTTGCTGATCATAGGAAAAATGGAAGGAGGCTTTTTAGATGAACGTGGTGGTGGAACGTTGATAAGGTAAGGTTAAAGCACCAGTTTTGTTCGACGGCGAAAACAGGAAGATTTCGTCGACTGTGGTGCGTAGTGATCGATCGCGACTGGGGGATTCGCTGCGTGGATGGGAGGAGGTGTTCTGGTTGGAGTTACGAGTTCTTCGGTGGTCGGAATTATCATGGCGTGGCGATTTTGGATGGTCAGTTGTATTCCAGTGTTGGGTTGAAGTGCTCGATCACGAATTTGGGTCGAGTTCATCGAACTGGGTTGTTGATGGGTTTGAGATGATTATGGGTTACTTGCCGGAGGTTGTAGGGTAGACCGGAGGCGCTCCAATCGTCGGCGCGTATGCACCAGTATCATCGTGTATCAGTGATGGATTGGGGAAGAAGAAAAGGTTACTCGAAGTGTGCGTTAGGAAAATTATGTTCTTACTCGAGTTTTCGTTCGGGGAAGGGGATGTTTTATGTAGACGCCAGATTTTTTTTATAAGCTTAAACAAATTTGAAGTTTTAAAATGAATGAGTGGTTATCTCGGGGGAAACTCGGGGAGAATGTGAAATGGCTCAGGTAAAAACAGGTTTGGCTCGGGTTTGTTATAAACCAATTTTCAAAGTTTTAAACCAATTCGAATTTAAATATGTTAATTCATTCGTGGAATTGGTTTTAAAACATGGAATTGGTTTTAAAGTTTAAAATGGTTTTGAAATACACATAAAATTTATTTTTTAAAGTTTATTTTAAATAAACTTAACAATATTGAAGAAGTTAATTAATATAAAGAATGTTTTAAATTGTTAATCAACTTTTAAAGTTTAAGTTGGTTTATTTGTTAAAGGATGATTAATGATTGATTAATGAGATTTATTAAAGGATGATTACTTAATATAAGTAAATTTGAAAAGGAATTTGAAAAGTAAATTTATGAAATTAATTTAAGGGTTGGTTAATTAATTTGTAATTTAAAGATTTATTAAGTGATTAAAGGTTAATTACTTAATAATTAAAGGTTGATTAATTGATGATTAAAAGTTAATTAATTTGTAATTTCTTAATGTAATTAAGGGATAGTTAGCTATGTAATTAACTTAAGGTTAATTAATTGATGAAAGTGATTAAGAAATGATTATTAATTAAGAGTTAATTAATTAATATAATTAATTAAGGATAATTAATTGAAGGATAATTTATAAATGATTAAAGAATAATTAATCAAATTGATTAGAAATTAATCAATTAACTAACTAGGATTAGAGACTAATCTGATTTAAATTTATCAGATGATTAAAATTGATTTTTAACTTATGGATGTTTGGATTATATTGAGTGCTTTGAATTCATTGATGTCCCTGAATTGTGATAATGTGTGAACCGTGATGTAATTTATTCATATGTGATGCAATTAATTGTCTGTGATGTAATTAATTATCTAAGATGTAACTTATTTATTCATGATAAATGTATTTGTGAATCTATGAATGAAGATAAGCGTTATAAGAATATACCGCTTATCTTTATTGTTGTATTTGAATCTATGCTGATTTATAATGTTGTTGCACTATTTTATGTAAAACCCCTGGACTACACCATACACAGACAAATATGGATTTCACGAGGAAATCAGTTAAGTCACAGATATTTGAATGAATATTTTGAAATGGTTTTAAAGTTTGAATTTTGAATCCAAAGGATTTTGGAAATGAAATTGGGTAAAATTTGAAAAGTATTTGAAAAGGAGTTTTGAAGATAAAAATTATTTTAAATAACTTGATTTAGTTTGAAATATGAAATATTTTGATTTGAGTTTGAATTCAATATTTGAAATTGAATTCAATGATTTGGAAATTTTGGTTTAAAAAAAGATTATACAAGTTATAAAAGGTATTTATGGGTTTTTAAACCATTTTAAAAAGTATGGTTCTGAGAATTTGAATTTAACCCAAGTTTATATTTAAAAGGCCTTAACTCATACAAATATAATTGGGTTTTCCGAAACAGAAACAAGTGTTTTCAAATAATAATAGATTTTATATAAGGAAAGAATTTCCAAAATCATGATGAAAAGATTTCAAATTTGAAATGGAATGGCTTTGAAAGCTATAATTGAATCTTTGTCCAAGATAGTTGAACCCTATTTTAAAATTTAATAGAATTTTAAATTGTGTATCTTTTATATATAAAAGATTGAAATGGGAATTGTTTTGAAAACTATGAAATGAGTCTTTAATTTAAAGACCGGATGAGTTAATCCAACTTGAAATGGAACTGTTTTGAAAGGCTATAAATGAATATTTGTTAAAGATTGGTGAACCCTATTTTTAAATAAAAAAGGGGTTTTAAAAGCGAATGTTTTGTTTAAAAGATTAAAGTGTGGAAATTGTTTAAACCATTGAAAGACTTCTGAAAGTAAATCTTTTTGTTTAAAAGATTTGTAAATGGAAATTCATTTAAACCATTTGAAAAAAAAGTTTTGGGTTTTAAAGTTGTGACTTAACTGAAATCCCATTATCCATATGATTTTAAATATCGCGCTCATTATTCGATTTAGCCGGGAGAGGACCTTTGTGTCATATAACCCATTCCGAATAATGATATGACGATATGGATAACATTTGAAGACCGGTGGTGAAGACCGGATATTTTCGAAAATGAAAGGATAATTTGTCAAATGTCTCTGCACCGACTGGTCCCCGTATAGAGATTTGATCACCCTTTGTGATGGGGAGTCTGGATGTGATTAGAGATTATCCGGATTGCAAGGGCTTCTTCGGAAGTGCCTTCTGTTCTGTTCGAACTCGGAACAGATTTGTATGGATGTGTGTCTGACATTACACTTTGAAATGTAAAACCGGTTTCTATCAAATACATTTCTGTTTGGTGGCGGTGATTTATTCTCTTAGCTTTCTCTGAGATGTACGAGCTCAGAGGTTATGTAGTTGATGGTCACTAGTGATACATTACCAGTTTGGTAATATGGCATACGAAGTGTTGTTGATCATTTGTTGATCAAAGCATGGCTTTTGTCAAAAGCGTAGCTTTGTGGACAAGACTTCGTCGAACTTCACAACCGGAATGGTCGAAACAGGAAGAATGCAACAAGGTTATTTGGGGGTAGCGCCTCCTGAGGGTATGTTCATTTCCTTTTGGATAGAGGCGGTATCATGGTATGGAGCCCAGATACTTAACCTATGTGGTTGCTGCAAATTTATTACTTTGTGGTTGTTGGCGAATCCCGGGATAAAGGTCGGTTACGACCGGGGGATGACATACTCGTGTAGTAGTTACCTAGTTACAGAGGTAACCCGGCCTTGTGTTAGCAGAGATCCGGTTAGGTTCTCGGGGCGTCCCTCCAGAGGCGTACCCATGTGGCAACGGGAAGTTCCTTGGCCTGACCATTTGTTGAAAATCCAATCATCCAATATGCGCGTTGTACGGTTTTAGTTCTAAAACCCGCTATCTAACATGGTAGCTATAGTAGGCATCCTATAATGGTACGTATGCTGGCTAAGATTAATATTATACTTTCGAAATATTTTCCACTATGTAGTAATAACAATATCAAAAGAGGATTTTGCGTAGTAAGCATTTTTGACTATCATAAGGAGAAATCTCCCCCAAGTGTGCGATTGCATGGTGTGTGTGCCGGAAGGCCTTATGGTAGTTTCATTTTCCAAAAAGCGTTGCGGATTTCAAATTTAAATTCTTTTGTTTTTTTTTAAAGACAAACTGTTTTTATTTGCTCATACCACTCCCATGACTGACCCGAAGTTATTGTTCCCTTCCTAAACTTTGGGTTTCCACAATTTTCCACACGGGCAGTCTAGAGTTGGGTTTTTCAGATAGTAAATATAGAATCAATTCAGTAGCTTTTGGCTTTCTCTTTGGTATTCTTTGAAGACTTTGGATATTGAAGTATCTGGTTAGGACGACGGACCAGTCTTGCTTAGCTTGGTGCAACTTGGTGGTGTTTCGAGCTTATGGTTTGGAGTTTTGGCTTTGGAGCATTGGATTGGAGTTATCCCTTTTGCTATTCGTTTTCCGCTGTTGTAATATTGTCTCTGATATTCTTGTATCTCTGATATTGATGTCATTGTTGTATATCATTCTGGATATTGTGTCATTGGAGTTGTATATGATATTCATTTCTTTTTCTTCCGCTGTGTTGTTATACTTGATGTGTTATAAGCTCCGGCGAACCAGATTCGATGTTTGGATCTGCGACATTTGAATATGAGTGTCGTATTCGGTGCCGATTTTCGAAGGTCGAGTCAGGGTCGTCACAACTGGTACCAGAGCTGAAGGTTGAAACTTTAGCTCAGGAGTATAACACATTAAGTAGCTCATTAGAGATAGGGTGAAGTATACCCTAGATTGAGTATCCCTAAGATATCCGTCCGTGTGCTTCAATAAATTCTCTTACTATCCACTGATAGTGGGTATGAGTGCAAGAAGAGGACGAGATAGGGGACATGGGAGTACCACTACAAATGGTCAGTACCCTACAATAGCGGAAACAAATTTCTCTATCAATCTCCTTTGATTCGTCTTTTCAATTCTTTGATGATTCCTGGCAGCTCCAGGAAGAAGCTTTGATATATTTGCATGGGACACAAACTCCAGATGGGTCAGAATTGTTTGTTTGGGTGAATTGTTTGCTTTGATTGCTATGGTTGATAGGTATATTTTGGTTGTTTAAATAAAAAAAATGAAATTTTTTTTGGATTGCATCCATATATCTGTTTATTCTGTTGGTTCCAAGTATATTCTACGAGTGGTTAGTTATCCTTTGAACTAACCAATACCCCTGTATATTCGTAGTTCTGGTGACCCGAGTATCTTGATTCGTTCTTGTATCCATTATTGATTTGGTAAGCCAAATGCAGAATAGATACTAGTTGATTCGAAAACCGTCTCTTTGTCTTTGTGCATCCATTCTTTATTGTCTCCCTACTTTCAAATTTCAAGGACGAAATTTTCTAAAGGGGGAATATGTAAAATTCCTGAATTTCAGCTAAAAATAATTTGATAATTAATTTAATCTTTGGAAATAAATTATGAAATTATTGTAATTAATTTTAAATTTTAGATTTAAAAGTTGAATCAATTGGAAAATATCCAGAATAAATAATGATATGTATTTTTAAATTGAATTTGACAAGTGTTAATGTAAATATACAAGTGTATGGTTTAATTTGAACAAGTGGCAAAAGAAAAAAAACTTTTCTTTTAATTTGAAATAGGAAAATATGCATGAAAAAGAAATACAAACCAGTTTTTTCTCTTTTTATTTCTTAAACCTGGAAATCAATGCTCAGTTTAAAACTGCAAAACAAATTTACAAAACCTGAAAAAAATAAAATTGGATCAAACTTCAAACTGAAACCAGATCAAAGAAAGAATCAAAACCTGATTCAATATCCGGAAGCATTTCAAAGATCAGGAAAACAAAGCAAAATCAAAGCATGCCAATGGGATTCAACTGTATCAAGCCTCAGTAATCAAAACCAAAGCATTTCAAAACCTGGAAAACAAAAAATTCAATTTCCAGTTCATCTATCTAGTCCTCTGTTCAAAAGAAACTCAAGTGAGCAAACTTTACCTGAGTCTATTCATATGTTTTTAATGATTGGGATTGATAAAGTAGTGAATGATGTTCTGCCTATATGAATATATGTGAATGCATGGATATATATATATATATATATATATACATATAATGACATGTTTGTGAAAATGCCTGTGTGTATAGATGTAGTTAGCCTCTATTCTTGGATGGTAGGCTCCTTAGTTCAATAAAAAAATTCAATTGCTCTGAATATATTCTATCTTAAGTTATGAAATCTAAATGAAAAATTATCAGGACAGGGTGATATCAATCTTAAAAATAATTTTTAAGTAAAATTATTTAGTGAATATTTTGAAAAATAAGAAAGTACAAAGGAAATCATTCTCAAATCTGAAATCGATCATTTTAATTTCAGGATTTGATTATATGATTAGATTCGTGTTAGAAAATAGTGAATTTTAAAAATAAAATCAAGATTTTTAGATTTGAAATTCGTTTGAATAATGGAGTTGAACGAAATTCTTATTAGCATCAAATTTCGACGATCGGAGGGTTGATCGTCATCGGGATCAAGGCTGGTGGTAGCAGGGAGTTTGCTGGTAATAGGAAAAATGGAAGGAGGCTTTTTAGACGAACGTGGTGGTGGAAAGTTGATAAGGTAGGGTTAAAGCACCAGTTTTGTTCGACGGTGAAAACAGGAAGATTTCGTCGACTATGGTGCGTCGTGATCGATCGCGACTGGGGGATTCACTGCGAGTATGGGAGGAGGTGTTCTGGTCGGAGTTACGAGTTCTCCGATGGTCGGAATTATCATGGCGCGGCGATTGTGGATGGTCAGTTGTATTCCAGTGTTGGGTTGAAGTGCTCGATCACGAATTTGGCTCGAGTTCGTCGAAATGGGTTGTTGGTGGGTTTGAGATGATTATGGGTTACTTGCCGAAGGTTGCAGGGTAGATTGGAGGCACTCCGATCGTCGGTGCATATGCACTAGTATCATCGTGTATCAGTGATGGATTGGGGAAGAAGAAAAGGTTACTCGAAGTGTGCGTCGGGAAAAATATGTTCTGACTCGAGTTTTCGTCCAGGAGGGGGGGTGTTTTGTGTAGACGCCGGATTTTTTTATAAGCTTAAACAAATTTTAATGTTTAAAATGAATGAGTGGTTATCTCGAGGGAAACTCGGGGAGAATGTGAAATGGCTTAGGTAAAAACAGGTTTGGCTCGGGTTTGTTATATACCGGTTTTCAACGTTTTAAACCAATTCGAATTTAAACATGTTAATTCATTCTTTTGAATAAGTATTTTGTTTTAAAACATGGAATTAGTTTTAAAGTTTAAAATGGTTTAAAATACGCATAACTTTTATTTTTAAAGTTTATTTCAAATAAACTTAACTATATTGAAGAAGTTAATCAATATAAAGAATGTTTTAAATTGTTAATCAACTTTCAAAGTTTAAGTTGGTTTATTTGTTAAAGGATGATTAATGATTGATTAATGAGATTTATTAAAGGATGATTGCTTAATATAAGTAAATTTGAAAAGGAATTTGAAAAGTAAATTTATGAAATTAATTTAAGGTTTGGTTAATTAATTTGTAATTTAAAGATTTATTAAGTGATTAAAGGTTAATTACTTAATAATTAAAGGTTGATTAATTGATGATTAAAAGTTAATTAATTTGTAATTTCTTAATGTAATTAAGACACAATTAACTATGTAATTAACTTAAGGTTAATTAATTAATGAAAGTGATTAAGAAATGATTATTAATTAAGAGTTAATTAATTAATATAAGTAATTAAGGATAATTAATTGAAGGATAATTTATAAATGATTGAAGAATAATTAATCAAATTGATTAGAAATTATTTAATTAATTAACCAGGATTAGAGACTAATCTGATTTAAATTTATCAGATAATTAAAATTGATTTTTTACTTATGGATGTTTGGATTCTATTGAGTGCTTTGAATTCATTGATGTCCCTGAATTGTGATAATGTATGATATGAATTATTCTGTTTTGTGCTATGAACCGTGATGTAATTTATTCATATGTGATGTAATTAATTATCTGTGATGTAATTAATTATCTGAGATGTAACTTATTTATCTGTAATAAATGTATTTGTGAATCTGTGAATGAAGATAAACGTTATAAGAATATACCGCTTATCTTTATTGTTGTATTTGAATCTGTGCTGATTTATAATGTTGTTTCACTATTGTGTGTAAAACCCCTGGACTACACCATACACACACAAATATGGATTTCACGAGGAAATCAGTTAATTCACAGATATTTGAATGAATATTTTGAAATGGTTTTAAAGTTTGAATTTTGAATCCAAACGATTTTGGAAATGAAATTGGGTAAAATTTGAAAAGTATTTGAAAAGGAGTTTTGAAGATAAATGTTATTTCGAATAACTTGATTTAGTTTGAAATTTGAAATATTTTGATTTGAGTTTGAATTCAATATTTGAAATTGAATTCAATGATTTGGAAATTTTGGTTTAAAAAAAGATTATACAAGTTATAAAAGGTATTTATATGGGTTTTTAAACCATTTTAAAAAGTATGGTTCTGAGAATTTGAATTTAACCCAAGTTTATATTTTAAAGGCCTTAACTCATACAAATATAATTGGGTTTTCCGAAACAGAAACAAGTGTTTTCAAATAATAATAGCTTTTATATAAGGAAAGAATTTCCAAAATTATGATGAAAAGATTTCAAATTTGAAATGGAATGGCTTTGAAAGCTATAATTGAATCTTTGTTAAAGATAGTTGAACCCTATTTTAAAATTTAATAAATTTTAACGGTGTATCTTTTATATATAAAAGATTTAAATGGGAATTGCTTTGAAAACTATGAAATGAGTCTTTAATTTAAAGACCGGATGAGCTAATCCAACTTGAAATGGAATTGTTTTGAAAGGCTATAAATGAATCTTTGTTAAAGATTGGTGAACCCTGTTTTTGAATAAAAAAAAGGGTTTTAAAAGTGAATCTTTTGTTTAAAAGATTAAAGTGTGGAAATGTTTTAAACCATTGAAAGGTTTCTGGAAGTAAATATTTTTGTTTAAAAGATTTGTAAATGGCAATTCGTTTAAACCATTTGAAAGAAAAGTTTTGAGTTTTAAAGTTGTGATTTAACTAAAATCCCATTATCCATATGATTTTTAATATTGTGCTCATTATTCGGTTTAGCCGGGAGAGGACCTTTGTGTCATATAACCCATTCCGAATAATGATACGACGATATGGATAGCATTTGAAGAACGGTGGTGAAGACCGGATATTTTCGAAAACGAAAGGATAATCTGTCAAATGTCTCTGCACCGACTGGTCCCCGGTAAAGAGATTTGAGCACCCTTTGTGATGGGGAGTCTGGATGTGATTAGGGATTATCCGGATTGCAAGGGCTTCTTCGGAAGTGCCTTTGGTTCTGTTCGAACCTAGAACAGACTTGTATGGATGTGTGTCTGACATTACACTTTGAGATGTAAAACTGGTTTCTATCAAATACATTTCTGTTTGGTGGCGGAGATTTATTCTCTTAGCTTTCTCTGAGACGTACGAGCTCAAAGGTTATGTAGTTGATGGTTACTAGTGATACATTCCCAATTTGGTAATGTGGCATACGAAGTGCTGCTGATCATTTGTTGATCAAAGCATGGCTTTTGTGAAAAGTGTAGCTTTGTGGATGAGACTTCGTCGAACTTTACAACCGGAATGGTCGAAACAGGAAGAATGCAGCAAGGTTATTTGGGGGTAGCATCCCCTGAGTGTATGTTCATTTCTTTCTGGATAGAGGTGGTATCATAGTATGGAGCCCAGATGCTTAACCTATGTGGTTGCTGCAAATTTATTACTTTGTGGTTGTTGGCGAATCCCGGGATTAAGGTCGGTTACGACCGGGGGATGACATACTCGTGTAGTAGTTACCTAGTTACAGAGGTAACCCGGCCTTGTGTTAGCAGAGATCCGGTTAGGTTCTCGGGGCGTCCCTCCAGAGGCGTAACCATGTGGCAACGGGAAGTTCCTTGGCCTGACCATTTGTTGAAAATCCAATCATCCAATATGCGCCTTGTACGGTTTTAGTTGTAAAACCTGCCATCTAAGATGGTAGCTCTAGTAGGCATACTATAATGGTATGTATGCTGGCTAAGATTAATATTATACTTTCGAAATGTTTTCCACTATGCACTAATAAAAATATCAAAAGAGGATTTTGCGTAGTAAGCATTTTTGACTATCATAAGGAGAAATCTCCCCCAAGTGTGCGATTGCATGGTGTGTGTGCCGGGAGGCGTTATAGTAGTTTCATTTTCCAAAAAGCATTGCGGATTTCAAATTTAAATTCTTTTGTTTGTTTTTAAAGACAAACTATTTTTGTTTGCTCATACCAGTCACATGACTGACCTGGTGTTATTGTTCCCTTCCCAAACTCTGGGTGCCCATAATTTTTCACACGGGCAGTCTAGAGTTGGATTTTCAGATAGCAGATATAGAATCGATTCAGTAGCTTTTGGCTTTCTCTTTGGTATTCTTTGAAGACTTTGGATACTGAAGTATCTGGTTAGGACGATGGATCAGTCTTGCTTAGCTTGGTGCAACTTGGTGGTGGTTCGAGATTGTGGTTTGGAGTTTTGGCTTAGGAGCATTGGATTGGAGTTATCCCTTTTGCTATTCGTTTGTAATATTGTCTTTGATATTCTTGTATCTCTGATATTGATATCATTGTTGTATATCATTCTGGATATTGTATCATTGGAGATGTATATGATATTCATTTCGTTTTCTTCCGCTGTGTTGTTATACTTGATGTGTTATAAGCTCTGGTGAACCAGATTCGACGTTTGGATCTGCGGCATTTGAATATGAGCGTCGTATTCGGTGCCGATTTTCGAAGGTCGAGTCAGGGTCGTTATATTCTGATTATATTTCACAAAAATCATAACCTTTATAACATAAAAATTATAAATTTTATTTATTTAAAATAGATTAATTTCCTTAATAATTCAAAATTTAATACAATATCTATTTTCAAATCACTTTGAATATCCTTTTTAATTTGAAATCATCACTTTAACGTTTTTAAAATTCCAAAATATAGCCAATGCTACAACAACACTAAATACATCAATCACGACATTTATATCATCATATATCATATCATAACAGCATATATATATATATATATCAATATCTGTAAATAAAATCAACACTAGTGAGGAATCTAGTTGGATCCTTCAACCTATTACCTACAACAAATATACATAATAGAAAATATGTATAATGTCCGCTTCGAGGCAGATGCGCGTATAAAAGGTCTTCCGCTCATACACAGGAATGTATAGGGTTGCATCTACTCCAATAGGCAGGAATATATCCATATAGCAACCAATATATAGATAATATAACATATATCATCCAAACAATCATCAATCATCGTAAATAAATTTATTCCCACATATATAAAAATATAAGCGAGTCAAAAAGAATGAGCTGTACTCACATTGATTCCAATAGTAGTTGTAGTGTTTTATTTCGAATAAAATTAAATAGGCGTTTAATTTTACCAAAAATTTTCACTAGCTCTAATCAACTCCAAACTAGCTCTAAAAGGTAGTGCTCATCAATACGGACCCGTGCAACTTGTTTCATAAAAAACGTAACCTCGTATGAAGAAGTTATGACATTTTAAACATCACATGAATTTAGATATAAATTAGTTTCAATTTTTATTTTATTTTAACCTTAATTAAATCGCAACCTTTCGTTATTATACATCAGATCATAGCCACGGATCTTGCTTCTTCCTCCTTCAAACTCGTACATGATCGAACCCACGCCGCCATTTTTTGATTGTGGTAGCCTATACACTCGTCTACACGATGATCGAACTACACCACATCGAAGTTCTTGCCAAGCTCCACCCACGGCCATGATGCCGATGAACTTAAGCCTACCAATACCGAGAAAAATGCCCACAAACGCCATGACTTCATAAGCAAATCCACGTCGATCCACTGCCTTAACCACGATCATGACCGTTAGAGTTATAGATCTCGCTTCCCTCTACCATTTTGCTTTAGAAAGTTTTCAAAAATATTGGATGGATTGGGAGAAAATAAGGGAAGAAGATTGGAAGATATCGGCCATTGAAACAAATATGGCGGCTGTAACCTTAGGCTAGGGCTTGAGTGAAAAAAAATGAATGTTGAGGTCCTTCTATATAAAATTTCACGCACTATTCATCCGAAAAAAAATTTGAACTCCAATCGAAGCATGTCGCCAAGCATTTATAATGTTTTAACCTTATTTCGAAAACAATGGATTATATATCGGGAGCCAATTCGATCTCATTTCGAAGATAGGTTTTCGGATCGACTTATTTAAACTAAAATTTTGTTAAACAAATTTCTACGCGTTTCATCTTCGTATGACCAAACCGTAAATCCAGTTGACATGAAATTTAAAATCCTATAATAATATAACATTATAGATCCAATGAATCTGATTTCGTCGAAATCCGAGACTGTGTGAAAAATGCCTATTTTTACACATTAAATAAATATTAAAATATTCAATTTCTATAATTTCGCTTTTGATTCAATTTCAAAAGTTTACTAACATCATTTTAATTCAAATAGAATTTAATTCATCTTTACAAATCATTTTTATTCATAATATATTCAAATTCCAATTATTTCTGCAATTTCAAATATTAAATAAACAATTTAATTATCCAATTAAATCACCATATTCGAAATATAGGTTATTCAACTTATAAAATTAACTTATGAATATCTAAAATAAATTAAATACCTGAATTTTGAATGACTGAAAAACTGAGTCGTTACGAGTACATATGATCACCCAAGGATATGAAGCGTTTGCTCCGAGAAGTGTGTTGAACCAAGGGAGGTTAACCAAGGACTCTTTGTCCGGTAGGAAGAAGAGAATGCTTTTGAAAGTTTGAGTGATTCAACAGAGTAAGCCTATTCCCAATGCTACTTGAGGCGACAATCAGCAGCTTTACAGTTTTCTTATCTTCTTCATTCAGTTCTTTAATAGAAGGATCTGATAAAGAAGTGTAACAACAAGAAATTTAAGCTATAATAATTAATTAACGAATTAATCAAATGATAAAATAACTTTGTGAAATTATAATAATTGGGCCATGGGAGTTGCACCATTGTGTCCATGGTAATTTTCTGGTCAGTTTCCATGTATAAAACATCAAAATCCGAGTTAATATGAGCGAGATACAAAGCAAACAAGAATCAACAAAAAATAAAAAAAATAAAAAATAAATAAATAGGGAGGTCGACCATCCTAAGGCCTAGGTCGACCGGCCGGTCGACCTAGCTTCAAAGGCGGTCGACCTGTACGTCGACCCGCCTGCGTATTAAAAGTGAAGAAACATTTCTTCGTTCCAGTTGTTCCAGTGAGCGATGTACACGTTGTTTCGCATTCTTTTGTTTAATCTGGTCCTTCCGTGCTTCCATCCGATGACTCCTATTCAGTCTATGACGTGGTTGCATCCTATTCAGTCCCCAAATCTCATGGTCTGAGATCCACTTCTACACCTATAAATAATACCATAGGCGTAACACTTTTTCTCATTCTAGATTTTCTCCATTTGGGTTCACCTTTTCAGAAAGGACCCTAAAAGGAATAATTTTTCAAGTAGAGAATCTTTTTAATAAAAATATTTTAATACCCTCAAGTGGATCCGAGAAGACCTAAAGGGAAAAGCTTAGGACCACAGGTGAGTGATTGTAATTATTTTCTATTTCTTTAAGTAATTTAAAATAATAGGGTTTCCAATAGTTGTAGTTTTACTACGATTTTTGGAATAACCTTTTTAGTAGTTTATTTACCTTTTTAGAATTATTTTTAGTCTATTTCCTTTAGCTATTCTTTTTAGTTGATTTTATTTTATTTCTGTTAATTATAGCGTTTTCATTTATTTACAGTTTATTTATAGTATTTTAATTTATTTCTGTTATTTATGCATTATTTACGTATTTTACCTACGCTTTGGATTTTCTTTTATTTCTCGTTCTTCTTTGCGTACGATTAGAATAGATTAAATGCGAATTTAGATTAAATTATAAGAATATTGAAATAACGGAAGATAAGATGTAAATTGTAAGGACTGTAATAAAAATGGAATTGGACTGAAATTTTGTTGTAAATATTAGAATTAGAAATAGTTAAAGGGATTGGCCTAGTCATAACTTAGAATTATAACTAAAAAGTGTAAAAGATGAAAGAAGCTTATTTTCACACTTATGCCTTAGGTTAAGTAATAACTAGGATTATAACACAAGTAATAATAAGAAAACAGAACAAAATGAGGCTTATTTATGACTTAGGATAAATTAATAAGCATAGATAGTTGAATAATAACAAAGACTTGTCTAAAATAAATTATCTATGCTAATAAGCAAAAATGAAAGTAGGATCCGCACCGGCAGCATTTCCTTATGCTGTTTAGGGTAGATAAGTGGTCAATACTTAAAAGAAAAGATCCATACCGGCAGCATTTCCCTTATGTTGTTTAGGGTAGATAAGTGGTCAATACTTAGAAGGAACGATCCGTACCGATAGTATTTCTCTTGGGACACGCTTGTGCTATTTAGGGTAGATAAGAGATCAACAATTAGAAGACTAAATCATGGGGATTTGGGCAAGGGACGCAATTAGATTTTGTTTGAAAGGGACCAGTACCAACAACATTCCTTATTTTCTATGAACATGGTGTCTCACAATAGCCTGAAGTGAGATAAGGGCATGCTTATGTTGTCTAGGATAAATAAAAGGTCAAAAAAGGAGCAATAGATAGTGCGAACTGGCGGTGACCGAGCGTGTGGCATCGATTAGGGGAGATAAGTCGCTATTAAGTTCCAAGCACTTAGTATGTGTGTCTTTTGTGGATATCATTGCCTTTTGTGTAGGGAGCTATGTAATGTCTAGTATGTAGTAGATACTTTGTGTGTCATTCGTAGACACCATTGTCTTCTATGTAGAAAGCCATATAGCGTCTAGTCCGCAGTAGGTCTATAGAGTGGCAGGTCGATCAAAGGGTAGGATTAGGATTTCGGCCTAATTATAGGATTATGAATTCAGCCTAATCAAAGCAGCTATCAAAGACAAGTGCAAACAATCAAAGTTGATTAATTATATTTATTAAGGTAATTCGTATTCCTTCTCTCTATTTCCTTTGTTTCCTTTTATATAATAGAACTGTTATAAAGTCTATTACTTTTACTTTGCTTAAATATTCTAGCAATTACTATCATTCACCAGACTTTTAGTCTGACCAATTCCTCCATTTTCCCCTTTTCCCCCATTAGGCTATAGGGACAAGACGGTAGACTGCAGATTTATGGAGACTTCTTTGGCAGAGATTTCTTATGTATTTCTCTTCTTTATTTTCCAATATTTAGCTTATTCCATGTACTGATACTTTGTGAGGAATAGTATGTACTCTGATATTTATGAGACCGAGGTTTTGATTTCATGAGACATATATTGGTATTTTGAGACATATGATGTATTTGGTTTTATAATTCTATATTATGAAGTCTGACTTTTAGCAAATTATTATTTTAATCATTTCTGCTCTTCTTATCTATTTTATCTTGTGAATCTTAGCCTCTGCTAGTTTTAGTTATACCTACAACGCACCACTTCGTTTTGTGTGTCCTTTTGGGTATACTAAGGGTGTAGGGTGTTTCACTTGGTATCAGAGCTTAAGGGTACAGGATTCCTAACAATTTCTTTTAAAAGTAAAGTATTTTTCAGAATAACATGTTTTAAAAGAAATTTTCGAAAGGAAACTCTTATAAATAATTTCTAAAGTATAAAAGAGTTTATATAAAAATCCCCTTAAAAGCCCAGTTCAATCTTCCTTCTACTCTATCCTAAACTATCATTTTCCTTGCGTAAATGGCTGATGCCCCAAATCTTCCCGAGGGTATTCTAGTCCCAGCCTAGTTTTATCGGTATCTACAAGCCTTATTTCAGGGGTGCAAGTTCAAGCGTCCAATCCAGCACCAGCGGATGAGAATCCCATCAACCCACCTGCATCGGTTAATTTCACTAAGCTCTGTAAGGATTTTGCGAACTTGGGTGGACAGACTTTTTCTAGTACAGAGACTTTTGTGGAGGCTCGGGCTTGGCCAAGTAACATGGAGAGGATATTCGGACTATTGGGAAAGGATAGGGTATCCACTTGTGAAGCGATATTGGACTACGAAAGGAGAGTCGTTAGATTAGAGACATGCAGTGGTAGGACTCTTGAGGTCTCTTGTGACCCACAGGAGTCAGTCATGTTGAGCTTCCTTTATTCCTTTGATCCATCACTAGGAAAGCTAGATTCCGTTCCAGTTATCAAAGATGCTTTAGACATTTTGAGGAGGTTCTTCATACACTTCGTTTTCATTAGTTGAGACCAAAGTTTTTGAAGTGTCACTTTTAGGGTAAGGAAGTGGGGCATAGAGAATGTTAACGTATGGAAAGAGTTTAAGAAATAGTTTTGTACATTTAGGCTCAGATTGTAAAAATCCAAACTGTGATAAGCTAAGGATTGAATATGTACAATAGATGCAGTCGATAAGAAAAGAAGAAAGCCCATGTGTAGATGATTAAAAAGATTATAATTGTATTGCCTTGAGGCAGATATAAGCATACAAGAGGAATAGGAACAAAAGACTTTAGTAAGGAAATGAGATTTCCAAGGTTTAGGGAGGATACTCCTAGGGTAGTAAATAGGAAAATCCACTTTATGTCTAGCTCAACAAAATATAATTGTTAGAATTGAAATATTTTCTTTTAGAAAATAAATATGCGGTTTTTGGAAATTTGCATGAAATTTAAATTGGTTTTTATATGATATAAATTTTGTTAAAATAAGATTCTTTTTGAAGAATTATGGCTTGCTAGTTTCTTTATAGAAAAACAAAAAATTTAATACAAAAATCTAGAGTTTTTTAAGTATCGAAAACGTAGGTTACAATAATTATTTTTGTAATAGATGTTTTCGTGAAAAATAAAGGGAGCATTGACCATAACACTATTGTTATAGTAGATGGCTCACAAAGGAAATGTTTTTACATAGTATATGAGATTTATTTATTTTCAAATCCATGCAATAGTCCTTTTGGGTTATAGTAACGTTGTTTTACGCAACATCCGGTTTTACCCAAATAAAAATGTATTTTTTTTAAATGGGTAATTTCTAAGAATATAAATAAAAAGTGGTTTGTGAATGAACTTATTATTTAATAAGTATAAGAAAATATTTTTGATTATGGATATATTAAAACAGTTTTGAAGATGAGTTTTTCTGAAAAGAAAAGTGTAAGTTAGATAATAAAAGATGTATATTGTAAGAAAATACAATTTAAACATACTTTGATCTATTGGAATGAAAAGAATAATGGTATAATTTTCTATGAAACCAATAAAAATGTTATGTGCAAGTTACAAGGAATACATCAAAGAGATGTACAAGGTATGAGAAGTAACATATTTTGTATAGCCTATTTCGAGAAGTATAAAATAAGTCCTTGTAGTTTCACCTAATATGAAGTCCACTTTTAAAAAGTTCCATAGAAGATTTTAGCGTTGATAATTTCTCATATAAGAAAGTAGTTCCAATACATTAAGGTATGAGACTGTTAGGTATAATGAGAAGATGTTTTGAAAACACATAAGGATATTTTAAAGATATTCTAAAAGAAAATAGTTAGGTGAAAAAGTAAATAAGTGTTTGGAAAACTTAATTAAAGTAAAATTTGAAAATTCAAAATTTTAAAGAAAACTAAAAAGGTCTTTAAAAGAAAACGAGGAATAAGTTTTGAACTTAAAAAAATTTCCCTCTAGGTTTGGGAAATAATGTGAATTCAAAACGCTGTGAAGATGCAAGTCTAGAAAGATAAGACTTTAAGTAACCTAGTATTTTCGAATTAAATAGAAACTTAAAGATAACTCTTTTAAAGACAAAGGTTTTAGGATTTGATGTTTTAAAAATTTATAAACCTTAATTTTTATGATGGAACTATAAACACCGAACAAAACTCCTAAATGTGAAGTAGATATGAATCATTTCCTAGGTGCAACGGAAAAGGCGTAAGGCAAGAAAGGAGACAATAGTAATTACTTTTGGAAGTAATAATAGAGTTGACCCTAGTGAGAATCTAGGAATGTTGATTCATGCGAGAAAACTAAAGAAGAATAGTAAAATGAAGTTAGTAAAATTGTAAGACACGCATGGTTGAGAATGGATATTCCTGATTTTGGAAGAACATGGAAAAAGCATCGTTCTTTAGTGGAATTCGCATAAGATAGTAGTTCTCAAGCTAGCATTAGAATGGCACCTTTCGAAGCTCTTTATGGAAGACCACGTAAGTTGCCTTCGTGTTGGATAGAGTCTACAAAGGGATTGCCTTGGTTTTAACATAGTTAATTAGACTTTGGAGAAGATTGGTTTAGTCGAGAGAAAATTCGCATCTCATACCCACATCTCTTTGATAATAAGTCTTCGAATTTCCTATTTCCATCTTTAGTTTTGAATAGATTCTTTCCTTTATTATCCTTTAGAAGAGTAGAACTTAGGATTTAACCTATGGATGGTAGGATTTGATGTAAACATGTTGTTAGAATATATTATGAATGATGTATGCCAGTGGTTGCAATATTTTCTAGTGGATGCGATGGATGCATATACTTGCACTATGCACTATTATCTCTTAAGGATCGGCCTAACTAGGACACTAGTTAATATACATATGGATGTGTGGGCATTTGCATTTTTATTTTCGTGGTTGCTATAAATGGATGTTTATCACATGGTTGTTACTTTTGGATGATGATTGATGCACACATATAGAACTATCAGTTATCATTAGTAATTTTTGCATTCATTTGGATACGTAGCACGGACATAATTGCATTAAAAGAGGTCAACTGAATCAGTGGACTGCCTAATATTTTGCATTGGTTAGGAACATTAACACTATACTAATCGCATAAGTATCATAAAGCGTATTAGAAAAACTTAAGGACAATGGATGAATGGTTGATGTTGAGTAGTTGGTTGTAGATATTGGATGAAGACATTTAGTTCATTCTTTTATCCTTAGAGATTTCGGGGACGAAATCGCTTAAGGATGGGAAAATGTAACAACCTGAAATTTAAGCTATAATAATTAATTAAAGAATTAATCAAATGATAAAATAACTTTATGAAATTATCAGAATCAGGCCACAGGAGTTGCACCATTGTGTCCATTGTAATTTTCTGGTCAGTTTCTATATATAGAAGTTAGAATTCGAGTAAATATGAGCGAGATACAAAGCAAACAAGAATCAACGAAAAAGAAAAAAAATAAATAAATAAACAAGGAGGTCAACCATCCCAAGGCCCGGTCGAGCTGGCTTCAAGGGCACCGCCTACGTATTGGAAGCGAAGAAATTCTTCGTTCTAGTTGTTCCAGTGACTAGTCTTTCCATGGTTTCATCTGATGGCTTCTATTCAGCCTATGATGTGGTTACATCCTATTCAAACCCCAAATTGAATGGCTTGAGATCCACTTCTACACCTATAAATAAGACCATAGGCCTAACATTTTTTCATTCTACATTTTCTCCGCTTGGGTTCACCTTTGCACGAAGGACTCCAAAAGGAATAATTTTCCAAGAGAATATTTAATAAAAATATTTTAATACCCTCAAGTGGATCTGAAAAGACCTAAAGGGAAGTGCTTAGGACCACAGGTGAGTGATTGTAATTATTTTATATTTCTTTAAGTAATTTAAATAATAGGGTTTTCAATAGTTGTAGTTTAACTACGATTTTTGGAATAACCTTTTAGTAGTTTATTTGTGGTTTTTAGAATTATTTTCAGTCTACTTCTTTTAGCTATTCTTTTCAGTTGATTTTAGTTTATTTCTATTAATTATTACTTTTCTATTTATTTACAGTAGTTTAATTTATTTAGTGTTATTTATGCATTATTTACATCTTTTTCCTACATTTTGGATTTTCTTCTATTTTTGGTTTTCTTTTATTTCTCCTTCTTCTTCACATATAGATTAGAATAGATTAAATATGAATTTAGATTAAATTATAAGAATACTTAAATAAAGGAAGATAAGATGTAAATTGTAAGTACTGTAATAAAAAGGGAATTGAACTGAAATTTTGATGTAAATATTAGAATTAGATCGAGTTAAAGAGATTGGCCTAAATATAACTTAGAATTATAACTAAAAAGAGTAAAAGTGAAAGAAGATTATTTTCACACTTAGACCTTGAGTTAGTAATAAGCATGATTGTAAAACATGTTATAATAAGAAAACAGAAGACTTAGAATAATTAATAAGCACAGATAGTAAGAATAATAATAAAGGTTGTTTAAATTAATTTATCTAAGTTAATAAGCAAATATGAAAGTAGGATCCATATCAGCAGCATTTCCTTATGCTGTTTAGGGAAGATAAGTGGTCAATACTTAAAAGAAAAGATCCATACCTGCAGCATTTCCCTTATGCTGTTTAGGCACGTTAAGTGGTCAATACTTAAAATGAAAGATCCGTATCGGTAGCATTCCCCTTAGGACACGCTTATGCTGTCTAGGGTAGATAAGCGGTCAATAATTAAAAGACTAAATCATGGGGATTTAGACAAGGGATGCAACTAGATTTTGTTTGACAGGGACCAGTACTAACAGCATTCCATATTTTCTATGAACACAGTGTCTCATAATAACCTGAAGTTAGATAAGGGACACTTATGCTGTCTAAGGTAAATAAAAGATCAAAAGAGGGAGCAATAGATAGTGCAAACAGGCGGTGACCGAGCATGCGGCATCGATTAGAGGAGATAAGTCGCTATTGAGTTCCAAGCGCTTATGTATGTCTTTCGTAGACACCATTACCTTTTGTGTAGGGAGCTATATAACGTCTAGGCCATAGTATATACTTTATATGTCATTCATAGACACCATTGCCTTCTATATAAGGAGCTATATAACGTCTAGTTCGTAGTAGGTCTATGAAGTAGCAGACTGATCAAAGGGTAGAATTAGGATTTCAGCCTGATTATAGGATTAGGAATTCAGCCTAATCAAAGCAGCTATTAAAAACAAGTGCAAACAATCAAAGTTAATCAATTATATTTAATAAGTTAATCTGTATTCCTTCTCTCTATTTCCTTTGTTTCCTTTTATATACTAGAACTGTTGTAAAGTCTATTGCTTTTACTTTGCTTAAAGATTCTAGCAATTACCATCATTCACCAGACTTTTAGTCTGACCCACTCCTCCATTTTTCTATTTTTCGCCTATAGGCAAACGGGGACGAGGACGGTAGACTTCAGATTTGTGAAGACTTCTTTGGAAGAGATTTCGTATGTATGTCTCTTCTTTATTTTCTAGTTTTTAGCTTATTCCATGTACTGACACTTTGTGAGGGATAGTTTGTGCTCTAATATTTATGAGACCGAGGTTTTAATTTCGTGAGACATATATTGGTATTTTGAGACATGACGTATTTGGTTTTATAATTCTATATTATGAAGTTTAACTTTTAGCAAATTATTATTTTAATTGTTTTCGTTGTTTTTATCTATTTTGTCTTGTGAATCTTAGTCTCTACTAGTTTTAGTTATAGCTACAACGCACCTTATCTTTTAGTGTGTCCTTTTGGATATACTTAGGGGTGTGGGGTGTTTTAATAATCGTAGGTTAGCAAAGGAAAGTAATTGAATAAAGAAAAAGAGTATGATCAACTTACGAGGAGAAGAAAGGACTCCACTGATGTTGGAAAAGCATTTGACGAAGAAGAATTGTGTCTTCAAGTCTCTAAATTTATTTACCCCCCCCCCCCCGGAGATTAGTTTTTTAGGGGTGGAGGGGGTTAGTCCTGAAGATTTGGTAGTTTAAGTTGTTGATTTTGACTAAGCGGACCAAATGGTTGAGAATTTCAGCATTTAATGAAGGAATTCCTGACTTTGGAGCCATGAGTTCTAAAGAAAGAAGGTATATTTATACATTGGGAGATAGCTGGATAGGAGAAATGCCCAGGTGGGTCAAGAATTTGGTCAAGAAATCTGACAATGGCAGGAAGCCACCGTGCCAAATGTGGATAGCAGTATAGGCGAAATATCCTTAGGGAATTTTGAATGGTGTCGCTATTGCTTGGGGGAACGACTTTTACCCCAGTGATGCCGAAGTCATTTAGAATAACATCCACCTCATCGTGGGAGGATATTAACGAATGTTTGGAAACTACTTCAATCTTATTTAGAGAAGATTCCATCACCGGTATGGTATCATTTTCTGGTTTCTAAGAGGCCTTTTTCACGCCCATGATCCTGCCAGGTGAAATTATTTCAGCAAAAAGTTACAATTTGTTATATAATCAACATTTTTCAAGGATATCGAAAACCTATTACAACAATTCAAATATCAATCAAAATATGAAATTTCATATTCTTGAACAAATGTTAGAGTCAATTTAGGAAAATAAAATTCGTTGAGCTTCCACCAGTGTTTAAAGAGAAAATGGAATTTGAATTCCAACAAACACCCTTCGACAATGTCGAAAGCCTAAAGAAAACTTTATAGTTGAAAGGAGTAGTTAAAGACCACACAACTAATTTGAATATAAATATGCACTAACAACATTCAATAAACAAGAAAAATAAACCTTTTGACCCTATCGAAACCCATGACTTTGTTTTACAAAGAGAATATGAATGCTGTCAAAACACTACTAAGTCGAAAGGTTTGGGTTTGAGTAAAATCAATATAAATGAAAGGGCTTTAGGACGTTTCGACGGTGTTTGTATATAATGATGATCAAATCTCAATTAAATACAATAATTTTCGAGTAAGTTGAAAGGGATGTATGGCTTCGAAAATGTACAAACAACCAAACCTGATTCAGTATAGCAGGTTTCGATCAAGTCGAAAGGCTTGGTTTGGTTTTTAACTTAAACAAAATATGTTTTCCTCAATTCAATTTATGAAAAGAAGAATGAATTTATAACTCCTTACATCCCCTAAAATAAATTAGAATTAGGCATGTGCTAGAGGTTTCAAAACCTATAAAATAAAAATTATGCTTTTGAAAGCATATACTACGTAATCATCTAGTGAAGCACATCGGTCAACATCTTCAAAAGGTGTCGGAATATAATAAAGCGTACTTACGCTTTCAAAGAAGTCCACTTCATATTGGTTGCATCGACACTTTTGACAAGATTAATTAAGAAATAGATAATGAATCTCCTTTCGACCCCATCGAAAGTGGTTGAAGAAGCAAAACGAAGTTAGCCGCCTTAACCCCTTTTGAAGGAGTTGAAAAGTAAAACTACAATGTCAAATTACAGTTCGTTCGACTTAAACTTCTCTGTGAAGTAACTAGGAAAACCTTTCTACCCCAAAATCAATCTCAACCCAGTACTTCAAAAAATTAATAACTAAATTGATTTGAGCATGAGTTTACAATCAATAATCATAAAAACCACCAAAATGTAAATTCGAACCATAAAAAATCAAATGAGTTCTAAATGTAAATTGACATGGGAAATGGAACAAAATAAGTAATAATAAAATGAATCAGAGGATACTTTCAAGTGAATGGAAAACCCAAATTATCTTTATGAAATTAAAACAGTAACTCAAATTCAAACCTCGTGAATTTTAAATCAAAATTTAACATGGAAAATTAGTTCGAAAAGCAGGGTAAAAAAAATTACTTTGAATTCGTGCTTCTATTTGCTGGACATAGAAATTTATTAAGAAATTACGAATTTTAGTTCCTACTAGAAGTTTCTTTTAATTGCAGGTAAACGAGAAAGAGGAAGAAAGAAAAATGATTTAAGAAAAATCAGATTGAAGGACAGACCGTACGATTAAATTTAAATAAATGGCTAGGATTTATACAATAATATGAAAAGGCAGGAAATCTGAATGCTAAAATAAAGAGGAGTACCGAGGCAGATGACTTGAAAAGTCAAAGGCATCTCTTCGCAAGGGGAGGGAGTAAGTGTTACCACCAATTATCGCTTCAACCTTGTCAAAGCCAAGAAGAATAGAAAAGAAGGATGTATAAGAGATGATAACATCCACAAAGCCTTTTGAAGGAGTTGAAGGGATGCTACAACCAAAAGTCAGATGTGTTACAAGCTTTCAAAGGGGGTCAAAAGGGGCGAAAGCACCCCTTTGCTTCAATTTCTTCCTTTCGAAACAGATACTTCTGCCTGCATGAAGACGTTTTGAATAAATTGAGGAATACCTTTCGAAGGCAGCAAATAACAGCCACTCACAGGCATGCCAAACCTTTCGAAACCAAAGGTTTCGCCTTCATTCAAATTACTTGGAAAGATATTTTGT
Organism: Allium cepa; assembly: GCA_030765085.1. Lineage (NCBI taxonomy): Eukaryota > Viridiplantae > Streptophyta > Magnoliopsida > Asparagales > Amaryllidaceae > Allium > Allium cepa. The sequence continues at coordinate 86,438,263 of CM060930.1, read as the reverse complement.
TAGAGCAAACCCTTCGAAAGAATAACGAAGCCTTTTGAACTGGTCGATACCTTTCACAACTAAGAGGGGTTCTGCATCATTCCGCAAGTATATTTTTGAAAGTTATCTTCGGCATTGGAACCCTCAGTATTTCAATAATTCGAAACTCCAAAGATATACCCGTTGACAGAGTCGAAAGCTCATGCCTCTTCTTACTTGCAACAATAAAACAACACAGGGTAGAGATGCACACCTACCTCTTTCGATGAGGACAAAAGAACTCAAGTCCATTCAGATGCAATGTAGAAGAATGCCCAAACGTTGACGGCAAAAAAGGTCTCCAAGGCCGTCTATCGACCAAGTCGAAAGCACTAAGTCGAAAGGTGCTAACTCGCAACTATAAATAAGCCCCTAGGTGTCTGGTTTAAGGGATCTGAATTCTTTCTCCATAATTGTATTTTCTTAAAGTTGTAAACCCTACTTTTACAATTAGTTGGTAATTTGATCAATTTGTACTACTTGTGTTTAATCAAAGCAAGATTATGGAATTTTTGGTTATTTGGTTGATTTGATATTTCTAATAGATTTAGTTTGTAATCTTCTTATGTTAATTTGATTGAAGGGTCATTATTAGTGTCGGTCGGAACCCTTAGTCGAACTAATATCCATAGAACCTTAGCTCCTAACCTCAAGTCGTCGAAAGGACAGCTTTCGAACGAATCAGAACCTATTCGTTTGATCCACATCCTTAACTCATTAGAACCAACTTTAAGGTCAAGTCAACCAATTCGAAAGGGAGGTTTCAAAAGGATACCAAATTAGATTAACCTGTTCAAAAGACAATATAAGAAGGGTTTTAATGTTTCGTCTAAATTGAAAGGTCTAATAATAAGGAGTTTTGACTTTAATAACCTATTCAAAAGGAAAACTGAAGTGAAAAGAATGGATTACAGCCATTTTAACCTGATTGGGAGATGTCAACAATTTTTACCTTTTTGAAAGAAGGTCTCGAAAGAATCATCTACATTTTGAATTCAACTTTGGAATGTTTACTAATTTTCTTGTTAACAATAGCAAACTATGGTTAGCAACAAATGTTCTTCGAATTTTCTCATATGTTGAATTATCAATACGGTGTACAATATAGCTATCCATTTTTGACAACCGATAGCTTTGCACATACGAGTCAAAGGCAATGCATATTTCATAATGTTCTTAAATAATGTTATGTTGTATTCAATATATTGGAGTAGCTAAAAAATTGAATTTTCATTTGTAGTTATATTCCATACCGACCTGCACCATGAAGTAATGCTAGACCACCGAATGGCCATATGTCCCGTCCAATGTATCCAACACTCTCTAAGTTATATCATATGAGCCAGTGGTAAGAATTCTTTTATGATTTTTAATGATTGACTTTCATTTTCAAATTCTATTAAAAGTATGCTTTTTTTCAAATTGTAGCTTTCCCATTCGTGATATTGCAATGCAGTTGAACATTCAACCAACTATTGATTCAGGAGTGGCAAACGTAGTTGATTATGATATGGATATATATGTGGCTATAGATGTATATGACGATCCTCCTCTTGATAGCATGAAATTTTTCACTAGATTAGAAAAAAGTAGTTCTTGGATCAATAACATACAAGTCAAAAATGAACCACTTAACTATGATTTTATAGTTGAAGATGATATTATTGGAGATAGTGGTAAACAGGAGACTGATGTACCTTTGGATGTTGGTTTTTGCAATGCACAAATAATAGCTAGATCCATTGTTGCAAATCTGCAATTCAACGGTGAATTAGTTTCATCTGCTAGTATTCAAAATGGGTTTAAAGTTGGCATGATATTTGAAAATGAAGCAAAATTACTACATAAAGCAAATGGTCTATTCTACATACAGTTTCTTTTAAGCCAATTAAATCGAATAAAACCAAGAACTCTAACACTTGCGACGTCAATTAAAGTTGTTCATGAAGAATATAAGCTAAAATTTCAAAAAAGCACAATCGAGATGGTTGGTGATTATAAAATACACAAGTGAACATAACTGCATGAACCAAACAATTAATTCAAATCATAAGCAAGCAATATCTACGTTTCTGGTTTTGAAGATCTTTCCATTTACAAAATTAGATGTAGATGCAACGACCGAAATAGTGAAGGTATTAATGAAAGAACAATTTTTTATAAAAAAAATTATATGAAGGCATGGAGAGCTTTGAGTAAGGCAACATAGTGGATTTATGGTGACTGGTTAGATTCCTATACAAATCTACGACACTGTTTTCTTGAAATCACTAGAACAAACCCATGTAGTGTTAAACATGTAACGACAGATGAGTATGGAGTGTTTGATTGAGTTTTTTATGCTTTTGGACCATGTATTGATGGTTATGTACATTATCGTCCTTTTTTCTGTATTGATGGCACACATCTATGTGGAAAATACAAAGGTATGTTACTTATTGCAATTGCAGTGGGTTCGACCATCTTTGCCCTTTCACATAAGCTATTGTTAAAAAAAAAAATCCTTTGATATATAAAGTTGGTTTTTTGCTTATATGCGAAGGTTCATTCATAGTGTTAATGATTGACATATTACTTTCATTTCTGATAGGCTGAAAGGAATACCTATAGCCTTGGAAACCAACTAACTAGAGATTGCCTTATAAGCATAGGTTTTGTGCTAGACATCCAAAGGTAAATTTTCAAGCTGCTGGTTTTAGAGAAAAATAATTGAAATGTTTATATTATGTTCTAGCTTGTGCTTCAGAGGAAGTTGAGTATAGTAAAATCAGAGAATAAATTAAAATCACCAACATAACAGCGCATATTCAGATAAGTTTAGGTAGAAAAGAGGAAAACTTGCATTGTGTAAAGACGATGGCGCTTGATTTTACGACTACTAATGTTGTTTTAATGGTGTTCTTAAAGGTGCACGATCGTTGCATGTTAAATCTTTGAATGCATGTACCTTCTTTCGTTCCGTGGATTACTTCTGTCAAAGAAGAGAAACTACTAGAAATTTGACAACGTGTTTAACTCCAAAGAAGGAAGAAAAGATTGCTGACAGAACCAGTGAAGCAAGACATTCAAGACTAGTTTGATTTAGTCGAGTTAATAGGAAAATGGTTCACATAGTATTTAATTATGAATAATTTAAATATTTGAATCTTAGATTAAATGTGATTAAAATAATTTAATAACCTTATTAACTCCCTTTTAAATATAATGATAGTAAACTTGTTTTAGAAAAATGTTTACAAAAATAAGTACTTTGAAGAAATATCAATATTGTGATCGAAAATCATTTTATCGATAAACAACTTTTTACTTATTGGAGATTGTTCAAACTTTTTTACATGCACTTATTTGCTTAGGATAGCATTAATATGGAAAATAAAGATTTTGATGATGTCGTGGGTGATGTCATAGAAGATATTTTGTGTGTAAGGGTAAAAGAGTAATTTACTAAGGAAAAATGAGGTGTAAAACAAAGGAAACATGCAAGACATATGGGTGTGGTCTTGGTCGTATACAGGATTGAAAAGGAAGGTGTTTAGGCATATGTATTCAGTCATTATCTCCTTAAGCCTGAAAATATCAAAAAGATCAAATATGGTAAAAGTTAGCACTAATCCACTTCTATATTCACTAATCTTTCTCTAATTAGTTCAACACTTTTCCAAACTTTCTAGGTTGATAATAGTATTTGGAATTGTAACTTTAAAATTCTATGTACTTAGAGTAATAGTTTGTACTATCTTTTGATGTTATTTTATTATTCTACTGTGAGATTATGATATTGCGTTCTCTTCTTTCCTGTTCTGTTTTCACTTTCTTTTTTATTTTTCCCTAATAATTTGTCTTTCTAACACTTGGATACCCGGCACGAATACTATGGATGTATTAGTGCGGACATTTATGGATCGAAAATGTGAGTCCTTACACCTGGTATCAAAGATGAAGGTTAACCGAGAATCTTGACTTTGGTTGGGTATGACTTACTAAGAGATAGGGTAATGGAATGACCTAGCATGAGTTGAGTGTATTATATATATGAGTGTGCATTTGTATTTTTCATAATGTGTGCCTTAAAAGTATTTCATCTATGAAGACTAAAGATTTATATAAGTCTTAATTATAAAATTATAATTTAATTAATGTATGAAAATGATGTTCATTCATTTCTCCTCATTAATTAATTTAGCCATGCTCGGCCAGTATATGAGCAATGCTATCTTTTGTAGAATGATTTGACCTGTTCAACTAGTTTTGAGTATTATTATCATCTGTAGAATTATTAGCTTAACATTACTCATCCAGTTTACGAGCATTGTTATTGTTTGTTGATTTATTAGTCATGCTCGTTCAGTTTATGAGCATTGACTACGGTTTTCTAATTGTTGAATTATGCTCAACCAGTTTATGATCAGTTTTACTTTTTCACCACATGGGTTGGGTAGATCGTATTTGTGGTTAAATGAACACCTTGTGAATTTAGTTTCATAGTTTGACTATAAGGCATTCGGTGATAATGTTGGGTTAAAAGTTAAATTTAGTAACAGATGTTTATTTTAGTCTAAAGGATAGGTAAGGTATTTTGGACATAAACATTGTAAAAGGATTTTATATAAGAAAGTGAATTTATATAAATATGGTTTATAAACGAAGAGGATTTGAACTAAGATTTTGACAGCTTAAATCCTGGTGTCTTTGAAAATATTTTTTAAAGATTTTGAAGAAAATAATAATAGTATTATCTAAAAGTACATATTTGAAAAATTGGTTTATGAGATTGAGGTCATGATACTTAGTACTATTATACGAAGCATTTGATACCGCTTTGAAAATGGTTATGGTTAAGTCCAAAAGACATGATTTGGATGTACTGAACTCACTCATGCTGCTTGAAAATAATTCCAGTGATAACTGTAGCATCATCGGTGTTCGTGTTCAGGTTTCAAAGTGGAGGATGCTTCAAAGTTGTTTTAGTAAAACAGATTTTGATTTAGTCATGAAAGCATGATTTGATATATAAAAGATATATGTATATATTATTATTTCAATTAATTTGAAGTAAAACCCAGTATTTAGTTCTAAAGCTTTTCATTAAAGAAATTTGATATTAACTTTTTGTGTATAAAAGTTTGATATGTATACTATGTATGGTTCTCGAGTGGTAGTGGCATAGCCAAGAAGAAATATTGGAACTTTTCATGTTTTCCCATTTTGAGTAAAATGTGTATAATAAATAAGAAAAACTTTGTTAAGTTATTTTATGGACACTTGTATCCTATGAACTAGGACAGTATTGTATATGCATCATGTTATGAAATGTTGTTTGATAGTTTTCATTTGTTAAAATGAAATGGGATTTTCGACGATTTTGGATAGACGAAAACTTTCAAATCATTATATAACTTGTAGTTGAGTATTTTTGAAAATATAAAGTTGAGTATTTGTAACTCTTGAATTGAGATGGTAGGAAATTAAGACAATTTTTAAATTATTGATCATCCTTGTTAAGTAAAACAAATTTGATGTTTGTATATACTCTTAGGATGTAGTGGATTATTATATAAATACGAACTTAAAGTATAAAATGTTGATAAACATGAAGTTATAATTTTAGGATATGGTTCATAAATGGTTTTATTATTGAATGACATACCATTTAAATAAATTTGATTAAAAAGAAATTGATATAGTTAAGAAACCAATAGGATAAATCGTAAGTTGTACATAGATCGTTTTATTTGCGTCGCTGTTCTTGCTTCGGTATTCGAGCACGCGATTTCAAGGTGATTTACATTGATCCGAAAAAGAATTTTTCACCCGATTTTTGTTGGCGAGCACTTGATATACATTCTTGATATGATCCTAAATTTTTCTATCATTGTATATAGCTATGTAAGGAGAACGAAAGTTTCTAAACAAGGAACCTAACTAGAGTATGCACTAGAGAGGTCAAGTGATCTATACTAGTTTAGAAGTGCAATTTATATGATTGAGCAAGTGATTGGGTTTGGTAACGTGTAAAAATGATCTATATATCACAAGGGATTTAGTATATTTGTGTACTATGTTTTAGTTAGCTTATGGAGAGTTTAGGTGAAGACTCTTCGATTTTCTCCGAGGTGGCATGAATAATTGTCTAAGTAATAGCCGGAGGCTGTTGAGTGTAAGATACTCTTTAACAACCCATATTTTTGATGATAGAATATTTAAATAATTGATTTAAATATTTATCGTCAATTAAATAAAGCCCTAAAAATATTAATTTTTACATAAGGCCGAATCTGGAGACCACTTCCATTGAGTTCAGATTGACTTTGCGAATTAAAATGAGTATAAGGATCGCTATATTTGGAGATCAGAAGACCTGATGGCCGAAACGTTCTCAAAATGCATGAAGTTAGCATCTTGGGGTGAAGTCCCTGATGGCGATGAAATTTATACAGTTGGATTCGAAAAAAATGGACTGATGCACGCAGACGAGTTTCGTGGCAACCGGATGCGTTGTGTGATCGTACGAACTCAAAATGTATGACCGTTTATTTAAAAAATTAAATAAACAAATAATTAAATATTATTATTTACATCCCCAAATGAGATCACTACCTCCAACTTATTTCAATTATTTACTGTTTCATTCGTCCCAAAGAAAAGGAATGGCCACCTCCATCTTGACGTTCAAAAATAAAAATTTCAGTATCCGGTCCACTAAAAATCATGAAACCAAATCCTATATGCCTGTATTATTAAGAGTTTCGAGATGGTGTTATTGATCTAGTATGAAACCATGATTGGCGAATCTTGATGTCAAAGGCCACAACTAGGGTTTAAGATCGCCGGAGCTAAGGACGACGATAAGCGAAAAAGAGATTGCCATCGACTTCCTCTTGCCGATCTCTATCTCCGCCGTGAATTTTGGATCGACTGATCATGGGTTGATGGTCGTGGTGTTTGGAGAAGCGGTCAAGGACTTAGGAGTTGCGGTTCGTATGGAGGCATCCAGCTAGGTGATTTGGCATGGACAAGTCGAGCATTCGATGAGAAGAACAATGGCACAGACAGTTGTCGATTTCATGGAGCGTAGTTCCTTATCACTGCCAAAACGTGCATGCATGAATGGATTGGTGGTGTGCATGTATAGGCGACATGAAAAGGAAGAAGTATTAGTGATTTAATTAGGTAACTATCATTTAATAGTTAATTAATTATCTTATTAATCTTGATTCTTATATCAGCCATATCTTTTGCATACGAGGTCCGTTTTGGATGCGGTTTCTAGCATTGCACTCGTGATGGAGAGATCTATGGTTTGGCATTAGTCTGGATAGATTTTATTGAGGTGAGTGATATTGTCTCTCACCATACAATGATTGGTTGTAAAATATTAGACCAACGTTCTGGAATGATTTTTTGTTTTAAAATGTGATTTTCCTATACTTATACGCTTACTAGATTTCTATAAAAGAGAATAAAATTATTTTAAAATGATTTATATCGAATATCACATATTTCCATCGACATGACATTTTTAGGGAATTATTATATTTGGGCTCTTTTTGATATGATTTCCTCATCAGTTGTTATGGATGTATTATACATGTTGTATGTATGTTGTTTTGGATATATGTATAGTTATTGGTTACACGGTTGCTTGTTTGATTGTTTGGCATGTTCGGTTGTTTTTGGTTGAAAATTCCGATTTTGCGGCGATCGAGTGTTAGATAATAACTTATGTGTTGGGATTTTGTACACGCAAAAGTCCAACTAACGAGATAAGTTATAGAGGAGAGTTAAGGATATGTGTTGACGAATGTGAAGGTGGAAGACGTGGCTTCGAGCTTCAGGAGAGAAGTCGGACGTTTTCGTTTGGTTTTGTACTTATTTCTTTTGGTTAGGTACAAAACTAAAGTGGTTTTATTGACTACTGTAGAGTGGCCAATGTCCATCACTATTGCTGATTGGCGATTTGACCAATCTTTGCCTTTGACATTTAGGAGATTTCATGGTACGCGAATTAATGATATATTCATATGACTAATTTAGAGTCTTGATGTTCTTCCACTAGGGCGAGGGATTTTGATGGTGAGGCAATGATGTGGTGCTTCAATATGAGATTTGGTACTTTGTATTACGACTCCATGGTTTATGGAGTAGGCTTCGAGGTAGATTGTTCAGGAATTTATAGATCATGTTGGAGGTGTTGGATCGTTCACATCATTGGAGGATGGCAATGTACAACATAACAAAAATTCTTGTATATTCGGTTTGAGACTTGTGGGGGTAGTAGGTACAAAAGATTACACATTCCGTATCTTTGTTTTGTGACTTGAGCAGGGAGTAGGTACCAAAGAGGCTCGTAGGGGGATTCGTGGAGTGGAGGAACATGGTGGGTTCCAGATAGTGGAAATTGTATTAAGCTAGTAGGGCTCAGATGGATATGCATGTGCTAAGGGTTCTTTAATGACTCAGCTGTTATACTCAAAGCAGGGATATCGTATAGTGGGGACTCGCATGGATTGGTAGCGAGGATCCGTATACCCTAGACCTGTGGATTTGGGTCTATTGTCCAGTTTTAGGCTGCAAGATACGTATTCAGCATAGGGCTGCGAGATACGAGAGTACGATGGAGAACCGAGACTTCAACTTGTCTCTGGCATGGGGGCAATATGAGTTATCATATATCTAGAGCACATTGGGTGACAGCTAGTATTGTTTGATGAATGATATGTTTGTTGCTTTGCTAGTCACCTGTCATCCTAGGGTTGTCACATGAGGTAGGTATTATGCATGGGGATACCTAGACACCCCGGACAGTTTACTTAGTATGGAGTAGGTATTGTGGATGGAGACACCTAGGCATCTGGACAATTTACTGAGCATGGAGTTTCCTTTTTATGATGTTATAGAATATCATGTTATCGATGTTATGTGCAGACTCTATGGTTGTAAGGATAGGTTAGGCATGATTCGTATACCCTTTTTTCCATATACTATATCGACTATTACAGTATTTTGAGATTGTTTATCGCTCACACCAGACTGTTGTGTGACCCGACCATTTATGCTTTCTTCTTATTATCTCGGGTACTTTTTCTTCTTTTTACAGAGTAGGAATGATCTAGCATATGAGAAATACTTCTATTGACTCTATCTTTGGAGCTGAGGATTGGGTAGGATCAGGATCGCTAACCCTGATTGATAGGATATGTTTGTAGAGCTGGTGCAAATCATTTTCTAGAATGCTTAATATGTTATGGATGGTAATGGTGCTCAAATGCTAATGGTTAGAGTTGACTTTTCCAAGTTGTATAAAGACTACGTGAGTCTATGAGGCAGACCGTTCCTTGGAACGGAGTCCGCTATTCAAAGGAGATTGGATGGTTATTTGCAAGAGGATCTTCAATGACTTCGAGTTAGATGATGCAATAAGGTAGAAGTTAACCTCTTGGTAACCCGAGGAATGAACAATGAACTAGTGAAGTGCCTCTTTAGCTTCAATTTCGGAGGATTGTTGAATATGCGAGTATATGATTTTTGTTTGATGATAATAAACATATATATATATTCATTTAAATGTATTTGTTAATGTACTATTTTATTTTTCACATAATATATATATACACTTTCAATGACAATACAATTTCGATTACATCATAATTTCTAATTTACAAATACACCTCAATACATATCGCTCATTTACTCGTATTTATCTTCAACTTTATTCCAGATTGAATCAAGCGTCTGAGCAATCTGCAAAAATAAATATTGACGCGGTAAAATTGAAAAGGAAATATTTTTGCAGTATGAAATAAAATGTGGATTTTGAAAATAATATTTGCCTCAGTTATTTGGGTTGTTCGTCATCATTTAAATTTGAATTCATTATACACGAACAGCTTGTGGCATGCACGGTGTATCACTGTACATGCCATAAGGCCGTACACACCAATATATACACTTGATAAGATTACAGGGACAGGTGAGCACATGCCAAACCCAAATGAAACATCGGGTTCAACTCAAGCGCAATACAAATAAAATCACGACACAAGCACAAGGTCAAACCCGAGCTTTAAAGCTGGATTCAACATAGGTGCAATTCAAAATGCAAATAATTCTCGAGTGAAACAAAGGCCATGCGAGCTACATACAGTTTCAAGTGAAAGGCTAGGCAGTCCATTCAGACCATCAAGCAAATGCATATCGGACGATGTCAACGAGACTCGGCATGTACATGAAGGCAGCAAAACTCAAACCAGCAAAAACAGGTACAACATAATGAACAGGTCGAAATCAACCCATGAACAAGACTGCATCAAGAAAACAAGCTACATATAAATACACACAATAAAAAAGTCCAGAGCAGTGAATTGATATGGTTGACCAGGCAGTAGACAGTGCAAAATGGTGCACATGTAACCAGAGCCAACGCAGGAGAAATCATCAATGCAACCACACTTCGAGTCGAGCTGTTGACAATGCACACAAATGCACATGAATCAAAACCGGACTACACGAATACATGAAGCAATGCAACAATTAACAATGAAGACAACAACGCGTCTCAAATGAATCTCCAGTGCAATGCAGACTATCAAATGAAGACTCGAGTCATAGTGCAGACTATATTCAAGTACATCGAACCAGCAAGCCATGTACATGTAAACAAAACCAAATGAAACACAGTGAAACCCAAATGTGCATATATGGTGATAAACAAGTTTAAAACATTGATACAGCAAGGATATGAATGCAAGCAGTACACTACAGATGCAACCAGACACACGAATGTACAACATGCAACTGAGTAAGTCGAAAGGCTTTACAAATTACAAGACTACACTTAACCTAGACTCTGATGCTTTAACTTCAAGTTCAAATATACAAAAGACCAACAAAGCATCCAGAACACATGCACTGATACATGTCCAGACACAAAATAACAAGCACTCGGGTTAACAGAGATGTGTGGATACACAATGAAAACTAGACCGAATAATGCATCAAGTTGAAACTGCTACAAGAATGAAAATCTCATGAAACAACCACGAAAATTACTACAAATTTCAAATGAAACTGGATCCGTAAGCAGTTCCAAAATATCAAAGGCAATATAAGTGCAGACAACTACAAAATCAAGTATGGATGCAAGTTCAAACAAATCCATGTCAAAGCCAGGTGATAAAAGTCACATATTTAAAGTAACCGAAGTAGCAGGTTTTACAAAAATCAGAAAAGACTCAAAGTAGCAGTTTCAAAATAATCAAGTCGAAGCCATGAACAACTGACCGCGTTAGCAGCATCAAGTCAGAGCCGTGGCGACTAAGGCCAAAATCGAGCAAGTTTAAATTTTAACAAAAGCAGTGACAAGGCCGAAGCTGAACAAGTCAGAATTCAACACCGTGGTGGCCAAGCAAAGCCAGAAGTAATCAAATATACGAAGTGTCAAAATTGAAGAAATAAAAAATCATCATAATCATTCAACCAAAATCAAGTACCCGAGATAAATCAATAGACGAATTCAAATGATTATATACGAACGAAAATACAGGGGTTCGAACCCTATATAAGCGATGAACATCATCGACAAACAAAAGCATTCGAGTTCAAGTAGCAACAGAGAAAAATTAAATCAATAACTCGAATCATCGAGTTCAAGTAAACTAACAAGAAAAATAAAAAAGCAAAAATCATATACCAAATCACCGAACTCGATCAAGGAGGTGAAGCCGTGTTCGAATCAAGGAACAGTCGATTGCCGAAGCAAATCAGAGGAATAACATTGTAAATCGACAAACATCCAGTCGGCTTCACCAATTCCATGAAGCCCTAATTTCAGAGGAACGAGCGAACAAGCAAAAAGAGCCGCCATTATCACAAACACAAAGGAACGGGCCGACATAGAGATAGAAGAAAAAGAGGAAGAATATTTTGGGTCGGCCTTTGTATTTGTTTGGGGTTTATAATTATAATAAGGCTTTAGGTTATAAATTAGGGGTTTTTTTTTATTGCCTTTTAATTTGTATTTTTCTTTTCAAATGGCGTAAATTCTAGTCGTGTGACTAGGGGACAAACTATGTGGCGTAGTTTGCGATTCGGAACTCAATGACTGAGTTATGGCAGAGTTTTGAGCATAGAGTTAAGGCTAGTCGATAGCGGATGTCGCGAGTTTACGTATGTAAGCATCTGACTGCTTAATTTCCAGTAGAAACTTGGGGGTAGCACGTGGGCATGGTTTTGCCGAAGCTGGGTAAATTCTGTGTTGTTCTATTTCTACATTTATTATTTTGCTATTATCTGTGCTGCTATTCTGATATATCTGTGTTGAAAACATTTAATATAAATTTCCACTATAAATTTTTATGATTTATAGTAACACCTTGTTCACCTCCCTCTAGGGTGAAATCGATCCTACAAGTGGTATCAAAGCTAGGTACAAAAGCCATTTTTGGTTTAAAAATTTGATTTTTCAAAAACCAATTTTTGTTTTAAAAATTTGAAATTTTAAAATGTCTACTTTTGCTGAAGGTCGTTCCAATATTATTCCTCCTGTTTTTGATGGAATGGATTTTTTGAATTGGAAATTAAAAATAGAATTTTATTTAAAATCTGTTATTATTGAATATTGGAATATTATTTAAAATGTGTGTGATATAACAGACGAGAAAATTATCTCGATTAATGCTCTTGCTATGCATATAATATATTCTTATATTAATCAAGATAATTTTAACTTTATCTCTCATTGTGAAAATGCATAGGAAATCTGGAATGCTTTTGATGCAATATATGGTGCAAAAGTCAACAGCAATGAGAAATCATCCTCAGTCGACTCAGTTAAAGAAACGAGCTTAATAGGATTGGTAAAAAGCAGTAGTGATGAGGATGATGATTATGAAGCAGCTGAGTCGGCGCTACTAATAAGGAGATTTAAAAAGTGGAACCGCAAACATGAAAATCCAACTCTAAATCAAAAATTAAAAAGCAAAATAATCAAAGTTCTAGATAGCCCAAAACAGCCAAAAATCGTCTGTCACATGTGCAACAAACCCGGACACATAAAGCCCAATTGTCCTCGACTTCAACGCGACCAAGAAAAGAATTCAAAAAGGAAATTTTTTACAGCCACGTGGAATAAAAATAATGATTGTAAAAGTACTAGCAGTGAGAGTGAGAAAGCAGATATGTGTCTTCGAGGAGATATAACCGATAGCGTTGATGACGAGCCAAGCGAGGTATCAAAACTTACTTACTCAGGATTACTTATATATTTCCACGAAGTAAGTGGCTGTTTTGAACGACTTAGGGAAAGATATTCTAAAAATGAATCACAAAGAGATACTTTGATAGAATCAAATAAATGACTTGACCAATTGTTTAAAAACTATCAAAGTAGGATCCCTAAGTGTGATAAGTGTCCAACATTATTCGAAGAAGAAATTAAAAAATCAGAAATCAAAATTAAATCGCTTGAAAATGAAATTCTGATTTTGAAAGAAAGTGAAAATACTCGAAGAGAAAATTCTATTAAAAACTGCACATAATTATCGAACGAAAATGAATCTCTCAAAAGACAAGTCCAACAATTGTCAACGACTTTAGAAAAATTTTCCAAAAGTGAAAGATCGTTGAATATGGTATTAGGGAAACAAACTATTAATACAGTTAGACAAGGACTTGGATATAATAAATCTAAAAATGTTAGAAATGAAATTAATCAAGTAAAATCCAAGTGCACAATTTGTAGAAAAATTGGACACAATCAAAACAATTGTTGATATAGACCCAAACAAGTGAAAACCATTCCAATTTGGGTTGCAAAAGGCACAAATATAAAATCTCTCAAAGTTAAAAAATTTGGGTGCCAAAAGGAACATAGATAAATTGTTATGGGTCTCCACAAAATTATTTGTCAAAATATACTGCCACTAACAACCATGGACATATAAAAAAAAATAGGTCATAAAAATATTTTCTTATGTAGGTGTGGTGGCAGGCTAAGGAACATCAACAGTGTTATCTGGATTCTTGCTGTTCCAGAAGCACAACGGGCGATAAATCGAAGTTCCTTAGCCTAGTATAAAAGTGGCAGAATCACAATGGGCTACAACGAAAAATTATCGACAAAGGTAAAATAGGTAAAGATATCTTGAACGATATATGTGAAAATCTGCAACATAATTTGATTTAATTCAGCCAGTTATTCATAAAGAAATGATTGATGATAATGATTCTGACATTTTCAAAATTGTTGGCCAATTATATTCTTATGACCAAGAATACTATATAAAAATTCTAAATTCTTTGAACTACTTCATATATATTATTTTGGATTAATGATAGTGTTGTATTGGTTGATGATAATACATTTAGTTATTTTACGGGCGACTCTATATTCTCGATTTTTGTTTATTGGCATGGCTTCAATTAAAATTGAAAAGAATTTCATTTAAAAAGGTCTTCAAGAATTTGTTGCAACATCACGGTCTGGTCTATCAAATCCAACTAATGATAATTTCGAGTGAAAGAAAAATACAAATGCAGATTACACTGGTAATCTAGTTGGTAGAAATATTACTAGTTGAACGTGATTTATGTTGGGATATTCAGTAACTACATCGTTTTTCAAAGAAAATATCTGCATAATTTTCACTTCAAATAATTTTCAAAAAGCAGACATTTTTCTTATAAAACCCTTCTAGAAAATAATTTTTGACCTTGTTTCAGATTAGTCGTCTTAGAAAATTTGATTTTAAAATTATTTTTGGATTTGATTTTAAATGATTACATTGACTAATTGGACTCCCTACTAATTATCGAAAAGATAAATAGTGATTGAAAAAGTGATGAATGCTGATATTAATCATATATCATAACTTGAGACGGTAAATTTAGTAAATTTCTTTAGAAATTTGAGCAAGAGTTATAAAAACATTTTATTGGTAAAAATTCTATAACCACCTCTAATTCTATCATATTTCTATCAACCATCGCTCATCAAATCCAGTATATTATGTAAATATGTGGCATTTTAAACAGGAAATCATTCGTTTTTCGTTTTTCTATTTCTAAAAAAAATCCAAAGTACTCACTCTCATTTAAAAGTCCTCACGGTTATGCATGGGTGAATTAGTTGGAATTTTGATAATGTGCTTCCATGCTCATTTAAAAGTCCACACGGTTATGCATGTATGGAACGCATATCAAAATTGATTTATTAAATAGACAAGTTGATTCTAATCCCATTTAAAAGTCCTCACGGTTAAGCATGGTTAGATGATACTTGAATTCATTTTTTAAAAATAAAATTGGAATATTATAATCTCATTAAAAATTCCTGACGGTTATGCATGGTTAGTAGATATTCAAATTCCTGATATAAATATACCATAAAAAGACACAACTATATGATCTTGTATGATGACATCATCCCTATCATTCTAAAGTGGAATATGCTTCAAACAGAGTACTTATGATTTTTGTTTGATTTTTTTATTGAAATTTAATATTTATGTTCGATTGAGTTTTAATGTTGTATTAATATCTATCACTTTACTATTTTTCTAACACTATTACTCTTTTGTTGATAACAAAGGGGGGGGGGAGAAAAGTTAATATTTTGACAAATAAAGGTCAAACATTTTCTATTTTCATCTAGGCTTATTTGCACATTTTTATTTACATGCATATATGAAGGAGGAGCTTTGTGTAGAGAATAAGAATTAAAATGGGGGGAGCAAATTGAATGATCAAATACATTTAACAAATTCAAAATCTTAAATATATGTCTGTTATCATCAAAAGGGGGAGCTTGTTGAATATGCGAGTATATGATTTTGTTTGATGATAATAAACATATATATATATATATATATATTCATTTAAATGTATTTGTTAATGTACTATTTTATTTTTCACATAATTAAATAAATATTTGCTGAATAAAATAAATAACACGGTATTTAAATTCAAACAGATATTTTATTCAAACAAATATTTATTACAATTTTGAAGAGTACAAATTTGAACTCTCACTATATATATACAAATTCAACGACAATACAATTTCGATTACATCATAATTTCTAATTTACAAATACACCTCACTAAATATCGCTCATTCACTTGTATTTGTCTTCAACTTTATTCTAGATTGAATCCAGCATCTGAGCAATCTGCAAAAACAAATACTGACGCAGTAAAATTGAAAAGGAAATATTTTTGTAGTGTAAAATAAAATGTGGATTTTGAAAATAATATTTGCCTCGGTTATATGGGTTGTTCGTCATCGTTTAAATTTGAATTCATCATACACGAACAGCTTGTGACATGCACAGTGTATCACTGTACATGCTATAAAGCCGTGCATACCACTTGATAAAATTACAAGGACGGGTGAGCACAGGCCAAACCCAAATGAAACGCTGAATTCAACTCAAGTGCAATACAAATAAAATAACGACACAAGCACAAGGTCAAACCCGAGCTTTAAAGCTGGATTCAACACAGGTGAAATTCAAAAAGCAAATAATTCTCGAGTGAAACAAAGGCCATGCAAGCTACATACAGTCTCAAGTGAAAGGCTAGGCAGTCCATTCAGACCATCAAGCAAATGCATATCAGACGATGTCAACGAGACTCAGCATGTACATGATGGCAGTAAAACTCAAACCAACAAAAACAGGTACAACATAATGAACAGGTCGAAATCAACCCACAAACAAAACTGCATCAAGAAAACAGGCTACAAACAAATACACACAACAACAAAGTCCAAGAGTAGTGAATTGAAATGGTCGACCAGGCAGTAGACAGTGCAAAGTGGTACGCATGTAACCAGAGCCAAGGCAGGAGAAATCATCAATGCAACCTCACTTCGAGTCGAGCTATTGACAATGCACACAAATGCACATGAATCAAAATCAGACTACACAAATACGTGGAGCAATGTAACAGTCAACAATGAAGACAACAACACGTCTCAAATGAATCTCTAGTGCAATGCAGACTATCAAATGAAGACTCGAGTCACAGTGCAAACCATATTCAAGTACATCGAACCAGCAAGCCATGTACATGTAAACAAAACCAAGCGCAACACAGTGAAACCCAAATGAGCATATATGGTGATAAAAAAGTTTAAAACATTGAAACAACAAGGATATGAATGCAAGCAGTAAACTACAGATGCAACCAGACACACGAATGTAAAACATGCAACTGAGTAAGTCGAAATGCTCTACAAATTACATGACTGCAATTAAACAAGACTCTAATGTTTTAACTTCGAGTTCAAATATACAAAAGACCAACAAAGCATCCAGGACACATGCATTGATACATGTCCAGACACAAAATAGAAAGCACCCGGGTTAACAGAGATGTATGGATACACAATGAAAACCAGTCCGAATAATGCATCAAGTTGAAAGTGCTAAAAGAATGAACATCTCATGAAACAACAACGAACAGTACAACAAAGTTCAAATGAAACTGGACCGGTAAGCAGTGCCAAAATATCAGAGCCAATGTAAGTGCAGACAACTACAAAATCAAGTCAAGATGCAAGTTCAAACAAACCTATGTCAAAGCCAGGTGATAAAAATCACATATTTAAAGTAACTGAAGTAGCATATTTTACAAAAATAAAAAAAGACTCAAAATAGCAGTTTCAAAATAATCAAGTCGAAGCCGTGAACAACTGACCGAAGTTAGCAGCATCAAGTCAGAGCCGTGGCGACTAAGGCCAAAATCAAGCAAGTTCAAATTTTAACAAAAGCAGTGACAAGGCCGAAGCTGAACAAGTCAGAATTCAACACCGTGGTCGCCAAGCAAAGCCAGAAGTAATCAAATATACGAAGTGTCAAAATTGAAGAATTCATAAATCATCATAACCATTCAACCAAAATCTAGTGGCCGAGATAAATCAGTAGACGAATTCAAATGATTATATACGAACGAAAATACAGGGGTTTGAACCATATATAAGCGATGAACATCGTCGGCAAACAAAAGCATTCAAGTTCAAGTAGCAACAGAGAAAAATTAAATCAATAACTCGAATCATCGAGTTCACGTAAGCTAACAAGAAAAATAGAAAAGCAAAAATCACATACCAAATCATCGAATTCGATCAAGGAGGTGAAGCCGTGTTTGAATCAAGGAACAATCGATTGCCGAAGCAAATCAGAGGAATAGCATTGTAAATCGACAAACAACCAGTCGGCTTCACCAATTCCATGAAGCCCTAATTTCAGAGGAAGAAACGAATGAGAAAAAAGAGCCGCCATTATCACAAACACAAAGGAACGGGCCGACGTAGAGATAAAAGAAAACGAGGAAGAATATTTTGGGCCGACCTTTGTAATTGTTTGCGGTTTATAATTATAATAAGGCTTTAGGTTATAAATTAGGGGTTTTGTTTTTTAATTGTCTTTTAATTTGTATTTTCCTTTTAAAATGGTGTAAATTCTAGTCGTGTGACTAGGGAACAAACTACGTAGCGTAGTTTGAGAATACGCAACTCAGTGGCTGAGTTATGGCAGGGTTTTTAGCATAGAGTTAAGGCTAGCCGATAGCGGGTGTCGCGAATTTACGTGTGTAAGCATCTGATTGCTTAATTTCTAGTAGAAACCTTGGGGGGAGCTCGTATGCAGGCTTTTGCCGAAGCTGGATAAATTCTGTGTTGTTCTATTTCTGCATTTATTATTCTGGCTATTATCTGTGCTGCTATTCTGATATATCTATGTTGAAAATATTTTATATAAACTTATGCACTAAATTTTTATAATTTATAGTATCACCCTATTGACCCTCCCCCCTCTAGGGTGAAATCGATCCTACAAATGGTACCAGAGATAGGTACAAAAGCCATTTTCGTTTTAAAAATTTGATTTTTCAAAAACCAATTTTTGTTTTAAAAATTTGAATTTTTAAAATGGTTACTTTTGTTGAGGGTCGTTCCAATATTATTCCTCCTATTTTTGATAGAATGGATTTTTTGAATTGGAAATTAAAAATGGAATTTTATTTAAAATCTGTAAATATTAAATATTGGAATATTATTGAAAACGGGTGTGATATAACAGATGAGAAAATTATCTCGATTAATGCTCTTGCTATGCATATAATATATTCTTATATTAATCAAGAAAATTTTAACTTTATCTCTCATTGTGAAAATGCATAGGAAATCTGGAATGCTTTTGATGCAATATATGGTGCAAAAGTCAACAACAATGAGAAATCATCCTCAATCGACTCAGTTAAAGAAACGAGCTTAATAGGATTAGTAAAAATAAGTAGTGATGAGGATGATGATGATGAAGCAGCTGAGCTAGCGCTACTAATAAAGAGATTTAAAAAGTAGAACTACAAATACGAAAATCCAGCTCTAAATCAAAAATTAAAAAGCAGAATAATCAAAGTTCTAGATAACCGATAACAACAAGAAATCATCTATCACAGGTGCAACAAACCCGGACACATCAAGCCCAATTGTCAATGCGACCAAGAAAAGAATTCAAAATGGAAAAGTTTGCAGCCACGTGGAATAAAAGTGATGATTGTAAAAGTACTAGCAGTGAGAGTGAGAAAGCAAATATGTGTCTTCGAGGTGATATAACCGATAGCGATGATGACGAGCCAAGCGAGGTATCTAAACTTACTCACTCAGAATTACTTATATATTTCCACGAAGTAAAGGGTTGTTTTGAATGACTTAGGGAAAGATATGCTAAAACTGAATCACAGAGAGATACTTTGATAGAATCAAATAAACAAATTGACCAATTAGTTAAAAACTATCAAAGTAGGAGTGTGATAAGTGTCCAACATTATTCAAAGAAGAAATTAAAAAAAATCAGAAATCAAAATTAAATCGCTTGAAAATGAAAATTCTGATTTTGAAAGTGAAAATACTCGAAGAGAAAATTCTATTAAAAAGTGCACACAATTGTTGAACGAAAATGAATCTCTCAAAACACAAGTCCAACAATTGTCAACGACTTTAGAAAATTTTTCCAAAAATGAAAGATAGTTGAATATGCTATTAGGGAAACAAACTATTAGTACAGTTAGACAAGGACTTGGATATAATAAATCTAAAAATGTTAGAAATGAAATTAATCAAGTAAAATCCGAGTGCACAATTTGTAGAAAAATTGGACACAATCAAAACATTTGTTGGTATAGACCCAAACAAGTGAAAACTATTCTGATTTAGGTTCCAAACGGCACAAATATAAAATCTCTCAAAATTAAACAAATTTGGGTGCCAAAAGGAACATATATAAATAGTTATGGGTCTCCACAAAATTATTTGTCAAAATATACTGCCACTAATAACCATGGACCTATAAAAACAAATAGGTCACAAAAATATTTTCTCGTGTAGGTGTGGTGGCAGGCTAAGGAACATCAACAGTGTTATCTGGATCCTGGTTGTTCCAGAAACACAACGGGCGATAAACCAAAGTTCCTTAGCCAATATAAAGGTGGCAGAATCACAATGGGCTACAACGAAAAATTATCGACAAAGGTAAAATAGGTAAGGATATCTTAACGATATATGTGAAAATCTGCAACATAATTTGATTTAATTCAGCCAGTTATTCATAAAGAAATGATTGCTGATAATGATTCTGACTTTTTCAAAATTATTGGCCAATTATATTTTTATGACCAAGAACACTATAAAAAAATTCTAAAGTCTTTGAACTACTTCATATAGATTAATTTGGATTAATGATAGTGTTGTATTGGTTGATGATAATACATTTAGTTATTTTACGACCGACTCTATATTCTCGGTTTTTGTTTATTTGCATGGCTTCAATTAAAATTGAAAAGAATTTCATTTAAAAGGTCTTCAAGAATTTGTTGCAACATCACGGTATGGTCTATCAAATCCAACTACTGATAATTTCGAGTGAAAGAAAAATTCAGATGCAGATTACACTGGTAATCTAGTTGGTAGAAAAATTACTAGTTGAACGTGATTTATGTTGAGATATTCAGTAATTGCATCGTTTTTCAAAGAAATTATCTACATAATTTTCACTTCGAATAATTTTCAAAAAGCAGACATTTTTCTTATAAAACCCCTTCAAGAAAATAATTTTTGACCTTGTTTCAGATTAGTCATCTTAGAAAATTTGATTTTATAATTATTTTGGATTTGATTTTAAATGATTACATTGACTAATCTGACTCCCTACTAATTATCGCAAAGATAAATAGTGATTGAAAAAGTGGTTAATGTTGATATTAATCATATATTATAACTTGAGACGGTATATTCAGTAAATTTCTTTAGAAATTTGAGCAAGGGTTATAAAAACTTTTTGTTGGTAAAAATCCATAACCATCTCTAATTCTGTCATATTTCTATCAACCATCACTCATTAAAATCTAATATAGTATGTAAATATGTGCTATTTTAAATAGGAAATCATTTGTTTTTCATTTTTCTATTTTTTAGAAAAAATCCAAAGTATTCACTCTCATTTGAAAGTCCTCACGGTTATGCATGGGTGAATTACTTGGAATTTTGATAATGTGCTTCCATGCTCATTTAAAAGTCCTCACGGTTATGCATGTATGGAACGCATATCAAAATTGATTTATTAAATAAACAAGTTGATTCTAATTCAATTTAAAAGTCCTCATGGTTATGCGTGGTTAGAAGATACTTGAATTCATTTTTTAAAAATGAAATTGGAGTACTACTAATCTCATTTAAAAATCCTAACGGTTATGCATGGTTAGTAAATATTCAAATTCCTGATATAAATATACTACAAATTGACACAACTATACGATTTTATATGATGACATCATCCCTATCATTCTAAAGTGGCATATGCTTCAAACAGAGTATTTATTATTGAAATTTAATATTTATATTCAATTGAGTTTTAATGTTTTATTAATATCTATCGCTTTATCTCTATTTTTCTAACACTATTACTCTTTTGCTAATAACAAAAGAGGGAGAGAAAAGTTAAGATTTTGACAAATAAAGGTCAAATATTTTCTATTTGCATCTAGGCTTATTTACATATTTTTATTTACATGCATATATGAAGGGGGAGCTTTGTGTAGAGAAGAAGCACTAAAATAGAGGGAGCAAATTGAATGATCAAATACATTTAACAAATTCAAAATCTTAAATATATGTTTGTTATCATCAAAAGGGGGAGATTGTTGAATATGCGAGTATATGATTTTTGTTAGATGATAATATATATATATATATATATATATATTCATTTAAATGCATTTGTCAATGTACTATTTTATTTTTCACATAATTATATAAATATTTGCTGAATAAAATAAATAACACAGTATTTAAATTCAAACAGATATTTTATTCAAACAAATATTTATTACAATTTTGAATAGTACAAATTTGAACTCTCACTATATATAAACAAATTCAACGACAATACAATTTCGATTACATCATAATTTCTAATTTACAAATACACCCACTACATATCGCTCATTCACTCGTATTTATCTTCAACTTTATTCCAGATTGAATCCAGCGTCTGAGCAATCTACAAAAATAAATACTTACGCAGTAAAATTGAAAAGGAAATATTTTTGCAGTATAAAATAAAATATGGATTTTGAAAATAGTATTTGCCTCGGTTATTTGGATTGTTCGTCATCATTTAAATTTGAATTCATCGTACACGAACAACTTGTGACATGCACAGTGTATCACTGTACATGCCACAAGACCATGCACACCAATATATACACTTGATAAAATTACAGGGACAGGTGAGCACATGTCAAACACAAATGAAATGCCGGGTTCAACTCAAGTGCAATACAAATAAAATAACGACACAAGCACAAGGTCAAACCCGAGCTTTAAAGCTGGATTCAACACAGGTGCAATTCAAAATGCAAATAATTCTCGAGTGAAACAAAGGCCATGCAAGCTACATAAAGCCTCAAGTGAAAGGCTAGACAGTCCACTCAGACCATCAAGCAAATGCATATCAGACGATGTCAACGAGACTCGGCATGTACATGAAGGCAGCAAAACTCGAACCAGCAAAAACGGGTACAACATAATGAACAGGTCGAAATCAACCCATGAACAAGACTGCATCAAAAAAACAAGCTACATACAAATACACACAACAACAAAGTCCGAGAGCAGTGAATTGAAATGGTCGATCAGGCAGCAGACAATGCAAAATGGTGCACATGTAACCAGAGCTAAGGCAGAAGAAATCATCAATGCAACCATACGTCGAGTCGAGCCGTTGACAATGCACACAAATGCACATGAATCAAAACCATACTACACGAATACATGGGGCAATGCAACAGTCAACAATGAAGACAACAACACGTCTCAAATGAATCTCCAGTGCAATGCAGACTATCAAATGAAGACTCGAGTCACAGTGCAGACCATATTCAAGTACACCGAACCAGCAAGCCTTGTATATGTAAACAAAACTAAGTGAAACACAATGAAACCCAAATGTGCATATATGGTGGTAAACAAGTTTAAAACATTGAGACGAAAAGGATATGAATGCAAGCAGTACACTACAGATGCAACCAGACACACGAATATACAGTATGCAACTGAGTAAGTCGAAATGCTCTACAAATTACAAGACTGCAATAAACAAGATTCTAATGTTTTAACTTCGAGTTCAAATATACAAAAGACCAACAAAGCATCCAGGACCCATGCATTGATACATGTCCAGATACAAAACAACAAGCACTCGGTTAACCGAGATGTGTGGATACACAATGAAAACTAGACCGAATAATGCATCAAATTGAAAATGCTACAAGAATGAACATCTCATGAAATAAGCACGAACAATACAAAAAAGTTCAAATGAAACTAGACTGGTAAGCAGTGCTAAAAGATCAGAGACAATGTAAGTGCAAACAACTACAAAATCAAGTCAGGGTGCAAGTTCGAACAAATCCATGTCAAAGCCAGGTGATAAAAATCACATATTTAAAGTAACCGAAGTAGAAGATTTTACAAAAATCAGAAAAGACTCAAAGTAGCAGTTTCAAAATAATCAAGTCGAAGCCATGAACTGCTGACCGAAGTCAGCAGCATCAAGTCAGAGCCATGGCAACTAAGGCCAAAATAGATCAAGTTCAAATTTTAACAAAAGCAGTGACAAGGCCGAAGCTAGACAAGTCAAAATTCAGCACCGTGGTGGCCAAGTAAAGCCAGAAGTAATCAAATATACGAAGTGTCAAAATTGAAGAAGTCAGAAATCATCATAATCATTCAACCAAAATCAAGTGGCCGAGATAAATCCATAGATGAATTCAAATGATTATATACGAACGAAAATACAGGGGTTCGAACCCTATATA
Source organism: Allium cepa (assembly GCA_030765085.1). Lineage (NCBI taxonomy): Eukaryota > Viridiplantae > Streptophyta > Magnoliopsida > Asparagales > Amaryllidaceae > Allium > Allium cepa. Next base: position 86,413,870 of record CM060930.1, on the reverse strand, counting down.
AGCGATGAACATCATCGGCAAACAAAAGCATTCGAGTTCAAGTAGCAATAGAGTAAAATTAAATCAATAACTCAAATCATCGAGTTCAAGCAAGCTAACAAGAAAAACAGAAAAGCAAAAATCACATACCAAATCACCAAACTCGATCAATGATGTAAAGCCGTGTTCGAATCAAGGAATAGTCGGTTGCCAAAGCAAATCAGAGGAATAGCATTGTAAATCGACAAACAACCAGTCGGCTTCACCAATTCTATGAACCCCTAATTTCAGAGGAACGAACGAACAAGCAAAAAGAACCGCCATTATCACAAACACAAAGGAACATGTCGAAATAGAGATAAAAGAAAACGAGGAAGAATATTTTGGGCCGGCCTTTGTATTTGTTTGGGGTTTATAATTATAATAAGGCTTTAGGTTATAAATTAGGGGTTTTGTTTTTTAATTGTCTTTTAATTTGTATTTTCCTCTTAAACTGGTGTAAATTCTAGTCGTGTGACTAGGGGACAAACTATGTGGCGTAGTTTGAGAATTCGTAACTCAGCGGCTGAGTTGTGGCAAGGTTTTGAGCGTAGAGTTAAGGCTAGTCGATAGCGGGTGTCGCGAGTTTACGTGTGTAAGCGTCTGACTGCTTAATTTATAGTATAAACCTTAGAGGTAGCACATAGGCAGGGTTTTGCCGAAGCTGGGTAAATTCTGTGTTGTTCTATTTCTGCATTTATTACTCTGCTATTATATGTGCTACTATTCTGATATATCTGTGTTGAAAATATTTTATATAAACTTCCGCAATAAATTTTTATAATTTATAGTATCACCCTATTCACCCCCCTCTAGGGTGAAATCGATCCTACACGTTTTACTTGAGTTTAGCTCATAGATCGCTTCAAAGAAAATTTATCTTGACTTTTTTTGAAGTCAATGTTCATTAGGGAATTTGCTGATTTGAAGTAAGGCAACATGTCTGTTGGAATATTTAGCCAAATTCGATGTGATATTGACGTACAGTCATTTTTTGTTGATAATCCACATAGAAAGAATGAAAAATTTAACACTGGGTTGAGTGATTATCTTGGGAAGCGATTGATTGGTCATATTGACGAGAGCTTTGAATAAATGATAGAGAAGGCTTTACAATGAGAGAGCGTATATCCAGTATAGAAGGGTTGTCTCGAACCAGCATAATAAGATCAATGTAACGACCCAGAATTTCTATTAATTAAAATTTGTATATTTAATTGATTTTAAATATTAATAAGTGAAGTTTATAAGTCGAATAAATTTTATATCGAATATCTGGATTTAATTGGGTAATTTAAATCGATAATTTAATATTTCAAATTGAAGAAATAATTGAAAATTGGGTTTAATATGATAGAAAATGATTTGTAAAATTTTATTTAATCATATTGGAGTTAAAAAGATGTTATAGAACTTTTAAAATCGAATTTAAATTTGGTTTGTGAAAAATTGAATATTTTAATATTTAATGGACGAGTTAAAATAGCCATTTTTCAAAACAGTCTCGGATTTCAACGAAACCAGTTTCATCGGATCCGTAATGTTATATTATTGTATGGTTTCAAATTTCGTGTCAATTGGATTTACGTTTTGTCCGGGGCAAGCCAAAACGCATAGAAATTGGTTTAAATCGATTTAATTTAAATTTGATCGTTTATTGCCATAACTCACACAGATGATCGAATTAGCCTCCGAAACAAGTTCCATTGTGTTCGAAACGCGGGGTAAACTTAGAAACGCCAACCGGCACGCTTCGTTTGGAGTTCAGAAAATTTTGGATGAATAGTGTTTTTGAAAATTTTCTATACAAGGACTTCAAAACTTCAATTTGCAAACAAGAAAAACCCTAGGGTTTGTAAACGTTCAGGCCGCCGCTTCTATTATAACCAATGGCTGAAATCTTCTTCTCTTCCTCCCTCATTTTCTTCAAATCTACAAACAATTAGCAAAAGTCGTCAACTACAAAGTTGTAGAGGGAATCAAGATCTAGCTACCCAACGTGGAGATCGAAAATGGAGCCACGGATCGATGGCAATTTCAGTTCAAAGTCGCTGCATTTTTCACGTCATTCGAGGCTATGATGGGGCCGAGCTTCATGGTGCTCTGGCCGAGTGTAGTGCTCGTGACAAGCTTCGCGATGGAGGTGGCCGATCGTCTTCAAATTGAGTGTGGTGACCATGAAAATTCGACAAAGAAGTGGCGACTATGGGTTTGTCTACGTGAAGATAAACGTGAGGAAGGAGAAAGGGAGGAGCGGCCCTGATGTGCTGCAGCTGAATTGACGGTCCAGATCTATTTTAGGTTAAAATAAATAAATTAAATTGTAAATTAATTATCTTTTAATTCGTGTAAACTTCAAATAATCATATCTTGTTCACACGAGATCCATTTTGGACGAAACGAATTGCGTTGGCTTCGTTTTGTCAAGCACTACGCAATAGAACTGAATTGGAGTCGTTTGGAGTTAGTGAGAATTTTGGGTAAAATTAAACGCACGTTTAATTTTATTCGAAATAAAACGTTACAACTGATATCGAAAACCCAAGGTGAGAACTTCTCACTCAACCGAATTGTTTCGATTTAAATTTTAAATAGTTAGATTTAAAATTGTTGATTGTATGCCTGAATGATGAATTATTATATGTTGATTATTAAATAGACATTATACGCCGTTATTAAGCGGAGGTTATTTATTAAAAACATATACCGCGAATATTTCACCGTATAGTGAAATTGGTATTATTATTTATGTACTTGGAGTTGATTTCCCGCATTATATAGCGGATGAGACCCTACTGCACCGCATAATAGCGGATAATATTTTATAAATCCTATATACCGCAATATTCCGTATTGGAACGGAATTGTATTGTGCTAATGTCTTTGGATGCAAGGAAACAGGTTGGAGGGATCCAACTGGATTCCTTAACTATATTGATTTATTTACAGATATTGTGATATTTGTTGATTATCATATACTGATATATGATGTTTGTTGTCGTGATTGACTATTTGGTGCTGTTGCATCATCGGATCCATTTTTGAAGTTTTGAAATAATGATTTTTGATTTTGAAAAGAATTTTAAAGTGATTTTTGAAATTATGCGTTTTATTAAATTTTGAATTGTTAAAATAAATAAACATTATAATTTTATTGTTATAAAAGTTATACGTTTGGAAAATAGTACTTAAATATGATTTTGGAGTTATATAAGTTTTAAATAATGTTTTGTAAATTATTAAAAGGATTGGTTTATTTAAATTGGGATTTTTGAATTATTATGAAGGATTTATATAAAAGATATACAAAATTGATATTTTATAAATTAAGAATACTGGAATTATAAAACGAGTCTTTATAAGTGTTAAAATGAAAAAAATGGATTTCATAAGTGAGCGAAATTTATAGACTTATAAAATTGTGAAGTTATAAAATGAATTGATGTTGTAAAATAAAAGATGTATGGGTAATTAACTTATAAATTAGATTTCACATTTTAATTGAGATTTTTGAATATAGATAAATGGTTTATAGATGAGATTTATAAAATATATATTTTATAAATCGAAATAATGGAATTCTAAAAGGAGTTCTGTTAATGTTGAAAATAAGGTTATAAATAAAATCTTATAAGTAATAAAATTTATAATTTGTGAAGTTTTTAAAAGAACGATTTTGTAAATAAATGGATTATAAGTTCTTAACTTATAATATGGACTTCGGGTATATAATTGAGTTATATAAATTGAATTGGCTAATAAAGGAGATTTATAAATCGAAGTTTTTATAAATAGAAATGGAATTTATAAATATTATTTATAAATCCGAAATCAATTGAATTTGATAAATTTAATATAGAAGTTTATTAAAGGAGATATATTCGCGATTTCGGATAGCGAATTATCCTTGAAATAAAATGTGTAGAAAATATTGAATTTGGTTAATGAAGTATATTCACGATTTTGGGCCGTGAATATATTATAAAATAAAATGGATATGTTTTGGGAAAAAGAATATAATCAAATGAAGTTAATTGTTTTAACGATGTATTAAATTGTGTTAAACATCGAAACCATAGATTTCAACATTCATTGTTGAAATAGACGTTTTCGAGAAACAAGGAAAAAATGGACTATAACACTGTTGTTATAGTAAATGATTTTCGAAAGGAAATGTTTTTGTATAGTATTGGGATCTATATATATCTATCTAAATTTCGAATCCCTATACTAGTTATTTTGGGTCATCATAACAATGTTTTACGCAACATTCGTTTTGACTCAAATAAATGTGTTTGAAAGAACGTTTTCTTTAAAGAATGAAATATATACTTAAATTCGATTGAAGAATATTGAATATTTTCCAAGTGTTGAAAATAAATAGATTTGTGAATTACTTATCATTAAATAAGTATGGAAATATTTTCCAATATGAAGTGAATGTTTTGAGATTTTATCTTTTAAAGATAAATTGAAAATGAATATTAGAAATCGATTTGGAAATCGTATATTCATAGATATTTTGGAATTGTAAATTCACTATGGAATTTATAAAAGAAAGGAAAATTTGTTTAAAAATAAACGTTGTTTTATTTTTGAAGTGTGGAAATAAATTTACGGATTTGGAACGTAAATATAAGTAAATCAGTAAGGATTTATTTAATTGGTTTAAGTGAACCATTTTGAAATGAAATTATTTCCGCGTAAGGAAAAGGATTGAAATTTGTTTTCAAAAGTGGTAAAGGTGAAAAGTGATTTGAAAATTTGTTTTCAAATGGTTGAAGTGAGGAAATTTTATATCTAGAAAAGATATTTTTTGGAAAATAAATAATTTAGGAAATTATTTGGAATCTGGTGATGTTGAGCATACCCATTGATAGTTAAATAACCGACTATTAATATTTACCTTTGAATAGGTATTTGTTGTGATTGCTTGAATTTGAATGCCACACTTATTTTTGAATAAGCGCTCACTATTCGGGTTAGCCGGGAAAAGACCTTGGGGTCGTATAACCCATTTTGAATATGTGATACGTCGTTATGGATTGCATTTGATGACCGGTGTTGAAGACCGGACATTTGTGAAAACGGAAGGATTGCCGTCGAATGACTCTGCATCGGCTGATCTCCGATATAGAGGTTTTATCACCCTTAGTGACGGGAAGTCCGGACGTGATTAGTGAATATCCGGATCGCAAGGGCTTCTTTGGAAGTGCCTTCGGTTCTGTTCGAGCTCGGAATAGACTTGTATGGATAGTATATCTGACATTACAAATTGAGATATAAAGCTGTTTTCTTTCAAATATATTTCTGTTGGTGGCGGATAATTTATTCTCTTAGCTTAACACCATTCTCTAAGACGTACGAGCTCAGAAGTTATGTAGTTGATGGTTACTAGTGATACATTCCCAAATTGGTAATGTGGCATACGAAGTGCTGTTGATCAATTGTTGATCGAAGCATGGCTTTGTATAAAGCGTAGCTTTGTGGACGAGACTTCGTCGGACCTCACACCCCGGAAATGGTCAAAACAGGAAGGATGCGGCAAGGTTATCGGGTGTAGCGCCCTTTAGTGTATGTCATTCCTTCTGGATAGAGGTGGTATCATGGTATGGAGCCCAGATACTTAACCTATGTTGTTGCTGCAAATTTATTACTTTGTGGTTGTTGGAATCGAGGATCCCCGGGTATAGATCGGTTACGATCGGGGAATGACATATTCGTGTCAGTAGTTACCTAGTTAGGGGTAACCCGGCCTTGTTTTGGCAGAGATCTAACCGTAACGTTAGTTCTCAGGGCGTCTTTCCAGAGGCGTTTCCATGTGGAAATGGGAAGTTCCTTGGCCTGACCGTTTGTTGGAAATCAAAGAAACAATACGAACCTTGTACGGTTTTAGTTGTAGAACCTGCCATCTAATATGGTTGCTATAGTAGGCATAATATAATGGTACCTATGCTGGCTAAGATTTATATTCTACTTTCGAAATATTTTCTACACTATGCACTAATAATAATATCAAAAATGATTTGATTTTGCGTAGTAAGCATCTTTGACTAACATAAGAAGAAATCTCCTCCAAGTCTGCGTTTGCATTGTGTGTGTGGTGGGAGGTCTTATGGTAGTTACATTTTCAAAAAGCATTGCGAATTGACTTCAAAAAAAAATTATCCTGTTGTTTCTTTTTAAAGATAAACTATTTTAAGTTCTCACACCAGTCCCATGACTGACTCGGAGTTTATTATTTTCCTTCCTAAACTCTGGGTGCCCCCCAATTTCCACACGGGCAGTCAAGAGTCAGGTTTATCAGGATATTCTGGAATTCAGGAGTTGCTGGAGGCAAGCTGGATGGCATGGCGTATTCACTAGTATATAGTATTTCTTTTCCTCTGTTTGTTGTTGTTGTTGTTGTTATATACTCTGATGATGTGATGTAATGTAATAACTGATATAGTTCTTTGTTTAAAGATTATTCATTTATCTGTTATATGTTGTTCCGCTGCGATTGTGAGATTCTGATATCGTTCTGTTGTTTCTTTCTGTTCTGTTCTATCTTTTTCTCTCTTCTTCTATCTTTTTCTTCTTCTTTAACCATAACGGTACGGTTTTCCAGGATTTGATTGCTCGGTAGTTGATACAGTGGATGTATTGATGTCGGTTTTCGAGCGTCGAAAAGTCATAAACGTTACATTTGGTATCAGAGCATATGGTTAAGCGATAACCATGCCTCTGTTGGGTATTACTCATTAGAGATAGAGTCAGTGGTACTCTAGAATGAGTTTGAGTGTAATAATAGCTATGAGCGTGTATTTGTTAGTGAATATAAAAATGTTTTATATTGTGTTTGCTTATCTGTTGAGCTGTTTGTGAATTCTGGTGGGTAGATGGGACGCCATATTATCGATAGGGGTTTCTAAACTCTTAAACGAGATAAACCGACATAGTATCATTTGGGTAAATGAAATAATTTTACCTTGATTATATTTTATATATAAAGGAACAATTTTTCAGAATTATTAAAGTGTATATGAATTGATTGTTTAGTTGTTGAATAAGTTAAATAAAAACAATAGCTGTAAAAGAATAAATTATATAAACGAAGAATTATAAGTATGAGATTATAATTAAAATGATTTACACTTGTGAAATAGTCTTATATATAAGAAGTGAAATTATATAAGTAAAAGATTTATAAATATGATTTATAATCTAAAAATAAAATTCCAGAGAAGTGTTTTGAAAGGATTTGAGATTTTGGAAAATTGTTTTGGGGAGATGAAGGCTCTAAACACTTTTCGATCGCTGGAAAATTATTCCGATGATGATTGCCACATCATTGGTGTTCATTTTCGGGTTTCCAAAAAAGGGATTGCTGCCAAATTGTTTTATATGGAAGTTGTTTGGTAAATTTGGAATTGGTTTTGAAAATTCAAAAGGGAAATTGAATTGATTTCAAAAATGGTTTTGAAAGATTAAAAAGACTCTGGAATCCAATTTTAAATATTTATAGGAATGATAAATGAGTTGATAACTTATACAATTTGAGTTTTAATAGAATAAGTTTAACTTAAAGGATGGAGTTAAATTAAAGGAAGTATAAGTGAATCAATAAAAATCCAAGTGGTAATTGTTAAATATAAGTTGTATAACTTATAAAATGAGAAAATGTAAGTGAAACCAATTATTAAAATGGTTAAATAATTTTGTTAAGCGAAATAAATCTGAATTTGAATAAGCGATGAAAATTTGACTTTGGTAAAAGTTAAATAGAAATGGAATCTGAATTGAATTTATAAGTGGAAACATAAGTTAAGGCTAACAAATGATATTTGAAATGGAATATAACTTAAGTGATGTTGAATGAAATTGATTTTGGTATCGAAGTAAATTAATCAAGAGAAGTGATGAATAAACTTGAGTTATATAAATGAAATTCAACCTTATTTGTTAAAGGAATTAGCAATTGAATTGATAAATGGATGAAATATTAATCAATTGAATGTAAATTAAATTGATATGGAATAATGAATGTAAGTGTTAATTCATTTGTTTGCACAAAAAATGGGCAAACACCTCCTAGTCGTATGAATTTAATTGATTATATGTTGTTCTGGATGGTTTGGGTGATTTATGCAAATATATGAAATAGATGGACTAAACTGTAAAAGACACACGGATTTATAGTGGTTCGGCCAGAACGTGCCTACGTCCACTTTATATGTTATTCTCCTTTTTCTTTCAGATTACAAGTACGAAGCTTTGTATATCAGTATATGAAAGTTGTTTGAAAGTTCCTTCCGTGCTTAAGCTCTCAAACTTGTCTGCCATTGTTGTACCCCTGCCCTATATTTATAAGTCAGGCTGGGGGCAGGGGCTCCGGATGTATATAGCTGCTGGCGGGCCTGGGCTGAAACGATCTGGCCTAGCAATGTTGGTTCGGTGTAGGTTGGATAGGTGGTCTGGTTAGGATGGTTCGGTGGTAGGAGATGAATGGACCGATGGGGCTTTGGTTCGGTGGTAGGTGATTCGGTGGTAGGCGAGGTAAGTTGGTCCGATATTGTGTGGTTCGGTGGTAGGAGATGAATGCTTCTGGTTCGGTAGTGGGAGGAGGTAATATGGACCGGTAGTGGATGGAGAGGGAGCTTGGACCGGCAATGCTTGGAGATGGTATGGTTCGGCATTATTTAGAAATGCGCCCAACACTTTCCCCCCAAAGTGGGGCATATGCCATCATATGTCGCGCTTTGCTTTAGCTTAGGTGATTTTCGTCCGGCCTTGTGTGCCGAACCATACGGTCCGGTCATCCTGTGTTCGTTTATAAATAGGGGTGACAGGCCTTCATTATCCCTTTGTCGTTTTGAGATAGCCGAATAATTTTGAATTCCGGATCAACCAAGTGCCGAGTCAACCAAGTGCCGAACCAGTCTTGTTTGCAGAACTATTTGAAGTGCCGAATCAATTCTTGATTGCCGAACCAGGTGAGACATTCTTTTGCCGAACGATCCTATATACTTGAATCACCGGATGGACTCGTGGATTCTGAGTACCGAATGAACCTCGTGGGTTTGAACTACCGAATGAGAAGGGGAAATTCCGAATGAACATGTATTTGAACCACCGGATGAACCCTGAGACCTTGAATACCGAATGAAATTTAACATTTCTTTACCGAATGACCCTAGGGGATTTAGCGTTTTGACTTATGGGTGAAATTTCAGACTATATACACTTGCTTGTTTATTTCCTCTGCTCTAACAATATGTTTTTCCAGTGTTACAGATAAATGTCTCGCAAAGTTGAAACTCGATCAGAAAAGAGAAAATCTGCGGATAGACGAGAGTCCCCCGTTGTGCCCCCGGCCCAGCCCGGACCGGAACGTCGTGGACCCATCCCGAGGTCGCTGGTAGACGGGTATGGTCCCCAAGAGCTTCTAAACTCTCCTCCTGATTGCTTTCCGAGCTCTCTCAGAGAGGAGCAACTTGACGTTATCTCCCGCTCCTTTGGGATTGATAGAGCATGCATGTTGTTGCCAGGGGAGGGGGTCATGCCATATAATCCTCCTTAAGGATACTTCGCGTATAGCCGATACCATTGCATGTGCGGGGCCATCCCTCTTATTAATGCGTGGATAGTCAGCTTCATTACTTATCTGAAAGTAGCTCCTTTCCAGCTTCAGCCCAACTCCTATGATATCCTGGTGTGTTTGTTCATCATTTTTCAGAGGAAATATGGGCGCCCCCTTCTAACCGGGAAATCCGATATCTATATAATCTGAGGGGCTACAAGAAGGGGTCTCCGTACATTAGTTTAAAGTCGACTGTGTCCTTCAAGCCGGTCCTGGACTTATACTCGAATTTGCCATGTTTAAGAAGGAATGGTTCTTCGTCAAGGACGACTCCGTTTCTTTTCGCCTTTTCACTTCTGGCTGTAAGTTGAATTCCATTCGTAATTTCTTTGCCCCGACTACAATGCTTCTTCTTACATGCTTTTATTTCTTGCTAGCGACAGGTGGCTTTGCGGTCGTGGAGAACGATCACCTTGTTCAGATGGCTGCGGAGGTAGAGGCTATCTCAGGAAGGGATAGATTGGCTTCTTTCCTAATCTGGAATGCCACTCTCCTGGAGCACAACTTAATTTTGCCACGTCAATATGTGGTTAAGCAAAGAGATACAGCCGAGGAGAGGGCTGCTAAAGCTAAAGATGGGGCCACTGCAAAGAGTAGCAAGAGGAGACCTTTCTCGGTACCCCCAGTCGTCGGGGGGAAGAAGCTTAAGAAGTCTGACGGACCCTCTTCTAGCACATGCCCAGATATTTCGGAGGAGGAAGATGGAGAAGAGGAGAGAGGCGAGGAGGAGAGCGGAGGAGATGGAGAAGGTGAAGGACAGGGTGGTAGTGGTGCCGGGGCTTTGTCTTCTGAGCAGGCATGGGAGATCCAGGAGTGGACGGATGATGCCTTTCGCCAGGCTTTTGAGGGGTTGGAGGAAGGATCAGCCTCGGTGGAGAAGGCGAAGAAGGCTGACAAGGCAGGGACTGGTGCCGATCCATCTTCTAAGGGTCCTTCAGCTAAGGCGACTCCGACGGTTCAAGGTGAATTCTTAACTTTCGCAGACTCCCCTTATGATAAGGACTTAGTAACATTTTATGGTCAGCTCTCGTCCTGGAATGAGATTCAGGACTTATTGCAGTATCCCACTCCCCCTCAGGGTTTGTAAAATAAGTGCGTCTTCCTACTTAACATATTTCTTGGATCATAGTTTCATGCAAGCTTGTAACACTTGGTTTTTATTCCAGGAACAGGTAAGGTGGACAAGACATCAGATATTTGACACCGCCTTGAACAGTACAAGCTACTCAAAGCTTCTGCCAAACCAAAGCCGTCAACCAGCCGTCCTGGAGATGTGGTTAGATATCGCCCTCTTCTATGAGTTATTGAAGAAGATATGCAAAAGAGGAAGAGGGGTCGATCATCGTTTGAACCTTCACCTGGCCCTCAGCCTCCAGTCCAGCCCATCCATGATATTACTGAGGAGGATACTGAGTTTATGCCTTCCCCACATCCGTCCGAAAATCCAACCGTCACCCCGGTAGACCGTCCTGGTTTGGATCGCAACCCATTTGCCGGCCACCCGGATCTGGACCCGAGTTTTCAGGACATCTCTTTTGACGAAGTCACGGGTGAGAATCTTCTTCCCCGCAATCCCATGGTACGGGTGCTTGATGAGGCTAAGTCGTTAGACCTCGATTTGCTTACTACTTGGATTGTGACCATGGGGAATGAGGCCAAGGCAAGCATCGATCGGGTGGCTGAGGAAACCAAGAGGCTAATGGAGCATCACGCTCGACTGGCCAAGGCTGGGGAGGAAATCAGAAGTGCTAACATCCGGTTGCGGCTACAGGTTTCTGATCAGGCCAAACAGCTTGCCGATCAGGCTATCCAAATATCTCAGCATGAGGCGGCCTCCCGACGACTAAAGAAAACCATGGAGGAGGCTAGCAAGGCTGAGTTGCGAAAAATGGAGGTTGTTTGCAAGGAGCGAATTGACATGGCCATCGCAACGGTGGACGAGGTTCGGAGAGCGGATCTTGAGAAGGTAGAGGAGTTATCTGGGAGGCTCGAGGCCGTCGAGCTTGCTCAGGCCAAGCTGAAGGAGGAGATGGAAGTGATGCGGAAGTCCCTTCAGGCTGACTGCTCGAGATACCGAGTGGAGAGAGATGCTGCTGTCGCACAGCTGTCGGCTTCTGAGGCCCGGATGAAAGAGTTTGAGGAGAACGAGGGGATGATGGACGAGATGCTCCAGGAAATATATTTCCGTACTTGGAGGCAGGGCAACCTGTCCTGGATGGACGATTATCCCCGGGTTATGGCTAGGATATATCTCCGGGCTTTGGAGGAAGCCAAGGTCGAAGCGGATAAAGAGGGTGGTGCGGCTTTCAGGATGGATGTGGTTACAGCCCAATTTACTAAGGAAGAGAAAGTGGCGGTTAAGGAGGGCATGTGGCTGCTTGCTGCGGATGAGCTAGGCATGCAGCTGGATGATGATGATCAGGGGGCAGACGCTGGTAAGTCTTTCCTTTAGATCTTTTCATGATTTGATTTCTTATCTTTTACGACTATTGATGGATTCTCTTCTGAATTTAGCAGGCGAGGCCTCTGGAGTACATGCGGGGAGTTCTGACCCTGCAGTTAAGTAGATCCGGAGGGCTGGCGGGATGGAGGCGAAGCTCCGATTCCTTGACTTGACTTATACATATTTTGGTTGTTGTCTATGTCAGTTCGAAACATTAATGTAACTTGTAATTATATTATTTGCAAAGAATGACTTTCTGTAATTTGATAACATAAGTTGATTCTGTTATGTTCGAATGTGGTTGTTATTTTGATATGTTGTATAAGAAATACAGCTGTGTGTTCATGCATGTGATTTAATCGCATTTGATGCTAATTTTCTGCTCAAAATATTGTTTCATGTCTTGTAATGCCAATATGACGTGTGAATAAATTAAAGCTACATATTTATATACAAGAGAAGATAGTACCGTCCTTTGTGTTTTATTTGTAGAGGGTTGCTTTGAATGTCTTGCGTGATTGAGTATGGAATGTAGCTGGGTGTTCCGTCATCCGGATGTGAGTTCATATTTCCACAAGCGAGAGTTCCCCTATTTTGTGACCTGGACTTTAAGGATTGTTATATAGGATAGGAGAAAAGTTTTTGAATGAAATGGAAATATGAGAAACAGTAAAACTTCCAATAACGGAAGGCCGTCGATATGCTTAAGTTCGTGGCAAACGGGTTTTGTAGTCGCTTTCCCTAGCTGTGGGTCTTGGAGACATTTGTCACCCATCTTACGCCTCCGCGGGGAGTTTAATCTTTTTTACCAAAGCCGCACTTAAGACATATCGGAGCCGAGATCGCGCACAGTAACTACCCGAGCCATTATGGCCCATAATCGTGGGTATTATTCGATTTACTATGGCCGGCTAGCGTGGGTGCCGATCGTCAACCGTGAACTACCCCTGGCTGGCCACACCTTATGTTGGGGCTTAAAGTAGGTTCACAGTTGCCGGCGAGCCGAACGCCGTAATGAGCTGCCATCGGCTATAGTCGGCCTTCTTGATGGCTTATAATCGGCTCATTACAGTTGGCTTTGAGGGCAGTCGCGAGCAATGAGTTAACCCGCAGCAGAGGGATGCTGGAGCAAAAGTGTCTCATTGGCGAGTGCATAGAATCGCATAGTACCTGTTGGGTCTTGTCCAGGTGAGGTTGCGCCGTGAAGTTCCAGTATGGAAATGTCGTTATACATGATTTCGTTCAACAGAAAAGGATAACGCTTAACAAGCAGACAAGATATAAAGGAACAAGTTAAAAAGAGACAAGATTTTTAAAGTGGTTCGGCATGAAAATGGCTACGTCCACTGATTCTCTTTGTTAATTCACTTCATATGGGCAGTACAAGTTAAGAAAAGTATTGACGGAGGTGTTGGATGTTCCATGCCCTCTGGAACACCTCTCCGTCCACTATTGACAAAATATAAGCTCCGTTGTGGAGATGTTTATGAATTAAATAGGGTCCTTCCCAGATTGGATCTAGTGCTCCGGGGCGTGGGAAGATCCGCTTGAGGACAAGATATCCTTCTTGTAAGCTGCGGTGCTTGACTTTGGCGTTGTATTGTGCTGCAACTTTTTGCTTGTGAGCTGCTGCTTTGAGTGTTGCATCGTTTCTTCTCTCCTCAATTAGATCCAAAGACATGTGGAGGAGTTCTTCGTTCTCTTCTGGGTTGTAGTGGATCCTACGGTGGGAGGGCACTACAGTTTCAACTGGAAGCATGGCCTTCGATCCGTATGCCAAAGAGAAAGGAGTATGCCCTGTTGATGTTCTGTAAGATGTGCGGTAGGCCCAAAGTGCCGTAGGAAGTTCATCCACCCAAGCGCCTTTTGACTTTTCAAGTTTCTTTTTGATTAAGGTTTTGAGGATTTTGTTGACAGCTTCGACTTGTCCGTTTACCTAGGGGTAAGCCACAGATGAGAAGCTTTTGGGAATTCCGTGCTCTTGGCACCAGTCGACGAATTCCTCGCTGTCAAATTGAAGTCCATTGTCCGATATGATTTTGAGTGGAACCCCGTACCTGCATAAAACATTTTTGATCAAGAAGTTAATAACTTTTGCCGAAGATATTTTATTTAGAGGTTCCGCTTCCACCCATTTAGTGAAATAGTCAACTGCCACTATGGCATATTTAGCTCCGCCTCGGCCCATTGGCAGTTCGCCAATCAAGTCAATTCCCCATATTGCAAAGGGCCAAGGGCTGGTCATTTGAGTAATCTCATTTGTGGGTAGTCAAGGAATCTTAGCGAATTTCTGACATCTGTCGCATCTCTTGACGAAGTCTAAGGCGTCTTTGTTTAAAGTGGGCCAGTAATATCCATATCGGAGTATCTTCTTTGCCAGAGTCTGCCCCCCAGTGTGATCTCCGCAACTTCCTTGATGGATGTTGGACAAGACTTCCCTGGCTTCCCTTCCAGCGATACATCTTAATAAGGGATTAGAGAAGCCGCGCCGATAGAAGATGCCTTCTTGTAATGTGTAGCGGGAAGATTTCCTTAAGATTTTCTTAGCTTCGTTACGCTCGTCGGGCAGTGTGCCATTTTGTAAATATTTCCGGACAGGAGTCATCCAAGTTTCCTCTTCGATTGCAGCTATCATGTTCATTGTCTCGTAACTTGGGGCTAGTTGCTGTGAGATGGTCATTGGTCGGGAAGCGGTGCCATCCTTCATGCTAGCTTGCTTTGCCAGTTCGTTGGCCTCCTGATTCTCTTCTCGAGGAATGTGTTTGATTAAATAGTGATCCAACTGATTGAGCAATAGCTTGGTCATCTTTAGATATGCTGTGAGTCGTTCTCCTCGAGTCTGGAATTCTCCCAGTATTTGATTTACAATAAGTTGAGAATCACTATGGAGACATAAAGAACCGACTCCAATCTCCAGGGAAAGTTCTAATCCGTCTATCACTGCTTCGTATTCTGCGTCATTGTTGGTGGCAGTAAATTCCAGCCTTAGGGCGTAGTGCAGCTTCCTTCCCCTAGGGGTGATTATCACAACACCTACCCCCGAGCCTTGTTCATTTGATGCTCCATTTACGAAGAGATTCCACTTGATATCTTCTGCTATTTCAGATTGCTCCTCACCTTCGTTAGTAGTGAATTCGGTAATGAAATCAGCTATGGCTTGCCCCTTGATAGCGGTGCGAGGATGGTAGGTGATATCATATTGACTCAATTCAATGCACCACTTAAGTAGTCGTCCAGAAGTGTTGGGGCGATGGAGCACTTGCCTTAACGGTTGATCGGTTAAAACTCTGATGGAATGAGATTGGAAATAGTGTCGCATTTTCCGTGACGTGATTAGCAAACAGTATGCTAGCTTTTCAAGTTTAGGGTATCTGGCTTATGCCCCTGTAAATCTCTTGCTTACAAAGTATACGGGCCGCTGCGTGCGATCGTCTTCTCTTACCAAAGCGGCGCTTAAAGCATGGGACGATACAGCAAGGTATAGGTATAGTTTCTCGCCTTCATTCGGAGTTGAGAGTACTGGTGGCCTCTTGAGGTGTTCGATTAAGTTAAGGAAGGCCGTCGAGCATTCATCAGTCCATTCGAACTTTCCTTTTTCTTTCTTTAGAGCTTCAAAGAAAGGGATGCATTTGTCGGTTGCTTTAGAGATGAACCTGCTTAGGGCGGCCACTTTCCCGTTTAGGCTTTGCATCTCTCTTCGAGTGGATGGTATCTTGATATCTTGCAAAGCCCGAACTTGTTCGGGGTTTGCTTCAATCCCCCTGGTATGGACGATGAATCCCAAGAACTTTCCCGATGATACTCCGAAGGAGCACTTTAGAGGGTTCAGCTTCATTCCATATTGGCGAAGTACTTGAAACATCTCATCCAGATGGTTTATATGGTCGTTGGCTTTCCTCGACTTTACCAGCATGTCATCCACATAAACTTCCATGGTTCGTCCTATTAGTTCTGCAAACATCTTGTTGACGAGGCACTGATAAGTAGCTCCGGCGTTTTTAAGTCCAAAAGGCATTACCCTGTAGCAGTACAATCCTCGGTCAGTGATGAAGTAAGTATGGTCTTGATCGGGGGCGTGCATAAGGATCTGGTTATATCCTGAGTATGCGTCCATAAAAGATAAGAGTTCGTGTCCGGCGGTGCTGTCCACGAGCTGATCGATTCGGGGGAGTGGGAAGCAATCCTTCGGACAAGCGTCATTTAAGTTGGAGAAGTCGATGCATGTTCGCCACTTCCCATTAGCCTTCTTTACCAGCACCGGGTTGGCGATCCATTCTGGGTAGATGGCTTCTCGTATGAAGTTATTGGGAAGTAGGTTCTTTACTTCTTCCTCGAGGGCTGCTGATCGTTCTGCCCCCATGCTTCTCTTTTTCTACTTTACTGGCACCTTGGTGGGATCAATGTTTAGCACGTGGCATGCTACGTCTGGGGAGATCCCTGTCATGTCAGCGTGCGTCCATGCAAATACATCCATGTTGTGGCGAAGAAAATCAATGAGTTGATCCTTTAATTCTTCTTTTAGTTGAGATCCAATTTTCAATAGTCTACTTGAGTCATGTTTGTCTACAGCTACGAATTCCATAGCCTCTGCAGGCTCGGCGGTGGCCTCCTCCTCTTTGTCCCTGGGGTCTAACTCATTGAAAGGATCACTGGTATATCGAAGAGGAGGGGCTTTCTTTAGTTGCTATGCTTCCAAGTTTTTCATGCAGAGAGTAGTCTCTGCATTTTTTCCTTTATCCTTTCCACGGTTATAGCGAAGTTCAGTTACATAGCAGTCTCGAGCAGCGTCTTGATCTCACTCCATTTCTCCTATTCTGTTATCTGTTGGAAATTTCATCTTTAGGCACCATGGGGCTAGGACAATTTGGAAGTCGAACAAGGCTGGTCTTCCCAAAAAGGCGTTGTAGGCCGAATGGTTCTCTATTAGTACAAACGTTTGTTTTCGCACCGCGGAGCGGGGATGACTTCCTATTTCGACAAAGAGATCCAGTTGCCCGAGGGGCATCCTTGCATCTCCAGTGAAACCATGTAGTTGTTTGTTGCAGGGAGACACGTCCTTCATTGACAGCTTCATTTTGTCGAAAGCATGCTTGAATAGGATATTCACCGAGCTTCCAGTGTCTACTAAAATTCGAAAAACTTTGGCCGGACCGAACCAGGCAGAGATGACTATAGGATCCATGTGTGGGTACTGTCTTCCCTCTAGATCACGCCTACTGAATGTGATGTCGTCACTCTCTTTCCGTTTCGGGTGGCGTTCTTCCATAACAGAATTAACGTAGCCTTCATCGTTTCTAAGTGATTTACCGTATCTTTCCATCTCTGGCCAGCTTCTGTCGGCGACGTGTGGCCCCCCAATATGGTATGGACCACTATCTTCTCTTGACTAGAGCCGCTGGTGTTGCGATTTCCTCCGCCTACCTCTGGGAGGGGTAGCCCTGGGTTTTCGTTGGCGGGAGCTGGAGTCCTGTTTTGGCTTTTTACATAGTGTTCCAGTCTCCTCCTTCTAATGTGTTCTTCAATCAAGTCCTGGAGATGGTGGCATTCATTGGTGTCATGTCCATGGGATTCGTGGATGCGGCAGAACTTTCCAGACTTGAGTGCGTTATCTGACTCCTTCTTGTGCGGGGGGCGCTTGTACCTAACTTCGTCTTGAGTAGCCAGGAAGATGTTTTCGATTGTTTCATTCAAAGGAGTGTAGGAGTCAAATCTTGGTTCTGGTCGATATAGGCGCTTTTCTCCTTTCTTGCCCCCAGCGTTGTCTCTAGAGTCACTTCTCCGAACATCCTTTGCTGCAGCGGGAACCCTGTCTGGAGCTGTCTTAGCCTGTTGCCCTGACTGCCTCTCAGTGGCAGCGTCTTCAAGTCTCATATACTTTCCAGCTTCTTGGAAGAAATCAGGTAAAGTAGCTGGTTTTTCCTTGGTTAGTCTTCTAGAAAATTTAGTACCCGGATGTACGCCACTGCAGAGGGCCATTAGGATAAGCTTCTCGTCGGCATCTTGGACTGCGGCCGCCGCGGCATTGAATCGGGTCAGATATTGTTGCACTGTCTCTCCGGGTTTCTGTTTGATATTAGATAAGGAATAAGCGTCCTTGGGCTGTTCCACATGAATGCGGAACTGACTGATGAACTTTTCTTTCAACATTTCCCATGAGTTGATGGACCCTTGGGGCAGGTGGCAGAACCAGGAAGTAGCTAGATCTGTCAAGAATAGTGGGAAGCATTTACACAACACTCCCTCTGTTGCTCCGCTCATGAGCATATGCTGGGTGTATCTTTGTAAGTGTACAATGGGGTCAGAGGTTCCCTTGTAAGGTTCCATCGTCGGCATTTTCCATTCCCGGAGGGTGATGGCAGTCTCGATATTGCGGGTGAAGGGGCTGGTTACTCTAGCACCTATCCCCGGATCCCTTTGTTCCCATTGGACGCACTCTCTGAACAATCGCGTCATCCTTTCATCAGAACTTGGAGCGGATAAAAATGAGGTTGGTTCTTCCCTGCGGGATTGATTCCGTCCAGATGACCTGTAAGGATGGTATCGTTTATCACTCCTGACATTCTCCAATGGCTGCCTCTGGTCTTCCGGGGGCATGCTGGGGTCAGCCAAAGTTGGCCCTTGCCTTGATCTTCCCCTGCTGGGTTCTGCTCTTAGCACTTCCTCGGGTCCAACTTCGGGCTGGACTCTAGCTCGGCCCCGTCTACTGGTGTTTCCATGGTTAGGTAGCATGACAGGCTCAGCTACATCCGCCCCCTGTTTGGTACCTCTCCTGTTGGGTTCGGTTCCAAGTGTTTCCTAGGGTTGGAATTCGGGCTGAGTCCGGGCTCGGCTCCTACCATTGCTGTTTCCGTTGTTAATCTCTTCGAAGAAGAAAGACCTTTGTCGTCTCCCAGATCCTCCAGATCGGGACTCGCCCCATGATTCAGTGTTACGGTTGGATTCTTCAGCATCCCTTAAGCATGACATGAGTCGGTCCACCAAGGCTTCTTGTTGAGATGCGAAGCGGTTAGTTACTTCAGCCACAATCCTGTCTAGATCCGTCCTTGTAATTGGTCGTTCCGTAGCAGGGGCTGTCGGATTTGCCTGATTTAAATTTGTTGTTGGAACTGGACGATTGTCTTGGTCTCTGGTCACTGGATCTAGGATGCTGCCAGTTGCGATGTTCTTTCCTTTGTTAGCATCCTTCTTCCGTCTGGGAGGCATGTTTTCCAAGCAATGAATGATGCTGATAGACAAAGGGTTAAGTGGGAGAAGCTGAAGCTTCGAGCTCCTTGTTCTCGGTGAAAGCACCAAAAATGTTTGCACAAAAAATGGGCAAACACCTCCTAGTCGTATGAATTTAATTGATTATATGTTGTTCTGGATGGTTTGGGTGATTTATGCAAATATATGAAATAGATGGACTAAACTGTAAAAGACACACGGATTTATAGTGGTTCGGCCAGAACGTGCCTACGTCCACTTTATATGTTATTCTCCTTTTTCTTTCAGATTACAATTACGAAGCTTTGTATATCAGTATATGAAAGTTGTTTGAAAGTTCCTTCCGTGCTTGAGCTCTCAAACTTGTCTGCCATTGTTGTACTCCTGCCCCTCTATTTATAGAGTCAGGCTGGGGGCAGGGGCTCCGGATGTATATAGTTGCTGGCGGGCCTGGGCTGAAACGATCTGGCCTGGCAATGTTGGTTCGATGTAGGTTGGATAGGTGGTCCGGTTAGGATGGTTCAGTGATAGGAGATGAATGGACCGGTGGGGCTTTGGTTTGGTGGTAGGTGATTCGGTGGTAGGCGAGGTAGGTTGGTCCGGTATTGTGTGGTTTGGTGGTAGGAGATGAATGCTTCTGGTTCGGCAGTGGGAGGAGGTAATATGGACCGATAGTGGATGGAGAGGGAGCTTGGACCGGCAATGCTTGGAGATGGTATGGTTCGGCATTATTTAAAAATGCGCCCAACATCATTAGAAGCTAATGAAACTGAATAATTGAATGAGAATCAATTTAATATCCACCAATTGGAATTAAAGGCGTTGAACCAAATTGAATGTAAAGAAATGTAAATTGAATAAATTTGGTTGAAATAGATGTACATTGGTTGTTATATGAATGTTAGTTGATTGTATAAAATTCATTAAGTGTTAATGAAATTGAATTAAGAAAAAAATTGAAAGCTATAAATCAAATTGGAAGTTAAGTGAATTTGATTTGAATGTGGAAGTGAACTAACTTGAATGTAAATTAGTGAATGTAAACTAATTGGAAACGAATGAATGAATGTTAATTAAATCCAATGTTAATAAATCAAATGTGATTTAAATTGGAAAACCAATTCATTGAATATTAATGAGAAGTCAATTTATATTGATTTGGTTATGAATTTGTTGAATGTTAATTGGATGATAGTTGTTTGATGGTTCATTTGTTGATTTAATGATTGCTATGTTGGCACATGTAGTTGATATGTTACTATATGATGTATATTGATATTACTTTCATATATACATGTTTCTCATTGGTTTGTTGAGTGTTTAGTAGGTGCGGATTGCGCTTGCTTCGCATTTGGAGCTCGCTTTCGCGCTATATTAGCCGTATATGCTCGCTAATAATAAATAAGGTACATATCTCGGATTAAATATCGTACTTTTACACTTTTTCCCCTGCGGGATGCCTCATCAATTGATGGGATGTATATTTGTGATATATATACTGTCATTTTCTTTTCGGATCGAGCCGCGCAAAGGAGAGTATGGCGAATTCTTCCGAAAATTTAAGGCGTTAGAATATTTTTGAGAAAACTGGAATTTTTTTGAAAACTAAGTATGAATTGGAAAACATAGTAAAGTTGTTGAAATAAGTTTAACTATGAATTTTGGAAAATTTAAACACTTAAGAGATTTGAAAAATCAAATTTGAATGGTTTGGTTTGGAAAGTTAATGGATTATGTAACCTTTTCTTACTTGGTAATTTCGAGGACGAAATTCTTTTAAGGGGGAAAGTTTGTAATGAACCAGAATTTCTATTAATTAAAATTTGTATATTTAATTGATTTTAAATATTAATAAGTAAAGTTTATAAGTCGAATAAATTTTATTTTGAATATCTGGATTTAATTGGGTAATTTGAATCGATAATTTAATATTTCAAATTAAAGAAATAATTGAAAATTGGGTTTAATGTGATTGAAAATGATTTGTAAAATTTTATTTAATCATATTGGAGTTAAAATGATGTTATAGAACTTTTAAAATCGAATTTAAAGTTGATTTGCGAAAAATTGAATAATTTAATATTTAATTGACGAGTTAAAATAGCCATTTTTCAAAACAGTCTCGGATTTCAATGAAACCAGTTTCATCGGATCCGTAATGTTATATTATTGTATGGTTTCAAATTTCGTGTCAATTGGAATTACGTTTTGTCCAGGGCAAGCCAAAACGCATAGAAATTGGTTTAAATCGATTTAATATAAATTTGATCGTTTATTGCCATAACTCACGCAGATGATTGAATTAGCCTCCGAAACACGTTCCATTGTGTTCGGAACGCGGGGTAAACCTTAGAAACGCCAACCGGCACGCTTCGTTTGGAGTTCGGAAAATTTTGGGTGAATAGTGTTTTTGGAAATTTTCTATATAAGGAATTCATAACTTCAATTTGCAAACAAGAAAAACCCTAGGGTTTGTAAACGTTCAGGCCGCCGCTTCTATTATAACCAATGGCCGAAATCTTCTTCTCTTCCTCCCTCATTTTCTTCAAATCTACAAACAATTAGCAAAAGTCGTCAACTACAAAGTTGTAGAGGGCATCAAGATCTAGCTATCCAACGGTGGAGATTAGAAACGGAGCCATGGATCGATGGAAATTTCATTTCAAAGTCGCTGTGTTTTTCACGTCGTTCGAGGCTATGATGGGGCCGAGCTTCATGGTGCTCTGGCCGAGTGTAGTGCTCGTGACAAGCTTCGCGATGGAGGTGGCCGATCGTCTTCAAGTTGAGTGTGGTGGCCGTGAAAATTCGACAAAGAAGTGGCGGCTATGGGTTTGTCTACGTGAAGATGAACGTGAGGAAGGAGAAAGGGAGGAGCGGCCCTGATGTGCTGCAGCTGAATCGACGGTCCAGAACTATTTTAGGTTAAAATAAATAAATTAAATTGTAAATTAATTATCTTTTAATTCGTGTAAACTTCAAACAATCATATCTTGTTCATACGAGGCACGTTTTGGACGAAACGAATTGCGTTGGCTTCGTTTTGTCAAACACTACGCAATGGAACTTGATTGGAGTCGTTTGGAGTTAGTGATAATTTCGGGTCAAATTAAACGCACGTTTAATTTTATTCGAAATAGAACGTTACAACTGATATCGGAAACCCAAGGTGAGAACTTCTCACTTAACCAAATTGTTTCGATTTAAATTTTAAATAGTTAGATTTAAAATTGTTAATTGTATGCCTGAATGATGAATTATTATCTATTGATTGTTAAATAGACATTATACGCCGTTATTAAGCGGAGGTTATTTATTAAAAACATATACCGCGAATATTTCACCGTATAGTGAAATTGGTATTATTATTTATGTACTAGGAGTTGATTTCCTGCATTATATAGCGGATGAGACCCTACTGCGCCTCATAATAGCGGATAATATTTTATAAATCCTATATACCGCGATATTCCGTATTGGAACGGAATTGGTATTGTGCTAACGTCTTTGGATGCAAGGAAACAGGTTGGAGGGATCCAACTGGATTCCTCAACTATATTGATTTATTTACAGATATTGTGATATTTGTTGATTATCATATACTGATATAAGATGTTTGCTGTCGTGATTGACTATTTGGTGCTGTTGCATCATCAGATCCATTTTTGAAGTTTTGAAATAATGTTTTTTGATTTTAAAAAGAATTTTAAAGTGATTTTTGAAAGTATGCGTTTTATTAAATTTTGAATTGTTAAAATAAACAAACATTATAATTTTGTTGTTATAAAAGTTATATGTTTGGAAAATAGTACTTAAATATGATTTTGGAGTTATATAAGTTTTAAATAACGTTTTGTAAATTATTAAAAGGATTGGTTTATTTAAATTGGGATTTTTGAATTATTATGAAAGATTTATATAAAAGATATACAAAATTGATATTTTATAAATTAAGAATACTGGAAATATAAAACGAGTTTTTATAAGTGTTAAAATGAAAAAAATGGATTTCATAAGTGAGCGAAATTTATAGACTTATAAAATTGTGAAGTTATAAAATGAATCGATGTTGTAAAATAAAAGATTTATGGGTAATTAACTTATAAATCAGATTTGACATTTTAATTGAGATTTTTGAATAAAGATAAATGGTTTATAGATGAGATTTATAAAATATATATTTTATAAATCGAAATAATGGAATTCTAAAAGGAGTTCTGTTAATGTTGGAAATAAGGTTATAAATAAAATCTTATAAGTAATAAGATTTATAATTTGTGAAGTTTTTAAAATAACGATTTTGTAAATAAATGGATTATAAGTTATTAACTTATAATATGGACTTCTGGAATATAATTGAGTTATATAAATTGAATTGGATAATAAAGGAGATTTATAAATCGAAGTTTTTATAAATTGAAATGGAATTTATAAACATTATTTATAAATCCGAAATCAATTGAATTTGATAAATTTAATATACAAGTTTATTAAAGGAGATATATTCGCGATTTCGGATAGCGAATTATCCTTGAAATAAAATGTGTAGAAAATATTGAATATGGTTAGTGAAGTATATTCACGATTTTGGGCAGTGAATATATTATTAAATAAAATGGATATGTTTTAGGAAAAGGAATATTATCAAATGAAGTTAATTGTTTTAACGATGTATTAAATTGTGTTAAACATCGAAACCATAGATTTCAACATTCATTGTTGAAATAGACGTTTTCGAGAAACAAGGAAAAAATGGACTATAACACTGTTGTTATAGTAAATGATTTTCGAAAGGAAATGTTTTTGTATAGTATTGGGATTTATATATATCTATCTAAATTTCGAATCCCTATACTAGTGATTTTGGGTCGTCATAACGATGTTTTACGCCACATTCGTTTTGACTCAAATAAATGTGTTTGAAAGAACATTTTCTTTAAAGAATGAAATATATACTTAGTTTCGATTTAAGTATATTGAATATTTTCCAAGTGTTGAAAATAAATAGATTTTTGAATTACATATCATTAAATAAGTATGGAAATGTTTTCCAACATGAAGTGAATGTTTTGAGATTTTATCTTTTAAAGATAAATTGAAAATGAATATTAGAAATCGATTTGAAAATCGTATATTCATAGATATTTTGGAATTGTAAATTCACTATGGAATTTATAAAAGAAAGGGAAATTTGTTTAAAAATAAACGTTGTTTTATTTTTGAAGTGTGGAAATAAATTTACGGATTTGGAACGTAAATATAAGTAAATCGGTAAGGATTTATTTAATTGGTTTAAATGAACTATTTTGAAATGAAATTATTTCCGCGTAAGGAAAAGGATTTGAATTTGTTTTCAAAAGTGGTAAAGTTGAAAAGTGATTTGAAAATTTGTTTTCAAACTGTTGAAGTGTGGAAATTTTATATCTAGAAAAGATATTTTTTGGAAAATAAATAATTTGAAAAATTATTTGGAATCTGGTGATGTTGAGCATACCTATTGATAGTTAAATAACCGACTATCAGTATTTACCTTTGAATGGGTATTTGTTGTGACTGCTTGAATTCGAATGCCACACTTATTTTTGAATAAGTGCTCACTATTCGGGTTAGCCGGGAAAGGACCTTGGGGTCGTATAACCAATTCCGAATATGTGATACGTAGTTATGGATTGCATTTGATGACCGGTGTTGAAGACCGGACATTTGTGAAAATTAAAGGATTACTGTCGAATGACTCTGCATCGGTTGATCTCCGATATAGAGGTTTTATCACCCTTAATGACGGGAAGTCCGGACGTGATTAGTGAATATCCGAATTGCAAGGGCTTCTTTGGAAGTACCTTCGGTTCTGTTCGAGCCCGGAACAGACTTTTATGGATAGTATGTCTGACATTACAAATTGAGATATAAAGCTGATTTCTTTCAAATATATTTCTGTTGGTGGCGGAGAATTTATTCTCTTAGCTTAACACCCTTCTCTGAGACGTACGAGCTCAGAGGTTATGTAGTTGATGGTTACTAGTGATACATTCCCAAATTGGTAATGTGGCATACGAAGTGCTGTTGATCAATTGTTGATCGAAGCATGGCTTTGTATAAAGCGTAGCTTTGTGGACGAGATTTCGTCGGACCTCACACCCCGGAAATGGTCAAAACAGGAAGGATGCGGCAAGGTTATCGGGGTAGCGCCCTTTAGTGTATGTCATTCCTTCTGGATAGAGGTGGTATCATGGTATGGAGCCCAGATACTTAACCTATGTTGTTGCTGCAAATTTATTACTTTGTGGTTGTTGGAATCGAGGATCCTCGGATATAGATCGGTTACGATCGGGGAATGACATATTCGTGTCAGTAGTTACCCAGTTAGGGGTAACCCGGCCTTGTGTTGGCAGAGATCTAACCGTAACGTTAGTTCTCGGGGCGTCTTTCTAGAGGCGTTTCCATGTGGCAATGGGAAGTTCCTTGGCCTGACCATTTGTTGGAAATCCAAAGAAACAATACGAACCTTGTACGGTTTTAGTTGTAGAAGCTGCCATCTAATGTGGTAGTTATAGTAGGCATAATATAATGGTACCTATGCCGACTAAGATTTATATTCTACTTTCGAAATGTTTTCTACACTATGCACTACTAATAATATCAATAATGATTTGATTTTTGCGTAGTAAGCATCTTTGACTAACATAAGAAGAAATCTCCTCCAAGTCTGCGTTTGCATTGTGTGTGTGGTGGGAGGTCTTATGGTAGTTACATTTTCAAAAAGCATTGCGAATTGACTTCAAAAAAAAATTATCCTGTTGTTTCTTTTTAAAGATAAACTATTTTAAGTTCTCACACCGGTCCCATGACTGAATCGGAGATTATTGTTTTCCTTCCTAAACTCTGGGTGCCCACCAATTTCCACACGGGTAGTCAAGAGTCAGGTTTATCATGATATTCTGGAATTCAGGAGTTGTTGGAGTCAAGCTGGATGGTATGGCGTATTCATTAGTATATAGTATTTCTTTTCCGCTGTTTGTTGTTGTTGTTGTTGTTGTTATACACTCTGATGATGTGATGTAATGTAATAACTGATATAGTTCTTTGTTTAAAGATTATTCATTTATCTATTATATGTTGTTCCGCTGCGATTGTGAGATTCTGATATCGTTCTGTTGTTTCTTTCTGTTATGTTCTAACTTTTTCTCTCTTCTTCTATCTTTTTCTTCTTCTTTAACCATAACGGTATGGTTTTCCACCATTCGATTGCTCGGCAGTTGATACAATGGACGTATTGATGTCGGTTTTCGAGCGTCGAAAAGTCGCAAACGTTACAATCAATCCATAGGAGCATATGTATCTATAGCCGTTCCAATTTCATCGAATGCGCCATCGACGAAAGTGAAGGAAAATGGCATCACCATTTAGGGCATGTTTTCCACTTATGGCGTTTCCATACATGTTTTATTTGACATAGATGTTTCATATTCCTTTATATTTACTAATTTGATAGATAGATTAGGATTAAGACTCAAGATGGTTAACCGACCTTTAATTTTGACTGACCTAGTTAGAGGCTCAACTAGCCTATGCATGTTTGTCGAGACTTTGTATTATTGAGTCAATGATGTTCGTTCATTTTTTGTTTGCTATTGATTTGTTTTGGGATTTGATTAGGTTTGGTATTATAGTTTAGGAATGGATTGGCAGATGGAGTATGAAATAATGGTGGATTGTGAGAGGCCATTGGTGATGACTAGGGTAGTGGAGGAACGAACAACAGTGTTTGGCTACTGTAGAGGATGGGGTTATAGTTAGCTTTCTATATTTGCTCGATATTCCACACAACGAGTTATCATCTGTGCCTGTAGCTAGAGTGTCCAAATATATTCGATGAGGTGACCGGATTACCACCATATAGTTGTTGTAACATTACTGATTTTAATGCCAAATTAATTTGGTAATTGATTTAATTTTTAGATTTAATTAAGAATAAATTGGTAATTAATATAAAATTTTGGATTTAATTGTGAATTAAATGATAATTAATTTGAATATTTGGGAATAAATATATATATAGTAGATTTTGAGAGTTAATTTGAATTGGAAATTGAAGAATAATATATTGTAATTTTGGGTTGAGATTCAATGATAAGAATTTTATAAAAAAAATTATATTTGTATTTCCCAAATTAAACAAGATGTATTTTTATTTATTTATATAAATGGATTATAATTTGAAATTTGATTTTGAAATTAAATAAATATATTGGAAATAAAAATTGATCTAATAAATAAATTAGATTTAAAAATTTATAAAACTAAGAAATATATATGTATGATTATTTATTAAGTGTAATTTAGTTTCAAACATTTTTCTTTAAGGATTTATATGTATAAATAAAGGTAGTTTAGATATAAACATTTAAAACATAACACATACATAAATAATAAAAGTATGATTTGAATTTGATATAAATAAATTTTCAAAAGCTATTTAGAGGTTAAAATTTAATATATACACATCCTTTGGAAATTAATAGGATTTAACATTCTTCCTTATAAAATATACATGAACTATGGTTTGTATACATACATACATAGATATATATATATATATATATATATATATATATATATAATAGATGTATGAATATAAAAAGAAAATGTATTGCAAATTTAAGATTTGACAAAAAGGTTTGAAACATAAATATGTAAATTAAATATGAGATAAGGTTTTAAACATAAAAATACTTACTTATGACAAATGTTTAATAAGTAATAATACAGATTAACAAGTGTAACATGATGATACAAGTGGCGACCTTATTTTTTATAAAAATATATATCATAAGAGTAAAACAGGCTGCTCATTTTTATTCCTTCTACTCAAAATACTTTCTCTTCAAAACAAACCGGAGAATAGAAAAATCTAAGCATGTTTTCAAATAACATTTCAAACCTGGAAGCACTGATTCAAGTAGTAGATTAGGAAAATTTAAATCAAGATTAAAGTAATTCATTTCATACCTGGAAATGAAGTTCAGAAAAAAAATCAAATCTGGAACTAGATATTTGAAGCATTTCAAAAAAATTCAAAGCAACTTGGAAATTAAAAAATAAATCAAAAGCCTGTAATAAAGAAACCAATCAAAAGAAGAATAGAAATCAAAGCAAAGATCATTTCAAACCAACAAACAACTTCAAGATCAAGTTACACAGATCAACTCAACAAAGTACAAATCAGGATCAAGTGCAGATTCAATTCAAAAACAAAATCAACAGTTCCAGATCAAATCAAGGAACAAACCCAGGCTTGGCTTCTCTGTTCTTCTTTATTTGCAAATATAAGGTGAGCAAACCACTTCTCTTAATCCTTTAACATGTTTTAGTATCCTGATGCTTGTGAGTAGCCTTGAAATCTGATGAGAAATCTGTTGATATGTGTTGTATGAAATAATTGATGCATGTCTATATATTCATATACACACCTCTTTGTAGCCTGATCAACGCTAGAATTTTTTGTGAAAAATTCATATTTTAATTTGTAAATAGTTTTAAGTTATAATCTTTAAAGAAAAATTGTTAGAAATAATCAGATTCAAGTTTTAAAATAATTTTAAATAATGTTAACTGGTCAAATTCCTGGACAATAGAATGTCAGTGATGATCAATGTAATGTCAAAAAAATCGAATGACAAGATTTTAAGTTTAGATCATAGGATCATATTCGTATTACAAAACCACAAATTTTAAAAATAAAATCATGATTTTTTGTTTGGAATCTGTTATGAATTTGCGAGATGAACAGAATTGTAAAAATTGTCGATTTTCGGCAATCAACGAGCAATTGAGTCTTGGGCTTGATATCAGAGGAGGCTTTAGTAATGAAGTTCATATTAAAAATAATCAGAAGAATTATCGATCATCAAAGCAATGGCAGGATGGCTTGATAGGGTTTTAGAAACAGTTTCATTCGAAAGGTTTCAATGGCAATTCCGTCGCCATTGGCTAATCGGTCAAGGTCGGTACTGGGGGAATCGAAGAGTTGGTGTGTGAAGTTGACTTGATTGTGATAGTGTGGCGTCAGATGGTTGGGGTTGGCGTGGCAGGATGGTTTTTAGATGAACTGTATTTGGTCCAGGATTGGATGAGTACCTCGATTTCAATTCTGAGTCGATAGCGATCTTTGGGTGATCGGAGTTGAAGTGGTGGATGTCAGTTACTTGTCGGCGGTGATCTTGGGTATCGGAGCATCGCCGTGCGACTGTACATGTGCACGAATTCTCTTGTGTGTCTATATATTACAGGCTTGGGAAGAAGATGATGGGAACTCGGGTATAACTTCGGGAAGGCGGGATCTTCGCTCGGGGTTGTGGTCGAAGTAGCTCGTATGGGTTTAGATGTGTAATAGTTTTAAGTTTTAAAACAAAAGTTTTGAGTTCCTAGTTTTAAAAAGTTGAAAGAAAAATTTGTTACCAGGTTTCAATTATAAAGCATGAACAAGTTTTATAGTTATTTTAAATGATTAAGTTTTTTTAGCAATCTATTTAAACAAAATTTTAAAGTCTATTTAAAATAAATAAGTTTTTCAAAGGAATACAAAGCCAAATTTCCAAAGTAGATTGGATTAAACAAGGTTCAAGTTTTAATTTTTTTAAAGTCAAATGTTTTAAAATTGTTTTGGTTTATAAAATTTAGAATTAGACTAATTATCTTATTTGATCACTAATTGTTTTCAAATAAAAAAGATTTCAAGCATTTGATTTAAATTAAAATTTATTTCTTGATTAAGGATAATCAATTAATATAATTAAAAGGAAATTAATGAAGGGCTAATTAATTAATGAAATTGATTAAGGAATGAATTAAGGATAATCAGTTACATAATTAAAGGTTAATTAATTAATGAAGGTGATTAAGAAATGATGATTGATTGTGGAGTAATTAATTAATGTAATTAATTAAGGATAATTAATTAATTAAAGGATAATCATTTAATGATATAAGGATGATTAATTTATAATTAAAAATTAATTAATTTATTATTAATGGTTAATTAATAGGTGATTAAATGATGATTAATCAAAATGGTTTGTAATTAATTAATATTAATTAACCAGGATTAGTAGCTTATCTATAAGTAATTAATCTAATATAAATTTATCAGATAATTAATTAGTCTTACTTATGGACGACTGTATTCTATTGAATGCTGTAAATTGTTTGATATCCATGATGTGTGATGTTTTGTGATATGAATTATTTTGATTCGAACTGTGATGAATGAAACTTATTTTCTCTGTGATGAATGTATATTATTTATCTGTGGATCTGTGAATGAAGATAAGCGTTATAAGAATATACCGCTTATCGATATTACTATGCTTGAATCTGTAATGATTGATGATGTTGCACTATTATATGAAACCCCTGGACCACACCACACGCAAATATGGATTGCATGAGGAAATTGGTTAAGTCACAGATTTTTGGAATAGTTTTAAAGTCGAGTTTTGAATCCAAACGGTTTTGGAAATGGAATTGGGTTAAAAGTGAAAAGCTTTTGAAAAGGAGTTTTGAAGATAAAAGTTATTTTGAATAACTTGATGAGGTTTTGAAATTTAAATAGTTTGATTTGAGTTTAAATTCAAGATTTGAAATTGAATTCTATATTCGGAAATTATGGTTTAAAAAGGTTATATAAGTCATAAATGTGTTTTTAAACCATTTTAAAAAGTAGTGTTTTGGGAATTTGAATTTAATCCAAGTATTATACCTGAAGGGCTTTAACTTGTATAAATGTAATCGGATTTTTCCGAAATGAAACTATTTGTTTACAAATAATAATAGCTTTCACATAACGAAAGAACTTCCAGTTTGTGTTATAAAGATTTCAAACTTGAAAGTGAATTGTTTTGAAATCTATGAATAAATCTTTGCGAAAGATTATTGAACCTTGTTTTGAAATTGAAGAGGATTTTAAATGGTGTATCTTTCATAAATTATTTGAAATGGGAATTGTTTTGAAAGTTATGAATGGATCTTTGAAATAGTTTTGAAAGCTATAAATTGAATCTTT
Source organism: Allium cepa (assembly GCA_030765085.1). Classification (NCBI taxonomy): domain Eukaryota; kingdom Viridiplantae; phylum Streptophyta; class Magnoliopsida; order Asparagales; family Amaryllidaceae; genus Allium; species Allium cepa. The sequence goes on along the minus strand of CM060930.1, from coordinate 86,382,526 downwards.
GGTTTAATAATTGGATAAGATAATCCAATTTGGAAAGGACATTGTTTTGAAAAGTTGTGAATGAATCTTTGTGAAATATTGGTGAACTTTGTGAAGTAAATCTTTTTGTTTAAAGATTTGAAAATGGTAATTGGTTTAAACCATTTGAAAGAAAGGTTTTGGATAATAAGTTGTGACTTAACTGAGATCCATATATCCATATGATTTTAAATATTACGGTCATTATTTGGTTATCCCGGAAGAGGACCTTTGTGTCATATAACCCATTCCGAATAATGATACGACGTTATGGATAGCATCTGAAGACCGGTGGTGAAGACCGGTGGTGAAGACCGGATAATCCGAAAGCAAAAGGATAACTCGTCGAATGTCTTTGCACCGACTGATCCCCGGTATAGAGATTTGATCACCCTTTGTGATGGGAAGTCCGGACGCGATTAGGGATTATCCGTATTTGCAAGGGCTTCTTTGGAAGTGCCTTTGGTTCTGTTCGAACCTGGAACAGACTTGTATGGATATATGTCTGACATTACATTTTGAGATGTAAAGCAGGTTTCTATCGAATACATTTCTGTTTAGTGGCGAAGATTTATTCCCTTAACTTAACACCCTTCTCTGAGACGTACGAGCTCAGAGGTTATGTAGTTGATGGTTACTAGTGGTACATTCCCAATTTGGTAGTGTGGCATGCTGAGTGCTGCTGTGTGTTGTTGATTATTTGTTGATCGAAGCATGGCTTTTGTGAAAAGCGTAACTTTGTGGACGTGACTTCGTCGAGCCTCACTACCCGCAAATGGTCGAAACAGGAATGTTGCGGCAAGGTTTTAGGAGTCGCGCCCCTAGGGTATGTCCATTTCCTTCTGGATAAAAAGTGGTATCATGGTATGGAGTCAAGATATTCACTTATGCAGATTTTGAAAGTGGTATCATTGTATGGAGCCCAGATACTTTACTTATGTGGTTGTTGGTTGTCGGGGCCTGTAAAAATCCTGACTCAACCTTCGAAAATCGGCACCCGTACTTCACTTGTACTCGAATGCCGTAGATTCAAATGTCGAATCTGGTTTGCCGGAGCTTATAACACATTAAGTACAATAACACAGCGGAAAAAAAATGAATAATATCATATAACTCCAATGATACAATGTCCAATGATATACAACAGTGATCACAAATACATATCAGAGATCAACAACAACACAGCGGAAACACAAATGCACCGGCAGCGAAAATAACTTGAACTCCAAATGGAACTCCAATATCTGCAACTCCATCTCAAATCTCTAATCCAAAGATAGCTCGAACACCCATCAAACTGAACTTGGCGAACTCGATCCCAAAAATCCAAAGACTCCAATGATTTCCAAAAGCTACCAAACCAAAGGCTGATGGCTATCGAAATCTACACGTACTATTTGATTATCTGAAAAACCCAACTCTAGACTGTCCGTGTGGAAAATTGTAGGCACCCAGAGTTTAGGAAGGAAACAATAAACTCCAGGTCATTCATGGGACTGGTATGAACAAACAAAAATAGTTTTATTTTTAAAAACAAATAACAAAAGATTTTAAAATTGAAATCCACAATGCTTTTTGGAAAATGAAACTACCATAAGGCCTCCCGGCACACACACATTGCAATCGCACACTTGGGGAAGATTTCTCCTTATGATAGTCAAACATGCATGATACGCGAAAACATTTTGATATTATTATTAGTGCATAGTGAAAAACATTTGCAAGTATAATATTAATCTTAGCCAGCATACGTACCATTATAGTATGCCTACTATAGCTACCATATTAGATGGCAAGTGCTACAACTAAAACCGTACAAGGCGCGTATTGGTAATTGGATTTCCAACAAATGGTCAGACAAAGGAACTTCTTGGGCCACATAGGTACGCCTCTAGAGGGATGCCCTAAGAACTTAACCAGCTCTCTGCCAATACAAGGTTGGGTTACCTCTGTAACTAGGTAACTACTACACGAGTATGCCACCCTTCGGTCGTAACCAACCTTTATCCAAGGCCTCGATACCAACAACCACAAAGTAATAAATTTGCAGTAACTACATAGGTTAAGTATCTGGGCTCCATACCATGATACCACCTCTATCCAGAAGGAAATGAACATACCCACAGGGGGCGCTACCCCCAAATAACCTTGCTGCATCTTTCCTGTTCAACCATTTCGGGTTGTGAGGTCCTAATGCAGTCTAGTCCACAAAGTTACGATTTTCACAAAATTCATGTTTCGATCAACAAATGATCAGCAGCACTTTATATTCCACATTACCAAATTGGGAATGTATCACTAGTAATCATCAACTACATAACCTCTGAGCTTGTACGTCTCAGAGAAGAGTGTTAAGCTAAGAGAATAAATCTCAGCCACCAAACATAAATGTATTTGATAGAAACCAGCTTTACATCTTAAAGTGTAATGTCAGGCATATATCCATACAAGTCTGTTCCGGGTTCGAACAGAACCGAAGGCACTTCATAAAGAAGCCCTTGCAAATCCGGATAATCCCTAATCACGTCCGGACTTCCCGTCACAATGGGTGATCAAATCTCTATAACGGGGCCATTCGGTGCAGAGACATTTGACGGGTTATCGTGTCGCTTTCGAAAATATCCAGTCTTCACCACCAGTCTTCGAATGCTATCCATAACGTCGTATCATTATTCGAAATTGGTTATATGACACAAAGGTTCTCTCGCAGCTAAACCAAATAATGAGCGCAATATTTAAAAATATATGGATATTGGGATTTCAATTAAGTCACAACTTATTACCCATAACAAATGTTTTAAAAACAAATTACCATTTTAAATCTTTTTTTTTAAACAAAAAGATTCACTTCACAAAGTTCACCAGTCTTTCACAAAGATTCATTCATAGCCTTTAAAACCATTTCCTTTTCAAATTGGATTAGCTCATCCAATTATTAAATCAAAAATTTAATTTATCGTTTTCAAAACCATTTCCAATTCAAATCTTTTATGTAAAAGATACACCATTTAAAATCCTCTTCGATAAACAAGGTTTAATAATCTTTCACAAAGATTCATTCATAGCTTTCAAAACAATTTCCTTTCAAATTGAAATCTTTATAACACAAACTGGAAGTTCTTTCGTTATGTGAAAGCTATTATTATTTGAAAACAAATAGTTTTCATTTTGAAATAATTCAATTACATTTATACAAATTAAAGCCTTTGGGTTAAATTCATATTCTCAAAACAATACTTTTAAAATGGTTTGAAAACCCATATAAACACATCTAGAACTTGTACAACCTTTTTAAACCATAATTTCCAAATATGGAATTCAATTTCAATTTTTTTTGAATTCAAATTCAAATCAAATTATCTAATTTCAAGACTTAATCAAATTATTCAAAATAACTTTTATCTTTAAAACTCCTTTTCAAAAGCTTTTCACTTTTAACCCAATTCCATTTTCAAAACCGTTTGGATTCAAAATTCAACCTTTAAAACCATTAAAAATCTGCGACTTAACCAATTTCCTCATGTAATACATATTTATGTGTGTGTATGGTGTAGTACAGGGGTTTTACACAATAGTGCAACATCATCAATCTTCACAGATTCAAACACAACAATATTTGATAAGCGATATAAACTATAACGCTTATCTTCATTCACAGATCACAGTTAAATAAATTACATTCATGACAGATAATTACATTCATCATAGCTCGAATCGCAATAATTCATAATACGCGGCATCACATATCAGAAATATCAAACAATTTAACATTCAATGGCATCCAAACAATCATAAGTAAGATTAATTGATCATCTGATTAATTTAAACCAGATTAATCACTAATCCAGGTTAATAATTAATTATAAATTAATTAACTTTAAATTATTAATTGATCAACCTTAATTAATAATTGAATAAATTTTTAATCATTAATAATTAACCCTTAATTATTAAAGAATTATTTAATTACCCTTAATTAGTTATCCTTAATAACTTAATTAATAAATTAATTAACCTTAATTAATTACCATTTAATTAATTATCCTTAATTAATTATAACAAGTAATTATCCCTAAACAATTTCATAAATTAATTAACCTTTGATTAATCTCAATTAATCTTTAATTAATCTTAATAACCTTAATTTATCTTTAATTTGCTTAGATTAAGTAATTATTCTTAATTTTAATTAATCACCCTATTAATTACATTAAGTAATTAACCACTTAATCACCTTTATTAAGTAATTATCCTCAAATTATTTACCTGAATATGTTATTAAATTAATCATCTTGATTAAAACAAATTAGCCTTTAATAATAAATAAATCAACATTTTATTATTAATTAATTAATAAGTCAAACTTAAATCACCTAAGTCTTTAAAGATAAATTATTACTTTATTTAATTACTTGATTATCTTTTAGAAATTTGATAAACCTTTAAAATAATTTTTCTTAAAAAAATTTAATTTTGAAACATGTTTAAGATCTTATAAAATAATCCTACTTTGCGAAAATCTTGTTTTCAATCTTTTGAAAACTTATTTATTCAAAAAAACTTCAAAACTTGGTCTAGATAAATTTATTCGAAATTTGTTGAACCAAACCCCAAGCCCATAGCCATTTTTCTTGAGACCATTCCCGGGTAAAACCCCAAGAAATTTTCCCTTCTTCCTTTTATATATAAAAAAATCTTTTAACTATTAAACCATATAACGTCTACGAAAATAAACCCAAGAATGAACACGAGTCTTCATCCAAATTTTTTGGGTCCTCCTTCGAGCCAAGGCACTTTCCAATTCAACTAACATACCCAGCCTCGCCATGCACGTGCATGATCACCAGAATGGTTGCCGACCGTCCCCGAGTCTCTCCACATATCACAAATGACCTCGACGGTCAACTCGAACACCCAGATCGACGAACATAACCTAGAATTAAAATCAAGCTATTTGGTTCAACCTGGAACCTAACACCTTTGATCAAAACGTCTCGCCGGCGACAACTAGTTCACCAGAAATCACTTAACTTCATTCAAAGCTTCACCACCTCTCTAGTCGCTGTTTTCCCCAAGTCCCTACGATCCGATCAACTCTCGACATTACACGATGTCGATGACCATATCGGCCAATTTGGGGCTCTTAAACCTAATTCTTCGAACCCAAGACTAATTTATCATCAAGAAAATTTCGTGCCATTTTTCCATCGACCATCATTACATCATCTACCTGCAAACTCAAGCTCGAAGCTCGACTCCATGTTGATCGTCAGGAATTTAAAATTTTATATTTTCCTTTCATTGCAAAATTTCTCATTATATCAAATACTAAAAATCATGGCATTAGTATCAAAAATCATCAATTTCCATTTCGAAACAGATTATATAATCAAAACTTGAAATTAAGTCATTCGATTTTTGTGATTAAATGATATTCATCTCTGTAATATCTTTATTTAAAAATATCTGTTTAATATAAATGTTTGAAATTATTTTTAAAATTTGAATTTGATAAGTACAAACAAGTTTTCTTTAAAGATAAAAGCATGATAGTGATTCCTTTGAGTGGTATGAATTTTTTTTCTTGAACAGGTTTATAAAACCTGTTATATATAAACAGAGGCATATATTTTACTATAAGATTTTAGTTTCCAGTAACCTATTTGTTAATTTTACTTATTTATATTTTTATACATAATGTTACCCTCATATGAACATTTTTTATTCAACAAAAAAACCTAAAATATTTTGTATCGGGATAATTTAGATTTTCAAATAGGTTTTAAAACCTGGAATGTGTGCACAAAAGCAAGTTTTTTTTCCTTTTTTCAGGCATTCACACCTGATTTACTTATATACATACATCATATTCCAACATGTGCACATACTTCTCACCATTTTAAATCAAGCATGATCACAAACAATCAATAATAACCATATTTAAGCATTAAGTATACTGTTTACTCACCTGGAATGAAGAAGAACAGAGAAGCTTGAATTTTTATTTTATTTTCCTGAGTTTTGAAAATCCTGATTTGTTCTTTCCTTGTTCTTTATGCTTTGAGATGATTATATTGAGTTGACTTGTTTGTTGTTTGAATCAAGTTGAAGATCGATTTCTTTGAACTTTAAAATCTGCTTGGCTTTCAGGTTAAAGTTTTGCTTCTAGGTTGGCTCTGGTTTAAATTGAATTTTGCTTTTGCATTTGAAACTAAAATGATGTTGTTCCCAGATTTTGTTTAAGTTGCCTCAATCTTTAGACTCAGGTTGATTTCTTGCTTTGATTATAGATTTAATTTTGAATCTGGAACTTGATTTCTTGAAAATCTGGAATCTATGTTTTTTTTCTAGAATTTGGTTGAACTTAAATCTGAAGCTTGTATTTGCTTTGATCTGAGAACTTTAACTTGAATTTGGAACAGCCACTTAATTAAAAAAAAATGTTTTCAGGTTTTAGAATATGAAAGAAATCAATGAAGAAGCCTGGTTATTTCTTTACATATTTTTCATTTATTTCAATTTTAAGGTGATAATGCCATTTTTTATTTAGTTTAACACTTGTGAATACAAATGATAATTTAAGCAACACATGTCTTCTTACATTATAAAATGTTTACATTTGTCAAAATTAGTATTTTTATGTTTAAATCCCTTAGTTTAATTAGTTTAAATTTTAGTTTTTAAACCCTTGTGCATTTATATTTTATATCTTAACATATGTTTATGTTTTCCAATACATACTTATTATGTTTTTATTATTTCCAAATGTATTATTTAAGACATTTACTTTTAAATTTCAAACTCAAAAATTAATATACAATCAATTTGTAAATGAGTAAACAAATATAAATTTCATTCCAATCATACTTTATTTATTTTCCAAATCTTTATTTTCAACATATATATATATATATATATATATATATATAAGAATTTAACTTTAAATAACCATTTGAAAATTTATGATATTAAATTCAAAATATCATTCTCAAATTAAAATGCATATTTAATAATTAGAAACAAATCCGTATTAATTTAAAAATAGAATTTTAAATCCAATTTTTTCCCAATATATTTATTATTGAGTCTTAAATTCAAAATTTTAAAATAAATAAGTATATATCTTATTAAATTTGAAAATTTCAAATTAATCCGTAATCTAGTCCAAAAATTTATATAAATTATCAATTTAAATTTTGACTCAAAAATCGAGATCGTTACAGGGCCCTGGATAAAGGTCGGTAACGACCGGGGTGGCTTACTTGAGGGTTACTTCCGTGAAAGGGTAACTCGGCCTTGTGTTGGTAGGGAACCGTTTGGTTCTTGGGGGCGTCCCTCCAGAGGCGTTCCATTCGGTAAGGAAGTTTCTTTGCCTGACCATTTGTTGGAATCTTCAATACGCGCCTTGTACGGTTTTAGTTGTATAACCTGCCATTTCCTTATGGTGGTCACCATTGTTTAGATGGTAGTTATAGTAGGCATATAATATTGGTTGTATACCGGCGAGGACTAATATTATACTTTCGAAATGTTTTCTGCACTATGCACTAATAATAATATCAAATGGTTTTCGTGTATCAAGCATGTTAGACTATCATAAGGAGAAATCTCCTCCAATTGTGTGCTTGCATTGTGTGTGTAGCGGGAGGCCTTATAGTAGTTTTATTTTCAAAAAAGTATTGTGGATTTCAATTATAAATTCTTTTGTTGTTTGTTTTAAAGATAAACTGTTTTTGTTTGCTCATACCAGTCCCATGACTGACCCTGAGTTTGTTGTTCCCTTCCTAAACTGTGGATGCCCACAATTTTCCATCCAGGAAACCTAGAGTTGGGTTTTTCAGATAATCAAATAGTAGGAGTAGATTTGGTAGCCTTCAGTCTCTAGAAATCTTCTTCAGTCTTTGGATGACTGACCTTGCTTAATACAACGTCATAGGGGGTTCTCGCTTCGCGTTTGGTGGCAAATGGGAGACTTTTACCCCTACATGTCCCCGGGTAGAGGTTGGCTAACCGGTTAGGTTGAGTGTCGAAAGGCTGGCCGTAAAAGCAAGGGCAGGGTACCCTTGTATGCCATGGCAGGGCTGGGATGGTTGAAAAGCCTACCAGTCGAGAGTGGCCGCTGTCGATGGTTGAAAAGCCTTGACCGTTATATTTGGCATCAGAGCTGAAGGTGGAAACTTTAGCTCAGGAGTATAACACATTAAGTGACTCATTAGAGATAGGGTGAACTATACCCTAGAATGAGTATATTCCTAAGATATCCATCTGTGTGTCTTAGTAAATTCTCTTGTTATCCACCGATAGTAAGTATGAGTGCAAGAAGAGGACGAGATAAGGGACAAGGGAGCGCCACTACAAATGGTCGATACCCTGAAACAACAATGGAAACAACTTTCTCTATCCATTTCTTTGATTCATCATCCAATTTTAAATTCTTCGATGGCTTCGTGGCAGCTCTGAGAAGAAGCTTTGGTGTGATGCTGGCCTGGCAAATCGTAGATAAGTTCTATTTCGTATTCTCATCTTCAGTATTAACTTCAAATGAATTAGAAATTTTAAATTGAAATAAATTTGTTAATAAAATATAAAGATAGATTAATTTGTATCGATAAAACGATTTCGATTAAAACCAAATTTGAAATTCTATTATGATTTCTTGTGAAGATCAAAGTCCGAAAAGGGACAAGTTAATATAAACTTTGGGATATTCCGACCTAAGTTTGGAATCCATATCTAATGTTTGAGAATTATGGAATATTGAATCCATTTATCTATTCCTTGGGGTACAGATATATTCTATGAATGGTTAGTTATCTCTTCGAACTAACCAATTCCCTACATATTTCATAGATCTTGATGACCCGAGTATCTTATGAAGTGTTAAATAGATTCGTTCTTGTATCTACTGTTGACATTCTGATTTGTTAAGTCAAATGCAGAATAGATATTCAGTTTAAGCTGATGATTCATCTTTCTATATTCTTTTGTTGTCTCCCTGGCAAAATTCGAGGATGAAATTTTCTTAAGGGGGGAATTTGTAACATTCCTGATTTTTAAGCCAAATTAATTTGGTAATTGATTTGATTTTTAGATTTAACTAAGAATAAATTGGTAATTAATATAAAATTTTGGATTTAACTGAGAATTAATTTGAATATTTGAGAATTAATATATATATAGTAGATTTTGAGAGTTAAATTGGATTGGAAATTGAAGAATAATATATTGTAATTTTGGGTTGAGATTCAAAGATAAGTATTTTATAAAAAATTGTATTTGTATTTTCCAAATTAAATAAGATGTATGTTTATTTATTTATATAAATGGATTATAATTTGAAATTTGATTTTGAAATTAAATAAATATATTGGAAATAAAAATTGATTTAATAAATAAATTAGATTTAAAAAGCTTTATAAAATTAAGAAATATAAATGTATGATTATTTATTAAAGTGTAATTTAGTTTCAAACATTTTTCTTTAAGGATGTATATGTATAAATAAAGGTAGTTTAGATATAAACATTTAAAACATGACATAAACATAAATAATAAAATTATGATTTGAATTTGATATAAATATATTTTCAAAAGCTATTTAAAGGTTAAAATTAAATATATACACATCTTTTGGAAATTAATAGGATTTAATATTCTTCCTTTTAAAATATACATGAACTAAGGTTTGTATATATATGTATAAAATAGATGTATGAATATAAAAAGAAAATGTATTGTAAATTTAAGATTTGAAAAAAGGTTTGAAACATAAGTTTGTAAATTAAATATGAGACAAGGTTTTAAACATAAAAATACTTACTTATGACAAATGTTTAATAAGTAATAATATAGATTAACAAGTGTAACATGATGATACAAGTGGCAACCTTATTTTCTATAAAAATAAATATCAAAAGAGTAAAACAGGCTGCTCATTTTTATTTCTTCTATTCAAAATACTTTCTCTTCAAAACAAAACTGAGAATAGAAAAATATAAGCATGTTTTCAAAAAACATTTCAAACCTGGAAGCACTGATTCAAGTAGTAGATCAGGAAAATTTAAATCAAGATTAAAGTAATTCATTTCTAACCTGGAAATGAAGTTTAGAAAAACAAAAATCAAATGTAGAACCTGATATCTGAAGCATTTCAAAAAAATTCAAAGAAACTTGGAAATAAATAAAAAATCAAAAGCCTGTAATAAAGAAACCAATCAAAAGAAGAATAGAAATCAAAGAAAAGATCATTTCAAACCAACAAACAACTTCAAGATCAAGTTACACAGATCAACTCAACAATGTACAAATCAGGATCAAGTACAAATTCAATTCAAAAACAAAATCAACAGTTCCAGATCAAATCAAGGAACAAACCCAGGCTTGGCTTCTCTGTTCTTCTTTGTTTGCAAATATAAGGTGAGCAAACCACTTCTCTTAATCCTTTAACATGTTTTAGTATCCTGATGCTTGTGAGTAGCCTTGAAATCTGATGAGAAATCTGTTGATATGTGTTGTATGCAATGATTGATGCATGTCTATATATTCATATACACACCTCTTTGTAGCCTGACCAACACCAGAATTTTTTATGAAAAATTCATATTTTAATTTGTAAACAGTTTTAAGTTATAATCTTTACAGAAAAATTGTTAGAAATAATCAGATTCAAGTTTTAAATAATTTTAAATAATGTTAACCGGTCGAATTCCTGGACTATAGATTGTCAGTGGTGATCAATATAATGTCAAAAAAATTGAGTGATAGGATTTTAAATTTAGATCATAGGATCATATTCGTATTACAAAACCACGAATTTTTAAAATAAAATCATGATTTTTAGTTTGGAATCTATTACGAATTTGCGAGATGAACAGAATTGTAAAAATTGTCAATTTTCGGTAATCAACGAGCAATCGAGTCTTGGGCTTGATATTAGAGGAAGCTTTGGTGATGAAGTTTATAGGAAAAATGATCATAAGAATTCTCGATCATCAGAGCAACGGTAGGATGGCTTGATAGGTTTTAGAAATAGTTTCATTCGAAAGGTTTCAATGGCAATTTCGTCGCCATTGGCTAATCGGTCAAGGTCGGTACTGCGAGAATCGAAGAGTAGGCGTGTGAAATTTACTTGGTTGTGATGGAGTGGCGTCAGATGGTTGGGTTGGTGTGGTAGGATGGTTTTTCGAAAAACTGTATTTGGTCCAGGATTGGATGAGTACCTCGATTTCAATTCTGGGTTGATAGCGATCTTTAGGTGATCGGAGTTGAAGTGGTGGGATGTCAGTGACTTGTCGGTGGTGATCTCGGGTGTCGGAGCGTCGCCGTGCGACTGTACACATGCACAAATTCTCTTGTGTGTCTGTAGATTACAGGCTTGGGAAGAAGATGATGGGAACTCAGGTATAATTTCGCGAAGGCGGGATCTTTGCTCGGGGTTGTGTTCGATGTAGCTCGTGTGGGTTTAGATGTGTAATAGTTTTAAGTTTTGAAACAAAAGTTTTGAGTTCCAGGTTTTAAAAAGTTGAAAGAAAAATTTGTTACCAGGTTTCAATTATAAAGCATGAACAAGTTTTAATGTTATTTTAAATGATTAAATTTTCTTAGCAATCTATTTAAACAAAATTTTAAAGACTATTTAAAATAAATAAATTTTCCAAAGGAATACAAAGCCAAATTTTCAAAGTAGATTGGATTAAAGAAGGTTCAAGTTTTAATTTTTTTAAAGTCAAATGTTTTAAAATTGTTTTAGTTTATAAAATTTTGTATTAGACTAATTATCTTATTTGATCTCTAATTATTTTCAAAATAAAAATGATTTCAAGCATTTAATTTAAATGATAATTAAGTGATTAAGAAAGATAAATGGTTTATCTCTGATTTATTAAAGTTTTAAGTAACTAAAGTACAATTACTTAAGGTAGTTGATAAAGTATAATTGATTAATTAAAGTAATTAAAGGATAATTACTCAATGGGATTAATTAAAGGATAATTTATTTCTTAATTATGGATAATTAATTAAGATAATTAAAAGGAAATTAACGAAGGGATAATTACTTAATGGAATTGATTAAGGGATGAATTAAGGATAATTAATTACATAATTAAAGGTTAATTAAGTAATAAAGGTGATTAAGAAATGATGATTAATTGTGGAGTAATTAATTAAAGGATAATCATTTAATGATTTAAGAATGATTAATTTATAATTAAAAGTTAATTAATTTATTATTAATGGTTAATTAATAGGCGATTAAATGACGATTAATCAAAATGATTTAATTAATATTAATTAACCAGGATTAGTAGTTTATTTACAAGTAATTAATCTGACATAAATTTATCAGATAATTAATTAGTCTTACTTATGGATGACTGTATTCTATTGAATGTTGTAAATTGTTTGATATGCTTGATGTGTGATGTTTTGTGATATGAATTATTTTGATTCGAACTATGATGAATGTAATTTATTTTATCTGTGATGAATGTATATTATTTATCTGTGGATCTGTGAATGAAGATAAGCGTTATAAGAATATACTGCTTATCGATATTACTATGCTAGAATATGTAATGATTGATGATGTTGCACTATTGTGTGAAACCCCTGGACCACACCATACACACACAAATATGGATTGCACGAGGAAATTGGTTAAGTCACAGATTTTTAAAATAGTTTTAAAGTTGAGTTTTGAATCCAAACGGTTTTGGAAATGGAATTGTGTTAAAAGTGAAAAGCTTTTGAAAAGGAGTTTTAAAGATAAAAGTTATTTTGAATAACTTGATGAGGTATTGAAACTTAAATAGTTTGATTTGAATTTAAATTCAAGATTTGAAGTTGAATTCTATATTTGGAAATTATGGTTTAAAAAGGTTGTATAAGTCATAAATGTGTTTTTAAACCATTTTAAAAAGTGGTGTTTTGGGAATTTGAATTTAATCCAAGTATTATACCTGAAGGGCTTTAACTTGTATAAATGTAATCGAATTTTTTCGAAACAAAACTATTTGTTTTCAAATAGTAATGGCTTTCACATAACGAAAGAACTTCCATTTTGTGTCATAAAGATTTCAAATTTGAAAGTGGATTGTTTTGAAATCTATGAATAAATCTTGGCGAAAGATTATTGAACTTTGTTTTGAATTGAAGAGGATTTTAAATGGTATGTCTTTCATAAAATATTTGAAATGGGAATTGTTTTGAAAATTATGAATGGATCTTTGAAATTGTTTTGAAAGCTATAAATTGAATCTTTGGTTTAATAATTGGATAAGATAATCCAATTTGGAAGGGACATTGTTTTGAAAAGCTGTGAATGAATCTTTATGAAATATTGGTGAACTTTGTGAAGTAAATCTTTTTGTTTAAAGATTTGAAAATGTAATTGGTTTAAACCATTTGAAAGAAAGGTTTTGGATAATAAGTTATGACTTAACTGAAATCCATATATCCATATGATTTCAAATATTACGCTCATTATTCGGTTTAGCCCGGAGAGGTCCTTTGTGTCATATAACCCATTCCGAATAATGATACGACATTATGGATAGCATCTGAAGATCGGTGGTGAAGGCCGGATATTCCAAAAGCGAAAGGATAGCTCATCGAATGTCTCTGCACCGGCTGATCCCTGGTATAGAGATTTGATCATCCATTGTGATGGGAAGTTCAGACGTGATTAGGTATTATCCGGAATTGCAAGGGCTTCTTTGGAAGTGCCTTCGGTTCTGTTCGAACCCGGAACAGACTTGTATGGATGTATGTCTGACATTACACTTTGAGATGTAAAGCTGGTTTCTATCAAATACATTTCTGTTTGGTGGCGGAGATTTATTCTCTTAGCTTAACCCCTTCTCTGAGACATACGAGCTCAGAGGTATGTAGTTGATGGTTACTAGTGATGCATTCCCAATTTGGTAGTGTGGCATGCTAAGTGCTGATCATTTGTTGATCGAAGCATGGATTTTATGAAAAGCGTAGCTTTGTGGACGTGGCTTCGTCGAGCCTCACAACCCAGAAATGGTCGAAACAGGAATGTTGCGGCAAGGTTTTAGGGGTCGCGCCCCTAGGGTATGTCCATTTCCTTTTGGATAAAAAGTGGTATCATGATATGGAGCCCAGATATTCACTTATGTTGATTTTGAAAGTGGTATCATGGTATGGAGCGCAGATACTTTACTTTTGTGGTTGTTGGTTGTCGGGGCCCCGGATAAAGGTCGGTAACGATCGGGGATGGCTTACTTGAGGTTTACTTCCGGGCAGAGGTAACTCGGACTTGTGTTGGTAGGGAACCGTTTGGTTCTTGGGGGCGTCCCTCCAGAGGCGTTCCATTCGGTAAGGAAGTTCCTTAGCCTAACCATTTGTTGGAAATCCAATCTTCAATACACGCCTTGTATGGTTTAAGTTGTATAACCTGCCATTTACTTATGGTGGTCACCACTGTTTAGATGGTAGCTATAGTAGGCGTACACTAATGGTTGTATGCTGGCTAAGATTAATATTATACTTTCGAAATGTTTTCTGCACTATGCACTAATAATAATATCAAATGGTTTTCACGTATCAAGCTTGTTTGACTATCATAAGGAGAAATCTCCTCCAATTGTGCGCTTGGATTGTGTGTGTGGCGGGAGGCCTTATGATAGTTTCATTTTCCAAAAAGCATTGTGGATTTCAATTATAAATTCTTTTGTTTTTTGTTTTAAAGATAAACTGTTTTTGTTTGCTCATACCAGTTCCATGACTGACCCGGAGTTTATTGTTCCCTTCCTAAACTCTGGGTGCCCACAATTTTCCACACGGGCAGCCTAGAGTTGGGTTTTTCAGATAATCAAATAGTAGGAGTAGATTTGGTAGCCTTCATTCTCTGGAAATCTTCTTCAGTCTTTGGATGACTAACCTTTCTTAGTACAATTTGATGTGGAGTTCGAGCTATTTCTGATTAGTTCTTTGGAGATGGAGATTGCTGATATAGGAGTTTATTCTTTGAAGTTCAACTTTATGTTATCTTTTTTCCGCTACTGCTGCTGTATCTTCCGCTTTTATCTATCTCTAATATTTGTATTGATATTCATTGTATCAGAATATTGTATCGTTGTCGTAATCAACTGTTGGATATCAATGTGTTATTATTCATTTTCTTCCGCTGTGTTGTTGTACTTAACGTGTTATAAGCTCCGGCGAATCGGATTGAACGTTTGAATTTGCGGCAATCGAATACGAGTGAAGTATGGATGTCGATTTTCGAACGCAAAAATTCGGGTCATCACAGTTATTGAGTTCCGTATCGATTTGTTTATAGGAGATAGACTGGTAGTTATGTCTTTAAGCGTATGATTCCGAAAGAGCAGAGGAAGTTAAATGTGCGAGTGGATGACCTATTGAGGTGATGGTTCATTCGTAGGAGCATATTTGCATAGGATGCACCTATAATGTTTTCCACTATGGAAGATGGCTCTTTGAGGTTGTTTTTTGATTGCTGTGAGCTTAATGAGATGATGAGCAAATATCCATTGCTTATTGTTGATGGCTTGTTCGATCGACTCTATAACATGAGGATGTTCTCTTAGTTGGACCTTGCGATGGGGCTTTCACCAACTAAGAATATTTGGAGAGAGTGTGTGGATTATAACGTTTCATATGCTACCTTGATTTTTGATTCATTTTTTTTTCATTCGGACTAACCAACGTGTCGGCATGCCTTTGTTGATCTCATGGACCTTGTTTCGAGGGGTCACTTGTGTAAATCTATGCTTATGTTAATGGATGATATTTTGGTCTACTCATGGACGATAAAAGATCACAAAGCATGATTTATGATCGTGTTGTAGGTGTTAATAAGACACTGATTGATGATGAAATTTTGAAATATCACTTCTAGAGGTGGGAAGTGAGATGTTTGGATCGTAATTGTTTTAGAGTAAAACATCGTTATAAATCCCGGCTGACTATAGCTATTCAGCCGGCTGGATACTGGGTAAATTTAAATTTACCACAATATTCAGCCGCTTGAATCCACTGAGTTAGCCGGCTAAATATATTGTCTTTTGCACTATTTATTTTCGGGTTTGAATCAGACGGCTGAATCTTCTACAGTCAACATGTTGAATTCGTATAACGGCTAGTTTTTAATGAAGAGATGTGTCTCTTCAATGAAGAGAAACATCTCAACTTCAAGGGTTGTTTCCGTTTCTTTTCAGCACTACTGTTCGTGAAAGATAACAACTCTTGATTCATTATAAATATAGCCAAGAATCAAATTCTTTTTAACAACAATCATTACAATTCTTTCTATCATATTTTGATTCAACTCTCTATAGTCTTTGCTTTCTAAAACATTCATACAAGCATTCTATTGAGAATTCTTTTTAAATATTCCGTTCTCTTCACATACAAACACTACATACCACAAAGGAGAAGGTTATAGGAAGGGTGCATTATATCGACTAATCAGTGTTATTCAAGAATACATCAAGTCAAGAAACTAAATACTTTGTATTGGAAGTCCCGTTCGGCTGCTCGGGCAAATGTATTGAAATCCAGTTCGAATGCTCAGGTGCCTATTCCTTTGGGTAAAGTGAGGCTGTCAGTAAATCCAGAAGGAGCCTAGGACTGGACGTAGAACGGGAAGTTTGAACCAGTATAAAACTATCTGGTGTCATTTACTTACCGCTTTACATTTATTTTATTTATCGACTATTTTCCGCTGCTATATCACGCAAGTTTTTAAATTAGTATAATTATCCATACAACGATCCACAAAAACTTTCATTTGGTAGCAAAGCACGGTCATCACATAACCATAACAAAGTTATTTGATATTTGTTAATATGGATAACAATAGTCACTCTAATTTCACTGAAGGACAATCCACTACACGACCACCACTATTTAAAGGTCTAAACTATGCTTACTGGTCAACTAGGATGAGAGTTTATTCACAATCAAATGGGTTTGATGCATGGAACATTATTCAACAAGAATTTTATGTTCCTACTAATGACTTTGCAGAATGGTCTAACACTCAAAAATTAGATGCTTCTGCAATGCGAAAGCAATGGACATGTCATTTTGTGCACTAGATAAGAATGAATTCAATAGAGTTAGTATGTGTACTACTGGATATGAAATATGGCACACACTTAAAGTTACACATGAAGGTACTAACAAAGTTAAACAGAGTAAGATATCTATGCTTAAGAATCAATTACAAAACTTTAGAATGAAGCAAGATAATACCATAAATGATATGTACTCTAGATTTCAAGACATATATCATTCAAATTTGGCACTAGGAGAAAAATATACAGAGTTTGATATTGTGTCAAAAATACTCAACTCTTTCACGGATGAATGGGAAAGAAATGTCTTAGCTATCGAAGAAGCTAACGATCTTTCTACCATAAAACCAGAGGAGTTGATAGAAAATCTAGTGTCATATGAAGTAAATTTGCAGGCAAGAAAAGTACAAGCATAAGACCGTAAAACAATAGCATTCAAGCCGAGAAAGAAGAACCAGACGATGAAGATGTTGACGATGTGGCATTCATAGCCAAAAGTTTCAGAAAATTCCTGAAATTCAAAAAGAAGAAAAACTTTGGAAGCAATAAAGGTCAAAACAACTTTCCTTCAAACTCATCTCTAAAATGCTACGAGTGCAATCAATCAGGTCACATCAAAAAGAACTGTCCAGAACTCAAGAAAAAAAAACGAGAAACGGTTCAAAAAGAAAAGGCAAGTTTTTCAGCTATCTGGAATGATTCCGACTCTTCGACATCTGATAGTGATAGCGACACTGAACAAGCTAATGTGTGCTTCATGACATCTAAAAACGATGTAAGTGAATTCTCTATTGATGATCTAATAGAAGTAAACTCTGAATTGTTAAAAATAATTAAGAATCAGAAACAATCAAATAAAGATACATTAGAAAAATTAAATAGGAGTGAATTAGAAGTAGATATATTACGAGATGAGGAGAAAATTCTTGAAGAAGAATTAGTAAAAATTCAAGAATCAGGAAGAAATTAATCTTATCAACTCATAATGATTGAAAAAGAATTATAATCGTTGAAAAACAAGAATGATTTAGTAGCTATAGAAAATCTTGATTTGAAAAGCAATAATAAAACCTTAGAATTAGAAATAGAGAGTCTAGAGAACAAACTACAAAGTATTGCAAAAGAACGTTTCGAATTTTAACAAAGGATGAGAGAATCTCTCTAAAATTATTGGAAATTCCCAACATACTTCAAGTAAGAGAGGTCTGGGTTATGGCAAAGCTAGTAGTTTTGGAAAATCATATGATTTGTTATATGATAGGTTTAAAAAGAATATTACAAAAAAAACTATAGTTAATACTACTAATCAGAAAACTATAAAAATATGGATACCAAAACCAACAATAGTCTTATAAGAAGTAAGTATATAGAGTCATTTATTTTCATTATTCATAAGAATATTAATTATACTTTTAAAGGGAACTCTGAACCCTCTTGGCTTTGGCTTCCTAAGACCTAACTCTTATGACCCTAATGGAGGAAGTGGGTACCAACGTCATTTCAATATTTTTTGCAGGTACCAAATAAAAAAAGAGAAAAATGGACATTGGACAATGGTTGCTCAAGATACATAATAGGAAACAAAGAAATGCTGACAAATATTGTCTATTCGGATGGAGGTTCTGTCACTTTTGGAGATAACTCCAAAGGATATGTCATCAGCAAAGACGATGTGAGCAACGACGGTACATCTAACTTACCTCTTATTATAAATGTTTTATTAGTTAAAAACTTAACACACAATCTTCTTAGTATAAGTCAACTTTGCGATAAGGGATTTAGTATATCTTTTTTAGAAAATAAATGCAATATTTCTTATCAAAAAAAATTCTTATATTTGAAGGAAATAAGGAACATAGTATATATGTTTTAAATATGAAAATTAATCACAACACTGATATGTGTCTAATAGCTAAAGAAAATGATCCTTGGTTATGGCACAAAAGATCATGTCACATAAATTTCAAAGCTATAAGTAAACTATCTAGAAACAACTTAGTAAAAGGATTATCAAAAATGAACTTTAAAATTAAAAACATTTGTGATGCCTGTCAACTAGGAAAGTTAACAAAAGCATCTTTTAAATCAAAGAAAATCATTTCAACATTACAACCATTTGAGTTATTGCATCTAGACTTATTTGGACCAACTCAAGTTCAGTCTATAAATCATAATAAATATGTTTTTGTAATTGTTGATGATTTTTCAAGATTCACTTGGACATTTTTTATGAAACATAAAAATGAAACATTTGAAAACTTTAAGAATTTTGTTAAAAGAATTCAAAATGCTAAAGATCTAAAAATTAAAAATATTAGAAGCGATCATGGAGGAGAATTCGAAAACGAATTATTTGAAAATTTTTGTAACAAGGAAGGAATTGTTCATAATTTTTCATTTCCAAGAACTCCACAACAGAATGGATTTGTAGGAAAAAAATAGAACACTTCAAGAATGCGCCATAACACTATTGAATGGAAGCACACTACCAAAACAATTTTAGGCAGAAGCAGTAGCAAGTGCCTGTTACGTTTTGAATCGTGTCTCCATTCGTCCTCTAACAAAACATACTCCATACGAACTGTTTAATGGAAGAAAACCAAACATATCATATTTAGAAATATTTGGCTCAAAATATTTTATCTAAAATACTAAGGTCAACTTGGAAAATTGATTGAAAATCAGACGAAGGAATTTCTATAGGATATTCAGATCATAGTAAAGCATATAGAATTTATAATTTAAGAACTAAAACCATTGAAGAAACACTTCATGTTTCGTTTGGTGAAAATTTCAAAACTAATAAATACAATGATGATGAAATAATAAGTAATACTGAATAGAATTCTGAAAATAAAACTATGGAAAATGATACTTCAGAAAAGCATTCAGAAAACATTTTGAAATCCCCACTAAGAATTTTAAAAGATCATCCAATTCAAAATATAATTGGTGAAGTTAACGAAAATGTAAAAACATGGCACCAACTAAATCAAATGGGTCATGTAGTTTTTATTTCTACTACAAAACCTAAAAATGCTAAAGAAGCTTCAACAGACGATTATTGGATTTTAGCAATGCACGAAGAACTAAATCAATTTGAATGAAATGATGTATGGGATTTAGTTCCTAGACCAGAAATAAAACCGTCATCGACACTAAATGGGTTTTCAAAAATAAACCTGATGTACTAGGAAATATTACTAGAAATAAAGCTAAATTATTAGCTCAAAGATATAATCAAGAAGAAGGAATTGATTACGAAGAAACATTTGCTCTTGTCGCTAGACTAGAAGCAATACATATCTTATTATCCTTCGCTTGATTTCATGATTTTAAACTATATCAAATGGATGTCAAGAGTGCGTTTTTAAATGATTTTATTAAAGAAAATGTTTACATAGAATAATCTCCATTGTTTGCTCATGAAAAATTTCCAGATCATGTATACAAATTAAAGAAAGCATTATACGGATTAAAGCAAGTACCAGTGCTTGGTATTATCGACTTAAAAGTTATCTATTAAATTCTAGATTTGCAATTGGAAAAGTAGATCAAAATCTTTTTATAAAACAAGATCAAAGATATTTTAGTAATGCAAATATATGTTAACGACATTATTTTCGGTTCTACAAATGAAAAACTTTGTCAATAATTTTCGAACATTATGACTAAAGAATTTGAAAGTCACACATGGGAGAACTGTCATATTTTCTTGGACTTTAATTAAACAAGTCAAAAGTGGAATATTTATTAATCAAGAAAAATATTGTAATAATTTAATAAAACGTTTTGGTATGGAAAACACTTCTGCCAAATCTACTCCTATGAGTACTACAATTCATCTTGATCGAGATGAAAATGGAAAAAATGTTGACCAAAAACTATATCGAAGTACGATTGGTTCTTTACTTTATTTAACTGCTAGTCGTCCTGATATAATGATGAGTGTTTGCTTATGTGCTCGATTTCAAGCAAATCCTAAAGAATCACATTTGTGAGAAGTTAAATGAATTTTGCATTACTTAACCAGTGCTAAAGAATTCAGGCTTTTCTATCCAAGAGAATGTTCTTTCGATAGTATCATATAGTGATGCGGATTATGGAGGATGTCGAACCGATAGAAAAAGTATAAGTGGAACTCATTATTTCATTGGACAATCTTTAGTATCCTGGTTTAGTAAAAAGCAAAATTGTGTTTCACTTTCGACATGTGAAGCAGAATATATTTCTGCTGCTTTAGCATGTTCTCAAGTCATCTATATGCAGCAAACACTTAAAGATTTTGGAATAAAATTTATCAAAATCAACAATATATTGTGACAACACTAGTGCTATTAACTTATCTAAGAATCCGATAAATCATTCTCGAACCAAACATATCGATATTAGACATCATTTGCTATGCAATAATATTGAAAAAGAAAAAAATTCTTTAGAATTTGTTTCATCAGAAAAACAAGTTGCCGGTATTTTTACAAAACCATTAAACGAAAATACGTTATAAAGTTAAGAAGAGAACTAGGAATTTTATCAGTAAAAGATTTATAAAATTATAAGAACTTTTAGTCAAAATAAAAATTAAAAAAAATTGGAGCTCCTGGCACTCGAACTCAGGATTACATAAGAAGAAGTATAGTGTCATTTCCAATTTTCTATTTAGTAATTCTTGTCTACATCATACTTGCAATTAGTATCGACTAGAAATTATTAAAAGTTATATATAAAACATCTTAAACTAGTAATGGTCTACAATTGTTAATAAATTTATACCATAAACTGCATTTCTATAAATAATAGAAATTACATATATATCAAAACTCAGAAATCTTCAAAACATCATCACTTACATATGAAAAGTATCTAAAGATTCAAGATCCAAAACATAAAAATGTCTTCTCAAAATAATTCAAGCTCTTCTAGCTACAACACTGAATACTCATCAGTCATTTATAGCTCTCCGTCTTCAAAATCATTCGAAAATGCACCAACTCCGTATTATATTGTAGTATTTCCTCCTCATCATCATACTGGATATACTCCAGAAAAGAAGCGTTTTAGGAGAAATCTCCTTCCTTCTCCTCCTACGAAAGACAAGATAGATGATTTACATCACTATCAACGTGAAATTTTGAATCTACAGCGAGAAATGTACTACGAATAGAAAAGTCACAGAAGAAGACTTAGTTTCTTAGAGAGATTTGCCTTGAAGATATGTGGATCATCTCCCATAAACACGAATGCACATATTCAATCTCCTTAGAGGCTACGCACTCTCCAAATTCTTAGGACAGATCAACCATTCAAATAGCTCGGGAGAACACAAAGGTCAAGCCGAAAGAATGTGATTCTCCCACTAAATCTTCTTCCTTTATTTATTAATTGTTTGTATTCTATTTATTGTATCTTTATAATATTTAAAAAAGTACATAAAATGTGTAAACAATATAAAAATTAAAATAAATAGAGAATATATTATGAAACAGGGTTTATTGGGCTTCAGGCAACTAATTCATACGGCTGCACCAGTGAAAACAGCCGGCTGAATATTCATATGAAATAAAATTTTCACCCAGATTCAGTCGACTGCACACCCTTGTTCAAATGACTGAATTATAGGAAAAATAGTCTATTTTCTTTCAGGAATAGTTCAAACAGTTGATAACCTTGAGTCAGCCGGCTGAACTTCTGGTTTACAATTTTTTTAACCACTCGCTCTATTTTCAAGGCACCATTTCATCTTTACCTTCCTCCCTCTTCTTTTTTTCCACCAATTACCCTCTTCATATTTTTTTCACCAACACAGAAAATTTACACCGTCAAAACCTAAAACCTCCATTTCTTCTCAAAAACTATAATCTTTTCAAAAATCACAATGCCTCCAAGAACCAAAAGACCAAGAGACTCCCCTTCAGGGCTTTCTGAATCTCAAATCCGACAATGGCTCCATAATGAAATCGTTGTGGTTAGGTATAATAACATGAAAAATAAAAAAAATTGAAGGAGCTTTCGTCAAGTTTCAAGAATTCGACGCATACAATTTTCATGAATTTTCCGAGGTAAACCGAATCGATTCTTTAAATGGTTTTGATCCGAATAATGTAAAAATTAATCACTTGCTAGTCAAGCTCTTCTTTGCGAATATGAATTTAGATCATTACACCCTCATAATACGGAAGATTGTGTGTGGACTTTGGTATGTGGTGTGAAAACTTTTCTTTCTTTACAACGATTAGGACACATACTTCGTTATCCATCCCAAGGCATTGACATTCGTGATGTTAATGTTGATATGGTCCGAAGAGACGAAGTCTCTCATCTATTCTTATCCAACGATATGGGTGATCTTCAAACTAGCTCTTTAAGTCCAAAGGAAAGATTAATTCACCGAACCTTGATAAGGTCATTACAACCTAGGACCGGTAGCTACGAGAAGATTTATAAACATGATTTTCAAGCCCCATATGCATTATATTCACAACAATGAGTGAATTATATTGGGGAAAAATAATAATGGATGAATTTTCAAATGTCAACGTTCGAAGAAGATATAAGAAAATTCACTATGGTGCATATATCATGAGGATACTTTTGAATTTTGGTGTACCGAGTCCCAAATCCGACTATTCGACTATTAGTGAAATTGGAGCTAAACTATAAGTTTAATGGATCTTCCTTGAGTTTTGCCTCATCATGATATCATCTCATTTCAAGAATGGGTTGATCTATCCGGTAACGTGGAAATTGCATCCTCTTCTCATTAACCCAAAGAAGAAGAATAAGAGGAAGAGGAAAGCAACGATGACAGTCATGAGATTGACCCCAATTTCAACCCTAAGAATGCACTAAAAACAATAGCTAAAAATCAAGTAAAGCTTAATCAACGCATAGAAAAGTTCGGAAAGTCCACAAATAAGAAATTTGACTCTATAAAGTATTTCTTGAACAAAATATGAAAAAAGGTATCTTGTTCTTCGTCAACCTCTACCGGAGTGGTTGAAGATTTGACTACTCTTGAATGGGATACTACGGATGAAGAGTGAAACATTTTGGTATGAATCTTATTTTATCTCTTTTTCAACTTTTTAAGTATTTCTTTGCTGACCTTTTGATTAAAATGTTTATGATAAGTTAGTTGTAAACTTCTGTGGTTTCACATTATTATGTTGTATGTATATGTTTAATTTGTGACAATCTTTAATTTTTTTTAAAAAGCATATGTCTATGCTTGTTCTGTAATATTCTTGTGATGTTTCTATGATGCTGACATATTGTTAGTTATATGATGTTTTGCTACATAGTTTTATACATATATATAACTATGCTAATTTACGTAATTATGGTAAAAATGTCGTTTATAAGTGCTGAATATTGTGATGTGCTATGTGCTTAAAATATTTCCATTTATCATATCTATGCTTACCTTCTATCGACTACTCCTTTTTGTCGATGACAAAGGGGGAGAAGGTAAATCATATCGATAGGGAGAGCAACAAATTATTGGGTGTATATTCTAAATTATATTGCATTATACTTACATAGTTGTCATCATCAAAAAGGGGGAGAATGTTAAGATCCAGAAATCTCCGATTTTGAATATGACAACTATATAAGCTATATTATTATTGTATACAAACCAAATTTGCAGGAGAAGATAAATCTTTGAAGGATGGATTCAGAAATATGCGAAGATAGATTAGATATTTTATTATTTCTAAGTCTAGTTAGAAATATGTTAAAATCTCTCCAAAGTGTTATGTTGCAAAACAAAATTGACAAGTATCTTAGAAGTATGCATAGGCACAAGACACAAATTTCAGCCGGCTAACTACAGCTATTCAACCGGCTTAATACTGGGTAAATATAAATTTACCACAATATTCAGCCAGCCGAATCGACTGAGTCAGCCGGCTGAATGTACTATCTTTTGCACTGTTTATTTCGGGTTTGAATCAGACGACTGAATCTTCTACAGTCAGCCTGTTGAATTCATATAACAACTAGTTTTTAACGAAGAGATGTGTCTCTTTAATGAAGAGAAACATCTCAACTTCAAGGGTTGTTTCCGTTTCTTTTCAGCACTACTATTTGTGAAAGATAACAACTCTTAATTCATTATAAATATAGCCAAGAATCAAATTCTTTTTAACAAAAATCATTACAATTCTTTCTATCCTATTTTGATTCTACTCTCTATAGTCTTTGCTTTTTAAAACATTCATACAAGCATTCTATTTAAATCTTCCATTCTCCTCACGTACAAACACTACATACCACAAAGGAGAAGATTATAGGAAGGGTGTACTATATCGACTAATCAACGTTATTCAAGAATGCATCAAGTCAAGACTAAATACTTTGTATTGGAAGTCCCGTTCGGCTGCTCGGGCAAGTGTATTGAAATCCTGTTCAGTTGCTCAAGTGCATATTCCTTCGGATAAAGCGAGGGTGTTAGTAAATCCAGAAGGAGTCTGGGACTGGGCGTAGAACAGGAAGTTTGAACCAGTATAAAAATATCTGGTGTCATTTACTTACGACTTTACATTTCTATTATTTATCGACTATTTTCCGCTGCTATATCACACAAGTTTTTAAATTAGTATATTTATCCATACAACTGATCCATACAACTTTCATCCGATTCTTGATTCTAAGTTGGCGGAGATAGAGTTCGCTTTGGAGAGTTGGGGGCATTTCCATTAGGAGAGGAGATAGAGCTGTTCAGTGATACCACATAATTGGAGTATCTCTTCTTCGAAAAGGATCTTGACTTTTGCCAACAACGATGGTTGGAGTTCTTAGCCTCCTATGGATTTGAAAGTTCTAGTACGTTTATAAGGGAAATGTAGTTGTTAGTGCTTCGAGTGGAATACATACCATTTTAGGAGCGATATTCCTAGAGTGGGAATTACTCGAGCTTATCCTTGGTTATGACTTCAAAACTCAATGAGATATGGCCAAGGGTGATAACTAGTTTGACCATCAGACCTATTTTGATTTAGCGGATTGGTACTAGTCAAGGCGTGAGGCTAGACTAGTGGGGATCATGGCTAAGTTATAAGAATGAGTAGTGTCTGTAGAGGTAATGCAGTGCGGACCCAATCGGGACTGTTGGTTCTGTAGGGATGAGAGATTGTTTGTACTTGAGTTGTAGGAACAGATATCTATAGATTACATCGATGGATTGCCGATGATCGGGAATAATGTGATAGCACTTGAGTCACAGTCGATTGATTGACAAAGAATGCTTGATTTATATCCAGCAGAATAAAATCCATATTTGTCAAGTTATATGTAGGATGGATAGTTTTATTCCATTACGTGTCAAAAGCATTGTATGTGACTGAACCTGTTGTTCGATGGTGGGTTTTGGGAGAACTTGCAAGAG
The DNA here is from genome assembly GCA_030765085.1 of Allium cepa. Classification (NCBI taxonomy): domain Eukaryota; kingdom Viridiplantae; phylum Streptophyta; class Magnoliopsida; order Asparagales; family Amaryllidaceae; genus Allium; species Allium cepa. Next base: position 86,356,054 of record CM060930.1, on the reverse strand, counting down.
GCGTTTGGGAATTTGGCATTAAATCAATTATATGATATTAAGACTCAACCAAAGACTTCGAGATTTCATAGGCCTTCTCATACTGATAGATGTGACACGAAATAGGTTAGGAGGAGTGCAGTGGAATAGTAGGGGTACAGTGGAATGAAAGTAAAAGTGATATGATATGGAAGAATGATAAGAGTATGAGGACCACTTATCCACAGCTCTTCATATGGTGAGATTTCATTTTTATTATCGGCTTTCATATGGAATATCATATTCGATTTTTTATTCTAGATAGTTTAATATACCGCATGCTAGAATAGGCATGGATGTTACTTTTTGCTGATAGATCTCATGTATGCATGTTTGATGTTGGATTGTTAACATTTGATATGGTAGCTTATGCTTATGCGATTACTACACATGAGGGATAACTATAGTTTGATCTAGCGAACTTATTTGAGACGATTGCTTTATACCATCTAATATTTTTAAAATATATGATGTACATATATCTTTATTGTATTGGGATTTTTCCCGGACCTAGCCATGCGAAGGAGGTGCTGCCGAATTTTTTCAAAGTGTGAAGGGCTTTAGAGGGCCTATGAGTTAGAAGACATTCTCTTTACTTTGTGATTTCAGGGACAAAATTCTTTAAGGATGGGAGAATGCAAAGACCCATACTTTTGATGATAGAATATTTAAATAATTGATTTAAATATTTAATCGTTAATTAAATAATGGCTCAAAAATATTTTTTTTCGCATACGACTGAATCAAGACTCGAGACCACTTCCGCTGATTTTGGATTAACATTGCAAAGTAAAATAAGTATAAGGATCGCTATATTTTGAGATTAGATGATCTGCTAGCGAAATGATCACGAAATGCATAAAATTAGCATCCCCGAGCACAGTCTCAGATGGCAATGAAATTTATACGTTGGATATGGAAAAATAGACCAACGTATGCAGATGAGTTTCATAGCGATCAAACGCATTGTGAGATCGTACGGACTCGAAAGATACAATCATTTATTTGAAAAATCAAATAACAAATAATTAAATATTATTATTTAAATCCCCAAATCAAATCTCTCCCTCCAATTCATTTCATTTATTTACTATTCCAGTCATCCTAGAGAAAAAGAATGGCAGCCTTCCTCTTAACATCAAAAATCAAAATTGTAATATCCGCTACACTAAAAATCGTGAAACCAAATCAATATGCTCGTATTGTTGAGAGCTTCAAGATGGTGGTATCGATGTAGTGTGTGATCTGGATTGGCGAATCTCGACGTCAAAGGCCACAGATAGGGTCTGAGATCGCCAAAACTACGGACGACGATAGGCGAAACTGAGATCGCCATCGACTTCCTCTTTCCGATCTCTATCTTTGTCGTGAATTTTGGATCGAACGATCATGGATTGATGGTCGTAATGTTTGGAGCGGTGGTCGAGGATCTAGGAGTCACGATTTGTATGGAGGCATCGAGCTAGATGATTTTGGCATGGGCGAGTCGAGCATTCGATGAGAAAAACTATGGCGTAAATGGTTGTCGATTTCGTAGAGGCTAGCTCCATATCACTGCCAAAAATTGCATGCATGAGTGGGTTGATGGTTTATGTGTACACGCGACTTGAAGAGGAAGATGGATTAATGATTTGATTAGGTAATTATCATTTAAATTAGTTAATTAATTATCTTATTAATCTCGATTCTTATATAGAACATATCTTTTGCATATGATATTCGTTTGGGATGTAGTTTCCTGCATTTCGTATGTGATGGAGAGATCTACGCTTTGACATTAGTTTGGATAGATTTTAATTATGGTGAGTGATATGGTCTCCCGCCATATTATGATTGGTTGTATAGTATTAGATCGATGTTACAGAGTAACTTTTTGTTTTAAAATATGATTTTTTTTATACTTATACACTTACTAGATTTTTATAAAAGAAAAGAAAATTATTTTAAAATGAATTATATCGAATATCACTATTTTCCATCGACGTGCCATTTTTACAAAATTATTAGATTTGGGTTATTTTTGATATGATTTTCCTAGTGGTTGGTATGAATGTATTATACATGTTGTATGTATGATGTTTTGGATGTATGTATGGTTGTTGGTTGAATGGTTGCTTGTTTGGTTGTTTTTGGTTGAAAATGCCGATTTAGCGGCGATTGAGTGTTAAGTAATATCTTATGTATTGGGATTTCGTACATGTGAAAGTACAGTTGTAGAGGAGGGTTATGATACGTGCCGACAGATCTAAAGGTGGAAGATGAGGCTTCAGACTTCAAGATGGAAGCCGGATGTTTCTGTTTGGTTTGTACTTATCTATTTTGGTTAAGTACAAGACCAAAGTGGTTGGTATTGGCCACTGTAGAGTGGTCAATGTCCATCACTATTGTTGATTGGTGATTTGGCCCATCTTTGGCTTGGACGTTGAGGAGATTCCGTGGTGCGCCATTTGATGATTTATTCATGCGGTTGACTTAGAGTCTTGGTGTTATTACTCTAGGACGAGCGATATTGATGGTGAGGCGATGATGTGGCACTTCGACATGAGAGTTAGTACTTCGGATTACAACTCAATGCTGTATGGAGTAGGTTCCGAGGTAGAAGGTTTCGGATTTTTTTAGATCGTGTTGGAGGTGTTGGCTCGTTCGCATCATTGGAGGATGACGATGTATAACATGATGAAAAGGCTTGTATCTTCGTTTTGTGACTCATGGAGGTAATAGGTATCAAATATTACATCTCCATATCTTTAGTTCGTGACTCGATTAGGGAGTAGGAACCAATGAGGCTCGTAGGAGGAGTCGTGGAGTGGAGGAACATGGTGGGTTCTAGATAGTGGAAACGGTATTGAGCTAGTAGGGTTCGGATGGATAACATGTGATAAGAGATCGTTGATGACTCAGAGCGTTTTCTGTTGTACTCGAAGTAGAGGTATTGCACAGTGAGGACGCCCATAGATTTGTAGCGAGGATCTGTGTACCCTAGACTTGTAGCTTTAGGTCTAGTGTCTAGTTTAGGCTGCGATACACGTATCAAATTTTAGGTTACGAGATACGAGAATACGACGGAGAACATGGACGTCCACTAGTCTCTAGCATAGGGGCCATATGTGTTATCATTTATCTAAAGCACACCGAGTAACGGTTAGTATTGTTTGATGAATGCTATATTTGTTATGATTGCTTCACTAGCCACCTATCTACCTAGGGACATCACACAAGGTAGGTATTGTGTATAGGGATGCCTAGACACCCCGGACAGTTTACTTAGCATGGAGTAGGTATTGTGGATGGAGATACCTAGGCACCCCGATAGTTTATTAAGTATGAAGTAGCATTTTTATGATGTTGTAGAGTAACATATGATCAACGTTATGTGCTGACTCTTTGGTTGCAGAGACATGCCAGGTAAGATTCGTATACCCTCTGTTTTAAATACTATTTCGACTTTTATAGTATTTTGAGATTGCTGATCGCTCACACCAGACTGTTGTCTGACCCGAGGTTTTTTATTTTGCTTCTTATTATCTCGTATACTCTTAGATGATTAGATAAAAGAGCATATGTGGATAACTTATGGAGTATTGCAGATGGACTAATAGGAGGCGACATTTACTCATACTTATATTTGAGTTTATTGTTGTACTTTCCGCTTTGTGACATTGTAGGGCATTGACAGTGTTTGACTTATGATTATTAGAGACAACTATCAGTCGAGTTTATGTTACAGTTATATAATTCTATTACTGTGTTATATAACTCTATGGATCTTATACTCTGATGATTAGTTAACACTGTTATTACTATCTCGACTGTTTATACCTACATTGACTATTATATTTTATCTAATGTGATGTGAGATATACGATAGGTCATATGCAGCATTTGTTTATTATAAACCCTGATGATCATCTTATATCGGCCGGGCACGACAGCAACGCATTATTTATATACTATTGGTGCCGATGGTATAGGGCGGCCGTCACATGCACTTAGCAAATTATTTATCGTCTTTGTGCGTTGAGAGGATTTTCGAAATTGAGCAAGCCTTAAGCTTTTATTGCTTATAATTTTGAATGTTGTTAAGTATTGCTTTGTGATTTTTCCCTTTTTTGTTGCTCGTGTTGGAATTTGAGGGGAATATTCTAAGTGAGGGAGAATGTAATGACTTGGAATTTCGGACACTTAGTATTTATGTATCTGAATTATATAACTATTTGAATCTTGTATTAAATGTGATTAAAATGATTTAATAACTTTGTTAATGTAACGACCTGTAATTTCGCTACTTTGAAAATGAGAGATTTCGTTCGATTTAAATTTAAACGGAGTTTAAATCTTAAATAAATTTGTTATATATAAAAATAATTATCTATTCTTATACTTAATGTATTAAAAAGTATAAATTTGGATTTTAGAACAAATCGACAAAAGTTAAGTTTTGTTAAAAATAAATAAAGGCTTGAATAAATGGATTTTAATATTTGTCTAAAAAGTTAAATCTTATTTAAAACATCTAATAAAGATAATAAAAGTATGTTAAAAGATTTAAAAGTTTGTTAATAATTGTTTTATAAAAATAACAAAAATTTGTCGCATTTTGTCAGTTTTACATACACTGTAAAATTTGAGATTTTGATATTAATTAAATATGATTTTAAAATATAAAGGGACTTGTTTTAATTTATTTAAAGAAGTAAAAAAATATTTTTAAATTTGGTTTACATAAATAAATAGTTTAACTAAAACGTCAAAATGTGACCGTAAATATTTTTTCGCAAAACGACGTTTTGTCGATTAAAAGTTGTCGCAACGTTGTCGCACCTTTATTTTCTTATATAGGAACATATATTCTAATAGTGTAAGTATTAATTAATTAACTAATCAATTTTACTTTTACTAAATAAGGTTAGAAAACTTCTAAAAGTCATTAAGAAAAGTAAGTAAGAATTAACAAAAGTAAGTAAGAAAAGTCAAAAGTAAACATCAAATCAATATCACATCAAAAGCCAACATAATTATTATTTTACTTAGCTTAGATCTTAAGAGATTAAGACATAAAGTAAGGATGTGAAAGGTGATGTTAAGTTTTGAAAAAGTGGAGATTGCTTTAGGTTGAAGTAAGATTAGTTTGGTAATTTGGTAAGAGGTTATTTTGGTAAATTACCACTTTCTTTCTTTTTCTATAAATATCCACCTCCTTCTTCACATTCATTCACATTTATTCTTCTTCTTTTCTCAAGCTTCTTCATCTTCTTCCTCTCCTCTCTAATGGCTTCTATGCCATAGAAAAATATTATAAAGAAATAATGTCAAAATATTTATAAAAAATTCAAAAGTTACAAAAGAAATCAATGTTTATTTTCTTCAAAACGAACTCATTTTTTCTCTATATTTTATCTCTTCTTCTTTCGGCCATAAGTTCTTAAATACAGAACCAAAATGCAAAGTTCTTTTTTCTAAAATCATTTATTTTTTCAGTGGCTACAACTTTCATGTTTATCACTTTGTTTCATTCCAAAGTTTACTATGTCAAGATTCCACTTATTTCTAGTGCATTTTCTGGCCCAGTTTTTAAGCCAGAAAATAGGCCGTTTTGTTTTGATCATAACTTGATCATAACAGATCCAAATTTAGAAATTCTTTTTTTAAAACCATATAAAATTTCAGTGGCTACAACTTTTATGTTGATCACTTTTTTCAGTTTTGAGGTTTCCTATACCTGAAAGTCAATTCTTTGAAGTGTATTTTCGGGCTTTATTTTTGTGAATCCGAGAATAGATCTTTTATTTTGAACATATCTCCCTCAAAACAACTTGTATTCAAATGATTCTTTTATTCAAACTCAATAGAAAAGAATTTGCAACAACTTTTCAGTTAATAAGTTTTTCAAATTTTATGAATAAGAGAGTCAAAAACAAGAGAGAAGATGACCTATTTTTCGGATCTAAATCTTGGGAATTCAAGTTCAAAGCTCTACCGCTTCTTCTCTATATTTTCGGCCAACCTCCATCTCAAGCCTCGGCCAAGCTATTGGATGGGAGACGGTGTTGTTTGCTAGTGTTTAATGGAGTAGGAATTAATTAGTGAAGTGTTGGTTGATTAGAATGTTGGTAGAAAGTTAATCGCTTTAATTTATGGTGAGAAATTCTCATTGCTTTTGAATTTATATTTTGATTATGTTACAAATCATATTTACACCCTTATGACATATGAATGTTTAAACCAAATTGATTGTTAATATGGATGATTTGATAGTTAGTAAATTAAGTGAATTGTGATAATATATCCCGTTATGATATTAATAGTGAATGTTAGATTTGAAATCATATGCATGTGATTGGTTGAATGGATGTTATGTTAGTGATAAATACGAATATTGGATATGTTCATTTTGATCAAGCAATCCCTTTATCTAAAAAGACCATATTTTAGTAATATGTGAAATGGTGGAAAAAATAAGTCTCTTTTCATTTAGAAGTGAAATTAAAGTTAAAATGAAAGAGAATTTGAAATTTAAAGTGAATCGGATTTGAAAAGGATAGTTAATTAGAAATTGAAATTAAGATGAATAGTGAAATTAAAATTGAAATCGATTTTGAAAAAGTGAAGTTTAGTTTGAGAATGAATTGAAGTTTAAATTAGATTTGAAATCTAAGTTTTAAATGTGTTTAATTTGAGATTAGAATTGAAATTGAGTTGAAATTGGAATTTAAAATTTAATATTAAAATAATGTGAAAATAATAATATTGTAATATGGTAATAGTGAAAATATATTTTAAATACTTTAAAAAGTGAAAGTATTGATTTAAAATGGTTTCTAATGATTTTTTAAGTGTTGAAATCAAATTTGAATTGATTATTTCAAGTATTAAAAAATAAGTTAAAACTAGACGCGTCGCGCAACGGTAGTTCGTGATTTCGCGCCGAAAAGTTCAAATGAGTGTATAGAGTGGAATATAGCTCGGAATTCTTCGAGATAAGAAAATTTCGGACTATTATATCCATATCTTCTAAACGAAGAAATAAAATCAAAGTTTCGATAAGTAGATTTTGGATTAAGTCCAAATCAATTTTCTAGAAAAATCACACTAGTGCAGTTTAGTGACCATAACAGAAAATTTGTTTAAATGAATGTTTTTAGTTATGGAAAAATATGGAATAAATTTGATAAATCTATTTAAATGATTTAAAAGAGATTGGGATTGGAAAATATGAATTATCGAATGTTTAAAAGTTGTTTAATTCAAAATAAGCTTATTTAGCACTTTCCGTAGCACTTAATGTTGCGAATTCTATAACTTTTGGAATATAAGTTTAAATGTAAAGAAGTTTTCCATAAACAATTGTGAATGTTTTAAAAAGAATAATTAATCGTTTTGAAAGATAATTTGGGATATTTATAAGCAATTCCAAAATAAGTTGAAAATCTGAGTATGCGGAAACGACTAGTACATTTGTCCCGCATGTGAAATCTGGAAAGATAAAACAAGGTGTTTAACTAAGGTTAGGGATGAAGCAACCAGTGCCCTGAACTTACCTGGCCTATGTTTTCTTTTCTTAGGCGAGGGGTGGAACAGATCGAAAGGAAAGCCCGGATGCTCTTAAATAAAAAGATTCTGTATTAAGTTTTTGAATTAAAGAAGATTGGTATTATCCAAAAGTTAAGCAATCTCCAAGATGAATGCTTTCTATGATCCTATTTACTCAAAAATGTTTTTCTTAAGATTGACTTAGGGTTTATCGTAAACGATGTCTTAAATAACATTGTTTTTGACCCGCTTAAAAGTTAAGAAGTTTGGATCAAGAATCTAGTAAGGAAATCTGAGATATTTTCCAAATTAAAAGAAAGAATTACTTAGAATCATCCTAAGTTAAAAGAAAGAGAATTCGAAATCATCCGAAAAGAATTAAAGTGAAAAGAGACTTAATAAATCCTATATACTCGTATTCACTTTTATCGATGATTGGATTTCGAAGGAACCAGAGTCGGATTTGGGTAATTCCTATCCGAAAACCACTTCGAACCAATGTATACGTTCGAACGTGAAGACATGTTGAAGATGATGATTGAAGACCGTGGATCTTCTTAGCGTGAGGACTGCTTGTTGATTTGCTCGGGGTCGCACCCATTATAAAGTTATATATAGCAGTGGTCTCCTCGTGATGGAGATTTTGCGGATTGCAAGGGCTTCTCTCCTAGTAATGGCCAAGGAAAGTGCCTTCGATTTGTCCTGTTCCTGGACAACTTGTATGGACGTTTGTCTGACATTGCATTTCTAACGATTACGTACATTGGTTTTTACAAACGTACATCAGTGGTGGCAGAGAAGGCAACTTCTCTTAGCTTAACACCCTCCTTGAGACATACGAGCTCAAGGGTTGTATTTTTGTGGAAGGCAATTAGTAGTCAACGGAAATGGCAATGTGGCATTCAAAGATGTGATATGTGCTTTGTGAAAAGGTAATCGTTTGCCTCAAGCCTCATCAAACCGAAAATGACCGAAACAGGATTAGATGCAGCAAGGCTAAGTGGGTCATTCCCAAGTAGGGTATGATCATCCCCTTCTAGATATATTTCTTCCCGCTATGACGTTCGGGATGTTAATTAATGTGGTGTATGGAAAACGAGCGCTCGGTAACGACCGGAGGATGACATATTCGATACTATCTAGTTAAAGAGGTAGGCCGGTCTTGTGTTGGTAGAGAAGCTTTGTGATGGTTTCTCGAGACATCCATCTAGAGGTGTACCCATTTCGGAAGGTAGATCATGTGCCTGGTCATTTGTATGGAAATCTATTCTCCAATAAGAACCTACGGACTTGATTGTAAACCTATTATGATGGAATTTAATCAATGTAACAATTTCGGCTAAGATTAATAAGTTTATTTGCAAATGTTTTCAAAGAATGTCATTAGAAATAATATCAAAGGTTTTGATATAAAATTGTTTTACTTATCATAAGGTAAAAACCATCTGTGTTTATGTGTGGACGTGGTTTTATGAGATATCCTTTATTTCAAAAGGATTTAATTCAAAGGCTGATATATGACACTGTCATTTATTATTGAGTTTTTCTCACGCTGGTTTATCAAGCCTGATTCGGGTATTTTCAATACTCGGGTCAGATCCGAGTAGTTTCAGGATAGTCGAAGACAGTTGGAGTTTCCAGAGGAGAGCTGGAGATATTCATCGACGTATGGACATATTCTGTTATCCGCTTTGCTTACTGTATTTTGTTTGATGTTTGTCAGCAATTGTAAGGGCAGGTTTTATAACTGTCCAAGCTGAATTTAGGTTAGACTTTGATATATGTATTTAAAAGTTTTCCGCTGTAAAAATATTTGTTCAATATTATATGTTATTCCATCTGTGTGAGATTCTGTTCTGTCTACTTTTCTTTAATCACCCTCAAAGATCCGTCTTTTCATGCAATTTGAGTTAGACATGTGTGGTTTATTGTCGATTCAAAAGGTATGGGAAAACGGGTCTTTTCATTTGGTATCAGAGCTTTTGGTTGAGCGAACACCGAAGCCTAATAGGGGTAAGTCTCATCAGAGATAGGATTAGTAATATCCTAGGATGAGTATCTCATTAGAGATAGGGTTAGTAACACCTTAGAATGAGTTATGAGAGTATTATATATATATGAGCGCGTATTTGTTAATTTTATAAAAATGATTTTGTTTTAAAGGAAATGGGTAAATGAAATAATTTTACTTTGGGTTTATATTATAAATGTTAAAGGTAATACTATTACCTTTTGGGTTAGAAGTTAAGGATTGATTGTGACTTTCCTTAATGAAACTAAAATATGAATATCTTGTGATTAGAATTGCACAATTTGACTATATGATATTTCATATAGGATCAATTAGTTTAAAGATAGAATTTAGAACTTTAATCATATGCCCTTAGATACTTAGTATTAAGAAATAATAATGATTAAGTGATTATCATAATGGATGGATTTAAAAGCTAAGTACGAATATCTTGTGAAGTAAAATTCACGATTTTATTATAAGATATTTGATGATAATACTGAAGCTAGAAGTGTAATTAGAGAAAGTGAAGATAAAATCTACACTTAGAGAAAAAATTCTTATCAATAAGATAGAAAAGATAAGCCAAAATTGAAATTTTGGGGTAAATATAATATAAAAAGATAAGTTGTATAACTTATAAAGGAGTTAAGTTAATTTGAAATTTAGACACTTTGATTAGGTTAAAAGTCAAAGTAAAATTTAGGAATAAGAGATATAAAAAAAATATCATCCTAAATATAAAAACTTTGAATTAGTGATACAGTTAGGGTAACCTTTGTAATTTAAAATGAAGTAAGATTAGAAGTGGATATTTTTTAATTATATGGTTAGCAGTTTGATTGTTAGATGAAAAGGTTAATACCAAATACCATGTGAATTAAGTTTCGCAATTTGACTATAAGGTATTTGATGGATTTAAGATTAAGAAATTTGATTTAGAAAATGGATAGGTAAATAAGTTAAGTAAGTTAATCATAGAATCAGCAAGGAAAAAAAGTGTACACTTAGTAAAGTTGTTTTATTAATATATGGATTAGATAAATAATTTTAGTTGAATTGAAACCTTAGGTAAAGAAAACTAAGGATTGAGTTTTATAACTTATTTATTTTGAATAGTAGAATTCCACATTTGTTGAAGACCCTAATTGAAGTGATGATGGTTTGAAGATTAGGGATATGTATATATACTCTTAGGAAGTAAAGGTATATTATACAAGTTTAAGTCATATTTATGAGCTTAAGTAATAATGTATTTAAAAGAAAGTAAATGGTTGTGAAATAAACTTGGATTAATAGAAATTTTAAAGAAATGTGTTAGGTAAAGATGAATGTGGATAAGTACATAAGTTAAACATAGATCATTTTGGCACATAAATTTTGATCTAAGATTTGAGTACAGAACTTTGAGGTGTTTACACCAGTCCGTAAAAGAATTTATCACTCGATTTTTGATGGCGAGCATTGATGAGAGTTTATGATTATGTACACAAGTTTTCTATCATAGTTGAGAGCTATGCAAGGAAAGCAAGGGTTTGTGATTAAGAAGTCTGATCAAAGTCCTCACTAGAAAATCGAGGGGATCGATACTATTTCAAAAGAAAAGTTGTGAATTTAAATAATAGATTGAATCAAATATCACATATAGTATGATGTGTTGGGTCTATCTACATAGTAGTTAGACAGTTATCTCAAATAGTAGGCACTAAGATATAGTGGTTAGACTGATGTTTTGGTATGTATATATATAGACGTCGGGTAAAGTACATGCTCAGGTCAGATAACGAGTTATGTGGTGGTATTCGTTTACCTTGATATAGTATCAGTGTGGTTGTTTTGGATGCATACTCTTGTTTGGTTGTTGTATTTATTATCTTAAGTGTGCAATATGCACTAGGATGAGTACAATAGAAGTTTGACTTGATGTATATGTGTATAATCGTAAGTACGTGATAAGTACTCAGGTTAGTGTGTGGAATCTCTATATGTATGTTTGGCATCATCTTTTTTAGTGTTGTTATGATATCGGCCTTCTTTTTTTATATCATCGGTAGAAATAAGTCAAATTATTTGAGGAGATGAGTATGGGATAGATTCCTTTGTCTTTGATTTCATTTCGAGGACGAAATGCTTTTAAGTATGGGAGAATGTAACGACCCGTAATTTCTCTACTTAGAAAATGAGAGATTTCGTTCGATTTAAATTTAAAAGGAGTTTAAATCTTAAATAAATATATATATATATAAATAATTATCTATTCTTATAGTTAATGTATTAAAAAGTATAAATTTGGATTTTAGAACAAATCGACAAAAGTTAAGTTTTGTTAAAAATAAATAAATGCTTGAATAAATGGATTTTAATATTTGTCTAAAAAGTTAAATCTTATTTAAAACATCTAATAAAAATAATAAAAGTATGTTAAAAGATTTAAAAGTTTGTTAATAATCGTTTTATAAAAATAACAAAAATTTGTCGCATTTTGTCAGTTTTACATACACTGTAAAATTAGAGATTTTGATATTAATTAAACATGATTTTAAAATATAAAGAGACTTGTTTTAATTTATTTAAAGAAGTAAAAAAAATTATTTTTAAATTTGGTATACATAAATAAATATTTTAACTAAAACGTCAAAATGTGACCGTAAAACATTTTGTCGAAAAACGACGTTTTGTCGATTAAAAGTTGTCGCAACGTCGTTGCACCTTTATTTTCTTATATAGGAACATATATTCTAATAGTGTAAGTATTAATTAATTAACTAATCAAGTTTACTTTTACTAAACAAGGTTAGAAAACTTCTAGAAGTCATTAAGAAAAGTAAGTAAGAATTAACAAAAGTAAGTAAGAAAAGTCAAAAGTAAACATCAAATCAATATCACATCAAAAGCCAACATAATTATTATTTTACTTAGCTTAGTTCTTAAGAGATTAAGACATAAAGTAAGGATGTGAAAGGTGATGTTAAGTTTTGAAAAAGTGGAGATTGCTTTAGGTTGAAGTAAGGTTAGTTTGGTAATTTGGTAAGAGGTTATTTTGGTAAATTACCACTTTCTTTCTTTTTCTATAAATATCCACCTCCTTCTTCACTTTCATTCACATTTATTCTTCCTCTTTTCTCAAGCTTCTTCATCTTCTTCCTCTCCACTCTAATGGCTTCCATGCCACAGAAAAATATTATAAAGAAATAATGTCAAAATATTTACAAAATTTTCAAAAGAAATCAATTTTATTTTCTTCAAAACGAACTCCTTTTTTCTCTATATTTTAACCTCTTCTTCTTTCGGCCATAAGTTCTTCAATACGGAACCGAATTGCAAAATTCTTTTTTTTTAAATCATTTATTTTTCCAGTGGCTACAACTTTCATGTTTATCACTTTGTTTCATTTCAAAGTTTACTGTGTCAAAATTTCACTTATTTTAAGTGCATTTTCTGGCCTAGTTTTTAAGCCAGAAAATAGGCAGTTTTGTTTTGATCATAACAGATCCAAATTTAGAAATTCTTTTTTTGTAAAACCATACGAAAATTCAGTGGCTACAACTTTTATGTTGATCACTTTTTTCAGTTTTGAGGTTTTCTATACCTGAAAGTCAATTCTTTGAAGTGTATTTTCGGGCTTTATTTTTGTGAATCCAAGAATAGCTCTTTTATTTTGAACATATCTCCCTCAAAACAACTTGGATTCAAATGATTGTTTTTTTCAAATTCAATAGAAAAGAATTTGCAACAACTTTTCAGTTAATAAGTTTTTCAAATTTTGTGAGTAAGAGAGTCAAAAACAAGAGAGAAGATGACCTATTTTTCTGATCTAAATCTTGGGAATTCAAGTTCAAAGCTCTGCCGCTTCTTCTCTATATTTACGGCCAACCTCCATCTCAAGCCTCGGCCAAGCTATTGGATGGGAGACGGTGTTGTTTGCTAGTGTTTAATGGAGTGGGTATTAATTAGTGAAGTGTTGGTTGATTAGAATGTTGGTTAGAAGTTAATCGCTTTGGTTTATGGTGAGAAATTCTCATTGCTTTTGAATTTATATTTTGATTATGTTATAAATCATATTTACACCCTTATGACATATGAATGTTTATGCCAAATTGGTTGTTAATATAGATGATTTGATAGTTAGTAAATTAAGTGAATTGTGATAATATATCCCGTTATGATATTAATAGTGAATGTTAGATTTGAAATCATATGCATGTGATTGGTTGAATGGATGTTATGTTAGTGATAAATATGAATATTGGATATGTTCATTTTGATCAAGTAATCTCTTTATCTAAAAAGACCATATTTTAGTAATATGAGAAATTGTGGAAAAAAATAAGTCTCTTTTCATGTAGAAGTGAAATTAAAGTAAAAATGAAAGAGAATTTGAAATTTGAAGTGAATCGGATTTGAAAATGATAGTTAATTAGAAATTGAAGTTAAGATGAATAGTGAAATTGAAAATGAAATCGATTTTGAAAAAGTGAAGTTTAGTTTGAGAATGAATTGAAGTTTAAATTGAAATTAGATTTGAAATCTAAGTTTTAAATGTGTTTAATTTAAGATTAGAATTGAAATTGAGTTGAAATTGGAATTTAAAATTTAATATTAAAATAACATGAATATAATAATATTATAATATGCTAATAGTGAAAATATATTTTAAATACTTTAAAAAGCGAAAATATTGATTTAAAATGGTTTCTAATGATTTTATAAGTGTTGAAATCAAATTTGAATTGATTATTTCAAGTATTGAAAAATAAGTTAAAACTAGACGCGTCGCGCAACGGTAGTTCGCGATTTCGCGCCAAAAGTTCAAATGAGTGTATATAGTGGAATATAGGTCGGAATTCTTCGAGATAAGAAAATTTTGGACTATTATATCCATATCTTCTAAACGAAGAAAGAAAATCAAAGTTTCGATAAGTAGATTTTGAATTAAGTCCAAATCAATTTTCTAGAAAAATCGCGCTACTGCAGTTTAGTGACCATAACAGAAAATTTGTTTAAATGGATGTTTTTAATTATGGAAAAATATGGAATAAATTTGATAAATATATCTAAATGATTTAAAAGAGATTGGGATTGGAAAATATGAATTATCGAATGTTTAAAAGTTGTTTAATTCAAAATAAGCTTATTTAGCACTTTGAAAGATAATTCCAAAATAAGTTGAAAATCTGAGTATGCGGAAACGACTGGTACATTTGTCCCGCCTGTGAGATCTGGGAAGATAAAACAAGGTGTTTAACTATGGTTAGGGATGAAGCAACCAGTGCCCTGAACTTACCTGACCTATGTTTTCTTTTCTTAGACGAGGGGTGGAACAAATCGAAAGAAAAGCCCAGATGCTCTTAAATAAAAAGATTCTGTATTAAGTATTTGAATTAAAAGAAGATTGGTATTATGCAAAAGTTAAGCAATCTCCAAGATGAATGATTTCTATGATCCTATTTACTCAAAAATGTTTTTGTTAAGATTGACTTAGGGTTTATCGTAAACGATGTCTTAAATAATATTGTTTTTGACCCGCTTAAAAGTTAAGAAGTTTGGATCAAGAATCTAGTAAGGAAATCTGAGATATTTTCCAAAGTAAAAGAATGAATTACTTAGAATCATCCTAAGTTAAAAGAAAGAGAATTCGAAATCATCCGAAAAGAATTAAAGTGAAAAGAGACTTAATAAATCCTATATACTCGTATTCACTTTTATCGATGATTGGATTTCGAAGGAACCGGAGTCGGATTTGGGTAATTCCTATCTGAAAACCACTTCGAACCAATGTATACGTTCGAACGTGAAGAAATGTTGAAGATGATGATTGAAGACCGTGGATCTTCTTAGCGTGAGGACTGCTTGTTGATTTGCTCGGGGTCGCACCCATTATAGAGTTATATATAACGGTGGTCTCCTTGTGATGGAGATTTTGCGGATTGCAAGGGCTTCTCGCCTAGTAATGGCTGAGGAAAGTGCCTTCGATTTGTTCTGTTCCTGGACAACTTGTATGGACGTTTGTCTGACATTGCATTTCTAACGATTACGTATATTGGTTTTTACAAACGTACATCAGTGGTGGCGGAGAAGGAAACTTCTCTTAGCTTAACACCCTCCTTGAGACATACGAGCTCAAGGGTTGTATTTTTGTGGAAGGAAATTAGTAGTCAACGGAAATGGCAATGTGGCATTCAAAGATGTGATATGTGCTTTGTGAAAAGGTATTCATTTGCCTCAAGCCTCATCAAACCGGAAATGACCGAAACAGGATTAGATGCAGCAAGGCTAAGTGGGTCATTCCCAAGTAGCGTATGATCATCCCCTTCGACATATATTTCTTTTCGCTATGACGTTCGGGATGTTAATTAATGTGGTGTATAGAAAACGAGCGCTCGGTTAAAGGTCGGTAACGACCGAGGGATGACATATTCAATACTATCTAGTTAAAGAGGTAGGCCGGTCTTGTGTTGGTAGAGAAGCTTTGTGATGGTTTCTCGAGACATCCATCTAGAGATGTACCCATTTCGGAAGGTAGATCCTGCGCCTGGTCATTTGTATCGAAATCTATTCTCCAATAAGAACCTACGGACTTGATTGTAAACCTATTATGCTGGAATTTAATCAATGTAACAATTTCGGCTAAAATTAATAAGTTTATTTGCAAATGTGTTCAAAGAATGTCATTAGAAATAATATCAAAGGTTTTGATATAAAATTGTTTTAGTTCTCATAAGGTAAAAACCATCTGTGTTTATGTGTGGGCGTGGTCTTATGAGATAGTCTTTATTTCAAAAGGATTTAATTCAAAGGCTGATATATGACACTGTCATTTATTATTTAGTTTTTCTCACGCTGGTTTATCAAGCCTGATCCGGCTATTTTCAATACCCTGGTCAGATCCGAGTAGTTTCGGAATAGTCGAAGACAGTTGGAGTTTCCAGAGGAGAGCTGGAGATATTCATCGACGTATGGACGTATTCTGTTATCTGCTTTGCTTAGTGTATTTTGTTTGATGTTTGTCAGCAATTGTAAGGGCAGGTTTTATAACTGTCCAAGCTGAATTTAGGTTAGACTCTGATATATGTATTTAAAAGTTTTCTGCTGTAAAAATATTTGTTCAACATTATATGTTATTCCATTCGTGTGAGATTCTGTTCTGTCTACTTTTCTTTAATCACCCTTAAAGATCCGTCTTTTCGTGCAATTTGAGTTAGACATGTGTGGTTTATTGTCAATTCAAAAGTTATGGGCAAACGGGTCTCTGCAGTTAACCCCCTTTTAAATCATAATTAATGAAGGTAAAATTGTTTCAAAAAAATGTTTACAAAAATAAATACTTTGAAGAAATATCGATAAAATGAACGACAATCGTTTTATTTATAAACAGCTTTTTACTCGTCGAAAGTTGTCCAAACTTTTTTACATATACTTATTTACTTAGGAGTACATTAGTAGGAAATGAAAATATTTTATCATTTATGGAAAACAAAGTTTTTTATTACTTGCGCAAAAAATGGGCAAACACCCTAAAGTCGTACAATTCCGTTGATTTTAAGTTGTTTTTAGTGATTTGGGTATTTATGCAAATATATAAAAAGCAGGGACTAAACTGTAAAAGACACACAGATTTATAGTGGTTCGGCCAGAACGTGCCTACGTCCACTTTATATGTTATTCTCCTTTTCTCTTTAGATTACAAGTACAAAGCTTTGATTACAAGTAACTGAAAGTTGTTTGAAAGTTCTATCCGTGCTTGAGCTCTCAAACTTGTCTGCTATTGTTGTACCCCTGCCCCTCTATTTATAGAGTGAGGCTGGGGGTAGAGATCCTGGATGTATATAGCTGCTGGTGGGCCTGGGCTGATGCTATCTGGCCTGGCAACGTTGGTTCGGCAAAGCCTTGGTTCGGTGATGCATGGAAGTGGATTGGTCCGGTAGAGGTTGGTCCGGTGGTGGCCTCCTTGCATTTGGTCCGGTGTTGACACTTTGGTTTGGTTCGGTAGACACATGGAGCAGGATGGTTCGGTGAAGGGGACGTAGCTTGGTTCGGTGGTGAGTGTATGAAGCTTGGTCCGGCTATGTAGGGGGGAGATGGTTCGGCAGTGTTGGGAATGCCGAATGAACAGTGCCGAATGAGCTCTTAGCCTAGATCTGCCGAATGACTCTGGTGATGATTACCGAATGAACCTTATGTTGTAGATGCCGAATGGACTCTCGCATTGTTTTACCGAATGAACTTTTATATTTGAACCTTGAGTGAAATCCTAGACTTATATACGCTTGTTGGCTGCTTCTTCTTGGTTCGGTCGTGGTGGAAATGCACACAACATTGATATTCCAGTTTTGACCAAAAATGGGATAACACTTTACCCCCCAAAACATGCCTTGCGATAGGAAGGCGTGTTTTGTAATGCCATGAGCTGGATGTTCATATCCTGTTGATGTCCTTGCGGTAGGAAGGCGTGTTTTGTAATGCCATGAGCTGGATGTTCATATCCTGTTGACAACCTGTAAAGAGCTTGATATTTTATATGGCCCCAAATGACGACTGTTCGGGATCGAGCTATTTGGGGTGAAGCGCGGCCGTTCATGGTCAAGCGCCTAATTTCAAATGACGACCGTTCGCGATCGAGTCATTTGAGGTGAAGTGCGACCGTTCGCGGTCAAGCGTCTAAATCCATGCGACGATCGTTCGAGATCGAGTCATTTGCGGTGGAATGTGATCGTTCACGGTCAAGCGCTTTACTTCAAATGACGACCGTTCGGGATCGAGCCATCCGAGGTAAAGTGCGACCGAGCCCGATCAGAAGGCGGACCTCAAATGGCGACCGTTCGCGATCAAGCCACTTGGGGTGAAATGTGACCGTTCACGGCCGGTGCCGTTCGCGGCAAAAGATGAAATGGGACCGTTCGCGGTCAAGCGCCTTACTTCGGATGACGATCGTTCGAGATCGAGCCATTCGTGGTAAGGTGCGACTGTTGGCGGTCAGGGGGTGGACCTCAAATGGCGACCTTTCGCGATCGAGCCATTTGTGGCGAGATGAGTTGTGCCGTTCGAGGCGAGTTTGTGACTGTTCGAAGTCGGGTGCCGTTCGAGGCGAGTTTGTGACTGTTCGAAGTCGGGTGCCGTTCGAGGCGAATTGTGACCGTTCGAGGTCGGGTGCCGTTCGAGGCGAGTTGTGACCGTTCGCGATCGGGTGCCGTTCGAGGCGAATTGTGACTGTTCGAAGTCGGGTGCCGTTCGAGGCGAATTGTGACCGTTCGAAGTCGGGTGCCGTTCGAGGCGAATTGTGACCGTTCGAAGTCGGGTGCCGTTCGAGGCGAGTTGTGACCGTTCGCGATCGGGTGCCGTTCGAGGCGAATTAGTGTGCCCGGGGGGGACTTAATAATATCAGTGCTGGAGTTATTGTTTGGGGGAGTTTCCGAATCAAAGACTTCGGCAGTTCGCTGCCATGCAAGAGGTGCTCGTGGACCGTTCGCGATCCACGGGCATACAAGTAAATTTGCAAATATCAAAGCAATAATCATATGAATCTTACAGCAGAAATGTCCAAACAGGAAGAATTTAAATGTTCAAATCAAAATCAAAGGAAAAGGCAGAATGAAGATGTCAAAGCGTAAACTCTTACTATAACGCGGCTGGTAGTCATTCAAAGCATGCCTATGGATCGTGCGCGATCGCACACATGTGTAAATGATTTAACCGTGTTAGCGAGAGGTTTACAACTTGTTCATCGTTATTTTAATCAAGCAATCAATGGATAATCAAACGGTGCCCCAATCCAGGGTCACCTCTTGCCGATGTAGACGGTGGTCGCTCTGGCTCCACTGCTGGAGTTTGCCTCCTCACATACTGAAGGAGCATACCGTTCCTGATATGCCCTTCCATCTCGTCCTTCAAATGCCTACAATCATTAGTATTATGACCGTATAATTCATGGAATACACAAAACTTATCTGATTTTCTTTCGTCAGAGGTTGGATCCCTTCGCATTGGTCTACGATACGGAACCTGCCCCTTGGTATTCTGATAAATTCGTTCCAGACTCTCATTCAGCTCAGTGTGAGTGATGAATCGCGGCTCCCTCCTTTGCCGCTTTGACCTGTCATCATTATCCTCAGCCTTTCTCTTTCCTTTGCTAGTCTCCGCACCCTTTCCAGGTGGGTTTCCGCTCTTGATTGCGTAAACGTCATCTTCTTCCTCTCTTTCTGCACTAGCATCTTCCAAACGCAGAAACTTTTCAGCCTCATGATAGAACTCTCCCAGATTCATAGGCGGGTCCTTGGTTAATGAATTCTTGAACTCTGTGCTATCAGCTATTCCAGATACAGCCGCCATCATGACCATAGATGGATCTGGTCGATCCACTGATGCTGCCGCCGCATTAAATCGCGTTAGAAAGCTCCTCAAAGTCTCTCCAGTTTTCCGCTTCAAGGTTGCCAAAGTCATCACATTCTTGGTTCTCGCAATATGAACCCTGAATTGCCCCATGAATCTCTCAGTTAAATCTGCCCACGTTCCTATGGAGCCGCTCTCCAGTTGCCTAAACCATAACGCTACAATGTCCATCAAATACAGTGGAAAGCACCGGGCCATGATCTCCTGTGATGCCCCCGGCACTTCCATGTGCCTCATATACTTAGTAAGATGGACCGCAGGGTCTGTCCTCCCATCATACATCTCTACTGATGGTAGCTTGAATTCTGGTGGGTTCCTAGCCATCCTAATCGCAGAAGAAAAAGGACTCATGTTTACATCTTCCAAGTCTCTGTTTACTAAACCGCCTCTCATAGCTCTTCTAACCATCTCTGCTAATCTGTCATTGTCTCCAAGCTGTAGTCCTCGTTCACTGCCTTCGACCTGCCCCCCGAGTCCGCGGGAGTTTTCATGTGTATGCCTCCCTGGCTGAACGTTCGTTCCTCTATTGCTACCAGGTGGCTCGGATGCCCCCATCTCTCTTCCCGGGGTCGGATCAACATGCTCTGCGTGAGTGCCCCCTAGCTCTGGCGCTACGCCAGATGGTCCTGCTCCGTTCTGAACTCCGGTTGCTCCTTGGTTTTGTGCTCCAAGTTGCCCAATTTGCTGAAGCAAGTTTTGGATCATCTCTTCTTGTCTTCTCACCATAGCCTCCATCTCATCCCTGGTGATGAAGGCTGAAGCTTGGTTTGCTCCTGAGGAAGCCTCTTGACTCCCTTCCTGTTGACTCTGCTCTGGCCTTGGCCTTCTGCTTGATTGTCTCGCCATGACTCTTCCAATCTAAATCTCTAAACTCTCAAATTCAACTTCCAAGCGGTAGGTCTTTGAGTTCAACTCTCGGTGAAAGCACCAAAATGTTTGCGCAAAAAATGGGCAAACACCCTAAAGTCGTACGATTCCGTTGATTTTAAGTTGTTTTTAGTGATTTGGGTGATTTATGCAAATATATAAAAAGCAGGGACTAAACTGTAAAAGACACACAGATTTATAGTGATTCGGCCAGAACGTGCCTACGTCCACTTTATATGTTATTCTCCTTTTCTCTTCAGATTACAAGTACAAAGCTTTGATTACAAGTAACTGAAAGTTGTTTGAAAGTTCTATCCGTGCTTGAGCTCTCAAACTTGTCTGCCATTGTTGTACCCCTGCCCCTCTATTTATAGAGTGAGGCTGGGGGTAGAGGTCCTGAATGTATATAGCTGCTGGTGGGCCTGGGCTGATGCTATTTGGCCTGGCAACGTTGGTTCGGCAAAGCCTTGGTTCGGTGATGCATGGAAGTGGATTGGTCCGGTAGAGGTTGGTCCGGTGGTGGCCTCCTTGCATTTGGTCCGGTGTTGACACTTTGGTTTGGTTTGGTAGACACATGGAGCAGGATGGTTCGGTGAAGGGGACGTAGCTTGGTTCGGTGGTGAGTGTATGAAGCTTGGTCCGGCTTTGTAGGGGGGAGATGGTTCGGCAGTGTTGGGAATGCCGAATGAACAGTGCCGAATGAGCTCTTAGCCTGGATCTGCCGAATGACTCTGGTGATGATTACCGAATGAACCTTATGTTGTAGATGCCGAATGGTCTCTCGCATTGTTTTACCGAATGAACTTTTATATTTGAACCTTGAGTGAAATCCTAGACTTATATACGCTTGTTGGCTGCTTCTTCTTGGTTCGGTCGTGGTGGAAATGCACACAACATTGATATTCCAGTTTTGACCAAAAATGGCATTACAAAACACGCCTTCCTATCGCAAGGCATGTTTTGGGGGGCAAAGTGTTATCCCATTTTTGGTCAAAACTGGAATATCAATGTTGTGTGCATTTCCACCACGACCGAACCAAGAAGAAGCAGCCAGCAAGCGTATATAAGTCTAGGATTTCACTCAAGGTTCAAATATAAAAGTTCATTCGGTAAAACAATGCGAGAGTTCATTCGGTATCTACAACATAAGGTTCATTCGGTAATCATCACCAGAGTCATTCGGCAGATCTAGGCTAAGAGCTCATTCGGCACTGTTCATTCGGCATTCCCAACACTGCCGAACCATCTCCCCCCTACATAGCCGGACCAAGCTTCATACACTCACCACCGAACCAAGCTACGTCTGAAAATGCGGTATGCTCTGATACCAAATGAAAGTGCGGTGTGTGTACGAATGCACGTACTAATATAGTACACACGGATCGTGTAATATGGACTATAATATAAATGCGGAAAATAGATGATAGTAGCAAAGTAAAAATAAAAATAGAAAAATCACACCAGAGATTTTTATACTGGTTCGGATCACCGTCCTACGTCCAGTCCCAGACTTCTATCTGGATTTTCACTAATAACTACCTCGCTTTACCCGGAGGAACAGGTTTACAATACCCGAACAGCCGAACGGGATTTCACGCCTCTAATACACTGAGGACTTCAACACTTGCCTCTTACAACACCGAGGACTTCAACACTTGCCTCTTACAACACGAGGACTTCAACAAAAACAAATACAATTGTTGTTGACAACTTGTGTTCTTGAAAACACGGATTTGTCACTAGTAGTACACCCTTCCTATAATCTTATCCTCAAAGAATATGAATGATGTTTTGTAAAGATTAAAGAAGGTATTTACTTATTGAATCAAAAGATATGAAATAATTTCAATGATTCAATAAGCTAAATTAATTTTTAGAATGCAGGAGTGTTAGAGATTAGATTAGAGAGCATATATGATCGTGTAAAAACTTGTTTTTTTAATCAATGATATTGATGTGTATTTATAGAGAGAAAATAGTTATAACCCTTGGTGAAAAGTTGCAGTCAAAAGTTATGATCATTGATGAAGAAGAAGAGACGCAACCATTGAAGAAAGATGTGTCTTTTGGAAGAAGTTGCTCTCTGTTTAAAAATGGTCGACAGGTCAAAAACTAACCGGTAGACAGGTTTTTTAAAAATATAGTCGTTATGTGCATGTGTGCACGTTTATTGTGCACATCCAACAGGAACGGTCGACCGCCTATATTTGGACCGGTCGACCGGTCTCTGTTAAATTGCACAATAAAGTGCACAACCTATATAAATGTGTATATATATATATTATATTTTGTGCATGATTATTTGAGGATAGATTTTGACAATTTTATTACTATTATAACATCAAATAATCAACCTATAATCTAGAGTACCATATGTAGGTCTTGATTTGTCGATCGCTTTAATATTGTTGTCAGCAATCAAAATCTTCATAGAAGCTGTGACTCAACATTCTCCCCCTTTTTGATTGATGACAATATAAAAACTCAAGTATAGAATCTCCCCCTGAATATGTGATTTCCTACAGATAATTGTTAGCACTTTCTCCCCCTTTGTCATCGACAAAAAGGAGTTGTTAAATGGAAGATGTAAAACAGATTATAGGCAACATAAAACCATAGGCAACATAAAACCACTATCACAGATCAAAAGTAACATTCACACAAGTGCCAGATAATGTCTTTAAAGCTCCACCTAAGTATAACATCTCCACCTAAGTATAATATCTCCCTCTATTTATATGCATATGAATTTCTCCCCCTTTGTCATTATCAAAAAGAATGAGGAAATATATAAAATTATAAAATATCTTGTATATAACGAGATAAACTCATTATTAATTATGAAGGAAAAGTAAAATAAATTTTACCATATTTACCGAAGTCCATATTTTATTGTAAGCACGTAATTCTATTAAACATATGGAACATTCTTTGAAATTCCAAAATCTATCCTTTTCCTTTTGTTTCTCTGAGTACCTGTAAAAAATAATAATAATTTTCGGTACCCACTTACTATGTTAGGGTCCGGGGGGTTAGGTCTTTGGAAACCATACCCATTTGGGTGTGGTTGAACCTTTATAAATATAATTTTCATTACAAATTACATTCTCATAATAGTTGCTAATATAAAGTTGTTTATCATGATCAATCATATTAGCTGGAATCCATATCTTAATACTATTAGTCATTAGCTTAGTACTTGAAGAATAATTTCTATCATTTCTAAGCAAAGTACTATTATGACTATAACTGGTTTTAAAACTATCTTGATTACTAGTACTAGCACTAAAGTTAGTATATATGAATGCATATCTAGTACTATTTTTACTTTTAGCTTGTTTATAGCCTACACCACTTCTATCATTGTGAGCTTTTGAATTCTTAACATAACCTAATCCCTTCTTATTTGAAGCAGGTTGAGAATTTTCAATAATTCTGCATAAATTTTCTCTCCCTTTATTAAAATTGGAAACATTTTTAGTAATGTCATCAAGCTTAGTTTTGAGACTAGTGTTATCTAACTCAATAATTTTAATTTTTGTTTTTAATTCATGATTTTCAGAAGCTAGAGCATTATTCTTTTCTTTTTGAGCTTCTATTTCTTGACTTAATAGAGCGAGTTGAGAATTGTCTGAATCTTGAATTTTCTCAAGTTCTTCTTCTAATATTCTCTTCTCGTCTTTAAGCATATTTCTTTCGAATTCTGCTTTCTTCTGATTTTCCAGAGCTTCCTTATATTTTCTTTTGAGACTTTTTAAAGTGTCTAGAAGTTCTGAATTTATTTCTATCATATCATCAAAAGTTAGATCACTAACCTCGTTATCTTTTGCCATGAAGCATTTGTTTGTTTGCTCCTTTGATTGTTCTTTATTGCTCTTCCTCTTCTTATTGCCTTGACTAGATCTCTTTGTAGCCATTTATTCTAGGATGTTGTTACGATCTCTAGAAAACCAGGCTCTGATACCAATTGAAAATGCGGTATGCTCTGATACCAAATGAAAGTGCGGTGTGTGTACGAATGCACGTACTAATATAGTACACACGGATCGTGTAATATGGACTATAATATAAATGCGGAAAATAGATGATAGTAGCAAAGTAAAAATAAAAATAGAAAAATCACACCAGAGATTTTTATACTGGTTCGGATCACCGTCCTACGTCCAGTCCCAGACTTCTATCTGGATTTTCACTAATAACTACCTCGCTTTACCCGGAGGAACAGGTTTACAATACCCGAACAGCCGAACGGGATTTCACGCCTCTAATACACTGAGGACTTCAACACTTGCCTCTTACAACACCGAGGACTTCAACACTTGCCTCTTACAACACGAGGACTTCAACAAAAACAAATACAATTGTTGTTGACAACTTGTGTTCTTGAAAACACGGATTTGTCACTAGTAGTACACCCTTCCTATAGTCTTATCCTCAAAGAATATGAATGATGTTTTGTAAAGATTAAAGAAGGTATTTACTTATTGAATCAAAAGATATGAAATAATTTCAATGATTCAATAAGCTAAATTAATTTTTAGAATGCAGGAGTGTTAGAGATTAGATTAGAGAGCATATATGATCGTGTAAAAACTTGTTTTTTTAATCAATGATATTGATGTGTATTTATAGAGAGAAAATAGTTATAACCCTTGGTGAAAAGTTGCAGTCAAAAGTTATGATCATTGATGAAGAAGAAGAGACGCAACCATTGAAGAAAGATGTGTCTTTTGGAAGAAGTTGCTCTCTGTTTAAAAACGGTCGACAGGTCAAAAACTAACCGGTAGACAGGTTTTTTAAAAATATAGTCGTTATGTGCATGTGTGCACGTTTATTGTGCACATCCAACAGGAACGGTCGACCGCCTATATTTGGACCGGTCGACCGGTCTCTGTTAAATTGCACAATAAAGTGCACAACCTATATAAATGTGTATATATATATATATATTATATTTTGTGCATGATTATTTGAGGATAGATTTTGACAATTTTATTACTATTATAACATCAAATAATCAACCTATAATCTAGAGTACCATATGTAGGTCTTGATTTGTCGATCGCTTTAATATTGTTGTCAGCAATCAAAATCTTCATAGAAGCTGTGACTCAACAACGTCCCCTTCACCGAACCATCCTGCTCCATGTGTCTATCGAACCAAACCAAAGTGTCAACACCAGACCAAATGCAAGGAGGCCATCACCGGACCAACCTCTACCGGACCAATCCACTTCCATGCATCACCGAACCAAGGCTTTGCCGAACCAATGTTGCCAGGCCAGATAGCATCAGCTCAGGCCCACCAGCAGCTATATACATCCAGGACCTCTACCCCCAGCCTCACTCTATAAATAGAGGGGCAGAGGTACAATAATGGCAGACAAGTTTGAGAGCTCAAGCACGGATAGAACTTTCAAACAACTTTCAGTTACTTGTAATCAAAGCTGTGTACTTGTAATCTAAAGAGAAAAGGAGAATAACATATAAAGTGGACGTAGGCACGTTCTGGCCGAACCACTATAAATCTGTGTGTCTTTTACAGTTTAGTCCCTGCTTTTTATATATTTGCATAAATCACCCAAATCACTAAAAACAACTTAAAATCAACGGAATCGTACGACTTTAGGGTGTTTGCCCATTTTTTGCGCAAACAGTCATGTATGATGTCATAAAAGATATTTTGTGTGTACAGGTAAAAGGGTAATTTACTAAGGAAAAATGAGGTGTCAAGTAAAGGAAGCATGCAAAATACATGGAAGGTGGTATTTGCTATGTATAGGAGTGTAAGGGAAGGTTTTTTGGCATATGTATTCATTCATTATCCCCTAAAACCTGAAAATATAAAAAAGATCAAATATGGTAGAAGCGATTAGCATTGATCCACTTCTATCTTCACTAATCTTTCTCTAATTAGTTTAAAACTTCTTCAAACTTCACCAAACTTTGAGAAACACCGTTGAATACCTTAGGAAGCTTAGATCTAAAGTAAAAAGTGGGAAAAGTGAAGTAGATGGTGAGATTCCTCTTTGGGCCGTGAGCATGGATGGTGGAGGGAAGGTGTGGTTTGGTTTGGATGTGCTAAAGATTGGATCATTAGAAGTTTGGGTTTGTGCTTATGTTTGGCTAGGATCTAAGTGAATTATCTCACTATCTTGTTTGTATATATTTTGTGTGTGTGTGTGTGCGCAAATATAAAGTTAAAGTGAATTAACTAATTAAAGTTATAACTTTGGACCCTACTTGCTTTTGAAAGCAAATGACAACTTAATATTGCATAAGATCACTTCTATTTCCTTCTATGACATGTGACGTGGCTTGACGATGTTTGATTGATTATTTGCATTGTGTGTTGAATTGAAGATTATTTGCATTGTGTGTTGAATTGAAGTATGTTTGAAAATATTTGAAGCGAGAATAGTCGCTATAAATGCACTTCGACATCCTTTAAATTTAACTTGTGTAAATGGAAGATTTATGAACTTAACTTGAGATAATTTAATTTGGTTGTTCTCTACACATTTTTTGGTGTATTAGATAGTAAATAAATGTTTGGAAAGTTATAGAGATTGCGAAACAAAATTGTGAAAGTTGGAAGCGAAAAGGCCTCCATGGATGAGCTTTGAAAATGTCTTGTGTTCGGCGATTTTAAAAGTTAACTTTAAGAGACATCCTATGAGCTTCTTTTCATTTTTGATAAGTACTGTAAATGTACTTATTACTGAAAAAATATTGAAGTTTAATTTATCCATTAACTTGTGAAAAAAGTTAGAAAAATTTATAGCAAGGTCGTAGTACAACAAAATTTTCTATTAGTGGCATTAATTGGAAGCATTTCAAGGCTATATGCAATCGTTGACCATTTTAGAATATCAAAATTAAGAAATAAACGCTGTGAAATGATTCTTCCAACCATCCAGTGAAATTTTGCCAATATTTTATATGGCCGCTCATATCTGATTTTAATCCTTGTCATTTTTTTAATCTTCCTCTCAAAAAGGAACAATGAATACCCTAAAAAAAATTTCTTTGAAATTTCTTTCTCGTCCTCTTTTACCAATCATTAATTAAATCCCTCATCTTCATCCTCCAAAATCCCCTCATCTCTAGCTTCGGCCCAAAACGATTAACGGAGAGAGAAAAAAATTACTATTACGCGTACAAGAAAAGTTATTGCAGCTGGCAATGGTGGACTTCGACGACGTAAGGGGAAGACGTGCAGAGGAGAAAGCATGCGCGTAGGCGGCTGAGTGATAGTGATGGTTTCGCGGTGAGGCTTGGCTTGTACAGTTAAAGCGCTCAGCAGATTCAAAGCGGTGGAGGTGCAAAAAGTCATAGCGGGAATACAGCGAGAATATAGCGGGATATAGCGGATAACTCTAAAATAGCATATAAAACTCGTACTTAATATTTTTACAAATATATAAATGGTAATTAAATGAAAATTTATCATTCAATTGAATTATAATTAATACATAAACGATTTTATACAAAAAACATGTGCGAATATACTTTAAATAAACGTAAAAATGTTATATAACATAATTGAATTTAATATAATATTAGAGTATTTTCATTTCTGAAAATATATTAAAAATTAAATCAAATAAATTAGTTTCATAATTTTTATTTGTATAAATGCAATTTTTTAATTCATTTTATTAAAGAAGATATAACGGAAATAGCAAAATATAGGGGGAATAACGGGATATAGCGGAAATAACGGGGATTAAAGCGGAAATGCTATATTTTGAGGTTATATGAAAAAATCGTTGCGGTAGAAATCCGTTATGAAATATTGCGGGGTAATAGCGGCGCTAACTACACAGGGCTTGGCTGAGGATTTGGTGTTGGCGACTTCGGCATGGCGACGAGGCGTGGACCTGATGATGATACTGTTGACCGTGGGCTTGGCATTGGCAATTTGGAGGATTCGCCATGTAGTTCGCCGGCAGGGTCTGAGTACTGATTTTGAACCCATTGGCAACTCTCCTGTAATTATCAACAAGGTATGTAGCATTAATAAGGTGCTGTTAATTTGTGTATTTTTTCAAGATTCAGATTAATTTTACTTTCAAATTCATGTAGAATTTTAGCATTCTATTTACTTAAAAACTCACATAAATGTCCTAAAAGTAATTATGAGACGAACACCTCGCTTCAGTATGAAACTTTTCAAGGTATGTTAGCGAGTATTATAGAGGTTCTCTTAGCCCAATTTGTGAAAAAGTGACGAGCCAAGTGGCTAAAGA
Organism: Allium cepa; assembly: GCA_030765085.1. Classification (NCBI taxonomy): domain Eukaryota; kingdom Viridiplantae; phylum Streptophyta; class Magnoliopsida; order Asparagales; family Amaryllidaceae; genus Allium; species Allium cepa. The sequence goes on along the minus strand of CM060930.1, from coordinate 86,326,990 downwards.
AACTAGTAGATTTGTTGACAAGTATGATGTCACATAGTAGCAATCACCACAAATTTGAATGGAAAAACAAGTGGAAATGTCACAGCATATTAATTTATTTAATGATACATGTGCATGACTTCAAAATTCAAATTTAAAGAGACAAACAAAATCATCTTTTGTCAATTGGGATTTGGCAATCGTCGTTTGTTCCGAGTTCATTTCCCTAGGTTTGCTAAGGAGTTGCCCCGATGATGTTTTCCAAATATGTTGTATAGTAGGAGTTGTCAGTGATGTCTACTTAGAAAACACAAACTACAACAAGATTTGAAATTAGAGGGGGATGAGTGTTGAGAAAATGTTAATTAAATACTTGTTTGAGCATGTTCAGTTGTATCAGTAATGACGCTTACCGTTGAGTTCACTAAGTGGCTACTTTAGGGAATCTTGATTTTGGAGTAGTGATAAAGAAGCGGATTTTCCTCTTGCGCTTGATTGTTATGTGCTGATATCTTACGGAATAATGGAATTGTAACTTGTAATGTGGTTGTTGTATTACTGAACTCAATAGCCCTTTGTACCTCAGGCCATTGTTCCTAATTCTATTTGATGTAACCACCTTGATAGTTGATGAAGACCTGAATTACAACTTTCAGAGCGTGGAGTTGATTGTGAGCTTAATTTCTACGGAGTGGCTAGTTGCACTTCTATTATGGCTGGCTGCATTTTCGAAATAGTGTCACTTGATCCTTTATATGGTTAGTTTTATATTGCAGCATTTTATGTCTAGCTAGCAGCTAGTTAATATAATAAAGCAACCTGCAGTTTTCAGCTAGCATGTTTTTTATGATACTAGTTTTGTTGAAGTGGTAAGAGTTCCACTGTTCCTTTTAAAAGGCTTGTTGTGTATTTTTTATGTGCACGGGTTAGGGTGGCAGTAGAGTTGTGTTTTATCTTTTTTTGGAACAATATTTTCTTGTTTCATCATGTATTGTATTATCATAATATTAAGCTCTTCAGAACATATATTTGTTTTCATGTAATTATATTTTGACTTGAACCAAAATTTAAATTTAGTAGTTTTTTCTTATCCTCTCACATGCAATGTATTTAAGTTCTTCAATGACTTAAACTTTTTAATCCGATCAAATGCATACATATTTTAGAATCTGAATGTAACAAAAAATGATGTGTCAAAAGTAATGTAAAGTTGGAAATATTTTGGATCTTACTTTAACTCAAAATCATTCCTAGTCTAGTAGACTTTGATTTTTAAACAAAATAAAACGATATATATTATCCATGGCTGTCGTTTGGTATTCAACGTGATTGAGGTAACAAAAAATTCAGACACTTTAAGCAATTCATATCACTTTATATACTATTGAACTACGGTCTCATCGAAGTTCTAGCAAATGGTAATTTTTTTTCATATTTCTGAAGCATCACAAGGAGCATGCTGCTTCATATGTGAGTTGTTATAGTGCTTACTTAACTAGTGTTCGCTAAGAGAATTAAAAATCTTAGTGGACAAAATAAGCACGACAAGAGTATAACCTGTGCTTAATAGGAACAAAGCACGGTGCATAAGTTATTTGTATGTACTTGTATACTTCAAGTATGCTAAGAGCATTTCTGAGTAGGTTTCCACTTTGATTCTAAATAATGGTTAGAGTTATTTGTTGGTATTCAGTTGCTTAAGAACTTCGATTTACTATTTATATTTTCTATATTAGTAATATTTTGAGATGCGTGTGCTTGCTAGACTCCTTATTTATAATTTAATGTAGTTTTTCATATTTCTCTCAATAATTTTGCGTGCACAACTTATTTACCCTTTTAACAATGGCTGAACCACAATCAAATCACTCAAAGTGGCTTCTCCTTTTGAACTGTAGAGATGCGTTGAATCTTAGGCCGGCCCAAGGGTAAGGCGAGGAAAACAGTCGTGTAGGACAACCGATCCGGTAGGGGCAACAATTCCGACGATAGTTTGGTTATGTATTATAATTAGTAAAGTATGTTTGTATGTAAACATTTACGATTCAAGTTGTAGCCCAATGGCTATGTATATTCTTCTTATCGGCGACAACCCAGGTTTGAGCATGCTAGGATGTCATTTAATTTTGTCTGGAGCAACAGTTGCGTTTGGACCGACACTAGTTGAATCTTATGTCTACCGTAAGTTTTTAAATAGGGTTACATTAAATCTTACCGCTATTGAATTTCAATAGCGATTTTATGTCCCTTTTGATCAAATGAATATGATGGATTGGATGCCTATTCTTGTTATTTAGCACACTGTTGTGTGGGAAAATATATCAGATCACGCAATTAACAAAGTTTTGGTATTTTCTATGTTATTTATTGATTGGTGTTTTTACTGTAATGGTTTTGTATTAGTTTTTACTGTATATAGTTTATTTTATGGATCTTATTTTTCTTCTGTTTTTTATGATACGATGAATTACTGCAACGTTCTCATGAATTTTTGGGTTCGTATTTTGCTTAGTCATATAAAAAAAAAATCGTGAAAATTAGGTTGAAAGACTTCTATTTGCATGATAATAAATTTTAATAACATTTCTTCTGAATAATTAGTTTTAAGGACAATTTACATCGTAGTGATAAATTCATTTATCTTTTTAAGTTATACAGAAAAACGATAAGTTTTTTATCTTTATTTCTGTATAACTGAAAATGCTAAATTCTTTTATCTTTTTTCTGTAAAATGTCATTATAACTAATTTTTCAGAAGCAGTGTTCTTGAAACTTATTACTTTAAATTCGTTGAAGTTAGAATCCCCTTTATTAGATGATTCTTTGTTTATTTTTTGAATTTTGCGATGCTTTGTAAACATTGGTTAGTCGGTTAAACATTTGATTCATTATGCTTAGAATGACTATTGATGATGACGGAACTAATTTGACTACTTTAAGCATGGTCAATTGTTATATTCAAGCTTACATTTTTTTTGTGTGTAGAGTTTACATCTTATTCTGTGTAACATCTAAGAAGATTAGAAAATTTTCATCTTGATGGGGGGGCGATGCTTCTGGAGTTGAACATGCATCACAAAATTCTTCATTTGGTAAGAGTTGTGTAATGGAGGAGGAGAGGAGAGAAGGACCGATAGATAAGACTCCGTTAATTTATCTATTTGGTTCAAACGTGCACTCTTGAAATGCTTTTGTTTAATTGGTTAAACTACTTGTTTTGTCCAAGTGACAATAAGAGGACTTGATATGCTTATAAAAGATTTAGGGCTGTATATAGGACATGACAGTCTGTTGTCCGACTTGGTCCGAGACTGTAAGACATCCAGTCCTTGTTCATATGATTCTTATTTAGGACACGAATTAGGACAAAAAAAATGTAGGAAAAAATATCCGTCCGAAAATGTTCGATGTTTTTCTATTGTTGAAACATTGTCCGTCCGTTGTCCGACTCGTACGAACAATGTTCGAAATTAAAGTTTGTTCGGTCCGTGTCTCTTTGGATCTCTCATAGTACGGGACTGATACACCTCCATTCAGTTTGATCCGATCCGTTTACACCCCTGTACGACGATGCCGTGTAATGGTATTTTTTTGGCGCATTTGTAAATGATGGTCATACAACATATGCTACTTTATTTCTTTCCTTTTTATTTTTTATTTTTTATAGTTTTACTTTTTTTAAACATAAAGTAGATGTTGATTGATAATGAGGAAAGTAAGAGTGCTTTGCCATGATTGTTAATTTTGACTAAATTGGTATCTAGCTTCTTGTACAACTCGAAAAAGGTTTGCCACGAGAGATGGGCTAACTTGTCGGTACGTTTAAGGCTGTCAACGGATGCTTTCGGATACGGATAGTGCCATATCCGTATCCGAAATCATTTTCGGATATCGGATAACCGTATCCGTTTAATTTTCGGATATCGGATATCCGTATCAGCTTAATTTTCGGATACGGACGGATATCGGATATTTATCCGCTCCGCTAATAATTGATAAATTTAAAGGTATAAACGAAAAAGTTTAGATCAACATAAAACATTTTTTGTACTATTGTTTATAAAAAAACAAAGAAATAAAAAATATGGTGATAAAACATTGTTTTATACTAATATATGTATGTGTATCCAAAAATATTCAAAAGTTAAACACTCATAGCCCTATTTTCCTTTTTTAAATTATATAAATATGCATAAGTTAATCGGACGGATATTTTTCGGATACGGATACCACTATAACCATATCCGTATCCGAAAAGCTTTTCGGATATCGGATATCCGTATCCGCTTTTCGGATAACGGATATTTTTCATATTTTCGGATACGGATTCGGACGGATATCGGATTTTTCGGGTACCCATTGACAACCCTACGTACGTTTAATTTCCTTTTGTTGTGTTTGGAAATTGTGACATGCATAGTTTTGTTTTTTGTTTTTTTATTGTTACTTTGACACAATAATCAGGATCTACACTGTTTTCTGACACGATCATTGCTATCACTTGGTAGCATTCATCCATTGTATTATGCTGCAATTTATCGTGCTGGTAAATTGTGAAGTATGCTACATAAATGGAAATATACAGCAATTCATAGAGGTTTAATTCATCCCTATACACCATACAAGTAAGCTATTCTGTTGCACTACAATTGAAACATGCACAGCAAAATTTTGTGGTATTTTGTAGAATGAGTACTTGTGCCTAGGAGCAGTAGTTTTTTTGGTTATATTCTGCGCAAGCCTGATAAACCCCATAGTTTTGAGCCTCAAACGTATAACGTGGAAAGTATAGCTTGCGACAAGCTAATAGCTAATTACAATTTAATGGATCTTTGGGAATTCAACGACAAGTATGTGTTAGAGGACCCTTATATAGTGAATGAGATATTGTCCAACATAGCCAAAAATAAGTTAATGTCCATGCTTATATACTATTTTCCTCAAACCCATATTGGTCCTTAAGATTAGGTAATTTTGTGCGAGGGAAGGACCTATATCGTCATAAACTAACACACGCACAACGCTCGCCTGGACCGGGTGTGGGTCCAATGAGAGTGGACCGTGTTATATTTTTGCTTCACAGAAGTAAACAGTTTTCTACTGTTTAAATTCAAATAGAAACGACTAGTGAATTGAACACGACTTTTCAAAATAGACGTTGCCAAGCTGTTTTTAGCCGTTGTGAATGAAGAGAGACGACTGTTGCAAATCGCAATAGTTTTTGCCTGTTGCAGGCGAAGAGATGCGGTTGTTCCCAACAAACATAACCGTTGGGAATTAGCCTATAAAAGGAAAAGGAAACCTGATCAGTAGATAAATTCAAATTTTCTCTTCTTTCTCTTCGTTTCTTAATCTCCAGATCTGTATGCTTCTACATATCACACAGAAGATCATACTCATCATAATCTCGAACAGACCACGTCTGTTGTATCTTGGAAGACTTCGAATAAAGTCTTAAGAAAATTGTTACCACAAGCCTCAGACGTAATTTTCTTTTTCATCCGGTTAGATTTGTGTTTACTTATATATTTATATACATCATTCTGTAATCTTTCCGTTTCAACATTATGCTGTTTCTATGATGTAGTAAAACGCTTGTTTATCGCTATAGTTTAATACAACAATTTGTTGTTGTGATTGCAATAGTTTGTTCTTGTAAATTAATTACAACATAGTTATTGTTCAGAATAACTAATACAGAATTCCAAAGTAGTGAAAATCTGATTGGTAAACTTGTGTGACTAGTTTATAACATAGTAGTCTATGTTTTGGTATATTGATCGTATAACATCTTAAGACCTTCCTGTTTTCACTAAAAGAGAGATGGCGACGGTTGAACTATCAGCAAAAAGTGCTACCCACAACAGGCCTGATCCGTTTAAAGGAGATGGTGATGACTTCATAACATGGCAGAATCAAATGCTGTTTTTATCTCACCACGTTAGGGCTGTAGAAGTGCATTAAGGAGGATGAACCATAGCCTAAAGACGGACAAACTAGAGAACAAGACGCAGTTGTTTTTCTCGAAATTGACTCATGGAAGCATTCAGACTTCTTGTCCCGAAAAATTACATTCTGAACTGTCTAGATAAAGTACTATATAAAGTATATGAGCCACACCAGACAGCAAAATCCCTATGGACTGCACTTGCAAATAAATACAAGACGTAGAATGTCAGTTTAAAGAAGTTCATAGTAGATAGATTTGTGAAATACAAAATGGTGGATTCCAAATCCATAACCAGTCAAGTGCAGGAACTCCAACTTATAATTTATGAACTTGAAGCAGAAGGACATCAAGTTGGAGAATCGTTCCTTGTTGAAGCAATAACAGGAAAATTACCACCGTCTTGGAGAGACTACCGCAACTATCTGAAACATAAGAAAAATGAGATTTTCTTTGAAGATCTCATTGTCAGATTAAAAATTGAGACAGATAATCGCAGAATAACGCAACCCAAAGGCGAGGGCACTTGTTACAGAAGGGTCAGATAAGAAAGGATACTTCAACAACACGAAGACGAATGACAAATCGGTGGCAAATATAGTGGAAAATTTGAGTTCAACCATTGAGGAGATGAACTTTTCAGGAGTTGTTTCAGAATGTAACTTAGTACAGAACCCTACATAGTGGTAGGTAGACATACGCGCTACTCATCATGTCTGTTCTGATATATCTGTGTTCTCCACTTACTAGAAATACGATCAGGAAGAAAAACTCTACACGGGTAATTCTGCAGATTCCATGATCGAAGGTAATGACACCGTCGTCCTCAAATTTACATCCGGAAAAACTATGACACTAAGTGAAGTTCTTCATGTTTCGGATATACGCAAGAACCTTTTCTATGGACCTGTGCTCTCAAAGAAAGGCTTTCGTCTGGTCTTCGAGTCAGATAAAGTAGTTCTGTCTAAGGCTGCAATTTATATAGGAAGAGGTTATTTATGTGATGGCATATTTAAGGCAAATGTAGCTGTAGTCGGCAATAAAACTATGTATTCTGATTGTGTTATTAATAAAAAGGAAGTTTTATTATTTTGTTGAGCATGAAATTTTACTATGGTATGATAGATTAGGACACATAAATTTTCAAAAATGAAAAAATTAGCAAATTTGGGATTAATTTCTAAATTCCAAGTAGATAAAAACTACAAATGTGAGACATGTGTAGAAGCAAAATTGATTAAAAAACTATTTCATACCGTTGATAGAAGTACAGAACCACTAGGTTTGGTTCACACTGATTTATGTGATTTTAAATCATTACCTACAAGAGGTGGAAAAAAAAATACATTTTCACTTTTATTGACGACTATACACGATATTGCTATGTATATCTTTTGAATAGTAAAGATGAAGCAATTACATCGTTTATAAAATATAAGGCTGAAGTAGAAAATCAATTAAATAAAAAGATCAAGATATTGATCTGATTGAGGTGGATAATATGAATCACCATTTGAACAATTCTATGCAGATAATGGTATAATTCATCAAACAACAGCTTCATATTCGCCACAACAAAATGATATTTCTGAGAGAAAGAATAGAACATTAAAAGATATGATAAATGCAATGTTATTGACCTCTACTCTACCGACGAACTTGTGGTGGGAAGCCTTAAATATGTCTAATCACGTATTAAATAAGGTTCCTCACAATAAAACATGAACAATTCCATATGAGTTATGGAAATGACACATGCAAAGTTTCAAATACCTCAAAGTGTGGTGGTGCTTAGCAAAAGTTCCAGTTCCGCCTCTTAAGAAAGTCAAACTTGGACCAAAAACTGTAAACTGTTACTACCTAGTGCCAGCCCAAAATAGTAGTGCCTACAGATATTTGGCATTCAAGTATGACATAGCTGATATTAATGTCAATACAATCATAGAGTCTCGAGATGTCTCATTCTTTGAAGATGTGTTTCCGCACAAAAGGAATGAAGGAAATTATGTCCTTAAAAGGACAAGAGAAGAATCAAGCAAGCCACATGACGATGAAAATCATCGTGAAATTGAAGAAGTTGAACCAAGAAGAAGCGTCAGAGCAAGAACGTCCAAGACGTTTGATTCAGATTTTTCTATCATATATGTTAGAACACAAACCTCAAACATACAAAGAAGCAATGTTATCTTCTGAATCTTCATGTTGGAAAGAAGCAATCAAAAGTGAAATTGATTCAATTCTAAGTAATAAAACTTGGAAAATAGTTGATCTTCCGCCTGGAATAAAACCGATTAGTTGCAAATGGATCTTCAAAAAGTAGATGAAACAAATGGCTCTATTGACAAATATAAAGCAAGATTGGTAGCCAAAGGATACGGTCAAAAGGAAGGTTTAGACTTCTTTGATACTTATTCATCGTCTACACGAAGAACCTCTATAAGAATATTAATAGCAATTTCATCCATATATAATCTAGAGATTCATCAAATGGAGGTAAAAACAACATTTTTAAATGGAAATCTTGATAAGGATATTTACATGGAGCAACCCGAAGGTTTTATTTCCAAAGGAAATGAAAACAAAGTATGTTGATTAGCAATATCATTATACAGACTAAAACAAGTTCTGAAACAATGGCACACAAAATTTGATAGTGTCATGATGAAAAATAGTTTCCGTATAAATGAATGTGATAAATGTGGTTATTATAAACAAGTTGGACAATCTACATGATGATTTGTTTGTATGTAGACGATATGCTAATCCTTGGTCCATAATAAAGTAATAGAGCCATAAATAAAATGTTAATCAACAATTTCGACATGAAAGATTTAGAAGTTGCAGACGTTATTTTGGGAATCAAAATAATAAAAATACCTAATGGAACTGATCTGTCTCAGCCACACTATGTGGAAAAAGTGATTGAAAAATTCCAAAATTCCAAAATTCAAGGAGTAAGAACACCTTTTAATCCATCGGAAGTACTGCACAAAAACACTAATGAGAGTGTAATACAACTGGAATACTCTCGTGTAATAGGATGTCTAATGTACCACATGAATTGCACAAGACCAGACATAGCTCATGCAGTAAGTCGACTGAGCAGGTACACAAGCAAATCAGGGAACGAACACTGGAAAGCACTAATGAGAATGTCTAATGTACCATGAAATTTTCCCTACATTGCGGAAAATATCCTGCCGTCTTAGAAGGATATAGTGATGCAAACTGGATTTCTGATTCAGAGGAATCTAAATTAACTAATGGTTATGTCTTCATCCTAGCAGGAGAAGCATTGTCATGGAAGTCTACTAAACAAACATGCATAGCTCGATCCACTATGGAATTAGAGTTCATCGCTTTAGATAAAGCGGGTAAAGAAGCATAATGGCTTCGTTAATTTTTAAAAGACATTCCATTTTGGCCTAAACCTGTACCATCCATATACATACACCGTGATAATCAAGCAGCGTTAAGCAGAGCGCAAAACTTTACGTATAATGGAAAGTCACGACATATTCGTTGACACAATAACACAGTCAAGCAGTTACTCGCAAATGGAACTATTTCCATTGATTATGTAAGAACTACTATTAACCTTGCAGATCCATTTACTAAAGGATTATCAAGAGAAAAAATTGACTATGCATCGAGGGAAATGAGTTTTAAAGCCTAAAACAACAAGAGTTATCTTATACGGAAACCTATCATAGCGACTGGAGATTCCACGGATTAGAACCAATAGGCAAACCAGTTCTGAGTAACTCAAGAAATAATGCATTTTGGACTTAGTCCTACTCCATTCCTATGGTGCACAATAGAATGTGTGCCTATAGAAGTATTAAAAGGATAATGCTATGCTTTTTAACGATGACCAAAATTAACAAGTGGGGTATATATATGATACTCTTAATGGTTGCGATCACCTATGTTAGTATGAGCTGGGTCGGCTCTATGAGAATATTAAAGGCTTAAATTCTCTAAAACACTCGTAGAACCAAATTTGTTCAGGACCAAAATGAACACAACCAAGAGATTGGATGTGAAGGGAAACAACGCTTTGTAAAGCTTATTGTCTGGTTATGCACAAACGGCTGACAGTTCAAGATGAAATAACTCACCGATTAGCCAAGTATATCCGATAAGTTTTAAATAGGGAAAGTTCATAGTGAAATATCTACTTATCGTCGATATAGCAATATTTTCATATGAACTATGTGATATTACACTTTGTGTGAGGGAGACGTATATCATCATTCATGTGGGGGATTATTAGAGGACCCTTGTATAGTGAATGAGATATTGCCCCGCCAAAAATAAGTTAATATTCATGCTTGTATACTACTTTCCTCAAACCTATATTGGCCCTTAGGGTCAGGCAATTTTGTACGAGGGGGAGGACCTATATCGCCATGAACTAACACATGCGCGCGTGCCGCCCGCCCATCCCATACCAAACCTTGCTGGGTGCGGGTGCGGGTCCAATAAGAGTGGATCATGTTATATTTTTGCTGCACAGAAGTAAACAGTTTTCTACTGTTTAAATTCAAATAGAAGCGACTAGTTGATTGAACGCGGCTTTTCAAAATAGGCGTTGCAAAGCTGTTTTTAGCCATTGCAAATATAGAGACACGACAGTTCTTGGCCGTTGCAAATGAAAGAGACGCGATTGTTGCAAATAGCGACAGTTCTTGGCCGTTGCAAATGAAGAGAGGCGACTGTTGCAAACCGCGGTAGTTTTTGGCCGTCGAAGACGAAGAGATGTGGTTGTTCCCAATAAACATAACTGTTGGGAATTAGCCTATTAAAGGAGAAGAAAACCTGATCAGTTGATAAATCCAAATTTTCTCTTCTTCATCTTCATTTCTTAATCTCCAGATCCATGCGCTTCTTCATATCACACAGAAGATCATACTCGTCACAATCTCGAGCAGATCATGTCTGTTGTATCTTAGGAGACTGTGAATAAAGTCTTAAAGAAATTGTTATGAAAAGCCTCGGACGTAATTTCCTTCTTCATCCGGTTAGATTTGTGTTTACTTATATATTTATATACATCATTATGTAATCTTTCCGTTTTAACGTTGTGCTATTTCTATGAAGTAGTACGACGCTTGTTTATCGCTATAGTTTAATACAACAATTTTTTGTTGTCATAGCTATAGTTTGTTCTTGTAAATTAATTACAACATAGTTAATTTTCAGAATAACTAATACAGAATTCGAAAGTAGTGGAAATCTGATTTGTAAACTTGTGTGACGAGTTTATAAAATATTGGTCTCTGTTTTGGTGTACTGATCATATAACAGTATGGTGAGGGAGTGGACCAACATGGATATTTGGGAATTCAATGGTAGTTTCATGGCCATGAACCTAGTGGCTTCGGTAGTTGTACTAGGTCGCCGCAAGATTTGGATGACCTTAGAGTGCTTCAAACCAACTGTGACATAGGCACAGGGTTGCAATACATCTATACACATGCAGCACATTTCCTATTAAATGCAGATTAGTTTCACCTACTACCATTAAATTGCCTACATCTACACACATAACATACATGTGTATTGAGGGAATATTTGTAGGTTATTTTCATTGTACTTAGCTAGATAAGCTGTTGTTTGTTGTTTGTTGTTTTGTGATAGCAATGTTTCTTATGATAGTCACAGTCTTAGATATTTTTTTCCTATGGTTTGCTTTACATATAAATTAAAGCATATTTCCACAAAAATACATAGAAGCTTGAGTTTTAGGAGCAGTTGCAGGTAGATAGCAACTAGCTCGCACCTGAATTGAGTGGTCAACTTCATTGATTGCAGGTACTTAGAGCACCATTAGATGTGCATGTAGAGCAAGTACTAGGTTTGAGCCCCTATGAGCAGCATCAGAAAATGTTTGCACATCATTAGCAGATGAATCAAGCCAAGCCTGAGCATTTATTGGACGAGCATAAGCAATATGAGGAAACATAACATGGTGAGCATTACATTATTTAAAATAAAGCGGCCAATGGTTCGGGCAGATTACTGACATGCTGCAGCACTTCTGTGGGATCTTGAGCTTACGCAACATCAAGATCTAGAGCCCAAGCTTTATGGAGAACGAGTTAAGCATGGATTGAAGGTGTACGGGATGAGCATGAGTTAGGACTTGATGTATAGGTTGCACATATAATCAATGGAAATAATTCGATCAACATGCATAACACTCGAAGCATTAACCTTCTGTTAGCACCAGTTGTGCAAACTTCTCTATATACGGTTATGCGAAGGTGGTTATTTTCTTTAAAATATTTTGTATTGAATTGTTTGTATATCGTATTTCATTATGTGATTAATGTTTTTTCTTATTGTTTGAATATGATAATTATATGCGTGATTGTTTAGTCATACTGAAATATGTTAATATTACAATATAACCGAATGAGCTGCCATAGCGAGGGAAAAATGCATAAAAAATAATAATTTTTAGTAGCATTTAATAAAATCTGCCAAAATATATATGCTGGCAAAAAACGCTACTATAATAATTTATAGTAGCGTCAACAATACTTTTCAGTAGCATTTATATAGGCCTCGATAAAAAAAATTGGTGCATTTTTAAAACACTGCAAAAAATGATTTTTGATAGCGTTTATGAAAACGTATCGGTTAGTCTTTGGCTTTAGTTGCATATTTTTTATCGACGTTTCCTAAAGTGCAACCGTAAGTTATGGTAGCGTTTTCTGAGAGCCACAAAAATACTTTTGGGTGTAGTGTCGCTATATGAGCACTTTGAAATAACTTGTTTTTGGGAATATTTATAAATAAATTAAAAGATATTATTAAGGATTTCTTTCCGTAGTTTATAAGTACCCTAAGGGCAGTGCTTATTGTAAAATTTTCAAGTCTTAAATCACTTTTTAAAATGTTGAAAACCTGTCGCTAAGTTCAAGCTTTTTTATATTGTTCTTTGTATAAGACTTTTAACTGCATTTGTAAATGTTGTAGTAAATTACTTATGGTATTTAAATTTGGTATTTTCCCCTAATTTTTTAAAGATGTTTTCGAACATATTTTGCAGCATTCTGAAGTTGTTTGAAGTTTAAATATATTTTATTAATTATATATTTATTTTCAAAGTGAAACGATTTTATAATATAATCCATGTTTTTCATCAAATTATAAATGATTTATTTTCAAATAATATTTTACATAGATACTTAAATTTTATTTATAAGTATTTTTAAAGTATTTATATATATATATAAGTTTTGAAAATTGTAATTAGCTATGCTTAACACTGAAAACCGACAAGTTAGACTTTCTATTTGCGAGAGTCAAGAATGAAGTGTCTAGGCAATGATTTGATATGCAACCAACACTCTAACTTACTTGGCTTCACTCTTAACCGAAGGATAATTTAAGCTAGAATGTTGGAAACGTGTTATGTATATGAACCTTGAATTTTAATAAGAGACCGTCTTTAGAACTGGATAGTTGACTAGTCAAATACCAAACTCAACCAAATATTAACTTAGATATTTATTAGATATTTAAATGAACGTTTTTAAAGATAATAACAAATATGGAATGGTTTTGGATTTGTTGTGACAATGTGTTAATAAAATTTATCTTTAACCCTTTTTTATGATACTTATGAATGTAAATAGACCTCTAAAAAAAGGTTTTAAGGATAAGAATAAGTGAAATGGTTTTGGGTTTGTAGAGACAATGTTTAAGTAACATTAGTCTTAAACCTTTTGAAATGGATTTGTGAAATTACTCGATCTTTAAAATGGATATTTTGAAGGAAATTATAAGTATGAAATCTTTTGGAAAAAGATAGAAAAAGTAAAGGTTTAAAGTAAAAAATCTTGTTAATGATTTGTGAATACACTTACACCAATTGAGATAAGTATAAGAATACTTTTTAAAGTACTAAAAGAGTACAAATGAATAGTAGAAATTGATAAATGAAATTTTATTAGATAAAAGAAGTTTTACTAAAAATAGAGGTTTTAACTAATAAAAGTATTAATTTAATAAAAATGGATTAGAAGTCGTTTATGTGACTTAATCGTGCTTTGTATGACTTGATCGTGCTTTTTTATTTACTCATTTATCGAAAGTATCTAGTCATGTACTTAGCACTAGAAGTGGAAATTGAGACGGTTGAAAATGTGATAAGTATACCAGACTTAGTTTCCATATGCAATCGTTCTCATTATTGTTGAATATGACCAAATTCATCGATTTAGTATTGAAAAGACAGAGATCGGTAGGTGCTTTACTTATCGAAAACCCCTTCAAGACTGAGGTACATGTTCTTTCTCTTCGAAGTGTATCCGTTCGACATGCTGGAATCTATGTGTGGTTTCAAGATCTGTTCGAGATGCAAGAATCCAATTGGAGATTCCTGTTCTGCTCCATCGATGAAGGTTTGTGTGAGAGGCAGCTGCTCCCGAGACATATCTAGCCCAGAACGGTTATTAGTTGAACAGGTTGAACATGCCGAACTTAACCTCAACATCGAAAATGGCAAAAAATAGAATAAGCGCATGGTCTGGGGTTTCGCTAACCTAGGATAGCGTATATCAACTTCATATCTAGAGTATATTATCGATGTTGTGTGTGGGAGTAGATGGTACTTGGGATCAAAAGGTTAGACGTGGACCAACTATGTTTACCTTATGGTTTATTCTATTTAGAGATATACGATGCTCAAAGGTAGTTTCTGATCCTTGTGTGCAGGAGATTGGATTTCGTCTTGACCGAAGGGATCTCTATGGAAAATCCATTATGCGAACATGCCTTAGCGATTTTGATTGTACTCTCAATATTATTTTGGTGTGATCAACTAAGCATCAAAACTATTTTCCTGATTTATATTCTTTACTCTAGACATTATCTATTATATCACCTTTTGTACTTACTAGACGAGTGGTTCTTTTGAGGGGATAACCATTATGGCATTTCGGACGGCCTCAAAAGTACTATTGGATGCATATTTCTTGAGTTTCTCATACCAAACTTATGTTTGACATGTGGTTTTTTGGTTTTTCTAAATTCCTCATGTGCTCTTTCAAGTAGTCTTAGAAAGGCAGGTTTTAGTTGATGTTCATTGAAGCTCAAGGAGATGAGCTAGATGTTTCACCTGCCATAGTATTCTTATCTACGCTGCATTACTATTATGTATATATCGGCATTTGTGAGGATAGACTTTTATAGCTGTTCAGACTAATGATAATATTTAGAATTGTTACTTTGAAATGCTATGTATCTTAAAATGACAGTTTATACTATCTTTTGATACTATATGTTATCGTTCTGCTCTGAGAATCTGATATTGTGTTCTCTTCCTTCTTATTCTGTTTTATTTTACTTTATATTTTACCCTAACAATTTGTCTTTCTGGCACTTGGATGCTCAACACACAAACACTGTAGATGCATTAGTGTTGACATTTGAGGGTTGAAAAGTTGAGTCGTTATAATAACACTTGCTCTTGTACATGCAACATTCCATTATTACAACAGTTTCCTTATGCATATGTTATGGCTGCTTGTTGGACAGTTGTAAATGGTGTGAATAGAGATCATCATCACTTTGCATTACCTTGGTACTCAATTCAGAAGTACCTGGTCATACACACAAAAGTTTCACCCCGTTTGTGATAAACACTATTGGAGTGCATATGATAGTCAGTTTTTTTGCCACCACCATCTCGTTGTTAGTCAAGATGCCCTTGGTTTACAAGATCTAAAGGTACCAAAGACCATATGCAGCCCAAGAGGAAACAGATGCAGAATATGCGGAGCATAGGGCCAAAAGAAGAATCAATGCACTTCTACAACTTTACATTTACATTTGTTTGAGTAGTTAGTAAATGTATTTGTTTGAGAAATTATTTTGTAATGTCCTATCTGTTCTATATGATTGTATTAATGGCACACATATTGTGTTTTATTTGAGTAATTCGTTAGTATTTTTCATATATCATATGACTTAGTTTGAATATTTCTACATGTGATATATTTGCAAATGTAACAAGTTTCAAACTTACTTTTGGTTGCAGTTACTTTTCAAGAAGGCGACTTTTTAAATTTTGCCATTAGGCGACTTTGGAAAGAATGCTAGTTGGTGGTTTTTGAAAAAGAGTCTAAAGGATGCTTTTGAGAAAGTGCTAATATGCAACTTTTGAAAATTCTCCATTGGCTGCTTTTGAAAGAATGCTAGTTGGCGGTTTTTGGAAAAGCGTCTAAAGGCGGCTTTAGAGAAAGCGCTAATAGGCGGCTTTTGTATATTCAACTTGCATTCAATAACATCATATGAAATAATTGTCAACAAATTACCTACACAACTTCACTACAACTAAAATAACATCATACCAAACATGGTCCACACACACAATACATCAAATACTTTACTTCAGACAATAACATCATATGAAATAATTGTATATTCAACTTGCATTCAATAGCATATTCAACCTTCGTACAACATGTTGGAGGATTTACCCATTCAAAGAAATTATAATAGGAGAAAACAAAAGGCATCACTTTATGTGACCTATACGAAGGGAAACATAGTATCGATTACTTGCTTTTTTTATTTCTGCACACAACCACTATAGCTGAATGTCTACAATAACATATTCTTACAGAGGGTGTTCTCCTATGCGTAACTCTTTTTTAGCTAGTATACCTATTAGCACAATGCTTTACTTGATCAACATGACCTTCTTTATTGGTTTAATAAAAAACTATCTCGTATCATCACAAACTTCTTTTCTTGGTCTATGATTCCATTTTGAATTGAGTTTCAGGTACAACATCATAATTATGAAAATTTTAAAAAAACTCGTTTTGGGTACAAAGTCAATGTCATCAACATATAATCAAACTCCAAATCACCATTAATTTTAATTAATGTTCCATCGTCAATTTTGATAGGGTTAGGGGTATTCCCTAGAGGCGGTTCTATAATTTATTGTTGATCTTAAATATGAAAGCTCTGCTTTGATTATAATTAAGTCATGGCATAACGTCCATCGAATGACCATAGTTGGGTCGAGTGGAAGCATTGGAAGTGAAACACTACTCAAGAGAGTATTTGCCTCCTCGATTATATGAGGTTAGTATCACGGTCACCTGAAGTCAACTCAAAATCAAAATCTCTTGTCAGAATAGTTTGGTTAATAATCATTATTATATTGAACCAAAGATTTTGTATGTGGACTATAGAGTTGAATATGGATGATACTGGAATTTTAACATTTACCAAATCCATAAGTCCAAAGTGACATAGTTTTGACAAAAAGAATAGGTGGTAATAATTATCACTACCAGGTAACACTTAACAATGTCAAATTCGATTTGCCAAAACAAAGTAAGCCTTAAATTTGGACATAATGTCACATCACCTGCTAAGTTACACGTGAATGTTAATAGTTGAATTGTTCGATATTAATCACTAATTAAATTTACACATAAGAGTCACACAACTGAAACGTTGGATACTCCTATTACCACCCGATTTAATTAATTTGTAATTTTTATAAATTAATTAATATATATGAAATATTAATTATAAAATTTTATTTAATGTGTGTTGAACAATATTAAATAGCGTGTTTATAATAGCAATAAATACATTGATCGATATATGATATCGGTACATGTTTAAATTCAATTTAAATGAAATGAATATTTTTCAGGCTTAGAATATTTTTGAGACCCAGAAGGAGGCTTTGATAGCCGGCTATAGGTAGCCATAGTGAGGCTGACCATATATTGATATGATGAGTGGTTTTTGAATGATTAATAAAGGAGAGAACGGGTAAGAGAAAAAAGAGGATTTAGCTCCATATTTCTCTCTCTTATCTTTCCTTTATATAAGCCACCTCCCCCTCGCTTAAGCTATGATTTTTGCACTCTCCATTCCAGTAAATTAAGGTCGACTATACACTCCTCTAATCCCTAAAATCAAAACACAAAATCAAAAATTTGCTCGATTCGATCTTCGATGGTAAAGCAATTCTGGAGCTAGCAACTTTAGAATTGGAATTGGATATAGGGAGTGGTGATCTTCATTTCAACACATACGTATTAGGCATTGGTGAAAGGTATACATCTGATGTATTATTGTTAGATTTATGTACCATATCACATATCTATTAGTTAGCATTTATATGAAGAATTTGTATATCGATATGTTGTCATATTTGGACGGTTGAATATATGTGCATATATATATATATATATATATATATATATATATATATATATATTGTGTGTACAATTGCTCCAGTGCTTACGACATAAAAAGATTATTTTCAAAAAACAATAATATTATTAAATGATTTAATTACTTAAATCTAAATTGAAAATGTTTAATATTATATAATGTATGTTTAAAATTTTATAAAATTTATTTACGTCATAACGGATTCCGAAAGCAAAATTTATATATATATTATTTTATACTATATATATAAATTCAATTATTTATTTAATTTAAAATTGACAATGAAAATACAATGCATGTATAAATATTTACAGATAATTTTTATGCAAAATATTATCATACACATTCTTTTCAAAATTAAATTTTTATTAATTTTCGCATGGTTTTTGAATATTAAAATTTGTTTTTAATTAAATAAATACAAAACTAAAAATTATAATTCCACGGCTATGAGAAAATTTTCAGTTATGTTTTTATATATTCATTTTTATTAGTACGATTTACATTTATATATATAAAACTAATTATGTGTTTTTGATGAAAATAACTAATAATGTTTATATGTATATAGTATACAAATTAAGTTTATTAAATAAAATTCTAAATGTATTTTATAATATATATATATATGTGTGTGTACATATATATTATAAACTCATATTTGAAATAAATTTGTAATCTAATTATATATATACTTATGTGTGTGTGTATTAAATGCTTCATTTAAATTATTTGAATTAGTATTTTATAATATTTATATAATTATATATTTATATAATTATATTTATTTATATAATATTTTTGTACACATATTTGCATTTAGAGAACATATTTGTATACAAAAGGGGTTAACATATCCGTTGCGGTATAAATCTCAACACCTATACATAAACATGAAAATCTACGTGCACATTATATTATTGCATGTATACACATATGTGGATATGACAGACACACACACACACACACATATATAATACAAACCATACAAATAAAACTTTATTTATAAATTTGAAAATAATATTTTTTTTGAAAAGAAAACTTAGAAAGGTTCTAAATGAATTTAGAGTAATTTTTAGGTCCAATAAATTTCCCAATTATCCACGGTAACTAATAAAAATAATTAATCGAAATTTTGGCATTATATTTACAAAATTTGAAAAATGCTTGAGAATTACCCTAGATATTTGAAGAAGATCTACCAAAATCCTACAATTTAGCTACAAAAAGAAAGAGATTTTGTAAAGTGAGGAGAGTAAAGGTTTTGGGTTTTTTGGTTGGAAATTCTGTAAAGTAGAAATGAGTAGAGAAAGCAAGATTGTTGTCTTTTTAAAGACAAAATATAGGCATAATTTAATTTTTGCAGTATATAGTAATCAACAATACATGCGTAATTTGAAATTGCGTCGTTATAGTTTTAAATATAAAAAATAAATAGGCGACATTTGAAATGTCGCTTATATGACACTGAGTCGGGAAGAACTTACCTATATTTGTAGTTAGTTTCAAAAGTGACCTAAAAGTGTAATAAGTTTCAAATAATAGGCTAAGTAGAAAACACTCAAATATTAAATTCAATTTTTAACAATTATATTTATCATTCACACAAAATCCTATAATTTTCAATCTTCATAACTTTGCAAATAAAAGCCATTTTATGTGCAACTTATGTCATTCGGCTCTTATTACAATTCTACATATTTTGATATTTTTTAAATTGAAAATCATATAATTTCCTGATATTATAATGTTGACTATAGCATCAATATGCAAAGGGACATTTATAAATTAGCACCATTAATGGTAAATAATGTTATTTATCTAAAAATTTCACATTTAAATCAAAATAAATTATAAATTATATATGTATTAATTAATTCACTAATCAAGTTTACTTTTACTAAACAAGGTTAGAAACTTCTAGAAAACAATTAAGAAAAAGTAAGCACAAAAAGACAAAAATGTCATTTCAAAGCAAAAGGTAAAACATCAAATCAAAGAAATATGATTATTACTTACTTTACTTAATATCTAAGTGAAAATGACATAAAGTAATGATTTGAAATATGATGTTAAGTGTTGAAAAAAAACAAGATTACTTTATAAATAAGTAAGGTTATTTTGGTAATTTGGTAAAGGATATTTTGATAACTTACCACTTCATTTCTTTTTCTATAAATACCTACTACTTCTTTCACAAATTTCACATTATTTCTACCTTCTTCTTCTTCCTCCTTGAAGCTCTCTTTAATGGCTTCTTCTTCTCTTCCAAATGCTTACTAACTTTTTCAAAACCATATCAAATCAACTCCAAACACCACCAAACTTTGCCAAAGACCTTAGAATACCATTAAAACATGATTTAGCATCTAAGAAGTGAAGAAATAATGGAGGAAGAGGAAGAATATGAGGAGGCCGGACTTATGGAAGAAGAGGAGCAAGTTTGTGAAGCTTCAGAGCAAGAAAAAGAGAAGGAAGTGCTGCCGAAATCACAAGGAAAGTCTACGGAAAAGATTTGGTGAAGATAAGGGGATTTAGTGAAGTGTTGGATGATATGAATGTTGGTAAGAAGTGAACGATTTGGTTAAAAGGTAAGTACTTATATTTACTAATAAATCCATAAATTATTTCAAGTATAATGATTTGAATGTTTAAATATGTTGAATGATTAAATGTTTGATAAATTGGTTGCAAATTGGTTGATTATGTGATTGATTATGTGGTTGATAACTTGTTTGATAAATGATAAGAGAAATGATTAGTAATTAACCATAGTTAATTAAATGAGAATTAAATCCATACAAATATGTGTATGGAAATTATTTAGCCTCTTAATGATTTCAAAATATCTAAAAAGATTAAAAATAATATATAATAATATAATATTATCATATGAAATGAAATGAAAAATGAATTTGAAATGATGAAAATATTGTTTAAAATGATTTTGAAACGTTTTATAAACATTTAAATGAGTTTCCAAGAAGTTTGAAAAGAATTTGAAAAACAAGTCAAAACTATGCGCGTCGCGTAACGGTAGTTCGCGATTTCGCGCCATAAAAGTTAAATGTGCGTACAAAGTTAAATATAGCTCGGAATTCTTCGAGATAAGAATTTCCCGGTCTATTATATCCATAGTTTTCCAACGAAGAAAGAAAATCAAGATTTTATTAAGTAGATTTTGAAATATGCCCAAAACAATTTTCTAAAAACATCACGGTTTTGCACTTCGAAATCCAAAAAAGTGATTTCTTTATAAATGATATTTTTAAATGATTAAAAATATGAAATAAATTTGATAAATCTATTATAATGGTTTAAAATAGATTTGGAATGGAAAATATGAATTTTCAAATATTAAAAAGTTGTTTAAATCAAATAAGCTTATATAGCACTTTCTGCGGCACTTTTATGCTGCGAATTCTATAATCTTTTGAATATGAGTTTAAACTTAACAGTTATTTCCTAAATCTTTTGTGGATAATTTTAAAGGAATAATTAAGTAATTAAAGATGATTTGGAAGTTTTAAAATGAGTTTGAATAAATGGTTAAGAGAAATAGTTTACACCACTTAAACGAAAAGTGAAGAATAGTGAATGTAATAACAAACTGAGTATGCGGAAACGACTAGTACATTTGTCCCGCCTGTGAGATCTGCGATGATAAGACAAGGTGTTTAACTAAGGTTAGGGATGAAGTAACCAGTGCCTTGAACTTACCTGGCCTATGTTTTCTCTTCTTAGGCGAGGGGTGGAACAGATTGAAAGGAAAGTCCGGATGCTCTAAAAGATCATATTTAAGTTTTTTTCAAGTTAAAAGACAAAGATATTCATGTAGGATTACTTTCCATTAGTCCCTGGAGGTGAAAATTGCCATTAGTCCCTAAAGGTAAAACTTGTCATTAGTCCCTAGAGGTGAAACTAGCCATTAGTCCGTGGAGATGAAATTTACCATATTTAAAGTGGCAGTAGTGCTCTGTTATGAAAATTTTCGATTTGCAAGAATATAATTTGAAGTTAAGAAAGAAAATCTTTGTTTTAGATTTAATGAATGATTTGGGAATATTTTCTGTAACGATCCCGAATTTTAATTTATTTTAAATTGATAATTAATTTAATTTTTTGATTTAAAAATTGTGTAGTAATTGGTAACTAATATAAAATAGTTGTTAAATTAAAAATTTATTGAAATTTATCTGGATATTTGAACTTATGTATATAAAATAGATGGAAAATTTAATTGGGATTTAAATATAAATATATTGGGAAATAGATGGTGTTTGAATTTTTGGATTAAAAATTGTAAGTGAATGGTTTAAGAAATGAAATTATATAGGGTTAAAAAAATAATATAAAGTAAACAAACTTGTTTTATTTTAACAACATATTAAAATAGAATCTCATGTATATTACAAAATAATAAGTATAAGACATACAAGTATATAGACAAATGTTTGATAAGTAACACATTGGAAACAAATCAAATTGGGTAAGTATAACACAAGACAGTAAATTATATTTAAGTATAAAGACAAGTATGCAGGCAAGAAGACAATGAACATATAATTAACTCAAGCAAAGTACAAAGAAAAGGAAACAGTGCAAATACATTTATATCTATAAAACAAGACACATGCATTTAATGAAACATACCTCTAGCATTTAATGCCAGCACCTTCAACATGTTTTTGTACACAAGGAAGTAATGTCACCCTGTACACTCTTTTATATATCAACTTCCTCTCTATTTGTTCATTCCAAGCTGTGAGAATCTGAAGTAATGTTATCTCAAACTAAAAACAAACTTTAGTTTAAAAACATCAAAACATTTCAAGCCTGAGAACAAAAGCTTCAATCAGTTCAACAAGCTTCCCTGTATCCTCTGCTCTTCATACAGGTGAGTAACATTTTTTTTCTTCAAAAATTTAAGGGATTGAATTTGTGCAAGTGAAACTGAGAAATGTATGTGTGTGCACATATAATTATCTATGTATATAATATATATATATATATATATATATATATATATGGGAAGATTTAAAATAAGTACGCAGGCTGTTGTTTAAAACACATCTGTTCTTAGTTCAAACTCAAACTGTTTGATTCAAAAATCATTTACCCTCTTTCTGATTTATGATTGAACTTTAGATTCAAACACAAGATGTTTATATCATTATAAACTAAGTTTAAAAATTTAGTTAAGGTTTAAACAACTTATAAATTTTCTCTAGAAACCCAATATGCTGAACAAACTCAAGATTTGCAAATTTTCGAACTTCTCTGATCATAGATTCGGGTATCTAACTAAAATCCATGCTGAAAATGATGATTTTTAAGATGGGTTTCGTAATTTATAGTTTGGGATTAAGGGTGCAGTTCTATTTTTAACAGAAAATGGTTATGTGAGGATTTCTGGTGATCTTTTTGATCATGGAGGTCGGGGTTTCCTATGGTTGTAGTGGAGTGATAAGAGACTTTGGTAAAAATGTCAGGGAGTCGATCGAAGCACGGTGGAGGTGGTGGTTTTCATTTTTTGTCTGGAACCCTAATTTTAGTGACGTATAATGTTTTGGATCGTGCGCCTTCTCTAGTTGATCGAGTGCCCCGAGTTTTGGGGTGATGGTAGAGGCGACATCGACGAAGCCATGGCCGAAGTCTCAGGCCCTACGGTGGTCGGGTTGTTGCGAACGTCGCCGTTCCAGGTTTTGGAGTTGGTGAAGTTATTTTGCTCCAGTTCGACCAAATGTCTCGTTTTTGATTTCGAGGTTATCTCGATGACCTGGGTGATTGTACCGATTGAGGGGGACGTAGTCGAGATGCTGATGATCAGAGAGGTGATCGGAGAAGCCCAGATATGTGTGCACGATGCACATGGTTACGCTAGTGTCAGTGATAAAAGAGAAGAAGAAGAAAGAAAGGGGAAAGAAAGATTAAGAAAAAAGGGATGAAGGGGAAGCTCGAGTTTTAACACGTGAAAAAGCATATTTGGCTCGAAGCAACCTGGGTTTGAATTTATGAAGGGGGAACTCGAAGCAGGCTATTGTTTTTCTCGGGGAAGTTTCACGTGTTGCTCGAAGTAGATAAGGGGAAGGCTCGGGTTGAAGTTGTTCAGGTTTAAACCTGTAACAGTTTTTAACAGATTTAAATTTTAGTTTTTAAATTTAAAATCAAAGTCAAACTGAGTCTAAATAAAACTTTAAGTATAATTCAAGTTAAATTTGTACAATTAGATTTTTATTTAAACCAATGAATTTTAACGGTTAATCAAACTTATAATTATTTAGAAATGTAATCAAATAAATGTTAATAAATATCATCAACTAGATTATCTTATAATTAATTAATTTAATAATAATAATCTTTGTAATAGTTTAAATGAAATTACTTAATGGGAAGTAATTAAGGAATTAATGACTTATTGTAATTAATTGAGTAATTTGATTAATTTGAATTAATTTAGTTTAATTAATTTGGATTTAATCACTTGATATTTGGAAGTATAATTGCCTGGAGAGGTAATTGATGGATAATTATTGGAGGAAATTAATTGGATGATGTTTGTTAATAAAAGTAATTGGAGTATAATTACTTGAAATTAATCGAGAGGCAACTAAGGATTTTTAATTAAATATAAATTAATGTTTAAAAGTTGATTTATTAAGTGGTTGAGCAATAATTAATTCAAGAATAATGTGATAAATCAATTAAGGTAATAAATTTGAGATTTATTTATATAGTTAAAGGTTAGTTAACTAAAGAAAATGATTAAAGATAAATTAATTAGTCAAAAGGAGATAAATTAAAGATTAATTAATAAATATGATAAATTAAGTATAATTTAATTAATTAAGGTAATTGATCAATTAATTTATAAATTAATTCATCAGGATTGGATAACCAATTCATAAGTAATAAATTTACTAGGAAATAAATTGGATTGATTAGGATTAAACAATTAATTAATCCTGCTTACAAATGTTTATTGAATGCTTATGAATGATTGTATTGTATGAAATGCCTTGAATTGATTATCCTATCTGATTAGTGATATTTTGTTCTGTAGATTGAGCAGTGTATATTTATTTGCATTTGTATATTATCTGTGAATCTGTGAATGGACGATGAGCGTTATAGTTTATATCGCTTATCAACTATATTTTTGTGTTTTAATATGTGATGATTGATGATGTGGCACTTTTATTGTGTTAAACCCCTGGACCACACTTATACACACACTAATATGGATTTCACGAGGAAATCGATTAAGTCACAGATTTTTGAAATAGTTTTAAATTTGAATATTTGAATTCAAATGTTTTGGAAATGGATTGGGTTTAAAGTGAAAAGCTTTTGAAATGGAATTTCATAGATGAAATTTATTTTGAATAACTCGATAAAATATGAAGTTGAATAATCTGATTTGAACTTAAATTCAAGCTTTGAAATTGAATTCTATGATTTAAAACTAGGGATTAAAAATGTTAGACCAGTTATATATGGGTTAAACTATTTTAAAAGTATTGATTTGGGATGTGAATAGAATTCAAGGGCTTTAACTCGTGTAAATATAATTGGATTTTTCTGAAATGAAAACTGTTTGTTTTCAAATAATAAAAGCTTTCACATGAGTAGTGAACGTTCAATTTGTGTTAAAAAGAATTTCAAGTTTGAAAATGAAGAAAATTTCCAAGTTATGAAAACGATTTAGAAGCTATAAGTTGAATCTTTGATTTAAAAGATTCAACAAGTTAATCGAATTTTGAAAGCTACGAGTTAAATCTTTAGTTTAAAGATTTAATGAGTTAATCCAATTGGGATGAAAATTGTTTTAAAGTCTATAAATTGATCTTTGTGAAATAAATCTTTTTTGTAATATAAAGATTTGAAATGGTAATTGGTTTAAACCATTTGAAGAAAAGTTTTGGGTTTCAAGTTGTGACTTAATTGAAATCCCAATATCCATATTTTTTTTTGAAATGCTGCGCTCACTGTTCGGTTTAGCCGGGAGAGGACCTTTGTGTTATATATCACATTCCGAATATGTGATATGTCGTTATGGATAGCATTTGAAGACCGGTGTTGAAGACCGGATATTTTTGAAAGCGAAGGGACAACTCGTCGAATGTCTTTGCATCGACTGGTCCCCGGTATAGAGACTCCATATGTGATGGGAAGTCTGAACGTGATTAGTGAATATCCGGATTGCAAGGACTTCTTTGTAAGTGCCTTCGGTTCTGTTCGAGCCCGGAATAGACTTGTATGGATTGTTATGTCTGACATTACAAATTGAGATATAAAGCTGATTTCTTTCAAATATATTTCTGTTGGTGGCAGAGAATTTATTCTCTTAGCTTAACACCCTTCTCTGAGACGTACGAGCTCAGAGGTTATGTAGTTGAAGGTTATCAGCGATATATTCCCAATTTGGTAATGTGACATGCTGAGTGTTGCTGTGAAATAATCATTGTGTTGATCATTTGTGATAGGATCATTTGTTTGATCGTTTATCTTTGTGATCATTTCTATGATCATTTGTTGACCCAAAGCACAGCTTTTGTATAAAGCGTGGCTTTGTGGACGAGACTTCGTCGGACCTCACACCCCGGAATGGTCGAAACAGGAAAGATGCAGCAAGGTTATTGGGGGTAGCACCCCTTAGGGTATGTGCATTTCCTTCTGGATAGAAGCTGTATCATGGTATGGAGCCCAGATACTTAACTTATGTTGATATCGCAGATATATATATATATTAATTTTTGATTTGTTGCTGGGGCCCCGGTTAAAGGTTGTTTACAACCGGGAGATGGCATACTCGTGTCAGTAGTTACCCAGTTAGGGGTAACCCGGCCTTGTGTTGGCAGAGATCCGGTTTGGTTCTCGGGGACGTCCTTCCAGAGGCGTTCTCATGTGGCAATGGGAAGTTCCTTGGCCTGACCATTTGTTGGAAATCCAAAGAAACAATACGATCTTGTACGGTATTAGTTGTAGAACCTGCCATTTACTTATGGTGGCGCCCCACTGTTTAGATGGTAGCTATAGTAGGCATACGATAATGGTCGTATGTTGGCTAAGATTTATATCTTTACTTTCAAAATGATTTTCCCTACACTATGCACTAGTAATAATATCAAATGTTTCTTTTTAATGCGTATCAAGCATCTTTGACTATCATAAGGAGAATCTCCTCCGATTCTGCGTTTGCATTGTGTGTGTGTGCGGGAGGCCTTATGGTAGTCTCATTTTTAAAAAGCATTGCGAATTGACTTTGAAAATCTTTTGTTGAATGTTTTAAAAGATAAACTGTTTTTTTGTTGCTCACACCAGTCCCATGACTGATCCGGAGTTTATTGTTTCTTTCCTAAACTCTGGGTGCTCATTATTTTTTACACGAGCAGTCTAGAGTTTGGGTTTTTCAGATAGTCAGGTTTAGTAGATTATCTAGAGTTAGTTCAGTATTTGGATCACACCAGTCTTGCCTAGCTTTGGGCTATGTGATGGGGGGTTCTTGCTTCGCGGTTTGGTCCTTGGAGATGGAGTTGCAGTTCCCGGAGTTCTTTTTTGAAGACTATCTTAGAGTTATATTGTTCTGCTGCTAGATGTCATCTATTTTCTTTTCCGCTGCTATTTATTGTATCATATCTCTGATGTATATTGATATCTATTGGATCATCTGTTGTATCAGATATTGTATCAAAGCTGTATATCAATGTATTATTCTTTTATTCCGCTGTGTTATTTACTTAATGTTATTATAAGCTCCGGCGAATCGAATTTGAACGGTCGAATCTACGGCATTCGAGTACGATGTAAAGTATGGATGTTGATTTTCGAGCGAGCAAAATCTGCTCCGTCACATTTTCTTTAAGTTAAATGTTATAACTTAAATGTAAGAAATCTTTGATTAAGATTAAAAGAATGATTTGGGAAAGTTTTCCTAAGTAAAAGAGAAAATGATTAGGATTTAAGAAAAGTTTAAATAACCAAATGATTTGATAAATGAGGCTTAATGATTCCATATATAGTTGAAAAGAAAATGGAATAAATTGAAAAGAATATATCTAAGAAAGATGTTTGATTAAGATAAAAGATGAAGTAATTGATTGATGATTGAATCCACGTATGAACTTAACATCTTTTAAAGTGATGGTTGGCTTCGAAGGAACCGGAGTCGGATTTGGATGATTCCTATCCGAAAACCACTTCGAACCAATGTATACGTTCGAAAGTAAAGACATATTGAAGGTGATGATTATTGAAGACCGTGGATCTTCATAGCGTGAGGACTGCTTGTTGAATATGCTTTGGGTAGCTCCCATTATAGAGTTATTTATAGCAGTGGTCTCCTCGTGATGGAGATTTTTCGGATTGCAAGGGCTTCTCACCTAGTAATGGTCGAGGAAAGTGCCTTCGGTTTCGTTCAGTCCTAGATTGAACTTGTACGGACGAATGTCCGACATTGCATTTCTGAGACACAACGTTTGTCTTTTACAAATGTACATCAGTGGTGGCGGAGAAGGCAACTTCTCTTAGCTTAACACCCTCCTTGAGACATACGAGCTCAAGGGTTGTATTTTTGTAGGAGTCAAATAGTGATCAAAGGAATGGTAGTGTGGCATTCAAAGTGGAACATGTTGATCAAAGCGTGGTTTTGTATGAAAAGCATGGTTTTGAATAAATTGATCGTAGCTTCGCGAGTCTCACACCCCGGTTATGATGGGATTCTATGTGGCCAGATGTTTTCTCGCATTTCAGATAGTACTGATTTGGGTTATCAGATGTTCTGAGCCCTAGGTACCAGATATGTCTGGGCCTCAAGGCATTTATTGCCTCATGTGGATAAAATGGTTAGCTTGAGAAAAGCAGGGAACTAACGGTTATCATTTGTAGTGTAGCAAGTATAGTTTCCAAGTGACTAGTTTGAGAAAAGCGATTAAGGCACCGTGGGAACTATGTTTGTTATGCGTGGATCGGAGAAAAGGTCACTATTTTCCTATCATGTTGGAAATCCTAATCCAATACGATATTTACGGTTTTGATTGTATTCCCAAAATAGCTGTAATGACTTGCAAACATTTCAGCTACTCCTTTTTGGTATCATATATTCCGTTGGTATATTCCGTTGACCTAGTCTGGATATATTACATTAGACTTAGTCCAGATATTGATATCTTATTTGAATAAGTTTATTTGAAAAGTGTTTTCAAAAGAATGTCATAAAAAATAATATCAAGTGTATTTTGGTATGAAGTGTTTTGGTTATCATAAGGTAAAAACCCATCCGTGTTTATGTATGGGCGTAGTCTTATGAGATACCCTTCTTTTTAAAGGTTTTGATAGCATAGTCATTTTAAAGTTCGAGTATCTCACGCTGGTTTATCAAGCCTGATCCGGGTATTTTTAATACTCGGGTCAGATCCGAGTAGTTTCAGGTTTAGTTGAAGACAGTTGGAGTTTCCAAAGGAGAGCTGGAGATCTTCATCATCGTATGGACGTATTATATTATCCGTTTTGCTTAGTGTATTTTGTTTGATGTTTATCGGCCATTGTAAGGACAGATGTTTATAACTGCCCAAGCTGAATTTAGTTCAGACTCTTATATTGTATTTAAAATTTTCCGCTATAAAGATTATTATTGAAATAATATATGTTATTCCATTCATGTGAGATTCTGTTCTGTCTTTATTTTCTTTCTACCCTTAATGATCCGCTTATTCGTGCAATTTGAGTTGGGCATGTGTGATTTATTGTTGATTCAAAGGGTACGAAAAAACGGGACATTACACTTCCTACCATGCTTCGGAACCAAATGAATATAAGCTTGAATACCTCCTTCATAATGCTTGGCCAAGGCTTGAGATGGAAGTTGGCCGAAAGTATAAAGAAGAAGTGGTGGAACTTTGAACTTGAATTCTCAAAATTAGACCTGAAAAATAGGTCATATTCTCTCTTGTTTTTGACTCTTGTACTCTCAAAATTTGGAAAACTTGTTAACATAAAAGTTGTTGCAAATTATTTTTTATTGAATTTGAAAAAAAGAATCATTTGATTTTGGTTCATTTTGGGGAAGATATGGTCAAAATGAAAAGAGCTATTCTTGGATTCACAAAAATAAAGCTCGAAAATGCACTTTAAAGAATTGAGATTAAGGTATAGCAAACTACAAAACTGGAAAAAGTGATTAGCATAAAAGATATAGCCACAGGAATTTCATATGGTTTGAGAATTTTTTTTCTTAATTTGGATCTGTTATAATCAAGTTATAACCAAAACAAAATGGTCGATTCTCTGGCTTAAAAACTGGACCAAAAAATGCACTTGAAAGAAGTAGATTTTTGACATGATTATCTTTATAACAAGACAAAGTAGTCAACATGAAAATTGTAGCCACTGGAAAAATACATGATTTAAAAAAAATTATAATTTGATTTGGTTTTGAAGAAGTTATGGCCGAGAGAAGAAGAGGTAAAATGTGGAGAAAAGAGGAGTTTGATTTGAAGAGAATAAACATTGATTTCTTTTGAATATTTTGAAAATATTTTGACATTATTTCTTTTTAAATTTTTATATGACATGGAAGCCATTAAAGAGAAGAGGAAGAAGATGAAGAGGCTTGAGAAAATATGATGAAGAAAATATGAATGAACGGGAAAAGGAGGTGGATATTTATAGAAAAAGAAAGAAGTAGTAATTTTACCAAAATAACCTCTTACCAATTTACCAAACTAACCTTACTTCAACCTTCCACTTTTTCAAAATTTAACATCATCCTTTCACTTCTTACTTTATATCTTAGTCACTTAAAAATTAAGTAAAGAATATCATAATTATGTTGGCTTTGATTTGATGTGATTTGATGTTTACTTTTTCTTACTTTTGTTAATTCTTACTTACTTTTACTAATGACTTCTAGAAGTTTTCTAATCTTATTTAGTAAAAGTAAACATGTTAGGGAATTAATTAATACTTACACTATTTGAATATATGTTTCTATATAAGAAAATAAAGGTGCGACGACGTTGCGACAACTTTTAATCGACAAAACGTCGTTTTTCGAATAAATGTTTTACGGTCACATTTTGACGTTTTAGTTAAACTATTTATTTCTGTAAACCAAATTTAAAAAATAAATTTGTATAATTCTATTTAAAATTATAAACACTCATAAATTAATTAAGATAATTTACTTAACCATTGAAACATACTTTTCTGAAATCAGCATTTTGTCACTTTTGTCGATATAGGCAAATGTTACTATTTTTATGTTTGTTTCTACTTCCGAATACTATCGAATATTATTTAAATCATAAAACCTTTTATATTTTATATTTAAAATCACTCTAAATAATATGTTTTAAAGTGGTCAAGTTCTGGGTCGTTACATTCTCCCCTACTTAAAAGAATTTCGTCCTCGAAATTACAAGGATGGAAAAAATATAATGAAAAAACAACAATTAACGAAAGTTATGCACACCAAAAATAGTAATATTACCCATAACCCTGGTCTGAGGTACGGTGCCTTATACTATCCATTTTAGTTATCAAATTAAGGTAGTTTCATTTTTAAAATTCGTAGGTTGACATACTACTATAGATGAATTTTACTTAGGCACCTAACCTAAGCTCTGATACCACGTGTGACGATCTGGATTTTCGAACCAATTAAAATTGCCAAAAAAACCGTCCGTTCTAATACTACTAATGAAAACTACTAACTAAATACACCATATTTGGTAATTATTCAACATTACTAAATGTATAGATAAAATTTCAATTTTACAAGTTATCAGAGTAATCGAATTAATCTATTAGGTATGTTTATATACAAACCAAATACAAATAAATCTAACGCTGCACAACTCTAATAAGAGAGACAGCAATAGCCATTTCTACTAACTCAATAAACATGTCAAATGCGGAATAAAATAGTAAGCAGGAAAAATACAATAACACGAGACAAACAACAACCATTAACAAATAATCATGAAAGAGTTATATCATTTTAGGGGCTGCATCACTACCACTTGTGACTGCCTACGTACCCTATCTAATTGGCTACCCAATTAGATACAGGATCAAGCCAATGTAGTTCTCCTACCGCAAATAGGACTCATGGAGCCTACGATGCAACAAACAAATATGCAATTCCCAAAACTACCCACTTAGGCTTAATCTTTAAATTTAGATTTTCAAATCTAATTACCTTGATGGAACTTATCTCTTTGGACTTTATTCTCAAATTTTATTTCAAAACTTTTGAAATATATATATCCTTTATATCCAAATTATACTTTACTTTGAGATCTTAAATCAAATCACTTTTGAAAAGTTTATTTGGAAATCCCAAATACTGTAATAAAAACATATCAAACCATATGCAACCAGATCAGAAGGTTTCTTCCAATAACAACGCAACTGGGTCCCAGCCTTAATACAATCGATAAATAAGTATATCCCTCTATTCTAAGAGCAGACTATACCAAAAACACATGCCCACCTTTTTAGTTACGGGTTACCCGAATCATTGGTAACATAACAAATCATTTTATATCCCGAAGCGGTAAATCATTTCACACTAATACTCATAAGTACTTTCTAATCTATAACAATTTTCATTTCCCAAATCTGTTCAAAAATCATCCTAAAACCATCGGGTTTAGTCCTCGAAATTCTTTTTGTTTTATAAAACACTTTTATAAAACCATTCATTATATAAATCACTTTTATGTAATATAACTTCAAAATATTCATTACCAAACATTTCCATTTTTCTGAAAGGGAAAACTTTTTATAACAATTCCATTTGAAAACTAATTTTCACAATAATTCGTTAAATTGAAGTGAACCAAATATCACCGCTAAACACCTTATAGTCAAATTGTGAAATAAATCACAAGGTGTTAGCCTACAATTATTTTCTACCAGCCCTTGCACATGGATAATAAATTGCTCATAAACTGGTCGAGCAAAGTCAACAATCAATAATGATAATAATCAGTGCTCATAAACTGGTCGAGCAAAGTCAATAATCAATAAATAATAATCAGTGCTCATAAACTGGTCGAGCCTAATTCAAACAATCAATCAATGAAATAAACGCAATAATAAATGATAAACAGTGCTTCATTCTATCAGATATTTATAACACTTTAACGGTTTGATATTTATTTTAGAGTATCCGGGCTTTCCCTTCGACATGTTTCGTTCCTCGTCCAAGTCTCCTTGGATCTCACAGACGAAACACATGTACTAGTCATTTCTGCACACCCCATGCAAAATTTATCTTCTAAATTTTAAATTATTTAATTAATCATCCAAATATTATATCAAGCAAGGAAATCAAACCATTGTTCTAGAAAACAAAGTAAACAAGCATTTAACAAAGGTTTTCAAACAAATTAACACTTAAAGTTCTCTCAACATAGCAATGGTTTTAATGAACATAAAATAAGAAATAACTTACTTTATATTCCACTCCATCAAACTTTAAGGCATAGAACTTAAAATCTAACGCATACTTCCTACCATGCTTTGGAACCAAATGAATATAAGCTCGAATACCTCCTTCCTAGTGCTTGGCCAAGGCTTGACAGGAAGTTGGCCGAAAGTATAGAGAAGAAGTGGTGGAACTTTGAACTTGAATTCTCAAAATTAGACCCGAAAAATAGGTCATATTCTCTCTTGTTTTTTACTCTTATACTCTAAAAATTTAAAAAACGTGTTAACATAAAAGTTATTGAAAATTCTTTTCTATTGAATTTGAAAAAAAGAATCATTTGATTTTGGTTAATTTTGAGGAAGATATAGTCGAAATAAAAAGAGAAATTCTTGGATTCACAAAAATAAAGCTCGAAAATGCACTTTAAAGAATTGAGTTTCAGGTATAGCAAATTTCAAAACTGGAAAAAGTGACCAAAATAAAAGTTATAGCCACTGGAATTCATATGGTTTGAAATTTTTTTTACTTAATTTGGTTCTGTTATGATCAAGTTATAATCAAAACAAAATGGCGTATTCTCTGGCTTAAAAACTGGAACAGAAAATGCACTTGAAAGAAGTGAATTTTTGACATGATTATCTTCATAACAAGACAAAGTAGTCAACATGAAAGTTGTAGCCACTGGAAAAATACATGATTCACGAAAAAGAAATTACAATTTGGTTTGGTTTTGAAGAAGTTATGGCCAAGAGAAGAAGAGGTAAAATGTGGAGAAAAGAGGAGTTTGATTTGAAGAGAATAAACATTGATTTCTTTTGAATATTTTGAAAATATTTTGACATTATTTCTTTTTAATTTTTTATATAGCTTGGAAGCCATTAAAGAGAAGAGGAAGAATATGAAGAAGCTTGAGAAAAGAAGAAGAAGAAAATGTGAATGAAAGTGAAGAAGATGTTGGATATTTATAGAAAAAGAAAGAAGTGGTAATTTTACCAAAATAACCTCTTACCAAATTACCAAACTAATCTTATTTCAACCTAAAGCAATCTCCACGTTTCAAAACTTAACATCATCATTTCACTTCTTACTTTATGTCTTAGTCACTTAAAAATTAAGTAAATAATATCATAATTATGTTGGCTTTGATTTGATGTGATTTGATGTTTACTTTTTCTTACTTTTGTTAATTCTTACTTAGTTTTACTAATGACTTCTACAAATTTTCTAATCTTATTTAGTAAAAGTAACATGTTAGGGAATTAATTAATACTTACACTATTTGAATATATGTTTCTATATATGAAAATAAAGGTGCGACGACGTTGCGACAACTTTTAATCGATAAAACGTCGTTTTTCGATAAAATGTTTTACAGTCACATTTTGACGTTTTAGTTAAACTATTTATTGATGTAAACCAAATTTAAAAAATAAATTTGTATAATGCTATTTAAAAATATAAACACTCATAAATTAGTTAAGATAATTTACTTAACCATTGAAACATACTTTTCTGAAATCAGCATTTTGTCACTTTTGTCGACATAGGCAAATGTTACTATTTTTATGTTTGTTTCTACTTCCAAATCCTATCGAATATTATTTAAATCAAAAAACCTTTATATTTTATATTTAAAATCACTCTAAATAATATATTTTAATGCGGTCAAATTCTGGGTCGTTACAATGTAATTTGGGCTTGAAACATTTTCCATCGAGTTTAAAATATTCAAGAACATCTATTTTGATATATGGATTGACTCAATTTCGTTCCGGAGTCAGAACGGGTTTTCTTGGGCCATTTTATTGTTCAACACGTATATCAATTGGGTCCATCTATTCTATTTTAGTTTTGCCTATATATACCTTGTTATAAACCCTAGTCTATTTCTTATTCCTCATTTATGTACGTACAATTCAGCTGTCTCTCCTCCTCAATGGCAGACAAACAAATTCTCAATTTTAAATCCAATTGCAATTCAAAATCAAATCAAAAATTAAAACTCCGCAAACTATATCGTATTATATGTGGATTTGAAGCTCTCGACGAGTGCATGTCAATTATATGGTTCATCTTTCGATATGAATCTCCGTTTATCCAGAATTCGATGCATTAGTCTCGGCCGTCCAATGTCGTCGCGATAATCATCGATAGATCGATGATTGGAGGGTACTATCGTTTGGAGAATCGAAGGGGGAATTCATCGGAGAGGTTCGATGGTCAAATCAACGACTAGATTAGCCTCAAAAATTCGATTAGGGTTTTGAAACCAAGGCGGCGGCGCGGCGTAAATGGCGACCAGAGGTGACTTCGGTGGCCGAGATGGATGCGGCGGAGGGAGTTGAGGCCTTAGGGGTGACGACAACGATGGAGTGGTCGGTGGTGCTCAAAATCGATGGCCAACGTTTTGCTTCATGCGTTCGGTTGCCTGGGAGGGAGGATTGCATGAACAAAGAAGGCGATGATGTGTCGTTGTGTGTGCGGTGAGTTTTATTTCGTTTTATTTTGTATAATTTTTTTTTCGAATCGCTCTAACTAACATAACTTTTACATACAAGGTATGTTTCATGCGTAGTTTTCTCCACTGCGATCCTAGTTAAATTTC
Organism: Allium cepa; assembly: GCA_030765085.1. Classification (NCBI taxonomy): domain Eukaryota; kingdom Viridiplantae; phylum Streptophyta; class Magnoliopsida; order Asparagales; family Amaryllidaceae; genus Allium; species Allium cepa. Next base: position 86,290,798 of record CM060930.1, on the reverse strand, counting down.
GGACATTTAGGCTCTGGTTTGGACGAATTGTGAGACTGTTCAATTTTTGGGTTTAAATTGGATTTAAATTCAATTTAAATTCGGAAGGTGGATGTGTTAACCTACTCACAACTTTTAAAATTTCTTATGTGTGTTAAATTAAATTTTTGATGTGATTAAAAATTTAGTTATGACTATTTAACATATTTTTAATCATCATCTTAGTTAAATTGCATTTATTGGATTAAATTGTTATTTAATTTATTATTGCATATAAACTGCCAGTTAAATTGTTATTTAATTTATTATTGAATATAAATTGCCAGTAAATACATGTTTTTTATTATCTATTTATATTGATGTTATTGATTTAATTGGATGATGATTGTGATAAATGGTTGATGATTGATATTGGATGAATGGATGTTGAATGTTATATTGTAATAAACTGTAAGTTGTTATGGATTTTATTTCATTCGAGGTTGTAGTTTGAAATGATATATAACCATATTTATATTTTAAATTGCAGATTGAAATGATATATATCCGTATCACTTAACCATCAGATAGAAAATTTTATACAGACACCGCGGTCTATATATAAAAATATTGGAAATGATTTCTATGGTTTTGTAAACAATATATGGGTTATATAAATTTTGATTTCAGATATTACATAAATGTTATTTTATTATTGAGTTTTAGCTATGTGAAAATTTGTTTGAAAATATAAAATAAGCCAAATAATAAAGTTTGATTATTTTTATATAATATGATTAAGTATCTGTTTAAGTTATATCGGATATAGAGTTTATTACGACTTAAATAAAAATTAAGGTTGGAAGATAAATATGAAATTTATGTGAATTAAATTATTTAAGGATTTTACTCGAATAAAGTTGATTTGAAATTTAAATAAAGTTGAGATTCTAAAGGGTATGATTTCTATAACTGGATTTTGTTTAGAAAGATTTAAATGAATATTTAGTTGATTTAAATGAATATATCAAGTTAATTAAATTGAAAGAATATCCAGTTATTTGAGGTTTAAAGGTTTTACTTAATTGATATTTGAGTTATTAAGTAAACATTTCAAATGTAAATAATAGAAATTGAATTTGATATATATATAGAATTATCAAAGAATTAGTTTTGAAATGGTGGAATATTTAAAGCTTTGAAATATTTGGAAATTGAAATAACATATTTGGGGGTTTATACCGGTATTTGGAATTGATATATGAAATTGAAGAAGCTATTTTATTATATAAAGTATTTTAATATTTAAATCATTTAAGTAGTGGAAGTTATGTTTCAAAGTTTGGAGTTTTAAGCTCTTATGATTTGAAGGTATTATATTTCAAAAAATTTGATTTCGAAGTGTTATAACATTGAAAGTGCTATGATTTTTGGAAGGGATATATTTGAAATAAAAATGTTATTATATTGATTTGGGTCTCATAAAAATAATATCATATTGATTTGGTTTTAAAATGGAAATGATATCATATTTATATGGTTTTGAAATGAATATTTTATTCTGGTTTTGAAGTATAATTATTTTGAAATGACCGTGGGGTTAGAATAATGTTTGGTTGTTAAAGAGACCGGGATCGGAAGTTGTCATACTCTCTGCCAACTTCGAAAACCACTTTAACAACCGTGTACGTGGTGGAGATTCCAGAATGAAGTAGGATGGTGACGTCGTTTCCTTTGAGGTAAATACGTGGACCCGACTCCCGTGAGTTGGCATAAGGTGGCTAAAAAAGGACTGATTGACGGGCTAATGAGGTAGCACCTTTGATCTGACACATCCCTTCGATATTATACTTTGACTTTTGGATTGATTCGGTGGCCACTTTTGATTTTTATTTGGGGGTGTGGCTCGAGGTGGGCGATAGCTGTGGCTATACGTTACCACCGGCCCGGAAGCGTAATTGGTATATCTACCCTGGCATTGCCTAGTTGTGCCATGTCACCTACCATAGAGCGCCTTGCACGAGTTTGGTTTTCTTCCGTAGCCCGTGTGGTATCCTTTGGTGGCTTCCCGATCAGGAGGAACCATGATACTAGACGGACTACTAGGACTATTACGTGTTAAGGTGGAAAATGTAAAGCCTTAACGCTATTTAAAAGTAAGTTTATGTTACTATAGACACTATAATAATAGCGTATATTACTACATAGTAAATAGTTTAACGGATCCTTAGGAGATGTGAATCTCGAGCATCTCTTAAGTTACTGCAATCACGTTAGACACTGGATAGGAGATGTAAAATCCTGTAAACATCTCTGACGCCGTTCCACTCATATTATTTACTGTTGATTTCACTTACATAAGATCTTTTAGTTCTGACTCGAGTGTTTTGTCTTTTCAGTTCGCTCGGGTCAGCCTGAGCATTTCAGGATTTGGAAGACCGTATTCTGAAGGATGAAGACGAAGATTTATTATTATTTATTATAGTATTCCACTATATTAATACTGTTCCGCTACACTATTTATTGTTCTCTGGTATGTGTAACTCTGATATGTATTGTATACGTATAATCGAATATTTTGTAAAACAGCTTCATGAACTGTATATTTGATTATTATATTTTATCGTTCCGCTGCAAAATTCTGTTTTGTTCTTTTTCTTTCTCTACTTTTTCTTATTTACCCCACAACAATCCGCCCTTCTGTATGGTTTAAGTCTGATGTGTGCGGTTTATCATCGATTTAAAGCGTATAAAAAGGCGGAATGTTACATCTAGTATCAGAGCTTTGGTTTAGCGATAAACCGTAACTTTGTGGGGTCTGACTCTTTCTTAATAGGGTCCTATGATGAATCGCTGAGCGTAAATATATATAAGAGAGCGTATTTGTTAGTGTTATAAAAAGGTTTTGATTTTGTGTTAATTTGTTCTGTTTGGTATTAATAAATTCTGGTTGGTGCATAGGACGTTATGACATCAATAAGGATTTCTAAACACTTAATAGGACAAACCGACACAATATTTATTTTGAATATAGGTGAAAGAAATAATTTTTCCTACTATATTTTCTATATATAAAATAAATTTTTATCAATGATAGACATTTGGTTGTAATATATTGGTTGTTAGGTAGTGTAACGACCCGCTATTTTGGACTATTCGCATCCGCACATGTCGGACTTGGATAATTCAAAATACCGAATTGTTAATTTAAGTTTGGCAAAACTCAGATATACAGTAAATAAATAATCACAGAATCACAAACACAGAGTAATAATATACAGCGGAAACAAAAGATAGTAGTTCATGAAGCTACTATATATAACAGAGTTAAATAAGTTAGAACAGAAGTCTCGAATACAATAGTCAAATACAAGAATTAGTATACATCACTGGAATCATTGAATATCTGAAAGCTGATAGATAGCTGGATCTCCAGGCGAAGCTCCAACTCCAAAAGATAAGTCTCGAATACTGGTACGCTCAATCTGACCCGAGCGTAAAGCAAAACACAAGACACTCGAGTCAGGATTAACATTCTTATATTAATAAATCCAACTCAAGTGAAATAACAATTGAAATACAAGTAACTCAAAGGATGTGGAATAACCATCCTCTAAGGATCCGTTAAACTATCTACTGTGTAGTAATATCCGCTAAATAGATAATGTCTATCAGTAATATAAAGTATCAAAATAGTGTTAAGGCGTTACCATTATACCCCTTAACAAATTTTTTATAAGCGTTATAGTCTATACAGCACTGTAATTCCATCGTAAACTAGTGGGATATCAGGGAGTACTCCATAGGTATAACACAAAACAAATTCGTAGTGGTCGCGTATATAGGGATACAAGTGTGACAAGGCACATGAGGCAATACTCAAGGTAGTGAAACTACCGTTTGCCTGATCCGGACTGGTGAAAACGCATCGCCGCAACGATCGCAACGCCACGAAACAACACTCCTAAAATACGAGGGTGCGCCAATCAATAACAAGTAATGAGTAGTTTACGAAGAAGTGTGTCCGCTCGAGGTGGCTAACCCCATTTGGCCCGGCACGACTCCTGTTTTAGTCATTTCCAATTTGACACAAATGTCAAGGCTATCCATCATCATTCTCTTTCTTCAGTCGTCGCGTACGTCATTCCAACCACTTCATTCTGGATCACACTCTGCGTATAGTTATTAAAGTGGTTTTCGGTTTAGACAGAGTGTATGTCCATAACCGATTCCGGTCTCTTTAATAACTTTCGTAATTATTAAACCGATTGGTCGTTTAATAAATTTCAAACCAAATCAAATTCAATTTCAATTAAAATTTGTAAATCAACATTTCATTTGTCTTCCTAAATCGATTTCCATAATTTTACGTTTCAAAACTTCCAACTTCCATTTCAAAACTCTATAATTCAATTTTGATTCAAAACAATTCAAATATACATTTAAATTCGTATATAAGTTTCATTCCGTAATCATTTAATATAAATCTAATTTAACTTTCAAATCAATTTAAACTCATTTATCGATTTCATTCAGTATTCGTTAAGTTAATTTATCATTCAAAACAATTTCTATTTAATTTCCAATTCATTAAATCAATTACGTTCAACTCCATTATATTAAAACTTACAAATTTAATTAAAATTAAATTCGCCAAATCCAATTGTTTAAATTTCAAGCCTTTCATTTTTTTTTTGATAAATCACACTTATTCTTATTAAAGAAATTCAATTTCACTTATTTATATACTTGCTTTAAATAAATTTTCAAAACTTAATTAATAAAGAAACTCAATTTCATTTATTAAAGAAGTACCATTTTACTTATTAAGAAGTTCAATTTCTCTTATCAGAGAATTCAATTTTATTTAATTATTAAATAATTATATCTTATTCAATTGTTCAATAATTTCAAAACTTAATTATTAAATAATTCCAAAACTTAATAATTTCAAACTTAATTATTAAATAATTTCAAAATTAATTATTAAATGATTTCAAAACTTAATAATTTCAAACTTAACTATAAATTCAAACTTAATTACTAAATCATTTCAAACTTAATTCAATGAATAATTCCAAATTTTATTGTCAAATAATTTAATTTAAACAACGCTCTTTCAATAACTACTATGTTAATATTTTTGTTTCAGATTTTTAAATATTAACATTTTGCTTCCATTAAATTCAAATTCCAACTTCATTTCAAATCTTATTATTTATTTAAATAAAATCTTTATTTTATTTTTAAATCAAATTATTGACCAATCGGGTTTTATTTAATTCTCTATACTAAGTCAAAGTTTTATTTGGGTATTTATCATTTCAACCCGGTTCCATTTCAATTCAAAAACCAAACCAAACCAAAGGGAACTTGCAATGTGATAACTGAGATGGTGTCAAAGTAAATAAACAAGCAATAGCAATCATCAATAACAATCCAATAATTTATTTAAATAATCCTGAAATAATTGTATTAATTCACATTTGTTGTTTATGCAAATTAATATAATTATTTCTAGAATCTACACTATAATTTCATGTAGATTAAAGATTATTACATTAATATTTATACGGTTCTTCACTTGATATTCATTTTTCGATTTCATACTACATCAACTTATACGACATACATTCAGTGGTTCAGCTTGTAGTTAACACTATTTCTACGTATCAATTTATTTAACATTTAAAAGATCATATTATGCAAATGTCATCTAATCAAATTTAATATATATCAAGTCTAACTATCCTACGTCAATTTCAAATTATTTATCACTTACTACAATAACAATTTAACGTCCAATGTCAACATCAAACAATCAACCATTTATCTACCAAACCGGATTATCATTGTATAAATAACAGATTATGGTGTCAGATGTCACAGGTGAACTGATACAGGTAAAAGCATATATAACCGTGTAAATAACTACAACAGCATATTTCAATTGTTGTTTCAATTGAAATTAAATTTAATAAATAAAAGAACATTAATCGTGAGTGATTGCTCACCTTTCGAGGCTAGAGAATACAGAAGATGACACGGATACGCACACTGATACGGACACTGAAATCTGAATGACGAATTGAAGCAAAGCAAAATCGGTACGAATTCAACGATCAAGCTGATAATAAGAATAGATGGAACACATTAGAACAGGGTCGATGAAGATAATTGGTATGAGTGAACCCATATATAACTATATATAACTGTTTATATACAAAGATCATATTTTAATTTTAAACACATATTAAATTAAATACAAATATATATTCAAAATCCATTGTTTTAAGGTTAAATTTCATACATTAAAGTACAACATATATATAGACTAAAACTTGAATCAATATATTAAAACTTAAATGACTAACAGATTATATAATTTATGAACTAATATCTCAACAAATCGTATAAATAAACCGGCCACACATCATATTATATATATACAACATTACTTTATTTTTCTTTTCACTGTAGAACAGATTATCTAAAACTCAAGTAAACACATATATATTACAGTTGTAACAGTAATTTAAAGTACTAATATATATTTTAAATAAAACTTACTTTTGTATGCTAACAGAGCATATTTTAAACCTGAACCAGACTATATAAATAAATAAATAAATAAATAAGCTTATATTTATAACTTGCAAACTTATATAAATAACTACATCCTATTATATAATAACAAGGCAAGCCTGAAGAGAAGACACAACCTACCTAGGATTAGATATATACATCAGGTACTGTTCACACATTTATATTTCTTCAAAATCAATGTTTTAAAATTAGATTAATCTAACTTTATATCACACTAACCTGTAACTAACATATGACTACTAACCGATTATAAAACTAACATTCTATAAATTTTAAACCTATATAAACTATTAAATCAAAAGTTTATACCGATATATAGCAGTAAAACAACAATCTATACTACTTGATAATATATATAAGATATATATGTAGCACCTTGTATACGTACTGCAGGTGAACCCAGAAAATGACGCGCGCGTGTGACTTTGGGCCAGGCTGAAGAAAGTGGCGGAGGTTGTCGAATGCTACCATGGTGGAGTGCCAGGAGGTTGGAAAGGTAGGGACGCAGGGTAGACGAGGCCGAGTTGACGTGGTCTTCGCCATAGGCGAGCGCTTTGCGGAGGAAGGAGGCAGGTGCAGTCACGGCCGAGGTTAAGGGGTGGAGAGGAGAGAGGTTGCTTCGGAGAGGAGGGAATCAGAGGAAGGTCGGGTTGTGGTGCTCAAGCGGCATCGTGCCGTGGTGGAAGAACGGGAGGAGATGGATTGCGACTCGGGAAACAACCATGGTGGCTTCGGTGAGGTAGGGAAGTGAGGCGGAGGAAGGCCAATGTTGGGTAGGCCGGCGACGGTGAAAGTGGAGGAGATGCCATGTTCGGAGGGGTGGCTTGTGTCGGCTACAAGGTGACTGAGGCGGAAGCAATATAAAAGGAAGCTAAAGATGGAAGGAAGAAATGGAATGCTTCAGGCAAAAGATGCACTACTATTATATTTAAAGTTTGAAAGAAAAAGTAGAGTGAGGAGACGAGGACAAGTGGATACGTAGGTTTCTAAATTTATAAAGCAACAACAATGTGAGTTAATATATATTATCTTCAAATTGAGAAGAATTGCAGAGAGAAAGAAATAAGCAATGAATTGGACCAGAAAGTATAAATTTTGTTTTCAAAGTAACGGTACAAACGAAGTAAAAGCGAACAGACCAATAAAATAAAATAAATAACGATGTAATGGCAACACATTGGGACGCTAAAAGTTAGCAGTAAATTCTGGAAAAGCAAAAGTCACGTTCAAAAATAATAAATGCTAGCTTCCGTTTTAATTCAGCTGTTTGAAATTTGAAAAGGCAGGCTAAGCTAAGAATCACCATTTCAGTACCGATACGACGCGCAGTTTATTGTTTCCGTCGTGCACCGGACCTCAAAACGTAGAATTGAATATACCGCAGAGATCATTACGATGGGATGATCAAAAAGGTATACAGATATTAGTGGTACGATTGAATTATAAAAATTCGAATTTTCTACTAGCGGAAAATGCATGAAAAACACATAAAAATAAGATCGACGGAGCTAAAGATGTCCGAATTTGGAAAAACGAAAAATGGCGTCTAGCTCAGAAGATGGTTTAGAATTTTTCTGTGTAAAAATATTTAGGTTTCGGAAACGTTTTATTTTCATCGATTACTAACTGATTAAATTGAAGTAAATTTACGCACAAAATAAACTTACGTATTTTCTGACGAAAATTTACCAGTTGCCATGTTTAACTAGAAGCATTCCAAATATCAAATTTTTATTTCAAAATTTCAACGTTTACAATTTCCCAAAATTACAATTAGATATATTAATAAATCAAATAAAAAAATTACCGAAAATTTACGGGTCGTTACACTCTTCCCCACTCAAAACTTTTCGTCCTCGAAAAGGAAGGAGGTAGGAGAATAGAAACAACCAGAAGAAAATAGATTGAAAACAAAATAAACAATTAGTTTAAACCTTATAACTTCCAATTTAAATAAATTATATTCACAATTTGTTTTTAAATTCGAGGTTTCCATTAAATTGATTTAATTTCACATTTATTAAATATTGACGCAAAAGGTTTCTTTCAAAACGAAATTCAATTTAAATTCAAGATATCTCATTAAGTTGATTTAATTTCAATCTATTAACTTTCAAAACAAATTTTTTTTATTTTATATATCACATCGATTGTTCAATTAACTTATTATTCTATTTATCTCTATTATCATTTTATAATCAAATTAAGTGTATAACATTTATTATAAACACTCAAATTTATTTATAAAATCAGTTTATATTGTATATTATCCAATTACATTTTCAACGTCTGAATAATTTATGTAAGTTGTATTAGAAGAAATCGGGTATTATACAAATAAAATTCTCCAATTCAATTAGCTTAAGTTTAAATGTTTATTCAAAAATTTGGTTTTATTTAATAATTGAAATCATCCCTTAAGAAAAATTAAGAATTAAATTTCCGATTAAATTCAAAAATTTAGAGATTAATATATATATTATATATCAATTCAAATTTATAATCATATACTTATATATATATATATATATATATATATATATATTTTAAGTCAAGTCATTCTTAAGAAGTTCAAATCAAATTCATTTTCCAAACAAAAGAGTAGCAAAGCTACTGAATGGTCTCTCCACTTCCAAACTCGAAAATGAATGTCGATGATGCGGCCGCCATCATCGAAATTATTATCCAGCGACAAAATAGGAGGGCACTGATTTAAACATTTTAAAAATTCTTTGGAAACCATTTCTATTCGAAAATATTTTAAATAATATAACTTTTTAAACTTTCAAAACCAAAATTTGAAACCACCGGAAATTAAACACTTAGTTTCTAAATTTTAAATTCATTTCAAATTCCAAATCAAACTATAAATAATTTTATAAATTCATTTATTTATATTATGCAATAGTCAATGGTTTACAAAACAATAAATGAAAATCAAATATTATCATTTCGGACAACAAATTCATTAACTATTTAATTTCAGAAAACTTATATTTATATGTAATATAATCATACAAAGCTATTTTGTTTACCAAATTTGAAAATAATATTGTGTCAGTTTGTTCGGCCCAAGTGTTTTGGAAATCCTATTGATAGCGTTGATCAGACGAATCGATCGAAAACCCAAATCAACATCAACAACACAATATATATATATATATATAACATTTCAGTATAAATACAAATACACTCCCTTGCTCGACGATACAAGGATGGATTTCAAATAAGTATAGAGATTCAAATTTGATGGAAATCAAATCAAAGAGAATTTTGATTCGATAATAAGTTTGAAACAAAAGATAAGATAATTCAATTAATAGAATCGGAAGATGGATAAGCTTATTAAATTCAAGGGCAACCTTAACTGGGTCGACCGTAACTTCAAGAATAAGATCGATTGCTGAGTTTCGAGGTAAATCAACATTCGATCGCAAGGGATAGAATTCAGATATAACAGGAGATAGCTAGCATCGTAAACCGAGGATACAGAAATCTCCGGTAAATCAATGCCTATTGTAAAGGAGTTTCATCCATTTACAAATAATTCGAATATTGGCGAGACCGCCGATTCATTATAAAGATCATTCGAAGAGGAGTTATGGGATACTCCGGAATTAAAAGAAGACGAATAGTGAGGGACATGAATGGATTTCGGAACCATAGGGAACGTTCAAAATTCAAAGGAATTGAGTCAAAAGGTGAGATTGAAACTCGAAGGAGAGTGATTCTGTAAATACATTTACCATATATGCTAAGTTTTTCCTAGAGCTACCAAAGCTCTGATACCAACTGTAACGACCCGCTATTTTGGACTATTCGCATCCGCACATGTCGGACTTGGATAATTCACAATACCGAATTATTAATTTAAATTTGGCAAAACTCAGATATATAGTAAATAAATAATCACAGAATCACAGACAGAGAGTAATAATATGCAGCGGAAACAAAAGTTAGTTGTTCATGAAGCTACTATATATATAACAGAGTTAAATAAGTTACAACAGAAGTATCAAATACAAGAATCAATATACATCACTGGAATCATTGAATATCTGAAAGCTGATAGATAGCTGTATCTCCAGGCGAAGCTCCAACTCCAAAAGATGAGTCTCGAATACTAGTACGCTCAGTCTGACCCGAGCGTAAAGCAAAACACAAGACACTCGAGTCAGGATTAACATTCTTATATTAATAAATCCAACTCAAGTTAAATAACAATTGAAATACAAGTAACTCAAAGGATGTGGATTAACCATCCTCTAAGGATCCGTTAAACTATCTGCTATGTAGTAATATACACTAAATAGATAATGTCTATCAGTAATATAAAGTATCAAAATGCATTACCATTATACCCCTTAACACATTTTTTATAAGCGTTATATTCTATACAGCACTGTAACTCCACCGTAAACTAGTGGGATATCAGGGAGTACTCTAAAGGTATAACACAAAACAAATTCATAGTGGTCGCGTATATAGGGATACATGTATGACAAGGCACATAAGGCAATACCCAAAATAGAGAAACTACCGTTTGCCTGATCCGGACTGGTAAAAACGCATCGCCGCAACGATCGCAACACTGCGAAACAACACTCCCAAAATACGAGGGTGCACCAATCAATAACAAGTAATGAGTATTTTACGAAGAAGTGTGTCCGCTCGTGGTGGCTAACCCCATTTGGCCCGGCACGACTCCTGTTTTAGTCATTTCCAATTTGACACAAGTGTCAAGTCTATCCATCATCGTTCTCTTTCTTCAGTCATCACGTACGTCATTCCAACCACTTCATTCTGGATCACACTCCGCGTATAGTTATTAAAGTGGTTTTCGGTTTAGACCGAGAGTATGTCCATAACGATTCCGGTCTCTTTAATAACTTTCGTAATTATTAAACCGATTGGTCGTTTAATAAATTTCAAACTAAATCAAATTCAATTTCAATTAAAATTTGTAAATCAACATTTCATTTGTCTTCCTAAATCAATTTCCATAATTTACGTTTCAAAACTTCCAACTTCCATTTCAAAACTCTATAATTCAATTTTGATTCAAAACAATTCAAATATACATTTAAATTCGTATATAAGTTTCATTCCGTAATCATTTAAAATAAATCTAATTCAACGTTCAAATCAATTTAAACTCATTTATCGATTTCATTCAGTATTCGTTAAGTTAATTTGTCATTCAAAACAATTTCTATTTAATTTTCAATTCATTAAATCAATTACGTTCAACTCCATTATATTAAAACTTACAAATTTAATTAAAATTAAATTCGCCAAATCCAATTGTTTAAATTTCAAGCCTTTCATATTTTTTTTGATAAATCACATTTATTCTTATTAAAGAAATTCAATTTCACTTATTTATATACTTGCTTTAAATAAATTTTCAAAACTTAATTAATAAAGAAACTCAATTTCATTTATTAAAGAAGTACCATTTTACTTATTAAGAAGTTCACTTTCTCTTATCAGAGAATTCAATTTTATTTAATTATTAAATAATTATATCTTATTCAATTATTCAATAATTTCAAAACTTAATTATTAAATAATTCTAAAACTTAATAATTTAAAACTTAATTATTAAATAATTTCAAACTTAATTATTAAATGATTTCAAAACTTAATAATTACAAACTTAACTATAAATTCAAACTTAATTACTAAATCAACCCCATTTGGCCCGGCACGGCTCCTGTTTTAGTCATTTCCAATTTGACACAAGTGTCAAGGCTATCCATTATCGTTCTTTTTCTTAAGTCATCGCGTACGTCATTCCAACCACTTCATTCTGGATCACACTCTGCGTATAGTTATTAAAGTGGTATTCGGTTTAGACAGAGTGTATGTCCATAACCGATTCCGGTCTCTTTAATAACTTTTCTAATTATTAAACCGATTGGTCGTTTAATAAATTTCAAACCAAATCAAATTCAATTTCAATTAAAATTTGTAAATCAACATTTCATTTGTCTTCCTAAATCGATTTCCATATTTTACGTTTCAAAACTTCCAACTTCCATTTCAAAACTCTATAATTTGATTTTGATTCAAAACAATTCAAACATACATTTAAATTCGTATATAAGTTTCATTCCGTAATCATTTAAAATAAATCTAATTTAACGTTCAAATCAATTTAAACTCATTTATCGATTTCATTCAGTATTCGTTAAGTTAATTTATCATTCAAAACAAGTTTTAATTAATTTCCAATTCATTAAATCAATTACGTTCAACTCCATTATATTAAAACTTACAAATTTAATTAAAATTAAATTCGCCAAATCTAATTGTTTAAATTTCAAGCCTTTAATTTTTTTTGATAAATCACATTTATTCTTATTAATGAAATTCAATTTCACTTATTTATATACTTGCTTTAAATAAATTTTCAAAACTTAATTAATAAAGAAACTCAATTTCATTTATTAGAAGTACCATTTACTTATTAAGAAGTTCAATTTCTCTTATCAGAGAATTCAATTTTATTTAATTATTAAATAATTATATCTTATTCAATTATTCAATAATTTCAAAATTTAATTATTAAATAATTCCAAAACTTAATAATTTCAAACTTAATTATTAAATAATTTCAAACTTAATTATTAAATGATTTCAAAACTTAATAATTTCAAACTTAACTATAAATTCAAACTTAATTACTAAATCATTTCAAACTTAATTCAATGAATAATTCCAAATTTTATTGTCAAATAATTTAATTTAAACAATGCTCTTTTAATAACTACTATGTTAATATTTTTGTTTCAGATTTTTAAATATTAACATTTTCCTTTCATTACATTCAATTCCAACTTCATTTCAAATCTTATTATTTATTCAAATAAAATCTTTATTTTATTTTTAAATCAAATTATTGACCAATCGGGTTTTTATTTAATTCTCTATACTAAGTCAAAGTTTTATTTGGGTATTTATCATTTCAACCCGATTCCATTTCAGTTCAAAAACCAAAGCAAAGCAAAGGGAACTTGCAATGTGATAACTGGGATGGTGTCAAAGTAAATAAACAAGCAATAGCAATCATCAATAACAATCCAATAATTTATTTAAGTAATCCCGAAATAATCGTATTAATTCACATTTGTTGTTTATGCAAATTAATATAATTATTTCTAGAATCTACACTATCATTTCGTGCAGATTAAAGATTACTACATTAATATTTATACGGTTCTTCACTTGATATTCATTTTTCGATTTCATACTACATCAACTTATACGACATACATTCAGTGGTTCAGGTTTTAGTTAACACTATTTCTACGTATCAATTTATTTAACATTTAAAAGATCATATTATGCAAATGTCATCTAATCAAATTTAATATATATCAAGTCTAACTATCCAACGTCAATTTCAATTTCAAATTATTTATCACTTACTACAGTAACAATTTAACGTCCAATGTCAACATCAAACAATCAACCATTTATCTACCAAACTGGATTATCATTGTATAAATAACAGATTATGGTGTCAGATGTCAGATGAACTGAAAAAGGTAAAGGCATATATAACAGTGTAAATAACTACAGCAGCATATTTCAGTTGTCGTTTCAATTGAAATTAATCTAACTTTATATCACACTAACCTGTAACTAACATATGACTACTAACCAATTATAAAACTAACATTATATAAATTTTAAACCCATATAAACTATTAAATCAAAAGTTTATACCGATATATAGCAGTAAAACAACAATATATACTTGATAATATATATAAGATATATATGTAGCACCTTGTATACGTACTGCAGGTGAACCCAGAAAATGACGCGCACGTGTGACTTTGGCCCAGTCTGAAGAAAGTGGCGGAGGCTGTCGCATGCTACCATGGTGGAGTGCCAGGAGGTTGGAAAGGTAGGGACGCGGGGTAGACGAGGCCGAGTTGACGTGGTCTTCGCCATAGGCGAGCGCTTTGCGAAGGAAGGAGGCAGGTGCAGTCACGGCCGAGGTTAAGGGGTGGAGATGAGAGAGGTTGTGTCGGAGAGGAGGGAATCGGGGGAAGGTCGGGTTGTGGTGCTCAGGCAGCATCGTACCGTGGTGGGAGAACGGGAGGAGATGGATTGCGACTCGGGAAACAACCATGGTGGCTTCGATGAGGTAGGGAAGTGAGGCGGAGGAAGGCCGATGTTGGGTATGCCGGCGACGGTGAAAGTGGAGGAGATGCCGTGTTCGGAGGTGTGGCTTGTGTCAGGCTACAAGGTGGCTGAGGCGGACGCAATATAGAAGGAAGCTAAAGATGGAAGGAAGAAATGGAACGCTTCAGGTAAAAAGATGCACTACTGTTATATTTAAAGTTTGAAAGCAAAAGTAGAGCGAGGAGACGAGGATAAGTGGATACGTAAGTTTCTAAATTTATAAAGCAACAGCAATGTGAGTTAATATATATTATCTTCAAGAGAAGAATTACAGAGAGAAAGAAATAAGGAATGAATTGGACCAGAAAGTATAAATTTTGTTTTCAAAGTAACGGTACAAACGAAGTAAAAGCGAACATACCAATAAAATAAAATAAATAACGATGTAATGGCAACACATTGGGACGCTAAAAGTTAACAATAAATTCTGGAAAAGCAAAAGTCACCTTCAAAAAATAATAAATGCTAGCTTCCATTTTAATTCAGCTGTTTGAAATTTGAAAAGGCAGGCTAAGCTAAGAATCACCATTTCGGTACCGATACGACGAGCAGTTTATTGTTTTCGTCGCACACCGGACCTCAAAATGCAGAATTGAATATACCGCTGGGATCATCACGATGGGATGATCAAAACGGTATACAGATATTAGTGGTACCATTGAATTACTAAAATTCGATTTTTCTACTAGCGGAAAATGCATAAAAAACACAGAAAAATAAGATCGACGGAGCTAAAGATGTCCGAATTTGGAAAACAGAAAAATGACGTCTTGCTCAGAAGATGATTTAGAATTTTTCTATGTAAAAATATTTAGGTTTCGGAAACGTTTTATTTTCATCGATTACTAACTGATTAAACTGAAGTAAATTTACGCACGAAATAAACTTCTATATTTTCGGACGAAAATTTACCGGTTGCCATGTTTAACTAGACGCATTCCAAATAACAAATTTTTATTTCAAAATTTCATCGTTTACAATTTCCCAAAATTACAATTAGATATATTAATAAATCAAATAAAAAAAATTACCGAAAATTTACGGGTCGTTACAGGTAGTGTAAACTATAAATATTAGTAAAGTAGGATTTGAAAATAAAATAAATGAAATCGAAAATTTAGGACTTAAGTTCCGGGATTTCTGAAATTTTCTTTTGAACTATTTTGGAATATAGTAATAATATTATTAGAAGTATTTTCTGATATAAATATTTCAATATGATTGGAAAGAATTTTTTTAAAGAAATTTTGGAAAAATAAGTTCTGTACTCCCCTCTTTGTCGCTAGAAAATAATTTCGGTAAAGAGTGCACGCATTATCGATGTTTATTTTCGAGTTTCGAAGTGGGAAGGCCACTGTAGTAGTTTTACTACAGACTTATTTGGATAAACAAATATAAATTTTAAATTATATTAAATATAATTGGATATAAGTTGTAATTATATATATCTATCTATTATTTTAAAACGATTTGAAATTTAACCCAGTATTTAGTTCTTAAGTTTCCGTTAATCAATAATTTCAATTATTGTAGTGAAATGGGTTGTAACTAACTAATAATTGAAACCTCTAAATGAAATAGTAGATTAAATGCTAGGCTATAAATGAAATTTCAAGGAAGTTGAAATTAGTAACCCATAAACAAAAGATATGATTATTGAACATTAAATTAATTAAAAGGAAAGAAGAAAGACTTGTATAACTTTCAGTTGCATTCTTAAAGCATATATATAACTTACCAAAGATTTAAAAGTTGAAATGTTTAATGAGAAAATGTAATAGGATATTATACAAGTAAAAATTTGAAATAATGAAAGTATTGAATGAAATTCTTTAGTAAATAAGAATTTGATGTTGTAATTGAAATATTACTATAATAAATTATGACAGAAAGTAAGTATTATAAGGAAGTAAATAAAACTTAAGTAGATGAATTGATATGCTAAGAAATTGAATTGAACACAAATACTATAAACAAAAGAATGTAAATAAATGAAATCGTGCAATAATGAATGAATGAATAAATATAATGCAATAAAAAGAAACTAGCATGACCTGAATAAATGAAAATAAATAATTGCAAAATAAATGAAAGTAAATGAAATAAACACTGAATGAGTTAATGGAAATAAAAGTTTGTAAGAAATAAATGTAAATTAAAGGATGAATCGATATATGAATGAAAAGGAATTTAAACAATAAATGCTATGAAATGGAATTAATAAGAATGAACTTGATCTATTGTTTGAAATTATTGTTGTTTGGTTTATGAGTTGTTTGGGTAAACGATACTTTTAATTGCTTAGATGTGTGAATAATATATTGAATTGTACCTAAGACTGTTGTGTAAATGGAATACTTCATAGTTATTTGTCATTCTATATGATTTAAAGTGTCTTAACCCGAACCAACCAATTGTTTTGTTTTGCGTGAATGGTTGATTTGTATATGATGTGTATGCTATTGGTTGCGAATGATTGTTGTTAAATTGATTTATTTGTCAGTGTTTGAAACAACTTTAAATATTTCATTTTATATAATTGTTAATCTTTTTGGATTATATAAGTGAAATACAGGTTATGGAAACAATTGCTATTGCTTTTGGTTTCATAATTAAGCATTAATTTCCGACAAATAGGTACGTTTTTGGATTACGGTTTATAGAGTTATTATATTATTTTCCTATGTTGGGATATATGATTTTAGGAAATATATGTTGTATATTGTTATATTTAATATTATATTTTCTCTCGAGCCTCTCCGTACAAAGGGGACTCTGCCGAAATTTTACATAAATTTTGGACTTAGAAAATATTTTGAAAAATGTTTTCCAAACTTTACTAATTTGAGTATAAAAGATTTAATGGTTATAAATTGGTATATTTTGTTTAAATTAAATAATTTTGTAAATTTATTTGTTTATAAATTTAATATTTAAGTAAGATATATTAATTTCGTAATTCTTCTTTTCCCATCTTCTTCCTTTTTGGGGACGAAAAGTTTTGAGTGGGGGAGAGTGTAACAGCCCGTAAAATTCGATAATTAAATTGGGTAATTTAATAAGATTTGTAATTTAATTTAGAAAGAAATAAAAAAATTATAATTATAATGAAGTGAATGAAAAAATAAAATGTAGGAATGGTAATTTAAAACTAATTATTGACGATTGGAGTGAAATCCCAATAATGTAGTAGTGTAAATTGTTGCACCGGGGTATAAAATTGAAATAAGTAAATAGATGTAAGTGAATGGCTAATAACTTGAATGGAGTTCAAATTTATTGAAAAATGGAAACATTATAATTTTTTTATACGTGAAATATAAGAAAAATAAATGTAAGTATAGAATTAATTAATGAAATAATACAGTGTTACTGGTAAGTAATATACTTGTAAATGTAAGTAAAAGTAAATAGGTGTCAACTAATATATTTTATTTATTTATTTAGTGTGTTAAATAAGATTGGCAATCAAATTGCAACTAAAGGTAATAGTGTTAATGCAAGTGAATAAATAACTAATGTAGTGCAATCCCAATTTAATTGAAACAATTGGAAGGTTATAATTGATTGAAATTAGTAAACTGGGAAATAAATTCAAAGTTATTATAATTGATGGAATAATACGTAATAAATTGTAATTTGATAGAATCAATGCTAGATAAGTAATTAAAATATTTGTTACTTGACAATAAAGTATGAATGGGATTAAATTAAGAAAATGGTGATAACCATTAATTGTTTACCCATTTATTTGATCTATTGGATTAGATCTAAATCCATTGCAATTAAACGTAATTAAAAACTATGTTAATATGAATTTAGTTGACAACTGTAAAAATATTAGGGTAATTGGATATATACTAATGTTAAATCTATACATAAGATGATGATTGATTGAATAAAGAGATTGAATACGAATGGTATGAATTTAATTGAAATAAAATTTTATAATTTATTGAATTTACTTAAATTGAAGGTAAACACTATAAATTTTGCAATAAATCCTTATTTGATTGATATGGAAATTTTGATTAATGAATTAGAGGTTTAATTGTAATCAGAAATGATAGAAATTGTAAGTTAATAATTGATTCATAATAAGATTAAAAATAAAATAAATGGATTTTGGAATTTCAATTTGACAATTAGTGAATTTATTTAAATTCGGAATTTAATACGGTGATGGGTAAATTAATTAACTTAAATTGGATATCTGAACTTGCCTAAATTATTGGGAAGGTTTGAGAAATCAAAAATGATGAGATTTGTTGATTATAGAATTTAAATTTGAAGAAGTGATTAATTAAATTAATATTAAATTATTTAACTAACTGGAAAATAGTCATTTTGGCCAATGACTCAGATTTCAACGAAACCAGTTTCATCAGATCTGTAATGGTGAATTATTGTAGGGTTTCATGTTTCGTAGCGATCAGACTTGTCTTTTGATCGTACGGACTCGAAACGCGTTGAAATCAATGAAATTGAAATCAATTGAAATCGATTTGAAATAACTTGATTTTTGCATAACTTCTTCATACGATGGAATTTGGACTTGAAACCTGTTCCATCGAGTTTAAAATATTCAAAAACATCTATTTTGATATATGGGTTGCAATTTCTTTCCGAAGTCAGAACGGGTTTTTTGGGTCATTTTATCGTTCAACGCGTATATCAATCGGGTCCATCTATTCTATTTCAACTTTGCCTATATATACCTTGTTATAAACCCTAGCCTATTTCTTATTCCTCATTTATGTATGTACAATTCAACTGTCTCTCCTCCTCAATGGCAGACAAACAAATTCCGAATTTCAAATCCAATTGTAATTCAAAATCAAATCAAAAATTAAAACTCCACAAACTACATCGTATTATATATGGATTCGAAGCTCTCGACGAGCGCAAGTCAATTATGATTTGCCTTTCGATATGGATCTCCGTTTATCCATAATTCGATGGATTAGTCTTAGCCGTCCAATGTCGTCGTGATAATCATCGATAGATCGACGATTGGAGAGTACTATCATGTGGAGAGTCGAAGGGGGAATTCATCGAAGAGGTTCGCTGGTCAAATCAACGGCAAGATTAGCCTCAAAAATTCAATTAGGGTTTTGAAACCCAGGCGGTGACGTGGTGTAAATGGCGACCGGAGGCGACTTCGGTGGCCGGGATGGATGCTGCGGAGGGAGTTGAGGCCGTAGGGGTGATCGACAACGATGGAGTGGTCGGTGGTGCGTGAAATCGATGGTCAGCGTTTTGCTTTGTGCATTCGGTTGCTTGGGAGGAAGGATTGCATGAACGAAGAAGGCGTTGATGTGTCGTTGTGTGTGCGGTGAGTTTTATTTTATATAATTTTTTTTTCGAGTCGCTCTAACTAGCATAACTTTTACATAAGAGGTCCGTTTCACCCGCAGTTTTCTTCGCTGCGGTCCTAGTAAAATTCCGTACATTTAGGTGCTGGTTTGGATGAATTCTGAGACTGTTCAATTTTTTGGTTTAGATTGGATTTAAATTCAATTTAAATTCGAAAGGTGAGCGTTTTAACCCACACACAACTTATAAAATTTCTTATGTGTGTTAAATTAAATTTTATGTGATTTAAAAATTTATTTATGACTGTTTATTTGGAATTGGTTGTGATCAAAAAATTTTGAGCGTTTTAACCCACTCACAATTTTTCATGTGATAAAAATTGGAATAATTGGTTGAATGATTGTTTATTTGATAGTTAAAAAACCAACTATCAAATCTGGACCCAAAAATATTACTTTGGGAATATCTAGGAGAAATACAGGTTATATGGTATAGTTGCCGTTCATGGTGCTATATTGTACTTATAAACACGTTTCGTTCTTCTAGGATGTTTATGAGGAAATATGTCCACTAACGGTTAGGAGGTGATCTCCGATCTTGTTTCGTTTGTTTATTTCTTAAAGAACCGGGGTTGAGTTTACGGGGAAATATCGACGCTATTTCAAAGAGAGCGGGATCAGATAAGCTATCTGAAAACCACTTCAATCCAAGAGTACGTTTTGGATGTGAAAATAGAAGCACGGATTTGAAGGTGGAGCAGTAGAGGGCAAGGGCTAATCGCTACTAATCCTGAAGATTATTCCAAAATGGATGTAGTAGGAGTAGTGCCTTCGAATCCGTTCGAACCCAGAACGGACTTGTATGGATGAATGCTATCAAGACATTGTCATTGGAGGACAATGAGTATTCTAAGTGAAAATTCCTTAAAAAGGTAATTGTAGCCTCTAGCCTCATCAACTGGGAATGACTGAAAAGCAGGGGAGATGCAGCAAGGCTAAGTGGGTAGTACCCAATTAGGGTATGTTTATCACCTTTCTAGATACCTTTAGATATTGTTACTACGATACTTGGAAGGAACATGGAAAAGGTTGGGAACACCCGGGGTGATAGCATATTCGGTCTATCCAAGTTAGGGGTAGACTAGTCTTCTATGGCAGTGGGTCCCAACGTGGTCCTCAGTACGCTGTTCTAGACATGTAATATGATAGGTGACACCCAAGTACCTAGTCATTCGTATGAAATCCATTCTCCAATAAGTGCCTTACGGTTTTGATTGTGTCCAACTATGTTGGAACGTGAGATGCAAGCATTTCAGCTATTTGAATAAGTATTTGTACTTTGACCCTATTATAATATCAAAGGATTTGATATGAAATGTTTTGGTTATCATAAGGTAGAAACCCTCCGTGTTTATTTGTGGCGTAGTCTTACGAAGTACCTTTGATTTTCAAAGGATTTTGATAACTTTAATAATTCAATTTGAGTGTGCTTTCTCACATTGGTTTTCCAGACTGACTCGGGTATTATTTTATTATAATGCTCGGGTCAGACCAAGTATTATAGATTCGGGATAGAATGCTTGTAACTCTGGGGACGAGCTGGATGGCGAAGGTGTATTACCCGTATCTGATTTATCTTCCACTGTTTATTGTAGGATGTATGTTCAGGTTTTATGAGGACAAGTTATTACAACTGTCCAGTGTTTGTTGTTGATGTGTTGTACTCTGATGATGTAATGTATAAAAACAGTTATAATTCTTTTTGTATAAGGACTAGCTGTTATCTATTATATATTATTCTGCTGCAATTGTGAGATTCTGTATTGTTACTTCTATTTTCTTCTTCCACCTCTTTCTTCTTTTCCCTAACAATCTGGTATTTTCGGCATTCGATTACTCGGCAAGTAATATAGTGAATGTACTGATGTCGATTTTCGAAGGTCGAAAATCTCGGTCGTGACAATGATATGTTGCTTTCTATAACACTTATATTGGCATGTGTAATATGTGATTCACAATTGTAAGTTCCTTATATGTTATGCTGTTAATTATTTGTTTTCAATCACACTTCGAGTTCACTATTAGTTTAGAAAATCCCTATGGGTTGAAATGATACACACCCGAACGATATTATAGTTTAGGAAAAATCATTATGGGTTGAAATGATAAACCCAAGAAATTTTATTGATTTTGAAATTTTGGGATTGCGAGTTGAAATGATATATACCTGTAAATATTAAATTATTGCGGAATGAAATGATAAATATCTGTATCACTTGACCATAGGATAGAAAATTATATACGGACATAGTTGGTCTATTTTCAAATGATTACCAAAAATTTTGAAGAAAATAAAATATATGTGTTTGGGTTTTAAAATAAAATATAGAGATTTTATTTTAATATATGTGAAAATTCAAATTTAAATTATATGTATTGGAAAATTTAAAATTATAAGTTAAGTTGTGAAAAAGTAAATTTAAGATTTTATTTATATTATTATTATTATTAAAATATATAAAATAAGATTTAAATAAATTTAATATTATTTAATACAATTTAATTTAATTAGTATATATATATAATATATTTAAAATATTTATTTGAAATTTATGTTATTATTTTTAAAATAGATTCTATAATTACTTTACTCGTTCTTATCCATCTTTGTCTATATAAATATATATATGTTCTAAAACGCTAGCAGTCTATTCTAATTTCTATGTGCATTGTTTATTTCTATCTCCTCTTCCTTCCCAACGACAAAAAACCCTAATTTCCATTTCAACCCAACTTCAAAATTCAAACTCCTCAAACCCTATCATATCATATATCGTTGCAAACCTCTCGATGAACGTAATCTACATCTGCAGTCCATTTTTGCAATCGAATCATGGTTTGGCCAAAAATCAGTGAAACAGTCATGGCCGTTCGTTCTAGGGTTGTCGATTCAATAGTGGATCTTTGACTTTGGAGCAATCGAAGGGCACTGGAGCATAGAGGGCGAGGAGATGAGTGTATCCATATGGTTCGTTCATGTCAGAGAGGCTCATGGTCCCCAGATCTTGGCGATCTTTCTCGGCGGCGGCGCTGGACGAGGGGTAGGCCGAAGTTGGCTGCGTTGGCAGGAG
Organism: Allium cepa; assembly: GCA_030765085.1. Lineage (NCBI taxonomy): Eukaryota > Viridiplantae > Streptophyta > Magnoliopsida > Asparagales > Amaryllidaceae > Allium > Allium cepa. The sequence goes on along the minus strand of CM060930.1, from coordinate 86,267,589 downwards.
AGGTGCGTCTAGGCTCAAGCATTGCAGTGGCGACCTCCGATCGTGGCGTTAGCGAGTGAGGTGGCGATGGTTGGCTGATGAAGACGGCGGCTGCCCACTATAGTTGGGCTCGATCATTGCTAGGGTTTACAACGGTGAGAATAATTATGTTTTTGCCCTTCATTTTTTTTTAATTTTCAAATTTTTTGATCTCATAAACTTTTGCATAGAAATCGAATTTGGACGCGGTTTCTTCCATTTGGATTGTATCAAAATTTTGGACAAAATGGAATTGTTTGGATGAATTTAAAGACTGTTCAAATTTGGGCATTCTTTTGGATTTAAATTCGACAAAAAATCAAAGATGAGTGATTTAACCCACTCACGCAACACTATACCTTCTTATGTTAGTTGAATTAAGTTTACGGTGTGATAAGAAATTTATTGATTGTTGTTTGGTAATTTAAATTATCATTCAAATTTATTTTGAATCTATATTGAATTTTAATTGTTGGTTAAATACCTGATAATGATAACCAGTTAATTGTTGTAATTTATTGGCTGATTTGGATGTTGATTGTGATGGATGTCTATTTGCTGACATTTTGGATGTTTATATCCCTGTTATCACTATGGGTTGAAATGATACATACCCGAATGATCTTATAGATTAGGGAAAATCATTATGGGTTGAAATGATACATACCCAAGCGATTTTATTGATTTGGAAACTATTGATTCGGAATATGGGTTGAAATGATATATACTCAGAAAATTTAACTATTGTGGGTTGAAATGATACATACCCAATCATTTGGCCGTATGGTAGAAAATTATATACGGATGCCGCTGGTCAGTTTTAAATTATTTTCTAAATGGTAAATATGTTTTATTTTTAAATTTGATTTTTAAATTAAATTTAATGATTTTATTTAAAATTTGTTTTTGGAAAATAAATTATTTTATATTTTTAAAAGTTTCAAATAATAAGTTTTTTTTGAGCGAGATGGATGTGTAGCGTGGCACTACACAGCCAGTTATATAGTATAAAAATATGTTAATAGTGCGATCAACAAGCCTGATCGCTGACCAAAAAGGGAGAAGGCTGCACAACAGACACACTAACCGTCAACTACATAGCGGAGACATGTGTACATAATGCATAATACATGTAGCAGTAAATATATAGTAGATAGGAACTACAAGAGGTGTCCAGGTTGCCTACGGGTGGGGGCTGCAGAGGAGCTGCTAGCCGATCCTGCCGAAGAAGATATGGAGAACGGCAGTCTAAGCTGGAAAGGAGCCGAGAAATTCTGACCTGTTAAAGATGAGTAATAGTAAATAATACGCCTGCATGTTCCATTAAAGTGTGATTTGGTCTTGCTAAACACATGTGCATTACGCTCGACCCAAATGCACCAACTGAAAATTGCCACAAAGGGATGTAGGTGCTTATTGGGGGGATTATACTGCCAATAATCGAAGAAAGAAGTGATTGTTGGGATATAGCCTAGTAAGTGAACGGATGTTGCAGCCCAAACCCTAAAGGAAAAGCCACATTCAATGAATAGATGTTGTATACTTTCAGTTGCGTTAGAGCAAAAAACACAATATGGGTCCAACACGATGTTAAGACGAAAGACTCTCTCTCTGGTGTTGATGCGGCCGTGGATAAGGCACCATTGGAAGAATGCCATACGAGGTTGGAGATGACAATTCCAAAGTCTGGGGAAGTTGAAGAGGCGACCAGGGTTGTTCAGGTGGGCATAGAAAGAGGCGACGGAGAAACCAGCTGTGGGGTTGGGGCCCCAGAGGAACTTATCAGGTAAGGGGGTGAATTGGATGGATTGAAGGATGGAGACAGCTTGGTGAAGCTCGGCCAAGGTGGTAAGGTCAAAATAGGATAATGGAAAGAGGTGGTCAGGGCCCAGGCAGAAATAGTCGGAGGTGGTAACATGGCTTGTGGCTGAGTGAGAACAGAGGTTGGGGAGGATAGAGGAAAGGGGTAGGTGGCCATTCCAGATGTCTAGCCAGAAGAGGCAGTTAGCCCCATTACCCGCTTTGACTTGAAAGAGTGATTTAACTCGGGGAAGGGTGGCGAGCACACCAGACCAGAATGTGAATGGTTTAAGGCTGGGGGTGGAGCGAAGGACAAGGTGGGGATTGGAATGGTAGTAAAGTGTGGTAATCCAAGTTTTCCAAAGGAAGGATCCGGGAGTGAGAAATCGCCAGAGCCACTTTGCGAGAAGCGCAAGGTTGAAGTAGTATAAGTTAACGATTCCAAGACCATCGTTATTGTTGTGCATGCAAACGGTCCGCCAGTTTACGAGCTTCTTTATTCTTCCCCCGTTTCATAGAAAAGAACTTCTGATCTTGTCAATATTTTTGATTACCCATATTGGAAGCTTGTAAAATGACATCCAATATGAAGGGATGGCCGATAAGACTGACTTAATGAGGACAAGGCGACCAGCAGAAGAGAGAGAATGTGCCTTCCAGGAAAGGAGTCTGTTTTCTATTTTGGTGATGAGGGGGAGCCAGTCTGCTTTTAGTAGCTTGGTCGGTCGGAGGGGAATACCTAGATATGAGATGGGAAATTGCGCGATGTTGCAGTTGAGCAGATCGGAAATTGTAGGCCCAAGGTGATCGGAGTTTCCAAGCATGATGATGGAGCTTTAATTGAAGTTAATGAAGAGGCCTAATATGAGTTCAAAAGAGTACAGAGCTACTTTAAGGCAGCGAATACGATTGACGTTGGGAGATGCAAAAAGGATAGTGTCACCTGCGAAATGAAGGTTGGATATGGTCAGATTCGAGCTGGGGAGCTTGATGCCTTCAAAGAGGTTGTTCGATATTGCTAACATGATCGTGCGGTTGAATACATCCGCAACGAGGACGAAGAGCAGGGGGAAAGTGGGTCGCCTTGACGCAGGCCACGAGCAGACTTGAATAGGCCACCAGTAGCACCATTAATCGAGATTGAGGAATGACTAGAACAAAGGATGCATTGGATCCAGTTGCACCATTTTGTGGGGAAGCCTCTATGCTCCGTGAGTTCCAGGATGAATTTCCAGTTAACTGTGTCAAAAGCCTTTGAGAAGTCTAGTTTAAGGAGAATGCCTAGCGTTGAAGTTTGGTGACAGAAGGAAATGACCTCTTGGGTAGACGCTACGCAGTCCATGATATTACGGCCGAGGATGAATGCAGATTGCTCAATTCCAATAAGGGGGCAATGACTGTTTGAAGGCGGTTGGCAAGAACTTTGGTTATGATTTTGAAGGTGGTGTTCAGGAGGCTAATGGGACAAAAGGAAGGAAGGGTGTTAGCTCCAGGGGTTTTGGGGAGGAGTATGATATTAGCGTAGTTGAGGCGAGCAACAGATGAAGGATCGGCTTGGAATTCAGAACACATCTCGATAATGTCGTACTTGATGGTTTCCCAATAGTGTTTAAAGAAAAGTGGGCCGAAGCCATCTGGACCCGGAGCTTTGTCATCAGACATATCATTCAGCGCAGCCCAAATTTCCGCCTCCGTGAAGGGTGATCAATAGGAATGGGGGAGCAGTCAGGGTAGAGCAGAATCCAGTCTAAGTCTGGGATTGGAGGATGATGTTTACCCAAAATGTTACGATAGTAGATGGAGAACAAATTGAGGATGTCAGACTGATCGGTGACAGAGGTGCCCTTGTGGGTGATTTCGGGGATGAAAGTGGATCTGCGCCTGCCGTTTGCAAGGCGGTGGAAAAAAACCGTGTTTTTATCTCCATCCTCAATCCATTTCTCTTTGGAGCGTTGTTTCCAACCAATTTCCTCTTGCAGTGACAATCTATCCAGTTCCGCCTCCAGGTCTCTCAGGCCAGTCCGATCCGATTCGGTAAGGGGGCTGGATTCTTCAAGGATGTTGAGGTCCAAAATTTCCTCTTGAATTGCTGAAATACGCGAGCTAATGGAGCCCCAAACCGACTTGGCCAAGGGTTTGATAATCTTACGCAGAGATCTAAGCTTGGCGACAATCCTGGCGGTGGCTGAGGGGATAGGGGAGGGCTGGGACTAGATATTTTTGATGAAGTTGTCGAATGACGGTTCAAGAAGCCAGAGTCGCTCGAAGCGGAAGGGTCTAATAGGACAGGTGGATGAGCCAGTGTCAAGGAGGAGTGGTCAGTGATCGGAGATGATTGTGGCTAGGCCAGACACTACGGAAAGTGGGTATAAGTCATCCCAAACTGGATTGAAGAGGAAGCAGTCCAGTTTGGCCAACGAAGGTTCAGATCTGCGGCTTGACTAGGTGAATTGACGGTTACTGATGGGTGGTTCAATCAAGGAGCATAGATTGATGAAGGAGTTGAAGGATTCAGAGTCATGAGAAAGGTTGCCCGAATATCTTTCGACGGAGGATCTGGTGGTATTGAAGTCTCCACCCACTACCCAAGGACCATTAATGTGAGAGGCAAAGTTGAGGCAATTCGTCCATAGATTATTACGACCTTGAGTATTAAGTGGACCATAGATATTGGAGAAGAAAACGATCGTTCCAGTTTGCAAGTGACGAAGGGCTACGTGTAAGGCCGATGGTGCTGAAAAGTTTGGCAGTGGGACCACACGGATTCATTCCAGGCTGTCATAATGCCTCCACAAGAGCCGACGGCATTCAGGTGGGCCCACCCAGAAAGAAATGTCCCACTAATTTGTCTGAGAAGATTAGGGCATGGGTCTGATAGTTTAGATTCTTGCAGGAATAGCATGTCGGTTTTGTGGGGGGCAATTATATAGTTAACAGAATGTCTTTTACTGGGGTCCCCCAGCCCCCTTACATTCCAGGAAATTAGCTTCATTGGGATAACGACAAACACTCCGATTCGAGAGCTTGCATGGAGGTGTAGTGTTCATCACGCAAACTCACGCCCATGCAAGGTGCCATTTTTTTGTTTAGACTTTTATTAAGAGAGGAGAAAACAACATGTTTGAAGAAACTACCAGGGTGTGATGCTGCTTTGTCCAGTCTGGAGCTCCGATGGACAGACGTTGGAGTGACGAGCTGAGACAACTGACCTATCACTGGCTGAGTCACGTGTCTATGTTCAACAGGTTGTGGAACCGGGATTAAATGGGGGGGGGAGGAGATTGACAATATGGCTGGGGGTCTACATTGTGAGGTGAATGAGGCGGAACTTGAGTTGTTGTTGGTGGTGTGATATGTTGGGGAATGGGAGTTGATAGGTCCAAGTCAGCATACAGGTTCCACCCTTGCTCTTGGACAGGCCAAGGATCCCAGCCCCTTGGACCAACAACTTCAATCGACCGATCATTGAATTGGCCCAGGGACGGTGTGGGATCCGAGAAGAGAGGCTCGTAGTTCATTACGTCGAACCTATCTTTTGAATCCAAATTTTCAATCGGGATGTGCCGGTCAAAATGTGGAAGTCCCTCTCATAGTCAATACCAATCAAGTGGTTTTCCGGCCTCCTACTAGGGTGTTCGTGCTCCCATTTCTCAATAGTCAAAAGGTATTCCCCATTGTTCACAAGAGCGATAAAAGAGGTTGGGGAGTTGATGCCTCTATAGAATTGCAATTTGATGTATAGAAAGCGATGGTCAAAATTCTCCCATTCACAGTCGTCTTGCGCCAAGAATCTTCCCACTGGGCTGACAGCTTCGGAAATGGCCTCCGCATTGAACCGTAGAAGTTCGGGAAAACCCGAAACCCACTCCTATGACGGCGGATCTAGAGACGGAGCTGGATTCTCTTGTTCTGGCCATGGCTGAAATTAAATCACCGCACCTGCTCTAGTAATGGTCGAACGCTGAAGGATCTGCTCTCGGATTGCATATGAGGGACAGTGGAATATGAAGGTGTTGTTGGTCAGGAGCCATAACGGCCAGTCATGATGATGGAAGTTGGATGTTAGCGCGTAATGAAGGGAGTCAATCGACCAAGCACCACTGATGATTTTTGCGGTGAGGAAAAGAGGTGGTTCCATCCTGCGAAATATTTTCAAATTAATTTTTGAATTGTGAGGATGCACAGGGGATTGTGGCCGGTTATTGGGAACTGAAGAGGAGAGAGGGTGCATTGGGGAGAGGGCGGGATTCTGCTGAACTGCTATGGGATTTGACTTTGGGACCCACTGGACCAATTTGTTTTTAGTGGGGAGAGGAAGGGTTTCCGTTGAGTTGTTCTTTTGTGTACATGAGGGTTTATTGAGATTATCGAGGCAATGAGATTGAGGATCCCCGAAAAATCCACATTTATAGCAGATCTTAGCATCCCTACAATTCTTTGCCATGTGTCTAAAGCCCGCGCAACGAAGGCAGCGACTCTTCGATTTCAAAAAATCAATAGTGAGACGCACATTTCTGAAGATCGGTAAAGGCAGACTCCGCTTGGATAGAGGATTGGGCAGAAGGGGAGGTCGAGGTTTCGAGGCTACCACCTGGGCAAAGGTTCTGGTACTGGGGGTCTCAATGCGGAGAGGTTGGTTGGGGATCGGAGTTGACAATGGGGATTGGGTTGAAAGCGGAGGAGGAAAGGATGCGGCCGTGTCGGCAAGTGGGCGTTCGAGAATGGTGTTGTATTTACTGGAGATGAAGGAGATCGGAGGTATAGTGAGAGGAATGGAAGAAGAGGAGGACGCCATTTTTATGATCCTTCACCGACATAAATAATAAGTTAATATAGGGTTTTAAATGTAAATTTATGATTTTTACTTATAAATTTAGTTAGTTTAAAATATATATTTTAAATAGTTTAAAATTTAATTTACTAAAATATTTAATATAGTTTTAAGAGATTTATTTAAATTTTATTTAATATAATAAAATATATTTTTAATTTAATATAATAAAATATAGTTTTAGTTTTAATAAGTTAAGTAGAGAATAATTTGTAATTAAATATGATTTAATGGATTTTATAAAAAAAATTATAAATGATTTTTATAATGGTTTTATAAAGGAGTTTATAAGGGTTTTAAAGGATTTTATAAAGGGTTTATAAATGTATAAAGGGATTTGGAAGCATTCTAAAGGAATTTGCGTAGAGGTTTATGAAAGGGAGAAGGGTTGTAAAATGTTTGGAATTTATAAAAAGCTTTATAAATGGTTCTAAAGCATATTAATAGTTTATAAATGGTTTAATAGAGATTTATAAATTATTTTCGAAATTGATTGAAAGAAATCTTCCTCGGCATTTATGAATATATTTATACTTTTGGAATAAGTATATGGATATCTTGATATGAAGGTATAAACTGTTTTCTAGATTTATTATTAAAAACGTTTTATAAAATGACCACGGTGTGAAATAAGCATTTGGTTGGTAAAGAGACTGGGTCGGATATTGTCATACTCTCTGCCAATATCGGAACCACTTTAACAACTGTGTACACGGCGGAGAATCTAGAAGAAGTAGGATGGTTGGCGAATGCTACTGGTATGAGGTAAGAACGCAGCCCTGACCTTCGAGTGAGCTTGATATGATTAAAACGAGTCATCCCTGGCCAAGTGAGGTCGCTCCTCCTATCGGACATACTTCTTCGATACCATATCTGTAACTTTGTGATTAATTGGTAGCCACCCTGAATTTGATTATGGGAGTGTGCCTCAAGGTGTGCGGTAGTAGCTGCTATGCGTTTGCACTAGTCCGGGCGTGCAAAACGGTAGAATCCTACCCTGGGCCTTGCCTCACTTGCCTTGTCATATGCCTTAACGAGCCCACTACAATTTTGGTTTGTGTCGTACCTATGGAGTGCTCCCTATTAGCCCACCAGTTTACGGTTGAGTTTACAATACTGCATAGAATACGATGCCTATAAAAATGTGTTAAGGAGGATATGGGTAACGCCTTAACGCTATTTTAATACTTTACTTTACTGATAAACACTACATATATATAGCGTATTTTACTACATATAGGTAGTTTAATGGAACCTTAGGAGATGGAAAATCCTAAACATCTCTTAAGTTATTGCACGCACGTTATACACTGAATAGGTGATGTAAAATCCTATAAACATCTCTGAAGCCATTAAACTCATATTTACTTATTGTTGATTTAACTTACATAAGATCTTTTAGTTCTAACTTGAGCGTTTTGTCTTTTCATTATGCTCGGGTCAACCTGAGCATTTCAGTGTTGAACACTTTATCTCTGAAGGACGAAGATGGAGTTTGGTATATTATATTATTAGTAATTTTCCGTTGCATCATTATTGGTATGTCATTGCTTTCGCTCTAATTGTTGTAAAAATTATGTTATCAAATGTATATTATAAAACAGCTTCACGAACTGTTTATTTGATTATTATATTTTGTCATTCCGTTGCGAGATTCTGTGTTTTGTTTTTTCTTCTTTTCTTATTTACCCCATTGACAATCCTCCCTTTTGAATGGTTTGAGTTGACATGTGTGGTTCATTGTCGTTTTAAATCATCCAAAAAGGTGGGCCATTATAATAATATTCTATCACATATTCATATTAACATTTCAACTTTTTAAACACCTCTGGTAGTTTTATATATGTTTTTAGAATGTAATTGACCGTTATACAAATTTATCTTATTAAAATGTTCAATAGTTTACATCTTCTTAATTTTCATTATCTTTTAATTTACAAGTGACAATCTCAAATTTCTTTACGGTTTCATTAAACACTTAGCTTTTAATTTCTTATTTCTTATTTTAGAAGTTTCCAACTACAAAATTTTCACTTTATTTCTACAACTAAAAATCATTAATTAACTGGAACTTAAGAATTCAAATATCGGGTTCATTTCAAACAATTTTGAAATTATATATATATATCCTTTTTTTCTTTTATCAAATCATACTCAGTGGATTTAATCAAAATTGGTTTATCTAAAGAGATGTGTAGCAAGCTACTATGTGGCCTCTCACTTTGAAACTCGAAAATGAAATTTGACGATGTCGCGATCATCACCAAAATTGTTTTACAGCGACAGAAAAGGGAAGTACAGAACCTATTTCCTTTAAAATTCTTTTAGAAACATTTCTTTTAAATCTTATTGAAAATGTTTATATCCGAAAATACTTCCAAATCATAATAATATTTTTTTCCAAAAATATTTGAATACCAATTTCAAAACACCAAAATTTAAGTTCTTAAATTTACATTTAATTTCATTTTATTTGTGAAACAAAATTTATAAACCATAATTACAAAATTTTATTTTCTTACAACATACAATAGTAGTTGGTTTAAGAACCATGACTAACCAAACAATAGACGATGATAATTAAATATTATCCTTTACTAACATCCAACACAACAAAAATAAAAAAAAATCATTTTATGAAAAATTATATATATTTGTATACATACAAAATATAATACTAGGTAAAATTATTTCATTTACATATTTCAGAAACAATATCGTGTCCATCTACTCTATTCAAGTGTTTAGAAACCCCTATCGATGCCATAGCATTCTATTTACCGACCAGAATTTATAAATACTCAACAAAACAAATTAACACAATACAAAACATTTTTATATAACACTAACAAATAATCCCCTTCGTATATATACACCCAAGACTCATTCTAGGGTATTACTAACCTTATCTCTAATGAGTTTATCCCCAACATGCCAAGATATCTCCAAACCAAGGCTCTGATACCAACTGTGACGATCCACCTTTTTAGATAGTTAAAATCGACAATGAACCACACATTTCTAACTTAAACCATTCAAATTAGAGGATTGTTAATGGGATTTAATTAGAAAATAATATAAATGAAGGAAAACAAAATACAGAATCTCACAGCGGATTTACAAAATATAATAATTAAATAAACAGTTCATAAAGCTATTTTACAATATACATTTGATTAAATAATTTTTAAAACATAATCAGAGTACAAACAACAACATATCAATAATGATGCAGCAGAAGAATACTAATAATATAATATACCAAACTCCGTCTTCGTCCTCAAGAAATAATGACTTCAACACCGAAAATCCCATGCTAACCCGAGCGTAATGGAAAGACAAAACACTCGAATTAGAACTAAAAGTTCTTATGTAAGCTAAATCAACAACAAGAAAATATTATGGAAAGAGAGAAACGCCCGCGTTTTTAACAAACCTGAGAGTTGGAGGGTGTATATTTGCAATAGAATAATTAATATCTTTGCTGTTTAGTTAGGCTCCAGCTTCTCCGCACCAGTCAGGTTCCGTCTTCGGACACCCAGATCTCCTCCAACGAAGTCGGTGGGTAGTTCTTCTTCTGCCGCGCCGACGGGTCCGCATACTCAGGATTGACGCTCCTTCTTCATCTCCTAGACGATTGGTTGGTTGGAATTCATATGTGATAGTCGAATGTATCTCTTCTTTTATACCTCTATCTGACTTGGATTTATGTACATATTGGTTAGGGTTAGTACTATGTCTCTTTATTTGGTTATCTGCTACTGATGTTTGCTGTTTCAAATCTTTTTTCAGCCAATGATCAGGCTTGTTGATCATAACATTACTATATTAATATTTAACTCTAATCGGCTGTGTAGATTCATGCTACACATCCGTTCTACTCAAAACAACAAGAAAATATGAGTGTAAAAGCTTCGGAAATGTTTATGGGATTTTTCATCTCCTATCAGTGTACAACGTGAGTGTAATAACTTAAGAGATGTAATGTGATTTCCATCTCCTAAGTATCCGTCAAACCATATATATGTAGAAAAATATGCTATATATGTAGTGTCTATCAGTAATGCAATGTATTGAAATAGTGTTAAGGCTTTACATTGATCCCCATTAACACATTTTTGTAAAGGTGGTATATGGAGGTCCTATAACAGCACCAATGACGTCGGTAGCCGGTGAGTCCCATATAGGTACCATACTAAAATAATCGTAGTGGGCACAAATAAGTATAAAGAGTATGACAAGGCACGTGAGGCGATGCCCAAGGTAGGATACTATCGTTTTGCGTTTCCTAACTGGTGATAACCCCTATTGGCACATCGCATCCAACATCCCCAAAATCAAATCAAATCAAGGTGCATCGATCAAGTCAACATCAATAGTAATACGAAGAGATGTGTCTGCTAGAGGTGGCTAGCCTTAATGGTCAGGCACGACTCCTATTTTAGTCATTTCAAATTGACACAAGTGTAGGGGTCATCCATCATCGTTCTCTTTCTTCAAATCTAGAAAACGCATCCAATTCAACCTGTACATTCTGGACATCATCCACCACGTACATAATTGTTAATGTGTTTCCAATATTGACAGAGAGTATGCCAATAAGAGGTCGCGGTCTGTTTAACAACCAAACGTCATTTTTTCACACTGGTTGGTTCTTTTACATTTCCAAACTGATCATATTTGATATCAAAGTATCATATTCACTTCAAAATATTCTCCATTTCATAATCATCATATTTACTCAAAATATGTCTTTTTCACTTGAAAGTATCATTTGAAATTCCAACTTAGATTATAACCATATTTAACCACACTCGCACTTAAATAAACAATTTAAATAAAAACATACCAATTTTGCACAGTTTAAATTTTTTAGAAAATAGTTTGAATAATTATAAATAGTTTAAAATAGTTTAAAATAGTCTAAACAATTTAAATAGTTTAAGGATTTTAAAACAGTTTAATATAAAATGGTTTGAGTATTGAAAATGGTTTGTGTAACTATCCATATTTTTCGATAATAAAGAATATCAAATTTAATATGATTTTGAAATGTAATATTAGGTGAAATAAAAATTTATGATTTAGTAATGAGAAAAATAATTAGAATATAATTTAATAGTCTAGATTTAATGCAATTGATAATTATTTTAATGTAATTCCAACCAACTGAATTTTTTTAAAGTTGATTGAATTATAATTGCAAATAACGAATAAATTATATGTTGAATTCAACGTTGAAATTATATTGTATAAATTGAAATAGGTTTATATAGAACATGAAATCAGTTTTGGTAAGCAATTTATAACCAGGGTTATAAACAATACGTTAATGGGTATGAATTATTATTGTAAAACAATTGTTTATTTATCATCTCATTATTTAATATGTTTGGAATTAATTTGGGAATCAGCGTAAATTAATGTAATTAATTATTGCAGTTAATAGGATAAAAGATGATTAATGACAAAATAATGAATGTAATAAAATGTAAACTTATGTTAATAAAATTCATAGGGTATTGTTGATTGAACAATAAGAATGTAAATCAAAATAAATGAATTTGTTGGAACTCTAAATTATAAATAATGAATTTATTACAGTTGTAATTATACACTGTAATTAGTGCAATATTTAGACCTTGGATTTGATATGGAAATTTATTTTAAAAGATTATTAATTTATATGTAATCAAGAATGATGGAAAATTGTTAACTCTTAAATTTGCATTTAAAAGTGAATAAATCAATTTAATAATAATGTACTTGATTATGTGAAAATTAGCCTTTTGGGCCACTAGCTTGAATTTCGATGGAACTAGTTTCATCGGATCCGTAACAGTGAATTATTGTAAGATTTCAAGTTTCATTGTGATCGGACTTATCGTTTGATCGTGCGGGTTCGAAATGTAGAAATCAATTTCATGGATTCAATTAAGATAATTTGATTTTAAAAACTAACTTTTGTATACAATGGAATTAGGGTTCGAAACTAGTTCCATTAAGTTTAAAAGTATTGAAACCTTATATTTCGATATATTGGATGACCTACTTTTGTTTCGAAAACGGAACGGGCTCTTGGGTTCGCGTAATCATTTCGACCAATTCGATCTATCCATTCATTCTTACCTATCCTTGTCCATATAAATAGATTTTGTTTCTCTAACCCAAGCAGCCTTTTCTTATTTCTGTACGTACTGCTTATCCCTAGCTCCTCTTTCCATTGACGGAAATCTAATTTCTAAATTCCAAATCCTAATTTCAATTTCAAAATTAAATTTCAAAATTAAATTTCAAAATTCAAACTCCTCAAACCATAGCAAATTATATATCGTTGGAAAGCTCTCAACGAGCACAATCTACGGTAGTAATTCATCTTTCTTGATGCATCGTTTGACCAGAAATCGATGAAGAAGATCGACCGTCCATTTTAGGGCTTGCGATTTCAACGGTGGATCATTGATTTTACGATGATCGGAGGTTGATGCGGGGTAGAGGATGATGAGAGGAGTGCATCCATGGGGTTCGTTGGGGTCAAAGGCATATGAAATCGTCGAAAATCGAGCTGAAAGCACGACGGCAGTGGAAGTCAGGGGAGCCTGGAGTTGCCATCGTGGGTACTGGAGTGTGCACCTCGGCATCGGCTTCAAGGTTGCGTGGCTCGATCAAGGTAAATGGGCATGGATCGATGGCAGTTGGAGGCCTCGCACTGGCTGCTATAGATGAAGTGGCTTGATTGAGATGTTCGATTGTGCTTTGGGGTAGGGCTTCAGGTGACGTGTCGTCATTTCGTTTGTCGTGGTATTATTTAAATTATATTAAATTTCAAACGTTCTAATATCGATAACTTTTTCATACGAGCTCGGATTTGGACGCGGTTTCTTGCATTGCAATCACATCAAAATTCCGGACATTATGAATAGGTTTGGCTTCATTCTGAGACTACTAAATTTTGGACTTTATTTAAATTTTAAATCGACCAAAAATCGAAGGCGAGTGTTTTAACCCACCCACAAATGCTAAACCATCTTATGTTTGTTAAATTAAATTTGTGATGTGATTAGAAATTTATTGGTTGCAATTTGGTATATTTAAATTGTCATTCAAATTTAATTTGAATTTATATTGAGTTTAATTTCCATTTAATTATATTGGAATTAAATTTTTATTTAAATGCCTGATAATGATAACCAGTTAATTGTTGTGATTTATTGGTTGATTTGAATGATGATTGTGATGGATGCTTAATTATTGACGCTTTGGATGATTTGATGTTATGTTTATTATATGTTGTTATCACACTGCAAGTTCCTTTAGTTATTGTTAAGAAAATCACAATGGGCTGAAATGATACATACCCGAACGATCTTATAGATTAGGGAAAAATCATTATGGGTTGAAATGATAATCTCGAGTGATTTTATGGATTTTGAATTTTACTCGGGATTGCGGGTTAAAATAATATATACCCATAAATTTAAATTATTACGGGTTGAAATGATATATATATATATATATATATATATATCACTTGACCATAGGATAGAAAATTATATACGGACATCGGGTTGGTAATATTAAATGATTTTAAAATTCTTAATTTTTAAATTCAGTTAAATGATATTATGAAATAAAATTAGATTTATATGAAATGAATTATTTCCAAAATCCAATCTTTTAAAATGTTGAAATTGAAATTGGTTTAAATGAATTGTTTAAAGAATTTAAATTGTAAGCTTAAGTTAGATTTTAAATCTAAATGTAATTTATCAAAATTGAGTTACTATAAATGTTTGAATACTTAAACTTTGAAACCTATTGAATTTGAAGTGGTTTAAATTTCTAACGACCCTGATTCGACCTTCGAAAATCGGCACCGAACACATCACCTATATTCAAATGCCGCAGATTCAAACGTCGAATCTGGTTCGCCGGAGCTTATAACACATTAAGTATAATAACACCGCGGAAGAAAAAAAAATGAATATATCATATAACTCCAATGATACAATATCCACTGATATACAACAATGATCACAAATACATATCAGAGATCTACAACAATAGAGTGGAAACACAAAGGCACCAGTAGCGGAAATAACTTGAACTCCAAATGGAACTCGAATATCTACAACTCCATCACAAATCTCTAATCCAAATTGCTAGCTCAAACCCCCATCAAGTAGGACTTAAGCAAGGTTAGTCATCCAAAGACTGAAGAAGACTATCGAATCTACATCTATTATCTGAAAATTGCAACTCTAGGTTGAACCGTGTGGAAAATTGTGGGCACCCAGAGTTCAGATAGGGGACAATAAACTCTAGGTCAGTCATGGGACTGGTATGAGCAAACAAAAACAGTTTTATCTTTTAAAACAATCAGCAAAAGAATTTAAGAATTGAAATCCGCAATGCTTTTTGAAAAACGAAACTACCACAAGGCCTCCCATCGCACACACACTGCAAATGCAGAATTGGAGGAGATTTCTCCTTATGATGGTCAAACATGCTTGATACGCAAAATCCTTTTGATGTTATTATTAGTGCATAGTGCAGAAAATCTTTCAAAAGTATAATATTAATCTTAGCCAGCATACAACCATTATTGTATGCCTACTATAGCTACCATGTTCAATAGCAGGTTACCGCCACATTCCATGGCAGGTTATACAACTAAAACCGTACAGGGCTCGTATGTTTCTTTGGATTTTCCAACAAATGGTCAGGCTAAGAAACTTTCTACTGTCACATGGGTACGCCTATGGAGGGACGCCCCGAGAACCTTCCCGGCTCTCTGCCAACACAAGGCCGGATTACCTCTGTAACTAGGTAACTATTACTCAAGCATGCCATCCCCCGGTTGTTTGCGGCCTTTATTCGAAGTACCTCTACACCAACAACCACAAAGCAATCACAGTAATAGATTTGCAATGACCACATGAGTTAAGTATTTGGGCTCCATACCATGATACCACCCTTTTTCAGAAGGGAATGACACACTCTAAAGGGCGCGACCCTCATAATCTTGCCGTATCATTTCTGTTTCGATCATTTTCGAGGTGTGAGGTCCTGATGTAGTCTCGTCCACAAACCTACACTTTTTCACAAAGTCGTGCTTCGATCAACAAATGATCAGCAGCACTTCGTATGCCACATTACCAAATTGGAAATGTATCACTAGTAACCATCAACTACGTAACCTCTGAGCTCGTACGTCTCAGAGAAGGGTGTTAAGCGAAGAGAATAAATTATCCGCCACCAAACAGAAATGTATTTGATGGAAACTGGTTTTACATCTCAAAATGTAATGTCAGACACACATCAATACAAGTCTGTTCCGGGTTTGAACAGAACTGAAGGCACTTCAAAAGAAGCCCTTGCAAATTCGAGCATCTTCAATCTTGGTCGGACTCCCCATCACATATGGAGATCTCTATACCGGAGCAACTTAGTGCAGAGTCATTCGACAAGTTATCCTATCGTTCTCAAAGACACCCGGTCTTCACTACCAGTCTTCAAATGGTATCCATTTACGTCGTATCACTACTCGGAATGGGTTATATGACACAAAGTCCTCTCCCGGCTAAACCGAATAGTGAGCGCAATATTTTAAAACATATGAATAATAGGATTTCAGTTAAGTCACACTTGTTACCCAAAACTTTTCTTTCAAATGGTTAAACAAATTACCATTTTAATCTTTTAACAAAAAGATTCACTCACAAAGTTCACTAATCTTTCACAAAGATTCATTTACAATATTTAAATAAAAGATCTATCTTTGAGATCCTCTTTTGTTTGAAAACAAATTCTACCAAATATTTCACAAAGATTCATTTATAGTTTTCAAAACAATTTCATTTCAAATCTTTTATACAAAGGATATACCTTTAAGATCCTCTTAAATTTCAAAACAAGGTTCAACAATTTTTCATAAAGATTAATTCATAGCTTTCAAAACTATTTCAATTCCATTTCAAACCTGAAAACTTTCAAACAAATTAGAAATCCTTTCTAAATATGAGAGCTATTTATTATTTGAAAACAAGTAGTTTTCGTTTCGGAAAAATCCGATTTCATTTGCACGAGTTAAAGCCTTTTAAGTATAAAACTTGGGTTAAATTCAAATTCCCAAAACAATATTTTTAAAATGGTTTAAAATCCATATAAACACATTTATAACTTGTATAATCTTTTTAAACCATAATTTCCAAACATGGAATTAAATTTCAAACTTGAATTCAAATTCAAATCAAATTATTTAAATTTCAAATTTTATTAAGTTATTCAAAATAACTTGTATCTTTTTAAAACTTCTTTTCAACCCAATTCTATTTCCAAAATCATTTGGAATCAAAATTAAATTTTAAAACCATTTCCAAAAAATCTATGACTTAACCAATTTCCTCGTACAATCTATATTTGTATGTGTAAGGTGTAGTCTAGGGGTTTTACACAATAGTGCAAATCAATCATCACAGATTCAAGCACAGCAATATCGATAAGCGCTATAATCGTATAACGCTTATCTTCCATGCACAGATTCACAGATAAATAATATACATTTATCACAAATAAAATAAATTATATTCATCACTGCTTGAATTAAAACAATTCATATCACAAAGCATTCAATAAAATACAGCCATCCATAAGTAAGGTTACTAATTCATCTGATTAATTGAAACTAGATTAGTTACTTATCCAGGTTAAATAACATTAATTAATTACAAATCATTTGATTAATTATTCTTTAATCATTTATTAATTAACCTTTAATAATAATTAATTAACCTTTAATTACTTAATTATCCTTTAATTACTTAATTATCCTTTAATTATCCTTAATATATTAACTATCTTTGATAAATCTCATAAATTTATTTATCTTGAGTTAATTACAAAATTGATTAACTCTTAATTACATTAAGTAATTTTAATTTTAACCTACCATTAACTATTATTAATTAATCTTAATTTACTTAATTATCCTTAATTAATCCTTAATTAAGCAACTATTCTTTAATTAGAAATTAATTTATTAACTCTTAATTAATTATCCTTTATTAATTTCACTAAGTAATTAGCTTTTAAATCAATTTCACAAAGTAATTAGCTTTTATTTAATTACACAAAATAATTATCTTTAATTTACTTTCATAAATAAATTAATCTTTTAATTAACTAAATCTTTAATTAATTGCATTAAGTAGTTAACCCTTAATTTCTTATCCTTTAAATTAATTACATTGATTAATTACTTCTTATATTGAACCAAGACCTTAATTAATTTAAAAGATAAACTAATAAATCTTACTTAATAACCATAATTTCATAAATCAAGACTTTATTTAAGTAGAGATAAACTTTTTAAATTACTTAATTTTATCATTTAAATTTTATTTGAACATTTTTGCCTTGGGACTTTAACATATACTTTCACTTGGAAGACTTGTTTCTGCTTTGCTTTTAAACTTTGAAAACTTTGGTTTTCTTTTAAATTTTAAAACCGGGAACAACATTTCTTTCAAAATTTAAAACCTGGTTTATGACAAAACAAACCCGAGCTACAAGCTAATTTCCCTGAAAAAAAACTCAAACCGAAACTACGTTTACTCAAGACCATTCCCAAGCCCAAAACTTCTTCCCAATCATCAACAAATCCAGACACCAAGATAACCCATGCACGTGCACCAGAATTCGCCACCGTTCTAATCATTGCCATCATCGTCGGCACATCGACTTTGATCTCACCGCGCTATCCAAACACCCAGATTTACAAATAGGCCTGAGAATCAAAATCAAGCTACCTGATCGAATGCTATAACCTATCACCGGTAACAAAATCCACGGCCGTCGTCAATTCTGACCACTGGAATTCATGCGAACTTTCCCAGAGCATCGACACGACCTCCAACTTCGATCCCCCTGGACTGGTCGCCCACGATTACTCATCGACAGTAGAATCAATTCGAGAACAATGTTGACAAACATATGCCCTTAACCCTACAACCACGCCGATCCACTTCCACGATGATCTAAAATCCTTGCCATTATTTTTCCCATGACCACCGAGCCTCCAACTACCTTCACCCACAATTCCGAGATCCAAACTTTCTCCGATCGCCAGAATTTGACTAAATTACAAACCCCATTCAAATCGCATTTTCTCACGATTTATGAACAAAAAAATTATGAAATGATTCTCTAAAATCATAATTTTCAAATTCGAACTGGGCTATAAAATCAAATTATAAAATTAAAATGTTTAATTTTTCTGTTATTTCAAAAGCTACACTTCAATATATTATTTTTGAAATATCCACTGAATATTTTTATTTGCAATTATTTTTTAAAATGAGATTGCATAGTTATCATCATTTTCTTTTTAAAAAATTTAGTCTAATATTGATTGTACAAAGAGGATTTGAATTTTTTTAAACTTGATTTTCAACCTGAACTAAAATAGAGCCTATTTTCCTATATACATATATATACATTCAGATATTTGCACATATACAGACATGCAAGAAAATTCACACCATCATTCAACACATTTCATATCACACTTTAGAAATCATCAAAATAAAATCAGGGTTAAGTGGTTTGCTCACCTAACTGCAGAGAATAGAGAAGAATAAAGAAGTCAGGCTTGAATGAAATGATTTGGACTTTCATATCTTTTGATCTGTTGAAAATTGATGTTGGAAAACCTGGAAGGTTTATTGATATGATCTGAGTACTGTTTTGTTGATTTTTGGGTTGAATCTTGCTTAGTTTAGTCAAGTTGAAGCTCGACCGTCCATTTTAGAGAGATCGATGAAGACGCTCGACCATCCATTTCAGGGCTTGCGATTTCAATGGTGGATCGTCGATTTACGATGATCGTAAGTTGCTACGAGGTAGAGGACGATGAGAGGAGTGCGTCCATGGGGTTCGTTGGGGTCGGAGGCGCACGAAATCGTTGAAAATCAAGCTGAAAGCACGGCAGGGGAGAAGTCGGGGGGTGTAACGACCTAGAATTTTGGTTATTTAAAATTGAAGTATTTGATTGATTTTAAATATTTAAAAGTTAATTTTTAACTTGAATTTTAAATACAACGATTTATTGGATAATTTAATTATTTAATTTAAAAAATGAAATTTTGCTTAAATAACCGAATTTTAAGTTTTAAGCTTGTTAAAATTAATTTAAAGGCTTATTAAATTTATATTAATAAGAAGGAAGATAATAAGATTTTTAAAATTGGATTAAAAGTGATTTACTCGATTTTACAAATATTTCGTTTGAATTAACATATAAAACTAGCCTTCTGGGGCATAGTCTTGGAGTTTGACGAAACAATTATGTTGGATCCGTAATGCTTTATTACTATCGGGTTTCAAATTTCATAGCGTTTGGAGTTATCGTTTGGTCGTACGGGATATAAACGCGTTGGATTTTATATCGAAAATTTAATATTATAATGGATTTTAAAAATCTATCTTCTCCATATGATCGAATTAGGACTTGAAACCTTTTCCATTTCGTTCAAAATAAGGGTATAACATTATGAACGCCTAGCGGCATGCCTCGATAATGATTCAAGATTTTAAGTAATGTAAATCGAGACGTTTTGAAATTAAATTAATGTATTAATTAGTCAATCTCCTATTCAGCTGTTATTCCATCTTTTAACCATACCTTTTACCTATTTAAACACATTTCCCCTCCCCTCACTCTTTTAAACTAGCACAGCCGAGCACGCAAGTTACACAGTCAAAGAAAAAAATGTAACTTGAAAAAAATCAATGCTCATAATATACCCAACTAAAAATCATTAAACTAGTCTTGAAAATCATCATTTGTTAAAGGCTTCAATCTAGTGTATTTTGGCAAGGTGCGGCGATGGTTGGGCATCTTGACAATGAGAGTCGTGAGTTGAAATGGACTAGGATCCCTTTTTTAGAGAGATTGGCATGTCAACTCGAGCAACAGAGCTTGGTTGTGGGGTCTTGGTAGTGAGGCACACATACATGTGGTTTTTGGAAGTGTGCGGTTGTTTGTAGGGGAGTGCGAGGTTGTACGGCCATTGAAGAAGCTCGGCTAGGTCGCGTTTGTATAGGGCAGTCGAGTGGGTGATGGTAGTGTTCGGAGGTGTAGATTTTGATGTGGAAGGGATCAGCGAAGTTGATTTCGATTTTCGTTGTGGAATGGAGGGGAAGGGGAGAGAGATAGTATGGCCATGGTGATGTTTCATGTACATGCATACATGTTTGTGGTGAGGAAGAAGAATAGGGAGGGGAGAATGCGGGCATGAATTCTCTCCTGGGCTTTGCCTATCTTTCAAAAAAAAGAACTGGACAAAAAAAATGGGTGAGGAAGTGATGGGTCGGGTTGCAAATCATAGGGCAAGCTACTTGTTCGGTGTGGATTAGATTGAGATGCTGGGTAAATGAAAAGTGTAAAAGTAATTATATAATTAATTGTTTTAATTCAATTCCAATTCTTATAAAATGCACAACTTGCTCATGCGAGGTCCAATCGAGTCACCGTCAGTCGCGTTAGAAACGTAACATCACCTTCTACGCGATGAAGTTGAATTAGCTGCATTTGGGACTAGCTAAATTTGGAGCTTCTAAAAATTTTAGCTAAATTCAAACGCCGTTCGAATTTAGTTGAAAATCAGAAGTGAAGGCAATAACTGGAATAAATGTGAGTAAATCTCACTAAATTTTGGATTGCAAGTTATATTTTAAATTTTGAAATTTAATTATTGTTTGTTTGGATGATTTGATAATTATTATTATCAGTTGGATGTTATAATATATATAGTAGTATATATATGTATATATATTGGTAATTGGATATATTTCCGTATAATAGCGGATGACCTTAAATTACTGCGATATCCTACCTCGAAGTGGGATTGGTATTTTTATGCTGTATTAACAACTGTGGTTGTAGTGAAAATAGGTTGGAGGGATCCAACTAGACTCCTCAAAAATGTTGAATTTAATTTCACATATAATGATATATGATATGTTGAATAATATGTGATAAATTATACAGTGATTTGAATTTATTGGATGCTACGGTAGCATTGACCTAGATTTTGGTATTTTAAAATACCATAAATATATATTTGATTTTGAAAAGAAATTAAAAATGGATTTTGGAAGTGAAGTATTTATATAGGATTTTGGTTTAACTAAAAGAAAATTATTTGGATAAAATAAATGGTTTGACTTTAAATTAGTGCTTAACTATTTCGGATATTGTAAATAGTGATTTTGGAGTAATGTATATAAAGGGTTTTAAATAATAATTCTTAGGTGATACTTGTTTAAATAAAAGGGGTTTTAAAAATCAGGATTTTTAACAAGTTTGGAGAATAAAAGAGAATTTGAAAATAAGTATAAAATTGATTATACTAGATCTTAAATAAGATTTATAAATAGCAAAATAGAAGGAGAATCGAGATTTGGCTAGTTTTTGGAGCATAGTTGGGATATTTAAGAAGTTAATTTATAAATGGAATTCAATTTAAGAACTTGATTTATAAATGGAATTTAAGTGACGCGAAACCGTTGTAAACTGGAAATGTGACTATGGGATTTATAAATGATGTTTATAAATAAAAGTGAAATGATTATCATTTGATAAGTTAAAGATGTAAATTCACGTTAAGAATTTATAATGAGATGGGTAAATCAGTTTAAAAAGAAATGATAGATTTTACTTTTGGAAATGTGAAAAAGGGATTTATGAAATTGGGGACGTAAGTCGATTGGTGATAAATAGAGAGAGAGATCTATAAATATTAGATTGGTTATATTGAAATTGAAAAATATACTTTATCGAGAAGTTGAGTTTTTTTTAACAAGAGGATTTTAATTATTAAACTAGGTAATTTAAAAATGTTTAAAAATATTTTAGAAAATTAGTTATTTAAATATTTTTGAATTGTAAAAATGAATTATAAGTTTTATAGAAAAGTCTTGTAAATCGATAGAACTTTAATAAATCAGAATTAATTATTGTTTCAAAGTTATGTAATTATTTTAATTGTTTTAAAAGTATATTAGATTATTAATAAAGTTTTCGAAAAGTAATGGTATACTTTCATGGCGAAATCGAGAGGCAGAGAGTGCCTGCAGTTAAGTCTGGATTTCTCTAGGATAAAGACATAATCATTGAGCTACGAATCCATGGTTGATACCACATAGTTCTTTCCATATTTATTTTAAAAAGTATTCAAATATTCTTGAAAAGAATGGTTAGTGAACGTACTTACTCCGATAAAATAATTATATACCTTTTGATAAAGAGATTTAATCTATTAAAATTTAAACTAAGTGGGACTTAGTGTTATCAGTGGAAAATGAACTCTTTGGTTGAATGATTGTTTATTTGATAGTTAAATAACCTATCGAATCTGGACCCAAAATATAACTTCAGAAATATCTAGGAGAAACACGAGGGTTATATGCTACAATTACGGCCGAAGATGCTATACTGGACGTATAAACTCGTTTCGTTCTTCTAGGATGATGATAAGGACCGGGTTAAGAGGCGATCTCCAATCTTATTTTCGTCTGTTTATTTCCTAAAGAACCGGGGTTGAGTATACCGAAAATATCGAACGTTGTTTTAAAGAGACCGGGATCGAATAAGTTATCCGAGAACAACTTCGATCCGACGAATATGTTTTCGAAGTGAAGACAAGAGCGTGGAATCGAAGATGGAGTATTAAAGTGCAAGGGCTAATCGCTACTAATTCTGGGGATGATCCCAAAATGGATGTAGTAGGAATAATGTCTTTGGTTTCGTTCAGACCCGGAACGGACTTGTATGGATGAATGTTTTCAACACATTGTCATTGGAGGACAATGAACATTCCAATTATAAATTCCTTAAAAAGGTAATCATAGCCTCAACCCTAATCAACCGAAATGACTGAAAATCAGGAGAGATGCAGCAAGGCTAAGTGGGTCGCACCTAATTAGGGTATGTTATCACCTTTCTAGATGCCCTCGGATATATTATAAATTATGGATACGATGGTGCATGGAAAAGAGCTCTCGATAAGGGTGGAACATCGGAGGTGGTAACATATTCGGTACTATTCAGGTTAGGGGTGAACCGTCCTTGTGTTGTAAGGGATTCCAGCGAGGTCCTCGGTACATTTTTCTAGATGTGTACTGTGATAGGTGGTACCCCAGTGCCTAGTCATTGTATGGGATCCATTCCCCAATACGTGCCCTTACGGTTTTGGTTGTAGATCATAGTATGCTAGAATTTAATAATGTAACAATTTCGGCTATTTGAATAAGTACTTGTACTTAGACACTATTATAATATCAGATAATTGTGATATAAAATGTTTTGGTTATCGTAAGGTAAAAACCCGTTGTGTTTATGTATGGTGGTGTCTTACGAGATACCTTTGTTTTTACAAAGGATTTTGTTAACTTTAATAAGTTCAAATTGAGTGTGTTTTCCCACGCTGGTTTTTCACGCTGACCCGGATGTTATTTTATTATAATGCTCAGGTTAGATCTAATATTACAGGTTTAGGTTAGGATGCCATGGAGCTCAGGAGACGAGCTGGATGACGAAGACGTATAATACATGCTTGATTTTATCCCGCTGTGTGTGCTAGGCTGTATAGTCAGCACTGGTGAGGTTAAGTTATTATAACTGTCCAGTTTCGAGGAGTTGATTTATTATACTCTGATGATGTTACGTATAAATAACAGTTATAGTTCTTTTTGTATAAAGACATGTTATTATCTATTATATATTGTTCCGCTGCGATTGTGAGATTCTATGTTGTTTCATTTTCTTCTACCTCTTTTTTTCTTTTCCCATAACTATCAGGTTTTTCAACATTCAATTGCTCGGCATGTAATACAGTGGACGTATTAGTTATTTTCGAGGGTCGAAAATCCCGAACGTTACACTTGGTATCAGAGCTGAAAGTTAAGCGAGAACCTTGGTATTGATGGGGTAACTCATTAGAGATAGGGTCGGTAGCACCCTAGAATGAGTTTGAGTGTATCAATAGATATGGGCGCATATTTGTTAGTGATATAAAAATATTATTCTATATTGTGTTGGTTGATTTGTTGGGTGGTTTATGAGTTCTGCTCAATACGTGCGATCTACGTTATTGATAGGGATCTCTAAACACTTGAACAGAGTAATTCGACATAGTATTGTTTTGAAATAGGGTAAATGAAATAATTTACCTAGATTATTTTTATATACAAAAGAATAATTTTTCAAAAAGATTATTATAGTTGTATATGGTGTGCTTGGTTGTTTGGAAATGATAATATTAAACCATTATCATTTGTTGTTGTAGTGATTGAATAAAAAGTTGATATTATAGTCAAAAGTTAAGAAATAATTTCATATAACGAAATGGAATTATGTAAATGTGATTTATATTTTGAAATGAAATGAAATTCTAGAAGTATATTTGAATATGATTTGTTAAAAGGGTTTGAAGATTAGGAATTTGGGAATTTACTTCCCGTTGGTTTTGAAATGTTTTTCAAAGTCTTGGAAAATAATAGTGATATTATTGGGAGAATATTTTTTAATTGGAAATATTTAAAAGGAATTTTAAAGGAATAAAAAGGACTGAACTCACTTAGGACGCTGGAAAATAAATTTCGACGATGATTGCAGTAACAACGACGTTCATTTTTGAGTTTCCAAGAGAGCAATTTGCTACCATTGGAGTTTTTGTTTTGGTGAAACTAATTTGATTTTGAGATTCAAAGGAATAATTTGATATACCAAGGGCTTGTGTGTGTGTGTGTGTGAATTCAAAAATGATTTGAAATACTTAGAACAAATTAATTTTTATATAAAATGTTTTATGGAATATGAGTAAGTTTGATAACTTATAAAATTTGAAATTTGAACTATGGAATAATTTTTTTTTTAACTTTACATAAATAAGAGTGAACTCTGAAAATTTAGCTTAAGTTAGGCTTGATGGAGTAATTATTGAAAATAGAATTTATTAAGATTGGAAATAAATTAGTGATGAACTAATTAATTTAATTAGCAAGTTAAATGGAATTGGAATTGAATTTGAATAGAGATGGATATAAACTTAAATGGTCAAGTGATAATAAATAGTAGAACTTTTGTGTAAAATGTTTATAATTGACTTAAAAAAATTGATGGTGAAATTCTTAAGTGGAATTGGTATTTAAGGAATATACCAAGTAAATAGGTGAAAATGAAGTATAAATGTGAATGATAACCGTAAATAATTGAATGGAAGTAAATATGAATAAAAATAATTTGATATAGCTAAGAATCAATTGAAATAAACACGTAAGTTGTACGTATATTATTATTTGCATAACAATTTGATCCAGATTCGAGCATAGAATTTCAAGATATTTTATATCGATCCAGTCAAAAAAATTCACTTGATTTTCGATGGCAAACCTTGTATATGGATTTTTCATTGACTCTGAGATTATCTATCATAGTATATAACCATGCAAGGAGAATGATGATTTCTAATCAAGGAACCAGATCCGCACTAGAGAGTCGGGTGAACAATACCAGTATGGAAGTGAAATTGTGTGATCGAGTGAGCAATTAGATATGATTTTGCGTACCGATGATATATGTACATCGTACGGGTTTTGGTGAAATAAATATTGGAAATTGAAAATGCTGAATAAAATGATTTTGAATTATATGATTGAATATCATTGATAAATAAGATACAGGTATTTAAAATCAAGAAAAAATTGGATTGCCCAACTAAAAGGTACATGTTTAAATTGTTGCTGAATTTGATGGTTTTATGATTGAGCCACTTGGCTTTTATCTTCTGTTGATGATTTGGACCCGCAGAGGCGATTTCTAGTTCTTCGGATCTAGCCGTGCAAAGGAGAAACTGGCAAAAAATTTCGAAAATTTTGAACATAATTTTTAATAACTAAAATTTGATTTCAGATTATAACTTGAAATGATTGAGTAAATAGTATTATTTGGAATCTATGGATGAACTTGGAAATTAGTAAAAGTGATAATATGGTTCAACAGATTGATTTTGGGAAGTTGTTTCAACAGATTGATTTTGGAAAAGTTAATGGGTTTTAGACCATTCTTCCTATCTTGGCAATTTCGTGGACGAAATTCTTTTAAGGAAGGAGGAATGTAACGACCTAGAATTTTGTTATTTGAAATTGGAGTATTTAATTGATTTTAAATATTTAAAAGTTAATTTTTAACTTGGATTTTAAATAAAGTGATTTACTGGATAATTTTTTTGTTTAATTTAATAATTGAAATTTTGCTTAAATAACTGAATCTTGAGTTTTAAGCTTATTAAAAATAATTTAAAGGCTTATTAAATTTATATTAATTAAAAGGAAGATAATAAGATTTTTAAAATTGGATTAAGAGTGATTTTACTCGACTTTAAAAATATCTCGTTTGAATTAATATATAAAAATAGCTTTCCAGGACACAGTCTCAGAATTTGACGAAACTAATTCCATTAGATTCGTAATATTGTATTACTATCGGATTTAAAATTTCATAGCGTTAGGAGTTATCATTTAGTCGTATAGGATTTAAATGCTTTGAATTTTATATCGAAAATTTAATATTATAATTGAGTTCAAAAAGTTATCTTCTCCATACGATCGGATTAGGACTTGAACCTTTTCCATTTCATTCGGGATAGGGGTATAATATTATGAACGCCTAATGGCATGCCTCGATAGGGGTTCGTGATTTTAAGTTACATAAATCGAGACGTTTTGAAATTAAATTAATATATTAATTAGTCAATCTCCTTTCAGCTGCTATTCCATCTTTTCACCGTACCTTTTACCTATTCAAACACATTTTCTCTCCCTTCACTCTTTTAAACAAGCACATCCTAGCATGCAAGTTACATAGTCAAAGAAAAAAAATGAAGCCTCAAAAAAATCAATGCTCGCAATATACCCAACAAAAAATCATAATACTATTGTAAATCATCATTTTTTTGAAGGCTCGATCTAGTGAGTTTTGGCAAGGTGCGGCGATGGTTGGGCATCTCGACAGTGAGAGTCGTGAGTCGAAATGGACTAGGGTTCCTTATTTTTAGAGAGATTGGCTTGTCGACTCGAGCAATGGAGCTTGGTTGTAGGGTCCAGGTGGTAAGGCGCACCTACAGGTGGTTTTTGGGAGTGTGCAGTCATATGTAGGGGAGTACGATGTCGTACAGCCATTGAAGAAGACCGGCCAGGTCATGTTTGTATAGGCAATCGAGTGGGTGATGGTGGTGTTTGGGAGGTGTAGATTTTAATGTGGAGGGTATCGGCGAAGTCGATTTAGATTTTCATTGTGGAATGGAGGAGAAAGGGAGAGAGATAGTGCAGCTATGGTGATGTTACATGTATAGGCGTACATTTTTATGGTGAGGAAGAAGAATAGGGAGGGAAGAACACGGGAAAGATTTCCCTCCTGGGCTTTGGGCAGTCCTTCAAAAAAAAAAAACTAGACAAAAAATAAAACAAAAAAAGGGCGAGGAAGTGATGTGTTGGTTGCAAATCATAGGGCAGGCTACTTGTTCGGTGTGGATTAAATTGAGATACTGGGTAACTAAAAATTATAAAAGTAATTATATAATTAATTGTTTTAACTCAATTCCAATTCTTGTTCGATGTGGACTAAATCGAGTCACCGTCAGTCGCGTCAGAATCGTATTGTCACCCTCTGCGCGATGATGTTCAATTAGTTGCATTTAGGACTAGCTGAATTTGGAGCTTCTAAATTTTTTATCTAAATTCTAACGTTGTTCGAATTTAGTCGGAATTTAGTCGAAAATCAGTAGCGAAGGCGATATGGAATAAATACGAGTAAATATCACTCATCTTTGGATTGCTGGTTAAATTTTAAATGTTGAAATTTAATTATTAGTTGATTGGATGATTTGATAATTATTGTTATCAGTTGGTTGTTATACTATTTATAGTAATATATATTGGTAGTTGGATATATTCCCGCATATTTTAGCAAATGAGACCCTATGCACCCCGCATAATAGCGGATGACCCTATATTACCACGATACCCCAGCTCGAAGTGGGATTGATATTTTTATGTTGTATTAACATCTGTGGTTGCAAGGAAAATAGGTTGGAGGGATCCAACTAGATTCTTTAAAAATGTTGAATTTAATTTCATATATAGTGATATATGATATGTTGAATAATCTGTGATAGATTATAATGTGATTTGAATTTGTTGGATGCTACCATAGCATTGACCTAGATTTTGGTATTATAAAATACCATAAATATATATTTGATTTTGAAAAGAAATTAAAAAGGTATTTTGGAAGTGAAGTATTGATATAGGATTTTGGTTTAATTAAAAGAAATTTATGTGGATAAAATAAATGGTTTGACTTTAAATTGGTAGCTATCTATTTTGGGATATTGTAAATAGAAATTTTGGAGTAATGTATATAAAGGGTTTTAAATAATAATTCTTGGGTGTTACTTATTTAAATAAAAAGGGTTCTGAAAATCAATATTTTTAACAAGTTTGGAGAATAAAAAGGAATTTGGAAATAAGTTTAAAATTGGTTATACTGGATCCTAAATAAGATTTTTAAATTGCAAAATAGAAGGAGAATCGAGATTTGGTTAGTTTTTGGAGCATAGTTGGGTTATTTAAGAAGTTAATTTATAAATGGAATTCAATTTAAGAAATTGATTTATAAATGGAATTTAAGTGATGTGAAACTGTTGTAAACTGGAGATGAGACTATGGGACTTATAAGCGATGTTTATAAATAAAAGTTAAATGATTATCATTTGATAAGTTGAAGATATAAATTCACGGTAAGAATTTATAATGAGATGGGTAAACCGGTTTAAAAAGAAATGATAGCTTTTACTTTTGGAAAAGTGAAAAAGGGATTTATGAAATTAGAGACGTAAGTCGATTGGTGATAAATGGAGTGAGATCTATAAATATTAGATTGGTTATATTGGAACTGAAAATATACTTTTATCGAGAACTCGAGTTTGTTTTAAAAAGAGGATTTTAATTATTAACTAGGTAATTTAAAAGTGTTTAAAAATATTTCATAAAATTAGTTATTTAAATATTTTTAAATTGTCAAAATGAATTATAAGTTTTATAGAAAAGTCTTATAAATTGATAGAATTTTATTAATAAATCAGAATTAATTATTGTTTCCATGCTATGTAATTATTTTAATTGTTTTAAAAGTATATTTAATTATTAAATAAATTTTTCGGAAAGTAATGGTACACTTTCATGGCGAAATTGAGAGGCAGAGAGTGCCTGCAGTTAAGTTTGGATTTCTCTGGGATAGAGACGTAATCATTGAGCTGCGAATCCATGGTTGATACCACATGGTGCTTTCCATATTTATTTTAAAAAGTATTCAAATATTTTTTTAAATAATGGTTAGTGAACGTACTTACTCCGATAAGATAAGTATATACCTTTTGATAAAGAGATTTAATTTATTAAAATTTAAATTAAATGAAACTTATTGTTTTTGTTGGAAAATGAACTCTTTGGTTGAATGATTGTTTATTTGATAGTTAAATAACCGATAATCGAATCTGGACCCAAAATATAACTTTAGGAATATCTAGGAGAAACATGTGGGTTATATGGTACAGTTACCGTCGAAGGTGCTATACTGGACGTATAAACTAATTTCGTTCTTCTAGAACGATGATAAGGAAATCCATCTACTAACGGTTAGAAGGTGATCATCGATCTTAATTTCGTCTGTTTATTTCCTAAAGAACAGGGGTTGAGTTTAACGGAAATATCGAACGTTGTTTTCGAAGAGACCGGGATCGAATAAGTTATCTGATTCATCCAATGAATATGTTTTCGAAGTGAAGACAAGAGCAGGGAATCGAAGATGGAGCATTGAAGCGCAAGGGTTAATCGCTACTAATTCTGAGGATGATCCCAAAATGGATGTAGTAGGAATAGTGCCTTTGGTTTCGTTCAGACCCAGAACGGACTTGTATGGATGAATGTTTTCAACACATTATCATTGGAGGACAATGAACATTCCAAGTATTAAATTCCTTAAATAGGTAATCGTAGCCTCAACCCTCATCAACCGAAATGACTAAAAATTAGGAAAGATGTAGCAAGGCTAAGTGGGTCGCACCGAATTAGTGTATTTTAGCACCTTTCTAACTATCCTCTGATATATTATAAATTATGGATACCGTGGTGCATGGAAAAGAGGATTCGATAAGGGTGGGGACACCTGGTTGATAACATATTCGATACTATCTAGGTTAGGGGTAGAACCGGTCTTGTGTTGTAAGGGATCCCAGTGAGGTCCTTGGTACATTTTCTAGATGTGTACCATGATAGGTGGTATCCCGGTGCCTAGTCATTGTATGGGATCCATTCTCTAATACGTGCCTTTACGGTTTTGGTTGTAGAGCCTAGTATGTTGGAATTTAATAATGTAACAATTCTAGCATTTATATAAGTACTTGTACTTAGACACTATTATAATATCAGATGATTTTGATATAAAATGTTTTGGTTATCGTAATGTAAAAACCCGTCGTGTTTATGTGTGGTGTGGTCTTATGAGATACCTTTATTTTGAAAGGATTTTGATAACTTTAATAAGTTCAAATTGAGTGTGTTATCTCACGCTGATTTCCCAATCTAACGACCCAGACTCGACCTTCGAAAATCGGCACTGGATACGACACTTGTATTCAAATGCCGCAGATCCAAACGTCGAATCTGGTTCGCCGGAGCTTATAACACATCAAGTATAACAACACAACGGAAGAAAAGAAATGAATATCATTGATATACAACATTCGATACAACAATGATACAATATGAATCAATATCAGAGATACAAGATATCAATGCTACAACGGAATAACAATATGATATAGCAGCGGAACCAAAAAAAACTCCAAACAGCAAAAGAGATAACTCCAGTCCAATGCTCCAAAGCCAATACTCCAAACCACAAGCTCGAACCACCATCAAGTTGTACCAGGATGAGAAAGTCTCGTCCATGAATCCAAAGACTCCAATATCCAAAGAGAAAGCTAAAAGCTACCTAATCGATATCTATATCAACTATCTGGAAAAAAACCCAACTCTAGACTGCCCGTGTGGAAAATTGTGGGCACCCAGAGTTTAGAAAGGGAACAATAAACTCCGGGTCAGTCGTGGGACTGATATGAGCAAATAAAAACAGTTTTGTCTGAAATTAAAGTAGTTTATTCTTATCAAAAGCAAACAAAAGAACTAGAAAGAAATTCGCAATGCTTTTTGAAAATGAAACTACCATAAGGCCTCCCGCCACACACACAATGCAATCGCATACTTGGAAGAGATTTCTCCTTATGATAGTCAAAAATGCTTGATACGCGAAAAACATTTGATATTATTATTAGTGCATAGTGCAGAAAACCTTTCGAAAATACAATATTAATCTTAACCAGCATAGGTACAATTATATTATGCCAGCTATAACTACCACTTTAGATGGCAGGTTATACAATTGAAAACGTAAAGGGCTCGTATTGTTTTGTTTGGATTTCCAACAAATGGTCGGGCAAAGGAACTTCCCATATAAAAAAATAGAACGCCTCTGAAGGGGCGTCCCCAGATCCTAACCGGATCTCTGCTACACAAGGCCGGGTTACCTTTGTAACTAGGTAACTACTGACACGAGTATGCCACCTCCCGGTCGTTACCAACCTTTATCCGAAGCGCTTCCCAACCGACAACCACAAAGCAATAAGTTTTGCAGCAACCACAAAGTAAGTATCTGGGCTCCATACCATGATACCACTTATAATCCAGAAGGAAATGGACATACCCTCAAAGGGCGCTAACCTCAAATAACCTTGCTGCCACGATTTCTGTTTTGACCATAACCGGGTTGTGAGGTTCGACGAAGTCTCGTCCACAAAGCTACGCTTTTTCACAAAACCATGCTTCGATCAACAAATGATCAGCAGCACTCAGCATGTCACACTACCAAATTGGGAGTATATCACTAATAACCTTCAACTACATAACCTCTCAGCTCGTACGTCTCAGAGAAGGGTGTTAAGATAAGAGAATAAATTCTCCGCCACCAACAGATATGTATTTGAAAGAAATCAGCTTTATATCTCAGTTTGTAATGTCAGACATACAATCCATACAAGTTTGTTCCGGGTTCGAACAGAACCGAAGGTACTTTCGAAGAAGCCCTTGCAAATCCGAATAATCTCTAATCACGTCCGGACTTCCCATCATAATGGATGCTCAAATCTCTATACCGGGGATCAGCTGATGCAGAGACATTCGACAAGAAACCCTTTCGTTTTTGAAAATATCCGGTCTTCACCACCGGTCTTCAATTGCTATCCATATCATTGTATCACTATTCGAAATGGGTTATGTGACACAAAGGTCCTCTCCCGGCTAAACCGAATAATGAGCGCAATATTTAAAAACCATATGGCTAATGGGATCTCAGTTAAATCACAGCTTAAAGCCCAAAACCTTTTATTCAAATGGTTAAACAAATTACCATTACAAATCTTTTTAAACAAAAAGATTCATTTCAAAAACCTTCAATGGTTTAAACAATTTCCACGTTTAAATCTTTTAAACAAAAGATTCACCTTTAAGACCCCTTTCAAAGTTCATCAATATTTTAAACAAAGATTCATTCATAGCTTTCCCAAAACAATTTCCATTTCAATTTGGACTAACTCTTTCAATCTTTTAAATCAAAGGTTTTATAGTTTTCAAACTCGTTTTCAATTCAATTCCTTTTTATAAAAGACACAATTTGAAAACCCTTTCCTTATATGAAAGCTATTATTAATTGAAACAAATAGTTTCGTTCTGGGAAAAAATGATTACCTTAACCTAAGTTAAAGCCATTCAAGTATGAATTTGGGTTTAATTTAAATTCCCAAACCATCAATGGTTAAAAACCCATATAAACACTCTTACACTTGTATAATCTTTTTAAGCCAAAATTTCCAAATTATTGAATTCAGTTTCAATTATTGAATTCAAACTCAAATCAAAATATTTCAGATTTCACACTAAGTCAAGTTATTTTAAAATAACTTTTATCTTCAAAACTCATTTCTAATTATTTTTCAAATTCAACCCAATTTCATTTCCCAAACCATTTGGATTCAAAATTCAAACTTTAAAACCATTTCAAAATATTAAATTCGAATATCTGTGACTTAACTGATTTCCTCGTGAAATCCATATTTGTGTGTGTATAGTGTGGTCCAGGGGTTTACACACAATAGTGCAACAACAATCATCACATCACAGATTCAAACACAGAAATATCGATAAGCGGTATAATCTGTAACGCTTATCTTCATTTACAGATCATGGATGAATAATATAAGTTCATCGTAGATAATAAATTACATCACAGATAAATAAATTACATCACAGATCACAACACGAATCAGGATAATTCATAATGCAAAGCATCATATATCAGGGATATTAAACAATTCAACATCCAATATATTCCAAACATCCATAAGGAAGATCAATTTTAGTATTCCGACTAATTTAAATCAGATTAACTTCTATGAATAAATTTACTAGTCATGGTAAATTAATAATCAATTAATTTCAAAACATTTAATAAATTATCCTTTGATTAATCATTAATTAACCCTTAATTAATAATTAATCCTTAATTAGTTATTCTTAATTAATTACAATAACTAATTAATTACTCCTTAATTAATAATTATTCTTAATCACTTCCATTAATTACATCCAGTAATTATCAATTGATTACTTTACTAAGTAATTACCATCCATTAATTACATTAAGTAATTATTAGCAAATCATCTAGTGTTTAAATAAATTAAACTTAATTAATTAATTCAAACTAATCCCATTAAACTCAATTAATTACACTATGTAATTAATTCCTTAATTACTTTCATTAAGTAATTACACTTAAACAATTCACAACTGATTATCATTAAATTAATCTAATTAATTATTAAAGTTAATCACATTAATTAATTATTAAATAATCCTAGTTAATGACCTTCATTAACCATTCTTTAACTAGTTCCATCAAGTAATTAACTTAGATTAACCATTGTTAATCACAAATTAATTTATCTTTAATTATCCATTAATTAATCTTTAATTATCTAATTAATTAAGTGTTAACTGTAACTTAATTAATCCTTAATTATTTGATTAATTAACCTTGATTATAACTTAATTGCTTAATTAATAAATCTTTAGTCATTAATTAATAATCTTTAATTATCTAATTAATGATCTTTAATTACAAATTGATTAACCTTTAATCAATTATTTATTAATCCCTAATCATTAACTAATTAAATTAACTAATCATTCCTTGATTACCTCATTAATTTAATTAATTTCAAATCATTAAATCTTTTTTTTTGGAACTAGGGAAACCTGTTCAATCACTACCGACCAGCGATTCCTGAACAGTAAACCTAGGGAATAGCCGGAAGGCCCGCCACAACCAACTATTCCGAGCAGTCAGACCTTTCGGTTGACTTAGGGCAGGAGGCGCGAAAATGAACCGGATACCTCCCAAGTGAAAAATCGTTTCTCCTCCCACACAAGGTGGGACTCGAACCCCAAACCTCCCACTTGGGACCGCATCATCCCACCACCGCACCAAGCCCGCGGACAAAAAAACTTTGGGGCCAAGGAAACTATGT
This sequence comes from Allium cepa, assembly GCA_030765085.1. Classification (NCBI taxonomy): domain Eukaryota; kingdom Viridiplantae; phylum Streptophyta; class Magnoliopsida; order Asparagales; family Amaryllidaceae; genus Allium; species Allium cepa. Next base: position 86,232,176 of record CM060930.1, on the reverse strand, counting down.
TTGCCCTGGCCTTCGGTTAGCCGGTTTTATAAGTGGTCGTGCACTATGTCTCATTATTGTGGCCGTTGGGATTCGAACCGGTGCCACCTATGTCTCCACTATGTCAAATCATTAAATCTTAATTTAACTTTAAGATAAAAACATTTCTTAACTATGACTAAATTGTCATTAACAATAATATTGGAAAACAATTTACTTAAAATTTCATTTCAAATATGAGATTTAAAATGAATACAATTTAACTTAAACAAAGTTTAAACAATTTAAAAACCTTTTTAAATTACATGGTAAAGAAATGCTTGTCTTATACAAGAAATTTATAAGTGTTTAAACCAAATTCATTTTTAAATTCAATAATTTAAATATACACTTTAACATACAAAGTTGTTTAAATCTTTCAAATTTAAAACTTCTTTTATTACAAACTGAAATACATATTTAAATATTTGATTTCCAGATTTAACTTCAAAACTTACTCACATTTTTAAAACTTCATTTTTTTTTAATTTTCAAACTACTTAACCATTTAAAGTAGTTTAACAATCCAAGTTTAAAACTTTATTAATTTTTTTATTTAAAACTGAGATTTAAACCTAAACTTGAATTCTAGAATTTCAAACTTTAATTTAAAACTTAGTTTAAACTCTAGCAGACTCCAGTAATTAATCACTTAATTACTTCACCAAGTAATTACACTTAATAAATTTAAATTATAGGTGATTATCCTTAATTAATCACTAATTAATTTCTTGATCAATTATTTAACTAATCATTTAAGTTTAATTAAATAATTCCTTTAACTTCTTATATTAAAAAGATCCTTAATTAAGAAAATCATTATCTTAATTAAATTATTTATATTAACCAATAACTCTTTGATTATTAATAATAGTTAAATCATCCTAATTATCTTTATATATTTGTTTATCTTTAAATTAACCAAACTCTTAATTACTCAAGATAAATCTTTATTATATTTGATTACTAAATCGTATTCATCTAACCTTATTTAAAATAAAATATATTAGAAATCAATTATAATTAAAACAATTTAAACATTCAAATTAAAATTTTAAATCTTTAAAACTTTCCAAAGTTATTTTATAAAATTTAATACAAACCTTATTATTGAAAATCCACTTATTTTCCCTTTTAAAACTTATCTATTTAAATAATTAAAACTTGTTTAAAATAATTATTCTTGAAAACAATTTAGTTTAATAAGTAAAAACTTGTTTTACCTTTGTTTTTAAAACTTGAATTATTTACAAAATCAAATTTTATTTGTTTCAAAACTTTTAAAACATTTGTTGTACAATACTAAAACCTGCTCAACATAAAACCTGAGCAATACACTACAAGTACTCGAGTCTGCCCCGAGTTTCCCACCCCTTCACCCTGCTTCGAGTAAAACTTGAATTTCCCTGAACACATACCCGAGCAAACTCGATCCTTCTTCCAAACTCAAACTCTTCTGACACATTTCCACGCGTGCATCATGCACCATCACTCCGTCCACTATCGATCATTGCCGTGTCTTCGATAAGTCACTCTCGACCACAACATCCAAACGCGAAACCCAGAAATCAAGTTTCGATCGAGAATCAAAATTCGACTCTCTAAAACCCATCAGATCGAACCAAACTTCACCATAAAGTCGACCACCACGGCAACCCCAGCCTCGAGAAACCCCTACATCATAACCGTAGCTCCCTCACGTCTCCCTGAACCTATCGCAACCCTCGCGATCGCCACCGAGTCGCTCTCGATGCCGAAAAAGCTTCAGCAGAAACGTCACCAAAACTGGGTGATAAAACCCCATAATGCCATCGCAAGACCACATCGACCATCTAAAAATCCCAAAACTAATTTTCTGATGAACTCCTACATCCCATCGACCTTCATGCTCAACCACGACGTCGAATTCACCATCGATCGCCGTAAATTGGTCGATTTGTCCAAAATAGATAAACCAAGAATTCACTCCAAATACCAAACTAAAAATCATGATACAACCTTTAAAATTCATGGTTTTGCATCACGAATTCAATTATGTAATTCAAACTTAAAATTGATTTGATTAATTTTTGACCCAAATTAAGAATTCACTGTAAATTTTAAATTTTCGAACCAAAGAATGATTTTGAATCCCTATAATTATTTTAAGAAGGAATGTTTCTTGATTACAAACAATTTTAATTTACAAATCACAAATTAATTTTAATTCAAAGTTGAGAAATTGAATTTATTAAGTAATCTAAATCTGTTATCTTCACACAGAAACTATATTATCACTATACACGCATTCACACACACATATCTAGACATGCATCCAATTTAATTCAAGTGTTTCAAATAACATCATGATATTCATTCACAAGAGCAAGATGAAATCCAAGATTTAAACTGCTTTTAAAATTCATTTACTCACCTGTCATTGGTTGCACAGAGAAGCAAAGATCAGGTCTAGAAAACCTGGAAATCAACTTTGCACTGGAAGTAGATTAATTTTGAAAAAAACTGGAAGTTGATCCTCTGACCTTATCTTTGTTGTTGATGTTGAGATGATTGAACTATCATGCTTAAAGCTTTGATCTTTAGTTGAAATTGAATCTTGAATTTTAATTTGTTTTCTGGTTTTTTATTTGATCTGAAATATTTTGATTTCAGTTTTTCACATGAAAGAAAAATGGGCCTGTTTTTCTCTTTTGTATGTTATTTACATTTTAATTTAAAAGAAAATAAATTTAAATGCCACTTGTTAATTTTTTCATGTTGATTCATCACACTTGTTTAATTTCCATAACAAGATGCTTACACTTGTTTACATACAACGTTTTATGTTTAAATCCCTAATGTAGATTAGTTTGTAAATTTTTGTTTTAAACCCTTATTTCATTAAATTTGAAATTTGTATTTTAAATTCTTTAATTAATTACATTTATATATATGTAAATGTTTTTACATTTTACATGAATAAATGTACAAACTATTTGTGTTTTAAACCCTTATTTCATTAAATTTGAAATTTGTATTTTAATTTCTTTAATTAATTACATTTATATATATGTAAATGTTTTTACATTTTACATTCATAAATGTACAAACTATTTGTTAGGCCATTTTAAACTATACTTTCAAACATATATTCATACTCAAGCTTGAATATTTATTTACATATAAAACTAATTATTTGGTTAAATCTTGTTTATATGTTCTCATATATTTTCATTTGTTAACCAATGTTATTACTCATTAAACATTTGTCCATTTCAAACTTTATTTTCAATATATTTATATCTTAAACTTAAGATATTAAACTTATTAATAAATACATGTTCTAAAATTCTCATTTTAAACTTAAGTAACCATACTTATTATATTTTAGTTCAAAATATAAAATTTTCTTTAACTCCAACTAAATTTCAATATATTAACATTTGAATTTCAAATTCAAATTTTCAAATTATAATCTATTTTATAAATACATGTTTATTCCCAATATTCAAATTTATTTTCTATCAACTCATAATTTAACCAAATTAAGCCAAAATTTTATATTAATTTCCAAATAAATTAGGCTTAAAAAATCAGGAATGTTACACCATACTTACTTGGGTGTTATTTTATTATAATGCTCATGCCAGACCCAGTATTACAGGTTCAGGTTAGGATGCTATGGAGCCCAGGAGACGAGCCGGATGACGAATACGTATTATACATACTTGATTATATTTCACTGTGCGTGCTAGGCTGTATAGTCAGCACTAGTGAGGTTAAGTTATTATAACTGCCCAGTTTCAAGTTGTTGATTTGTTTACTCTGATGATGTTATGTATAGATAACAGTTATAGTTCTTTTTGCATAAAGACATGTTATTTTCTGTTATTATAACTTTTCAATACCCTCCTTGAAATTTTCATTGATTCGTTGCTCCATCTGCTCAGCTTCTTGTCTTCGATACAAATCCTCAACATTATGATAGCGATTAGCACGTCTCGGAGGCATGATCTAGCTTTGATCTAGCTTTGATTTGACTCGACTTGGCTCTTACTCGCTTTGTCTTGGCCTTGATCTTACTCGGCTCTGATACCAAAAAGTGACGCAGCTTATAGTAGGCTCGAACAGTTTAGATTCAAACTTTCGCAACCTATCCAGGATCTTCCCACGAAATGATGATTTCGTGTCAAATAAACTGATAAACGATAAATGCCCAATTCCGTTAATCGTGACGATGCCGGAATCTAGCTATCTCCAACCCGTTGATCTTGCAAGATACCGTGTTAAAAGATCTACAATTCGATCGTTGATCACCCGCAAGTGATACCGAGAATTGGCTTCTACTTCGTTGATTCGCGCACGAATAACCCGAAAAAGGGAAGAAGAAGGAGATCACACTCAACTTCAACAATGGTGGAAAAATCTCACACAAATTTTTTATTCAAAATCAACTCCCATTTTACAATGACAATGCACCCCTATTTATAGAAAATACAACACAACACACGACTCAGCACATGCGACACACGAGATAACATATGCGACTTACAACACACAAGCGCACACAGGCGCGACTTACGACTTAGGCCATACGGCTTACATCCCACGACTCACGACTTAACACATATAAACAGACACATGTTAAACGACATACGACTTACAACATAAGGAAGTTACAACATAACAACAATGCGACTTAAGAAGCATGCGACTCAACATCATACGGCATAAGAAGTAGCTTGGCTCCAGAAATGACTTAGCGACCTAATGAAAATCAGCTTCAGGAACTTGCGACTTAACAAAATAGCATAGCTTCATGACGACTTAGCGACATAAGGTAAGCGACTTAAAAATGAGCGACATAAGTGTGAACACGGAATAATTGAGCGACTTAACTCGCTAGGTCGCTATCTTGTAATGCAGGAGTCTCAAGGCAGGCGGCATAGCTCGTTAGGTCGCTTAACTCGCTAGGTCGCTTATTGTGGTTGGCGCGACTTAAGGCATAAGTCGCAGGCGACTTAACCTGGTGCGACTTAACATGGTGCACTGCATCATCCTCCCCTGGTTGAAAAGAATTCGTCCACGAATTTACACTTTCCTCTTCTTCGACCTGCTTATTCTCATGATATGGAATCAAGTGTTTGACGTTGAAAACATCAGCAGTATGGATATGATCCGGCAATCTTAACTGATAAGAATTCTCATTAATCTTCTTTACGACTTCCAAAGGACCAATCTTTCTAGCAGCTAGTTTGTTGTAAGTACCAACAGGAAATTGTTCCTTAGTTAATACTGCATACACAAAATCTCCTTCTTTGAATTCAACATGTCGTCGTTTGATATCTGCGGATTTCTTATATTTCTCATTCGCCTTAAGCAATCTTTCTTGCACAACCTTGTGGCATTCTTGCAATTCATTCACAAAATCACTAACTCATTTGATCACTCCTTTCTGTTGTGGTACTATAGATAAATCCAATGGTCCCTTAGGGATTGTTGAGCAAACGACCTGGAATGGACCGAACCCAGTGCTTCGATTAACTACATGGTTGTGTGCAAACTCAGCTTGACACAGCTTGGAATCCCAACTCTTCAAATTGTCATTCACGAGGCTCAATAGATTACCTAGGGATCTATTCACAACTTCTGTCTGTCCATCCGTCTGTGGATGATAAGCACTACTAAATTTCAGCTTTGTCCCGACCATTCTCCATAGACTCGTCCAAAAATGACTCAGAAAACGAGTGTCTCTATCTGATACAATAGATTCAGGCAACCCATGAAGACGATAGATCTCTCTGAAGTATAACTGTGCGACATTAACTGCATCTGCCGTCTTCTTGCATGCGATAAAATGTACCATTTTTGAAAACCGATCAACCACCACATAGATAGAATCATTGCCACGTTGCATCCTCGGCAAACCCAATACAAAGTCCATACTAACATCCACCCATGGTTTAGTAGATATAGGTAACGGCATATATAAACATGCATTTGTTGTTGTCCCCTTTGAAATTTGGCCAATATGGCACCTCTGAACAAAATTTTCAACCTCCTTCCTCATTGACGGCCAAAAATAAGACTTTGAGATCAACTGCATAGTACGGTCACGACCCACATTTCCTTCTTCATGTAATTCTTTGATAATTTTCATTCGTAGATTGCAATCTGGAATAAACAATTGATTTCCTTTGAATAGAAAACCTTCAACGAGCATATATCCATCCATGCTTCCCTGCTTGACTTTGTCTAGGATTCCGGAAAAATATGAATCTGATGTAATCAAATCTGGAAGTAAGTCAAAACCCATCACCTCTACTCGCATGGTTGTTAGTAAATTCTCCCTCCGACTCAATGCATCGGCGATGCGATTAGCTACTCTGGACTTGTGTTTTACGACGAATGTAAATTGCTGCAAATAAGCTATCCATGAGGCACGCCTAGCTGCAATTTTATTCTGCCCTTGCAAATGTTTCAACGCTTCATGGTTCGTATACAAAACAAATTCTTTGTGGAACAAGTAATGTCTCCAATGCTTCACAGCCTCCACGATAGCATAAAACTCCACATCATAAGTATTGTATCTCATCTTTGCTCCAGAAAGTTTTTCACTGAAATAGGCAATTGGACGACACTTCTGACTCAACACTCCTCCAATTCCAACTTTCTATGCATCCGTATGTAACTCAAATAGTAACTGAAAATCTGGCAACAGTAGAATCAGTGCTGAGGTTAAAAGTTTCTTGATTTTCTCAAAAGCAAATCCTGCCTCTTCCGTCCATGAAAACTGCTTTCCTTTCATACAATCAGTAACAGGAGCCATCACACTACTAAAGTGTGGTATAAATCTTCGATAAAATGTAGCTAACCCATGAAAACTTCTGACTTCGGTTATAGTTTTGGGCTGTGGCCAATTTCTGATTGTGGCTACTTTACTTTGGTCCACTTGTATCTCTTCCTCAGACACAACATAACCCAGAAACAAAACACTTGGCTTCATGAACACGCATTTCTTCGTCGCTGCATAGAACTGTTCTTGACGAAGAATAGTTAACACCTTTCACAAGTGTTGAATATGCTCCTCTGTGCTAGCACTATAGATCAAGATATCATCAAAGTAGACTATCACAAACTTCCCAATGTAAGGTCTGAAAATTTGATTCATCACCCTCATAAATGTACTTGGTGCATTAGATAGACCAAACAGCATAACCAGCCATTCATATAATCCTTCCCGAGTCTTGAATGTTGTCTTCCATTCATCACCTGGTCTAATGCGAATCTGATGATAACCACTCTTAAGATCAATCTTCGAGAAGATTACAGACCCACTAAGTTGATCCAATAGATCATCAAGTCTTGGCATAGGAAATCTGTATCTGACAGTTATTTTGTTGAGTGCCCTGCTATCTGTACACATTCTCCATGAACCATCTTTCTTTAGAACCAACAAAGCTGGTACAACACAAGGACTGAGACTCTCTCGAACACGCCCTTGTTCAAGCAACTCCTCCACATGTCTCCTCAACTCCTCATGCTCCTTTGTACTCATATGATAATGTGGCCTATGTGGTAAAACAGCACCTGGCACTAGATCAATTTGATGTTGTATGTCCCTCAATGGCGGTAATTCCTTGGGTAATTCCGCAGGAAAGACATCTTCAAATTCATTCAACACCGGTCTGACCTTCGCAGAAATTTCAACATCTTCACTTGTTTCATACCCAATCAACATAAACAATTCAGCACTATCTTTCACTTCTTCAACAAATTCTTTCGTAGATAATAGACTAGTTGATTCCACTTTCTTCTCTGACTTTCTTTCACTTTGTTCACATTTCTTAGGAACTAAGGTAATTTGAGTTCCTTCGAACATGAAACTGTAGTTGTTGGCACAACCATTATGTTGTACAGCTCTATCATATTGCCACGGTCTTCCTAATAGTAGATGACACACATCCATATCTACAACATCACACCATATATCATCTTTGTACTTCTTCCCAATAGATAATGTAACAAATGCTCGCCTTTCCACTGTCACTTCTCCACCTTTCTTTAGCCATGCCAGTTTATAAGGTCTAGTGTGTTTTTCAGTCTTCAACCCTAACTTCGTAACGCCTTCTTTAGAAATAATGTTATCGCAGCTTCCCGCATCAATAAAAAATCGACAAACCTTTCCCAAGATAGCACATGTAGACTGAAAAATATTGCTTCTTAGCCAACTAGAGTCATTCTCATGCTTTGGCACTAAACAAGACCTTCTTATCATCAAATTACACCCTTCATCTCCTGACACAACTTCTTCATCTTCATCAAACTTCGATGGTTGATAATAATCAACTTCAGCTTCCACATCGTCATACTCACATTCCTCTGCAACTAATGCTCTCTTCTTTGGCTTTGTACATTCATTACTTTTATGGCCAAACTCCTGAAAATTATAGCACTTGATACTGCTGTTGACCTTTGCTTTAGCGGCTTCATTGACAATTGGTTTATTGACTGCCTTGAAAATGTTAGCACTGCTACTATCACCCTTATTCTTGTTGTTAGAACTCGTAAACACACCACTTCCTCGTCTCCCTTGTTTCTCCCAAGCTAGAGCTTTTTGATGTGCTTCAGCAATAGACATTGGATTAAACATATTAACCATGTCTTGAATTTGCATTCGTAACCCTGCAATATATCTAGCCGTTAGCTGTTCCTCGGTTTCCATAATATCATTCCTTGCAATCAATTGATAGAATTCATCTGCATAATCATTCACTGTCTTCGTCCCTTGTCTCAAATTCTGCAAACGTTGATACATAAGAGACTGATAATTGTACGGCAAGAAAGCTGCTTTCATCATCTTTCTCATCATCTCCCAAGTGACAACATTTGATTTTCCCATTCTCTCTCGAGTTAGTTTAGTTTGCTGCCACCAAGCCATAGCCCTTCCCCTTAGTCTTGTAGCAACTAATTGGACTCTACGATTCTCCGGCACATCCTTGAATTCCAAAATTTCTTCAACATTAGACAACCAATCAAGGAATTCTTCTGCTTGCATACCACCTTTGAATTCTGGAATTTCCATCATCATACCTGATTCCCATTTACGATCATTTTCTGAGTCCAGATATTGATTTTGCACTTGGCCTCGATTTCGATAATGAAGACTACCTCCATCACCATCCTCCTCAAAATCATATGTACTTCGATATCGATCCCTTCCATCTACATCCCTTCGACTACGCATGTCCCTTCTACCCTGTCTTTCAACATCATGATATGGTTCATTCTCAAACCCACGTTGAGTTCTTCTCTCTTCATTTCTGTACCCATGGTGTTCTCGCATCACTGAAACTGATGATTCTTTCCAATCTCGATAAGGCTGTGGTGACATTCTTCTTTCTCCCGAAACCGATGGTGAAACCATGTTTCCACTCTGATTCGAAACTGGTAACGTTCTCCTTTGATTTCGATTCATGTCATTCATCAACTTCTCCAACTTTTCAATACCCTCCTTGAAATTTTCATTGATTCGTTGCTCCATCTGCTCAGCTTCTTGTCTTCGATACCAATCCTCAACATTGTGATAGCGATTAGCACGTCTCGGAGGCATGATCTAGCTTTGATCTAGCTTTGGTTTGACTCGACTTGGCTCTTACTCGCTTTGTCTTGGCCTTGATCTTACTCGGCTCTGATACCAAAAAGTGACGCAGCTTATAGTAGGCTCGAACAGTTTAGATTCAAACTTTCACAACCTATCCAGGATCTTCCCACGAAATGATGATTTCGTGTCAAATAAACTGATAAACGATAAATGCCCAATTCCGTTAATCGTGACGATGCCGAAATCTAGCTATCTCCAACCCGTTGATCTCGCAAGATACCGTGTTGAAAGATCTACAATTCGATCGTTGATCACTCGCAAGTGATACCGAGAATTGGCTTCTACTTCGTTGATTCGCGCACGAATAACCCGAAGAAGGAGATCACACTCAACTTCAACAATGATCGCAAAAGCTCATACAAAATTTTTATTCAAAATCAACTCCCTTTTTACAATGACAATACACCCCTATTTATAGAAAATACAACACAACACATGACTCAGCACATGCGACACACGAGATAACATATGCGACTTACAACACACAGACGCACACAAGCGCGACTTACGACTTAGGCCATACGACTTACATCCCACGACTCACGACTTAACACATATAAACAGATACAGGTTACAACGACATATGACTTACAACATAAGGAAGTTACAACATAACAACAATGCGACTTAAGAAGCATGCGACTCAACATCATACGGCATAAGAAGTAGCTTGGCTCCAGAAATGACTTAGCGACCTAATGAAAATCAGCTTCAGGAACTTGTGACTTAACAAAATAGCATAGCTTCAGGACGACTTAGCGACATAAGGTAAGCGACTTAAAAATGAGCGACATAAGTGTGAATGCGGCATAATTGAGCGACTTAACTCGCTAGGTCGCTATCTTGTAACTCAAGGCAGGCGGCATAGCTCGTTAGGTCGCTTGTTGTGGTTGGCGCGACTCAAGGCATAAGTCGCAGGTGACTTAACATGGTGTGACTTAACATGGTGCGCTGCATCACTCGATCATGGTGGAGGGGCATGGATCAGCGGCGATTGGAGGCTTTGCATTGGCGACTGTAGACGAGGTGGCTTGATTGAGATGTTCGATCGTGCTTTGGAGGTAGGGTTTCAGGGGAAGTATTGCCACTTCTTTCGCCATTGTATCATTTAAATTTAATTTAATTTCAAACGTTATACTATCAAATAAATTTTTCATACGAGCTCGGATTTGGGTGCGGTTACTTGCGTTGCGATCGTATTAAACTTCTGAACATTATGGAACTCTACATTTTGAGACTGTTAAACTTTGGGCTTTATTTGGATTTTAAATTGATTAAATATCAAAGGTTTAACCTACTCACAAATGCTAAACCATCTTATGTTGGTTAAATTGAATTTACGAAGTGATTAGAAATTGATTGGTTGATGTTTAGTATATTTAAGTTGTCATTCAAATTTAATTTGAATTTAATTGCCATTTAATTAATATTGGAATTAAATTTTTAGTTAAATGCCTGACAATGATAACCAATTAATTGTTGTGATTTACTGGTTGATTTGAATGATGATTGTGATGGATGCTTAATTGTTGACATTTTGGATGATTTGATGTTATGTTTATTACATGTTTTCATCACAATGCAAGTTCCCTTAGTTATTGTGAGGAAAATCACTATGAGTTGAAATAATACATACCCAAACGAAATTATCGATTAGTGAAAAATTATTATGGGTTGAAATGATAAACTCGAGCGATTTTATGGATTTTGAATTTTACTCGAGATTACGGGTTGAAACGATATATACCCGTAAAATTAAATTATTGCGGGTTGAAATGATATATATCCATATCACTGGACCATAGGGTAGAAAATTATACACGGATACTAGATTAATTAATTTAAATGATTTTGAAATCATTAAATTTTGAATCCAGTTAAATGATATTATGAAATAAAATTAGATCTATATGAACTGAATTATTTCCAAAATCCAAGCTTTTAAAATGTCGAAATTGAAATTGGTCTAAATGAATTGTTTAAAGAATTTAAATTATAACCTTAAGTTGGATTTTTAAATATAAATGAAATTTATCAAAATTGAGTTATTGTAAATGTTTGAATATTTAGACTTTGAAACCTATTAAATTTAAAGTGGTTTAAATTTGTAGTTCAAACCCGGATTTGAAATCGATATAAAGTGAAATGGTTTTAATGAGAATTTGAATTGAAAACTTTTAGCCTTCTGAATTGAAATTGTTGAACTGAGATTGATTTAAATTGAATTTTAGGAACTAAAGTTGATTTGAATTGATTTGTGGAATTGGAAGAAAAATTTCTAACTTGAAACTATTTTCGATATAAACTCTTTTAATATACAAACTCTTTTAACATATAAACTATTTTTGTCATACAAACCATTTTAATATATCAATGATTTTTAATGCATTAACTATTTTTAATATTTAACCTTTTTTAATATACAAAATATTTTAAAATACAAAATATTTCAATATATAATCTATTTTAATCTATAACCTATTTTAATATATAAACTATTTTTAATATATAAATTATTTTAATCTATAACCTATTTTAATATGTAAATTATTTTAATATATAAACTATTTAACATATAATCTATTTTAATATATAAACTATTTTTAATATATAAACTATTTTAATCTATAACCTATTTTAATATATAAACTATTTTTAATATATAAACTATTTTAATCTATAATTTATTTTTAAAATATAAACTATTTTTAATGTATAACTATTCCAATATATAAACTACTTTCAATATTCAAACTATTTGAAGTTGGAATTGTTATGATTCATATTTAATCGATTTAAATGTGAATATGTTGATATGGTGGTTTAACCTATTTTGTGATTTTGATTTTTGAAGATGAACATAATTTAAAATGAATAATGATTTTGAAAGTGAATATGATTTCGAAAGTGATATGATTTTGAAGTGAATATGATATTTTGATATCAATTATGAATCGGTTTTGAAAATGTAAAAGAACCAACCGGTGTGAAATAAGCGTTTGGTTGTTAAAGAGACCGGGATCGGATATTGTCATACTCTCTGCCAACACCGAAAACCACTTTAATAACTATGCACGTGGTGAAGAATCCAGAATGAAGTAGGAGGGCTTAGCAACACTACTGTACGAGGTATGAATGCAGCCTTGACCCCCTCTGTGACGACCCGCCTTTCTACTCACAGAAAGACGTATCATCAATAAGAAAAGAAAGGGATAGAAATAGAAAAGATAGAAAGAAAGAATAACAACGTCAGACTCTCACAGCGGAAACGGAACAAAATATAATACATCACATAACTATTACATAGTTTTACATATATCAGAGTTATACAATATCATTCACATGACAGTCATACATACATCTGTCACTACATATATCCCAAAATACAACATACATCAACTAACACAGCGGAACTAGATAGATAGATATATACGTCTGGACTTCTGCTCCAAGCTCCTCAAGAAACCACACTCCAAACCTATCAGTTGGCAACTCATAAAAATTTGAGTACCCAAGAGTTTATAGAAAGCAGAAATAAACTTCGGGTCAGACATGGGTCTGGTATGAGTAAACGCTTTAGGAGTTGTTTAGCTTTGGAAAACATTTGAAATAAGGTATCCCGTAAGATTTCCCACATATAAACACGGGTAAGTTTTTCTCTTACGCTAACCAAAACAATTAATAGGAAATCCAGTGATATTATAATAGTGTCTAGAGTTTTCAAGTAAAATACAGAAATAGCTAAAATGCTTACATCTCACATTCTAACATAGTTGGGCACAATCAAAACGTACGGCACTTATTGGAGATTAGATTCCATACAATGGCATACCGAGAATTACTCCCGACCGAGAATTACTCCCGACCCCCTACAACACATGGTCGGAGCCATTCCTTACTGAACAGTCCCAAACAAGATAACCCCGCGGTTGTAGCTAGCAACTGCCCACACAACCGAAATAAAAAGGGACATCTAGATAGGGGTACATCTCGTCCTGCTTGGGTTCTACCCACCTAACCTTGCTGCACATCCCTTGTTTTAACCATTCCCGGTTGATGAGGCTTGAGGCTACGATTACCTTTATAGGACATATCTCTTAGAATGCTCATCGTCCGCCTGACGATGTTCTGAAAGCATTCAATCCATACAAGTTCGTTCCGGGTTCGAACGAAACCGAAGGCATTATCTCGTTACACTCATTTTGGAATCACCCTCAGAGTCAACGACAATAACCCTTGCATTCTGAAACACCATCTCGATCTTCACTTGGGAATTTACGACCTAATGTTTAATTTGGATCGAAGTGGTTTTCGGATAATCATAATTGACACCCGATCCCGGTCTCATCGAAATCCAAACGCCATTTTAAAGGTCAAGTTGTTTATTAGTTTAAACAGTTTAATTCAACTCTTTGAATTCACATAGCATTTATCGCAGATATATCATACACAATCATCATAGATATATCAAGGCATATCACAGAGTATCACAGAATATCATCAAATATATATCACAAAATCAGATATTCTACTTATACAACATCCATAAGCAAGTATCTTAATCCTTATTATAATTAATTCAATTTAGATTAATTACTTGAGAATTTATCACTTAATCCTGTTTAATTAATCATCAATTATTATCAATTATTAATTATTCCATTTCAAATCATTTAATTAATTAATCATTTCTTAATCAATTTATTAAATCTTAATTACTCAATTAATTAACCTTAATCATTAATTAATAACCTAATTAATAATTAATAAAACTTAATTACCCATTTATTAACCACTAATTACTTAATCAATCAATTATTAATTCGTAATTAAATTACTTAATTACTTAACTACTAATCATACATTAATTAAATTTAAGTAGTTAATTACCATTTATTTATCACTTAATCATTAATTAACCAATCTCTAATTACAATTATAATTTAATTATTCTTAATTGCTTTCTAAAATAATTAATCAATATTAATTATTCATCCTAATTAACATTTGAAGAAATCTTCTTTAAACTTTGAAAACCAATTCATTACTAACTATAAAACTTTAATGTTAATTAATTTTATACTTAAATTAATTACTAAATTAAAATATTAATTAAGAGTTTAAAAACAATATAAAGTATTAACTAAAATAACTAAAACTTGTATTGAAGTCTTAACTTAAATTATTAAATGTTTATTAAGTCGATAATGCTTAAAACTTGTTGAAAAAAACAATTTGCTTTACTTTATTTCTTTCTTTTGTTTGTAGTTTCTAAAAAAACCGAGACTTCCCCTGTTTTACTCGAATAGCACTTCGAGTTTCTTACCAGCTTTCCCCGAGTCACCTCTCAATCCCTCTCGTGCTCCATCTTCTTCTTCTTCTTTTTTTCCAATAAGTTGAAGTTTAAACTTAAGTTATTGTGTCAGTAAATCATGTTTACTCACTCGATTAAAACCCGAAGCAACCCCCTCGTTTACTCGAGTAACTACTCGAGATCGACCATCAACAGCGACACTGACACCAACCTCACGTCGTACACGTGCATGGCGACACGCCGTAGCTCCGGCGAACTCAATCACCTCAGGAAAGTCGCAAATCTCCCATAAACTCGAAATCAAAACATGATTTGCCTCCAAAAATTTCAAATCGAAAATAAGCCTCCTGCTTGAAACCTGAAACTCAGCCCAACGCACAAAACCGCCTCGCCACCTTCGCTCAGACCACCGAAGACGCTCAAAATCCACCCACACCACGACAACACCTTATGCCACCATTCTTCAGAGTCTCATGAAACTCGATCACGTAGAGAAGACGAACACGCCTCGTTTCTTAACCACAACAAAAATGAACCTTAAACCATAAAATGATCTCGACCCATCAATATATGCAATGGAAAAAATTTCTGATAATTTTCTCGAAATCAATGATGTTCATGCTTTCTTCAATCCAAATTTCAACAGCAATCATTGGATCAATCATCAGTAATTGGTAAAAATGCAATTTTTGTTCAACTATGAACTGCTCATACAATTCTAAACAAAAATTTTCAATTTTTGCTTTAAAAATCTTATTTTGCATTGAAGATTCAAGTTATGAACTTGAATTAATATCTTATAACAATCGAATTTTTTAAAATAGTTCTTGTTGCCTGTCAAACATGATTTCGGTAGTATATTCCTCTAACATTTTAAAAAAAAATTAAAAAAATGACTAAAGTTTAAACTTCTTGTTTTGTTGAAAATTCAAAGCTTTACAATGATTTGATGTGAATAATTTGAGTTTGAAAAAAATATTCAACCAGTAACAAGTAACAGAGAAGTACAGAGCAACCTATGATCAACACAGAATTATATTCAAACTAAAGCATATGCAAACCATATTATAAATGAGTCCTGAACTGTTTTTAATTAAACTTAAAACTTCAAAATTGATGTTTACTCACCTAAAAGCTTTTGAACAGAGAACAACTCATGTTTTTGAAAACCTGTATTTTGAATCGGCTCTTGAATCTTTTTTTGTAAACTTCAGTATTGAATTGAGTTTGAGCTTTGTAAAATAAGGATACTGATTATACTTTTCCTGGTTTTTCTTAAGTTGTTACTGAACGAACTAAATAAAAGAATCATTCATATATATAGAAGAAAATAGGATGTATAAGGGAAGGTTTAACTGGTCAAGCTGTTTTCTTCCTTTTGTTTTGATTGATCAGATTTTTAGTTCTGAAATGTAAAGATTTGTAAAATTTTGAATAGACTTAATTTTGGCTGAGATGATGGCATTTAATGCCATGCTTTCCTAATTTGTTTACATACTATTATTATATAATTTTTATTTTATATGTACATATACACTTGCAGGTAGACATTTGGTTTTGTGAATGAAGATATTTTTTTTCTTTCTTTCACCATTCATATACACACACTTTGCCTTATTTTATTTTATACTTTGTTCTTACAATTTTAAACTTATGTTGTATGCACACCAAATCACTTAATTCTTGCTTTTATTTATATTTCTATTTTAACTATCAACATTTAAATTATATTCATATGCTTTACTTATATTTTATACTTATATTTTTTTATTGATAGAATTTGATTTTATTTTAAACATTATCATCCATATATATATATCAAATGATAATAAGGTAGAGCATTTTAATTTAATTATATAAGATAGATTTTATTGTAAATATTTTTAAGAGATTTTATTTTAAATTTTCAAATTAAATTTTCCATTTCAAAATACAAATCTATGTAAATAAATGGCAAATATTTCCAAAAGACTTATTCATTTTAAAATGATAAGTTTACTCTTTATTTGATTAGATTAAATATTTATAATATTATGGCTAAAATCCCGGGTCGTTACATTCCTCCCCCCTTAAAAGAATTCCGTCCCCGAAATTTAAAACAAAAGATAATTCAAAAGCTTTTATACCAACCATTCAAACATACATATCATTTATACATTAGCAAACAACCAAACAATTTATTATAACAAACATTACTAGCTATCTGAACACAAATCTGGATAAGCTTTCCTAAAACTATCCAAAGTTTCCCAGGTGCAATCTCTGGGATCCTCGCTCCACTGCACTTTGACAAGCTTCACTACCTTGCTCCTGAGTTGCCTCTCGTCTTGATCAACAATCCGAACTCGATTCTTGACCACGGTCAAATTTTGCTCGACCTCTAAATCTTCCAGGACTACTGGTTCTACAGCTAATGATGGATCATGAACAAATTTCCTTAGATGGGATACATGGAATACATTATGAATTTCAGACATCCGTTCTGGCAATTCAATTCTGTAAGCTACAGCTCCAATCCTTTCCAGCACCCGGAATGGTCCAATATATCTCGGGGCAAGCTTTCCCGTCTTTCCGAATCTAATAGCTCCTTTGATCGGGGAAACTTTGACAAAAACTAAATCACCAATCTCAAATTCTAATTGTCTCCTTCTCTTATCCGCGTACTTCTTCTGACGGTCCTGAGCAGCTCTCATCCTTTTCTTGATAAGCTCAACTTTAGCAGATGCTTCACGAATCAAGTCTGGTCCAAGCACAAGACGATCTTTCGACTCTATCCAACAGGATGGGGATCTACACGGTCTTCCATAAAGAGCTTCATAAGGTGCCATCTTAATAGTTGCTGGGTAACTATTATTATATGATAATTCTACTAAATGAAGATGGTCATCCCATGATCCACCAAAATCCAAAACACAAGCTTGCAGCATATCTTCTAGAATACGATTCAGCCTTTCCGTCTGTTCATCTGTCTGAGGATGATAGGCTGTACTCAATCTCAAACTCGTTTCCATAGCTGATTGTAAAGCTTACCAGAATTTGCCGGTGAAGATAGGATCACGATCACTTACTGTGCTAACAGGAACACCATGCAATCTGACTATCTCCCTCAAGAAAATCTCTGCTAGAGAAACTACAGTACGAGTTGCCTTAACCGGTATAAAATGGGCGCTCTTAGTTAACCGATGCACAATAACACATATTCCATCGTTTCCTTTCTTGGTTTTTGGCAAACCGTCGATGAAATCTGTAACAACCTGCATATTTATCGGGTGTATATTTAAATATTTTTATTTAAATATAACGTCGTTTGTCGGATTATAGTCCGAAAAGTTACTTTCTGCAAACGGTCGAATTGGGTCTCAAGACCACTTCTATTGAGTTCAAAACGTCGTTTGCGAACTTTTTGAGTATAAGCTTTGATGTGTTTGGAGCAAGTTGAAATTGGCTACTTTTTCTAGTTGGGTTTTGGGTTTGGGTTCAGCCCACTAGCTAACTAAACCCTCTAACTCAGCCCTCTCCTCTCCATTCTCTCATTCTTATTTCTAAAGCTCAACCTAAAACTGAAAATGGGGGAGGGGAAGAGGAAATAGAAATTGCAATCCCTAGTTCCTCTTGCTAGCTCAAATTCTTGCTCCAAAAATCAAAGAGAAGCCATTGGTAAGCCTCCTCTTCATCTTCTCTATCTCTTTCTCTCTTCAATCTCAGAAATTCCTAAACCTAAACTTAGGAAATACTTGTTTTGATCTTAGATTGAAGCTTGTTGAGTTGAAGTGGAGATTGGTTGGTCTTCTCCTAGCAAATTGAACTCCTTCTTCTTTGTTTTTGGGTTAAAGGTGAGTTTTGAACTCACATCTACTTCTTTTGATATCATTGATGTTAGGTATGAATTCCTAACAATTGTTTATATGTTCATTTGCTTTCGATTTGGTTTGCTTTGGTGAAATTGCCAAATTATGATTTTTGAAGCCAAATCTACGTAAAACCGTATATGGTTGATGTTTATGTTGTTCGGAGTGCTTGGGAGTGTCGTTACGGTTGGGTAGTCGTTTGTCGTAAGCCCATAATCAACACGCATCCGATTGCTTTCGATTTGTTTGGCCATAGATGGCCTAGGTTCAGGAAATGCCTGATCATCATGTTTCAGACGTCTGAAACCCTATTTTCAGACGTCTGAATATTGTTCTGGGGAACATTTTCATCCCCAGATTCAGACGTCTGAATTGGCTAATTTTCAACCAGAAAAGAAATAGGCCGAATATTGCCTATTTCAGACGTCTGGAAGTTTGGATTCAGACGTCTGAATTCTGTTTTGAAAAACAAATTTATTTTTAGATTCAGACGTCTGAATCCTTTCTTTCAGACGTCTGAATATGCTGTTTTTGCCAAATTGCCTTATTCGTTTAGTTTTCCAAATTTGATTGATGCATATTGATTCCAGTTAGTTGTTTATGTATATTTGACCTTGATGATTCCTTTTTGAATTCAATCACGGATTTGATAAATGGTTTCTTCAAATCGTATTAAAAGTTCGCTTCTCCGATTTATAAATTCTATTTAAAACACACGCACGATTTCGCACTTCGAGCAAAGTGGAAGGGTGATTAAATGGTTGGGCAAAACACGGACCATGAATCTGTGCGTTTATCCTTCTGATTAATTCCCGACCTATTCAATTGATCGTTTTGGCCTTCCGGTTTGGTTTGCCGATGATATGAGGTGAACTTTGTACTGCTTTGAGTGTGAAAGTGACTAACAGATAGTAAACAGTTTAGTGCGAATGGGTGGTTATGGGACTCACGTTACCACTTTTCGGATTCCTTTTCGAGAGTTGTGACACATTCCGCCAGTTAGTGGTGTCCAGTACGGGGTCTTCGACCTTCACCACTACGGTTTGTTGCCTTGGGGATAGTGTCTTCGGACTGCCTCCCCCAGGTTTGTTGCCTTTGGGTTTGTTGCCCTATAGAATCGCTTTTGGAGTTGGTCCATCGTCACCGCTCGAGAGATACTTGGGTTTGTTGCCTTTGGGTTTATTGCCCTATAGAATCGCTTTTGGAGTTGGTCCATCGTCATCGCTCGAGAGATACTTGGGTTTGGTGCCTTTGGGTTTGTTGCCCTATTGTATCGCTTTCGGAGTTGGTCATTCGTCACCGCTCGAGTGATATTGGGTTTGGAGCCTTCGGGCTCATGGATCCTTGTTTGTACAGTACTGAGCTCGAGCAAATTTTCTGATGTTTCATTCATATGTATATTCCCTTGGTATCGCCCTTCGGTGTTGGTCTTTTTGAGCCGCATGATGCGTAGCGTTTGCCTTGTGGAACTTGTGTACCTTATGGGTATTTGTTATTTGCCTTTTGGCTTGTTTTGGGATATTCGTATCCTTTGTTTCTATATTGCCGATGATGTGAGGCTTGTTATCATATGATTCATCTTTTGTTAGATGATTGTGTTATCTCTTTCTGAGATATTTGTTATGGTTTGTAACCTTGCAGGTTTATTGTTGTTCAGTTTATCTAACTGATTTTTTTAGCTAGACTGACCCGTGTATTTTATACTCGGGTCAGACCGAGATGTTTCAGGTTAGGTGCTTTCGGACTTAGCCTATTTTGCTTCCGCATGGACTATTCAGCTTATTCCTTTTTGTTAAAGCTTTTTGTGTAGTCCTTTTATTGTAACTCTGATATATGTATTCTTTTGGTTCGTCTGTATATTGTGGTTTGCTATACCACTTGACATGTATTATTTTGTAAACTCTGCTATGTATCTGTATATGTGTATATGATGATCTACTGTTCTGTGATGTTTATTACATTTGAGTTGTCATATTCTGTTCTGATAGATCCTCCAACCACCTATGGTTTTGTTTTAAGTATTCATTGGGTACGTCGACCTGCTTGGTATGACTATTGTCGATGTGTTCAATAGATAGTTAGAGCAAGTATATAGATGGTCGCTCCCAACCAGCCTTATTCTCCGTGCTAGTTGACAGCATTACTCCGTAGTGTTCTTGGCTAGCGTGGGTATAGAGGTGGGGCGTCACAACTTGGTATCAGAGCTGAGTTCAGAACAAAATATGATAAACACAGAATAGAAACACATATTCCGGTACATCAAAGTGTATAAGTGATACAAACCCTTGAACCATCGTGCCTCTATATTTCTTTTGTGCCTTGGTGGTAGATAGAATGTGGGAATACGTCTAGGAATGCATTTAAATTCCGTAGTATTCCTTATTGAATCATCTACCTTGTGAATAATCTTGTTCTTATCTAACTTTCAGCGTATGGCTGGAAGAGGCAGGGGACGACGCTCGGGTGTTGGGAAATCCAGTGGCTCACATCCGGACGGCGTTTATATGTCAGCCGATCAGTTTATGGGTTTGTTTAGGAGCACTCAGCCTCCAGCTTCTACTCGTGTATCTCCGCCTCGCAAGTCTACCTTTGCACGCCTATGCAGTGATTTTTCTCATCTTGGAGGAAAGCCGTTTAAGGGCTCCGAGTCTGTTCTTGAAGTCCAAAATTGGTTTCGCACGTGCGAGCGTATCTTCTCTCGCATGGATCTTTCTGATCATGATAGGGTTCTTGTAACTTCTAGCTTATTACAAGAGCGCGCCCTTGATTGGTATGAGCTTCTTGTAGCCGAAATTGATGAGTCTACTCTTTCTTGGACTCAGCTTCGGGAGCGATTCGAATTCAAGTTCGTTCCTGAATCTAAAAAAGTTTTATTGACCCGTCGCTTCCTTGAGTTGAAGCAAGGGAAATCTTCTGTTTCTGAGTATGTTGCATCATTCGAGGCTTTATCTAAGTATGGTCTTGAATTTATTAGCACTTCTTATGAGAAGAATCTAAAGTTTGTCTCTGGTCTTAAGAAATATCTTAAGAAGTCTTTGTTGCTCCAGCTTAAGCTTTCTTTTGAGGAGTTGGTAGATTCTGCACTTCATCTCGAGACCGTCGAGAAGGAGTGTGATAGTGGTGATGATGTTGAGGTTCGCAAGAACCCCAGCAAAAAGCAGTCTCCATTGGATGAGCGGGAATTTTTCCCTTCCAAGAAGAAAAAGCCTGTTGAATCTGATTCTCAGTCTCAATCTCAGCCTGCTGGAACACCTTCCATTCGGAAGTGTTTCAATTGTGGTTCTCCTGATCATATGATTCGAGCTTGTCCTAAGCCTCTCTTCTGTCGATATTGCAAGAGGAAGGCCATCGTCTTTCCACTTGTCCTATTGCTCCGAATAATTCTCAATCTGGCAAGCTAAATGTAACAGATGCTTCTGGAGGCCCTTCTCAGGGATAAGGTATGTCTCCATCTATTTTGGTAGGTTTCTACTTTTCTTTGTGATTCGATTTCCAATTTGATGGCATCATTTTATTTCTTTAAGCCCTCATGATGAGGAAAGTGTTGTTTCTATCATTCTTATAGTTTGAGAATTTTATGGTATTTTGGGTCTTGTCTTAGGATTATCACCTAAGCAATCCTTTGGGTGGTATTAAGATCTTTTCAGTTCGACCTTGCCACCGGTTTTGATTTGGCTATGAGTTGCGGAAGTTAGCACTCCACTTACCGCATTTCGCACTCGTTGTGATATTTTAGGAATGATTTATTTTGTCATTCAATTTGTTTAGCTCATTTCATCCATTTTAGGAATCGAGTATTTTGTGAATATCTCGATGATTCCATTTTTGTATTTATTGGTTTTGGATGGAAATTAGCAATTTAAAATTTTTGCAAATCATTTTCATAAGATTTATTTATAAGTATAAATGGGATTTTTGTTCTTAAAACAAACAAAGAGAATATTTTTTTAAAAGTTTTTAGAAATATGTTTATCATATAGAAGATTGTTTTGTGATTGTATTGCCCATTAAGTGCTTTAAGAATTCTGGTCGATGCGCTTGATCAACGTTATCGATAGAAATCTCCTAAACGCTTTGATGAGACAATCAGACACAATGAATAGATTTGAAATAAGAAAAAATTTCTAGAAAAATAATTACATGAAGATAATTGTGGTTTTGAAAGTTTTAGCTTTTCGGGAAAGTTGATTATTTAAAAGAACTATTTTTTCCGATACTCTCATTCTTTCTATTCCCGAAAGGGGGATCGTGTTGCCAATGCATTTAGTTGTAAGCAACAAGTGGTGGTTTCTTTGTTGATGTCCGAATGGAATGATCTTTTTACCAAGTTCATCGGACGTTTTTTGTACTTCATTTTGTTGAGCTTTGGTTCATTTGACGTATTGTTGCACCACGTCGATGTTCCGAATTATTTTGAGCTTAGATATCCTTAGAATTCTCTGAGCAAACAAGTTAGGGCTTATCCTTTCGTGCACTTTATGGTGAACTTCTTATTCTGTTATTCTTATGTATTAATATGTTTTTGGGTTGTTACTCTTTATTTTCTTCTTAAGAATTGCGAGGACGCAATTTCTTTAAGGAGGGGAGTCTGTAACAACCCGCATATTTATCAGGTGTATATTTAAATATTTTTATTTAAATATAACGTCGTTTGTCGGATTATAGTCCGAAAAGTTACTTTCTGCAAACGGTCGAATTGGGTCTCAAGACCACTTCTATTGAGTTCAAAACGTCGTTTGCGATCTTTTTGAGTATAAGCTTTGATATGTTTGGAGCAAGTTGAAATTGGCTACTTTTTCTAGTTGGGTTTTGGGTTTGGGTTCAGCCCACTAGCTAACTAAACCCTCTAACTCAACCCTCTCCTCTCCATTCTCTCATTCTTATTTCTAAATCTCAACCTAAACTGAAAATGGTGGAGGGGAAGAGGAAATAGAAATTGCAAGCCCTAGTTCCTCTTGCTAGCCCAAATTCTTGCTCCAAAAATCAAAGAGAAGCCATTGGTAAGCCTCCTTTTCATCTTCTCTATCTCTTTCTCTCTTCAATCTCAGAAATTCCTAAACCTAAACTTAGGAAATACTTGTTTTGATCTTAGATTGAAGCTTGTTGAGTTGAAGTGGAGATTGGTTGGTCTTCTCCTTGCAAATTGAACTCCTTCTTCTTTGTTTTTGGGTTAAAGGTGAGTTTTGAACTCACATCTACTTCTTTTGATATCATTGATGTTAGGTATGAATTCCTAACAATTGTTCATATGTTCATTTTCTTTCGATTTGGTTTGCTTTGGTGAAATTGCCAAATTATGGTTTTTGAAGGCAAATCTATGTAAAACCGTATATGGTTGATGTTTATGTTGTTCGGAGTGTTTGGGTGTGTCGTTAAGGTCGGGTAGTCGTTTGTCGTAAGCCCATAATCAACACGCATCCGATTGCTTTAGATTTGTTTGGCCATAGACGGCCTAGGTTCAGGAAATGCCTAATCATCATGTTTCAGACGTCTGAAACCCTATTTTCAAACGTCTGAATATTGTTCTGGGGAACATTTTCATCCCCAGATTCAGACGCCTGAATTTATATTCCAGACATCTGAATTGGCTAATTTTCAACTAGAAAGGAAATAGGCCGAATATTGCCTATTTCAGACGTCTGAAAGTTTGGATTCAGATGTCTGAATTCTGCTTTGAAAAACAAATTTATTTTTAGATTCAGACGTCTGAATCCTTTCTTTCAGACGTCTGAATATGTTGTTTTTGCCAAATTGCCTTATTCGTTTAGTTTTCCAAATTTGATCGATGCATATTGATTCCAATTAGTTGTTTCTGTATATTTGACCTTGATGATTCCTTTTTGAATTCATTCACGGATTTTATAAATGATTTCTTCAAATCATATTAAAAGTTCGCTTCTCCGATTTATAAATTCTATTTAAAACACACGCACAATTTCGCACTTCGAGCGAAGTGGAAGGGTGATTAAATGGTTGGGCAAAACACGGACCATGAATCTGTGCGTTTATCCTTCTGATTAATTCCCGACCTATTCAATTGATCGTTTTGACCTTCGGGTTTGGTTTACCGATGATATGAGGTGAACTTTGTACTGCTTTGAGTGTGAAAGTGACTAACAGATAGTAAACCGTTTAGTGCGAACGAGTGGTTATGGGACTCACGTTACCACTTTTCGGATTCCTTTTCGAGAGTTGTGACACATTCCGCCAGTTAGTGGTGTCCAGTACGGGGTCTTCGACCTTCACCACTACGGTTTGTTGCCTTGGGATAGTGTCTTCGGATTGTCGTCCCCAGGTTTGTTGCCTTTGGGTTTGTTGCCCTATAGAATCGTTTTGGAGTTGGTCCATCATCACCGCTCGAGAGATACTTGGGTTTGTTGCCTTTGGGTTTGTTGCCCTATTGTATCGCTTTCGGAGTTGGTCATTCATCACCGCTCGAGTGATATTGGGTTTGGAGCCTTCGGGCTCATGGATCCTTGTTTGTACAGTACTGAGCTCGAGCAAATTTTCTGATGTTTCATTCATATGTATATTCCCTTGGTATCGCCCTTCGGTGTTGGTCTTTTTGAGACACATGATGCGTAGCGTTTGCCTTGTGGAACTTGTGTACCTTATGGGTATTTGTTATTTGCCTTTTGGCTTGCTTTGGGATATTCGTATCCTTTGTTTCTATATTGCCGATGATATGAGGCTTGTTATCGTATGATTCATCTTTTGTTAGATGATTGTGTTATCTCTTTCTGAGATATTTGTTATGCTTTGTAACCTTGTAGGTTTATTGTTGTTCAGTTTATCTAACTGATTTGTTTAGCTAGACTGACCCGTGTATTTTATACTCGGGTCAGACCGAGATGTTTCAGGTTAGGTGCTTTCGGACTTAGCCTATTTTGCTTCCGCATGGACAATTCAGCTTGTTCCTTTTTGTTAAAGCTTTTTGTGTAGTCCTTTTATTGTAACTCTGATATATGTATTCTTTTGGTTCGTCTGTATATTGTGGTTTGCTTTACCACTTGACATGTTTTATTTTGTAAACTCTATTATGTATCTGTATATGTGTATATGATGATCTACTGTTCTGTGATGTTTATTACATTTGAGTTGTTATATTCTGTTCTGATAGATCCTCCAACCACCTATGGTTTTGTTTTAAGTATTCATTGGGTACGTCGACCTGCTTGGTATGACTATTGTCGATGTATTCAATAGATAGTTAGAGCGAGGCTATAGATGGTCGCTCCCAACCAGCCTTATTCTCCGTGCTAGTTGACAGCATTACTCCGTAGTGTTCTTGGCTAGCATGGGTATAGAGGTGGGGCGTCACAAAATCCATCGAAATCATCTCTCACTTCTATTCTGGGATTTTCAAAGGCTGCAACAAACCTGCTGACTTCTGCTGATCACCCTTAATTTGCTGAAAAATAGCGCAACTATTAACGAAAGTAGCTACATCCCTCTTCATGATCGGCCACCAGAAAACTCTTCTCATATCGTTATACATCTTGGAAATTCCTGGTGGATATTTAGGTTGGAGCGATGACACTCAGCTAAGACTTCTTGCCTCAATCCACCTATATTAGGCACACACAAACGACCGTTAATCCTCAAAACACCTTGATCGTCCACCTTGAAATCCGAATATCGGCCATCCTTAGTTCCAAGAATCATTTCCTCAAAAGATCTATCCTCCATTTGCTTACTTATGATTCTTTCCTGGAGAGATGGAATAACTTCAAAAAGAGACAAAACTGCATTCCTGCTAAGAGCATCAGCCACAACATTCACCTTCAAAACATGTCTCCTCAGTGTCTCCAACACTATTCTCAAATGCGGCTTGTGCTTTTCTTCAGACTTAGAATAGACCATAATATCATCGATGAACACCAGAAAAAACTTATTCAGTACATCCCGAAAGACTCGGTTCATCAGATCAGCGAAGTAAGCAGGAGCGTTGGTTAACCCGAAAGGCATAATCAACCATTCATAGAAATAATTTGGTCCCCTAAATGCAGTCAAGGGAATATTGTCCTCAGCTACCCTTAACTGATGGAAACCTGAAGCTAAATCCAGTTGAGAAAAGACAGAAGCTCCATGCAACTGATCAAAGAGATCATCAATACGAGGAAGAGGATATTTATTTCGAATGGTCACCTTGTTCAATTCTCTATAGTCAACACAGAACCTTAGCGATCCATCCGATTGAGCGACAAACACCGCAGAAGATCCCCAACAAGAAAAACTGAGCCTAATCAATCTCTTCTCCAAAAGATCCTGAGTCTGCTTAACTAACTCCTCTCTCTCTCTAGGAGCCATCCTCCTACTAGGCTGAATCATTGGCACTGCTCCTGGAATCAAATCAATACGAAACTCTACAGATTCCAGAGAAATAAAACTCAAAGAAGCACCCAAATCAAACAAAACTTAAATATACTTGCCATATAAAAGTAATGTACCTTCCAATACTCCATTGCCTTTAGATGAAGTAGACGGTGCATCTTCCAAAGCAAATACCTTATTCTGCTGAGCTTTATGAAGAAGCGGGCAATCCTTGATCATATGACCTGGTTGGTGACAATTGAAGTATAGAGATCTTTGAACCAAAGCCGAACCCGGTCCACTTTGATGCGACTGCTGCTGCTGTTGCTAAAATCCTTTCCTGGGACACTTATTCGCCAAGTGACCTTCTTGTTGACATATATAGCATTTGCGAGGTCCGTTGTTACTTCCAGTCTTCTTCTTGCTCTGCTTCCTCCAAATGGGATTGAACTTCCTCTTATTCGGATTAGTAGAATTTCCTCCCAATGCTGCTATTGGTGCCACTGATCTCTTATTCATCAATACCTCATATCTCAGGACCATATCAATCAACTCAACAAAAGATCCTTTCAAATGCGCTGTCATCTTTTCATGAAATTCCGGCCTCAAACCTTGCACAAACATTTCGTCCTTTTTGAGTGAAGTATCAATGAGTCCTAGTCCATAGCAAGAAATTCATTGAATCTGGTCTCATACTCCCCTATAGTCATGCCTCCCTGCTTCAAATTCAGAAAATCTAGATACATACGAGTTTTCCCTGCTGTTGGCATGAATTTCTCCTCAAACAACTCTTTAAATATTACCCAAGAAATGTTTTCCTCAAAAATGTTTGCTACCGTTGCATCCCACCAGGCTACTGCGCCTCCCTGCAATTGCCATGAAGCCATTTCCCACTTTCGCTCATCAGACAACTTCATATTCTTAAAAATGCGCTCACAAGAGCGTAGCCAAGCTTGGACCTCAATTATCGATTCTGACCCTTTGAATGGTTTACCTCCAAGGTTGACGAAGTCCTTGCATAAAGCAGCAAAACTAACCTAAGGCGGTGTGGATCTACAGCCTCACTAGCAGTTTGACTTCGTCCGTTATCAGTCGAGGTACTGCCCCTACCTCTGCCTCTTCTTCCAGAACTCATGTTGGCCACCTGAACAGGTAACTCAACAAATTTAGATCGGTATGTAATTATATAAAAATACAAATACGCACTCTCAAGATAAATATTATTCCAGAGCCTAGGTATTATCTCAACTTATGCTCTGACCCCCCTCTGTGACGACCCGCCTTTCTACTTACAGAAAGACGTATCATCAATAAGAAAAGAAAGGGATAGAAATAGAAAAGATAGAAAGAAAGAATAACAACATCAGAATCTCACAGCGGAAACGGAACAAAATATAATACATCTCATAACTATTACATAGTTTTACATATATCAGAGTCATACAATATCATTCACATGACAGTCGTACATACATCTGTCACTACATACATCCCAAAATACAACATACATCAACTAACACAGCGGAACTAGATAGATAGATATATACGTCTGGACTTCTGCTCCAAGCTCCTCAAGGAATCACACTCCAAACCTATCACTTGGATACTCATAAAAATTTGAGTACCCAAGAATTTATAGAAAACAGAAATAAACTCCGGGTCAGACATGGGTCTGGTATGAGTAAACGGTTTAAAGTTGTTTAACTTTGGAAAACATTTTGAAATAAAGGTATCACATAAGACTTCCCACACATAAACATTGGTAAGTTTTTCCCTTACGCTAACCAAAACAATTAATAGGAAATCCAGTGATATTATAATAGTGTCTAGGATTTTCAAGTAAAATATAGAAATAGTTGAAATGCTTATATCTCACAACATAGTTGGGGACAATCAAAACGTACGACACTTATTGGAGATTGGATTCCATACAATGGCAGGGCTAGTGAGGTACCGTCCGTCACAGTACGGGGCCTAGATCACCGTACCGAGGATCACTCCCGACCCCCTACAACACAAGGCTGGAACCATTCCTTACTAAACAGTCCCGAACAAGATAACGCCGCGGTTGTAGCTAGCAACTGCCCACATAGCCGAAATAAAAAGGGACATCTAGACTGGGGTATATTTCGTCCTGCTTGGGTGCTACCCACCTAACCTTGCTGCACATCCCCTGTTTTAGCCATTCCCGGTTGATGAGGCTTGAGGCTACGATTACCTTTATAGGACATATCTCTTAGAATGCTCATCGTCCACCTAACGATGTTCTGAAAGCATTCAATCCATACAAGTTCGTTCCGGGTTCGAACGAAACCAAAGGCATTATCTCGTTACACTCATTTTGGAATCACCCTCAGAGTCAACAACAATAACCCTTGCATTCTGAAACACCATCTCGATCTTCACTTGGGAATTTACGACCTAACTTTTAATTTGGATCGAAGTGGTTTTCGGATAATCATAGTTGACACCCAATCCCGGTCTCATCGAAATCCAAACGCCATTTTAAAGGTCAAGTTGTTTATTAGTTTAAACGATTTAATTCAACACTTTGAATTCACATAGCATTTATCACAGATATATCATACACAATCATCATAGATATATCAAGGCATATCACAGAGTAACACAGAATATCATCAAATATATATCACAAAATCAGATATTCTACTTAAACAACATTCATAAGCAAGTATCTTAATCCTTATTATAATTAATTCAATTTAGATTAATTACTTGAGAATTTATCACTTAATCCTGTTTAATTAATCATCAATTAATTAATTATTCCATTTCAAATCATTTAATTAATTAATCATTTCTTAATTAATTTATTAAATCTTAATTACTCAATTAATTACCCCTTAATCATTAGTAAATAACCTGATTATTAATTAATAAAACTTAATTGCCCATTTATTAACCACTAATTACTTAACTAATCAATTATTAATTCATAATTAAATTACTTAATTACTTAACTACTAATCATTCATTAATTAACTTTAAGTAGTTAATTACCATTTATTTATCACTTAATCATTAATTAACCAATCTCTAATTACAATTATAATTTAATTATTCTTAATTGCTTTCTAAAATAATTAATCAATATTAATTATTCATCCTAATTAACATTTAAAAGAAATCTTCTTTAAACTTTGAAAACCAATTCATTACTATCTACAAAACTTTAATGTTAATTAATTTTATACTTAACTAAAATTAATACTAAATTAAAATATTAATTAAGATCTTAAAAACATTATATAGTATTAACTAAAATAATTAAAACTTGTATTAAAGTCTTAACTCAAATTATTAAACGTTTATTAAGTCGATATTGCTTAAAACTTGTTGGAAAAAAAAACAATTTGCTTAACTTTTTTTTTCTTTTATTTGCAGTTTTTGAAAAAAAATCGAGACTTCCCCTATTTTACTCGAATAGCACTTCGAGTTTCTCACCAGCTTTCCCCGAGTCACCTCTCGTTCCCTCTCGTACTCCATCTTCTTCTTTTTTCCATTAAGGTGAAGTTTAAACTTAAGTTATAGTATCAGTAAATCATGTTTACTCACTCGATGAAAACCCGAAGCAACCCCCTCGTTTACTCAAGTAACAACTCGAGATCGACCATCAACAGCGACACTAACACCAACCTCACGCCGTACACGTGCATGGCGATGCGCCGTAGCTCCGAAAAACTCCGTCACCTCAGGCAAGTCGCGAATCTCCCATAAACTCGAAATCAAAACACGATTCGCCTCCAAAAATTTCAAATCGAAAATAAGCCTCCTGCTCGAAACCTGAAACTCAACCCAACACAGAAAACCACCTCGCCACCGCCACTCAGACCACAGGAGACGCTCAAAATCCACCCACACCACGACAACACCCTATGCTACCATTCTCTAAAGTCTCGTGAAACTCAATCACGTAGAGAAGACGAACATGCCTCGTTTCTTAACCACAACTAAAATTAACCTTAAACCCTAAAATGATCTCGACCCATCAATATATGCAATGGAAAAAATTTCTGATAATTTTCTCGAAATCAATGATGTTCATACTTTCTTCAAACCAAATTTCAATAGCAATTATTGGATCAATCATCAGTAATTGGTAAAAATGCAATTTTTGTTCAACTCTGAACTGCTTATACAATTCTAAACTAAAAATTTCCATTTTTGTTTTAAAAATCCTACGTTGCGTTGAAGATTCAAGTTATGAACTTGAATTAATATTTTATAACAATCGAATTTATCAAAATAGTTCTTGTTGCCTGTAAAACATGATTTCAGTAGTATATTCCTCTAACATTTTAAAACGGCTTTTTTTAAAAAAACCGACTAAAGTTTAAACATCTTGTTTTGTTGAAAATTTAAAGCTTTACAATGATTTGATGTGAATAATTTGAGTTTGAAAAAAATATTCAACCTGTAACAAATAACAGAGAAGTACAGAGCAACCTATGATCAACACAGAATTATATTCAAACTAAAGCATATGCAAACCATATTATCAATGAATCCTGAACTGTTTTTAATTAAACTTAAAGCTTTAAAATTTATGTTTACTCACCTGAAATTTTTTGAACAGAGAACAATTCCTGTTTTTGAAAACCTGTATTTTGAATCTATTTTTGTAAACTGCAGTATTGAATTGAGTTTGAGCTTTGTTAAATAAAGATACTGATTATATTTTTCCTGGTTTTTCTTAAGTTATTACTGAACAAACTAAATAGAAGTTGCATACATATATATAGAAGAAAATAGGATGCATAAGGGAAGGTTTAACTGGTCAAGCTGTTTTCTTCTTTTTGTTTTGATTGATTAGATTTTTATTTCTGAAATGTAAAGATTTGTAAAATTTTGAATAGACTTAATTTTGGCTGAGATGATGGCATTTAATGCCATGGTTCCCTAATTTGTTTACATACTATTTTTTTTAATTTTATATGTACACATACACTTGCAGGTAGACATTTGGTTTTGTGAATGAAGATATTTTGTTTTATTATTTTCTTGCTTTCACCATTAATATACATACACTTTGCCTTATTTTATTTTATACTTTTTTCTTGCAATTTTAAACTTATGTTGTATGCACACCAAATCACTTAATTCTTGCTTTTATTTATATTTGTATTTTAGCTATCAGCATTTAAATTATATTCATATGCTTTACTTATATTTCATACTTATATTTTTTTATTGATAGATTTTGATTTTACTTTGAACATTATCATCCATATATATATATATATATATATATATATATATATATATATCAAATGATAACAAGGTAGAGCATTTTAATTTAATTATATAAGATAGATTTTATTGTAAATATTTTTAAGAGATTTTATTTTAAATTTTCAAATAAATTTTACTTTTCAAAATACAAATCTATATAAATAAATGGCAAATATTTCCAAAAGACTTATTTATTTAAAATGATAAGTTTACTTTTTATTTAATTAAATTAAATATTTATTAAAACATTATGGCTAAAATCCCGGGTCGTTACACCCTTGGGCCAGCTTGATATGATTAAAACAGAAGCCATATCTAGGCCAAGTGAGGTCGCTCCTCCGATCGTACATGATTCTTTGATACCATATCTGTTACCTTATGATTGATTTGGTAGTCACCTTCGATTTGATTATAGGAGTGTGTTCCGAGGTGGGTGGTAGTAGCTGCTATGTGTTAACACCAGCCCGGTTCTGCAAAATGGTAGATCCTACCCTGGGAATTGCCTCGTGTGCCTTGTCATATGCCTTATCGAGCCTGTTACAACTTTGGTTTGTATTGTACCTATGGAGTGCTCATTGAGTATCCCACCGGTTTGGTGGAGCTTAAAGTATCTGTATAGACTATGGAATTTATATAAAAAATTATTATGCGGGATATGGTAACACATTGACGCTGTTTTAATACTTTACTTTACAATAGACATATTATAATAGCATATTGTACTATGTATGTAGATAGTTTAATGAATCATTACGAGATGGAATCCCCAACATCTCTTTAGTTATTGCACACGCGTTAGACACTGGATGGGAGACGTAAAACCCCGTAAACATCTCTAAAACCATTACACTCATATTTACTAATTTGGTTTAACTTGCATAAGATCTTTTAGTTTTGACTCTAGTATTTTGTCTTTTCATTACGCTCGGGTCAGCCAGGACATTCAGTGTTGAAGACCTTATTTCTGGAGGACGAAGACGAAAATTTAGTATATTATCACTATTTATTATATTTATTCCACTACATCATATTGTTCTGCTGCATTATTTATTTAATCCTGCTGTATGTATTACTCTGATATGTATTGTAAAAGTGTAATCAAATGTTATTTGTAAAATAGCTTAATGAACTGTTTATTTGATTATTATATTTTGTCATCCCGCTGTGAGATTCTGTGTTTTTTTTCCTTTTTCATCTTATTTTCTTATTTACCTCATTAACAGTCTTCCCTTTTGAATGGTTTGAGTTGACATATATGGTTTATTGTCGATTTAAACCGTCCAAAAAGGTGGGTCATTGCAGTTTATATATTAAAATAGTTTTGGAAAATCTAAATAATTTGAATACTAAAATAATAGATTTTAAACAGTTATATTAAAATAATTTATTTTGAAAGTAGTACCAAATCAAACTGTTTCCTTTCATTTCAATACATCTGGACCTATGTCCAATTTTAAATCAACAAACTCAATTTTCAATCTTTCAATTAAATTGACCCAATTTCGATTTAGTATTAAATCAACTTAATTTCAATTTCATTTCGAATTAACTTTAATTTTTGAAACATTCATTTTAACTTCAAATTCGATTCAACAATCCAATTCAATAATTTAAGTCTCAATTCAATTCTTATTTTAATTCATTTCAATTTATATCAATTTCAAGTCCAATATCAATTTACGGATTTAAAACACTTAAATCAATTTAAACCTTATTGTTCAACTTTAAGATCCAAAAGTTAAAATAATTCAATTTTCGAATTAAAGTCAAATATCAATTATAACTTCACATTTCCACTTCAATTCTTAAAACAATTTCTTTCAGTCAATTTCAATTTCAATTTCAACATTTCAAAGCTTGAATTAGAAAATAATTTAATTCATATAAATCCATAATTTATTTCCTTTAAAATAATATCACTTGATCAAAAATCCAAATTCAAGTTTTTTAAAACCATTTAATTTAACCAATCCGGTGTCCGTATATAATTTTCTACCCTATCGCCAAGTGATCAGTTATTTCAATTTTAATTATAGGGATGGATATATATCATTTCAATCCAAATCAAAATGTCATAGGTATATATCCTTTCAACCTATTTCTTAATTTATTTAAGATAATTCAAACAACAATTTATATGCTTTCAATTAATATGTAGGGTAATAGCAGGGATATATATATATATATATATATATATATATATATATATATATATATATAAACATCCAATCATCCAAAGTGTCTACAAATAGACATCCATCACAGTCAATATCCAATTCAGCCAATAAATCTCAACAATTTAGCCAGTTATCAATATCAGGTATTTAACTACCAATTCAATTCAATACTAATTTAAATGGCAATTTAATTCCATAAAATTAAATTTCAATTAAAATGTCAAATTAAACTACCAAAAAGCAACCAATAAAATCCTTATCACATCATAAATTTAATTCAACTAACATAAGAAGGTTTAGTATTGCAGGAGTGGGTTAAATCACTCACCTTTGATTTAGCCAATTAAAAATCCAATAAAAGCCCAAAATTCCAAAAGTCTCCAAACTAGTTCCATGTTGTTCGTAATTTCGATATGATCTCAACAGAAGAAACTGCGCGTAAAACCGAGTTCATATGCAAAAATTATGCGCATTAAAACGTTGAAATTTAAAAATTAAATTAAAAACGAACAAGGGCAATTTGGTAATATCGTACCTTGTCAACCCTAGCTCGAACAATCAACTCACGCACATGATCAGAACCCACGTACAGCCATCAACTTCCATGCGTCGCCGCCGCCGCACGTTCGCTTCTACCTAGATCGAGCCTCACCGTTGAACTTGCCACCTCCGGCCGACACCTTGCACCACGCGCGTGGGCGCCAGGCTCACCATAGGGGCCACAGCCGCTGCCGCCTACAAACCGCCAACCCTAGTGATCCCCGATGCTGTTTCCTCACTCAAGCCACACCGATCGACCAAGCACAACCTCCTCTACCCAGTGGTCACTTCCGATCATCTCGTCGATGCAGATCCACCATTGATTTGAAAATCCTAATAACAAACGGCTGAGAAATATCGCCAATTTCTGGACAACGGAGCATCCAATCAAAAAAGGAACTGCAGGCGCAGATTACGCTCCTCGAGAGCTTCGCGATGATATATTATATGATAGGGTTTGAGAAGTTTGAATTTTGGAATTTGATTTGGAATCAGTAATTAGGGTTTTCAGATGTCTGCCATTGAGAAGGAATAGATGAGATAGGAATTGTACATACAGACAATAGAATAAAAGGCTGCTGGGATTTAAAACAGCCGATATATAGGCAAAGATGGATAAGAATGGATGAAACAAATCGAATGGGTCGGAGTGATAACAAAGACCCGAAAAGTCCGTTTCATTCCCTAAACTAAATAGATCGTCTCATATATCGAAATATAGGTTTTCAATATTTTTAAACTCAATGAAACTAGTTTCAAACCCTAATTCTATTGTATATAGAAGTTAGCTCTTAAAATTGAATTATATTCATTTAAATTCCTATAATGATTTCTACGTGTTTCGAGCTCGCATGATTAGAAGATAAGTCTGATTGCTACGAAACTTGAAATCCTATAATGATTCACTGTTACGGATCCGATGAAACTGGTTTCGACGAAACCTGGGACATTGCCTAAATTGACAAATTTTACCTGTTAATTAAATGAATTATTAATTTAAAATCAATTTAATCAATTTTAAATTCAAATTTAAAAGTCAACAATTTTCATCATTCCTGATTGCATAAAAATCAATAACATTTTTAAAATTAAATTTTCCATGTAAAATCCAATATTTAAATATTACATTAATTTCAACATTAAATTACAGCTGTAATAAAATCTTACTTCATTATAATTTGAATTCCAAACAAATTCTTTTATTTTGATTTATATTCTTATTATTTAATCATCAAATACCTTTTGAATTTATTTAACTTAAGTTTCCATCTTATTATTCTTACCACTCTACATTTAACGTCTCTTCTTATAATAACTGTAATATTTAATTGCATTAAATTTCATTAATTAACAAATTAATTTAAAAAGAGTAAAATAATAAGGTGATAAATAAACCAATTTGTTATGCAATAGTAATTCAAACACATTTATCAAATTGTTAACAACGATTATAAATTATTTACCACATAACAGTTTTCATATTCTATATTAAAACCACTTCCAATTAAATAACATATAATTGCACAAATAATTCATCATTTATTTTATTACTTATTAAACTTACAATTATTTTAACTGATTGGAATTACATTAAAACAGTTGTCAATAACATTCAACAACATTATTAAATTATATTCTGATAATTTTTTCCCATTTATAAATCATAAATTTTAATTTCTGACAATACTAAATTTCAGAATCTTATTTAATTTAATATTTTTAATTATCAAAATACAGGTCATTATATAAGTAGCCTCATATAGAAAATTTCGCGGCACTATTCATCTGAGAAGGTTTCGAACTCCAAACGACGCCTGTTGCCTTACGTTCTATATATTATACCTCTATTCCGAACATAGTGGAACTAGTTTTCGGGAAAATTCCATCATATTTGGAAGTTAGCATTTCAAAATCAAATTATTTTAATTAATTTCTACGCGTTTCAAGCTTGCACGACCAAACGATAAGTACGATCGCTACGAAACTTGAAATCCTATAATGACTCACTATTACGGATGTAATGAAACTGGTTTCATCGAAATCCAAGACAGTTTCCAAAAGGACTATTTTTACACGTTAATTAAAATATAGAATTTTTAATTTCTATTTATCCACTTTTAAATTCAAATTTAAAAGTAAACAATCTTCATTCTTTTTTAAATAAATTTAAATCAACATCTGAAATCATTTTCATTCATATTAAATTCAGGATTTGATTATTCAAATAGTTTCCAATATTAAATTTAAAAAATATAATTATTCAATAAATCGCTATATTTAAATATAAGTTATTTAACTTTTAAAATTTAACTTTTAAAACGAATTCAAATAACAAAACAACTACTACATTTAGTCCCACTTCTTAATTTAAAGTATTCCACTAATCCAATTTCGATGAATTCCAATATTAGACTTTCAATAAATCCTAATATTAGATTTCAAATGAATTTTAATTGTTAATAATTATTTTATTTTCATCTAAATAATTCAACATTTATTATTCAGTTCTTGCTATTGATTACAACACATTAATATATTGAACTTCTTTCGAATATAAATAATTTCCTTAATTCTTATCGAAATTGTTATTTCAAAATTTAATTCATGTTCATATTAAATAAATTACATTAATAAATCATTAAATTTTTATTTCTAACCATTTTTATTCAATAATTATATTAAATTTAATAGTTTAAAATAATTAAAAATACGGGTCATTACAATTCGACTGAAAAAAAACTAATGGTGTTGGATGAATCCGGAAATGGATTCGAACTGATATAGGTTGTCCGGACTAAAACTCATGAGTTCCTCGAAATTTTTCAGGGTAGACGGTTCTTTAGTTTACCCAAGGGAGGCACTTTCAATTTTGGGATCTGTTTTTTATGGATCTTTTGGAAAGGAAGTGCATCCATTGCGTAAATCATTTAATCAGCAGCGTACCACTACAGCAGGGGTTGATAGTCCTTTGTTTACGAAATATCCACGATATTTTTCCTGAATCTGGAAGGTAGATGTATCTTCTGGAAGGT
This sequence comes from Allium cepa, assembly GCA_030765085.1. Taxonomy (NCBI): domain Eukaryota; kingdom Viridiplantae; phylum Streptophyta; class Magnoliopsida; order Asparagales; family Amaryllidaceae; genus Allium; species Allium cepa. The sequence goes on along the minus strand of CM060930.1, from coordinate 86,194,038 downwards.
TTTGTGTCCATTGCGTAAACAATGGACCAGCGGTGGGCCATTGCTATCGTAACATCATCATTTGACATCGGATTTTTGAGCATTAATTTCCATATCTATTTTAAAGGTTTTCCAAGTATTTTCACAGGATGTTGAAATAGATCTACTAAATACATAGAGATTTTAGTCTTTCTGTCTAATCAACGTATGACTAAAATTTGTAAGAATGAGGATAATTTTGTTAAGACATCTAGTTATATAAGGTATTTTGATCTAAAACTTATTACATTTTCTAAATCATTTGTTCCGAAAATGTTTGGAAATGCTTTAAAAAGGGTTTTTCGTATATATGAAAACTTAGATGTTTATAAACATTATTTTAAAAAAATGTTTACATAGTAATTATTATTAGCAATGTTCTACATTATCTAATTTATATCCTAAATATTGTTTAAAGTTAATGATTATTTTAAAGTTTGAAATTAATTATTAGCATTTATACAAAATATTTAGAAATAAATTACTATGATTATAACAATGTTTAGAGACTAATTATTAATGTTTATAAATAATGCTTTAAAAGTATTTCGATATTAAAACTAGAATTTGTAAGCAATAGATTTAAGAATTTAAATTGCTTCTTTTTAAATATAAGTAATGATGTCGATGATTATTTTTAAATATTTTATACATTTTATAAGGATGTCTAATTTTAATTTTGAAATGAAGTTACTTTATATAAAGTAAGAAATTTACATACGGAGTATCAAAAAGCTTTTTGATCCTCTCTATAATTCACCCTCCCTCTTGTGTTTATCCTAGCCTTAAGATCCGTAATCCGCATTTTTCGCATTTGTTATCAGAGCCAGGTTTTCAAAATTTTCATAATGTGAATTGAAAAATTTTAAAATGGAATTTTTTTTGATAAAATTATTAACACTATATTCATATGAATATGTCACAGAATCATCATGATGTTGTTGTTTAAAACTATATTTAGTTATTTTGAAAAGTCGGTTGATTCTTTAAAAAATTATGTTGTTTTCCAGGAGAAGAGTTATGTCTAATGACCGTTGGTTAAAAGATACCAGATAATCATTCATCAATCAAGAAGAACAAATGGATATATAATGGCAATTAACAATGAAATGGTTACCAGATCAGTACAAAACTTTTAATTCTCATCTACAACTTGAACTGATACTGTACTTCTCTCCATCTGCTTCGCAATGCCACTGGTTTCATGCGAATCCGTTAAGAAATGACCAAGTTATGGTCAAGTGAAGTTTTGGTGAACAAAAAGGAAAATGAAAGCAAAACCGTCAATGGTATTCTGCAACTTGTATCCAGAGATTTGATTATTTTGTCCCAACTCCTTTTCCAGACTGTAGTTCTTGTTCTCATGGTCGTTTTGATGGGTGGATCATCAAATTTCGATCAAAATTGAGTGAGATATGACAGTTTGAAGTTGGCTATCCAAAACTGAAAGCTGTGTATGGGATTTTCTACATTTCTCTTACTGTTCGGCCTGTTGCACCATAATATTATCCAAATTCATCACCAAACTATTACTAGATCGTAGCCCTTGCCTTCCTCTTTGATTTTCCACTGGTTTCATCCAATTCCGTCAAGAAACGAAGGAGATATGCCTTCTAGAAGTTTGATAGTATATATAAAAACAAGAAGAAGAAGAAGAAGAGGAGGAATTTTTATGAAAAATGGTGACTGTTGGGCCTATTTATAGTGGTTGAAGTGTCCATTCATTCAAAATTCAAATTAAAGTTTTGGCGCTAAGTTGGTCAATCTACTAAATCATCTGTATCTTTCTCATACAGTCTTCAAATTCAGCAAATGAATATATTACGCTGATCAGAAAAACGTGCCCGTCGCAATAGAATAGACTCGTCATTAAATTCTGAAAGATATAAATGTGCGGTTGACGACAATGGAAGAACAACAAAGTTAGAAAGATGGAGTGCAAAAATCGGTACGCTTTACTATTATTTCATCTTTATATTTATGCATTTAGTTAGGTATAGAAATTTATCTCTTTTATAAGTTTTGATATTTAGGTCCATATTGACACACCATAGTATAAATTTCGACATACCGGTCCAATTTTTTTTTAAAAAAATGTGTTTTCTTTCAAATAAAATCTTACTACTAATTTATTACAACTATATTAAGTAGAAAAGCATTTTTACATGCATAATGTCAAGTGTCTTTACACATGTTTTCTCATTATTTTTTTATGCTAATTAAATACTATAAAAAAATTGGGTAAAAAAATCAATTATTTACATGTTAATATCTAGTCGTAAAATTAGTGCAAAATCATGTTAAAAACAAGCCCGGAATTTTAGATAGCATTTCTAAAATGCTTCTTTTCTTCTATAATGTTTTGTAATTACTGCAAATTCATTTTTATAGCATTTCTATGCTTTGAAACGCTGTACAGTTTCAGAAACTTTACACGGCATTTGGTAAAAGCTACAGTTTCAGTTTTATAAAGCTTCGAATATATTTTAGTACAAAAAACTTTTTATAGCATTCTTTGAATGCTGTTTTTCTTTATGAAACTTTAAACTATGTAAAAATGATATTTAAATTAAGTTTTTTTTCTCTATTCTTTTTAGAGTTAGTTTCTAACTTAAACTAAAATATTTTAAAATTAATTTCATGTTTAAATATATTTTTATGATAATTAATTATTATTTTTAAAAGGAAGAGGCCTTAATATAACACATTTTATTTTAGTTTTTCAATCTTTATTATTTATTTAATATTTCATTATGATATTTTTTAAATTCAAAAGATGTTTAAACATGTTTCTAAATATTTTAATCAATAATAATTTAATATTTAGTTTTTAATTAATAAGTTAAGTATTTTACAAACATGAAAGTCTGGATTCTTAAAAAAATTTAAGTTAAAAAAATATTTTTAAAAAGAATTAAGTAAGGAGGGTATTAATTTTTATAAAAACCATATTTGATCATATATAGTTTAAGTCTATATTTCTTAGCATTTGATTTTGATATTAAGTTTGATTACCACCTTTCATGAATATGTTGTAGTTTTAATACCATTTATTACCTTTAAACTCTTGTATTTACTACTCTTTCAGTCTCATTCATTAGTTTCCTTAACCTAAGTCTAGTAATTGGTGTGTATTACCCTTGTTTGGTTGAAGTGATTTATAATAAATAGTTTGACATATGTATACATACATATATATGCTTGTCAATTAGATATTTCTTATCACTCATATTTATCTTATAATCTGAATATCTCTTACCATAGTATATATCATCATATCGTGCATCCTATTTCATATCACATTTCATTTCATATTACGTCATAAATTACAATGCATGAAATATCATAATCATTTACATCACAAGTTGCACTTTATTCCGCATATCATCTCATGCTACATTGCATATGTCATACATTTCATATTGCATTACAAACTACATATTGCATACATGTATACATAACGAGTGAATTTTATTTAGGAGAAGTTGTAGTATTGTCTTATAATTTAGGATTATTAGTTTTTGATTTGTTTGATATGTTTTGATTGACTTAATTGTCTTGTTTGACTTGATTGACTTCATTGACTTGATTGACTTGTTTAACTTGATTGACTTGTTTGATTTGATTGACTTGTTTGACTTGATTGATTTGTTTGAATTGTTTGGCATGATTGGATTTGATGTGCGTGATTGGATTGTTTGAAATATACTTATACATATTTGTGTTTTGAATAATTATAACATAATTATGTTAATGTCTTTCACATTCCATTTACTATGCTTTGTTCTAGTATTAGTTTAAGGGAGAGTTTTATAGTTCTACGGTTTTAGATGGTTTTTGTTGATGACAAAGTGGGGGAAATATAAAATAGGATAGTTAGGCATAAATTAAGGGGGAATTATTAGTTTTAGGGGGAGTTATTTAGATAGAAGTAATATTTTTGAAAAAGGCTGTCATCATCAAAAAAGGAGAGATTGTTAGTCCTTGAGATGATGGTTTTGATGACAACAACCTTAGAATAAGATTATAAAATATAAATACTAACATTATAGAGGATTTGGCCATGCAGGTACTAAGAATGAAAATTGTACAGGATAGAGATTCAAGATATCAAGATTGAAGACTCATAAGTGTCAAGAATATCAAGATTATCAAGAGTTCAAGATTTCAAGAATAAGTAATTTAATTAGGAATTTGTTAAAACTCCTAGAAAAGCACTGGCATCTTAAAATCCAATTTATTCGTGGAATGGAATCCACTTCGAGCCTGTTAAAGGGATGGAACCCTAAGTAGGATGGAACCTACGAAAAATCTAGTGGAACATTGTTTTGTATCCACTAATCTTTTATTCAAATGATTTTACAAAATTATATCTTGTTTTCAAAATGATTTTAAGACCTTCATTTTAAAAGAATCAAAAACATATATCCTGATTTTAAATACTTTTACCCTCAAAATAATCTTTAATTTCAAAATCATTTTATCCTTAGTTTTAAAATTGTCTTTAAAAATAATATTTATACATAGATTTAAATATCAAATTATAGTAAAATTATATATATATATATATATATATATATATTATTCTATGTATTTACTTATGTATTTTAAATATAGACAAGTATATTTATAAAGTTTAAAATAGTTTTAATATACGATAGAGGTTATTTTCAAAGAAAAACAAATAACCAAAATTTCCTTTGGGATGTCGACATACTCATGTTACCTATGTCGACAAAGTGGCAGTTAATTTCAAAATTTTGAATTTCAAAAGAAGTGTCTATTCGTCATATCTCTTCACGAATGGACATGGCTATTATTCTTCTTTGAATAGGGGATTTTTTCAACGAATTTTCAATTACATTCTTCTGGTTTTCACTTCTCTTCTTCTTCCATGTTTCTATATACACATTCTTACCATTACTCTGCCGAAATCAACATTGAATCTAACTAGATCATTTCCGGTTTGATTCTCTATCACTCTCTTAACAAGATCCTCAATGTTATTCAGAGTTATAGACTTCTTTGTAATCAATTTAGCCAGAAAAGGTGTGATTATAGCCTTGGGAATCAATCAAGCGAGAAAAGGTGTGATTGTAGCCTTGGAAATCAATTGGGTGAACTTGTTGCCCGGGAAATCAAGTATCTCTACCCAGAGGATTGTGAATCTGGAGGGTGTACCTCGTAGCCTTGAAATCGAGGGTGTAATTGTAATGATTTCTTTTGAAAGGAAATCCGTACTTGTGTGCGTGACTGGATGTAGGGAAACTCCAAACCAGTATAAAATCTAGTGTGTTCTTTCCTTTACTGCTTTTACTTTATTTCTGCATCTGTGTTTGTTTCTGTGATCATATCTGCGTCTGAATATTGCATGCATTTGTGTTTAAATTAACAAAAACTCTAAAAGATTTAGTAATTTCCTAAAACACTATTCACCCCCTCCCTCTAGTGTTTATCCTAGCCTTAAGACCCGTAATCCGCATTATTACATGTATATGTGTATTGGCTCGCTTTTGCTCGCTTTAATATGAGCGAACTCGCTAATATTAATAATAATAAGGTACATATCTCAGATAACATACCGTACTTTTATGTTTTTCCCTACCTGATGCCTCATCATTGAGATGAGATGTATATTTGTTATATATATGTGTATTGTAAAAAATTTATGATCAAGGCGCGAAGGAGACGCTGTTGAAATTTTCCTACAATTCGGGTGTTAAAAATTTTTTGAGAGTTTAAAATTTTATACGTTGTTTTACTACTAAGCTAATATCAGAGTGGCATAGTAAAAGCGTAGTAAAGGTTGTGGAAATAATATTTTTATTATTTTGAGTAAAATATATCAAATGTTAGATTTCTTACCTAATCCCTTTTTGAGGACGGAAAGTTTTGAGTGGGGGAGATTTTAACAACCCATATTTTTAAATGTTTAAATTATTAAATTTAATATAATTTTTGAATAAAAATGGTAAAATAAAAAATTAATAATTTATCAATGTAATTTATTGGATGTGAACTTAGATAAAAATTTAAATAACAAAATTCAATATGAGAAAAGATGATAACTTACATTAGAAATTAAATTAAATAATATTAAATTGTAAGTAATTGATAACAAAAATCGAAATGATCAATGTTAATTAAATAAAGAATTGAATGAATGTTCATTTAAAAGTAAAAGCATAAATTTATTTATAAGAAATTATTTGTATTAAATGTGTTTGTAATCAATTGTCGGAATTGAATAATGAATGTTGAATATTGAATTATTTAGATGAATAAAATAATTGTTTGATGACGAAAATTCATTTGAAATGTAATATTGAAATTTACTGAAATTCTAATATTGGAATTCATCATAATTGAATTATCCAAGGGCTTTGATTTATGAAGAGTAACCTTTGTATTCAATGTAAGAAGTTTTGGTTTTTTTAGATTTGAACAAACATTTTGTTTTAAAATGAATTTGTTTATGAATTTAAATTAAGAGCATTGGTTGTATAAATTTTGAACAAACATTTTAAATTACAAAATGGTTTAATAAAATTTGAATTTGGAATATTTAATTGATTTTAAATATTGAAAGGATAATTTTTTAAGTTAAATAACATTATATATTGCAAATAAAGTGATTTATTTGACAATATAATTATTATTTTTAAATATTTGAAATTTGTTTAAATAACTGAATCTTGAATTTAATATGATGAAAATGATTTCAAAAGCTGATTTAAATTTTATTTAAACAAGAGTGAAAATTGTTAACTTTTAAATTTCAATTTAAAAGTTATTAAATTGATTTTTAAAATAGCTTGTTTTAATTAACGTGTAAAAATCGTCTTTTTGAGCACTATCTTGAATTTCAACGAAACCGGTTTCATCAGGTCCGTAAAATAAATTATTAGGATTTCAAGTTTTGTTGCGATAGGACTTATCGTATGATCGTATGAGCTCGGAAAGCGTGGAAACCGATTAAAGGAATTTAATTAAATTAATGTGATTTGAAATGCTATCTTCTGTATATGATGGAATTGGCTCTGGATACATATTCCGTTGTATTCGAAATAGCGGCATAACATATCGAATGTCAGGCGGCACGCGTCATTTGGTGTTCGGGATTTTCACGGATGAATAGTGCCGCAAGATTTCCTATACAAGGCCATCATTTTTATTCATTTGCAACCCTAAACTTAAGAAAACCCTGCCACCGTTTTTTTTCTTCAATGGCCGAAATTTTTCTGCATTTCCCCCTCGATTCCTCTTAATCTACTCATAATCTTGACTCGACTCAGAAAGCAAAGCTGTAGAGCTCGATGAGCTCTACATATCCAATGGTGGGATCGAGTTGGAAGCTGGTATTTTCACCAGAATCGAGGAAAATAGGTGGCACAGGTTTTGGGTTCTCAAGGCGAGATGGCGGTGACGGGCGCAGCGGGGTCACAGGTGATGGTGGAGCGGCCTAAGGCGATCGACGCAGTGCGCTTGGATTGGGGTCTGGTGGCACTGGCTGTCGCGCGCATCGAGATTTCAGCGATGAAGTTGGGGCTCTCAGTTTGGATAGCGCGAGCAATGATGAGATGGAAAGGTTATGTTTTATTTTTATTTAAAAATTTAGTTTGTTGATTATGTTGTTAATTATACTCCAATGTTTGAAAATCCATAAGTTTTTCATGCAAGCTCCGATTCGAACGTACCAAGTCGCATTGGGTTCGTATCGACATCGTCTATACCATGAGCGGGATTGGAATTTTTGTGAGTCTGAAAAGTTTTAGTTCAAATAAAGCAGAGTGGTTAAACTCATCCACGAAGTACTAAATTTCCTACTGTTAGTTAAACCAATTAATGAAGTGAAAATTCATATTGATTATTAATTGAAAATTTAATTGACTGAAAATTTAATTTATTGAATTTGAATCAACTGAATTTGGACTGACATTTAAATTTAGCTATTAAGTTGATAATTAAGTTTGTTAGTTAAATTTGATCGAAAAATTGACGATAGGGATTTATAGTAAATCTGATAGTAAAATTTGTGACATTTAATCTGATAGTTAAATTGACACTTAACTTGATATATAAATTGATGTTGATAATTGGAATTTCATATCACTTTTAAACACGCAACATTGATTGTTGTTGATTGTTGTAATACTAATGAATTGATTGTTTTGCATGTTGGTTGATACTAAAGTGGATGATATTTGCGTTTGGCTGTTATGTTGTTTAGTAATTCTGATATACCCATATTATCACCCTGTTATCATCACTATTGATACGATTAACCATATGTACATTAAATTTGGATTAGACCCTGGACATCCTATTGGATATGTGAATTATTGGATACATTGTTGACTGCTTTTGCAGAAATGTGATTGTTGTGATTTTATAGCGGTTTGGCGAAATTTGAAGATTTTTGATAAATTGGAATTTAGTTTCTGAAAGTAACTTGAAATTTATTTATAAAATTTAAACTATAATTTTCAATAATAATATGTATTTTTTCGAAAGAGTAATAAAAAGTTTACAAATTTTTTTCTATAACATTAAAGAATAAAAGGATGTGTTTGTAAGATGACCGATGTTTGAAATCCAACGATTAAATGGTTTTGATACGTTCATATGGAATTATCGAATTTTGAGATTTTGTAAAGTGTTGTAAAATCCTCTGAAACTGCAATAAATTATTTTAATATTATTTTATGTATGAAATCTAAATTTATTTCGATGATTTAAAATAATTTGGAATATTTAAACATTGAATTTTTGCTCAAACTATGAAATATATTGAATCGATTTGTAGTTGATTAACATATTGAAAATTCTATAACGAAGATTTAAAAACAATGAAAACTTTATGGAAATTTGAAACAAGTGAAGTTATTGCAAATATGTTTCACTTGATTTTGATTGGATTTACATAAGGTATTTTAGTCATGACTCAAGTGTTTTGTTTTTCATTACGCTCGGGTCAGACCGAGTTTTTCAGTTATCGAAGACAGTTATTTCGGAGGACGAAGACGAAGATTTGGTATATCATATTTACTAGTATTGATTCTGCTACCCTTTTTCATTCTGTCTATTAAAAATGGTATAACTCTGATAGCATTGTATAACTCCGATTTATGTTGAAAATTTGAATAGTGTATATATTGTAAACAGCTTCATGAACTATTTATGTGATTATTGTATTTTATCGTTCCGCTACGAGATTCTGTTGTGATTTTTCTTCTTTTCTTTTTCTTTCTTTAAAATAAACTCATTGATAATCTATCTTTGCAACGTTTTAAGTTGGACATGTGTGATTTATTGTCGGCTTAAACTATCCAAAAAGGTGGGTCGTCCATTTTCTCATATGTCGCTACAACTCGCACTTGTTGTCTAATAAATGTCAAATTCAGCTCTACTATCAACTCTTCAAACTCTATAGGAGGAATAGTAGTCTCTGTATCATGCATATACTTGCGAAGATGAGACACATGAAATACATTATGGATGCCTGCCATATTTCTCTGAATCGCACCACACCCTTCATCGGTGATACCATATTGAAAATCCTATTTTCAAATGAGAATTCTTGGTCTTTATGCCTCTTATCTACGTAACTTTTCTGTCTGGACTGAGCTTTCTACATCCTTTCTTTGATCAACTCAATCTTCTCTATTGCCTCTCTAACCAAATTTGGACCTAAGACTTATCTTTCTCCAGTTTCCAACCAACATGCTGGTGATTTGCATGGCCTTCCATACAAAGCTTCAAAAGGCGCCATTCCTATTCTAGTCGGATAACTGTTATTATAGGAAAACTCCAATAAGTGTAGGTGATCTTCCCAAGATCCACCAAAGTCCAATACACAAGCTCTTAACAAATCCTCGAGTACCTTACTGACTCTTTATGTCTGTCGAGCCATCTAAGGGTGATACGCAATAATCATCTTAAGCATGGTACCTAATACATCATGTAGACTCTTCCAGATTTTGCTAGTAAACAAAGCATTTCGGTCACTGACCATACTACTAGCAACTCCATAAATTCTGAATATGTTCTTCATAAATAACTTAGCTAAAACAAGTGTCATCCTAGTTGACTTAACCGATATGAAATGGATACTCTTGGTCAACCTGTCCACTACGACCCATATAAATTCATTTCCTCTATTTGACCTTGGCAACCCATCTATAAAATCCATGGATATTGAATCCCATTTCCAAACTGGAATCTCTAAAGGTTGAAGTAATCCACTCGGCTTTTGATGTTTGGCCTTCACGTGTTGACAGTTCACACGCTACCTAACCCACAAGCCAACATCATTCTTCATACTTTCCCAGTGGAAACTCCTTTTCATATCTTGATACATCTTGGTTCCTCCAGGATGAATCATAAATTTAGATCGATGACATTCCTTAAGAACTTCTTTCCTTAAGTTCTTAACATTCGGAACACACAACTATCCCTTCTTTCTTAACCATCCTCTTTGGTCAAGATTAAAATCTCTTAGAACATCGATCTTAGATCCAACATCAAGCCTTCTAATCCTCTCGGCCAACACTGGATCCTCCCTCTATTTAGAAGCAATCCTTTCAGTCAACACTGGTTGAACTTCTAAACAGGATAACATAGCGGTGCTCTGACTAGAACTAGCAGTCGATCTTAAATGCACATTAACTGCACACCATAAGTATTCAAAGCTTCTAAATCTTTCCATTTTGCTAACATAGCCACTGCTAAGAGCATCTTCTACCTTATTTCCTTTCCCATGCGTATACTCTATACCAAAATCATAAGCTGCTAAAACTCCAGCCTCCTCTATTGTCTCATATTCAACTTCTTCTGAGAGATAAAAATTCTTAAGGACTTATGATCTGTGTATAGCTCAAATCTCTACCATAAGAGATAATGTCTCTATATCTTCAATGCGAAGATCACCGTAGCTAACTCTAAATCATGAGTAGGATATTTTACTTCATGTGGTCTAAGCTGTCATGAAGCATAGGCAATGACTTTACCATTATGCATCAACATAGCTCCTAATTCAGTCCCACATGCATCAGAATACACTACCAACCCTTGGTTTCCATCTGGAACTACTACACAGGTTCGTTGGTCAATAATTTCTTTAAATTGAGGAATGCTTCCTCACGTATGTCGGACCAGACAAACTTCATGTCCTTCCTGGTTAACCTAGTCAAATGTGCTGCTATAAGCAAGAAATCCTTAATGAATCTCCGGTAATAGCCAACAAGTCCAAGAAAACTTCTAATCCCAGTCACCATCTCTAGTCTCTTCTAATTATTAACAGCTTCGATCATATCTCGATCGACTGACAAATCCTTCTATGAAACCATGTGAGCAAAAAACTTAACCTCTTTCTTCCAAAAATGACACTTGAAAAACTTCGCTTTCAGCTGATGCTGCCTTAGTGTCTCAACCATCACTCTAAGATGATCATTATGCTCTCTTTCATCTTTAGAGTACACTAAAATGTCATATATGAACACTAACAAGAACCTATCCAAGTACTCTCGGAAAACTCGGTTCATCAAATCCATGAAGAAAGTTGGTGCGTTCGTTAACCCGAATGGCATTACCAACCATTCGTACGAACCATACCTAGTTCAAAATGTTGTCAATGGGATATTGTCCTCTTCCACTCTTAACTTATGGAAGCCTGTCGCCAAATCCAATTGGAAAAATGCTCTGGCTCCACACAACTTACAAAATAGATCACCTATTCTCGGCAAAGGATACATATTCTTAATCGCCTTCTCATTCAACTTACGGTTTTTGATACATATTCTTAATGACCCATCTAGTTTCGTCATGAATACTATGGCCGCTCCCTAAGGCGAACTGTTTGGTCCAATAAAATTTCTCCCTTCTATATTCACTAGCTGCACCTTTAATTCCTTTATCTCGATTAGTTTCATCCTACTAGGTGATCTAATAACAGATTCATCTCATGACACAAGATCTATCTGAAGCTCAATAGCTCATTTCAGTGGTAGTTCTATAACCGACTCAAAAACATCTGCAAATTCTCTTGCTACTCGGACATGGCTTAATTCTTCTTCTACTTCCATAATACTCAATAGAGCACAAACACTCCGGTCAAAATCCTCCACTAATAATATAATTCAGTTATGATTACTAGGGTGTCTCAACGATATTTCCTTATCCTGGTAAAATATCCTAGCATTGTATCTACCCAACCAATCCATACCTAAAATGATTCTGAAATCTACGAAATCAGAAACATACAGGATGCATGCAAACTTATGACCTAACAAATCAAGTTCTAACTGGTTACATCTCGTTCCCAGAGTTGCACACCCTCCTATTGGATTTGCAACCCTTAAAGAAGTAACAAGGTAGGTGGGTTCTGAACCTAATCTATCAACTAGACACTAAGATATAAATGAGTGTGATGCACTAATATCAAATAGTACCTTAATCCAAATAAAAAGCGTACGTTCCATCACAGTCTTTCCCTTCTTAGCAGCAGTCGACCTAGCAGATGATAGTCTAACAGCAAAAGATTTTCCCTTGTTTGCCCTGCCTAGTTCTGGACACTGATTCTTATAATGCCCAACTTGGTCGTAGTTAACGCACTTCACACTCTTCTTTTCCATAGCCTTCTTTCCCTTGCCTGTTCGACATTTATGTGCATAATGACCCTTCTTATCACACTTGAAACAAACTAGATCAGCCTTTGCTTTCTTATTATCCTTTCCCTTCTGGGTTTCCTTCTTCTTAAAGAACATCCTCTTCTTCCCATGAGAACCTTAGGTTTCAACTGACTTTTCCTTCCCACAAATAGCAATCATTTCCTCATGTTGGATTACCATCTCCATAACAACATTACAAGGATCACGGAGATGCGGTAGGGTCGCCCTAGCAATCTCGAGTCTCAATCCCCTAACATACTTCTCATTCCTTTTAATGACAGTGTCAATGGTAGCATACCCTTATTAGAACAGCTCATCAAACTTAGTAACACAATCAATTATTGACACCTCTTCTAGCACCAAATCCATGAACTTTCTCAACAATGCCGACTTGGTAATTTCAGACAGAAACCATTGCTCGAATCTCCTTCGAAATTCTGCCCAAGTCAACTCTTCCTTGGGAACTCTGGTAGTAACACTATTCCACCAATGGAGCGTTGGTCTCTGCAACTGTCTAGAGGCTAGTCTCCTATTTTGCTCATCATTTAATCCCAAATCAGCAAAGATCCTCTAACAATGCAACAGTCAATTTTCAACTTTTATGGCATCCCACGTTCCCAAAAATGGCTTTCCACCAAGACTGCTGTAATCTCTGCTCAACTTAGCATAGTTATTCCCGATTGGATCCATGGGATTAGCTCCTCCAATATTCCCAGCTACTCCAGCCGTTGCTCTAGCTTACACCAGATTGACGAGAACCGATACGTTATCCCTATATCTACTTGCAGATTTCCAGCACCTACACTGGCATCTACATTTTGATTAGTATTTGCATGTCGACCTAAGTTCCTCCTAGTAGGTCTAACATTTCTGTTTGTTTTGGTGCTGCCTCCACCAAGATTTCCTCCTCCGTTTTCGGCCTTCATATCTTCTTTCTTGTAAATCTGCATATGGGTCTTAGTAAGATACAGAAGAACGGTCTAAGAGAGAGGGGAATACGAACTTGTGTATATATATATATATTAAATACAAGTACGTTACTATAGCGTTAACCCAAAACCCGATCTTATTTTCTAGTTCAGTGGATTATGTTTTGAAAATCTTTTAGGTTTAAATTTCTTAAGTTTTCATAAACCTATGCTCTGATATCAACTTGTAACCTCCCCCACTTGACGGCCCAAAACTAACTATTACAGTTGCTGCAGTCGTCCATAATTATTAATTCTTGCGACCAAATATGGTAATATTAGATGCATTGATGTAACAAAAACACATGAATATGGAAAAAATTTAAAATCATTAAACAACTTCCACATTCCATTTCAATTCATTTCCAATTCAATTCATAACCCCCAAATCGAGTACCGCTTCAAAGAAAATATAATTATTATAACATATGCCAAAAGCGACATATGAACATGCCCTCTTGGATGATCAAAGTATGTATATATGTGTGTGTAGGAAATTAAACAACTTTGCCTTTACATCATAACAAAGTGGAATCAAAATAGAAAAGAACTACTGTCTAGCTTTCCTCATGCATGTCTCCGGAAGCTTATTCGTCTAAGGAGAACCTGAAAACCGCAACTCTCAAACTACTCAAAATCAATTGAGCACCCGAGAGTTTAAGGGGAAAACATAAAATTCAAGTCGGACATAAAGCTTGGTATGAATAATAACCTACCATCTAAAACCATTTAGATATCCAGTGAGACCATGCTGCTTAGCGGAATGGGTTTTCCCTTCACTAGTATCTTATCCAACATTTTTTTTATAATAATCATGTACTGTGCTTCTGCATCCACAATGGTTAAAACATAGCAATTTAAATTATTATGATGATATGCAAACAAGTAAATTATTCTAGATCCCCCCATTCATTTGACTATCTGTCTCGGTTATAGTTTCTAAGGTTACTATTAACCTAGTAGTTTTCATAGGCCAACTAACAATCTATTTAAAGTTTATGGACTATTTGTCCAATCTCATAGTTTCATGGGATCACTAAGAACCTATTGGCCTCTACCAATAACTTCATTCAATTATTTCGTAGGTTCTCCCTGAACTTATTGGTATCTCCAATAACTCCCTTTATATCATAGTTTTCATGGGTTGACTATGAACCTATTAAATTCTATCAATAACATAATCCAGAAATAGTTTTCATGGGATAACTAGAAACCTATTGGCCCCTGCCTATAACTCCCTTTAAGCATAGTTTTCATGGATTCACTATGAACCTATGTAAACTGACAACTTCTTAATTAGTCTTTGGATATCATATATTCTGGTCTCCCTGACCTCCTAGATGCAACTCTATTCATTCAAAAGTCACTTAACTCATATTCAATACTAGGTCAACCTACCTGGTTATTTTTTCCTTACTCCCCAATATACAGTATGGGTCCATACTTAATGAATATATTTATAGAGTAAGCATATATACAAAAATATACCAACATTTATGGTTTAATTCCTTGAAATCATTTTTCACTTGAAACATGGTTAATCCCTTTAACATATTATTTTATTGAGGAAATATTTTTCATAAAACCCAAATTTAAAAGCTTTTTTGTAGCGCGGGTTTTACCTTTAAAAATTGAGATTGGGTTCTTTGTTTTGAAACCTAAGGCTCACAAAACCTTAGGCCTTTACTTTCGAAACCAATGAAAAACCTCTTTTGAAAGCATTCAAATATTGTTTTAAAAACACTAAGCATATGCCTTTTGAAACACTTTAAAACATATCTTTCAAAACGATCAAAACATACCTTTCGTAAGTATTAAATCATCACTTGCTTATTTATAAAAGCATAGCTTCAAAACCAATTAAAATTCCCCCTTTCGAAACCATGAGGCTTAATCATAAACATATCTTTTAGGTCAAAGTGAATACAAACGAAAGTATCCCTTTCGAAACCATTAAGAAGAGTTTCGGGAAAAACTGATGGCTTCGGAACCATCATTTCGAAAGCTTTAATCACGTAAGTAAAACATTTAGAAGGATAGCTTCGAAACCCCTTTTGAAGCCATTGCCTTCGAAACCTTTATATGGCCATTCGAGCCCTTTCGAAAGCTTTAGGAAGTGGCTTATTACATTTATAAAACAAAAGCTACTTTCAAACTCATTGATGACTTCAATCCCTTTGAAAGGCTTAGAGAAGGCAGTAGGGTTTCGACTGGGTTCAAACTACTCTTTCAAAGGCATTAATTTAAAAATAGGGTAACTCATTCGAAAGCCACCCTTTCGAAACGAAAAGGTGGAAACTTCTTCAAAAGCTATATTAAACCCTTTCAAAAGCATTCTTTTGGAAACAAGGCAAGTGGTATTTCTTTGAAAAGTACAACAAAAGACCTTCGAAAACTATTAATATTTATCTCGACCCCTTCGAAGGCATGGTTTCAACTCCATACCTTATGCTTTTCTCCAATCCACTACGTATCAAAGCATTGATACCATGTGTATTGGTTTCGACTCAGATGAGGGCGGAGCTATGTGGTCTAAAGGATACTACTGGAAGTGGTGAAACCATAATTCTATACAAAAACTGTTTTATCTCACTTTTAAGTAAATGCTTTTCAACTAACTTTCCTATTTGTAAAATTATAATTGGTTGCCTTAAACTTTACAAAAATCTTTTCCTAAAATACTGCCGAATTCATTTCACAAAGAAGCCCTTCCCTTATGTAAAACAATTAAGGCATTTAAGTCCTTCTACTGAATTAATTTAATTTCCAGAGTAAATTACTTAGAAAAAATCCTCAAAAATCATAGAAATTCACTTTTAATATGTTACCTAACATTTATAAATTTAGATCCAAATTTCTTTATATAATTACCGAAATTAATTTCTAAACCCAATTATTCATATTATTCTTTAGAAACTCATAATAAATTATCCATAGCTTGGATAATTACAAAAAATTAAACGTATCTCCAAAATAATGTTTTATATAACATAATTAATCCTCATGGCATTCGAAACTCATTATAAATGATTTTTTCCTTAAAACCGAAATAACCATTTATCAAACAAACTTGTTTGAATCAAGCATATCATATAATCCAACATATCATCATTAAAATCAACATATAGGATTTAAACTTAAACCTGAAATCAAATGTTCATTAAAAATGAAAATAAGATTGTTTTGATTATTATTCACCTTGATTTGGATAAGGACTTGAGATTTTATGTCTCTTAATTCTTCTAGCTTGATTCCTTAACTTTTACTTGAATTTTCTTCTCATACGTAATGGCAGCTTGAGCTCTTCTTTGTTTTTATTTTTTAAGTTTTGAACTTGTGTAAATGAAAGTAGGAGTAAGGGTTTAGAGCTTAAGGGATATGGTGGAAGGCTAATCCCCATAATTCCCTTGACTTATTTCCTTGTTATTTATCTACTGAGACCATTTCCATAACTCATTCTTTTTGTTTAATTATGCAGAGCCTAACTAGATTTTCAAATCTCAACCCCCTTAACATTCTAATATTTACATTATTTTATTTAATTTATCTAATTAAATCTCCTAAATATTATTATTAAAATTAGGGTTGTTACCACTCATCCTTCAAATGGCTAAATGATTGACATACGAATATCGTGGATGTATTAAGTATGGTCTTTGGCAGTAAGAAAGATAGATTGTTGCATATAAGATCTTAGGTTGAGCGAACACCTAAGCTTTGGTGGGGTAAACTCATTATAGATAGGGTCAATAGTGCCTCATAATGAGTCTGAGTGTAATATATATGTGTGTGTGTGTGTCTGTGTCTGTGTGACTGTATTTTTGTTAGTGAATAAAAATGTTTTATATTATGTTGTTTGACATGTTGAGTGGCTTAAGAATTCTGGTCGATGCGCCTGATCAACGTTATCGATGAGGATTTCCTAAACACTTGAACAAGTTAAATTGACATAATATTGTTTAAAATTTGGTAAATGAAATAATTTACCTAGGAATATATTTTCTATATATAAAAGAGGACGATTTTCAAAATTATATGGTTATTTGCGAGCAAAGTGGGTTGGAAGTTAATAATGTTTAAATTATTAGCATATAGGGTTTAGCTAGTTAGGCCTGTCTAGTTTTGAGCATTGACTATCGTCAAATTTTATAGTAGATTTCCTTTTTCCATCAAAGGTTAGGTAGATAGAACTTGTAGGAACATTGAATCGAACATCTTGTGGATTAAGTTTCACAATTTGACTATAAGGCGTTTGACAATATGTAGGGTCAAAAATTGAATTTTAATAAAGTTGTTTATTAAAAGAAAATCTTTATATAGATGAAATAAGAGAGATGATTATACAATTCAGAACAAGTAAATGTGTTTTGAAAATGAAAAGGATTTTGAGGATGTTAAATCCCGATGGCTTTGATAAATTCCAAATTATTTTGAAAAATAGTACCAATCTTTCTTAAAGATATTTTAAGATATAGATATTTTAAGTAAAGTTTGAGAGTATTGTTTCCTATGGAGAGTTCAAGAATAAGCTTTGATTTGTTTTGTGATGATCAAAATAATCTTCTAAGTGACAATCGAATGTTTGATTAGGCAGATATGAAGGTGCACTTAGTAAACTATTCTCTATGTCATTATACAATCGGGACGAGTACAAATTCGAATGAATCCAAAGTAAGTGGATGATTTTGTTAAACACTATTTTTCTATAAATAGTATTGTTTCGAGGAGAAATTTGGAAAAAGAAGAATCATTTTTATTAACTAGTTTGAGTGTCTTGGAAATGACTAAAAATGGGTAGGAGATGTGTTCGGATGATAAACACTTCTCTTGAGTATATAAACCAAAACCACAAGCTGTCAACATGCCTGACAGGTAACCAGCAAACAAAAGTAAACAAGACTTCTGAATCAAACCAAACGACAATGCAATAACAAAAGCCCAAAGAAACAGCATAAGTCCGCGAATAGGAGAGGAAGACGACCGCGAGAAACAGTCAAAGATCAATCTGAATGAAATCCAAAGAAACAACTGCCCGTAGGATCATCGTCATCGAGTACCTGGGAAGACACCGCCCGATAACGATGACGAATGAAGACCGAGCAAAACAACAGCAATCAGAGCAGACGAGCCCACCAGAACTAGCATAGAATATCACGCAGAAATCCCCAAAAAAAGAATACGACAGAAGACCCCGGACCAACCTAAAAAGCTATAGCCTGAAAAAACAACATCCATGAAATGAGAAATAAGGGGGGAAGCGATGAAGTCAGCCAATTCCAACTCTAGAGGGTGCCTGAACACAGGAAATAGATAAAAGATCCACAAGACGACTAGAAATTGAGCTAACCGAACCCTTAAAAGGTCTGCCACGAAAAGCCAAGAAGACATCATTTCTAACCCGACGAATAATGGAATATGGATCCATTGGAGAGTCCTCAAAAATTGCCTTGTTCCGCGCTCACCACAGGTGCCAACAGATCAGGCAAGGAATCAAGCGAAAAATTATCGAGCGAAGAGATTTACTAGAAATACCGTGCCACCAAGTTCTCTGTAAATCTAAAGGAGATCTGATAATTCCTCGGATACCAATAAGGTTGCTGAAGTAATTCCAGCAGGATCTGGCAGAGAAGCCCATAAAAAGTAAATGGCACAAGGATTCTGTATCCCCGATTCCGCAGCACCTACATCGGAAGACGGTAGGGATACCAATTCTTTGGAGGTTCTCGTCTAATGGCGGCCCATTATGTAGGATTCGCCACATAAACTAGTATTACCCTTCTTAGTAAAGGGGTATATGGTACATTTGATAGCACCCAGTTTCTTGATATCGTTTTGAAGCTACTCGGGTTATATGTATGTTTTCAAAAGGTTTTTGAAATCAAACCCAGGTATTGTCTTCTTGGATCCCTTAAAAGGAAGATTTTTCAAAATAAAATGATATTTTGAAGGTGGATTAATAAATGAAGTTTAAATTAGATTAAATTTAATAAGGTGTTTAATAAACTTTGTTTATTTAAAATGTGTCTTTTGATTTTAACATTTAGGATGTGAAGAATTATTTGATGTTACTAAACCAACTAATAGACGTTTTTACCATAGAAGTGTCCACGAAAAAATAGAATTAAAAATAAGACGTTTAATATACTTTTAGGAAGTAAAAGAGTATTATATAAGTCGATAATTTAAAAATTGATTCTTATAAAGCATGGTTGGAGAGTAGAATGTAGTTAGATAGTAAGAATTATTAGATCAGTAAGTAGGTTGTATGAAGATCATTTCTCCTTTTTACATAGTTCTCGATCTTAGATTCGAGTATATGAAAGGAGGTGTTTAACACCATTCCGATAAGGATTTATTACTTGATATTTTACGGCGAGCATTGGTGAGGGTTCTCATGTGAAACTAATAGTTGTCTGCCATAGTTTATGGCTATGCAAAGAGATAGAGTTTCTAATTAAAATGCCAAATCAAAGTCTACATTAGGAAGTCGGGTGAGTGATACTAGTTCGAAAGTGACGTTATGTGTTAAAGTGAATGATCAAATCAGATTTTACAAAGCAATGATCTATGTACATCATATGGACTGATGAATTTTTTTAAGTGTTTTTGAGAATTAGGGTTGTGGTATTATTTCAAGGACGAAATTCTTTTAAGAAGGGAAGACTGTAATGACCTGGAATTTTACCATCTTAATTTGTGAATATTTAATAAATTTTAAATATTAAATAATAGTTTTTACAATTAAAATATAACACTTTTAAAATAATAACAAATGACGGTAAAATAGATTTGTAACGAACTAGGATTTTGCCACTTTGAAATAGGTTATTCAAATATATTTTATATAATCAATAAATAGATTTTTATTAGTAAATAAATTTATTTTAATTATTTAATAATGATTATAAAATAGTTTTCAAATATTTTTTACCAATATAGACAGCTCCAATAAAAATAGAAAATGTGACTGAAGAATATTTTCCGAAATTTCAAATTTTTGAAACTCGAAAGTCGTCGGGAACATTATGCACACTTGGTGAAACATGCACACATTTATATATGTTAGGATTAGTATTAATTAAGCATACTTATGTACATTAATTTATATATATTTATACCTAAGCTTGGATGTGACAAATTATGTTATAAAAGGAATATATATATATGTATAAACGCACTTATACACACACACACACACACAAAAATCTTATGCCATACCCTAAGCACCTTACAACATGACCTATGGGGTAACGTATACAAGTAAGGAAGAGGGAAGGCATGGGGTGCATGCATGTGTGTATATTCAATTATAACCATTTTATATATTTTATTACTTCCCTAAATCTATAAATATCACTTCCATTTCATGTTTTTCCCTTTCCAACTTATTTTCTTCATTTTCTTCTAATCTTCTTCTTAAGCTCCTACATACTCGCATAGCCTACTAACTAAATTTCCAAGAGATAAAGTTAGTAAAAATATTTCAAAACATAGATTAAATCACTTCTGAGCTCACTAGAACACTTCTACAAATGCTACAATACCTTTCTTCAAAAGTACAGGTCCATACCCACTACAAAGATCCATGGACGAGCCCAAATTGTCCAAGGCCGAGCCTATTTTGGGCGTATAGGCATCCAACGAATTCATTTTTGCAAAGTACTAGCTTGTATTCAAGTTTTTATGAAAGTTGTTTAGTAAAGTTCATATTTTTAAAACTAAGTTGCTAACATTTTAAAGCTATAAAATTTATGTGCTGAAATATTGCTTAGGTATGTAGTAATGTTATATGTTGTGTATACATGCATGTGTATTGATTTGGTGTCGATTGCTTATGCCGAAGTTTGAGTAGGCGATAAAGATTTTAACTTGAATATTGGAAAAGTTAGTTAGTATTATGAAGTTATACTTTGTTTATGATGGTGCTATAATGTTATGATGTGATATTATGTTTGAATATTGTATTTGTTGCATGTGGGTTCATGACAAGAAGATGGCGATTCGCTAACCAAAAGAGAAGTAGAAATCCTATTTTTGTCAAAAGTTTGATTTTTGTTTTCAAAGAGAAAATTTTCCAAGTTTAAATCTTTGATTTTGGTTTCAAAAGTTTGTTTTCATGTTTTATAGAAAAAAAGAGTTCAAAATTAATGTTTTAAAAGTCAGAAAATAAAATTTAAGTTTCAAAATTATGTGTCCGTATAACTATACTTGCTATACGCGCAATTCGAAAAATCTAACTATTTTTCTAATACAAACTTGTTTTAACTTAAAATCTCTTAAGAAAATGTTTTATAACTTTAATTTAATAATTAGAGAACAATTATTTATTTATTTAATGATTAATTAATTAATAGGTTATTTAATTAATTAAGGAATTTAGTACTTAATTATTGTTAATAATGGTTTTTAAAATTAAATGTTAATCAATTAAGTTAATCATGATTTTTTACCAAATTGAAGTTTGTTATTATTTAATTATTAATTAATTAATTATTAATTAATTATTTATTTAAGGTAATTATTAATTAATTAATTATTATAAATGAGGTTTTATTTAATTAATATTTGATAAAGTTAATTATGTTTTAATAAGGTTTAATTACTTTTAATTAGAGTTCAATTACTATTTAACAAGGATGTGATTCTCATTTATATGGGTTTTAATTTATTTTAAAATTTCTTTGATTTTCAGTAATCAGTTTTGTTTTAAACTATTTTCTTCTCAAATTTATTTCAAATCAAGAGATTTTTGTGTCGCTTCCCTTTAGTAACCCTATATGATCAGGAAAGCAAAATAACATCTATTAGCAGAACAAAACAGCATTCTGCTATTGCAATTAACTTGCATATTTACTTAAGTTGATTGATTGTTATGTGTTGATCCCTTATATACCTTTTGTTATGTGATGCCATGTTAAAAAGGATAAGTAAAATCAAATTAAAAGCATCATTTTGGCCGTTAAACCTCGTCTGATTTTGTAAAGATAAATATTTCATTTTCCTTTAGAAATGATGTCAAATTTATTACATTTTAACAAGATATTTAAAGGAATTTGGAAACTTATAAAGTGTTTTTGGTAATGGATTTGAGTTTTAAGAAAAGAAGATTTCGTAAATAAGGAATATTTATAAAATGGATTTGCTTATTAAAGGAAACTAGTTTGATTTAAGGTTATTTAGGATGTTGTTTAAAACATGAAGGGTTTATAAATAAGTTTTATAAATGATTTTGGGATATTTATAAAAGAAGTTTTAGAAATAATTTGGATATTCATAAATGGAGGTTATAAAAAGATTTGGATATTGGTTGTTGTTTGTTTATTTCATGGTCAAATAACCGACTATTAAATTTAGACCCAAAATGTAACTTTGACAATAGCTAGGGGAACACGTGAGTTATATGACACAGTCATCTCCGATGATGTTGTACTGTGCGTATAAATCTTGTTTCGTTCTTCTAGGACAAATGATAAGGAAATCCATCCACTAATGGTTAGGAGGTGACTTCGCTCTTATCTTTGATTGGTCAATTCCTAAAAAACTAGGGTTGACTTTACCGAAAACTATCGAATGTTGTTTCGAAGAGACCGGGATTGGATCTGTTGTCCGAAAACCATTTTGATCCAATTCAAGCGATTCGACAAAAGACATCTTGAAGATGATGAAATTGAAGGTGGAGTTCTTTGAAGTGTAAGTGCTACTTGCTACTAATCCTGAGGATGATTACAAATTGGATGCAGTAGAAGTAGTGCCTTCAGTTTATCTATGTTCTGGACAACTTGTATGGATTAATGCTAGCATTGCATTATTGTTTGAAAGGCAGAGTTAGCATTCCAAATGAGAAGTGCTATATAAAAGTAAAACGTAGCCTTAAGCCTCATCAATTAGGAAATGACAAAAATCAAGCATGTAGAAAGACTAAGTGGGTCGCTCCCAGTGGTCATTTCAAATCTAGATCGATTACTATCTACTCATGTATGCTTCAGGCCCATTAATGGAAAGGGTGATCATATTGGGTACTACTAGTCAAGTGGTACACCAGTCCTGTATGGCAGGGGCATACAATGTTCTTGTCAGACCCCGGTGTTCGAGTGAATGATCAAATCAGATTTACAAAGCAATGATCAACGTACATCATATGAAACGATGAATAGTTTAAGTGTTTTTGAGAATTAGGGTTGTGGTATTATTTCAAGGACGAAATTCTTTTAAGAAGGGGAGATTGTAATGACCTGGAATTTTATCCTTTTAATTTGTGAATATTTAATAAATATTAAATATTAAATAATAGTTTTTACAATTAAAATATAACACTTTTAAAATAATAACAAATGACGGTAAAATAGATTTGTAACGAACTAGGATTTTGCCACTTTTAAATAGGCTATTCAAATATATTTTATATAATCAATAAATGGATTTTTATTAGCAAATATACATATTTTAATTATTTAATAATGATTATAAAATAGTTTTCATATATTTTTTACCAATACAGACAGTTCAAATAAAAATAGAAAATGTGACCGAAGAATATTTTTCGAAATTTTAAATTTTGACACTCGAAAGTCGTCAGGAACGTTACGCACACTTGGTGCAACATGCACACATTTATATATGTTAGGATTAGTATTAATTAAGCATATTTATGTACATTAATTTGTATATATTTATATCTAAGCTTGAATGTGATAAATTATCTTATAAAAATCATATATATATATATACACGTATAAACGCACTTATACACGCACACACAGAGATCTTATACCACACCTTAAGCACCCTATAACATGACCTGGGGGTAACGTAAACCAGTAAGGAAGAGGGAAGGCATGGGGTGCATGCATGTGTATATATTCAATTATAACCATTTTATATATTTTATTACTTCCCTAAATCTATAAATACCACTTCCATTTCATGTTTTCCCCTTTCCAACTTCTCTTCTTCATTTTCTTCACATCTACTTCTTAAGCTCCTCCATACTCGCATAGCCTACTCACTAAATTCCCAAGAGATAAAGTTAGTAAAAATATTTCAAAACATAGCTTAAATCACTTCCTGACCTCACTAGAACACTTCTACAAATGCAACAACACCTTTCTTCTAAAGTACAGGTCCACACCCACTACCAAGCCCAAACTGTCCAAGGCCGAGCCTATTTTAGGCGTGTAGGCATCAAACGACTTCATTTTTGCAAAGTACTAGCTTGTATTCAAGTTTTTATGAAAGTTGGTTAGTAAAGTTCGTATTTTCAAAACTAAGTTGCTAACATTTTAAAGCTATAAAGTTATGTGCTGAAATATTGCTTAAGTATGTAGTAATTTTATATGTTGTGTATACATGCATGTGTATTGATTTGGTGTCAATTGCTTATGCCGAAGTTTGAGTAGGCGATAAAGATTTTACCTTGGATATTGGAAAAGTTGGTATTATGAAGTAGTGCTTTGTTTATGATGGTGCTATAATGTTATGATGTGATATTATGTTTGAATATTATATTGTTGCATGTGGGTTCATGACAAAAAGATAGCGATCCGCTAACCAAAATCGAAGTAAAAATCCGCTTTTTGTCAAAAGTTTGATTTTTGTTTTCAAAGAGAAATTTTTTCAAGTTTAAATCTTCGATTTTGATTTCAGAAGTTTGTTTTCATGTTTTAAAGAAAAAAGAGTTCAAAGTTGAAGTTTTAAAAGTCAAAAAATCAAAAATTTTAAGTTTCAAAATTATGTGTCCGTATAACTATACTTGCTATACGCGCAATTTGAAAAATCTAACTATTTTTCTAATACAATTTTAACTTAAAATCTTAAGAAAATGTTTTATAACCTTAATTTAATAATTAGAGAACAATTATTTATTTATTTAATGATTAATTAATTAATTAATTAATTAAGGAAATTAGTACTTAATTATTGTTAATAATGGTTTTTAAAATTAAATGTTAATCAATTAAGTTAATCATGATTTTTTTACCAAATTGAAGTTTGTTATTATTTAGTTATTGTTATCCCAACTTTTGGCAAAGTTGAGATATCCAAGATTTACTAAAAATCAATGATTACTATTCATGAATATCAACTATGCATTGCAGGATAGCCATGGATATCGATGAATTTTGTCCAAGTCCGGAACGGGCCACAATTGACAAGACATGATGAGCTAAGCTGTTGAAGCCAGTGGTTCAAATTTCAAGTAAATCCGAGTTCATACGCTCAAGTTATGATGGATTCAATTTGAGGGAAGTAAGCCTTGCCCGGTTCGAATCGATAGGGTACTCCCTAGTTCGAATTGATGGAGTTCACATCCATCAGTTCGACTCCACTTCGAATCCATCACTCTTCATTTGTTCGAAGCCATCTAGTTCGAACCCACCATGATCTAATCCATAAGGAGAGACGACGTTCGAATCCATCAGCTAGTGCCTTCCTTCGACTCCATCCAACTGAAGCCACTCCATATCCTTCCTTCGAATCCACGAGAAGCACCTTCGCTTCGACTCCATCAAGCAAGCCCCCAGATAGCCATGCCTCGAATCCATCGTTAGTTCGAATCCATCTTCGCACGACCACAAACCCATCATGGCTTCAGCTCCATACTGTCTTCGAATCCCCATGTTAAAGACAGCTTCGAATCGATCCGGAGTAACGTATTTGGATCGATTCGAAGCAGACCTTCGAACCCAACGCTCGAAGCCATCAAGGAAACGTGGCTACAAACTCGAACTCGACCCATTCAACTTGGAGAGATAGGTGGATCGACTCGAAGAACGCGCGCCACGTCACAGAAGCATGGATTCGACCCTATGGATTCGAATTGATCGATTCGAACGAACCCATAGGATCGATTCGAACCAACCAGCATGCCGAAGAACACCATCTTGAATCGATCATATCTTTCAATCCCTTGATCCAAATCCCATGAAATTTTTACAGGAGTTCGTCTACATGTCGAAGAATGTCCACGCCAAGTTTCATCACGATTGGACGATTTCTTGATCGATTCGAACCAAGGGTCGAATCGATCCCAATGTGGGCCCGGATCTCCAGGTTTCGGCCATGCGGGCCCCCTCACGTGCCTGAAGCGGTCTACCATACTTTTAGGAGAAATATCAGCCTTCTACGCCTATAAATAGAGCCCCAGGTCATTCAGAAAAGGGGATCTTGATTCGGAAGCATCCAGACTCTACTTTGCACTCCACAATCACCGTTGTGCTCAAATTTCAGAGCTATAATCCATTGTAATCCGCTGTAATCAAGTGTGATCAGCAAAGAACATAAATAAAAGGGAAAACCTTTGAAGTGGACGTAGGCCGGAGATAGCCGAACCACTATAAATCGTGTGTCCTTGTTTATAATTTATGATTTACTTGCTTAGATCTGTGATTTGTGTTTGAATATTGCTGATTTGTATTCCAACACTGGTGCTTTCACAATACTTGGGGTTTGTGACCACTTTTGACGCAAACACTTTGGTGCTTTCACTGAGAAGGACCAGCACCCGCTACATCAGATTCAGAATTCAGATTCAAAAGTTTGAAGAAACTCCAATCCGGAAACAATGACTCGACAAATAAGACAAAGAGTTGGTAGGAGCCAACAAGGAGGAAGCCAAGAAGCATCCTCAGGATCAGGAGAAGGACAAGCTTCCGTCTACATCACTAGAGACGAGATGGAGGCTATGGCTAATTCATTACGCGAAAGCATGATGAAGAGTCAACAGGAGATGCTGCAGAATTTCCTCGAGCAAATGAGGGCGACAAACATGCAAAACCTTGGACCAACTACAACAACTACGAGTGCGGGACAAGGAATCAGGATTACAGAAGCTAATGAAAGACAGGTTCAAGGCCAGAATGCAGGAGTTGAAGGTGGTCAACAAGGCCTTGGGGGCAGACCCTCAGGGTCCGATACTGGAAGACCAACAGACGGAGCTCAACAGGCTGGAGCCAATGCATATGCTAACGAGCCACCAGAAGAATACGTACCAGAATTCCCTTCAAGGCTCGGGGGGCATGATAGAAGTTTAACAAAAGGTCAACCACTGGAAGGAGATGAGAGAATGATTGGCCTCATGCGAAGAATCATGAGAGGAGGATTGCCTAGCGGAGGTCTGGAAGAAGTTAGTCGGAGTCCATTCTCTCCAAACATCCGAAACGCAAGGAACCCTCCAAAGTTCAAACTACCAGCGCTAGAACCTTATGACGGGAGATCAGACCCGACCATGCATATTACCAGATATATCAGGCACATGGAAGTGCTGGGGGGCACCCGAGGAAGTGATGGCCTGATGCTTCCCTCTATATTTATCAGATTTAGCTTCACTATGGTTCAGACAACTGGAGACTGGATCGATAGGAACATGGAGCGAGCTTGTTGACTGCTTCATGAGACAATTCAGGGTCCACGTAACGCGACCCAAGAGTGTGATGACTTTAGCTTCAATCAAGCAAAGGACCGGAGAGTCCATAAAAGATTTTCTATTGAGATTCAATGTGACAGTGACTTCTGTGGATCGCCTGGATCCATCAATGATTTTAGTGGCGGCGGTGGCAGGAGTAGCGAAAGGCACCAAATTTAAAGATTCTCTAACTAAAGATCCACCGCAAGATCTTGGAGAGTTCTTTCATAAAGCTGAAAAGTTCATCCGATTGGAAGAATCACGAGCCGAGAGTCGGGAAATAAATACCGCGCGAAGCGAAGAAATCCCCAGAGAACAGCCTGTAGTAGACAAAGGAAAAAGGAAAAAGGAAAAAGGAAACAGGATGACAGACATGATGGTCCTGATAAACGGAAGAAATTCCGAGAACCAAGATTCAGGCAGTACACCGATCTGACTGCAGGCCTAGAAAGAATTTACACTGAAACTCGGGGACAACTCCCCTATCGAAAGCCACCTATAAGGGATCCCACTGAGCGGGAGCGCAGGACTGGAAAATATTGCCTATTTCATGAGCTGGATGGGCACACCACAGATGAATGCCGCCACCTATAGGATGAGGTGGAAGAACATGCTAGGGGTGGTAGATTGCCACAATTTGTCAGAGAATGGACTGCGGCGGTAAGGCCTGAACAACTACTGCCTCCACCTAACAGGAACAATCCTGGATCGGGATCACGACTCGTCATCAACTGATTAAAGATGGCAAGGGCCAAGTCCAGGATTTGGATTTCGGTCGAATAATTCTAATTAGATTTGTTTTCAGAATAAACGGTTACTCCACTTACACATGTACGGGAACCGGAGAGATCCCAAGGCATGCCCTGAGATGGAGATAAACCGATATGCCCGGAGAGGCAATGCTTAGTTTTTTCTGATGTTTGAGATTGAACGTCTAGAACTTGAATTTAAACAAGTAAATTAGAACTTCTTGAAATAAAACTTTTGACCAGAGAGTCAAAGGATGAACATTAAATACCAATATAAACATGATCGCTTTATGACCTACCCGGAGAGACGGGGTCCGGAGTGCAAGAAGTGAGTTGCTTCGCCGGAGAGCGACAGGATCAACTCACTTAAGCGCTGTTTCCCCTTCACCAGAGAGTGACAGGATGGGATCCAGCAAGGGCCCAAAGAGGCTGTGACCGGTCTCGAACGACCAAGACATCGCTTAATGTTCAGATACACTGAACCGGAGTGCAAGAAGTGAGTTGCTTCGTCGTAGAGCGACAGGATCAACTCACTTAAGCGCTGTTTCCCCTTCAACGGAGAGTGACAGAATGGGATCCAGCAAGAGCCCGGAGAGGCTATGATCGGTCTAGAACGACCATGACATCGCTATACGTCCTAACTAGGATCAGAGTGCAAGGGATAGAAGGCAATGCCGGAGTGCAATGGGATCTTTCTATTCAATCACTAAGTCTAGAATGGACTTAGTAAGGGTTCAGAGTAGCCAATAATAGTCCGGAGAGGCTACGAAACTTCATTCTCAACTTCTATGGAAAGAACGAATGCTGATTTGGCTTCTAGCAGCCATAAACTTGATTGATAATACTACAGCTATGAATGAAACATGAATTTATTACACTTGATTTAAGACCGTTCAAAACATACCTTTTACAAAAAGGCATGTTTTGGGGGGCAAAGTGTTATCCCAACTTTTGGCAAAGTTGAGATATCCAAGATTTACTAAAAATCAATGATTACTATTCATGAATATCAACTATGCATTGCAGGATAACCATGGATATCGATGAATTTTGTCCAAGTCTGGAACGGGCCACAATTGACAAGACATGATGAGCTAAGCTGTTGAAGCCAGCGGTTCAAATTTCAAGTCAATCCGAGTTCATACGCTCAAGTTATGATGGATTCAATTTGAGGGAAGTAAGCCTTGCCCGGTTCGAATCGATAGGGTACTCCCTAGTTCGAATTGATGGAGTTCGCATCTATCAGTTCGACTCCACTTCGAATCCATCACTCTTCATTTGTTCGAACCCATCTAGTTCGAACCCACCATGATCGAATCCATAAGGAGAGACGACGTTCGAATCCATCAGCTAGTGCCTTCCTTCGACTCCATCCAACTGAAGCCACTCCATATCCTTCCTTCGAATCCACGAGAAGCACCTTCGCTTCGACTCCATCAAGCAAGCCCCCAGATAGCCATGCCTCGAATCCATCATTAGTTCGAATCCATCTTCACACGACCACAAACCCATCATGGCTTCGGCTCCATACTGTCTTCGAATCCCCATGTTAAAGACAGCTTCGAATCGATCCGGAGTAACGTATTTGGATCGATTCGAAGTAGACCTTCGAACCTAACGCTCGAAGCCATCAAGGAAACGCGGCTACAAACTCGGACTCGACCCATTCAACTCGGAGAGATAGGTGGATCGACTCGAAGAACGCGCGCCACGTCACAGAAGCATGGATTCGACCCTATGGATTCGAATTGATCGATTCGAACGAACCCATAGGATCGATTCGAACCAACCAGCATGCCGAAGAACACCATCTTGAATCGATCATATCTTTCAATCCCTTGATCCAAATCCCATGAAATTTTTACAGGAGTTCGTCTACATGTCGAAGAATGTCCACGCCAAGTTTCATCACGATTGGAAGATTTCTTGATCGATTCGAACCAAGGGTCGAATCGATCCCAATGTGGGCCCGGATCTCCAGGTTTCGGCCATGCGGGCCCCCTCACGTGCCTGAAGCGGTCTACCATACTTTTAGGAGAAATATCAGCCTCCTATGCCTATAAATAGAGCCCCAGGTCATTCAGAAAAGGGGATCTTGATTCGGAAGCATCCAGACTCTACCAGACTCTACTTTGCACTCCACAATCACCGTTGTGCTCAAATTTCAGAGCTATAATCCATTGTAATCCGCAATAATCAAGTGTAATCAGCAAAGAACATAAATAAAAGGGAAAACCTTTGAAGTGGACGTAGGCCAGAGATAGCCGAACCACTATAAATCATGTGTCCTTGTTTATAATTTATGATTTACTTGCTTAGATCTGTGATTTGTGTTTGAATATTGCTGATTTGTATTCCAACACTGGTGCTTTCACAATACTTGGGGTTTGTGACCACTTTTGGCGCAAACAGTTATTAATTAATTAATTATCGTTTAATTATTTATTTAAGGTAATTATTAATTAATTATTATTTTAAATGAGGTTTTATTTAATTAATATTTGATAAGTTAATTATGTTTTAATAAGGTTTAATTACTTTTAATTAATTACTATTTAACAAGGATTTGATTCTCATTTATATGGGTTTTAATTTATTTTAAAATTTCTTTGATTTTCAGTAATCAGTTTTGTTTTAAACTATTTTCTTTTCAAATTTATTTTAAATCAAGAGATTTTTGCGTCGCTTACCCTTCAGTAACCCTATATGATCGGGAAAGCTAAATAACATCTATTAGCAGAACGAAACAACATTCTGCTATTGCAATTAACTTGCATATTTGCTTAAGTTGATTGATTGTTATGTGTTGATCCATTATATACCTGTTGTTATGTGATGCCATGTTAAAAAGGATAAGTAAAATCAAATTAAAAGCATCATTGTGGCCGTTAAGTCTCCGTCTGATTTTGTAAAGATAAATATTTCATTTTCCCTTTGAAATGATGTTAAAGTTATTGCATTTTAACAAGATATTTAAAGGAATTTGGAAATTTATAAAGTGTTTTTGGTAATGGATTTGAGTTTTAAGCAAAGAAGATTTCATAAATAAGGAATATTCATAAAACGGATTTGCTTATTAAAGGAAACTAGTTTGATTTAAGGTTATTTAGGATGTTGTTTAAAACAGGAAGGGTTTATAAATAAGTTTTATAAATGATTTTGGGATATTTATAAAAGAACTTTTAGAAATGATTTGGATATTCATAAATGGAGGTTATAAAAAGATTTGGATATCTATAAGAAATTATATAAAATGTTTGGATATTTACAAAAGCAATTCATAGAAATGATTTTGAATACTTAAAAAAGGGTTTTATAATTGGATTTGAAAGTTAGAAAATATTTTGAGATGGATTTGGATTTCAAGTAAAAGAGATTTCACAAATGAAGTAGAATTGACTTAAAGGATTTATCAAAAGAAGTATAAAAGGAATTTAAGATGTGGGTTTCTCTAAACCGACCTTTTAAAAATGGTAGTATGGAACATCCGTTCCACACTTAACAACAAGGGGATGGTGTTTAGGGTTGTCCTTACGTCCAATTTAAGCAACATTTGTTTAATCCTTTTTAACATGATTTGGAAATGAGAAGTTATTCACAAATTTTTTGAGTATACTTATTTCAGAGAGATATGTATATGAATGTTTTAGACAAAAATTTCATATAGAGATTTATTGAATAAAGATTTGTTTTGAGGCTTAGTGGTTGCTATGGATAAATAAATCTCAAATAGGATTGGTTGTTGTTTGTTTATTTCATGGTTAAATAACCGACTATTAAATTTGGACCCAAAATGTAACTTTGACAAAGCTAGGGGAACACGTGAGTTATATGACACAGTCATCTCCGATGATGTTGTACTGTGCGTATAAATCTTGTTTCGTTCTTCTAGGACAAATGATAAGGAAATCCATCCATTAATGGTTAGGAGGTGACTTCGCTCTTATCTTTGATTGGTCATTTCCTAAAAAACTGGGGTTGAGTTTACCGAAAACTATCGAATGTTGTTTCGAAGAGACCGGGATTGGATCTATTGTCCGAAAACCATTTTGATCCAATTCAAGCGATTCGACAAAAGACATCTTGAAGATGATGAAATTGAAGGTGGAGTTCTTTGAAGTGTAAGTGCTACTTGCTACTAATCCTGAGGATGATTACAAATTGGATGCAGTAGAAGTAGTGCCTTCAGTTTATCTATCTTCTGGACAACTTGTATGGATTAATGCTGGCATTGCATTATTGTTTGAAAGGCAGAGTTAGCATTCCAAATGAGAAGTGCTATATAAAAGTAAAACGTAGCCTTAAGCCTCATCAATTAGGAAATGACAAAAATCAAGCATGTAGAAAGACCAAGTGGGTCGCTCCCATCAGGGTGTGGTCATTTCAAATCTAGATCGATTACTATCTACTCATGTGTGCTTCAGGCCCATTAATGGAAAGGGTGATCATATTGGGTACTACTAGTCAAGTGGTACGCCAGTCCTGTATGGCAGGGGCATACAATGTTCTTGTCAGACCCCGTGTTCGAGTGAATGATCAAATCAGATTTTACAAAGCAATGATCAATGTACATCATATGAACAGATGAATAGTTTAAGTGTTTTTGAGAATTAGGGTTGTGGTATTATTTCAAGGACGAAATTCTTTTAAGAAGGGAAGATTGTAATGACCTGGAATTTTACCGTTTTAATTTGCGAATATTTAATAAATTTTAAATATTAAATAATAGTTTTTACAATTAAAATATAACACTTTTAAAATAATAACAAATGACGGTAAAATAGATTTGTAATGAACTAGGATTTTGCCACTTTGAAATAGGCTATTCAAATATATTTTATACAATCAATAAATGGATTTTTATTAGAAAATATACCTATTTTAATTATTTAATAATGATTATAAAATAGTTTTCACATATTTTTTTACCAATACAGACAGTTCAAATAAAAATAGAAAATGTGACCGAAGAATATTTTTCGAAATTTTAAATTTTGGCACTCGATAGTCGTCCGGAACGTTACGCCCACTTGGTGCAACATGCATACATTTATATATGTTAGGATTAGTATTAATTAAGCATACTTATGTACATTAATTTATATATATTTATATCTAAGCTTGGATGTGACAAATTATGTTATAAAAGGCATATATATATATATATATATATACACACACGTATAAACGCACTTATACACACACACACACAGAGATCTTATGCCACACCATAAGCACCCTACAACATGACCTTTGGATTTCATAACAAATCTTTTCAAAATATTTTGAGATGGATTTGTATTTCAAGTAAAAGGGATTTCACAAATGAAGTATAGTTGACTTAAAGGATGTATCAAAAGAAGTATAAAAGGAATTTAAGATATAGGTTTCTCTAAACTGACCTTTTAAAATTGGTAGTATGGAACATCCGTTCCACACTTAACAACAAAGGGATGGTGTTTAAGGTTGTCCTTATGTCAATTTAAGCAACATTTGTTTAATCCTTTTTAACATGATTTGGAAGTGAGAAATTATTCACAAATTTTTTGAATATACTTATTTCAGAGAGATATGTATATAAATGTTTTAGACAAACATTTTAAAAAGAGATTTATTGAATAAAGATTTGTTTTGAGGCTTAGTGGTTGCTACGGATAAATAAATCTCAAATGGGATTGGTTGTTGTTTGTTTATTTCATGGTTAAATAACCGACTATTAAATTTGGACCCAAATTGTAACTTTGACAATGGCTAGAGGAACACGTGAGTTATATGACACAGTCATCTTCGATGATGTTGTACTGTGCGTATAAATCTTGTTTCGTTCTTCTAGGACAAATGATAAGGAAATCCATCCATTAATGGTTAGGAGGTGACTCCGTTCTTATCTTTGATTGGTTATTTCCTAAAAAACCAGGGTTGAGTTTATCTAAAACTATCGAATGTTGTTTCAAAGATACCGGGATTGGATCTGTTATCCGAAAACCACTTTGATCCAACTCAAGTGATTCGACAAAAGATATCTTCAAGATGATGAAATTGAAGGTGGAGTTCTTTTAAGTATAAGGGCTACTTGCTACTAATCCTGAGGATGATTACAAATTGGATGCAGTAGAAGTAGTGCCTTCAGTTTATCTATCTTCTGGACAACTTGTATGGATTAATGTTGGCATTGCATTATTATTTGGAAGGCAGAGTTATCATTCCAAATGAGAAGTGCTATATAAAAGTAAAACATAGCCTTAAGCCTCATCAATTAGGAAATGACAAAAATCAAGCATGTAGAAGTACTAAGTGCGTCGCTCCAATCAGGGTATGGTCATTTCAAATCTAGATCGATTACTATCTACTCATGTATGCTTCAGGCCCATTAATGAAAGGGTTGATCATATTGGGTACTACTAGTCAAGTGGTAGGCCAGTCCTATATGACAGGGGCATACAATGTTCTTGTCAGACCCCGGTGTTCGAGTGAATGATCAAATCAGATTTTACAAAGCAATGATCAATGTACATCATATGGACTGATGAATAGTTTAAGAGTTTTTGAGAATTAGGGTTGTGGTATTATTTCAAGGACGAAATTATTTTAAGAAGGGAAGATTGTAATGACGTGGAATTTTACCGTCTTAATTTGCGAATATTTAATAAATTTTAAATATCAAATAATAGTTTTTACAACTAAAATATAACACTTTTAAAATAATAACAAATGACGGTAAAATAGATTTATAACGAACTAGGATTTTGCCACTTTGAAATAGGCTATTCAAATATATTTTATATAATCAATAAATGGATTTTTATTAGCAAATAAATCTATTTTAATTATTTAATAATGATTATAAAATAGTTTTCACATATTTTTACCAATAGAGACAGTTCAAACAAAAATAAAAAATGTGACCAAATAATATTTTTTGAAATTTCAATTTTTTGACACTCGAAAGTCGTCGGGAACGTTATGCACACTTGGTGCAACATGCACACATTTATATATGTTAGGATTAGTATTAATTAAGCATACTTATGTACATTAATTTTGATATAAGCTTGGATGTGACAAATTATGTTATAAAAGGCATATATATACGTATAAACGCACTTATACACACACACGCAGAGAGATATTATGCCATACCTTAAGCACCCTACAACATGACCTCGGGGGTAACGTATACGAGTAAGGAAGAGGGAAGGCATGGGGTGCATGCATGTGTATATATTCAATTATAACCATTTTATTTATTTTATTACTTCCCTAAATCTATAAATACCACTTCCAGTTCATGTTTTTCCCTTTCCAACTTCTCTTCTTCATTTTCTTCACATCTTCTTCTTAAGCTCCTCCATACTCGCATAGCCTACTCAATAAATTCCCAAGAGATAAAGTTAGTAAAAATATTTCAAAACATAGCTTAAATCACTTACTGAGCTCACTAGAACACTTCTACAAATGCTACAACACTTTTCTTCTAAAGTACAGGTCGACACCCACTACCAAGCCCAAACTGTCCAAGGGCGAGCCTATTTTAGGTGTGTAGGCATTCAACGACTTCATTTTTGCAAAGTACTAGCTTGTATTCAAGTTTTTATGAAAGTTGGTTAGTAAAGTTCATATTTTTAAAACTAAGTTGCTAACATTTTAAAGCTATAAAATTTATGTGCTGAAATATTGCTTAAGTATGTAGTAATGTTATATGTTGTGAATACATGCATGTGTATTGATTTGGTGTCGATTGCTTATGCCGAAGTTTGAGTGTGGGTTCATGACAAGAAGATAGCGACTCGCTAACCAAAAGCGAAATAGAAATCCGCTTTTTGTCGAAAGTTTTATTTTTGTTTTCAAAGAGAAATTTTGTTCAAGTTCAAATCTTTGATTTTGGTTTCAAAAGTTTGCTTTCATGTTTTAAAGAAAAAAAGAGTTCAAAGTTGAAGTTTTATAAGTCCAAAAATCAAATTTTTAAGTTTCAAAATTATGTGTTCATATAAATATATTTGCTATACGCGTAATTTGAAAATTCTAACTATTTTTCATATCCAAACTTGTTTTAACTTAAAATCTCTTAAGAAAATGTTTATAGCTTTATTTTGATAATTAGAGAACAATTATTTATTATTTATTTAATGATTAATTAACTAATTAAGGTAACTAGTACTTAATTGTTGTTAATAATGGTTTTTAAAATTAAATGTTAATCAATTAAGTTAATCATGATTTTAATATTAATTAATTTATTATTATTTAATTATTTATTTAAGGTAATTATTGATTAACTATTATTTTGAAAGAGATTTAATTTCATTAATCTTTGATAAAGTTAATTATGTTTTAATAAGATTTAATTACTTTTAGTTAGAGTTTAATTACTATTTAACAAGGATTTGATTCTCATTTATACGGATTTTAATTTAATTTAAAATTTCTTTGATGTTCAGTAATCAGTTATGTTTGAAACTATTTTCTTATCAAATTTGTTTTAAATCAAGAGATTTCTGTGCCGCTTACCCTTTAGTAACCCCATATGATCAGGAAAGCTAAATAACATTTATTAGCAGAACAAAACACCATTCTGCTATTGCAATTAACTTGTATATTTACTTAAGTTGATTGATTGTTATGTATTTAACCCTTATATACCTGTTGTTATGTGATGTCATGTTAAACATGATAAGTAAAATCAAATTAAAAGCATCATTGTGGCCGCTAAGCCTACATCTGATTTTGTAAAGATAAATATTTCATTTTTCCTTTTGAAATGATGTCAAAGCTATTGCATTTTGAACAAGATATTTAAAGGAATTTGGAAATTTATAAAGTGTTTTTGGTAATGGATTTGAGTTTTAAGCAAAGAAGATTACATAAATAAGGAATACTCATAAAAAGGATTTGGTTATTAAAGGAAACTAATTTGATTTAAGGTTATTAAGGATATTGTTTAAAACAGGAAGGGTTTTTAAATAAGTTTTATAAATGATTTTGGGATATTTATAAAAGAAGTTTTAGAAATGTTAGGATATTCATAAATGGAGGTTATAAAAAGATTTGGATATCTATAAGAAATTATAAAAATGTTCGGATATTTACAAAAGCGATTCATATAAATGATTTTGAATACTTATAGAAGGGTTTTATATTTGGATTTGAAAGTTAGAAAATATTTTGAGATGGATTTGGATTTCAAGTAAAAGAGATTTCACAAATGAAGTAGAATTGACTAAAAGGATATATCAAAAGAAGTATAAAAGGAATTTAAGATCTGGGTTTCTCTAAACCGACCTTTTAAAAATGGTAGTATGGGATATCCGTTACACGCTTAACAACGAAGGGATAGTGTTTAGGGTTGTCCTTACGTCCAATTTAAGCAACACTTGTTTAATCCTTTTTTACATGATTTGGAAGTAAGAAGTTATTCACAAATTTTGTGAATATACTTATTTTAGAGAGATATGTATATGAATGTTTTAGATAAACATTTTTAAAAGAGATTTATTGAATAAAGATTTGTTTTGAGGCTTAATGGTTGCTATGGATAAATAAATCTCAAATGGGATTGATTGTTGTTTGTTTATTTCATGGTTAAATAACCGACTATTAAATTTAGACCCAAAATGTAACTTTGACAATAGCTAGGGGAACACGTTAGTTATATGACACAGTCATCTCCGATGATGTTGTACCGTGCGTATAAATCTTGTTTCGTTCTTCTAGGACAAATGATAATGAAATCCATCCACTAATGGTTAGGAGGTGACTCCGCTCTTATTTTTGATTGATTTTTTTCCTAAAAAACTGGGGTTGAGTTCACCGAAAAGTATCGAATGTTGTTTCAAAGAGACCGGGATTGGATCTGTTATCCGGAAAACACTTTGATCTAACTCAAGCAATTCGACAAAAGACATCTTGAAGATGATGAAATTGAAGGTGGAGTTCTTTGAAGTGTAAGGGCTACTTGCTACTAATCCCGAGGATGATTATAAATTAGATGCAGTAGAAGTAGTGCCTTTAGTTTATCTATCTCCTGGACAACTTGTACGGATTAATGCTGGCATTGCATTATTGTTTGGGAGGCAGCATTAGCATTCCAAATGAGAAGTGCTATATAAAAGTAAAACGTAGCCTTAAGCCTCATCAATCAGAAAATGACAAAAATCAAGCATGTAGAAGGACCAAGTGGGTCGCTCCCATCAGGTTATGGTTATTCCAAATCTAGATCGATTACTATCTACTCATGTATGCTTCTGGCCCATTAATGAAAAGGGTGATCATATTGGTAGTACTAGTCAAGTGGTAGGCCAGTCCTGTATGGAAAGGGCATACAATGATCTTGTCAGACCCCGGTGCATTTTATCTACAGATCTACGAAAGGTAGTTCCTTACCTTGTCATAGTATGGAACCAATTCTCCAACACATTCATTTACAGTTTTAGATGTACCCAACTATGTTGAAATGCGAGATGCAAGGATTTCAACAATATTGTAACGACCCGTAAATTTTCAATAATTAAAATTGTTAATTTAATAAGATTTTTGAAATTTAACATCGAAGAGAATAAAAAAAATTGTGAATTATTAATAAAAGTTGTGATGTGATAATGAAAACAGCTAAGAAGAAACGTAACAGGGTTAGTTAAAGTTAATAATTAATGAATTTGAATGAAATTCCAATTAAATAAAATAATTTAAATGTTATGACTTAGTTATAATGGGAATATGAGTAAAACAAGTGTAAATATTGAATTAATATGTGAAATATTACAATAAGTAGTAGTTGTTTGTAAAGAATAAACATAAAAGTATTATAAAGGGTATAATGGTGACCAATGGTTGTCGTTACCAGTAATTTACCAATTTAAAAATAAAAGTAATTAAATGCCACTTTAGTGATAATTAATATAATAACGGAAAGGGTGAATGTAAATTGAATAGAAACGTAAACTTATTTATAAGGCAGTAATTGATGTAATAAAAAAAGCATGAAACCAAGTAAATAAATTTATTGAGAATATTTAATCTTAGTTAATGAATATATTTGGCAAAGATATAATAAAATGGAAATAGTATTTAATACAAAGAAAAGATGGATATTTGAATATAGTAGTGTAATGAAAGACAAACAAATATTAAGTAGGTTTATAGAGTTATATAGACTTAATAAAAGATTAGAATTGAATCAAATCAGTTTAATTAAGATTAATTATAATTAATTGGATTCAATTTATAATAAATGGGTTATTGTAAGAAATGAAATTAGACACTAAATAAAAATTTTATAATGCTTAATGAAATGAATGTTAAGAATGAATTGTAGCAATGGTTATTAAAACTAATTATTGACAATTGGTTGGATAAAAAGAATAGAAGTTAAGATTTGTTTATTTATTGGAATTTAAATCTTTATAAATGGATAAATTGCAAATAAATGGAATTAAATATTTAAACATTACGTAAATATTAATTTAGATGAAATTTGAAGATATTTATGTAATAAAGCATGAACCAATGCTAATTTTATCCATTTGATGATAATGGATTGAATAACAAGACTTAGAACCAAATAAATGGATTTATTTGAAATCCCAATTGATGATTAATGATTTAATAAAATTGAAATTGAATACGGAAATTGGTAAATTAATTAACTTTGCATTGATATCTGAATTGTTAAAGTATTGCAATTGTTTAAGGAATCAAAAATGATAAGATTTGTTAATTATGGAATTGAAATTTGAAAAGTGATTTAATTAATTAATTAATTAATTATTAATTTAATTAATTAATTATTAATTTAATTAATTAATTGAAAAATAGCCATTTTGGCCACTGACTCGGATTTCGACGAAACCTATTTCAGCGGATCTGTAACGGTGAATTA
Organism: Allium cepa; assembly: GCA_030765085.1. Classification (NCBI taxonomy): domain Eukaryota; kingdom Viridiplantae; phylum Streptophyta; class Magnoliopsida; order Asparagales; family Amaryllidaceae; genus Allium; species Allium cepa. The sequence continues at coordinate 86,153,359 of CM060930.1, read as the reverse complement.
TTGCAGGATTTCAAGTTTCGTATCGATCGGACTTGTCATTTGATCGTATGGGCTCGAAACACCTAGAAAACAATGAAATTGAAATCAATTGAAATCAATTTGAAATAAATTGATTTTATCATAACTTCTTCATACGATGAAATTTGGACTTGAAACCAGTTCCATGCGTTTAAAATATTTTAAAACATCTATTTTGATATATGGGTTGACCCAATTTCGTTTCGGAGTCAGAACGGGCTTTTCGGGCCATTATTCGTTCAACGGTCCAATCCAATCTGATCTGTTCTTTTTATTTTCAACCCTGCCTATGTATATCCTGAAATAAACCCTAATTGTTCCTCATTGTCATTTGTCTGTACGTACAATTCATCCTTTTCCTCAATGGCAGACAAAATTCTAATCCAAATCTAGTGCAATTCAAAATCAAATCAAAAATTCAAACTCCGCAAACTATATCAAATTTTATATCGTTTTGAAGCTCTCAACGAGCATAGATCAATTCTGCTGTTCGTTTCTCGATTCGGATTTCTGTTTGTCCACAAATTGAAGAACAAATATCGGTCGTTCATAACGATCCGATGAACGTTGATGGATCATCCAATCGCTTGTACTATTGGGTAGAGATCGTCGAGGGGATTCAATCTACATCGTTCGTAGGCAAAGTTAGTGGGTGGATCAACGGCAACAATTCACTAGAGTTTCAAATTTTAGGTGCGGCAGCTGGAAATTTTCGCAACGTCGATTGACGTTCGAAGGCGCACGACACCTCCTAATCATCTGGAGTTGGTCGGCGTGCGAGGGGAGTAGCCGCGATGGCCTATGACGAGGCGTGTCAATCGTGATTCGGTGGCTAGGGTTCTGTAATTGCGTGCGTTCCTGTTTCGTGCGTAAGGAGATAAGAATGAGGGTGAGGATGACGTGGCTTATGGTAAGGTTATTTCTCTCTTTTTATTTTATTTTATTTTCATTTCAATTTCAACCCGTTTTAATGCAATAACTTTCACGTGCGAGGTCGAATTCACGCGCGATTTTCTCTGCTAGGTTCGTATTGGAATTTCGGACATTTTAACGTGGGTTTGGATGGATTCTGAGACAGTTCAAATTTTGGGTTTAAATTGGATTTAAATTCAAAAGGTGAGTGTTTTAAGCCACTCACAACTTCTAAAATTTCTTAAGTGTGTTAAATTGAATTCTGATATGATTATAAATTTATTTATTTTCGTTTGGTATATATTTTTATCATCATTCCGATTAAATTGAATTTATCGAATTAAATTGTTATTCAATTTATTATCGCATATAAACTGCCAGTTAAATTAATTTATTATTGAATATAAACTGCCAGTAATTACTTGTTATTATTATCTGTTCTATATTGATGTTATTGTTTGAATTGGATGATGATTGTGATAAATGGTTGATGATTGATATTGGGTGAACGGATATTGTATTTTATATTGTTATAAACTGCAAGTTGTGATGCATTTTATTTCATTCGGGATTGCGGTCTGAAATGATATATAACCATATTTTTATTTTAAATTACGGATTGAAATGATAAATATCCGTATCACTTGACCATAGGATAGATAATTATATATAGACACCGTCGGTCTATATATAAAAATATTTCGAAAATGATTTCTATGGTTTTTTTTTGAAAGGCAAGTAGGGTTGAATGGACCCTAGCCATATTTGTTAAGCACACATACACAAAACAAAGGAGAGCAATAACATGCTAAGCTCCCAACACAAATACAGAGAAAACACAAGGAGAGAAAAGAAAGAATACAGTAAATAACACTCAAGCAAGAAAAAACAAAGAAAGGCAAGACCACCACCCTAATCCATCGAGTCATAAGCAGCATGATGTGAGGACTTCTCGTTGACCCTAGCACTTATGATATTGATCAAAGCACTATCAACCTTCTTTTTATTCTCAAAGACTCTAGCATTTCTCTCAGCCCATATAGCATCTACATACACTTTCAGAATCAACAAAAGCCAAAAGAAAGTAGCATTCTTCCATCTAGTATTCCTGAAAAGTCTGTTCCACTCAGCTTCACCATAAAGTATAGGCTCAGTAAACCCAGCACCAATGAGACAAGCCTTCCAAATTTTATTAGTTACCACACACTCAAAGAAAAGGTGAGAAGCATCTTTAGTTACATTATTACAGTAGACACAAGTCAAGTCCACAGTGAAACCTCTTCTGCATAACTTATCTTTAGTCATCAGAGCATTCCTGAGAACTTTCCAAAGAAAGAAATTCAGTTTATGAGAAGTTAAAGTATTCCAGACTCTACCATGCCATCTAAAAACAGGGTTACTATCATCTCTTTTCAAAGCTTTGTAAATACATGCTATGGAGTGCTGCTCAAGCTTGGCAGCCCAAACATACCCATTACCATCAGTGGGGAGCCTGTTGCATTTCACAGCATCCCATAGTTGATTGATGATAGGATTGGAAGTGTAGGGTAACTCAATCTCATCATCAAAACAATAATCCATAGCCTGGCATTCAAGGGGATGCCAGTTTGGATTGTCTGATCAAAAGAGAGCAGGACATACAATATCACTCCTCTACCCACCCAAGGTTCAAACCAGAACTTAGCAGAACAATCAGGGCCAAGTAACAACTGGACATGAGGAAGTAAAATGCATCTGAGTTTCAGGATTGATCTCCACACCCATCCACACAGAGGAGATGGAACAATTTTCCAGAAATTTTTATTGCCAATGTGATGATGCCTAGCCCACTTAACCCACAGATTAGGTTTGTTATTGATCAGATTATCAAAATGCTTAGAAAAGGCAGCTTGATTCCATGTAGTCAAACACTTGATACCCAATCCGCCATATTTTTGAGGTTTTTCCAATTTAGCATAAGCAATAGGAATTAGTTTATTAGAATACATATCCCCAGTCCACAGAAAGTGATTCATTGCTTTCCTAATGCTAGATAAAAGAGCAGAGGGCAAAATAAAACACCTGCTCCAATATACAGTTATGGCTTGAATTATTGACTTAATGATAGTGGATCTGCTTGCCTGAGATAACTTATTGATAGCCCATCTATTCATAGCTTCAGTGATTCTTTCAAACAGAGGTAAACAAGCAGTGGAACTAATTTTCCTGGTAGACAAAGGAATTCCCAGGTGCATGGTTCCAGCAGGTAGAATGGGCAATTGACTTTGTCGAAAAATGATCTGCTTGTCAGTGTCATTGAGACCAGCAACCAAGAGGTGAGACTTACTTCTGTTGACCTGGAGACCAGTGCACTTCTCAAAAGTGTTAAGGATGCCTTTGACACAGTTCAAAGATGACACAGTTGGCTTAATAAATAGAATCACATCATCAGCAAAAAGAAGAGAGGTAATGAGTGGATTCCTGCATTTGGGATGCAACTCAAATTTGTTATTTCTGACCTCTTTGTTAATTAGCTGAGTAAAAAATAAAAAATTCCATCACAATAATGAACAAGTAGGAAGACATAGGATCTCCTTGCCTTATGCCTCTCTTACTTCTGAAATATCCAACAGTGCCACCATTATAACATAAAGAGTAGGAAACTGTGGATATACAAGTGTAAATCCAGCTGACAAAATGGCAAGGAAAACCCATTAAACCCATAATACCAGTCAGAACTTCCCAACAAACAGTATCATAAGCTCTTCTAATATCAAGCTTCATCGTAGCTCTAGGAGAAACATGTGTACGACCATAACCATTAAGAAGTTCATGAGTAACCAGCACATTATCAAGGATACTTCTATTATTCAAAAAGGCAGCTTGGTTCTCAGAAATCACAGAAGGAAGCACATGCCTAAGCCTAGCAGCAATGACTTTAGAAATGAATTTGTATATAATGTTACAACAGGCAATTGGTCGAAAAGCATGGAGAGTTGCAGCATGTTTAACTTTAGGCACTAAACAAAAATTGGTAGCATTGATGGGGATAGGCAATTTATTGTGCACAAAGAAATTTTGCATGGCTGCCAAGAGGTCAACAGCTATAATATCCCAACAGTGAATAAAGAAGACAGCATTACAGCCATCAGGGCCTCCACAGGAATCTCTCTTCATACCAAACATACCATTATATATTTCTTCATTAGTTACAGTTGAAGATAAAAAAGTGATATCATCATCAGACAGGACAGGCAGAAGAGTTGAAAAGAGCTCATGAGAGGAAGGGGTCCAAGTTTCATTAGGGGAAAAAAGATTAATGTAATGGTTAATGAAGGCTTTGTCAATGTCTTCAAGCTTGTTTAATATCCTACCATCATCAATCTGAATTTGATAGATGTTTCTTTTGGCATTTTTAATGTTTAGGGAACTATGATACAATTTAGAATTTCTATCACCATGCAAATCCCACTCCTTCCTCAATTTTTGTTTCTTCATGCTTTGTTCAGCAACCAAGGCATCAGAAAGACGCTGAGTTAAAACATGTTCCTGCTCAGAAAACCTGATATTACCTGGGTCATCAAGCATCCTCAGCTGAATAGCAGACACCTGACACTGCAGATTAGTTGAATACTTGTTACCATCACCATACTTGTTCTTTGCCCAATTCTTTAAAGCTTCCTTGGTTGCCTTCAGTTTTTGCTGCAAAATAGACATTTTGTTACCATATTTAGGTCATTTCCAAATATTATTCACTAAAGGCATAAATTCTGGATTATCAATCCAGGAATTAAAATTTTTAAAACTTGAGTTTCTTTTAATGGCATTGCAATCAGGGGCTAAAAACACAAGAGAATGATCAGAGAGCAGTGGGGGGAGGATATGGTTCAGAGAGTTGGGGAAGTGAGTAAGGGCTTTAGTGTTGAGAAAAGTTAAGTCAAGTCAACTCATGGTTCTCACTCCAGATCGACTTTTGTTGTTCCAAGTGTATTTTGGACCAACGTAAGTAGCTTCATGTAAGTTGGAAGCAGAGATAGCATAGTTGAGAGGAGCAATGTCAGACATTGAAAGGGGAGTGCCACCACTGCGATCATCAGCAAATAGCATACAGTTGAAGTCACCTAACACAAACCAAGGATGAGTTTCCTGCCTAAGATGAGGTAAATAGTTCAGCATAACGTGCCTAGCAGCTGTATGGTTATCCCCATAAATAAAGGTCAGATAGAAGGAAGTTTTGGTTGGATGATGTAAGGCATGGAAATGGATGAATTGCTTGTGGGATATTATTGGTGTGAGGGAGTAGAAGTTAGGGTCAGAAAGCACCATGATTCTTCCATATGGAGCCTCATCCAAATTATGATGAACACTCCATAGTGGATTTATTAGCTTAGCAGCTCTGAGGGTAAGATCAAGGTTGAGTTTGGTCCCAAGAATGCCAAAAATGCTTATTTTATTCTCAGAGATAATGTGTTTAGCTTGCACAAGTTTGATATCCAAATGTGCACCTCTTATATTCCAAAACCCAATATTTTGTAACATGGGATAACTTATGGTTGTGGAGTTTGCAATCTCATAGACCTACGAAGGCTTGAATTTGGGGTTATATCCTTTTCAGGAAATGTTTCAACATGGTCAACAAACTTGCCTTTGTCAAAATCAGACAAGTTACTTTCCTTTTTTTTCTTAAAGCTGTTGTGGTTCTTATGCAAAGGGATTGGAGGTTTGGGCAGGGACTGTTGAGGGTGATCCTGGTGAAACAAATAACCAGGGGGGAGAAATATGTGAATAAGGAGGTATTGGATGGTTGCAAGCGGATATGGTCACATCTGAAACATGCACACAGACATTGTGTGCATGTGACTCTACAGATTGCACAAGAGGATTGTGCAGACTGCAGGAATAGGTAGCAATATCAAAGGCCTTTTGTTTTATCTCACTGGGTAACAAGGAAGGCACAAGATTACCATCCAAAATGTCATTGCTACCATTTTTTCCAGTTTGACAAATTGTTTCAGCTAGCATATCTACTTTTTGTTTTCCTTTTATCAATTCATTCTGTTTTGACTTTCCTTTCTCAACCAATTCCTATACTAGCTTGCCATAATTATTTGCAAGTTGAAAATTATCAACTAAATCAACTTCATCACATTCTTCTTCTGAATTCTTCTCAATGCATGCATCCATACTATCAGTAGCTACTAATACTTCCTTACTGGTTAGAACAGATAAAACATTTAACAGTTCAGAGCTTCTTTTGTCACCTCCTCCTTCATTACTCGGTTCTTCATTTTCTTCGTTTAATTCTTGTAACACTTGAAATTTATTTCCTAAGTTCATCTCCACTACCTCAACGATTTCCCCTTCTTCAACTAAGTCTACCACATTGTCTTTGCTATTAAAAGTTACAATTCCTTCTTTTCTTGATAAACTGTCTCTGTCACTCCGATTATTACCACTCCCATTATTTTCCTTGGTCTTCATTAATTCACTCTTCCTTTTGCTTCCATGCTCAACTTTTCTCCACACTCTTAAAGATTTATTATGCAATAATTTGTCATTTTGTTCTTTCACCTAGGAGTCTTTTTGTGGTGCTTGTTTTGGTAAAGAATTCATATTACTGTTCAGAGCTTCATCTATCAAAACATATTTTTGCAGCTAAAAATATCATGCCCAAACACCTTACAGGTTGTACATGCTAGTGGCCTCCACTGATATTCCACAAAAACAGTTTGCTTTGTTCCATCCTTACACAGTACTTGAAAGCTGTCCACTAGATCAGAGATGGGTGTCACTTCCACCAAGGCTTTAGCATAGGTCAACCTTTCCATTTTCTCCGTACTTTCATCTAAACATTTAACACTCCCAATTCTTCCTGCAAGCCAGCTGATGCCTAGTGGGGACCACTCTGCTAGAGGTATGTTGTAAATGTGTATCCATATAGGAACCGAAGTGACTGAGCCACACACATTATTTACTGTGGGGTCCCATTGTTTAACAATAAACAATTTGTTCCTCATGATTATCGGGTCAGCCTTGATGATCCTACTCCGATCATCCTCACTTGAAAAAGGGAACAAGAAGACCACACCATCAGATTTGACCTTAATGTTTCCTTTCAAACGCCACACACGCTTGAGGTGTCGGATTACTGCAGTAAAAGATAGGGGTTTATCGACGAAAAAGCCAACTGAATAATCTTGCCAAATACATTGCCCAGCTTCTTGAACAGCATCGGGAAGAACCAGAGCATCTCCAACATATTCATTGATGAAGTTAACAGGCATGTACTTCCCCGCATTGCGTGGTTTGTTCTTGAAAAGAGAAGTCCATGCTTGTTGACTTGAGTTGATGATGGGGGGGAGACTGGACAAACAAGGAAGGATCAGAGATTGGAAGGGAGGAAGTAACTGAAGAAAGGTTGGGGTGGATAGGAGATGGCAGTGGCAATGGTGGGGGATCAGGATCAGGCAAGGTAGGATCAGGGGAAGGAAGTGGATGGCCTGGAAGGGGGGAGGAAGGAAGAGCTCTGCCATTAAAAGAAGTATTTTAAAACTTTGGGGCCAAGGAAACTATGTTTGCCCTGGCCTTCGGTTAGCCGGTTTTATAAGTGGCCGTGCACTATGTCTCATTATTGTGGCCGCTGGGATTCGAACCGGTGCCACTACAACCATATGTAGCAACTCCACTATGTCTTAACCAAAAACTTTGGGGCCAAGGAAACTATGTTTGCCCTGGCCTTTGGTTAGCCGGTTTTATAAGTGGCCGTGCACTATGTCTCATTATTGTGGCCGCTGGGATTCGAACCGGTGCCACTACAACCACATGTAGCAACTCCACGGATTCGAACCGGCCGCTGGGATTTCTATGGTTTTGGATAGAATTATACGGTTTAATAAAATTGATTTTTTTATTATATATAAAAAAATTATATATAGTTAAATTCATGTATTTAAGCTATGTATAAATTTGTTTAATAATAATAAGTTTAATAATGGAGTTTGATTTTATTAAAATAAAATATGGTTAAGTATTTAAATCATACTTATTATAGAGGTTATAATGATCTAAGTAAATTAAGATTGGAAGGTAAATTGGTAATTTATGTGAAGTTTAGCTTATTTAAGAATTAAACTCCATAAGTTGATGCAAAATTTATTAAACTTGAAATTTTAAAAGGTAAGATATTTATAACTGGATTTTTATTCAAGATGAATTAAATGAATGTTTCTAGTATCAATAAATTGAAGGAAATATTTAGTTATTGGTAATTTGAGTTTTATTTAAATGATGATGGATTTATTATGCAAATATTTCAAAACTAAATAAGGACATTGAATTGTTGAATCGTAATTTCCAACCTTAGTTTTGAAATTGTTTAATACTCAAAGTTTGAAATATACTGAAATTGAAATGGTTTATTGAAACTGCAAGTGAGTTGAAAATTTATGAATTGAGATTTAATTTAAAGTGAATAAAATTGTAAAGTCGAGGAAATTATTTTACTTTATAAAGAAATTTTAAAATTCAAACTATATTATTTTATATACTGTTTGAATATCCAAACTATTTATGTTTTGGAAGTTATGGTTTTGAAGCTATAAAATTCGAAGTAGTATATTTTGAAAGGTTATATTTCAAGAGTTTGGTTTCGAAATGTTATAATTTTGAAAGTGCTATGATTTTTGTAAAGAGATATATTTAAAATAAAATGATATTATATTGATTTGGGTTTTTATAAAAATGATATCATAATGATTTGGTTTTTGAAATGGAAGGATATCGTAATTATATGGTTTCGAAATGGGTATTATATTCAGGTTTTGAAGTATAAATTATTTTGAAATGACCGTGGTGTTATAATAAGGTTTGGTTGTTAAAGTGACCGGGATCAGAAGTTGTCATACTCTCTGCCAACTCCAAAAACCGCTTTAGCAACCGTGTATGCGGTGGAGATTCCAGAATGAAGTAGGAAGGTGGCGGCATTCCTTTGAGGTATATACATGGACCTGACTCCCGTGAGTTGGCATAAGGTGGCTAAAATAGGAGAGATCGACGGGCTAAGAAGGTAGCACCTTTTATCGGACACATCCCTTCGATATTATACTTTGACTTTTAGATTGATTCGGTGACCACTTTTGATTTTTTTTGATTTGGGGGTGTGGCTCGAGGTGGGTGGTAGCTGCGCGCTACGCGTTACCACCAGCCCGGAAGCGTAATTGGTATATCTACCCTGGAATTGCCTTGTATGCCGTGTCACCTACCCTATCGCGCCGTGTACTTATTTGGTTTTCTCCCGTAGCCCGTGTTGTATCCTCTGGTGGCTTCCCAATCAGGAGGGACCATGATATTGGATGGACTACTGGGACTATTATGTGTTAAGGTGGAAAATGTAAAGCCTTAACGCTATTTAAAAGTAAGTTTATTTTACTATAGACATTATTATAATAGCCAAATATTACTACATAGTAAATAGTTTAACGGATCCCTAGGAGATGTGAATCCCAAGCATCTCTTGAGTTACTACACTCACATTAGACACTGGATAGGAGATGTCAAATCCCATAAACATCTCTGACGCCGTTCCACTCATATGTTTATCATTGATTTAACATAAGATCTTTTAGTTCTGACTCAAGTGTTTTGTTTTTTCAGTTCGCTCGGGTCAGCCTAAGCATTTCAGGATTTTGAAGACCGTATTCTGGACGACGAAGACGGAGATTTGTTATTATTTATTATAGTATTCCACTACATTCATACTATTTCCGCTGCATTAATTATTATTCTCTGGTATGTGTAACTCTAATATGTATTGTATAAATATAATCGAATATTTTGTAAACAGCTTCATGAACTGTTTATTTGATTATTATATTTTATCGTTCCGCTGCAAGATTCTATTTTTTTCTTCCCTGCTTTTCTTATTTACCCCATAACAAATCCGCCCTTCTGTATGGTTTAAGTCTGGCGTGTGTGGTTTATCGTCGGTTTAAAACGTACAAAAAAGGCAGGACATTACAAGTATTCATAATCTAATTTGACTCCAGTGGATTTCCTATAGAAAATGTCTTGGTTATCGTAAGGGTAAAACCCGTCCGTGTTTATATGCGGCATGGTCTTACGAGATGCCTTTGATTTAAAGGTTTTTATGAAGTTAAAATGTATGCTTTACTCACACCGACCTATGTCTGACCCAGAGTTTATTTTTCCTATTCCTAAATTCTTGGGTGCTCAAATTTGAATGTGCAGCCAAGTACTCCAGGTTTTTCGCAGGTTCATTTTGGAGGAGCTTGGAGCAGGAGGCTTCATCGATAGCTAGTTATTGTTTTTCTTCCATTGTATTACGTTGTATCAGTTAGGTAGGAACATGCTGTTATAACTGTCCTATTGTAGAATTTGTATTAGTATGACTCTGATGTAACATTTTTTAAATGACTTTGTAATATATTATGTTGAGTAATATATATTGTTCCATTGCATTGTGAGATTCTATGTTGTTTAGTTTTCTTCTCTTCTATCTTTGTTTTATTTCACCCTTAATAATCCATCTTTTGGATGACTAATTGATCGGCACATGAATACCGATGGTGTATTAAGTGTCGTCTTTGGTAGTAAAAAAGGCGGATCGTTACAAAAATAAGATTATTATTTTCCAATAACAATTTAAAAGAAGGATAAATGGAAATGTTAGAAAATTCCTTCTAGAAGATATCAAAGTGAAAGAAATTAGAGAACCACTATTCTCTAGTCAAATGATAAAAGTCCTAGTCCATATGGTTGTACAACCAATTTTTCAAAATTAATTGGGAAGATATTAAAATAATTTTATGGTAAGCTGTTAAGGAAGTCTTTGAGACATGTAAACTAGCATGGGAGTGAATCACAATTTCATTGCTTTAATCCCAAAAAAGATAAGTCAATTTCTCTTACATATTATCGTCCTATTACTTGTTGTAACGTATTTTGCAAACTTATTTCCAAAATAAATAGTAATAAATTAAATGCTTCCTCCCTTTTTTAATTTCAAAGAATTAGTTAGCTTTTATACCAAGGAGAAACATTGTAAAAAAATTGCTTCTGGTGCATGAATTACTCCAAAGCTTTAAAGGGAAGCGAACTATCATTGCATGAAAGTTAATTTGGAAAAACTTTATGACCAAATTGATAGGTTATTTATTATCACGTACTTAAAATGAAGGGTCTTCATAAAAAAATGATCAACCCAATAAGAGAGTGTATAAATATCCCGACATTCTCCGTTTAGTCGGGGAGTACATAAAGGAATCATTGTTAGTAACTGTGATATAAGACAAGGCGATCCTTTATTCCCTTATTACTTTTGTATATCTAAGGAATACTTCTCTGTAATTATGGAACATTATATAGAAAAGAAGTTAACTTTACCAGTTAACAAAATCACTCCCATTATTTCACATTTTTAGCATGTTGATGCGCAGTTAATTTTTTGTGAAGCAAAAGAGAAATGTCCTAAAAGTCTTTTGAAATTTTTTAACAGGCTAGGATCAAAAGCAGGTATGAGAATAAATCAAAGCAAATCAAAAAATTTCTTCAGTAATGGTTTTATTAACAAGATACATATTAAAAATATTTTGAAGATGGAGGAAGGTTAATTATTTGTTAATTTTTTGGGGCACCATTATCCTCAAACTATTGACATTACTCTGGCTATAGTAATTTTATTCTGTAGAATAAAAGAGAAAACTGAGAATTGGGATAATAATCTTTTATCAATTATAGTCAAAGCTAAGCTAATTCACTTTGCTATTACTCTAATGATCTTGTATTGTTTGATGGTTTATCAAATCTCTATGGCCACAATTAAGAAATGAATAAAACCTATGCATGTTTTTTTGGGTTGGAAAATGTAATAACCCGACTTCTTGACCCTCAAAAGTCAACACTAACAAATCCATGGTATTCACGTGCCTAACATCCAAGTGTTGGAAAGACAGATTGTTGGAGTGAAAGAAAGGAAAGACAGAACACAATCTCACATCGTGACAAGTAATATATAATATACATCAGATCTTTACAAAAGAAAACTATAATATGCATACGTCAATCAAAGTGACTATCTATCAACGGCTTGGACAGTTATAACGGTTTGTTGATTGCTATTTGATAGTTTAAATTGACATTTTAATTGTTGTAATTGTAATTTTATATTGAATTAAATTGGAATTTCAATTAACATTGGATTTAATTGCTAGTTAAATACCTGATATTGATAACCAGTAAATTATTGTGAATTATTGGCTGATTTGGAGGTTGATTATGATGGATGTCTATTTGTTGACATATTGGAAGATTGGATGTTTATTCATTTTGTTATCCTTATTATCACTATGTATATTAATTGAAAGCATATAAACGGTTATTTAAATTATTTCGAATAAATTAAGAAATATGTTAAAATTATATATGCCTATGATACTTTGGTTTGGATTGAAATGATATATATCCATCCCTATAATTAAAATTTAAATAACTGATCACTTGGCCATAGGATAGAAAATTATATACGAACGCTAGATTGGATAAATTAAATAGTTTTAAAATCTTGAATTTGGATTTTTGATTAAATGATGTTGTTTTAAAGGAAATAAATTGTGGATTTATATGAATTGAATTATTTCTAATTCAATCTTTGAATTTTTGTAATTGAAATTGGTTAAAAGAAATTGTTTTAACGAATTGAATTTGAAATGTGAAGTATAATAGATATATGACTTTAATTTTGAAAATTGATTATTTAAAGTTGAACCTTAAATTGAACAATGAAGTTTAAATTGATGTAAGGAATTTGAATCAGTAGATTGAATTGGACTTGAAGTCGATATGAATTGAAATGGTTTAAAATAGGAATTGGATTGAAATTTATATCGTTGAATTGGATTGTTGAATCGAATTTGAAGTTAAAAATGAACGTCTTGATGAACTGAAGTTAGTTTGAAATGAAACCGAAATCAAGTTGATTTGCACTAAATTGAAGTTGGGTCAATTGAATTGAAAGATTGGAAATTGAGTTTTGTTGATTTAAAATTTGGACATGGGGCCAGATTTGTTGAAATGGAAAGAAACAGTTTGATTTAATATTATTTTCAAAATAAAGTATTTAGTATAAACTGTTAAAAATCTATCCATTTTAATACTCAAATTATTTAGATTTTCCAAACTATTTTACTATATAAACCATTTTCAATACTCAAACCATTTTATATTAAACTGTTTTAAATCTCTAAACTATTTAAACTATTTATAACCATTCAAAATATTTTCTAAAATTTCAAACTGTGCAAAGTTGAGATATTTATATTCAAATCGTTGATTTAAATGCGAATTTGGTTAAATGATGTTATAATCTAATTTGGAATTCAAAATGATATTTTCAAGTGAAAATGACATATTTTGAGCAAATATGGTTTTTTGAGAAGAGGTGATATTTTTGAAGTGAATATGATATTATGATATCAAATATGAATCGGTTTTGAAGTGTAAAAGAAATATTCGGTGTGAAAAATGATGTTTGGTTGTTAACGAGATTGGGTCCTCTTATTGGCATATTTTCTGTCAATATTGGAACAGTTTTAACAACTATGTACGTGGTGGATGATCCAGAATGAAGTGGTTGGATTTGATGAACGTTTGCTGGATATAAAGAAAGAGAACGATGATGGATGACCACGGCACTTGTGCCAATTTGAAATGACTAAAACAAGACGGCTTGTCAAGGCCAAGTGGGTTAACTACCCCTAGCGGATACACCTCTTTGTATTACTATATTGATGTTGGCTTGATTGGTGCACCATGATTTGATTTTGAGGGCGTTGGACGCGGTGGGTGGTCGTAGCTACGATGCGTTACCACCAGCCCTGCGCCCCGAACTGGTAGTATCCTACTTTGGGCATTACCTCACGTGCCTTGTCATACTTTTATTTTTATACATGCCCACTACGATTTTCTTTTAGTATGGTACCTATAGGGGACTCACTGGCTACCTACATTACTGGTTGTATTGTAGGATCTGCATAGACTACTTGCTTAAACATGTGTTAAAGGGGATCAATGTATAGCCTTAACGCTATTTTAATACTTTACATTACTGACAGACGCTACATATATAGCATATCTTACTACATATAGATAGTTTAATGGATTCTTAAGAGATGGAAATTCTCATAACATCCCTTAAGTTATTGCACACACGTTGTACACTTGATAGGAGATGTAAAATCCCGTAAACATATCTAAAGCTATCACACTTGTATTTACTTGTTATTAATTTAAAGTACATAAGAACTTTTAGTTCTGACTCGAGTGTTTTGTGTTTTCGTTACGCTCGGGTTAGCCTGAGCATTTCAGCATTTGAAGACATAACTTCTGGAGGACGAAGACGGAGTTTGGTATGTTATATTATTCCACTGCATCATTATATGGTATGTTTGCTGATTGTACTGATTATGTTGTAAAAATTGTGTAATCAAATGTGTTTTGTAAAATAGCTTCGTTTATTTGATTATTATATTTTGAAATTCAGCTGCGAGATTTTGTGTTTTGTTTTCCTTCTTTCGCTTATTTTCTTATTAAATCCTATTGACAATCCTCCCTTTTGAATGGTCTGAGTTAGACATGTGTAGTTTATTATCGATTTAAACCGTCCAAAAAAGGTGGGTCGTCACAGTTTATGTTTGCAATTTGAGTAGATAAGTTTTAAATTCGTAAGTAAGTAGTTGAAATACACACTGACCACATCTAGTGTATAAATAGCCTTAAGATCCACTATGCATTACATTATAGACAACCCATTTTCCAATATTTGGTATCAGAGTCACTGTTATTTAAAAATTCATAACTTGATTTTTGATAAGTATAAATGGCTAATAACACAAGTAACACTTTCTTTAACACTTTTGTAGAAGGACAACTGTGACGCCCCACCTCTATACCCACGCTAGCCAAGGACACTCAGCGTAATGCCGTCAACTAACACGGAGAATAAGGCTGGTTAAGAGCGACCATCTATAGCTTGCTCTAACTATCTATTGAATACATCGACAATAAACATACCAAGCAGGTCGACATACCCAATGAATACTTAAAACAAGACCATAGGTGGTTGAAGGATCTATCAGAACAGAATATAACAACTCAAATGTAATATACATCACAGAACAGTAGAACATCATATACACATATACAGATACATAACAGAGTTTACAAAACAATACATGTCAAGTGGTATAGCAAACCACAATATACAGACGAGTCAAAAGAATACATATATCAGAGTTACAATAAAAAGGACTACACAAAAAGCTTTAACAAAAAGGAACAAGCTGAATAGTCCATGCGGAAGCAAAATAGGTTAAGTCCAAAAGCACCTAACCTGAAACATCTCGGTCTGACCCGAGTATAAAATACACGGGTCAGTCTAGCTAAACAAATCGGTTAGATAAACTGAACAACAATAAACCTGTAAGGTTACAAGTATAACAAATATCTCTAAAGGAGATAACACAATCATCTAACAAAAGATGAATCATATGATAACAAGCCTCATATCGTCGGCAACTCATAGAAACAAAGGATACAAATATCCCAAATCAAGCCAAAAAGGCAAATAACAAATACCAATAAGGTATACAAGTACCGCAAGGTAAACGCTACTCATCATGCGGCTCAAAAAGACCAACACCGAAAGGCGATACCAAGGGAATATACATATGAATGAAACACCAGAAAATTGCTCGAGCTCAGTACTGTATAAACAAGGATCCATGAGACCGAAGACTCCAAACCCAATATCACCCATGCGGCTCATAACGACCAACATCAGAAGCGATACTAAAGGGCAACCCAATATCACCCATGCGGCTCATAACGACCAACATCGGAAGCGATACTATATGGCAACAAACCCAAAGGCAAAAACCCGAAGGCACAAACCCGAAGGCAACATGCCCGAAGGCAACAAACCGTAGTGGTGAAGGTCAGAGACCCAGTACTGGACACCACTAACTGGCGGAATGTGTCATAACTCTCAAAAAGGAATCCGAAAAGTGGTAACGTGAGTCCCATAACCACTCGTTCGCACTAAACGGTTTACTATCCGTTAGTTAATTTCACACTCAAAGCAGTACAAAGTTCACCTCATCTCGTCGGTAAACGAGACACAAAGGTCAAAACAATTAATCGAAAAGGTCAGGGACTAATCGGAAAGATAAACGCATGGATTCATGGTCCATGTTTTACCTAACCATTTAATCACCCTTCCACTCCGCTCGAAGTGCGAAATTGTGTGTGCGTTTTAAATAGAATTTATAAATCGGAGAAACAAGCTTTTGATACAATTTAAAAGATTATTTTTAAAACCCGTGGATAAAGTCAAAAATAAGTTATCAAAGTCAAAGATGAAATAACAATTACTAAAAAGAAACTTGAATCGATAAAATTTGGAAAACCAATCAAAATATGCAAAAATAGGCAAAACAGGCAAAGCAGGAGCAGGTCGGTCGACCGGACCTCCTGGGTCGGTTGACCGGGCCAAAAACAGAGAGATTCTCGGGGCATCAGGTCGGTCGACCGGACCTCTGGGTCGGTTGACCGGAGCCCAAATTTCTGCACTTCCAAAACAGAGGCAGGGAAGTGCCCAAGTAGCAGGTCGGTCGACCGGACCCTGAGTTCGGTCGGCCGAACCTGATGATTTGCACTTCCTGCCCTATTTTCAATGAATGTCAATCCTTTTCAAATCCAAAGCAATGACACACGCATACTTGTTAGGAATTCATACCCAACATCAATGATGTCAAGAGAAGTAGATGTGAGTTCAAAACTCACATTTAACCCAAAACAAAGAAGATGAAGCTCAATAACAAGGAGAAGACCAACCAAACTCTACTTCAACCCAACAAGCTTCAATCTAAGAATAAAACACATATTTCCCAATTTAGGTTTAGCAAATTTTCTGAAATTGAAGAGGAGAAGAGTTGGAGAAGATGAAGAGGAGGCTTACCAATGGCTTCTCTTTGATTTTGGAGCAAGAATTTGGAGTTTGCAAATGGAACTAGGGCTTGCAATTTCTATTTCTTCTTCCTTTCCCCCATTATCAGTTTTAGCTTAAGAAATGAAAATGAAATGAAGATGAATGAAGAGAAGGGGCTGAGTTAGAGTATTAGTCAAGCTAGTGGGCTGAACCCAAATCCAAAACCCAATAGAAAAAGGGTCAAAATTTCACAAACTCCAAACATATCAAAGATTATACTCAAAAAGATCGCAAACGCCATTTTGGAACCAATGGAGGTAGTTTCGAGTTCCAATTCGACCATTTGCAGAAAGTAACATTTCGGACCCAAAAGTCCGACTAACGACGCTATATTTAAATAAAGCGTTTAAATATATAATCGTTAAATATACGGGTTGTTACAGATCTCCCCTCCTTACAAAATTGCGTCCCCGCAATTCCTAGAGATGATATTTGTAACAACTACATACATACAACATTCAAAAGAAAAAAGGAAATAAGCTTGAGATGAAAAGATAAACTCACCGTTTCCAAGCTAAGATAGAAAACCCGGATAAGATCGCTCGATAAACTCTCTGGTTTCCCAAGTACAGTCATTGGGATTAGCGGACCATTGAACCTTAACGAGCGGCACGTCCTTGTTCCGAAGGTGTCGCACCTCCGTGTCAAGTACGCGAATAGGTTGCTGTACAATAGATAAGTCCGGTGAGACCTCAAGCTCTAGCAAATCAGGAGAAGTAATAACAGAATCCGACTCCCGAAGACACTTCCGAAGTTGCGAGACATGAAACACGTCATGAATGCCAGATAAATGAGTTGGAAGTAAAACTCTATAAGCCACAGGGCCAATACGTTCAGTAATAGAAAATGGCCCTACATAACGAGGAGCCAATTTTCCAGTCGTACTGAAACGCATAACCCCCTTCAAAGGAGAAACACGAATAAAAACAAGATCACTGATCGAGAACTCGAGAGGCTTCCTACGGTTGTCCGCGTAGGATTTCTGGCGGCTGTGTGCCTCTTTCATTCTCAACCGGATAAGATCAATCTTCTCGAAGAATCACGAACAAAATCTGGACCAAGAATAAGCTTCTCTCCAGATTCCAACCAACAAGAAGGTGATCGACATGGCCTTCCATATAAGGCTTCGAAAGGAGCTATAGCGATACTAGACTGAAAACTATTGTTGTAAGAGAATTCTACAAGAGGTAGGTGATCCTCCCAACTACCACCAAAATCAAAAATACAAATACGGAGAAGATCTTCCAAGATACGATTCACCCGTTCAGTCTGTCCGTCAGACTGCGGATGATAAGCTATAGAAAAATTAAGCTTTGTTCCCACAGCTTGCTGAAGACTCTTCCAAAAATGACTCATGAATAAAGAATCACGATCACTCACAATAGAACTAGGAACCCCGTGAAGTCTCACGATTTCCTTGACATACAACTTAGCCAAATGCGAAGCAGTTCTATTAGACTTAATAGGAACAAAATGAGCAGACTTAGTGAGGCGATCAACAATAACCCAAATACTAGAATGGCCTGATCTCGAACGCGGTAGGCCATCAATAAAATCCATAGAAATCTGATCTCATTTCCACAATGGAATCTCAAGAGGCTGAAGAAGACCCGAAGGACGTTGATCTTCGGCCTTAATACGTTGACAAGTTATGCAATTACTCACATAACTCGCTACATCGCGCTTCATGCCTTCCCAATAATAAAGGCGATGCATATCGGCATACATCTTGCTACTACAGGGATGAATAGTATACTTAGAACGGTGACAGTCATCAAGAATGTCATGCCTAAGTGCAAGATCAGAAGGCACAAAAAGACGGTTCTTCTTACGAAGACACCCATGAGAATCAATGCTAAAATCCCGCAACGCCTCATCACAAGATCCAGACTCACAAAGCTGAATAAAATGCAACAAATCAGGATCACGCCGTTGAGCATCGGCAATACGATCCAACAAAATAGGTCGAGCTCCCAAACTAAATAATAGAATAGGAGAATCAGAAGATGAACCTTGATCACGAATTTCACAAAAAGATAGAGTCTCAAGAATATTCCATTCGACAAGCATCATAGAAACAACAGCCGAATGTTTGCGACTAAGCGCATCTACAACACGATTACCCTTACCAGGGGTATACTGGATATCAAAGTCATAGGAGGCAAGAAACTCGAGCCAACGTTGTTGTCTCATATTGAGTTCCTTCTGAGTGAATAAATACTTCAAAGATTTATGATCGGTATAGAGAATGAAGCGCTCGCCCAACAAATAGTGTCGCCAAATCTTCAAGGCAAAGACAATGGCGGCTAACTCAAGATCATGAGTGGCATAGCGAACTTCATTCGGACGCAGTTGCCTAGAAGCATAAGCAACTACCCGATCCTTCTGCATAAGAACAGCACCGAGACCACTACCACAAGCATCGGTGTAGACAACAAGATCATAATTCCCCTCGGGAACCACAAGAATAGGAGCATTAGTGAGAAGTTCATTCAATGTCAGAAAGGAAGCTTCACACTTGTCGGACCAAATAAAACGAATGCCTTTCCGAGTAAGGCAAGTGAGAGGAAGCACAGCACGGGAAAAATCCTTAATGAACCGACGGTAATAACCCGCCAATCCAAGGAAACTACGAATCTCATGCACATTCTCAGGCCTCCTCCAATTCTGGATGGCTTCGATCTTTGAGGGATCGACGGAAATGCCATCGAAAGATACAACATGGCCTAAGAACTTAACCTTATTCTCCCAAAAGTGGCACTTGGAGAATTTGGCTCTAAGCTGATGATGACGGAGAGTACTCAAGACAATTCTCAAGTGATTAGCATGCTCAGCTTCAGACTTAGAATAAATAAGGATATTATCAATGAATACAAGGACGAACTTGTCGAGATATTCTCGGAATACCCGATTCATGAGATCAACAAAGAAAGCAGGAGCGTTCGTCAAACCGAATGGCATAACGAGCCACTCAAAAGAACCATAACGAGTGCGGAAAGAGGTAAGAGGAATGCTATCTTCCGCGACTCGTAACTGATGAAAACCTGTGGCAAGGTCAGGCTGAGAAAAGACCTTAGCACCCTCAATTGATCGAACATATCATCGATCCTAGGCAATGGATACCTATTACTGATGGTTAACTCGTTAAACTTGCGATAGTCAATGCAAAGCCTAAGAGTTCTATCGGACTTCTTCACGAAGACGACCGCGGATCCCCACGGAGAAAAACTGGACTGAATCAACTGCTTGGACTCAAGCTCTAAAAGCTGCTTCCTGAGTTCCTCATTTTCCTTTGTAGACATCCTCGTGGGAGGACGACTAACTGGCTGCGCGTCTGGAATGAGATCAATGCGGAACTCAATTGCCCGCTTGAGTGGCAAACCCGAAACAGGTTCAAAAACATCAGAAAAGTCACAAGCAATAGGAATACGAGATATATCATCATCATCTCGCGAATCAAGAGAATATAAAGCCATTTCGGAATTATCCACATCCCGAAGAACAAGATATAACTGAGTAGGCGAATTCGGATGTCGAAGATACAAAATTCTCTCCGAACAAATAATCCTGGCATCATATCTCACTAGCCAGTCCATACCCAAAATCAAATCAAATCCCAGACAAGAAATAACTGCAGATTCGCACAAAAAGAAAAGCCACATAAAACAATCTCAACATCATCACAAAGCAAGCTAAGGGTCGCGGATCCCCCAATAGGATTTGCGATCCTCAAAGAAGTAACCAAACAAGAAACATCCAAAGATAAATCATCAACGAGCTTCTTCGATACGAAAGAATGTGATGCACCCGTATCTAAAAGAACTCGAATACTATGATCATGAAATAAAATAGAACCTTCCAAAATAGCTGGAGATATACCTTTGGGCTGAGAAGGACCTTCAGAAGCCTTAGCAGCATAAAGTCTGCTAGACTTGGCACCAGCCGGAACAGTAGGGCAAGCTGAAACATGATGACCTTCCTTCTTGCAATAGCGGCAGAAGAGAGGCTTAGGACAAGCTCGAATAATATGATCAGGAGAACCACAATTGAAACAATTCTGAACGAAAGGCGTTCCAGAAGGCTGAGGCTGAGAACTAGAACCACCAGTCTTCTTCTTCTTAGAAGGAAAAGGCTTCTTCTGAAATGGAATCGGCCTCTTGTTGGGGTTCTTGGAAACCTCAACATCAACATCACTATCAGACTCCTTCTCGACGGTTTCAAGATGAAGTGCCGAATCAACCAACTCCTCAAAAGAAAGCTTAAGCTAGAGCAACAAGGACTTCTTAAGATATTTCTTAAGACCAGAAACAAACTTCAAATTCTTCTTATAAGAAGTGCTAATAAATTCAAGACCATACTTAGATAAAGCCTCGAATGATGCAACACACTCAGAAACAGAAGACTTCCCTTGCTTCAACTCAAGGAAGCGACGGGTCAATAAAACTTTTTCAGATTCAGGAACGAACTTGAGTTCAAATCGCTCCCGAAACTGAGTCCAAGAAAGAGTAGACTCATCAATCTCGGCTACAAGAAGCTCATACCAATCAAGGGCACGCTCTTGTAATAAGCTAGAAGTTACAAGAACTCTATCATGGTCAGAAAGATCCATGTGAGAGAAGATACGCTCGCATGTGCGAAATCATGCTTGGACTTCGAGAACGGATTCAAAGCCTTTAAACGGCTTCCCTCCAAGATGAGCAAAATCACTGCACTGACGTGCAAAGGCAGACTTGCGAGGTGGAGAAACTCGAGGAGGAACTGGAGGCTGAGTGCTCCTAAACAACTCCAAAAACTGATCAACAGACATATAAACGCCATCCGGATGTGAGCCACTGGATTGCCCAGTATCCGAACGTCGTCCTCTGCCTCTTCCATCCATACGCTGAAAGTAAGATAAGAACAAGATTAATCACAAGGTAGATACGTCACTACGGAATACTGCGGAATAAAATGCATTCCTAGACGTATTCCCCAAATTCTATCTAACCTTGATGGAATAGAGAGACACGATGATTCAAAGATTTGTATCACTTGTACCCTTTGATGTACCGTAATATGTGCTCTATTCTGTGTTTATCATATTTTGTCCTGAACTCAGCTCTGATACCATGCTGTGACGCCCCACCTCTATACCCACGCTAGCCAAGGACACTACAGGGTAATGCCGTCAACTAACACGGAGAATAAGGCTGGTTAGGAGCAACCATCTATAGCCTTGCTCTAACTATCTATTGAATACATCGACAATAAACATACCAAGCAGGTCGACATACCCAATGAATACTTAAAACAAAACCATAGGTGGTTGAAGGATCTATCAGAACAGAATATAACAACTCAAATGTAATATACATCACAGAACAGTAGATCATCATATACACATATACAGATACATAACAGAGTTTACAAAACAATACATGTCAAGTGGTATATCAAACCACAATATACAGACAAGTCAAAAGAATACATATATCAGAGTTACAATAAAAAGGACTACACAAAAAGCTTTAACAAAATGGAACAAGCTGAATAGTCCATGCGGAAGCAAAATAGGCTAAGTCCAAAAGCACCTAACCTGAAACATCTCGATCTGACCCGAGTATAAAATACACGGGTCAGTCTAGCTAAACAAATCAGTTAGATAAACTGAACAACAATAAACCTGTAAGGTTACAAGTATAACAAATATCTCTAAAGGAGATAACACAATCATCTAACAAAATATGAATCATATGATAACAAGCCTCATATCATCGGCAACTCATAGAAACAAAGGATACAAATATCCCAAATCAAGCCAAAAAGGCAAATAAAAAATATCAATAAGGTATACAAGTTCCGCAAGGTAAACGCTACTCATCATGCGGCTCAAAAAGACCAACACCGAAGGGCAATACCAAGGGAATATACATATGAATGAAACATCAGAAAATTGCTCGAGCTCAGTACTGTATAAAAAAGGATCCATGAGCCCGAAGACTCCGAACCCAATATCACCCATGCGGCTCATAACGACCAACATCGGAAGCGATACTAAAGGGCAACCCAATATCACCCATGCGCTCATAACGACCAACATCGGAAGCGATACTATAGGGCAACAAACCCGAAGGCACAAACCCGAAGGCAACATACCCGAAGGCAACAAACCGTAGTGGTGAAGGTCGGAGACCCAGTACTGGACACCACTAACTGGCGGAATGTGTCATAACTCTCAAAAAGGAATCCGAAAAGTGGTAACATGAGTCCCATAACCACTCGTTCGCACTAAACGGTTTACTATCCGTTAGTTAATTTCACACTCAAAGTAGTACAAAGTTCACCTCATCTCATCGGTAAAACATACATAAAGGTCAAAACAATCAATCGAACAGGTCGGGGACTAATCGGAAACATAAACACATGGATTCATGGTCCGTGTTTTACCTAACCATTTAATCTCCCTTCCACTCCGCTCGAAGTGCGAAATTGTGTGTGCATTTTAAATAGAATTTATAAATCGGAGAAACAAGCTTTTGATACAATTTAAAAGATTATTTTTAAAACCCATGGATAAAGTCAAAAATAAGTTATCAAAGTCAAAGATGCAATAACAACTACTAAAAAGCAACTTGAATCGATAAAATTTGGAAAACTAATCAAAATATGCAAAACAGGCAAAGCAGGAGCAGGTCGGTCGACCGGACCTCCTGGGTCGGTTGACCGGGCCAGAAACAGAGAGGTGCTCGGGGCATCAGGTCGGTCGATGATGTAGCACAAACTCGCAAAGAAGAGGAAGGAGAAGAGAGACTAACCTCAGGTCGCGATCGAAGCCACGAAGTTGAAGAATCGCAAGCCCTAGGTCGTGGACGACCTTGCCTAGGTCGTGGACGACCTTGCCTAGGTCGTGGACGACCTTGCCTAGGTCGCGGCAAGCGTAGGTCGTGAACGACCTTGCCCCAGGTCGCGGAAGGGCGCGTCTCCCCCTAAAAATCGCGGCATCTACTCCTTATGTCGCGTGCCGTCTCCAATAAGTCGCTGCTGAGTTTTCCCTTAACCTAAATCGCGTGAACGAGTTTCCATAGGTCGCAAAGCACTGTTTCTAGGTCGCTGCCGAACTTTCTTAGGTCGCGTGAAGAATTTTAGGTCGCGTGCGTTGTTATTTAGGTCGTTTGTGTGTTTGTAAGTCGTTGTACTGTTTGTATTTCATTTTCTTAAGTCGCTGTGTTTGTTGTACCACTTTGTTAAGTCATATGTGTTGTAATCTCCTATAAATAGGGGTTGTGTCATTTGTAAAAAGATTGTTGAAATTTGAATATAATTTGATTTTGTGCTTTATGCCTCCATTTTTAAATTGATAGTCGAGTGTTAACTCCTATCTCCACTTCGGCATTCGAGTGCGCTCGAATCAACAAACGTTGAAGCCAATTCGCGGAATCAAGTGCGCTTAATCAACGCTCAAAGAATTGTAGATCTTTCTTTATGGAATCGTGCGCGATCAACGTGTCGAAGATTGCTAAAATCCGGTATCTTCGTGATCAACGGATTTGGGCCTTTCGGTATTCTTAAATCCATCGATTCTTCGTCGATTCACCGATTATTTCCGCTAATCGTGTGAGATCCTGGACGGATTCGATTTACATCATCGAATTCGCTTCCCATTCTGCGTTATTTTGGTATCAAAGCTAGATCGCAAGGAGTTTGCATCATTTGAAGACTTGGGTTTCGAGAATTTGAAGTTTGGAGATCGGATTTGCCATTGTTGAGGAATTTGGTGTTCATCGTGCTCACATGAGGTTGCAACAAGTTGGGAATTTAGATCCATATCATTTTGGATCAAAGTTCGGAAAGTGTTTGAATTTATTTTTAAGTTTGTTTGAAGCTCAATCATGGCATCAAGACGAGCTCAACGTCATCGCAATATTAATGCTTTGTATGGAAGAGAAGAGGCCGATGAAATGGAGCAACGAATCAACGAGAGTTTCACTAAGAAGTTGAATGAAGGGATTGGTCGATTAGAGATAATGATGCTTGAAATGAATCAAAATCGAAGAAGGGTTTCGCCTGAATCGAGCCATGGAGGAAGTAGAGTATCGCCACATTCAGATCGAGAGAGGAGAGAAAGTCATGATCGCCGAAGTGTTGACAATTAAGGTAGGATTGATGATCGTGAAAGGAGGAATGTAGATCGAAGGAATGTTGCTGGTAGAAGTGGAAGTGGTAGAGATGTTGGTGGGTGTGAACAACAGCGCTATACATCTGATGTTGAGGAGGACTTTGATGGAGAAAGAGGAAGTGCTCATGTCCGAGAACGAGATCAGGGATGACGTCAGTATCGGGATGTTGATAATGATCGACGTTGGGAATCAGGGGCGAAGACAGAAATTCCGGAATTCAAAGGAGGAATGGTTGCAGAGGAGTTTCTGGACTGGTTATCTAATGTAGAAGAAATTTTTGACTTTAAGGAGGTTCCGGAGCATCGGAGAGTGAAGTTAGTTGCTACAAGGCTGAGGGGGAGAGCTTTGGCATGGTGGCAGCAAACCAAACTTACACGAGAACGGATGGGAAAGTCAAAGGTGGTTGCTTGGGATAAGATGAAGAAGATGATGAAAGCTACATTTTTGCCTTACAACTATCAATCACTTATGTACCAGAGATTGCAGAATCTAAGGCAGGGGACGAAGACTGTTAATGATTATGCTGACGAGTTTTATCAACTGATTGCTCGAAATGACATTATGGAGATAGAGGAACAGTTGACTGCTAGGTTTGTTGGAGGTTTGCGAATGCAGATCCAGGATATGGTTAATATGTTTGATCCGAGATCTGTGGCGGAAGCGCACCAGAAAGCGATAGCTTGGGAGAAGCAGGCAAGACGAGGAGGTGGTGTGTTTACCAGTTCCAATATTCAAAGCAAAGGTGTTAGTGGGAGTTCCAATGTTTCTAAAGCCGTCAGTAAACCAGTTGTGAAGGAGGTTGAGAAGGCAAAGGTCAACAACAGTTTCAAATGCTACAATTGCCAGGAGATGGGTCATAAGAGCAACGTATGTCCAAAGCCAAAGAAGAGAACGACGATTGCTGAAGTTGAAGGTGAGGATGTTGGTGAAGGTGATTCTAGTCTAGTGGAGGAAGATGAACAGGATATCGCATCGGGAGACGAAGGGTGTAATCTAATGATGAGAAGGTCTTGTTTAACACCCAAACAAGAGGATGAGGCTAGTTGGTTGAGGAGCAACATTTTTCAATCTACATGCACTATTCTGGGAAAAGTTTGTAAGTTTGTGATTGATGCAGGAAGTTGTGACAATATTATCTCTACTGAAGTTGTGAGGAAGCTGAAGTTGAAGACGGAGAAACACCCTAATCCTTATAAGTTAGCGTGGCTGAGAAAAGGAGGAGAGGTGAAGGTGGATAGGCGAGTTCGAGTTCCATTTTCTATTGGGAAGAAATATAAAGACGAGATCTGGTGTGATGTAGTTGAGATGGATGTTTGTCATTTGCTTTTGGGAAGACCATGGCAGTATGATCGGGCAGTGCAGCATGACGGTCGAACCAATAGCTACAGTTTTATGTTTGAAGGTGTTAAGATTATTTTAGTTCCAAAGAAGAGACAACAGGAAGAGAAGAGAGCAAATCTGAGGAGATTGAGGAGCTGAAAACTTTATTGACGTTAAAGGAATTTGTTGAAGAAGTAGAGGAGAGTCCTGAAGTGTTTTTGTTGATTGGACATGAAGCTACTGAATCAGTTGAAGTTCTAGAGGAAGTGAAGCCGGTATTGGAAGAATTCAGTGATGTGTTTCCGGAGGAGTTGCCAAAGGAATTACCGCTGTTGAGGGATATTCAATATCAAATTGATCTTGTGCCAGGGTCAGTGTTACCTCACAGGCCACATTACTGGATGAGTCCGAAGGAGCATGAAGAACTGAGAAGGCAGGTGGAGGAGTTGCTAGAACAAGGGCGTGTCCAGGAGAGTTTGAGTCCATGTGTCGTGCCAGCCTTATTGGTACCGAAGAAGGATGGAACGTGGAGGATGTGTACGGTCAGTCGGGCACTAAAGAAGATCACTGCGAGATACAGATTTCCTATGCCGAGGTTTGATGATTTGATTGATCAGTCGAGTGGGGCTGTTGTGTTTTTCAAGATTGACCTGAAGAGTGGATACCATCAAATTCGTATTAGACCGGGTGATGAGTGGAAGACTGCTTTTAAAACAAGGGAGGGTTTGTATGAATGGTTGGTTATGTCATTTGGTTTGTCAAATGCTCCTAGTACATTCGTGAGAGTGATGAATCAGATTTTTAGACCATTTGTTGGGAAGTTCGTGGTTGTTTACTTTGATGATATTCTGATTTATAGTGGGAGTACGGAAGAACACATCCAGCACTTGCGAGAAGTATTGTTGATTCTACGACAAGAGCAGTTTTATGCAGCAACAAAGAAGTGTGTGTTTATGACGAACAGTGTTTTATTTCTGGGGTATGTTCTGTCAAAGGAAGGTATTCAAGTGGATGAAAATAAAGTGGAAGCTATCAGGAGTTGGCCACAACCGAAGACAATTACGGAAGTGAGGAGTTTTCATGGATTGGTGTCTTTTTATCGAAGATTCATTCCACACTTTAGCAGTGTGATGGCACCTGTAACTGATTGCATAAAAGGAAAGAAGTTTGTGTGGTCAGAGGAAGCGGGGGTTGCTTTTGAGAAGATCAAGTTACTATTGACGACAGCACCAATACTGGTACTACCGAATTTTCAGTTGTTGTTTGAATTGCATATTGATGCTTCGAAAGTGGGAATTGGTAGAGTATTGAGCCAGAATGGAAGACCAGTTGCTTATTTCAGTGAAAAACTGTCTGGAGCCAAGTTGAGATATAGCACTTATGATGTAGAGTTTTACGCGATTGTTCAAGCCGTGAAACATTGGCGACATTACTTGTTTCAGAAGGAGTTTGTTCTTTACACTGATCATGAGGCATTGAAACATCTACAAGGACAGGACAAGATTCCATCGAGACGTGCTTCATGGATAGCATATCTACAACAATTTACTTTCGTTGTAAAACACAAGTCAGGGGTGACAAATCGTGTAGCGGATGCTTTGAGCAGGAGGAATCATTTGTTGACAACGTTGAAGGTTGAAGTGACAGGATTCGAATTATTGCCAGAGTTGTTTGAGGAGGATCCTTACTTTGCAAAGTTTGTTGAGAAAGTTAAGGATGGGAATACTGATGAATTTGTGTTGGTTGATGGATTCTTGTTCAAGGGGAATCGATTATGCATACCAGACTGCAGCTTGAGAATGAAGATTATCAAAGAGTTACATGAAGAAGGCCATGTAGGCAGAGATCGCACCTTGCAGTTAATTTCACAAACTTATTTTTGGCCGTCAATAAGGAAAGAGGTACAGAGATTTGTGGAGAGGTGTCATATCTGTCAGGTTTCGAAGGGAACAGTGACGAATGCGGGATTATACATGCCATTACCCGTGCCTACTAAACCATGGGTTGATATTAGCATGGATTTTGTGTTAGGTTTGCCGAGAACTCAGAGGGGAAATTATTCAATACATGTTGTAGTGGACAGGTTTTCGAAGATGGCGCATTTCATAGCCTGTAAGAAGACAGTTGATGCCGTCCGGGTTGCTCAGTTATTCTTTAAAGAGATTTATCGATTGCATGGGTTACCTGAGACCATTGTTTCTGATAGGGACACTCGATTTCTAACCACTTTTGGTTGAGTTTGTGGAAGATGGTCGGAACAAAGCTGAATTTTAGTAGCGCTTACCATCCGCAAACTGATGGGCAAACGGAGGTGGTTAACCGATCGTTGGGAAATTTACTGAGATGTATTGTGAAAGACAATTTGAAAAGCTGGAATTTGAAGTTGTGTCAAGCTGAGTTCGCACAAAATCACGCAGTCAATCGAAGTATTGGATTCAGTCCATTTCAAGTTGTATATTCAGCCATTCCAAAGGGACCGTTGGATTTAACGACAGTACCATATCAGAAAGGAGTTGTTAAGCGAGCTAGTGATTTGGTGAATGAGTTACAGGAATGTCACAAAGTTGTACAGGAACGATTGCTTAAGACAAATGAGAAGTATAAACAAATGAAGGATAAGAAACGAAGAAGAGTCGTCTTCAAAGAAGGCAATTTTGTATATGCCGTTTTGACGAAAGATCGTTTTCCAGTTGGAACTTACAACAAGTTGAAAGCTCGAAAATTTGGACCAGTGGAAATTTTGAAGAAAATCAATGACAATGCGTATCAGTTAAAGCTACCAGATCATATTCACACTACAGACGTTTTCAACGTTAAACATTTGATTCCGTATTATGGGGAGGAGCTTGTCGAAGGTGACGAGGGTGTGAATTCGAGGACGAATTCCTTCCAACAAGGGGAGGATGATGTAGCACAAATTCGCAAAGAAGAGGAAGGAGAAGAGCGACTAACCTCAGGTCGCGATCGAAGCCACGAAGTTGAAGAATCGCAAGCCCTAGGTCGTGGACGACCTTGCCTAGGTCGTGGACGACCTTGCGCAAGCCCTAGGTCGTGGACGACCTTGCCTAGGTCGCGGCAAGCGTAGGTCGTGAACGACCTTGCCCCAGGTCGCGGAAGGGCGCGTCTCCCCCTAAAAATCGCAGCATCTCCTCCTTATGTCGTGTGTCGTCTCCAATAAGTCGCTGCCGAGTTTTCCCTAAACCTAAATCGCGTGAACGAGTTTCCATAGGTCGCGAAGCACTGTTTCTAGGTCGCTGCCGAACTTCCTTAGGTCGCGTGAAGAATTTTAGGTCGCGTGCGTTGTTATTTAGGTCGTTTGTGTATTTGTAAGTCGTTGTACTGTTTGTATTTCATTTTCTTAAGTCGCTGTGTTTGTTGTACCACTTTGTTAAGTCATATGTGTTGTAATCTCCTATAAATAGGGGTTGTGTCATTTGTAAAAAGGTTGTTGAAATTTGAATAAAATTTGGTTTTGTGCTTTATGCCTCCATTTTTAAATTGGTAGTTGAGTGTTAACTCCTATCTCCACTTCGGCATTCGATTGCGCTCGAATCAACGAACGTTGAAGCCAATTCGTGGAATCAAGTGCGCTTGATCAACACTCAAAGAATTGTAGATCTTTCTTCACGGAATCATGCGCGATCAACGTGTCGAAGATTGCTAAAATCCGGTATCTTCGTGATCAACGGATTTGGACCTTTCGGTATTCTTAAATCCATAGATTCTTCGTCGATTCACCGATTATTTCCGCTAATCGTGTGAGATCCTGGACGGATTCGATTTACATCATCAAATTCGCTTCCCACACTGCTCAGTCGACCGGACCTCTGGCTCGGTTGACCGGAGCCCAAATTTCTGCGCTTCCAAAACAGAGGCAGGGAAGTGCCCAAGTAGCAGGTCGGTCGACCAGACCCTGAGTTTGGTCGGCCGAACCTGATGATTTGCACTTCCTGCCCTATTTTTAATGAATGTCAATCCTTTTCAAATCCGAAGCAATGACACATGCATACTTGTTAGGAATTCATACCCAGCATCAGTGATATCAAGAGAAGTAGATGTGAGTTCAAAATTCACCTTTAATCCAAAACAAAGAAGATGAAGCTCAATAACAAGGAAAAAACCAACCAAACTCTACTTCAACCCAACAAGCTTCAATCTAAGAATAAAACACATATTTCTCAATTTAGGTTTAGCAAATTTTCTGAAATTGAAGAGGAGAAGAGTTGGAGAAGATGAAGAGGAGGCTTACCAATGGCTTCTCTTTGATTTTGGAGCAAGAATTTGGAGTTTGCAAATGGAACTAGGGCTTGCAATTTCTATTTCTTCTTCCTTTCCCCCATTATCAGTTTTAGCTTAAGAAATGAAAATGAAATGAAGATGAATGAAGAGAAGGAGATGAGTTAGAGTATTAGTTAAGCTAGTGGGCTGAACCCAAACCCAAAACCCAATAGAAAAAGGGTCAAAATTTCACAAACTACAAACATATCAAAGATTATACTCAAAAAGATCGCAAACGCCATTTTGGAACCAATGGAGGTAGTTTCGAGTTCCAATTCGGCCATTTACAGAAAGTAAAATTTCGGACCCAAAAATCTGACTAACGACGCTATACTTAAATAAAGCATTTAAATATATAATCGTTAAATATACGGGTTGTTACAACAACCTACTACTAGACCTCCACCATTCAATAGTATTAATTATGCTCATTAGGCTTGTATGATGCAAATTTATTTATAGTCTAATGGTTTAGATATTTATAACATATCCAAAACAAATTACAATGAGCCCCAAATAAATTATGCACAATGGACCAGCGATCAAAAGACACAAGCAGTCAATAATTCGAAGGCATATTTTATTATGCTCCTTGGATAAAACTGAGTTTAACAAAGTGTCTATTAGTAAAATGCATATGAAATTTGGAGAAAACTACAAGTTGTACATGAACGCACAACAAAGTTAAACAGCCAAAGATATCCATGTTAGTTAATCGATTTCAACTGTTTAGACTGGAAAAAGATGAATCCATTTCTAATAGTATTATAGGTTTCAGGATATACTATGTGCATTAATATCATTTTGAAAGAATATTTGTCATGACCCGTCGTTTCGCCTTCGAAAATCGACATAAATACGCCCATTGTATAACATGCCAAACGATCGATTGCCGAAAAGATAGATTGTTGAGGGAAAAGAAAGTAGGTAGAAGGAGAAGAAACTAAATAAAAAAAATCTCACAGCGGATAGAATAATATATAATATCAATAGCTCTTTACACAAATCAAATTTGTAACATACATATCTCACATTAGAGTACACAAATCAATTATTTCCAGCCTGGATAGTTATAACAACCTACCCTCACAATTTCTGGCAATTTCAAACAAAACACTGTAGTGGAAATAAACAAGTACGTGAATACGTCTTGGTCTCCAGCTCGTCTCCTAAGCCCCATAGTATCCAAACTTAAACTTGTAATACTCGATCTGACCCGACCATTATAATAAAATAACACCTGAGTCAGTCTGGAAAACCAATGTGAGAAAATACACTCAAATTTGAATTATTAAAGTTATTAAATCCTTTGAAAATCAAAGGTATCTTGTAAGACCATGCCACAAATAAACGCGACGGGTTTTTACCTTGCGATAACCAAAACATTTCATCAAATCCTCTGATATTATAATAGTGTCTAAGTACAAATACTTATTCAAATAGCTGAAATGCTTGCGTCTCACGTTCCAGCATAGTCAGGCATAATCAAAACCGTATGGCGCTTATTGGGGAGTGGATTCCAACTGAATGAATAGGCACTGGGGTACCACCTGTCACAGTACATGTCTAGAAACACTGTATCGAGATCGAACCTATCGATCCCATCCAACACAACACCGGACTATTCCTGACCAGGATAGACCAAATATGTTATCACCTGGGCGTTCCCTCCCTTTCCGAGCTCCTTTCACACGTAGTGATTATATCCGAGGTTATCTAGAATGGTGATAGACATACCCTACATGGGCGCTACCCACTTAGCCTTGCTACATCTCTCCTGCTTTTCAGTCATTCCTGGTTGATGAGGCTAGAGGCTACGATTACTTTTTTAGAAATATTCACTTAGAATGCTCATTGTCCTCCAATGACAATGTACTAATAGAATTCATCCATACAAGTCCGTTCTCGGTCCGAACAAAACCGAAGGCACTATTCCTACTACATCCCATTTTGGAATCACTCTCAGGATTAGTAGCGATTAGCCCTTGCACTTCACTGCTCTATCTTCGACTCCATGCTCTTGTCTTCTTTACGGAAACGTACTCGTTGGATCAAAGTGGTTTTAGGATAACAAATCCAATTCTGGTCTCTTCGAAACAACATTCGGTATTCCCGGTAAACTCAACCCTGATTCTTTAGGAAATAAATAGACAACAATAAGATCGGAGATCACCTCGTAACCGTTAGTGGATGGATTTCCTTATAAACGCCCTAGAAGAACGAAACGAATTTATACGTATAGTATAGCACCTCGAACGGTAACTGTAACATATGATCTCCGTACCTCTTCCAGATATTTCCAAAGTTATATTTGGATCCATATTTTGATAGTCGGTTATTTAACTATCAAATAAACAATCAATTCAACCAAATACTTCATTTTCATGAAAAAACATCAAGTCTTATTTTAAGTTAAATTTTAAATAAATTAAATCTCTTTATCCAAAGCATGTACTTATCTTATTGAATTCAATATATTCATAAAGTATCCTTTTAAAAAAAATATTTAGAAACCCTTTAAAAAATATATGAAAGTACCACTGCAGTATCAAACCATGGATCACAGCTCAATGGTTACGTCTCTATCCCAGAGAAATTCAAGACTTGGCTGCAGACACTCACTACCTCTGATTTAAGCCATGCGGGTATACCATTACTTCCCGAAATCTTTATTTAATAATTATCCCAAAATAATGCCTGTAAGTTATAAAATAAATTTCAAGTTAAATCTAGTCAAATATACTAAAATAAGAGTTACTATACAAAAGCACATTAGTATCTAATAATTTACCCTTTTAAAAAAAATGCCGACCATTTTCTTAAATAATAATAAATCTTTTAAAAAAATCATTATAAAGTAACAGTTAATAATTAAATATGCTTTAAGCAATTTAAAATAATTTAACAACTAATTTTCCAGAATATTTTAACACCTTCAAAAAAAATTATCAAATTTATAGTCAAAAATTCTCTTTTCAAAATAAGCCCAATTTTCTCGATTTCCAATTTCATTCCATAAATTTGGAAATTGAAACGACCTACCTTTCTCACCACAGAAAGACGCATCATCTTTAAGAAAGAAAAAGATAGAAAAGAGAAAAGATAGAGAAGAAAGAAAGAAATAACATCAGAATCTCAACAGCGGAACGAATAAATTATATTAATCACATAAGTATTACATAGTATACAACATCTATCAGAGTTACACAACATATACATCACATACTAGATAGTTATAAACAACTGTCTAGTTATTACAACACAAGATACAATTTAAAAAAAACGACTCAGAGATCAACACAGCGGAACCACCTATATATCTGCAAACGCTGAAGCCTCCTACTCCATATCTCCTCCAGATTTCGTCAAAGCTAACCTGAA
Organism: Allium cepa; assembly: GCA_030765085.1. Taxonomy (NCBI): domain Eukaryota; kingdom Viridiplantae; phylum Streptophyta; class Magnoliopsida; order Asparagales; family Amaryllidaceae; genus Allium; species Allium cepa. The sequence continues at coordinate 86,119,255 of CM060930.1, read as the reverse complement.
TCCTTTGGCTACTCGTAAAAATTTAAGTACCCAAGAGTTTAAGAAAAAAGAAAATAAACTCCGGATCAGGCATGGGTCTGGTGTTAGTAACAGGATAAATTTGCTTAACTTTGAAAAACCTTTGAAAACAAAAGGTATCTCGTAAGACTTCCCGCATATAAACACGGAAAAGTTTTTACCTTATGATAATCAAAACATTTGATAGGAAATCCAGTGATATTATAATAGGGTCTAGGTTTTCAAGTGAAATACAGAAATAGCTGGAATGCCTACATCTCACGTTCCAACATAGTTGGGCATAACTAAAACGTACGACACTTATTGGAGATTGGATTCCATACAATGGTAGGGTTACTAGGGTACCGCCCGTCACAGTACGTGGCCTAGATCAACGTATGGAGGATTACTCCCAATCCCCTCCAACACAAGGCCAGAACCATCCCTTACTAGATAGTCCCGAACACGACAACCCCGGCAGTTGGAGCTCACAACTGCCCACACTGCCGAATAAAAGGGACCTCTAGACAGGGGAAAATCTCGTCCTACTTGGGTGCTACCCACTTAGCCTTGCTGCACTTCCCCTGTTTTAGCATTTTCGGTTGATGAGGCTTGAGGCTACAATTACCTTTATAGAACACATCTATCTTAGAATGCTCATCATCCATCTGACGATGTTCTGAAAGCATTCAATCCATACAAGTTCGTTCCGGGTTCGAACGAAACCGAAGGCATTATCTCGTTACATTCATTTTGGAATCACCCTCAGAATTAACGACAATAACCCTTGCTTTCGGAAACTTCATCTTCACTTGAGATTCACAACCTATTGTTTAATTTGGATCGATGTGGTTTTCGGATATCCAAATCTGGAAACCCGATCCCGGTCTCATCGAAGAAAAAAACACCGTCTTTTAAAGCCCAGTTGTTTTTAAGTTAAAACAATTTGATTTATTATCTATATTCACACAGATAGATAATTCACATCATCACAAATAGATAATCCACATTATCATCACAATTCAACCAAAACACCCAATATCACATATTAGCACATATCTCATATTAAAGATAAACAATTCAAGGCATTAAATAGCATTCAGCCATCCATAAGCAAAGATCTATTAATCATACCATCTATAATTAATTTAAAATGAATTAAATTAATTACTTTATCTCTAATTAACTTAAAATAAATTAAATTAATTACTTTCACCACATAAATCCTGCTTACTTAACCATTAATTAATTACAAATCAATTAATTAATCATCCTCTAATTTTTCATCTTAATTAATCATCCTTGATTAATTATCTTCTAATTACATTAAGTAATTAGCTTTTAATTAATTAAGCAAATTAATTATACTTAAACATCTGCAATAATTAACCTTGAATTACTTCCATTAATTAATTAACTATAATTAATTACATTAATCCTTAATTAATTACAATTAATTAATTATTTTATAATCACTCATTATAGATTAATTATCTTTAATTAATTATTCCTCAATGCATCATTAATTATATTAATTAATGATCCTTAATTTCTTCTTTAATTAATTATTCTTTTAATCAATCACATTTAATTAATTAATCTTTAATTAATCTCATTCATTAATCAGTCTTGATTAATCACATTCAGTAATTAATTACTCTTAATTAATTACCTTGCTTAATTAACTTCAGATAACTTTATTAATCAATTCTTAAATTACTTACACTAAGTAATTAATTATTAATTACTTTCACTAAGTAATTACCCTTCTTATTAATTACATAAGGTAATTAAACCCAAATTATTTCCATTTAAAATTATCACTCCAATTTAATTACATCCAGCAATTACCCATTAATTACTTTACTAAGTAATTACACTTTTTCAATCACATTCAGTAATTATACATAACAAATCATTAAGTGATTATCTTAAATTAATTAAACTAATTAATTAACTTGACTAATCACATTACTTTAATTAATTACATTGAGTAATTAATCCCTTAATTACTTTCATTGAGTAATCTTGCTTAAACAATTCCACTAATGATTATCTTTAATTAATTAATCTAATTAATTATTAAAATTAATCACATTAATAAATTATTTAATAATCTCTAATTGGTGATCTTCGCATTAACTATTAACAATTATTTAATTACTTCTCTTAAGTAATTAAACTTTAATTAACCATCATTAATTACACTAAGTAATTAATTTTTAATTACCAATTAATTCATCTCTAATTGCCTAATTAATTAAGTGCTTAACTATAACTTAATTAATTTTTATTACTTTAATTACTTGATATCAAATCATTAATTAATAATCTATACTTATCTAATTAATGATCGTTGATTTCAAATTAATTAACCCCTAATTAATTAACTTTCAAACCTTAATTACTTATTTGTTTTCCCATTATTAATTAATTAAAGTAATTAATTATTCTTTAATTTCCAAATTACTTTAATTAATGTCAAATCATTAAATCTTCATTAACTTAAGATAAACATTATTCTTATTAATGACTTAATTTATCATTTACAAAGCCTTTGAAATCTTATTTTTAAATTTACATTTTAAATTTCATTTTTAAATTTACGATTTAAAAATGATTAACACATTCAACTTTAACAAAATTTAAATCAATTTACAAATCTTTTAAATCAAATGTTAAAGAATATTTATTTTATATAAAAGAGATTTATGAAAGTTTTTAAACCAAAATTTATTTAAACTTAAAATCTTGTTTTATTCTAAAAACTTTTAAAAATCTGTTTTATAAAGTTGCTTCGGGTTTAACCGCAAGCCACTCAAGTACTTACCCGAGTAAACCCCACTTCTCTTTTTTTTTAAATTTAGTTTAAGTCTAAAGTTTTAAAACCTCAAACTAATTGTAACGACCCAGAATTTTTAATAATTTAAATTTGAATATTTAATTAATTTTAAATATTTATAATTGAATTTATAAGTCAAATAAATTTTTATTTGAATTATTGGATTTAATTGGATAATTAAATCGATAATTTAATGTGTTAAATTATGGAAATAATTGAAAATTGAGTTAAAAATGATTGAAAATAATTTGGAAAATTTTATTTTATCATACTGGAGTTATAGAAATATTTTAGAACTTTTAAAATCGAATTAAAAGTTAATTTGTGAAAATTGAATATTTTAATATTTAATTATCGACTGTAAAATAGTCAATTTTTGGACAGTCTCAGAATTGAACGAAACCAGTTTCATTGGATCCGTAATAGTTAGTTATTACCGGATTTCAATTTTCGTGTCAATCGGAGCTATCGTTTGATCGTGGCAGCTCGAAACGCATCGAATCGTTTTTAATTTAAATTTGGCGAGCCAAATTAGCCATTTTTTCAAAAAGTCTCGGATTTCGACGAAACCAGTTTCATCGGATCCGTAATGTGATATTATTGTAAGGTTTCAAATTTCAAGTCGTTTGGATTTACCGTTTGTCCGGTACAAATTAAAACGCCTAGAAATCGGTTTAAATCGGTTTAATTCAAATTGAGCGTTTTCAGCCATAACTCGCACATACTTCCGAATTAGCTTCCGAAACCTGTTCCATTGTGTCCGGAATGCGGGATAAACCCTAGGTACGCTGGTTACGGCGTCTAAATCGGAGTTCGGAATTTCCGGGATGAATAGTGTCGCTCGTTCCTTATAAATAGCCCCCCACTTGAAAAAAATAAAATAAAAAAAACAACTAAACCCTAGTTTGAACGTGTAGCCGCCACCATTGCCACGAACGGCCAGAAACACGCGATCTTCTTCATATCTTTTCTCTTCATCCACTCAACGATTCAAGGAACTTACAACTAGAGAATGGTAGACGGCAGTGAGAGCTTCATAATGAACGGTGGCGATCGAGTTTCGAGCAGTGTGGTGGCCAGAATAAGGGGTTGAACGGCGAGAGTTCGGCCTCGAACTGCATGCGAGGGGGGTGGCCGAGTGTGCCAAGCTTCTGGCCGTGGGGAGCTAGTGTGGTGAGCTTCGAGGTGGAGTAATCTGATCGAGTTTTCGTCGAGTTTTGGAGTTGCTAAATTTAAACCCTAAATTTGCTTATGGGTTCGGCTCTTACAGGGGTACACGCACGTTTGGAGAAGATGATGGCCGAACGGCCCTGATGCTTCAAGTTGGATCCAACGGCCTGTAGGGTATAGAATTTAAAATTTTATAGATTTAGTTGTAAATATAAGTTATAAAATTCGAGTAAACTTGTAAATTACATAACTTTTTCATACGAGGTCAAAAAAATGCAAACTCAGTTGCGTTGGAATCGTATGGACGAGCACTACGCGATGGAGTTGGTTTGGAGTCGTTTGGAGTTAGTGAGAATTTCGGGTAAAATTAAACGCGCGTTTAATTTTATTCGAAATAAAAGCTAAAACGGAAATTAAAACCAAGGTGAGAACTTCTCACTCAATCGAATAGATTTCGATTTTTATTTTAAATAGTTAGATTTAAAATATTTGAATGCATGTTTGAATGATGACTGTAAATTATTGATTGTTAAAATAGACATTATGCGCCGTTAGTAAGCGGATGTTATTTATTAAAAACATATACCGCGAATATTTCATAAACAGTGAAATTGGTATTATATATAATATCAATATATATATATTGGCATATGTATATATTGCAGTTGTTGATTTCCCGCATTTTTTGTTTAGCGGATGAGACCCTATTACGCCGTTATTAAGCGGATAATATTTATTAAGAACATATACCGCGATAATTTCGTACTGGAGCGAAATTGGTATTGTGCTAATGTTTTTGGATGCAGGAAACAGGTTGGAGGGATCCAACAGGATTCCTCAACAGTATTTATTTAATTTCAGATATTTTGATATTTGATAGATTATCATATCGATATATGATATCGTTGTTAGTCGTGATTGACTATTTGGTGTGTAGCATCATTGGACCCAAATTTTGGGATTTTAAAATAATTTTTAAAGTGATTTTTGAAAATATACTATATTTTTGGAATTGATCCATTATAAATAAATAACGTTACAATTTTTAAAGTTATAAAAATTATGGTTTTTGTGAAATATAGTTAAAAAGCTGATTTTTAGAAATACGATTAAAAGTCGATTTTTGAGAAATATGAACTAATGATTTTATAAAATAATTAGATTGGATTTTTGAATATATGATGAAAGTTTAAATATAGGATTTATAAAATTTGATTATTTTATAAATCAAAATGATGAAATTATAAAGGAATTTAAAGACGTTTTAGAATAATAATATAAACTGATTTATATTAAGAGATTTATAAATGGATATTTATAAATTAAAATATAGACATTATAAAACGAGTTTTTATAAGTGTTTGAATGTAGTGAAAATGAATTTCCTAAATGAATGAAATTTATAGAATTATAAACTGTGAAGTTATAGATGAAATTTATAAATAGTAAGATTTATAAATTTGTGAAGTTAATTGAAGAATAGATTTGGTTAAATAAATGAATCTTATAAGTTATAAGATTTATAATTATGAAATTCTAAGGAACGATTTTGTGAAATAATCGTTTATAAGTAGTTAACTTATTATATGAACATTTAGTTTATAATTTAGTTATAAACTGGAATAGGTTAATAAAGGAATTTATAAAAAGGAAGTTTTTATAAATAAATAGAAATGGAATTTATAAACGTTGTTTTATAAATTCGCAAACGACTTATTTTGATAAGTTAATTGTTATAACTTAGAAATAGAGTTATATTCACGTTTTTAGACAGTGAATAATTCTTTGAATTAAAATGAATAAAAGGATGGAATTTGTTAAAGAAGTATATTCACGTTTTTGAATAGTGAATGATATGTTAAAGAAATTGTTTTGAATGAGATGTTTAAATTGAATTAAAACGATCTAACGATGTTTTAAAATGTGTTGAGATTCGAAACCATAGATTTCAACATTGATTGTTGAAATAGATGTTTTCGAGAAATAAAAGGAAATAGTGGACTATAACACTGTTGTTATAGTAAATGATTTCCGAAAGGAAATGTTTTTGTATAGTATTGGGATTTATATATCTATTTAAAATTCAAATCCCTATACTAGTGATTTTGGGTTGTTGTAACGATGTTTTACGCAACATTCGTTTTGACCCAAATAAATATGTTTAAGAGAATGATTTTCTTAAAGAATGAAATATATACTTAATTCGATTTAAGTATATTGAATATTTTCCAAGGTTGAAAATTAAAAGATTTGTGAATTACTTATGAATAATAAGTATGGAAATGTTTTCAAATATGAAGTGAATATTTAGAATTTATCTTTTTGAAGATAAATTGGAAATGGATAATTGAAATCGTATATGCACGAATATTTTGAAATATAAATTCATTATGGAATTTATAAGTGAAAAGGGAATTTGTTTGAAAATAAATATTGATTTATTTTTGAAGTGTTGAAATTTTATATATCTTGTAAAGATATTTTGGAAAATAAATAATTTGGAAAATTATTTGGAATCTGGTGATGTGTGCATATCCAGTGATAGTTCAATAACTGACTATCAGTATTTCCCTTTGAATGGGTATTTGATGTGAATTGATTGAATCTGAATGCACACTTATTTTTGAATAAGCGCTCACTATTCGGGTTAACCGGGAAAGGACCATGGGGTCGTATAACCCATTCCGAATATGTGATACGTCGTTGTGAATTGCATTGAAGATCGGTGTTGAAGACCCGGTATTTGCGAAAGCGATAGGATGACCTATCGATTGTCTCTGCACTGAGTTGCAACGGTATAGAGACTCCCTAAGTGATGGGAAATCCGATCAGGATTGTGAATATCCGGATTGCAAGGACTTCTTTGTAAGTGCCTTCGGTTCTGTTCGATCCCGGAACAGACTTGTATGGATTGTATGCCTGACATTACAAGTTGAGATATAAAGCCGATTTCTTTCAAATATATTTCTGTTGGTGGCGGAGAATTTATTCTTTGCTTAACACCCTTCTTTGAGACGTACGAGCTCAAAGGTTATATAGTTGAAGTTATCAGCGATATATTCCCAATTTGGTAATGTGACATGCTGAGTGATGCTGAAATGATCATTGTGTTGATTATTGTGATAGGATCATTTATTTGATCGTCTATCTTAGTGATCATTGTGTTGATCATTTGTTGACCCAAAGCATGGCTTTTGTATAAAGTATGTTTTTGTGGACGTGAATTCGTCGAGCCTCACATCCCGTTAATGGTCAAAACAGGAATGATGCGGCAAGGTTATGAGGGGTAGCTCCCTTTAGGGTATGTGCATTTCCTTCTGGAAAGGGTGGTATCATGGTATGGAGCCCAGATACTTACTCATGTTGATACACTATATCTATTTCTGTGTGGTGTTGTTGGTGACGAGCGCTCGGTTAAAGGTCCGATGGGACCGGGGGATGCCATATTCGTGTAGTAGTTACCTAGTGATAAAGGTAACCCGGCCTTGTGTTGGCAGAGAGCTGGTTAAGTTCTCGGGGACGTCCAGCCAGAGGCGTTTCCATGTGACAGTAGGAAGTTCCTTAGCCTGACCATTCGTTGGAAATCCAATTCCCAATACGAAACCCTGTACGGTATTAGTTGTAGAACCTGCTATTCACTTATGGTGGTCACCACTGTTTGGATAGTAGCTATAGTAGGCATACGATAATGGTCGTATGTTGGCTAAGATTTATATTCTACTTTCGAAATGAATTTCATCTACACTATGCACTAGTAATAATATCAAATGTTATTTTAAATGCGTATCAAGCATCTTTGACTATCATAAGGAGAAATCTCCTCCGATTCTGCGTTTGCATTGTGTGTGTGTGCGGGAGGCCTTATGGTAGTCTCATTTTTTTAAAAGCATTGCGAATTGATTAAAAATATTCCTCTATTTTGATTTTAAAGTTAAATAAACTGTTTTGAGTTCTCACACCAGTCACATGACTGACTCGGAGTTTATTGTTTTCCTTCCTAAACTCTGGGTGCCCACCAATTTCCACACGGGCAGTCAAGAGTTAAGGTTTATCAGGATATTCTGGATATTCAGGAGTTGCTGGAGGCAAGCTGGATGGCATGGCGTATTACTAGTTTATATAGTATTTCTTTTTCCGCTGCACTATTTATTGTTGTATGTTGTTGTACACTCTGATGATATGATGTGATGTAATGAAATGTAATGTAATAACTGATATAGTTCTTTGTTTAAAGATTATTCATTTATTATTATATGTTGTTCCGCTGCGAATTGTGAGATTCTGTTGTTGTTCTGTTGTTCCTTTCTGTCCCGTCCTATTTTCAAATTCTCTTTTTCTATTTTTAAAATCCTTCTATCCTTTAATTTTTAAATTTCTGTTCTTCCTCTATTTTCTATCTTCTTATTTACTTTTCTCTCTTCTTTCTTTTTCTTTTCTTTTTAAAACCCATAACATTCCGTGTTTTCGGCCTTCGATTTCTCGTCAGTCGATAAAGTGAGTGTCGATGTCGAATTTTCGAAAGTCGAAAATTTTCGGGGCGTTACATTTGGTATCAGAGCTTATGGTTAAGCGACAACCATGGTTCTGTTGGGTATTACTCATTAGAGATAGAGTCAGCAGTACTCTAGAATGAGTTTGAGTGTAATAATAGATATGAGAGCGTATTTGTTAGTGAATAAAAATTGTTTTATATTGTGATGATTGGTTTATTGAGTGGCATATGAACTTTCGTCAGCACAGCCTCGAAACTGAGCCGAAGGGGTTTCTAAACACTTGAATAGAACAATTCGGCACAATATTGTTTTTAAATTGGGTAAATGGAATAATTTTGCCTTGATTATATTTTTATATGTAAAGGAATAATTTTTCAGAATTATTAAAGTGTATATAAGTTGATTGTTAGGTTGTTTGAATAATCTAAATAAAAGAATAATTGTATAAGCAAAAGAATTATAAGAATTGAATTATAATTAAAGTGTTTACAATTGTGAAATAAACTTATATATATAAGAAATGAAACTATATGAATATTTAAAGTTAAATGGAATATAACTTAAGAGTTGTTGTATGGAATTGATATTGGTATCAAACTAAATTAATTAAGTTAAGTGATGGATATGAACTTGAGTTATATAAATGAAATTCGACTTTAATAATTGAATTGAATTAATGGATTGAATGTTAAACCAATTGAATGTAAATTAAGTTGATATGGAATAATGAATATAAATGTTAATTCATTAAAATCTAATGTTATTGGAAGTTGAATAATTGAATGAACATAAGCAAAGAAATTTGGTTGTAACTGATATACATTGGTTGTTATATGATTGTAGTAGATTGTATAAAATTCATTAAGTGTTAATGAAATTGAAAGCTATGAAATTGAATTCAAATTTGAAAGTAAATAAGTTTGAATAGAATTGAATGTGAATTGGATTTAATAAGTGAATGCGAACTAATTGAATTGAGAATGAATGTTAGTAAATCCAATGTTAATAAATCAAATATGATTTAGAGTGAAAAACAATTCATTGTATATGAATGAGAATATGAATGAATGTTTATTGGATATGAATGGTAGTTGGTTGATGTTTGCATTTGTTGTTTGGTTGCATTTGTTATGTGACATATATAGTTATTATGTTGCTATGTGTTGTATATTGAGATTATTTGCATATGTGCATGTTCTCATGTTGTTTGTTGAGTTTAGTAGGTGCGGATCGTGTTTGCTTCGCATTTGGAGTTCGCTTTAGCGCTATATTAGCCGTATCTGCTTGCTAATAAAATATAAGGTACATATCTCGGATTAAATATCGTACTTTTACACTTTTTTCCCTTCGGGATGCCTCATTACTTGATGAGATGTATATTTGTGATATATATACTGTCATTTTTTTTTCGGATCGAGCCGCGCAAAGGAGACATGGCGAATTTTTCCGAAAATTTAAGGCGTTAGAAAAATTTTGAGAAAATGGGAAAATTTTGAAAACTTTAACTTTAATTTTGAATTAAAAGTTAAACAATAGTAGTTGTTTTTGAAAAGATAACTAAGTATGATTTGAAACTTAGTAAAGTTATTGTAAAAAGTTTAACTATGGATTTTGGAAAGTTAATAGATTTTGTAACCTTTCTTACTTGTAATTTCGAGGACGAAATTCTTTTAAGGGGGAAAGATTGTAACGACCCAGAATTTTTAATAATTTAAATTTGAATATTTAATTAATTTTAAATATTTATAATTGAATTTATAAGTCAAATAAATTTTTATTTGAATTATTGGATTTAATTGGATAATTAAATCGATAATTTAATGTGTTAAATTATGGAAATAATTGAAAATTGAGTTAAAAATGATTGAAAATAATTTGGAAAATTTTATTTTATCATACTGGAGTTATAGAAATATTTTAGAACTTTTAAAATCGAATTAAAAGTTAATTTGTGAAAATTGAATATTTTAATATTTAATTATCGACTGTAAAATAGTCAATTTTTGGACAGTCTCAGAATTGAACGAAACCAGTTTCATTGGATCCGTAATAGTTAGTTATTACCGGATTTCAATTTTCGTGTCAATCGGAGCTATCGTTTGATCGTGGCAGCTCGAAACGCATCGAATCGTTTTTAATTTAAATTTGGCGAGCCAAATTAGCCATTTTTTCAAAAAGTCTCGGATTTCGACGAAACCAGTTTCATCGGATCCGTAATGTGATATTATTGTAAGGTTTCAAATTTCAAGTCGTTTGGATTTACCGTTTGTCCGGTACAAATTAAAACGCCTAGAAATCGGTTTAAATCGGTTTAATTCAAATTGAGCGTTTTCAGCCATAACTCGCACATACTTCCGAATTAGCTTCCGAAACCTGTTCCATTGTGTCCGGAATGCGGGATAAACCCTAGGTACGCTGGTTACGGCGTCTAAATCGGAGTTCGGAATTTCCGGGATGAATAGTGTCGCTCGTTCCTTATAAATAGCCCCCCACTTGAAAAAAATAAAATAAAAAAAACAACTAAACCCTAGTTTGAACGTGTAGCCGCCACCATTGCCACGAACGGCCAGAAACACGCGATCTTCTTCATATCTTTTCTCTTCATCCACTCAACGATTCAAGGAACTTACAACTAGAGAATGGTAGACGGCAGTGAGAGCTTCATAATGAACGGTGGCGATCGAGTTTCGAGCAGTGTGGTGGCCAGAATAAGGGGTTGAACGGCGAGAGTTCGGCCTCGAACTGCATGCGAGGGGGGTGGCCGAGTGTGCCAAGCTTCTGGCCGTGGGGAGCTAGTGTGGTGAGCTTCGAGGTGGAGTAATCTGATCGAGTTTTCGTCGAGTTTTGGAGTTGCTAAATTTAAACCCTAAATTTGCTTATGGGTTCGGCTCTTACAGGGGTACACGCACGTTTGGAGAAGATGATGGCCGAACGGCCCTGATGCTTCAAGTTGGATCCAACGGCCTGTAGGGTATAGAATTTAAAATTTTATAGATTTAGTTGTAAATATAAGTTATAAAATTCGAGTAAACTTGTAAATTACATAACTTTTTCATACGAGGTCAAAAAAATGCAAACTCAGTTGCGTTGGAATCGTATGGACGAGCACTACGCGATGGAGTTGGTTTGGAGTCGTTTGGAGTTAGTGAGAATTTCGGGTAAAATTAAACGCGCGTTTAATTTTATTCGAAATAAAAGCTAAAACGGAAATTAAAACCAAGGTGAGAACTTCTCACTCAATCGAATAGATTTCGATTTTTATTTTAAATAGTTAGATTTAAAATATTTGAATGCATGTTTGAATGATGACTGTAAATTATTGATTGTTAAAATAGACATTATGCGCCGTTAGTAAGCGGATGTTATTTATTAAAAACATATACCGCGAATATTTCATAAACAGTGAAATTGGTATTATATATAATATCAATATATATATATTGGCATATGTATATATTGCAGTTGTTGATTTCCCGCATTTTTTGTTTAGCGGATGAGACCCTATTACGCCGTTATTAAGCGGATAATATTTATTAAGAACATATACCGCGATAATTTCGTACTGGAGCGAAATTGGTATTGTGCTAATGTTTTTGGATGCAGGAAACAGGTTGGAGGGATCCAACAGGATTCCTCAACAGTATTTATTTAATTTCAGATATTTTGATATTTGATAGATTATCATATCGATATATGATATCGTTGTTAGTCGTGATTGACTATTTGGTGTGTAGCATCATTGGACCCAAATTTTGGGATTTTAAAATAATTTTTAAAGTGATTTTTGAAAATATACTATATTTTTGGAATTGATCCATTATAAATAAATAACGTTACAATTTTTAAAGTTATAAAAATTATGGTTTTTGTGAAATATAGTTAAAAAGCTGATTTTTAGAAATACGATTAAAAGTCGATTTTTGAGAAATATGAACTAATGATTTTATAAAATAATTAGATTGGATTTTTGAATATATGATGAAAGTTTAAATATAGGATTTATAAAATTTGATTATTTTATAAATCAAAATGATGAAATTATAAAGGAATTTAAAGACGTTTTAGAATAATAATATAAACTGATTTATATTAAGAGATTTATAAATGGATATTTATAAATTAAAATATAGACATTATAAAACGAGTTTTTATAAGTGTTTGAATGTAGTGAAAATGAATTTCCTAAATGAATGAAATTTATAGAATTATAAACTGTGAAGTTATAGATGAAATTTATAAATAGTAAGATTTATAAATTTGTGAAGTTAATTGAAGAATAGATTTGGTTAAATAAATGAATCTTATAAGTTATAAGATTTATAATTATGAAATTCTAAGGAACGATTTTGTGAAATAATCGTTTATAAGTAGTTAACTTATTATATGAACATTTAGTTTATAATTTAGTTATAAACTGGAATAGGTTAATAAAGGAATTTATAAAAAGGAAGTTTTTATAAATAAATAGAAATGGAATTTATAAACGTTGTTTTATAAATTCGCAAACGACTTATTTTGATAAGTTAATTGTTATAACTTAGAAATAGAGTTATATTCACGTTTTTAGACAGTGAATAATTCTTTGAATTAAAATGAATAAAAGGATGGAATTTGTTAAAGAAGTATATTCACGTTTTTGAATAGTGAATGATATGTTAAAGAAATTGTTTTGAATGAGATGTTTAAATTGAATTAAAACGATCTAACGATGTTTTAAAATGTGTTGAGATTCGAAACCATAGATTTCAACATTGATTGTTGAAATAGATGTTTTCGAGAAATAAAAGGAAATAGTGGACTATAACACTGTTGTTATAGTAAATGATTTCCGAAAGGAAATGTTTTTGTATAGTATTTGGATTTATATATCTATTTAAAATTCAAATCCCTATACTAGTGATTTTGGGTTGTTGTAACGATGTTTTACGCAACATTCGTTTTGACCCAAATAAATATGTTTAAGAGAATGATTTTCTTAAAGAATGAAATATATACTTAATTCGATTTAAGTATATTGAATATTTTCCAAGGTTGAAAATTAAAAGATTTGTGAATTACTTATGAATAATAAGTATGGAAATGTTTTCAAATATGAAGTGAATATTTAGAATTTATCTTTTTGAAGATAAATTGGAAATGGATAATTGAAATCGTATATGCACGAATATTTTGAAATATAAATTCATTATGGAATTTATAAGTGAAAAGGGAATTTGTTTGAAAATAAATATTGATTTATTTTTGAAGTGTTGAAATTTTATATATCTTGTAAAGATATTTTGGAAAATAAATAATTTGGAAAATTATTTGGAATCTGGTGATGTGTGCATATCCAGTGATAGTTCAATAACTGACTATCAGTATTTCCCTTTGAATGGGTATTTGATGTGAATTGATTGAATCTGAATGCACACTTATTTTTGAATAAGCGCTCACTATTCGGGTTAACCGGGAAAGGACCATGGGGTCGTATAACCCATTCCGAATATGTGATACGTCGTTGTGAATTGCATTGAAGATCGGTGTTGAAGACCCGGTATTTGCGAAAGCGATAGGATGACCTATCGATTGTCTCTGCACTGAGTTGCAACGGTATAGAGACTCCCTAAGTGATGGGAAATCCGATCAGGATTGTGAATATCCGGATTGCAAGGACTTCTTTGTAAGTGCCTTCGGTTCTGTTCGATCCCGGAACAGACTTGTATGGATTGTATGCCTGACATTACAAGTTGAGATATAAAGCCGATTTCTTTCAAATATATTTCTGTTGGTGGCGGAGAATTTATTCTTTGCTTAACACCCTTCTTTGAGACGTACGAGCTCAAAGGTTATATAGTTGAAGTTATCAGCGATATATTCCCAATTTGGTAATGTGACATGCTGAGTGATGCTGAAATGATCATTGTGTTGATTATTGTGATAGGATCATTTATTTGATCGTCTATCTTAGTGATCATTGTGTTGATCATTTGTTGACCCAAAGCATGGCTTTTGTATAAAGTATGTTTTTGTGGACGTGAATTCGTCGAGCCTCACATCCCGTTAATGGTCAAAACAGGAATGATGCGGCAAGGTTATGAGGGGTAGCTCCCTTTAGGGTATGTGCATTTCCTTCTGGAAAGGGTGGTATCATGGTATGGAGCCCAGATACTTACTCATGTTGATACACTATATCTATTTCTGTGTGGTGTTGTTGGTGACGAGCGCTCGGTTAAAGGTCCGATGGGACCGGGGGATGCCATATTCGTGTAGTAGTTACCTAGTGATAAAGGTAACCCGGCCTTGTGTTGGCAGAGAGCTGGTTAAGTTCTCGGGGACGTCCAGCCAGAGGCGTTTCCATGTGACAGTAGGAAGTTCCTTAGCCTGACCATTCGTTGGAAATCCAATTCCCAATACGAAACCCTGTACGGTATTAGTTGTAGAACCTGCTATTCACTTATGGTGGTCACCACTGTTTGGATAGTAGCTATAGTAGGCATACGATAATGGTCGTATGTTGGCTAAGATTTATATTCTACTTTCGAAATGAATTTCATCTACACTATGCACTAGTAATAATATCAAATGTTATTTTAAATGCGTATCAAGCATCTTTGACTATCATAAGGAGAAATCTCCTCCGATTCTGCGTTTGCATTGTGTGTGTGTGCGGGAGGCCTTATGGTAGTCTCATTTTTTTAAAAGCATTGCGAATTGATTAAAAATATTCCTCTATTTTGATTTTAAAGTTAAATAAACTGTTTTGAGTTCTCACACCAGTCACATGACTGACTCGGAGTTTATTGTTTTCCTTCCTAAACTCTGGGTGCCCACCAATTTCCACACGGGCAGTCAAGAGTTAAGGTTTATCAGGATATTCTGGATATTCAGGAGTTGCTGGAGGCAAGCTGGATGGCATGGCGTATTACTAGTTTATATAGTATTTCTTTTTCCGCTGCACTATTTATTGTTGTATGTTGTTGTACACTCTGATGATATGATGTGATGTAATGAAATGTAATGTAATAACTGATATAGTTCTTTGTTTAAAGATTATTCATTTATTATTATATGTTGTTCCGCTGCGAATTGTGAGATTCTGTTGTTGTTCTGTTGTTCCTTTCTGTCCCGTCCTATTTTCAAATTCTCTTTTTCTATTTTTAAAATCCTTCTATCCTTTAATTTTTAAATTTCTGTTCTTCCTCTATTTTCTATCTTCTTATTTACTTTTCTCTCTTCTTTCTTTTTCTTTTCTTTTTAAAACCCATAACATTCCGTGTTTTCGGCCTTCGATTTCTCGTCAGTCGATAAAGTGAGTGTCGATGTCGAATTTTCGAAAGTCGAAAATTTTCGGGGCGTTACACTAATTATTCACGAGATTCCCGAGCACCTACTCGAGTTAATACCCTTCAATCCCAAAACCTTTTTCGAGACAATCAACAACTCAAAGTTCCTGACACCACATCGCTGCCGTGCACATGCACCGGCCCACCATCCTTCTTCGACCATCCACGACGACTCACTCATGTCGACGATCAACCCCAAACCAGATTACGATCATCTGAACCTCGATAACCACTCTAAATCAAAATCGAGCATTAAGGCATAAACCTGGAACAAGATGCACTACCTGGAAACCACTTGTCTTCACGCCTCTGATCACAGAAATATCTGAACTTCCAGCCTCGCCTTCGCTAACACCCATGCTATCATTTCCCATAACCCCATGCAGCTCGATTCACCATAGATGCCACGGTGATCAAATTTCTGACCAAGTCTAAAAACTAGGGCTACAGGCTTATATCGATCACCGCCGCCGCTACAATGACTTGATCACCAATCAGACATTTTCCTAAACTTCATGATCGCCCTTCCACCTCCAGTGAGAACCACGACCATCCTAATCAACAAGATCGCTAGAGACAACCCAAAGCTCCTAATACTGATCAACTCAAACTGCTCCCACATCCTAATATTAAAAATTGTGATTTTATTTTTAAAAATCATATTTTTGAATAGGAATTCAGTTTACATTCCTGGATTGGTAAATTAAGATGTTTAAATTTTCACTTACTTCAAGCATGCTCTGTTCTTTTTGATTTCCAAATACATTTCAAATTTATTTTTACTTAAATAAAATTTTAACTTTGATTTATGATGAAGCAAACAAATTTTGTTTGAATTCTAAAACCTAAAAGAGATTATTAAAGCGATAAGGATTTTTAACCAAAATCTTAGTTTTAAAACTAAGAACAGGCAAGAATAGATACACAGCAAGCACATATATATACATTCATATACACAGAAGATTCACCAATATATATACACACAAAGCATACTCATTCCCAATAATCCGCATGCAAATAGATATTCAATGTTTAAGCTTTTAAAAAAATGATGTTACTCACCTGTTAAAAATGATGAACATAGCACTTTTAATTTGAAAAGGCTTTTAACTGAAAAAACTTGAATTGTTGTAATATGCTTCTGATATTAAACTGGAATGTTGAAGATGCTTGAATGCTGAAGAAAATTACTTGAAAACAAAGATGAACTGCTTTGGTTTGAACTTGCTTGGTTAAATCTCAGGTTTGCAAAAGAAACGGGCTTTTGAAAATCTTAGGTTTTAAGAATGAATGCAGGCTTTGAGTTATTTTGATTTGAAAAGAATTACAGTTTTGACTTGAAGAAGAATGTTTAGGCTTTAAGCAAATGGTTTGATACTTGGAAATGAATAACAGGTTAAATAATTTGATTTTTGATTTGAGGTGGTACTTGATCACAGATTTGGATGCGTTTCTGGTTGAAGAAATGATACAGGTTTTGGGTTTAGATTTGAAGATGATTATCAGGCTTTGAATTTTGATTTGTTTCTGGTTTTTGAAAGTATTTATTACATATTTTGTTTTGAGTATACATGTTTTAAATTTTCTTAGCTTTTGATTTAAAAAGAATAGAAAAGAAATTGAAGGGAAGAGGCATATGTTTATATAAGCTGAAAATATGATTTAATAAAAATAAAAGAAAAAACAAAATTGAAGATGACACATGTTTAAAGTTTAACATTTTTCAATTGCCTTAGTTTATTAACTAACACTTGTTATAATGTCTCTTGATTTTATTACACTTGTCCTTTAAGTAATTTTATTTAATTTTAAATGTTAATAAAAGGTTTTATACTTACTTCATTATTTGTAAATGCTTATCTTTATATAAGAATTTCTTTAGAGAAAATAAAATAAAACAAATTATACACATATTTTTAAATCCAAAATATTTTAAAATATGTAACTTTTGAATTTCAATTTTAAATCCAAAATTCAATTTCAAAAACCCAATTTAAAATCAACAACATTTTAATTTGAAAATAACAATACAATTTTCTTTAAAATCTATTTATAAAAAACGACACATTATTATTATTGTTTGAAAATAACAAATTGCTAATTTTAAACAATTTATAAATGAAATTATCTCTTTATTTATAATTTACTTATATTACTAAATGAATTAATGATGATATGTAAATTGTATTTTAAACTTATATATATATTTCCAAATCATATTTATCAAGTAATATTTAAAAAGAAAGTAAAACAAATCTTTTTTTGTTAATTTCATTTAAATTTAAACTTAAGCTAAATATATTTTAAACAATTAAACATTTATCTTAAATTATTTGAAACTTAATGGTTATTTATTTAAATAAGCTTTGAAAAGTTTTATATTAATTTTAATCAAAATTTCCAAATTACCAAAATATATTAGAATTTGAAAACATGATTTTTATTTATTTATTAAATTTCAAACCAAAACTTTTCTATTTACAATATATGCAAATATATATATACACACATTATAAATAGAAAACATTTTATTAATTTTTAAAAGATAAAATTTACCAATTAAATATTTCTTAGCTTTTAAAAGAATAAATTGCCAATTTAAATTAAAATTATAAAAGACAATTATCAAATCAATTTAATTATTAATACGGATTATTAAATTGATATTCCAGGTCATCACATTCCTTCCCCCTTAGAAGAATTTCATCCACGAAATTTAAAAGCAAAGGTAATTTAATAACCCATCAAAGATTGTAATTTAAATCACAAATCATATATTATCTTCCATATGCTAACAACCATAGCAACCAATTCACTCAATCACAAAAATTTAATGATATTGACACAAATCAGGATAGACTTCCAAGCACTATCTAGAGTTTCCCAAGTATAAACACTGGGATACTCACTCTACTGAATCCAAACTAGCTATACTACTAAGCTACATAGCTCCTACTCATCTAGATCTACAATCTAAACAGGATATCAGACTATAGACAAGTCTGACTCGACTACCAAATTTTCCTGAACTGCTGGTTCCACAACCATTGATGGATCATACACATACTCCCTCAGAGATACGTGAAACACATTGAATTCCAGTCATCCAAACTGGCAATTCAACCCAGCAGGCCAAAACACTTATCCTTATCAGAATACAGAAAAGATCCAATACCTCGGAGCTAGCTTCCCGGTCTTACCAATCTTATAGCTCCTTTGATCATAGAAAAATATCCAAAATCAAATCTCCGACTTCTAATTCCAAATTCCTCCGTCTCTTATCCACAAAACTCTTCTGACGATCCTAGGCTGCCTTCATCCTTCCTGATCAGCTCAACCTTCGCCGATGCCACTAGAATCAAATTGTACCAAAAACAACCCAACAGAATGATTCTTTCAAGATCAATCCAAATTCAAGAACACAAACTCAACTTCGCAAAAATAAAAAGACTACAAACTTACTCTGCTAATTCGAAAAAGACAAAACAGGTGCACTCACAATTCTTGCCTCGGATCCTGAAAAATTTCTTACAGAAACCCTCTAATCCAAAACACTGCAACGTCCAGTTGCTTCTACTCTAGAACAGCTGCTACCTCGCTTCCGCTGCGCAACTCTGATCTGGAGTAGATGAGAATGCCGATGATGAACACAAGCACAAACTTGACCGACACATCTCAGAAGACACGGTTCATCAAATCCATAAAGAGAAAACTCAGAAGTTCCACTAAAAATTCTCTCTAGGAGCCATCCTTCTACTAAGCTGTACCGCTGGTAACATTTCTAGAATCCTAGTCGATACGAAAGCTCAATCTCCAGATGCTATGGCAATTCTTGATTTCTACGAAGACGTTTGGAAAATTCTCTGGTAACTCCGATAACTCCTACATCCCCTAGAGATGCCTCAATCCCAAGCAAAAGATTACTTAAGAGAACACTCAACTATCGCAAGTCACTTTTGCGATCAATCCCAACCTAATTTCCAAAGAAACTGTTCTCTCTTTGCCAATCAGAACAGCTTATGCTAAACTAACTAATCCATCGAAGAAATAGATCCACTCTGATGCTTCTGAACTCTACCTCTAGAAAACTGCTAAGCCAGAAGACTTTTTGCCGACACACAGAACACTCCGAGCAGCAATGTTTCCACATATGCCAAAGACTCCCTATCCAAAGCACTTCGAACCTCAAAGCCTCATCAACCAATCCCACACTATAAAAGAAAATTATCTAATCAATTTAATTATTAATGCAGATTATTAAATTGATATTGCCCAAAATTCTGGGTCATCACAGAAATCCTACTAAACCCCAGTATAACTAATTTTATACTTATTTCTCAATTCGCTTTTATCCTTCAAAAATACTTTAAATCTTGATTTTAAAACCCTTTTATTCTTAAGCAAGTACCGTTTAAGGATTTATTATTTAAAAATCCTTTTATATACTTTTATTCCGAAAATCCCTGTTTACAATCCTTTACCATTTTAAACCATATTTTTATTAGTATTTAAAAACACCCAATATCCAGGTTAACTACCATAATATTCAATCAATTCAGATCACACAATAACCTGTCACAGATTATTCAATAAAACATATATCACTATATATGGAATTAAATTTAACATTTTTGAGGGATCCAGTTAGATCCGTTCAACCTATTTTTCTACATTCATAGATGTTAGCATAACATAAAAATACCAATTCCGGTTCGAGGCGGAATATCGCAGTATATAGGGTCATCCGCTATTATGTGGGGCATGTAGGGTCTCAACCGCTATATATATGCGGGAATATCAATCACTCCAATATTTATATGTACTACTATATATAGTATCACATCCAATTGATAAAATGCATTAATTTAATCAAGCAACCATTTATTAATTTTAACAATTTAAAATTAATCATAAGCAGTTCAAAATTGACTGAGATTAACTCACCTTGAGTTCAATTCGCCAAACGCTCCAATTTTAAATAAAATCGAACACGTTCGATTTAACATAAAATTTTCACTCATCCCAATTGACTCTAGATCTATACCACAGCGTAATGCTCATCGCTGCAATTCTGGCGCCACTTGTTTCGTCCGATTTTGACCTCGTATGACTAAGATATGAAGTTTTTAAAATTTGCACGGGTTAATTTATTGTTAAATTTAAAAATTAATTTAATGATTACCCTTAAAACAAAATCAGCCGTTGATTCAATTTTTTTTCAAAAATATGGGCCGCGATCTGCTTCTTTCCTTCCGTTCACCCCAGGCCCCTTCACGAAATAAAGAAACCCATCACCGATTTTTAAAATCGATCGCCGATCCTCCCACTGATGACCGGACCCCGATCCATCGAGCCCAAATGACGCTCCTACACCCCTCGACCCCCATGCCAAGCGCGACGTCGCCAAGTGCCATCGTTGCCTTAAAATTTGTACACGAATGCGCGGACTTCATGGCCAGATTCTGGCGAATCTAAACTGCCTTCATCGATCTTGACCGTTGGATCGAAAGATCTTGCTGAGCTCTTCCCTTTTCTAGTTGAATTTTTTTGAAAACATTAAGTGGATGGGAAGAAAATAAAGGAAGGAGAAGAGGGCGTATCGACCACTAAAGAATAAGAACGGCGGCTGTGAATTAGAAGTAGGGTTTACTGTGGAAACGTGAATATGTATGTATGTATGTATATTAATTATTTTAATATTATTTCCAATTTTAACGTACTTTTTCAAACGAGCTCCAAACGAAACATGCCGCCGGGCATTTATAATGTTTTATCCCTATTCCGAACACAATGGAACATGTTTCAGGACATGATTCAATCATGTGTGGAAGATAGCTTTTTGAATCGAATTAAATTATTAAATTTTCGATGTTTATTTCAACGCGTTTCTATTTCGTACGACCAACAGTAACTCCAAATACTACGGAATTTGAAATTCGATAATATTACACTATTATAGATCCAATGGATCTGGTTTCGTTGAATTTCGAGACTGTGCCCTGAAGGCTTAACGCATTGATCAAATCGAGCGATTTTCAAAATCGTCGAAATCGTTTAAATTTTCAATTTTTAAAACATACTAACTTCATTATAATTCAAATAGAATTTATATTCGTGTTAGAAATCATTCTAATTCATCTTAAATCAAAATTCAATTATTTGCATAATTTTCATATATTAATTTCCACTATTAAATTAATATAAAATTTTCAAATGCTAACCTATCGACTTTTTATCCCATCCCAAAGTCCAATACTATGATTCTAATCCAAATAGAATTTAAAAAAATTTAGAAATCATTTCCACTTCCATTTAACTCTAGATTCTCACATTTGCCCAATTTCAAATATTAATTTTTTTATATTTACCCAAATCCAATTTATCACTATATTTGGTATTTTAAACCCATTTTAGAAATTCTTCCATATTCAAAATCAATTTATAATTCAAATTCAACATTTAAAATAAACTAAGTGTTCAAAATTAACGACTAAAATTCTGGGTCGTTACAATATTACATAAGAGGACCCGGTTTAAAAAGTCTTGAATTCACTTTCAATTGAACGGAACCAGAAGATTCTAGCAATCGAAGAAGCCAATGATATTAGTACTATGAAAATGGAAGATTTAATTGGTAACCAAATGTCCTATGAAGTACAGTTGCAAGTTAGAAAAGAGAATCAAGCAAATGAGAACTCACTGGTACTCAATGTTACAAACGACAATCATAAACCAGATGATGACGATGATGAGGAAATCGATTTCATGATCAATAATTTCAAAAAATTCTTGAAATATAGGAAAATGAAAAAACTTCGGAAAACTAACAACTATACATGTAGAAATGGAAATGTTGTTAAGTGTTTTGAATGTGATAAAACCGGTCATTTGAAAAGGGATTGTCCAAACCGGATGAAATGAAAGTACTCTTTAAACACTTACAATAAGACGATAAAAGGGGATTTCAATGTAATATGGGATGTTTCAAACACATCTTCAAGTGATGATGATTTAGAAACTGAAAATGCTAACATGTTATTCATGGAAAATGATGACCAAGTATGAAATTCTAACGAAGAAATTATGAAATGTTTTAAATAATATGTATAAATATACGTAATGCATAGAAAAGAGAACAAGATTAGTTTAGCAGAGATGGATAGATTCAAATGTTTAATGAAATATTAACCGAAGAAAAACAATGTCTAGAAGATGAAATTGAAAGACTTAATGGACGTAATGATGAAAAGGATAGTTTTGAAAAGCTGAAAAATGAAAATATATCCTTAAGGTCAGAAAATCTTTTAATGAAGTAAGAAACCATTGATCTAAATAATAAAATAACATCTTTGGGCAATGCTATTCTTAACTGTAATAAGGATTTTGGTAAAATGTAAACTAATGTTGATAAATTTAATAAAGCAAAGGATAATCTAGAAAATTTATTATCTGCATCTAAACCCACTAACAATAAACATGGACTTGGATACACCATAAAGCCTAAATCAAAGAAAAATAGCGCTGAAAGTACTTAATTTGTGAAGGAACCTTGAAATTAAAGTTAAAACCTCCAAATAAGTTCATTAGTTTATGGGTTTTTAGAGGGTTAGGTAATACAGCAAAAGAAAATTATAATGATAATTTTGTTAATAAAGTTTACTTATCCAATGATTATATTTTGAGTATTCAAAATTTTATGGATTTGGCTTCCCAAAACTCAATCCCATTGACCCCAATATAAGATAGGGTACAAGTGTACATGTTTTATGTTTTTAAGTACCCAAAAGTGCAAAAAATATAAAGAAAGAGAAATGGATATTGGACAGTGGATGTTCAAAGCATATGACAAGAAATCCATTGATACCGAGCAACATTATATACAAAGATGGTGGAATTGTGAACTTTAGATATAATTCAAAGGTATATGTTATTGTAATTGACAACATTGATATCTAAAAATCCTCTTATATTAAATGTTCTATTTCATGTTCTGTACTAATTCCTCTAATGAGTTATATCCATATATAGACACACACACACACACAAACGCTATACATATTTTCTAGTTAGGCCCAAGAAATTCTTTTTCGCCCTTTTTGTTGATAGAAAAAGGAGAGAAATTGTATAAATGAACTAGGAAAAATGATAGGAGGAGTGCATAGAGTTAGGGGGAGTCAAATATATAAAAATTATATTATATCTCTCAAATATTTATACGAATGTCGTCATTAAAAGGGGAAGATTGTTAATACCCTAAGTATTGATTTTGATGAACAACCACATAAATATTACTAATAACATACCTCTAAGTTGTGCAATATATGCTTTTAGACATATTACAGAGACATTTTACAGAGATAAACAAGAACTTTGTGGAAGCAAATGAATTATACATACGTAGATTAATCAAAGAAAATGGAAGAACAAAACTAATTGAAGAAGAATGAATCGCAAATGTTGTAATGACGGAGATATTTGAAGTGAGGAGTGGTTGTTTGAACCTTAGAATCTTTGTTAAAGACTCCATGACAATTATACTTGAAGATCTACAACCAAAGACCTCAACTAAATCAAAAAATAACCACGAATATGAAGAAATTTGAAAGTCCATAACTGGATTTTTTGAAAAGTATAAATGACTAATAACACTAGTAACACTTTATTTAACGCTTTTTTAGAAGAACAATCTATTTCTAGACCCCTCCTATTTAATGGTAGTAATTATGCTTATTGGGCTTGTTGGATGAAAATTAATTTGTTGTCTAATAATTTATATATTTAGAATATTACCCAAACATGGTACACTAAGCCTCAAATGAATTATGCACAATGGACCAGCGATCGAAAGACACGAGCACTCCACAATATCAAAGCTAAAAATATTTAATTCTGTGCCTTAAATAAAAATGAGTTTAATGGTTTGTTTATTAGTAAAAGTGCATATGAACATGTTAACTAATCTATTTCAACTGTTTAGAATGAAACAAAATGAATCTATTTCTGATATGTATTTTAAATTTTAGTATATATTACATGCATTAGTATCATTAGGAAATAATGGTACTGAAGAGGACCATGTTAAAAAAATCTTGAATTCACTTTCCAAGGAATGGGATCAAAAGATTCTGGAAATCGAAGAATCCAATAATATTAGTACTATGAAAATAGAAGATTTAATTGGTAGTCTATTGTCTTATGAAGTACGGTTACAGGTTAGAAAAGAGAATCGAGCAAATGAGAAGAAATCAATGAATTTCAATGCTACAAATGACAATGATGAACCATATAATGATGATGTGGAAATTGATTTCATGACTAAAGATTTCAAGAAATTCTTGAACATAGGGAAATAAACTATGGAAAAGTAACAACTATAATTCCAGAAATGGAAATGCTGTTAAGTGTTTCGAGTGTATTAAAATCAATCATTTGAAAAGAGATTGTCCAAACCTGTAGATATCAAAATATTCCTCAAACATTTTCAATAAGAAGAGGAAACAGGCTTTCAATGCAACATGGAATGATTCAGATACATCATCAAGTCATAGTAATTCACAAATTGAAAATACAGAAGAAAAATAATTCCTAGAAGCTGAAATTGAAAGACTTAATGGATGTAATGATTTAAAATTTGAAAGTTTCGAAAAATTGAAAATTGAAAATGAATACTTAAGGTCAAAAAATCTTTCAATGAAGTCAGAGATCATTGATATAAATGACAAAATAACTTCTCTGGTCAATTTTATAAACGTAATAAGTATTTTGATAAAATGAAAACTGATGTTGATAAATATAACCAAGGGAAGGATAATCTAGAAAATTTATTATCTACATCTAAATCCATTAACAATGAACATGGACTTGGGTACACTCCTAGGCCCAAATCAAAGAAAAATGGTACTCAAAGTACCGAATTTGTTAAGGCAGCCAAGTTCAAACAAAAACCTAGAATATTAAAGTTAAAACCCCAAATAAGTTCATTAATTTATGGGTTCCTAGAACGTTAGATAATCAAGAGAAAGAAAAATATATTGATAATTTTATTAATAAAGTTTAGTTATCTGATGATTATATTTTGAAAATTTATTCAAACTCTTTATGGATTTGGCTTCCCAAAACTTAACCCCATGGACCCAAAAATAAAATAAGGTATCAGTGCACATATTTTATAGTTTTCAGGTACCGAACAATGGATACTGAATAGCAAATGTTCAAACCATATGATAAGAAATCCATGGATACCTAGTAACATTTTAAAAAAATGGTGAAATTGTGAATTTTTGATGTAATTCAAAAGAATGTGTTATTGGAATCGGCAAAGTCAGTAATTCAAAAATTTCTATTATTTTAAATGTTTTGCATCATGCTTTGTATTGATTTTGATTTCCCTCATGAAGTCTGTTTATATACATTATATGTATCTCTATATACAAACTATGTACATATTGTCTAGTTATTCTTAAGCGATTCATTTCCCCTTTTTTAATGGAAAAGGGAGAGAAAATGTATAAATATACCAGTCAATATGATAAGGGGAATGCATAGAGTTTGCAGGGAGTCAAATATAAAAATATTTTATTTTATCTCTCAAGTATTTATATGGTTGTCATCATCAAAAATGGGGAGATTGTTAATACCCTACGTATTGATTTTGATATAACCATATAAATATTACTACTAACATATCTCCAAGTTGTGCAGTGCTTTTAGATGTATTATGACATTTCATGGAGATAACCAAGAACTAAGTGAAAGAAAATGAGCTGTATATATGAAGATTAATCAAAGAAAATGGAAGAACAAAACTGATTAAAGAAGAATGAATCGCAAATGATGTAACAACATAGATATTTGAAGTGATGAGTAGTTGTATGAATTTTAGAATCTTTGGTAAATACCCTTTGGAAATTATACTTGAAGATCAATAACCAAAGACCTTAATCGAATCACAAATTATCCACAAATATGAAGAAATTTGAAATACATAAATCTTACATGTATGTCAACGTATCTTCAACAAGTATATCGACAGTCGACATATCCCCCCTAAGTATGTCGACATATCAACTTTTTTTCTGGTTTTTTAAATTCAAATGAAGGGATTTTACCTCCATCACTTCACCAATAGACACGTCCCTTCAACCACTATTTAATAGTTTTGGAAAACGAAATTTCATATAGAACATTCTCATTTTCCCTTACTCTTTTATTTCCATGCATTTGTGAGAAAGATCCATTACATATTCTTCCACTCTCTTTGCAAAACCATGCTCTTTTACTCCAATTCTTCAAGGATTTGCAAAGCACACTAGATTAGAGAATTTGTACTTAAATTCGTATCATTCTCTCTTTGATTTCATCATATTCCTCAAAGAGTTCAAAGATATATTGCTATTTGAGGTCTATACGATCATTGTATTGGATCTACAAGAATTTTATTGTAGATACAACTACTTATCATACTCTACTATTGACTATAAAGAAAAGAAGGTGTTCTTGTAGCCTATGAAATCATGAGGATGATCTTTTAGCCCGATAACTCAAGAGGGTGCCTCTTGTAGCCCATGAAATCAAGATTGTAAAGGTGTTTTTTCCACACGTGGAAAGCAAGTAATGATAGTGAAATTTTTATGGTGTAGTACAGGACTGGATGTAGGATTGGTCGATCCAAAATAGTATATATATCCTTAGTGTTATTTATTTTACTACATTTTATTTACTACTTATTATGTGTTTATTTATTTCTATTTGCAATATGAGTAGATAAAGTTAAAAATTCATAAGTAGTTTAAATACACACTTCATCCCCTCCAATGCATAAATTGACTTAAGATCCATTCCTCATGTGTTATAGACAACCCATTTTCCCATAAATATTTCTACTAATTTTTCTTCGAGTTGTGCGGTATTTTAAGAAATACTATGAAGATATTTACAAAAATTGACAATAAATTCAATGAACAAAAGCAAGAAAATGAGTTATAAATATGATGATCAATTTAAGCATATGAAAGGTGTAATGATTCAAGACAAATGGAACATGAGTGCTTCAACGACCAAGATAATAGAATTGTTCGGTAAGTCTACTAAGTCTTAGAAATTTTGTTAAAGTCCGCATAGCAAATATGCTTGAAATTCTTCGTTCATTTAAATTTACTATAATCACTAACATCTTCTTCTAAACTTATAATCTAAGTATGAGATGTGGAAGTTATGTCGACGTAATCTCGGGGAGATGTCAACAAAGAAGTAATTATTTGTTTTTGAAAATCAAAATGAAAGGACTTTGGAATCATCTCTTCACTAATGGAAATATCCTTTCATCCTCTATATAAAGGGGTTTTGAAAATGAATTTTAATCAATAGTTCTCTAATTTTATCTTACTCTTACATCTCTATAATTTTATGATGAAACTTCTTTAAAAACTTCCTCCCTCTTTGCAAATCAACACTCTTTCACTCATATCCTTTTAGGATTTGTAAACTACTAAAGATTAGAGAGGTTGCACTTGAATTCTCAATCATTCTCTCTTTGATCTCATTCTATTCCTCTTTGATTTCAATCATATATGGTTATTGAAGTCTATAGGATCACTGTATTGAACTACAAAAATATGTGTTAGAGATATAGCTACTTGCCAATACTTTACCAGTTCTGTAAAAGAAAATTATGAACTTGCCATCCATATCAAGTAGATGTTTGTTATAGAATTTTGATTTTGATTCCTTTTGTATAATAAATTAAAAATATATATGAATCATTTGTATTAAAAAATTGTGATTCACTAATTGGGGATTCAAGTTTCTTTATAGGTAAAAGCAAGAACTATCTATCGTTCGAGGCCACAAACTACAATCTTCTATTTTTGAGTGAGTCTTCGAATTCTCTGTTAAGTTAATAGATTTCTTTATTGAACAGGTTTATGATCTTCTGTACTATTATCAAATAAATTCTTACTATCAAAGCCAAATCTACAAATGGAAAAAGGCAGAGGTCTATGTATTCAAGGCTATGAATCTTATTATCAAAAGAATAATCTATAATATTCTAGCTCTATTTATCAAGCACAAATCATTGTATAAATATGGAAGTTGGGATATCCTTATTGAATTTATTCGCCTACAAAAGCTTAATGTTCTAATTTATTCGTCATTGCGATAAGGAATGCATCATTTTATTAAAAGTAAAGTCTTGATTTCCTATATTGAGCCCTGGATTTGAATTCTCTATTATGCGATAATGGTTTTTCTATTATATGGATTTATGATCTTCTTTGTTATTGCTTGGATATAAAACTCCTATTATCAAAGTACATCCCTTCCGGCATGAACATCAACGAAATTTCTAAGATGGGATATTGTTATGATTCCCCGCTTTAGACAAATTCCTGAAGAGGTAAAAGAGCATAGACTACTTACTATTCAAACTTACAAATTCCATCATTAGAATACAACTGATCTTCTCCTATGAATGGATACCAAGATTTCCAGTTAAATGTGTACCTTTGGAATAATCTATGAGACTTACATACTTTATTGATGGG
Organism: Allium cepa; assembly: GCA_030765085.1. Taxonomy (NCBI): domain Eukaryota; kingdom Viridiplantae; phylum Streptophyta; class Magnoliopsida; order Asparagales; family Amaryllidaceae; genus Allium; species Allium cepa. The sequence continues at coordinate 86,089,884 of CM060930.1, read as the reverse complement.
AAAGAAGACCAACAAACTCCTAGAACCCTTTGTCAGAGGTAAATTGTTATTCAACAATGCATTTCAAAGCATTTCTTCTTTAGATTATGATAATATTCATCAAAAAAGAAATGGTCCATCTTTACATCATTAATACAATGATAAAGAATGAAGTTTTCTGTTCTATTTTGAACTTGTATCAAAACTCCCTATTATGTAATATTGGGCCCTTTAATATAGGGATTCTAACCTTCTATTCGGGCTTCATTTCCAAATGTTGATTATTATCTAATGATGGAATTCAATATGCCCGCCTTCAAATTAATGACTTATTCACCGGAATGGCCTGACTAGAGTTCAAAACTTTTATACCAAGATTCGAATTATCTATTGCATGATAATGGATTCACTTAATGGGTTTATGTTTTCTTCATTATTATCTCGATGGTAAACTCTTTTATGATCAACAAGATTTATCAAATAGAATAAGATTTTGGATCTCTCCTTAAAACATGTTTTCAAAAAGTTAATGAGGAACGACTCTATAGGATTTCATTTATCAAGGGCATAAATCTACAGAGATTAGGACTTCTTTATCAAAAAGGAATTATAACTTGATGAAATAAGCCTCAATCTTCAGTCTTGAAATTTAAATGTGAAATACCTATTATGTGATTATAGATTTTTTCGTCATATGAATTTTTGATCTTCTATATCCTATCTTGATAATGAAATCTTACTATTGTTATTTCTTTCTTTTAAAATGATTTAGGTAGAATATTATTTTGGACTCCTACTTCGGATACATTTTCCAAGAACTTATGGCCAGAAATATCTTGATGAGGTTATTTTGGAAAGGTAAACAGCAACAAAGTAACTTATAAAGGATTAGGAATAAGTAGCCATTAATATCATCTTATGAATAGCTGGATAAACATCGGTAATTGAATATTTTGAAGAGGGAACACTATTTTTAGGTTTAAATAAATCAAAGAAGATAAGATGTTAAGCACTTCCCTATAATATAATTAACGAAATAATGTACGAGAAGGTTTATTTGGTAAAACCTGAAGTAAACAAGTCCAAAATAAGCGGATATAACTATTAGGAGAAAATATAACTATTAATTAGAATTCAGCGAGATTTTATAAAGATTATTTTGATACTGTGGAGTTGGAAACGAAAGTAATAGGCAAGGAATATTAATTATATCAAATGAGTTAACTTCCATCACTAATCCTTGTCCTTTTATAGTTGAATTGTCGATTTAATAAGAATTTTCCGAACCTAAAAATGGATGTAAAGTTTGCAATAGTGGCAATTAACTATTTTACCCAAGATGTAGAAGTTAAAAGTCACCTGTATAGCTACAGGAAAAGTATTAAAAGTTTGCGATCATGGACATAGTTAGCGGCTTTGAAATCCCTACCAAATTATTTCTAAAAATAAAGATCTAATTTGAAAAAAAAAATAACTCATTTTCTAAGAGAAAATGGATAATAGACTGTTTTATTGGAAAGCCCATCCATAGGTCAATGGGGAGGTAGAAGCTACAAATAAGACAATTAAGAACACCTGGAAAATGCAATTCAACTGGGAAATTAGATGAAGGAACTACCTCTTATTTTGTGGTTATATAGAATTTAATTAATGATGGCTATTGGGTTATCGATTCTGTATTCACCAATGTATGGATTTAAAGAGATGTTTCAAGTAGGAGTTGGTTCCATCAACACGAAGAATTGCACATGCTTATTGACCAAGCCAAGAACTAATAAAGGAATTCTTAGATTTAATCAATAAATTTGAAAACTAAGCCAAAGTCAACATAGAATCCATAAATGCTACTTCTACACCTGGCCAAAGCACAGATCCAAGGAATGATTGTCAATAAAGCCTTTGGCCTGCCTCTGCTTGGCCACAGCACTCATCCAAGGAATGATAGTCACTAAAGTCTTTTGTCCTGCTTCTACACTTGCTCAAAGCACCCATCCCAAAGCATCCATCTAAGAAGTGATGGTCAATAAAGCATTTTGTCTCACTTCTACGCTTGGCCAAAGCACCTATCCAAGGAGTGATGGTCGATAAAGCCTTTGATTCTACTTTTGCACTTAGCCGGGACAACCATCGAAAGAGCATGGCTAATAAAGCCTTTAGCCATCCCTCTATGCCCGGCCAAAACAACCATCCAATGAAGGAAGATCACCTAACCTATAATGGAAAATAAACATCTAAAAGAAAGATAATCCATTCAAACAATTGGTTGAATCAATATCCATCAATGATATAAGATCAATCGAAATGGAGAAAGACAAGGTAAGAGGAAAGGTCAACATTCAAATAAGGCTTAAAGTAGAAATTCACTTAATCTAAAGCATAAGCCAACTTCTTATGTAGGGAAGTGTTACACCCCAAATTTTCTAAAGATGAAAGGTATAGAGTGTTAAGGATGAAAGATTTTGAGTGCCAAAGATGAAAGATATCAAACATTAAAGATGAAAGCTAACGAATGTCGAGTTAAGCCATCACATATCAAGGAGTTATCGCATATGAAGGCGCTATTACATATCATTTAGCTATCACCAATCAAGGCACATATCAAGGAGCTATCACACATCCAGAAGCTATCGCATATCAAGGAGCTATTGCATGAAGCTATTGAATATCAAAGTTAACCAATCTATCGTTTGGGCTATCGAGTGCCAATGATGAAGCTATGGCAATCCAAAGAGCTATCGCATGTCACAGAATTTGGCAGATCTAGGAGCCAATGTATATATATACACACATTAAAGAATTAAATTATCGGACGTAAAGTGACAAAATTATCAATCATACAAAAGAACTATCATCATCATTGCAAAGAGCAATTAATAATACAAATAAGCTATCAAAAATATAGGAAGAAATGTTAATAAATTTGGAAAAACTATTAAAGGGATAGAGATAATAAGGATTCTACCAAGGGATATGCTGGTCAAGGTAATTAATAATTTCTCATCAAGAAAATCAGTTCAAGAGTGCATAAGGGAAGTAGATACAAATGATATGAAACACAAATGGATGGAGATGAATCAATTATATTAAGAGTAAATGCACTAACATAAGAAGAAGTTCATCTTCTAAGATTCAAAACATGCCTATAAAACCATTCCACCTTTGCCAAAGCCATAACCAAGGTAGCAATTTGTATGAACTATTCAAATCCATATATTAGGACATATGGCACCATCAAGACTATCCATCTTACTAAGTCATCAATCGACATCAACTTCAATCCACCAATATGAGCAAGTTGTGCCCCTCTCCAACTACTATAAATAAGGATATGCCCCCACATAAGAAGGGCCTCCTCTCCTCTTTCTCTTTCTCTTTCTTAGCACAAATCATTTTTCATACTTGACACTTCCATGCTACCTTGAGAGCTTGAGGACTATCTTAATGGCTGACGAAGAAGAAGATAACTTAAACATTTAAATATAAGGACATATATAAATAGATATTGCATATAGACCCTATTTTTGACAATTTGGACCATGAAGAAGAAGATGACTAATAGTTTTAGCATATTGACTAGTGAATAAAGAATATTATACTTTTTGCATATGAATAGAATGTGGCTTGAACTTTAAACATTTTGCATAATTTTTATTTTGACTATGAACAAATTCGGAATATTATTTGAATGATGTATTTTGATGTATTTTGGATTTTGGACCAAAAGATGGTTTAACATATAAGATCAAGACTAATTCAGATGTAACTATTAGAGATATAAAGTAATATTGGTTGTAAGGTATTCTTAATAGTATGTCATGGATTATAAGAAAACTTTTTCTTTTTTGTGCTTTTATTATAGTAGCTTTAGTTCATTAATGGCCTAACTCTTAATTTGATATTAAAAATATCTTTTTAAATGGTGATCTTCAAGAAGAAGTTTATGGATCCTCCTCCGAGTGTTCCAAATGATTCTAAATAAGCTTGTAAACTTGAGAATGCATTAAATGATCTGAAACAAGCACCTCGAGCTTGGTGTAATAAATTTTATATTGTAATATCTTCTCTTAGATTTATTTCTTGTACTTATATCTTGCTCTATTTGTTAAGTGCACTAATATAGGATGTATCATATCATTTTTGTATGTTTATGACATGTCTATTAGTGATGATGATGTTGATGGTATTTCAATTTTGAAGACCGAGTGGGATAGACATTTTGTGCAACATCCCTCATTTTAGGACCCAAAAAATGAATACAAGAATATCGTAGTATTCTAATCTTATTTTTAAAGGACAAAATAAGATCAGTTTTTTTTTTCAAACAACAAAGTAAATAGAGCTATAATTTACATTGAACATAAAAAATATTCCATACACATTTTATCTCCTTTAAACATTTACCCAATCGAGCCCCTTCGAGAGACTAAATATAATATACTAAGATAATACTACATGATCGACATATGATGATGCCATTATGTCTTCTGTAGGGTCCCTAACGGTAATATGGCTAAAAAATCTTATACTCATCAACTATTAACCTATACCTCGAAGAGTAAACGAGGGTTTAAGGGGAATAACAAACAATTCAGGTCATGCATAAGCCAAGTATGAGTAATAGTAACCAACCATGAATAGTTATATAATACATAATGAGGCCATAACGCTTAACAAAATAAGCTTTCACCTCACTAGTATTCTAGTAAAATAATATAGTAGGTTTATAACTGAGTTTTATATGAACATTCCACTAAACATGATTAATATATCACATTCTTCTGAAGGACGGCCAATCTAACCATTTATCAATATGTAGCACTCCACCCATCGAATGAGATTTCAGGCCTTAACTCTCAGCTACCTATTTTATTATGCATTTATTTCAACATTTCGTAGATAAAATATATTCTTAAGTTACTAGTGCTACCTGCACATTATTATAGAGTGTCTTCTTTATCGAATTAGTTTCTCCAAGCAACAAAAATATGTCACTTAACTTATATCGCTATAAGATATCATTTCATTCTTTTATTCTTAGGAACCATTAACCTGTTTTTTAACACCCCGTAGATTTACAGTCAATAATTTTATAATTAGTAGGCACCAAAAATGAAATTTGTATAAATGGTGGAATTTGGCCACAAAACTTGCGTCATCGCATCCGTGTCGATTTTTTGAGCAACTTTCATATTTGGAGTTTAGCAAATGGAGTTCGTACGAAGAAATTACATACGTTTAAAGAAATTGAAACGGAAAGAATTATAAACAAAAATTAGTAATAAATAATGGACCCCATAGGTCGATCCATAAAGAGGGGCGGTCGATCGATGGTCGACTGCTCGGACCTAAAAAGGCTGAGGTGAACATCAGCCAACGAACTAAATTTTATAAATTTTAATCTAACGCGTACGAATCTCGGACCTAAAAAGGCTGAGGTGAACATCAGCCAACGAACTAAATTTTATAAATTTTAATCTAACGCGTACGTATCATTCTAGAATCTCTAAATACACCTTCAAACCCTCTTCCTCTTCTCATATTTTCTGATGTAGGAAGCGAAGTTCTACCATTTTCTGTCCTAAAACAAAACAGATTGTAAATATATACAAAGTTAAGAAGGTCAAAAAATAAGTCAATAAAAAGAAGAGAGGGATGTACAAATTAGCATTACGCAATAACAAGGAAAAGCTGTTGAATCAGAGAATCAGATTCATATCTGAAAGTTTGGAAATCTTATAAACTGTGAGTAGGAAATTTTTGTAAATTATTTATAACATTGTAATTTGTCTCATTGGATTTTTTTAATTATTATGCCTAACTAAAAGATCTACAGTTGTAGGCTTGAATATAAATGAATAAAACACCAGCTACATATTCTGTAAATTAGAAAAGATGGAATAGAAATGTTAATTACACCCAGATCTGTAAAGCAGTCCCATATTGTTGGTAGTTGAATAGAAATTAAATATGGAATTGTTTTAGATTTATCGATTGGTTTATCGTAAAATTTCTTTCAGATCTATATTTGTATTGAAGGGTGTTAATATTAATTAAGTTATTCTAATTTCAGTGAAATGAGAAAGTTTCTTTATTTTGATCTATTGAATATGTAATCCATTCAAATTCCACATATTTATCTAATCTTTTATTTATATTAAAGAGTGCGGTGTTTGTTTTTAACAAGTAATATAACTAAAAAGAAAAAGAAAGAGATGTGTAAGGCATCGAATTTCACACTGTAATTTACCCCCTCTACTTCAAAATAAAATGGGAATTTAATAAATCCTTATAATTTCAAACAACGGGACCACTTATTTAGGTACTGATGGAAAAATATAATGGGAAACATTTTTAAAAGGAAAGTTAGCACAGCTTAGACTACGAAGAAATATACTAGTTAAGGATGATTGTAACTAGAAAGATAAAAGAGAAATAAAAGAAAATAAATTCACAAAACATATATAACCGAGTTAAACCCGAAAAGGAAATCATTATTGATACAAAAAAATGCATATCAATATTCCGCTAAGAGAAATTAGCGAATTAAAACAAAAAAGTATAATAAATAGTAATAATTGAAAACAAATGTAGAATAGTTAAATATGCATTGAATGTGTAATAAATAAAATAGGAGTTAGAAAATTTAAATAGTTAAAAGGTTGAAATTCCAGAAATGAATAAGCATTGAATGCACAATAAAACAAACAGGAGTTATGAGAATTTAAATAGTCACAAACAAATAAGAGAGACTAATTATTGAAATTTATTAAAATAATTATGAGGGAATAAAGAAAGTAATAAAGAAATAAAGTAACTGTTATGACACATAGATAAACAAGATATTTGTAAGTGAATAGTGTAATCTCTTAGGAAAAATAATTAAATAAGTAGTTAATTCCAAATTAGGGGCGTAACAAGGGGCTACCTTATATGGCCTCAACCATTAAATGTGTAGGACGATATATGCATATGGGTAATATATATATATATATATATATATAAGTATTATTAAGTTATAGTAATGTGAGGTTAGTCCAAAATTACATGGAAGTCTGCCCAGTTGAATCTGGCTACCAACGGTGTGACTTTGCAGACTAATGTAGGACATCGCCAATTATAAAAACCCTGTGGACGCGAGGTTAGTCCAATTTTGTAGGGTAAAACTACCCAATCAATCTGACTACCAGTACCTATGAATAGTCGGACTAATGTGAGACGTCATGATTTGGGTCAATGTTCATAATTATAGTATTGGTATGATAGAAGGAATCTTTAGCAAGGGGTCCGCTTCGGGTTCGAAGAATTAAGTGGCTATGGTAGGGTTCGCATCTTTCCTAGAGAAGTATTTAGTGACCTAATGGGATTTCTTACAATGACTATTAGATTGAACCATGTAAGGACTTGCCTTGGGATTAGGTCTTAAATGACGGGGAATTTCTTATTTTATAGGTCTTAAATGGTTAGGGTCTACCCAAGGCATAGTAGAAGAGGTATTAAGTTGTTTAGGGTACGATCTCTCACATCGTAGATGATAGTGCATTAAAATTTCAGACAGGAATGGCCTTCAGTCTCAGAGAGAAAACTAACGGTGTAGCTGAAAGAATGGTAAACACACAGTAGTTAAATTATGTGTTAGTGAAGCGTGAGTGGATTTTAAGCAGTCTCTATGATTGATTGATTTAGGGTAACTGTTATATTGGGTATCAGGAGTTGACCCGCTTTGGGTTTGAGTATTAAATGGTCGTTGGCACTGCCTCTCTTCATAGCTAAGAAGTATTAAGTGATCGAGAGTCTTTGGGTAGTGAAATACCTAGACATATATTCATATGTTATAGGCATATGTGTATAGGTAATGATTCCTAGGTAAGAATAAACATATCAACGCACACACATATATATTGATTAATTAAATAATAGAAATAACATTTAAATAGAAGTCAATCAACATAAGTTTATGTGATGAGTAATGTATGTAACTTTTCTAGTTACCAAAACGTTGTTCTGACACCCCCTCACCCCTCATTACAATCACATGATAGATTAAAAGGAATAAATTACTTGAGCTGACGGATGGTTAATGGTGAGTTATTCCTTTTCATGCTCGGCCTTGGTGAGGCTAATGGATACCCATAGAAGGCAGTTGATTTAGAAGTTGTAGCCTCGGTTGGTATTTGATTTTGCTATCCTTTTTTCCACTATGTGTTTTATTTGATCGATCACTAACATACTTATGTTATTGCTGGTTACCAAAACCAACAGTCTGTACCCTAATAGATTTGGGTTTCAATTTTGTCAAAATTCGGACTCATTAAAGTGAGGTTTTTACTTTTGGTATCAGAGCCTTAGTTAGTTGATCATAAAGGTTAGGATATATCGAGAGAGCGTATCTGTAATCTTTCCATCTTAATCTATGCTGAATTCTATAAATTATGACCGTGGGACGGTTGCGACCATAATTCAAAAGGATATGCAAGGTAACTAGAAGTTGGGGAAAAATTGGAGTAAGGAATATGTGACAAAGGCCGTATTATAAGGAATATAAAAGGAAAAGTCTGTGACTCCAAAATTAGTAAGATAATAAATGTGGAATAATAGGGAGTTACAAGAATTTAATAAGTATACAAATGGGTTTATTAAAAATATTATTAGTGTAATTAAGGAGAGGTAAAGAAGTTTTAACAGGAAAAGTTGGAAGAATAAATAAATGTCTTTATAAATTGTGCGGTTAGAATTTAAACCATTTGTTACGGACAAGGCAGCGTAGTTGTAAACATCCGGAAGTAAGGGAAGATAGAAGAAGAAAATACAATAGAGAGGACAATTAAAGTCAATTTCTAAAAATCAATCCCGTTGAAAGAATATGATAAAAAAATCTTTGGAAACCTCATTGAAGTGTTTTGAATGGAACTTTCAAAAGATTTATTAAGAAGTAGTTGCTTTGAAAAAGTAAGATGTTTTTTGGAAGAAAAAATAACTTAATATGAAGTTGTGGAATCAACGGTTCTGATTAAGAGGTTTTTGGTAAAAAAAAAATCATTTTCGAAACTCTTAGTCTAAAATTTTGTTGGTCAAAAAGTTTTCAATTTAAAGATTTATGATAAAGGATTTTTCTTTTTGAAATAAATGTAAAATAGAGTGTAACTTGGACTTGATGATTTTTCTTTATAAATTTGGAAGTACTTTTAAAATTCTTCTTTTCAAAATGGAAATAGAACTTGAAGAAAAAATGATGTAGAAGCCATTAGGTTAGAGAAATATAAATAGAAGCAATATTGGGAGAATTGGATAGGAATAGCTTTAGGAACTTATAAAATAGGGTTATTAATCTAGTTTGAGAGAATATAGGAGAGAAAAGATAGGAATGGGACAGGAAAATGATGGGGTAGGAATTTACCTTGTCTACTCAACTCTTCATTGGTTAGGGTTATAAAAGATGTTTTTAATAGTCTTGAATTAATAAGATCAACTTTTATAGGAATAAATCTTTGATGTAAAAAGCTTTTGGAATAATGATAATTAATTTGCCTCTTTTTGGAATTATGCAATACATTTTGAAATTTTAATATTTTGGTTTAGTAATTGAGTTTACGAATGTTTTGGATTGAAGATCCTAATTTTAAAGAAGTGAGCCTTTGAGATAAAAAGTATTTGATAAGGGGGATTCTTTTACTAAGTAATTTTAGAACCTTTGAAGTTAGGGTTAAGGATAAAGCAGTAAATTTTTTGAAACTGTGAATGTTAGGTTCAAATAATTTTGGAAGGTTTTGTCCAAATGTTTAATAAAAATAGAATAGACCTATAGAATAAAATAAAATATAACGTATAGATGCTTTTGGGAATTCAATTCCCCAAACGGTTCTTACAAGTTGGAAATTCTTTTTGAAAGTATGCTTGAAGTTTTCTTTTGAGATGTGGAAATACTTTTGTAAGTTTAAATTTAAAATGTTGCATACTTGCGTAATATCGATTTCTAAGTTTATATTTTATGGAGTAGATATGGATCACTATGTAGAAAAGAAAGTTTCGGGATATGAATAAAATAAGAATGGTATGTCCAACCTTATCTAGAAATTTAAAATCATTTCCAAACATTTCTTCGTAGCATGTTAAGTAAGGCTGCTAAGGTACTCCAGATCTATAAATGGTTGTAAGTTAGGTTGCGCTTGGAATGTGAATTTTCTTATTTTAATTTATTGAGAGCAAGCTCCATGTAATTTCAGTAAGTTATCTAATTCCTTAAATGCATAAAAGCGCGGCATTTGAATTGACAAGGGATGTATCAAAATAGGAAAGAGATGTGTAAATATGGATATTATTTTCTATAGTTTATGCTGTCTATATCAATAAAAAAAAAGGAAATAATCCCATGTAAGTTCAAAAAAACAAAAATACCACTTGTCGTTAATTTATGGAAATTTTTAATGGTAATCCTATGCAGAAGGATAGCTCTGATAAAATAAAATATGAAAAGGAATGTTCTAGTTTAGTAATTAATGACTAGAAATATATAAATAGCGTACAACATTCGTATTAAGTAAAAATAGCGTAGTAATTATAAGACTAGGATTGATGGATATTAATTACATATTTAATGGGTAATAAACTTGCAATTAATAAGAGGATAAAAAGGAATTAAATAAGAGACTGATTAAGGAATCCAATGTGGTATTTATGGAAGAATTGAATACTCATACAAGTGAATTTTGAAATGGTAACAGATTGGAAGAGAGTAAATAAGGGTTGATTAGAGACTGTCAATTTTGACATTAGTGACTAATTATTATGGGTCTAGCAACCACAGAGGATCAGGCCCATCCTATAGCTCATAGGTAGTGTTTTTAGTTTTAGTAGAGCGTGTTATAGTTTCCTTCCAGCATTTGTTCCTTTCTTTTGTTAGGTTTGTTGGGTTGTAACTGTTGGTTGTCTCTATATAAAATAATGCGTATAGTATGTTATGAGATGTATTCCTATTTATTTATTTTACTGTGGTTTTGCAATATGTAGACCACTCTTATACATATTGTAGGAAGAAATAGTGTAATTAGGAAAAATCTCATAAAGACATTTAACCAATTGTAAATGCAATATAAGACTGAAAGTTAGTTTAAACATTAAATTTTAGCAAGTGAAGGACAATAAAGATTGTTGTGGAATTACAATTCATTTTTACTGTTTTTGGGAAATCTAAAATTTACAAATTTCTTTATGATTTGTTATAATAAAATAATAAATGTACTGACATTTTAAAAGATTAAGTTTTAAAGATAAAAGTTGAATGTGAAGAGTAGAGTGGAATTTGTGCATTAGTACATAACTAACTTTCGACTATGTTGAAATGTGGCTTGAACCATTCAATTTTTTTTTCAAAGGCAAGTATTTTAAAATCGCTTGGAAAAAAGTTATAGCGTTTGAATCATATCTAGCACTCACATAAATTTTGGAATATTTGTCTCAATTGATTTCAAGGAAAACTTGCATCTAAATATTTTTGGAAATTGATTCTTCCAACGCTGTACAAGTTTGAAAAAAGGAAGAGATTTTATAGAATTTCTACTTTTAAAGGCGAAGCTAAGCGTAAGGAAGGCAAATGAATTAATAAATATGAAATTTAGCGGTGCGTTAAGTGTTGACAGTGAAATAAACGCAAATGATAATAAAAGCTGTTTTAGCCTTGCAATTTCTATTTCCATACCTTGTCGACGATGTACAAAGTTCCATTTTTGGAACATCCCATGGTTTTATAGTTTGATTCTGAATATTTAATTGATTTTAAATATTTAAACAATTGGTTTTTAGAGTTTATTGACTTGAATTCAAATATAGTGATTGCTTAAATATTTGAATTGTGAATTAAATATTAATTAAATGGATTTAATAGTGTTATTTAACTCCTTCTAATTAATAAATGACGGCAAACTCGTTTTGAAAATTTATTTACAATAATAAATAGTTCGGATAAATATCGATAATATGATTGGAAAATATAAAATGGTCTAAACGCATGAGATTTATCATTCCGGGTCCTATCTCGGATTTTTTTTGAAACTAGTGCCAATGGGACCAGAATAATAAGGCATTATATGCTGACGAGTTTTGTGGCGATCAAATGTATCGTATGATCGTGCGAGCTTGAAACGCGTTATAGTCAATTTTAGAGAATTAAGATAATATAATTTGATTTTAAAAGGTAACTTTTGTTTATGACAAAATTAGGTCAAAAACTAGTTCCATTGAGTTCGGAATATGAGTATTTGGCTAGAAACGTCAATGAGCACACAACGTTAGAAGTCCATGATTTTGAGGGGTATAGTGTTGGAGGAAAGCTTATAAAAGGACCTTTAATCTCTTGATTCTCTAATCTTAGAAACCCTAAACTAACCACATCCAATGACCATCGATGATCAACGCCGCTAGAAGCTGAATTAGGCGATGGCCCCATCATGAAAAATGTTCGTGAGGGTGAGATGAGCGTGTTTACCGTTTGGATCATTATGCGGTGGCTGTCAGTTGCATTGGCTCCTATTGACGTTGTTTATGTATTTAAATTGGATTTGTGGAATTTGGAGCTAATAAAATTTTGGACAATGTTGTTCGATTTTAGACCAAACTGGAATGCGAAAGCATCAACTTGAGTTTTAGTGAGTTTACTCACCTATGAATAAATTATATAATATTTGTGTTTTATAGATTATTGTTGAACACTTGGTTGACTGTTTATGTAACATCCAGAAAATTTGTTAATTTAAATTTGATAAATTGTTTGAACTTTTGAATTCAATTTGAAAAGTTTCAAATGAAATAAAATATTATTAATATTAAATGCTACAAAGTTATATGGATATAAATAAATATTTGGTAGTTTAAGCTTTATATAAATAATAATAATAATGAATAAAAAAAATATCACAAACAAGAAATTGTCTTATACCATAAAATAAAATATATGTTATACATTAAATGTTGACAGTAAAATTTTGAATAGAAAAAACAAATTTCATGATTTAAGATTGTAATAAAATCATATGGTTATAAAATGACATAGGAATACATATAAACTTGTATGAAAATTTTATAAACAAGGAAACAAAGACATATGCAAGAAGATAAAAAAATCTACAAAACAAAACAAAATAGTACTTACAAAAAAAATCAAGTAAGATTATCTGTTAACTAAGATGGAAACATGAACACTAAATGTCATCTTCTCAGCATATATAAAATCATATCAGCGGAATTTAAACTTGGCTTAGTCAACAAGGAAAAAATAAAATATCTGATTAAAAGAAAAAGCTTGCACCAGTAAACCCCTACCTGTACCAAACTGCTCTATATATATACATGTATATTTGTTTTATTTCATTCAGGAAAACATAGCAAAGTCAGGAAAGAAAATAAAAGCAAACATCACTATTTGTTACAAATTCAAACTCAGTTTATACAATAAAACAAAAAGAGGATACAGAGAGATCAATACTGCAGTTTCAAAAACAAGTCTCTGTTCATCAATATTTCTAAGTGAGTAAACCCCTTTTTTTAAATGGAAATCTAAGTATTTAGTTTATAAAATCTTGAGCTTTACTGGTTAATGAAAAACAATATTTGTTATGTATGTATTTTGAGTTACTGGGAACCTTTAAATGATTGTTCTTCTGAAAACTCTGGTTACAGGGTAAAGTAAATAAAAAAAATCAAAACATCTTCATAAAAACATTATTAAGCTTAGGAATTCAAACATGATAAGTTCGTTTAAACTTAAATTAAGGCATGGAATTTATATTAGGCTTGATATTAAAACATTGATTCTGTAAATTTGATTTTTACAGTAAAAGGTGAATTTTTGGATAAATTCGAATGTTGTAAATGTTGATTTGATCACATAACTTGAATGAATATACAAAGTTATGATTTTTAAAAGCAATATGATGATTTTTACTTGAATATTCTAAGAGCAGTTCGAATTTAAACCAAATTAGCATTTTTCCTAATTTTTGATGAACGATCCAATAATAAACATTGAAATTTGGTTAGAAGCTTGTATGAACTTCTGTGATGATGAGAAAATTGCTAAATAATTTTTCGAATGCATGAATTTGTCGAACGAATCCAAAGTAGGGTTTAAGTTCGAAGTTTGCAGTGGGTTGGAAGTGTGATGATTTCCTCACCATGGAGTAATCGAGTTGCACGTGATGATAGGGGAGGGTAGTATAGAGCATTGACATGATGTGACCGAAGTCGTGGCGTCGCTGGTGGTCTGAGACGCGACGGCGAGGCGTTTTCGTTGGTTGAGTTGATTGCAGTGTCTCGAGCAAAATTGCTAATTTTTGATTTTGGGTTGATGGCTTCGAATCGAAGTTCGATTTCGAGTATGGGTGAGGTTTGTGATTTGCCGCAGATCTTGGAGTACGCCAGGACGGTGGCATGATGACGTGCACGTGCACGACGTTGTTTCAGGTGTCAGGAAAATCGGTGGTTGACAACTCGAGTTGATACTTGGTAAATGGTGGATCTGCTTCGAGTTGGTTTTGGCTGCGTTAGTGTGTGTTCTGTATAAAAGTTTAAACTTAAACTTAGCTTAAGAAAAAAAATGAAAGGAAGAAGAAGTAGGTACGAGAGGAGGAGAGGAAGAACTCGGGGAAGGGACGAGAGAAACTCGAGTTTGACTCGAGTGAAAACCTGGGTTTGGTCGGGTTGCTTCAAAAAAGAAATGGGTTACGCCCACATTAATTTCAAGTTATAATGTTACACAAATTTTGGTATTAACAAAGTAAATAATGTTGACTATTTTGAGTTAAAAACTTATTTAAGTTATCGACCAAGTGAGTACATATCAATGCCTTTTAAAACTTTAATTAATATTTAAATTAAGTAATTAACTTAAGTTAAATATTAAATTTAATTAACATTAAAACTTTCAATGTAACAATAAATTGATTTTCAAAGCGTAAAGAAAATTTTTAAATGATAATTAAGGTAAATAATTTTTATTAACTAATGGTTTTGAAAAGTGATTAAGAATGATTTATAATAGTAATTTCAGATTGGTTAATTAATAATTAAGTGTTTAAATTAATTTGTAAATTAAGAATTTGTTAATTAGATAAATTAAGTTGATTACTTATAATTGGCAGTTAATAAAAATAATTAATTAAGAAACAATTAATCAAGATAATTAAGATTTAATTAATTAATCATTGATTTTAAAATAATCAATAAAAATAATTATGTGGTTAATTTATTGAGTCACACTCACATTGACAGAAAATAAGTAACTATTGTTGTGCACTGAATTGTTATTTCTGTTGTGATTGTAATACTGTGTGATGTGAATTGCTCTGTACTGCACTATGATTTGTGATTTATTTCCGTATTGATGTGGAAACCCCTTTGCCGTAAAACGGCATTTAAACTTCGATGCGATAGGGAGTCGGATTCCAGTTGGTTATCCGAAACCCACATCGAACCTTGAATATGAATCTTGGTAATTGATCTGTCCACGTGTTTTAAAATTTAGCGTTCGCTATTTGCTTTAGCCGGGAAAGGACCTTTGTGTCATATAACCCATTCCGAATAGTGATACGTCGAAATGGATAGCAGTTGAAGACCGGGTGTCTTCGAAAACGATAGGATAACCTATCGATTGTCTTTGCACCGAGTAGCTACGGCATAGGGATTCCCTAAGTGATGGGAAGTCCGATCGGGATTGTGGATACCTGGATATGCAAGGGCTTCTTCCTTTATTGGACGAAGTGCCTTCGGTTCTGTTCGAACCCGGAATAGACTTGTATGGTTGTATGTCTGACACTACACTTTGAGATATAAAGCAGATTTCTTTCAAATACATATCTGTTGGTGGCGGAGAATTTATTCTCTTAGCTTAACACCCTTCCCTGAGACGTACGAGCTCAAAGGTTATGTAGTTGAAGGTTATCAACGATATACTCCCAATTTAGTAGTGTGGCATGCTAACTGCTGATGTGTGTTGATGATCATTTGTTGATCATTTGTGATCAAACCATGGCTTTCGTGTAAAGCGTAGCTTTGTGGACGAGAGCTCATCGGACCTCACAACCCGGAAATGGTCGAAACAGGAAAGATGCGGCAAGGTTATGAGGGTCGCGCCCTTTAGGGTATGTCATTTCCTTCTAGAAAAAGGTGATGTCATGGTATGGAGCCCAGATATTAACCTATATGGTAGCTCCAATCTCATTTATTGTGTGGTTGTTGCTTTGTGATAGAGGGTCCTCGGATAAAGGTCCCAAAGGACCGGAGAGTGGCATACTCGAGTAGTAGTTACCTAGTTGCTGAGGTAACCCAGCCTTGTGCTGACAGAGAGCCGGGTAGGTTCTTGGGACGTCCCGCCAGAGGTGTACCCATGTGGCAGTAGGAAGTTCCTTAGCCTAACCATTTGTTGGAAATCCAAAGAAACAATATGAGCCTTGTACAGTTTTAGTTGTATAACCTGCCATTTACTTATGGTGGTGCCCCACTGTTTAAATGGTAGTTATAGTAGGCATATAATAATGGTTGTATGCTGGCTAAGATTAATATTATACTTTCGAAATGCTTTCTACACTATGCACTAGTAATAATATCAAAGAATTTTTATCGTATCAAGCATATTTGACTATCATAAGAAGAAATCTCCTCCAATTTTACGATTGCATTGTGTGTGTGGTGGGAGGTCTTATGGTAGTTTCATTTTCCAAAAGCATATCGGATTTTCCATTATAAATCTGTTTTATGTAAAGGCAACTGTTTTTGTTTACTCATACCAGTCCCATGACTGACCCTGAGTTTATTGTTTCTTTTCTAAACTCTGGGTGCCCATAATTTCCACATGGGCAGCCTAGTAGCAGGTTTCCATGTTCTGGTGTTAGCAGTATTTTGGAGCTTTTGCTTTGGAGATATTTTAGAAGCTTTTGGGATCGTAGGTGCTTAGTTTTTGGAAGTTCGCTATCGCTTCATTGCTTCGAAGATCTTTTTGGATATATGTTCATTTGTTGTACTATCATGATGTTTTATTAGGAGTTGGATATATGTATAAAAATACTCTAATGTAGTAATGGATATTATGTTATGTTATATCTGTGATTTAGTGCATGATATTCATTCTGTTTTTGTTGTTTTATATTCATATGATGTTGTTATAAGCTCCATCCGACTGGAGTTCGATGTTTGAATCGTTGAAAGTCGAATACAAGTGAGGTATTTAGTGCCAATTTTCGAACATTGGATTTCGGATCGTGACAAGTGGTATCAGAGCTTAAGGTTGAGTAAGAACTTTAGCTACGGAGTATAACACATTAGATGGCTCATTAGAGATAGGGTGAAGTATACCATAGAATGAGTATAACCGAGACTGATACTCCAAATTTTCTTAGTCTATTTCCTTTTTATTGCTGATATTCCTTAAGATATTTCGTCCGTACATCTAAACTAGTTTTCTTACTAATTACAGATAGTAAGAATGAGCGGACGAAGAGCTAGGGGACAAGGAAGTGCCACGACACCTAGTCAAGATCCCCCAACAGCAGTAGTGGCAATACCTATTCATTAGTAGCCGAATCTGGCTGATTTATATAAAAATTTCTCAAGGCTTGGGGGTAAGCCGTTTACCGGCAAGGAGTCGATTGTTGAGGCTCAAGCATGGATCAGATCATGTGAGAAAATCTTTAAAGGGCTAAAGCTGCAAGACGATCAGAAGTGACTCATAGCTTCTTGGCAACTTCAAGATGAAGCCTTAGCCTGGTGGGAGACAGTCGCTATAGATAAGCCAGAAGACGAGTGTACTTGGGAGAAATTCAAAGAAGTGTTTGAGAAGCGCTATCTGCCATCAGCTGGAATTTCTTGAATGTACCAGGAATTCATGGACTTAAAGCAGGTGAGTTTATCATTTGAGGAGTATCTAAACAAATTCACTGAATTGTCTCATTTTGGTCCAGAATTGGTGAACACGCCTTTAAAGAAGAATGAAAGGTTCATTCGTGGGATGAATAAAAAATTCCACGGAAGGATGACTGGCCACGTTAAAGAATCCTTTTCAGATTTGGTTGATATGGGTTACAGATATGCTACGCTCGATATGCAAGAAGTCCCGATGGAGAAAGGAAATTCGAGTAATCAAAATTGGAAGAAGAGGAAATTTGGAGGCAAGAAACCATGGCAAGGCAAGGAGAAAAAGAAGAGCAACCAAGGAAATACAGCAGAGAATGTCACTTGCTATAATTGTCTAGAAAAAGGCCATTACTCAAACAGTTGTAGGAAGCCAAAGAGAGATCAATCCGTTCAAGCGAAGCCCAAGAAATGTTATTATTGTCAGAAAGTGGGACACGATGTTAAAGAATGCCCAACCATGAAGCAAGCTCAGACAGCAAAGGTGTACGTAATCAAAGACCAACATGCATCTTCCAAAGCAGAAAAGGGGAAAGGAGTTTTGGAAGGTAATCTCATTATTTATGATAGCATTGTTAGAGTTCTTTTTGACACGGACGCTACACATATTTTTTATCTCTCAGCAAGCTATAAATGAATTAAATCTTGATCCTGATTTTGTTGATGAGCCTATATGCGTAAAGAATCCAGTTGGAGGTCCCGCGAACCTTTGTCTTCGATGTAGAGACATTCCTATCTCATATTCTTGTTTTCAATTCCCTATTGGTCTCTTTGTACTTGATTTTAACGAGTTTGAAGTCTTGCTCGGAATGGATTGGCTAGAAAAATACGAAGCCAAATTGGATTGCAACAATCGATTGATTTCGATTAAAACCGAATTTGGAGATTTTATCGAGATTTCTTGTGAGGACCCTAGTCCTAAAAGAGAAGGGTTGATGTATAACTTGGCTTATCCCGAGCCCAGTCTGTAGTCCATACCCATTGTTAGACATTTTCCGGACGTGTTCGGAGAAGTGAAATCTTAGCTCCACATCGAGAAATAGAATTCAGAATCGACCTAGTACCCAATGCTCGTCCTGTCGTTCATGCAAGTCGCAGGATGGCACCCAGGGAAAAGGTTGAATTAGTTCAGCAAACCGATGATCTACTAGCAAAAGGGTTAATTCGTCCCAGTATTTCTGAATGGGGTTCAGCCGTCGCGTTTGTTGCTAAATCGGACAGATCTTTGAGATTATGTGTAGATTACCGTGATATCAATAAGCTGACTCTCAAGAATAAATTTCCACTACCCAGGATAGATGATCGATTTGATCAATTGCACGGCGCATGTTTCTTTTCAAAGATGGATCTAGCCAAGGGATTCCATCAATTACGAATCACCGAAGACTATGTCCATTTAACCGCTTTCAGAGGCCCTAATATGTTCCACGAATGGTTAGTCGTGCCTTTCGGGCTAACCAATGCTCCAGCATAATTCGTAGATCTTATGACTCGTGTATTCCGAGAAGTATTGAATAAATTTATGCTCGTGTTTATTGATGATATTTTGATCTATTCTAAGACCGAAGAGAAGCATGCCGAGCACCTTAGAATCGTTTTGGAGATTTTGAGGAGAAATATTCTATTCGCAAAATTTTTCAAATGCCACTTTTGGATCAAAGAAGTTAAATTTCTCGGCCATATTGTTAATGAAGAAGGAATCTCTGTTGATCCTAGCAAAATTTCCGCTATTCTGGATTGGAGGAAACCTACTACCCCAAAAGAAGTTCGAAGCTTTTTAGGTTTAGCAGGCTATTATCGGAAGTTTGTTCAGGACTTTTCTAAGATAGCTAGTCCGTTGACTAAGCTAACGATGAAGGATGTAAAGTTCAACTGGACTCCGAAATGTGACGAAGCTTTTCAGGAGTTGAAGAAGAGATTAACAGCTCCTGTTCTCGCTATTATCAACGGGAATCAGGGATTATCTGTTTATACCGACGCTTGTGGTGATGGTCTAGGTGCGGTATTAATGCAGAATGGGAAGGTAATTGCCTACGCGAGTAGACACTTACGTCCTCATGAAAGAAACCACCCTACCCATGATTTGGAACATCTAGGTGTTATCTTCGCTTTGAAAATATGGCGACATTATCTTCTGGGTAAGAATCTTTTCAGCTTTCCTAACAATTTATGAATTTAACTTAACTTAATAAATACACTTAGTGGACTCTCTTCCTCTAGGTGAAAATTTTGAATTATTCACCGACCACAAATCTTTGAAATATCACTTCACCCAGAAAGATTTAAATCTACGACAACAACGTTGGTTGGAATTTCTAGCATCTTATGACCTAGATATTCTATATATGCTGGGAAAAGCCAATGTAGTTGTCGATGCTTTGAGCAGAAGACATGTTGTTCTCGCATATCTTGTTATCGCTCCTACTCTTCTTAAGAAGATTGCAAGACATCAGACTGAAGACAAGTTTCTTCGGGAAATTCATAGAAGAATATTTCGAGGTGAAGATTCTACTTTTGCAATTAATGATCATGTTATAAGATTAAAAGGAAGGATTTGTGTTTCGGACATCCCTGATCTGAAACGTGAAGTTTTAGATGAATGCCATAAGTCTAAATTCAGCATCCATCCAGGTGTTGACAAAATATATAGAGATATTAAAAGAACTTTCTGGTGGAAGACAATGAAAAGAGACATATCTATATATGTGAGTCGTTGTGCTACTTGCCAACAAATCAATAGTGATCAAAAGAAAATGGCGGGTTTACTTAAGCCTTTAGAGGTACCCAAGTGGAAATGGGACCAAGTATCGATGGATTTCATCGACGGGTTGCCTCGTACTTGAAAAGGCAATGAAGCAATTTGGGTTATTGTGGACTGTTTGACTAAGACAGCCCACTTCTTGCCAGTGAAATCTACCGGTACGGCTGCAAGTTTAGCCGAGTTATATGTGAAAGAAATTGTTTGTCTCCATGGTATTCCTAGCAGTATAGTGAGTGATCGTGACCCGATCTTCATTAGTAGATTTTGGAAGGAATTTCAAGGCGCATTGGGAACAAAACTGAATTTCAGCACTGCTTATCACCCATAATCTGATGGGAAGACTGAGAGGATTAACCGAATCTTAGAAGACCTATTGCATGCTTGTATACTTGATTTTGGTGGTTCTTGGGAGGACCATTTACATCTGGTCGAGTTCTCATATAACAATAGCTATCAGGCCAGTATAGAGATGGCTCCTTTTGAAGCTTTATATGGTCATCCATGTCGATCACCCGCATTCTGGATTGAGGCTGGTGATAGACTCATCCTTGGACCAGATATGATTAAAGAAGCCACGAAGAAGGTAGATTTTATTCGAAAGAAATTAATAACTGCTCAAAGTCGTCAGAAGAGCTATTATGACCGCCGAAGAAGAGATTTGGAATTTCAATTTGGAGATTCTGTATTTCTAAAAGTGTCTCCAATGCGGGGTGTATTGAGGTTTGAGAAAACTGGAAAGCTAGCACCGCGTTATATTGGTCCTTTTCCTATTCCGGAGAGGATTGGTCCTCAAGCATATCAAGTGCAGCTACCCAGCTGGTTATATGGCGTGCATAATATGTTTCATATTTCTAACCTCCAAAAATTTATGCACGACCCAGATAGTATTATTGAGGAGGCAGCTCAGTGGGATCTTGAGATCACTCCCAACCTAATAGTTAGAAGAGAACCAATGAAGATCGTAGATCGTGATGAAAAGCAATTGAGAAACAAAGTTGCGAAACTAGTTAAAGTTCAGTGGAGTGGCATCCAAAGGACAGCACTTGGGAAACCGAAGATAATATGCAGAAATCATATCCCAATTGCAGAGTGGATATCTCGGCTTAAACTGGTAAGCCATTTCCTTAATTTTTCTAAAATCGTATATTCTTTGTTTGCTTTCCTCTCTCTTTCAAATTTCGAGGACGAAATTTTCTTAAGGGGGGATATTTGTAACATCCAAAAAATTTGTTAATTTAAATTTGACAAATTGTTTGAACTTTTGACTTCAATTTGAAAAGTTTCAAATGAAATAAAATATTATTAATATTAAATATTGCAAAGCTATATGGATATAAATAAATATTTGGTAGTTTAAGCTTTATATAAATAATAATAATAATGAATAAAAAAATATATCACAAACAAGAAATTGTCTTAAACCATAAAATAAAATATATGTTATAAATTAAATGTTGATAGTTAAATTTTGAATAGAAAAAAAAATTCAAGATTTAAGATTGTAATAAAATCATATGGTTATAAAATAACATAGGAATATATATAAACTTGTATGAAAATTTTATAAACAAGGAAACAAAGACATATGCAAGAAGATAAAAAATCTAAAAAAAACAAAACAAAATAGTACTTACAAAAAAAATCAAGTAAGATTATCTGTTAACTAAGATGGAAACATGAACATTAAATGCCATCTTCTCAGCATATATAAAATCATACCAGCCGAATTTAAACTTGGCTTAGTCAACAAAGAAAAAATAAAAATATCCGATTAAAAGAAAAACTTGCACCAGTAAACCCCTACCTGCACCAAACTTCTCTATATATACATGTATATTTGTTTTATTTCGTTCAGGAAAACATAGCAAAGTCAGGAAAGAAAATAAAAGCAAACATCACTATTTGTTACAAATTCAAACTCAGTTTATACAACAAAACACAAAGAGGATACAGAGAGATCGGTACTGCAATTTCAAAAACAAGTCTCTGTCATCAATATTTCTAAGTGAGTAAACCCATTTTTTTAAATGGAAATCTAAGTATTTAGTTTATAAAATCTTGAGCTTTACTGCATATTGAAAAACAAAATTTGTTATGTATGTATTTTGAGTTACTGGGAACCTTTAAATGAGTGTTCTTCTGAAAACTTTGGTTATAGGGTAAAGTAAATAAAAAAAATCAAAACATCTTCATAAAAACATTATTAAGCTTAGGAAGTCAAACATGGTAGGTTGGTTTAAACTTAAATTAAGGCATGGAATTTATTTTAGGCTTGATATTAAAACATTGATTCTGTAAATTTGATTTTTACAGTAAAAGGTGAATTTTTGGATAAATTTTAATGTTGTTAAATGTAGATTTGATCACATAACTTGAATGAATATACAAAGTTATGATTTTTAAAAAGCAATATGATGATTTTTACTTGAATATTCTAAGAGCGGTTCGAATTTAAACCAAATTAGCATTTTTCCTAATTTCTGGTGAACGATCCAATAATAAACATTGAAATTTGGTTAGAAGCTTGTATGAACTTCTATGATGATGAGAAAATTGCTAAATAATTTTTCGAATGCACGAATTTGTCGAACGTATCCAAAGTAGGGTTTAAGTTCGAAGTTTGCAGTGGGTTGGAAGTGTGATGATTTCATCACCATAGAGTAATCGAGTTGCACGTGATGATGGGGAGGGTAGTATGGAGCATTGACAGGAAGTGACCGAAGCCGTGGCATCGCTGGTGGTCTGAGACGCGGCGGCGAGGCATTTTCGTTAGTTGAGTTGATTGCAGTGTCTCGAGCAAAATTGCTAATTTTTTATTTTGCGTTGATGGCTTCGAACCGAAGTTCGATTTCGAGTGTGGGTGAGGTTTGTGATTTGCCACAGATCTTGGAGTTCGCCAGGACAGTGGCGCGGTGACGTGCACATGCATGATGTTGTTTCAGGTGTCAGGAAATTCGGTGGTTGACAACTCGAGTTGATACTCGGGTAAATGGTGGATCTGGTTCGAGGTTGTTTTGGGTGCGTTAGTGTGTGTTCTGTATAAACTTAAACGTAGCTTAAGAAAAAAAATGAAAGGAAGAAGAAGAAGTAGGTACGAAAGGAGGAGAGGAAGAAATCGGGGAAGGGACGAGAGAAACTCGAGTTTGACTCGAGTGAAAACCTGGGTTTGCTCGGGTTGCTTCAAAAAAAAATGGGTTAAGCCCAAATTAATTTCAAGTTATAATGTTACATAAATTTTGGTGTTAACGAAGTAAATAATGTTGACTATTTTGAGTTAAAAACTTGTTTAAGTTATCGACTAAGTGGGTACATATCAATGCTTTCTAAAATCTTAATTAATATTTCAATTAAGTAATTAACTTAAGTTAAATATTAAATTTAATTAACAGTAAAACTTTCAATGTAACAATAAATTGATTTTCAAAGTGTAAAGAAGATTTTTAAATGATAATTAAGGTAAATAATTTTTATTAACTAATGGTTTTGAAAAGTGATTAAGAATGATTTAAAATAGTAATTTCATATTGGTTAATTAATAATTAAGTTTTTAAATTAATTTGTAAATTAAGAATTTGTTAATTAGATAAATTAAGTTGATTAATTATAATTGGCAGTTAATAAAAATAATTAAATAAGAAACAATTAATCAAGATAATTAAGATTTAATTAATTAATCATTGATTTTAAAATAATCAATAAACATAATTATGTGGTTAAGTTAATGAATCACACTCACATTGATTGAAAATAAATAACTATTGTTGTGCACTGAATTGTTATTTCTGTTGTGATCGAAATACTGTGTGATGTGATTTGCTCTATATTGCACTATGATTTGTGATTTATTTCTATATCGATGTGGAAACCCCTTTGCCCGTAAAACGACATTTAAACTTCGATGCGACAGGGAGTCGGATTCCAGTTAGTTATCTGAAACCCACATCGAACCTTGAGTATGAATCTTGGTGATTGATATGTCCATGTGTTTTAAAATTTAGCATTCGCTATTCGGTTTAGCCGGGAGAGCACCTTTGTGTCATATAACCCATTTCGAATAGTGATACGTCGAAATGGATAGCAGTTGAAGACCGTTGGTGAAGACCGGGTGTCTTCGAAAACGATAGGATAACCTACCGATTATCTCTGCACCGAGTAGCCACGGTATAGAGATTCCCTAAGTGATGGGAAGTCCGATCGGGATTGTGGATATCCGGATTTGCAAGGGCTTCTTCCTTTATTGGACGAAGTGCCTTCGATTCTGTTCGAACCCGGAACAGACATGTATGGTTGTATGTCTGACACTACACTTTGAGATATAAAGCAGATTTCTTTCAAATACGTATCTGTTGATGGCGGAGAATTTATTCTCTTAGCTCAACACCCTTCTCTGAGACGAACGAGCTCAGAGGTTATGTCGTTGAAGGTTATCAGCGATATACTCCCAATTTGGTAGTGTGGCATGCTAAGTGCTGCTGTGTGTTGATGATCATTTGTTGATCATTTAAGATCAAAGCATGGCTTTCGTGTAAAGCGTAGCTTTGTGGACGAGACCTCATCGGACCTCACAACCCGTGTAATGAACCGTAATTTCCGTTAATTTAATTTGTCATATTTATTAGATTTTGGAATTAAATTAATAAGGAAATATAATTGTTATAATTGGCAACGAAGTAATGTTAATAATTAACCTAGGAAATATTACATTGGCTGTAATAGACTTAATTATAAAGATTGAATTTAATAAACCCTATTTATTTGGAACCTTGTTTATTGTTATGCAAAAGTATAATAAATGAGTTATTACAAGAGATTGAAATTCAAATAGAATGCTAATGAATGAATAGTGGAAAGGATTATACAAGTGTATAATTTAATACGAGAAAGGAAAGTAATTAATTGATTATGTAATAAAAACATTGTAATGGTAATTGGAATGAATTAAGGAATATGTTAGTATAAATTAATTTTTAATAACTTGAAAGGAAATCCAGCCAATTCAAGTTAAAAGTTACACTTGGTTATAAACATAATATAAGAGAACTAATAAATCTTGAATAAATTTTGGAATAGATTGTAATAAATGTTAATTGAGTAAAACCAGTGTTATGTAAGTAATTACAATATTGGGGTGTAAATAATGAACCTCTAAAAGAGTAATTATGAGTTATTGACAATATTTATTGTACGTTACTTATTTTATTAGGTTGTTAAGTTAATTTGTAATCAAATTCAATTAATTCACTAAATAAGGGCAGTTAATGTGGAATAAATTGGTAAGTGAAGAATGTTGAATTCAAATAAGATGTAACCAAAGTAAAATTCCATTCATATTAGGATAATTAATGTGATAAAAAGAAATGAAACCAAAATGAAAATTTGAAAATATAAATGTAATGAAATCTAAAATAATATTAACTATGTTAGTTAAGTAATAATTGATTCAATATTAAGTTGTAACCGAATAAAAAAATCAAATTCGGAATTAATTTGCAATCAATTGGATTAATTGCAGCTGACATTTGAACACTGTATTTACTGAAATAATTGACACTAAATTGATATGTGAATTTGCTTTTAGTTATTATAAATATCAAAGGGATTAATTGCAATTAAATGGATTTAATATTTAAAGATTATGCAAATATTTATTTAGATGAAATTGAAGCTATTGTGTAATGAGTATGAATCTAATGTTAATTTTACTTATAGAATGGACAATTGATATTGAATGAAAGGAATAAAATTTAAGTGGGTCAATAAATTAGAATTTAATGAAATCAAACATCTAAATGTTATGTTAATAGAAAATTAAAATGGAATCTAAGAATATTTGTATAATAGATTTTGAGTCAAATGTTGATTTCATCCGGCGTAATATTGAATCTAATAATATGAATGAAGATTTAATTTATATTTTCTAAATTTAATGAAATTGGAAATTAACACTGAAATTGATAGATTTATCAACTTCTAATTTACATCTAAACTTGTTTAAACTTCTGTAAATGATTAAGAAATATAAAAGGGGATAAAATGTTCAATTATAAGTTTGAAATTTAAAGGTTAAATATTAATTAATTTATTTACTTATTTATTTTAATTAATATAAAAATAGCCATTTTTGCCACTGACTCTGATTTCGATGAAACTAGTTTCATTGGATCCGTAACGGTGAATTATAATAATGTTTCAAGTTTCGTAGCAATCGGACTTGTCGTTTGATCGTACGGACTCGAAACGCCTTGAAATTTATGCAATTGAAATCAATTGAAATCAATTTGGAAAATATTGTTTTTAGCATAACTTCTTCATACGATGGAATTTGAACCTGAAACCTTTTCCATTGAGCTTAAAATATTTTAAAACACCTATTTTGATATTTGGGTTTACCCAATTTCGTTCCGAGGTCAGAACGGGCTTTTTGGGCCAATTATCGTTGAGCACGTTTATAATTCGAATCCATCTGTCTATTCCAACTTCATCTATAAATACCCCGCTAAACCCTAGCCTCCGCCTATTCTCATTTGTCTATACATAAATTTTCATCATCTCCTTCTTCTCCTCAATGGCAGACAAAATCTCAGATCCAGATCCATTCCATTTCAAAATCAAAGTCAAAAATTCAAAGTACTCAGAAAAATCTCAAAATAATATATGTTGAAGCTCTCGACGAGCGTAATTCAATGGTGTAATTCGTTTTTCAATTCGACGCATCGTTTGACCAGAAATCGCGGTCAAAATTGAATTGGGCATTTTTGACTGGTGCCACTGATCGGAAAATCCTTTCTGGATTTTGTAGAGGGGCTAGCGCGTTGTTCATCGGTGAAGTTTGAAGGCGAATTAACGGTCGGATTTGCGGAAAAACGCGGTCAAAGGCTGGTCAAATGGGTTTCATGTTGTGTTCGGTAGCAGGGAGAAAAGAGCGTGAAGTGCCTGTACGTGAGCAACATTAAGATGATGACGTGGCAATGATTGAAGTTGTATGTGTTCTTTGTTTTATTTATTTTTATTTGATTTCAACTCGCAATTATTGCTATAACTTCGACATACGAACTCCGTTTCACGCGCGGTTTCTTTTGTTAGAATTGTATTGAAATTCCGGACTTGATGACGCTAGGTTGGATGAATTCTGAGACGGTCAAATTTTTGGGTTTAAATTGGATTTAAATTCAATTTAAATTCAAAAGGTGGGTGTTTTAACCCACTCACAACTTCTAAAATTTCATATGTCTATTAAATTTACTTAAGATATGAGTAAAAATTTATTTATGATTGTTTGACATGTTTTATTCATCATCTCTGTAAAATCGCATTTATTTAATTTAACTGTTAATAAATTTTATTATTGCATATACATTGACAGTTAAAATTTATTTATTTGCATATAAACTGATAGTTAAACAGTTAATAAATTTATTATTGAATATAAATTGTTAGTTAATAACTGTCATTTATTACCTGTTATATTTTATATGCTATATATTGATGTTTGTTTAAATTGATGATGATTGAAATAAATTGGTTGATGATTGATATTGGGTGAATGGTGATGTGTTCTATCTTATATAAACTGCAAGTTATCATGCTTTTCATTTCATTCGGGATTGCGGTTTGAAATGATATACAACCGCATTTTTATTTTTAAATTGCGGATTGAAATGATAAATATCTGTATCACTTGACCATAGGATAGAAAATTATATACAGGCACCGCGATATATATATAATTATTTTGAAAATGATTTCTATGGTTTGGATAGGATACGGTTTAATGAATATTAAATTTTGATATTATATAAATATTATATATATATAGTTAAAATTTTGTATTTAAGCTATGTATAATCTGTTAAATAAAAATGAATAAGTTAGAAAAATGGAGTTTGATAATTTTTATTATATGTTTAAATACAGGTTTAAGATCTTGTGTATATATAGAATTTTAAATGATTCAAATCAATTAAGATTGGAAGATAAATTAAAATTTATTTGGAATTGAGCTTATTTAAAAATTTAACTCAATAAGTTGATGTAAAACTTATTAAAGCTTGGAAATTTTAAAGGTATGATATTTGTAACTGAAACTTTATTTCAAGATAAATTAAATGAATATTTCTAGTATAAATAAATGGAAGGAAATATTTAGTTATAGGAAATTTGAGTTTTATATAAATGATTATGGATTTATCATGCAAATGTTCAAGACTAAATAATAGAACGGTAAATTTGTTGAATGAATAAAATTCCAACTTTAGCTTCGAAATTTATTAATACTCAAATTTGATATATATTGAAATTGAAGTGGTTTTGGAAACTGAAGGTGAAATTTAAATATAAGGTTTAGACTTTATCTAAAGAAAATATATTTGTAAAGTCATGGAAATTATTTTACTTTACAAAGTAAATCTAAAATTAAACCATTTTATTCTATATACTGTTGACTATCCAAACCATTCAAGTTTTAGAAGTTATGGTTTTAAAGCTATGAATTTCGAAGTATTATGTTTTGAAAGTTATAATCCACATGTTTGGTTTCCAGATATTATAAATTTTAAGCAGTACGATTTTGGAAAAAGAAATATATTTGAAATAAAAATGATATTATTGATTTGGGTTTTTATTTAAAATAATATCAAAATGAGTTGTTTGGAAATGGAAATGATATAGTATTTATGGGTTTTGAAATGGATAATTATTTTCTGGTTTCAAAGTATAAACTTTTTAAATGACCGCGGTGTTATAATAACGTTTGGTTGTTGAAGAGACCGGGATCGGAAGTTGTCATACTCTCTGCCAACCCCGAAAACCACTTTAACAACCGTGTACGCGGTGGAGATTCCAGAATGAAGTAGGATGGTGGTGGCGTTTCCTTTAAGGTAATTACGTGGACCCGACTCCCGTGAGTTGACATAAGGTGGCTAAAACAGGAGCGATCGACGGGTTAATAAGGTAGCACCTTTGATCGGACACATCCCTTCGATATTATACTTTGACTTTGGATTGATTCGATGGCCACTTTTGATTTTATTTGGGGGTGTGGCTCGAGGTGGGCAGTAGCTGCGCGCTACGCGTTACCACTGACCCGGAAGCGTAATTGGTATATCTACCCTGGCATTGCCTAGTTGTGTCGTGTCACCTACCCTATCGCGCCTTGTACGAGTTTCTATTTGTGTCGTACCTATGGAGTATCCTCTGGTAGCCTCCCGATCAGGAGGTATTACGGTACTGTATAGACTATTGGCATTATTTGTGTTAAGGGCTATATGGGTAACCCCTTAACGCTATTAAAAAGTAAGTTTATTTTACAAATAGACACTATTGTAATAGCGCAATATACTATATAGTAAATAGTTTAACGGATCCTTAGGAGATGTAAATCCCGAGCATCTCTTGAGTTACTGCACTCATATTTATTTCTGTTAATTTAACTCACATAAAATCTTTTAGTTCTGACTCGAGTGTTTTGTCTTTTCAAATTCGCTCGGGTCAGTTCGAGCGTTTTAGGAACGAAGACTTTAGATCTGGAGGACGAAGACGGGGATTTCTACTATTATTATTAATTATATTCCACTACAATATTTAATTCCGCTGCATTGATTATGGTTGGTATGTGAACTCTGATATTTATTGTATAAAGAAGAATCAAATGTTTGTAAACAGTTTATGAACTGTACATTTATTATTATATTTTATCCTTCCGTTGTGAGATTCTATTTTGTTTTTCTTTCCCTGTTTTTTTTCTTATTTACCCCATGACAATCCGCCCTTCCGTATGGTTTGAATTGGCACGTGTGTCGATTTAAAGCGTGCGAAAAGGCGGGACGTTACAGTTGGTATCAGAGCTTTGGTTTAGCGATAAAGCTTGGCTTTGTGGGGTTTGACTCTTTGTTAATAGGGTAGTAATACCCTATGGGAGTCGCTGAGTGTATATATATGAGAGAGCGTATTTGTTTGTGTTATAAAAGGTTTTGATATTGTGTTAATTTGTTCCGTTTCGTATTTAAAAATTCTAGTTGATGCATGGGACGCTATGACATCAATAGGGATTTTTAAACACTTAATAGGACAGACCGACACAGTATTTGTTTTTAATATAGGTGAATGAAATAATTTTGCCTATTATATTTTCTATATATATAAAATAAATTTTATAAAGATTATATTTGGTTGAAATATGTTGGGTGTTAGGAATAAAACTTAAAAATAATAGGTAAAATAAGATTGAAAATAAAATCAATGAAATTTGGAAATTGTAGAACTTAAGTCCGGGATTTTGAAAAAATTTCTTTCAAAGGATTTTGAAATATAATAATAGTATGTAGAAATATTTTCTGATATAAATATTTCAATATAATTTGAAAGTATGGATTAAAGAAATTCTGGAAAGAAAAAGTTTTGTACTTACCTCTTTGTCGCTGGAAAATAATTTCGGTGATGAGTGCACGCATCATCGACATTCATTTTCTAGTTTCGAAGTGGGAAGGCCACTGTAGTGTTTTACTGCAGAGTTGTTTGGATAAACAAATATAAATTTTAAATTGTTTTAAATAAAATTTGATATATAAATTTGTAAGTGTATATTTATCTATTATTTTAAAATGATTTTTGAATAAAACCCGGTATTTAATTCTTAAGTTTCCATTAATTAGTAGTTTCAATTACTGTAGTGAATTGGAACGTAGGAAATTAATAAATTAAAACTTCTAAGGGAAATAAGGGATTTAATGCTAAGTTATAAATGGAAATTAAAAGAAATTGAAATGTGTAACATATAAAACAAAGATGAAATTATTGAACCATCAATTAATTAAAAGAATTGAGAAAAGACTTGTATAACCTTCAATTACATTCTTAAAGGCATGGATATATAACTTACCAAAAGATATAAAAGTTGAAAATGTTAATTTGAAAATGGAATGGATATCATACAAGAATTAAGCTTGAGGTAAAGAAAGTATTCAATGAATTTGCTGTGATAAATGAGAATTTAATGTTATAAACTTAAGTTATAATTGAAACTTTACTATAAGTAAATATAATTAAAGGTAAGTATTATAAATGGAATTTATAAATAAATGAAAGAAGAAAAAAATTTAGTAGTATATATGGAAGATAATAAACTTAAGAAAAAGATTGAAGCTATTTATTAACAAAATAAGTAGAAAAGATGAATGCAGTAAATATATATAATTGTAGACTTAAGTTAATGTATTAATATGCTAAGAAATTAATTTGCACATAGATACTACAAACCAATGAAGTTATGCAGTATGAAATGAAAAGAGAAAAATGAATTTTATATATAAGTATAAGTGCAAACAAGTGTAATAAACACTAGATTAATAGATGGAAATAAAGGTTGTAGGAAATAAATGTAAAATAAAAAGGGATAAACCATTATATAAATAAAAGGAATCAAACAACTAATGTATGAAATGAAATTATAATAAGTAAAGTTGATTTGTTGTTTGGATTTTTTGTTGTTTAGTTTATGGTTGTTTTTGGGCAAGAATACTTTAAAATTGGATTGGATGAATAAATAATCTATTTAGTTTTATCTAAGGCTGTTGAGTAAATGATGCGCTAGTAGTTATTCTTCATTCCGTACAACTTAAAAGTTTGAACCCAAACAACTATTTGTTTATTTGATTGAATGTTGTCTTTGTATTTGTTGTGTATGTTGTTTGTTAAAATTATGGTTGCTGTATTGATTTATGGTTAGTGGTTGAAACCACTTAAATATTTCATTTTATATAATTGTTAACCCTTTGGATTATATAAGTGAAATGCAGGTTATGGAAGCAATTGCTACTGCTTTTGGTTCCATAAGATAAGCGTAAATTGCCCGACAAATAGGTACGTTTTCGGATTATGGTTTATAGCTCTATTTTATACATTTTTCCATGTTAGGATATAATATTTTGGATATTATATGTGATATTTTGTTATATTTAATATTATATTTTCTCCCGAGTCTCCTCGTACAAAGGAGACTCTGTCAAAATTTTCCGTAAATATTGGACTTAGAAAATTTGAAAATGTTTTACAAACTTTAATAATGTTTGTATAAAAGTTTTAAATGGGTATAAATTGGTATATTTTATTTTAAATTATTTTATTTTATTTTGTAAACTTATTTGTTTATAAATTTAATATTTAAGAAAGATATATTGATTTCTTATTCCTTCTTTTCCCTTCTTTTCCTTTTCGGGGACGAAAAGTTTTGAGTGGGGGAGATTGTAACGACCTGTAATTTCCGTTAATTAAATTTGTCATATTTATTAGATTTTGGAATTAAATTAATAAGGAAATATAATTGTTATAATTGGTAACGAAGTAATGTTAATAATTAACCTATGAAATATTACATTGGCTGTAATAGACTTAATTATAAAGATTGAATTTAATAAACCCTATTTATTTGGAACCTTGTTTATTGTTATGCAAAAGTATAATAAATGAGTTATTACAAGAGATTGAAATTTAAATAGAATGCTAATGAATGAATAGTGGAAAGGATTATACAAGTGTATAATTTAAAACGAGAAAGGAAAGTAATTAATTGATTATGTAATAAAAACATTGTAACGGTAATTGGAATACATTAAGGAATATGTTAGTATAAATTAATTTTTAATAACTTGAAAGGAAATACAGCCAATTCAAGTTAAAAGTTACACTTGGTTATAAACATAATATAAGAGAACTAATAAATCTTGAATAAATTTTGGAATAGATTGTAATAAATGTTAATTGAGTAAAACCAGTGTTATGTAAGTAATTACAATATTGGGGTGTAAATAATGAACTTCTAAAAGTGTAATTATGAGTTATTGACAATATTTATTGTACGTTACTTATTTTATTAGGTTGTTATGTTAATTTGTAATCAAATTCAATTAATTCACTAAATTAGGGCGGTTAATGTGGAATAAATTGGTAAGTGAAGCATGTTGAATTCAAATAAGAAGTAACCAAAGTAAAATTCCATTCATATTAGGATAATTAATATGATAAAAAGAAATGAAACCAAAATGAAAATTTGAAAATATAAATGTAATGAATCTAATATATAATATTAACTATGTTAGTTAAGTAATAATTGATTCAATATTAAGTTGTAACCGAATAAAAAAATCAAATTCGGAATTAATTTGCAATCTACTGGATTAATTGCAGCTGACATTTGAACACTGTATTTACTGAAATAATTGACACTAAATTGATATGTGAATTTGCTTTTAGTTATTATAAATATCAAAGGGATTAATTGCAATTGAATGGATTTAATATTTAAATATTATGCAAATATTTATTTAGATGAAATTGAAGCTATTATGTAATGAGTATGAATCTAATGTTAATTTTACTTATAGAATGGACAATTAATATTGAATGAAATGAATAAAATTTAAGTGGGTCAATAAATTGGAATTTAATGAAATCAAACATCTAAATGTTATGTTAATAGAAATTTAAAATGGAGTCTAAGAATATTTGTATAATAGATTTTGAGTCAAATGTTGATTTCATCCGGTGTAATATTGAATTTAATAATATGAATGAAGATTTAATTTATATTTTCTAAATTTAATGAAATTGGAAATTAACACTGAAATTGATAGATTTATCAACTTCTAATTTACATCTAAACTTGTTTAAACTTCTGTAAATGATTAAGAAATATAAAAGGGGATAAAATGTTCAATTATAAGTTTGAAATTTAAAGATTGAATATTAATTAATTTATTTACTTATTTATTTTAATTAATATAAAAATAGTCATTTTTGCCACTGACTCGGATTTCGATGAAACTAGTTTCATCGGATCCGTAACGGTGAATTATAATAATGTTTCAAGTTTCGTAGCAATCAGACTTGTCTTTTGATCGTACGGACTCGAAACGCCTTAAAATTTATGCAATTGAAATCAATTGAAATCAATTTGGAAAATATTGTTTTTAGCATAACTTCTCATACGATGGAATTTGAACCTGAAACCTTTTCCATTGAGCTTAAAATATTTTAAAACACCTATTTTGATATTTGGATTTACCCAATTTCGTTCCGGGGTCAGAACGTGCTTTTTGGGCCAATTATCGTTGAGCGCGTTTATAATTCGGATCCATCTGTCTATTCCAACTTCATCTATAAATACCCCGCTAAACCCTGGCCTCCGCCTATTCTCATTTGTCTACACTTAAATTTTTATCATCTCCATCTCCTCCTCAATGGCAGACAAAATCTCAGATTCAGATCAATTTCAAAATCAAAGTCAAAAATTCAAATTTCTTAGAAAAATCTCAAAATAATATATGTTGAAGCTCTCGACGAGCGTAATTCAATGGTGTAATTCGTTTTTCAATTCGACGCATCGTTTGACCAGAAATCGCGGTCAAAATTGAATTGGGCGTTTTTGACTAGTGCCTCTGATCGGAAAATCCTTTCTGGGTTTTGTAGAGGGGCTAGCGCGTTGTTCATCGGTGAAGTTTGGAGGCGAATTAACGGTCGGATTTGCGGCAAAACGCGGTCAAAGGCTGGTCAAATGGGTTTCATGCTGCGTTCAGTAGCTGGAGAAAAGAGCGTTAAGTGCCTGTACGTGAGCAACATTAAGATGATGACGTGGCAATGATTGAAGGTGTACGTGTTCTTTGTTTTATTTATTTTTATTTGATTTCAACTCGCAATTATCGCTATAACTTCTACATACGAACTCCTTTTGACACGCGGTTTCTTTTGTTAGGATCGTATTGAAATTCCG
Organism: Allium cepa; assembly: GCA_030765085.1. Classification (NCBI taxonomy): domain Eukaryota; kingdom Viridiplantae; phylum Streptophyta; class Magnoliopsida; order Asparagales; family Amaryllidaceae; genus Allium; species Allium cepa. The sequence continues at coordinate 86,054,491 of CM060930.1, read as the reverse complement.
GACTTGATAACACTGGTTTGGATGAATTATGAGATGGTCAAATTTTTGGGTTTAAATTGGATTTAAATTCAATTTAAATTCAAAAGGTGAGTGTTTTAACCCACTCACAACTTCTAAAATTTCATATGTCTGTTAAATTTGCTTAAGATATGAGTAAAAAATTATTTATGATTGTTTGGCATGTTTTATTCATCATCTCTGTAAAATCGCATTTATTTAATTTAACTGTTAATAGATTTTATTATTGCATATACATTGACAGTTAAAAATTATTTATTTGCATATAAACTGATAGTTAAACAGTTAATAAATTTATTATTGAATATAAATTGTTAGTTAATAACTGTCATTTATTACCTGTTATATTTTATATGCTATATATTGATGTTTGTTTAAATTGATGATGATTGAAATAAATTGGTTGATGATTGATATTGGGTGAATGGTGATGTGTTCTATCTTATATAAACTGCAAGTTATCATGCTTTTCATTTCATTCGGGATTGCGGTTTGAAATGATATACAACCGCATTTTTATTTTTAAATTGCGGATTGAAATGATAAATATCTGTATCACTTGACCATAGGATAGAAAATTATATACAGGCACCGAGATATATATATATATAATTATTTTGAAAATGATTTCTATGGTTTGGATAGGATACGGTTTAATGAATATTAAATTTTGATATTATATAAATATTATATATATATAGTTAAAATTTGGTATTTAAGCTATATATAATCTGTTAAATAAAAATGAATAAGTTGGAAAAATGGAGTTTGATAATTTATATTATATGTTTAAATATAGGTTTAAGATCTTGTGTATATATAGAGTTTTAAATGATTCAAATCAATTAAGATTGGAAGATAAATTGAAATTTATTTAGAATTGAGCTTATTTAAAAATTTAACTCCATAAGTTGATGTAAAACTTATTAAAGCTTGGAAATTTTAAAGGTATGATATTTATAACTGAAATTTTATTTCAAGATAAATTAAATGAATATTTCTAGTATAAATAAATGGAAGGAAATATTTAGTTATAGGAAATTTGAGTTTTATATAAATGATTATGGATTTATCATGCAAATGTTCAAGACTAAATAATAGAACGGTGAATTTGTTGAAAGAATAAAATTCCAACTTTAGCTTTGAAATTTATTAATACTCAAATTTGATATATATTGAAATTGAAGTGGTTTTGGAAACTGAAGGTGAAATTTAAATGTATGGTTTAGACTTTATCTAAAGAAAATATATTTGTAAAGTCATGGAAATTATTTTACTTTACAAAGTAAATCTAAAATTAAACCATTTTATTCTATATAGTGTTGACTATCCAAACCATTCAAGTTTTAGAAGTTATGGTTTTAAAGCTATGAATTTCGAAGTATTATGTTTTGAAAGTTATAATCCACATGTTTGGTTTCCAGATAATATAAATTTTAAGCAGTACAATTTTGGAAAAAGAAATATATTTGAAATAAAAATGATATTATTGATTTGGGTTTTTATTTAAAATAATATCAAAATGAGTTGTATGGAAATGGAAATGATATAGTATTTATGGGTTTTGAAATGGATAATTATTTTCTGGTTTCAAAGTATAAACTTTTTAAATGACTGCGGTGTTATAATAACGTTTGGTTGTTGAAGAGACCGGGATCGGAAGTTGTCATACTCTCTGCCAACCCCGAAAACCACTTTAACAACCGTGTACGCGGTGGAGATTCCAGAATGAAGTAGGATGGTGGTGGTGTTTCCTTTAAGGTAATTACGTGGACCCGACTCCCGTGAGTTTTCATAAGGTGGCTGAAACAGGAGCGATCGACGGATTAATAAGGTAGCACCTTTGATCGGACACATCCCTTCGATATTATACTTTGACTTTGGATTGATTCGGTGGCCACTTTTGATTTTATTTGGGGGTGTGGCTCGAGGTGGGCGGTAGCTGCGCGCTACGCGTTACCACCGACCCGGAAGCGTAATTGGTATATCTACCTTGGCATTGCCTAGTTGTGCCGTGTCACCTACCCTATCGCGCCTTGTACGAGTTTCTATTTGTGTCGTACCTATGGAATATCCTCTGGTAGCCTCCCGATCAGGAGGTATTACGGTACTGTATAGACTATTGGCATTATTTGTGTTAAGGGCTATATGGGTAACCCCTTAACGCTATTAAAAAGTAAGTTTATTTTACAAATAGACACTATTGTAATAGCTCAATATACTATATAGTAAATCGTTTAATGGATCCTTAGGAGATGTAAATCCCGAGCATCTCTTGAGTTACTGCACTCATATTTGTTTCTGTTAATTTAACTCACATAAGATCTTTTAGTTCTGACTCGAGTGTTTTGTCTTTTCAAATTCGCTCGGGTCAGTCCGAGCGTTTCAGGAACGAAGACTTTAGATCTGGGGGACGAAGACGGAGATTTCTACTATTATTATTAATTATATTCCACTACACTATTTAATTCCGCTGCATTGATTATGATTGGTATGTGAACTCTTATATTTATTGTATAAAGAAGAATCAAATGTTTGTAAACAGTTCATGAACTGTACATTTATTATTATATTTTATCCTCTCGCTGTGAGATTCTATTTTGTTTTTCTTTCCCTTTTTTTTCTTATTTACCCCATAACAATCCGTCCTTCCGTATGGTTTGAATTGGCACGTGTGTCGATTTAAAGCATGCGAAAAGGCGGGACATTACAACCTAAAAATGGTCGAAACAGGAAAGATGCGAAAAGGTTACGAGGGTCGTGCCCTTTAGGGTATGTCATTTTCTTCTGGAAAAAGGTGATGTCATAGTATGAAGCCCAGATATTTACCTATGTCTCCAATCTCATTTATTGTGTGGTTGTTGCTTTGTGATAGAGGGCCCTCGGATAAAGGTCCCAAAGGACCAGGGAGTGACATACTCGAGTAGTAGTTACCTGGTTACAGAGGTAATCCGGCCTTGTGTTTGGCAGAGAGCCAGGTAGGTTCTCGGGACGTCCCGCCAGAGGCATACCCATGTGGCAGTAGAAAGTTCCTTAGCCTGACCATTTGTTGGAAATCTAAAGAAACAATACGAGCCCCGTATGGTTTTAGTTGTATAACCTGCCATTTACTTATGGTGGCGCCCCACTGTTTAGATGGTAGCTATAATAGGCATACAATAATGGTTGTATGCTGGCTAAGGTTAATATTATACTTTCGAAATGCTTTCTACACTATGCACTAGTAATAGTATCAAATAATTTTTATAGTATCAAGCATATTTGACTATCATAAGAAGAAATCTCCTCCAATTCTGCGATTGCATTGTGTGCGTGGCGGGAGGTCTTGTGGTAATTTCATTTTCCAAATGCATACCGGATTTTCCTTTATAAATCTGTTTTTTGTAAAGGCAACTGTTTTTGTTTACTCATACAAGTCCCATAACTAACCCGGAGTTTATTGTTTCTTTTCTAAACTCTGGGTTCCCATAATTTCCACACGGGCAGCCTAGTAGCAGGTTTTCGTGTTTTGGTGTTAGCAGTATTTTAGAGCTTTTGCTTTGGAGATATTTTAGAAGCTTTTGGGATCGTAGGTGTTTAGTTTTTGGAAGTTCGTTATCGCTTCATTGCTTCGAAGATCTTTTCGGATATATGATCATTTGTTGTACTATCATGATGTTTTATTAGGAGTTGTGATATATGTATAAAAATACTCTAATGTAGTAATGGATATTATGTTATGTTATATCTATGATGTAGTGCATGATATTCATTCGGTTTCCACTATTTTATATTCATCTGATGTTGTTATAAGCTCCATCCGACTGGAGTTCGATGTTTGAATCTTTGGCAGTCGAATACAAGTGAGGTATGTAGTGTCAATTTTCGAACATTGAATTTCAGATCGTGACAATTGATATTGTTACTTGATCATTTGTTTGGATTTTAAATTCCCCCTCGACAAGTCAATGGCAGGAATAATAATTGTGTGGCAGGGGCCAAAAAAAAGGAAAATTGAAGTGTATATAGCGAATAGCTAGGTCGCTACATAATGCTACAAATTACACATACATATGTGTGATTTACATGTGGCTTTTGTAGTGATCCTAAGGGGTTTCTCACCATGATTAATTTACTTATATTATTATGCTACTTATATTTTTGTTTAGTTGAACTATTTATGACATACCATTTGATTTGAATAAGCATCGTTATAGCGATTTTCGTTATGCCATCACTTATGAAATATCATCCCCTTAAAACCCTGTTGTGTTTGAACTTGAGTTGGTATTTTCACAAACTAAATGTTTGGATTATTCACTTTGAAAATTGTTTAAACTATACTTTCAAGTATTTTGGGAATTTTTAAATAAAAGATTAGTGTTGATTAAAATTTATAAAAGGAGTCATGAATTTGAATAACTATCTTTCGAGTTAATTTATTGTTTTGAATTTATAAAAAGATTACAAATTTGATTAATTATCTTTCGTATAATTAATGTTATTTTAAATTTATAAAATGGTCATAAATTGGATTAAATATCTTTCAGGATAATTAATAAAAATAGATTACTAATTTAATAAATAATTTTAATAATATTGTTTAAAATAATTAATTATTTAATTAATAATGCTTAGGATTAACCAATCAATTTAATATAAGTGTTTAAAGTTAATTAACTAATTTAACAAAGGTGTTTAAAATTAATTTATTGGTTTAGTGTAAGTGATTTAAGTTATCTAACTGATTTAATAAAGGTGTTCAAAGTTAATTATTGAATTTATTAAAGGGGTTACAAGTTGATTAAGTGTTCTTTTGATAATTAATGTGGTTTTAAACTTATAAAATAATTATATCAATTATTTTTAGGATAATCAACATTGTTTAATATTTATAAAAGCATTTTGATTGATTTATTATCTTTCGGGATAATAAACATTTTGGGATAAGAAATGTTGTTTGAAATTTATAAACGATAGTTTATAACTGAGAAAAATATTTGAAAGAAGTTGTTTTTAAAAATAAAACCAAGTGTGAATTGTTTTATGTTGGTCGTAAATAATATTTTAATTACATCTGTTCTTGGCACTTCTTTTTAATACAGTTAGAAATATAACTCGCTTCTTAAAAAGTATTCTTTTAAACAATGTCTTTAAAGTGTTTAACAAACATTTGTGATGCGAAAACCAAGCACAAGTTCGACTTTTAAAAGTTTAAAAGTTCGATCTGGTTACGGAAAAGGAAAAAAATTTAACTTTCGTAAATTGTATCACTTATATGGAGGAATTAGTCATACTCGTAGCACTAAACGTCGAGGTACGGAAAATCGTTTCTATCTTAAAGGTTAAAATGTTGTCAAGGCAATGTCTAGAGATAACACTACCTGAACTTGCCAGTCTTCATTTTCAACCAAGGGATAGTACAAGTTTGAAATTGATGAGTAGTTGTGACGCCCCACCTCTATACCCACGCTAGCCAAGGACACTACGGCGTAATGCCGTCAACTAGCACGGAGAATAAGGCTGTTGAGGAGCGACCATACGTGTAATGGCTTTGTGCGAGCACCGATATGCCAGATAAAATATAACTTGCATTCTTTTCAAGAGGAAATCCGACATACCGACACAAACTCAAAGCTACTATACAGTGGCTATAATATCTTCGGAAACAAATATAGAAATAAACATAACACAAATCAGTCACAGATAATTCATATCACAAAGGTGGAAACAGATATGAATATTACACATAAAAGTGTATATCATAGTAGTGGTCAAACAAGATCCACAATATCACCAAGAATAGTTACAAGTGCAACACAAAAGAATAAGTATACATCAATGAGTCTATATCTCAAATGTATACAACCAAAAACTACTAATCTAAGTATTTAGCCAAAGTCAGGATAATAATCCCAGATAAGAAGTCAAGCAGAAGCACATGTAATATCTCGGTCTGACCTGAGTATTATTTAATAAGAAAATAGTAAACGGATCAGTCTAACTATGAATATCAGCTGAAATGATATAGAATAAGATATATGACAAAAACGTATGATAACCATAATGCCATACCGTGATAAGTATGTAATTGAAAATCAACAAGAGATTTATCAATATCATAAGAATCTTCTCAAAGATAAAAAGGAATGTCATACTCTATATTTTTATTCACAAAAAGTTAATGACACACAAATTCACCAATGCACAATAGTTGATACAACTTATCAATGAAAATCACGAAAATTGGTGAAGCACAAATTCTAGAAATCATCAACAGAAATCCAGAAATCACAAAAAGGGGGAGGCCTATCACAAAACGGGAGCATACAAACTCACCAACACATGTATCACAAAACGGAACGCTATTCCATGGTTGCTAACCATTAATTATAAGCTGAAGCTCCACAAAATGGCCTGAAGACCATGGGTCGCTACCCCACCAATTTGAGCCGAAGCTCCAAAGAAACGAGGTATAGTCTCCCTCGCAGACAAATACATCACACATTGCTAGTCTAAATCACAAAATGATCATCATCGATCATCAAGAAGTGTCAATTACACTAAGATAGTAAATATATGAGCTTAGCTTCATGTCCCATAACCACTAGCTTAATTTAAATATTTACGAACAAACTGTAAGTCTCCACTCGAAAATTGTCACAAGAGATTCAATCGAACAAGTCCAAAAATTAACCGACGAAGCAAACGCAAGCGTTTCATACCACTCGTTTTACTAAGTCGTTTAATTAGATTTCTCATACGAGTGAGGTAAAGGTTTGTATATACTAATAGATTGGAAAACGGTTTAAGAAACAAGCTTTGTAATAAAATAGTGTTGAAATCATTTTGATGAAAGAGTATTGATATTTACTACTAGTATTGGAACCTTTATATTTTTAAAGTGACAAATCACAAAAATGATTGTAGGAACAATCAATCAATAAAATTCATATACGAAGACGTGAATAAAATCCAAAGAAATCGATACAACATCCATGAAAGTGGAAATACCCAAAAATTCAAAAATAGAAGTTATCAAAGTTGACAAAGGTGATAACAACTAATCGGAGAAGAAGAATCGATTAACAGTTGGAAAAACAAAGCAAGACGAGCATAAATAGGCAAACAGGGAAATTAGATCAGGTCGGTCAATAGAACTCTCTGAGTCGGTCGACCGAAAATAGCCCAGAATGTTTTGGCTTCAGCTTCGGTCGGCCGACTCAGAGAGTTTGGTCGACCGAACTTCAATTCCTGCATTTTTTAACCCTATTAATTGAAGTGCATACTCTCTCCATTCGCAACCGGTCGTGCACAGATGCTAGGGGTTTACGCCCATCGGCTACCCGGTCCTATTGTCTCCTCGATGCATCACCAAAAACATGTTCAAACATCAAAGTTAGGATTTTAAAGATTTGAACCCAAAACGCTAAAAATTGGGATATTCACCAATTCAATCTAAACCAAAAGCAAGTGCACATGAATAAGAGTTAGAAATTCATACCCAACAATCAAAGATAGTTATAGACAAAGATGTGAGATAAAAATCTCACCTTTGAACCCAAAAACAATGAATGAGAAGCTTAAAGACAAGGAAAGATCAACCACACTTCAATCTCAACACAAGAAGCTTGAATCTAAGCTTAAAAGAGAAACATTTCCCAAATTAGGTTTAGTAATTTTCTGAAATTAAAGAGAGAAAGAGTTGGAGAAGATGAAGAGAAGGCTTACCAATGGCTTCTCTTTGATTTTGGAGCAAGAATTTGAGTTAGCAAAGGAATTAGGGCTTAGGAATTCTAATTTCCAATCTTTTCCCCCATTATTCTCTTGAGCTTGAGAGAGTTAGGAAATGAGGAATGAATGAAGAGAAGTGGAGAGGGGTTGGGTTGATATAACCAGAATTGGGCAAATGGGCTGAACCTAAACCCAAAGCCCAATAGAAAAAGTAGCAAAAATATACTTACTCCAAACATATCGAAGCTTATACTCAAAAAGGTTGCAAACGGCATTTTGAACTCAATGGAAGGGGTCTTGAGTCCCCATTCGACTGTTTGCAAAAAGTAGCTTTACGGACCATAATCCGACTAACGATGAAATATTTAAATAAAATATTTAAATATACAATCGATAAATATGCGGGTTGTTACAGTAGTGGTAAGGGTGTGAGCTTTAATTTCCATATAGGATTATTTTGATTATTCCCGATATTTGATTTACTAACTACCGATTTAGATTTCTTTTTTGTGTATCGTCAATTTAAGATGAATTGTTGATCATTTGAGCATTGATATTCTTTGTCGGAAATGACTAAAATGAAAGAGCGAGTGGACGTCTAGCTCTATGGGGTTGCTCCCATTAGGATAAACTCACGCGGAGATGTGAAATACTCGAATTCTCTGTAAGGTTGGCAAGGTCCGGCTAGTACATTTCTGAGAGTGTCACATAGTATATGACCCACTCAAGTATATTTCATAGAGGTATACTTTCGGTAAGGGGATGCACCCTTCTGGTCATTGTTGGAAAATTCTTTTTTCTTGGTGTTGATTCAAATCTTTGAATTGTTTTCTTAATTGCATCAAGTAGTGACTAGAGCTCCTCTCAATGTTTAATTACTTGTATCCATTCTTTAAATTTGGACTTTGACCTTGTTTATACCCATCCTTTAAACTTTGGTTTTTTTTAAATTTGCTTTCATTCATTCATTCATGTAAGGAAGTTGTTCTTGTAACGTAAAACTTGTTCCATTTTTTGCGTTGTGGTCTCATAGATTTATTATATGCTCATTTTATTACTTGAACTTCTCACGTTTGTATTTCCAGACTTATCCGGGTCAGACCAAGTATATTTCTAGGTTGTTGTTGGTGGGATATGGAGTTCATAGAGTAGAGGCTGATGTTCTCAATGACAGTGGCAATTTGGGGGTCGCCAATGGTCGAGGCTACCTTATATAACAATGCGGTAGTTGCTGGGGCGATGTGGCGGTGGCGCAATAATGTTGAACGGGGTCGTTCTAGATGGGTGTAATCTCGAAAGTGGTGGAGAATGGAGGAGTCGGACCTATGGCGTGGGGTCGGACTCGGCTAGTGTAGGTAATGGTGGAGGCGCGGTGGCCGATGGTGGTCCACGGCAGCGCTCGGAGCGAGTTGAGCGAAGATAGAACTATAACCTGGGTTTGTTCGTAGGGTAATCAGGGTTTTATGTTGATAAGGTAATTACTGTTATAATTAAGAATTAATTATATTAATTAACTCAATTTCTTATTAAAATCGTATCCCTCTCATACCATGTCAAATTCAGACGTGGTCAGTTGCGTTGGACTCCTATCGACGTTGTCTAAGAATTGGAATTGGATTCGTGGAATTTAGAGCTAATAGAATTTTGGGCTAAAATAGAATGTTGTTCGATTTTAGACCAAAATGGAACGGGAAAGCGTCAACTGGAATTTTGATGAGTTTACTCACCTATGAATAAATTGTATAATATCTATGTTTTTATAGATTATTATTGAATGCTAGATTGATAATTTATATTGTTGTTTGATCATTTGTTCAGAATTTAAATTCTCGCTCGACAAAAGAATGACATAATTTACCATTGTGTTCAAGGGGACAAAAACAAAAGGATTGGAGTGTATGTAGCGAATAGTTTGCTACGGAATGCTTTAAAATACACATACACATATGTGATTTATAGGGGACTTTTGTAGAGAGACCCTGAGGGTTTTCTCATCAATACTAATTTATTTATATTCTTATGCTGCTTATATTGTTGTTTGGTTGAAAATGTTTATGACACACCACTTGGTTTGAATAAGCGTTGTCGTGGCAATTTTCGCCATACCGTTATTTATGAAATACCATCCCCTTAAACCCCTGTTGTGTTTGAACTTGTGCTAATATTTTCAAAAAATAAATGTTTGATCGTGTTTTTACACTTTGAAAATCATTTAAACTGTAATTTCAAGTATTTTGGGAATTTTTGAATAAAAGGTAAGAGTTGATTACAATTTATAATAGGAGTTATAAATTAGACTAATTATAATTCGGGTCAATTAATATTGTTTTAACTTATAAAAAGATTATAAATTTGAATAATTATCTTTTGGATAATTATTATTGTTTTAAATCTATAAAATAGCTATAAATTGGATTAATTATCTTTCAGGATAATTATTGTAGTTATGTATTAATAAAATAGATCATTAATTAGATAAATCATTTTAGTAATGTCATTTAAAATTAATTAATCGTTTTAATTAATTATGCTTAAGATTAACCAATCATTTTAAACTAAGTGTTTAAAGTTAATTAACTAATTTAATAAAGGTGTTCAACGTTAATTAGTGAAGTTATTAAAGGATTTGTAAGTAGATTAAGTGTCTCATTAGATAATTAATGTTGATTTAAACTTATAAAAGAATTGTATCAATTAGTTTTCAAGATGGTTAACATTGTTTAAAATTTATAAAAGCATTTTGATTGGTTTATTAGCGTTTGGGATTATAAATGTTGGTTGAAATTTATAAATAATGATAGCTTAAAAATGAGAAAAATATTTGAAAGAAATTGTTTTTAAAAATAAAACTAAGTGTGAATTTTTTTGCTTTCATAGTAAATAATGTTTTAATGACATTTGTTCTTGGCCCTTCATTTTTATACACTTAGAAATATAACTCATTCTTTAAAAAGAATATTTTCAGTAGTGTCTTTAAAGTGTTTTACAAACATTTGTGATCTGAATACCAAGTGCAAGTTCGAGTTTTAACAGTTTAAAAGTTCAATCTGATTACGAAAAGGACAAGAAATTTAACTTCCGTAAACAGTATCGCTTATATGGAAAGGATTTAGTCATACTCGCAGCACTAAATGTCAAGGTGTGGAAACTCATTTCTATCTCGATGGTTAAAATTGTTGTCAAGGCAATGTCTAGTAGTAACACTACCTTAACTTGCCTGGTTCCATTTTCAACAAACGGATAGTACAAGTTTGAAATCGACGAGTAGTGGTAAGGATATGAGATTTAATTTCCATATACGATCATTTTGATTATTCCTGATAGTTGATTTATTAATTATCGAATCATCTTTTTTGTGTTTCACTAATTTAAGACAATTTATTGCTCATTTGGGCATTGATATCCTTCATCGAAAATGACTAAAACCAAAAAGCGAGTGAATGTCTAGCTATATGGGGTTGCTCCCATTAGGTTATATTCTCGTCTACTCTAAATTAGATTCAGTGCTATGCACGCGGAGATATGTAATACTTTGATTATCAATAACGTTAGCAGGGTCCGGCTAGTACATTTCCGAGAGAGTCACTGAGCGTATGACCCTCTCAGGTATATTTTCAACAAGTATACTTTCGGTAGGGAGGTGCACCCTCCTAGTCATTTTTGGAAGATTATTTTTCCTTGTGTCGATTCAAATCTTTGAATTATTTTCTTAATTGCATCTAGAAGTAACTAGAGCTCATTTAGATGTTTAATTTTCTACATCCATTCTTTAAGTTTGGATTTTAACCTTGTTTATTTCCATCCTTTCATGTTTGGTTTTGTTTAAATTTGCTTCTATTTATTCATGTGTGGAATTTGTTCTTGTGAGGTAAAACTTATTCAGTGTTTCGTGGCATGGTCTCACAGAATTATTATATTGTCATCCTATTACTTGAATTTTTCACACTTGTATTTCCAAACTAATCTGGATGATATTTTATTATAATGCTCGGGTCCAATCGAGTATATTTCTAGGTTGAATGTTCATCTATCATAGTACTTTTATCTTCTGCTATATTATTATATAACCCATCAGTAATTGCAAGGTCAAGAAGTTATAACTGTCCAGGTTGATGAGGTTTTTTTACTCTAATATACTACAATTTTAAAGTGATAGCTTTTACTGTCCTTATAATATTATATGTGATCATTCCGTTGCGAGATGCTGACTCTCATGTTCTTTTTTTTTAATTTTACCCTAACAATCTGCCTTTTCAAAGATTGGATATTCAACATTTGAATACGTGGATGTATTTGGTGTCAACTTTGAATGGTCGAAAAGGCGGATCGTTACAATTTTAGAGCCTGGAAACAAGCCTCCATTTGTGCTTTGTATGTGGAAATATTTGGAGGAGTCTATGGCAATAAGGGAATTACCACCATACCTTGGGAATTGGTAACATATAGAGTGGTAAGAATGTAGAATTTTCCACCTAAATTCAATTTCCCAGCATATGAGTAACATTTAGAAAGCAATATTTCAACACGTTAGATTCTTGGACGGTAGAGATTGGATACAAAATTGGTGGTACTATGCTTTTATTCATAGGAGTACGTGGATATTTGGTGAAAAATATTTTTCAAAATCTGCATACATATAAAACTGCCAATTAATACACACACACACACACACACACACACACATATATATATATATATATGTTTGTATATATGTCTACATATATATATGTGTGTGTGTATTATTTGCATCATATTTTCAAAAATGTGGTTTTTAAAAATAAATGCACTAATATATTTGGGCCCGGTTTAGAGTCATTCGGCATACATGTTTTCTATGTGATGATACATAATGCACTTGAGCACATCTTGTCGAATAAATTGATTGTACACTAATTACTTGAGAAACTTAGAGTGGCTACTGCATTTCTCCTTGATTTAATCGTGGAAGGAATTTCGACGATGAAATTCTTTTTAAGGGTGGAAGAATGTAACACCCCATAGATTTGTAGTTAGGTGCTAAAATAGAAATTTGTGCAAACGGTAGAATTTGGCCATGAAACTTATGTCATCGCGTTCATGGCAATTTTCTGAGCAACTTTCATATTTGGAGTTTTGTGAACAGGATTCAAACGAAGAAGTTACAAACGTTTAAAAAAATCAAAACAAAATTAATTTAAAACAAAAAATAGTAATGAATAGTGGTCCCCACTGGTTGACCCCTAAAGAGGGTCGTTCGACCAGTGGTCGAACGATTAGAGCCCAAAAGGCTGAGGTTGAACCTTGGTCAATGGCCTGGATTTTATAAATTTTAATCCAAGGCATACGGTTCGTTCTAGCATCTATAAATACACGTTCAAACCCTCCTCCTCTTATATTTTCTGATGTAGGCAGCGAAGGTCTACCATTTTCTCTCCTCTACTTTCTCTCCTAAAATAGAACGGACTGTAAATATATATACAGATTTAAAAACATCAAAAGGTAAGAAAATAAGAAGAAAAGAGGAATGTATGAATTAATGTTGCACAATAACAAGGTAAAGCTATTGACTTCAAGGATCAGATTCAAATCTAGAAGTTTGGGAAGATTAAAAACTATGAGTGATAAATTTATGTAAATTATTTATAACATTGTAATTAATCTCGTTGGATTTGTTTTATTTTTATGCCTTATAGAATGATCTAGAGTTGTAGGGTTGAATTTAAATGTATAAAACAACGCCTATATATTTTGTAAATTATAAGAGATAGAATAGAAATGTTAATTATACCCAGATATGTAAATTAGTCCCTATTTGTTAATAGTTGAATATGAATTGCATGTGGAATTATTTTAGGTCTAGTAATTGGTTTATTGTAGAATTTCTTTCATATCTATATTTGTATTGAAGCGTGTTGATATGAATTAAATTGTTCTACTTTCATTGAAATGAGAAAATTTCTGTATTTTAATCTGTTAAGTATGTAATCTGTTCAAATTTCATAGATTTATCTAATCTTTTATTTATTTTGAAAAGTGCGGTGTTTGATTTGACAAGGAAAACAACTAGAAAGGAAAAGAAAGTGATGTGTAAGGTATGAAATTTAACTCCATAATTTACGCCCTCTATTTCAAAATAAAAAGAGAATTTAATAATTTCTTGTAATTTCAAACAGTGCAGACCACATATTTAATTACATCTATGAAAAAAATATAGTGGGAATTATTTTAAAAGGAAGGTATTAAAAAATTAGATTGTGAAGAAATATCTTAGTTAAGGATGAATGTAACTAGAAAGATAAAATATAAATAAAAAAATAAAAGCATAAAACATATATAGCCGGACTAAATTCAAAAAGGAAATCATTATTAATACAACAAAAATGCATATCAATATTCACGCTAAGAGAAATTAGAAAATGAAAACAAAAATTACAATGAATAGTACTAACTGGAAAAAAGGTAGAAAGGTTAAATAAGCATTGAATGTGCAATAAATGAAATAGGAGTCATGAAATTATAAATAGTTAAAAGGCCGTAACTCCTGAAATGAATAAGAATGAAATGCGGAATAAAAGAAATAAGAGTTGTGGGAATGTAAATAGTCGCAAACAAATAAGTGAGAATAATTAATGAAATTAATAAAGTACTTATAACGGAATAAGGAAAGAAATAAAGTATGTAAGACACATAGAATGACAAAAAAATTGTAAGTGAATAGTGTAAATCTCTTAGGAAAAATAAATAAATAAGGAGTTAATTCCTAATTATGGTTGTAATAAAGGGCCAACTTATATGGTTTCAACTATTAAACGTGTAGGATGATATATATATATAGGCAGTATACATATATGTTATGACTAAGTTATAGGGATGCGAGGTTAGTCCAAAGTTGCATGAAAGTCTGCCTAGAAAATGGCTACCGGCGTTGTGACTTTGCGGACTAATGTAGGACATCTCCTATAATAAATAACCCTAGTGAACGCGAGGTTAGTCTCGATTCTGTAAAGTAAAATCACCCAATCAATCTGGCTACCAAAACCTACGAACAGTTGGACTAATGTGAGACGTCACGGTTTGGGTTATGGGTCATAATTACGCTATTGGTATGATAAGAAGAATATTTAGCAAAGGGTCCGCTTTGGATTAGAGGTATTAAGTGGCTATGGTAGGGTCCGCCTTTATCCTAAGAGAAGTATTAAGTGAACTAATGGGATTCCTTACAATGTCAGTTAGGAGTACCGTGTAGGGACCCGCCTTGGGATTAGGCCTTGAATAACGGAGACCTGCCTATTTTATTGGTCTTAAATGGTCAGAATCTGCATAATGCCTATTAAAAGAGGTATTAAGTAGCTCGGTGTACTCTCTCTCACATCATAGATGATAATGCACTAAAATTGTGATTTGGAATAGCCTACGAACTTAAATAGGAAACTAATGATGTAGCTGAAAGAGCGGTAGATGCATGGTAGTTAAATATGTGTTAGTGAACCGTGTGTCGAAGTTAAGTAGCCTCTAGGATCGACTGATTTAGGGTGGCTATTACATTTGGCATCAAAAGCTAACCCGCTTCACGGTTGGGATATTAAATGGCCATTAAGCCTGCCTCTCTTCCTAGTTAAGAAGCATTAAGTGGTCGGAAGTCTTTGGGTAGTGAAACGCCAAGACATGTATTCATACGTTATAGGCAGATGTGTATATGAAGTTGTGCCTTAAGTAAGAATAAATATATCATACATGCAGATATGTTGATTATTTAATTAAATAATAGACGTAACATTTAAATAGAAGCTAATTGGCATAAGTTTATGTTATGGGTAATGTATGTAACTTTTTCAATCATCAGAATATTGTTCTGACCCCTATCCTCATTCCAACCAATAGGATAGATTTAGAGGAACATGTCACTGGAGCTGATGGACAGTTGATGGAGAGTTATCCTTTTCATACTCGATCTAGATGAGGCTAAAGGATACCCATGGGATGCATTTGATTTAGAAGTTGTAGCCTCAGTTGGTATTTGACCTTTTTATCCTTACTTTCCACTGTGAGTTTTATTTGATCGATTTTTGACATACTTATGCTATTACAGGGTACTAAAACCAATAGTTCGTATCCTAATAGACTTGGGGTTCGATGTTATCCAAATTCAGGCCTAATAAGGTGCAAGTTGTTACTCGTTTCTAAACCATTGAGCATCCCACTCAGTCTTCCCATGTACTTATTATGATCATTTTATGATACATGGCCCATGCATGTAGACTACCGACCCTGCTGCTTCTGGGAACCAAAGTAATAACTCGAGGAGCAACCTTGGTATCAGTTTATCAATTCGATATCAAACCTCTCATTGGTTCCAACAAAATTAAAGTCATTCATTTCAAAAAAATCATTATTCGTTATAATCTATACTTCATTACTGGTGAGTCATTCATTCAACAAAATTTTCATTTGTCTTCATTTATTATTTATACTCTATCCAGTAACTCTTCCATGTTACTAATCAATCATATTCTCTATATAGATTACGTAATGTCATCAAGGTGGAAAATATGAAGTATCCAATAAAGATCTATATTATATTATGATTACATTAAACAATATTCTTTGTACCATATCCATGTATCCCCAAAATCGTAAGTCAACAATTCATTTAGGAGAAATCTAATTATGACATCAAGGTGTGTTTTAATCATAATTATAAAACTATAAGATCACATAAAAATCATATCACGGATTATGGTAACATCAACTGTTACATATACGAGTTCAAGCTATACTAATATAGCACGAATGTCCAAGGTTCATTTATGTTGATATTCACATTTTGTAACACCTTATGTTATCTTTCCTTGATAATTGAATTTATATAATAAAGGTTATAAATTTTCTAACTTAATCAATACAATATTTAGTGATATTGTACATCTGATGACATTTGCTTTATTTTATTAGTATCTTTAAATGACATGTATAAATTCCATCGTGATGGTTCGGTCATGAAAGTGAGAGTAGCTCGTATATAAACAAGCTTTTGGATATATAAATTACAAAATTAGTTAGAGCATCCATGAGTAAAGCATCAGTACTAAAAATCACTTTTTTGAAACATGTAACAGATTTGAAAAATAGTGTATGAACCAAAAGTTTGGCTCTTACAATAAAAAGTGAAGTTCAAGATTTCTAAAACAATGCAAAGAGTATTTGTAACACTAAAATGGATTTTAAAGGAAATAAGCCTTAGAACTGAGAAAAGTGTTGTAAACAAAAGTAGTGTAGCTTTGAATTAACTACCCAAAAATTCCAAAATCATTAAAAATGCTTAAGGGGATAAAAGTTATGGCTTAAATACGACAAAGAATATGATTGAATTTTGACAACCTAGTTGTAAACTATCCTAACCTTACAAAAAAATTTCAAACAGCAATGGGGAAGTGTACAGAACAAAAATTATAGATATTTAAGTCATATTTCCTGAAAATAATTAGATATCTAAATCCATTTATAGAATAAAAAATTATGCTTAAAATACTGAAAAGGCTCTGGATTGTATTTATGTCAAGTTATCCAAAGACATATACAACTTTAGAAGAACAATTCAAGGTAGTAAACATTCAAATTTGAAAAAAAAAAAGTGTGAGAAAAAATTAGTATCTTTGAATCAACTTTCCATAGAACTTAAATTTACCCAAACTGATTCATAAGATCAAAAGTTATGTTTCAAATATAGAAAGGGTTTTGGATGGTACTTGTATTGAACTATCCAGAAAGCATTTTCGACTTTGCAACCTGATTTAGGATAATAAACATTCAAATTTATAGAAGTGTGTAAAAAATGTTGTAGAACTTTGATTCACTTTGCCAATAAGATAAATATTATGGAAAATAATCCAGAGTATTAGAAGTTATGTCTGAATTATGAAAGAGGTATATTGATTCCTGATTTCAACTTAATCGTATAATTACTCATTTTATTTATTATAAAGCAATGTGAAATTTTAAAGTTATATAATATTACTCACCTTAATAATATATGTTCCAACCTCTATCTTAAATCCCTCAAATTCCTTAATTTTGGCTTTTTTAACTATTTCCTTTTAATGATGGAAGTAAGAAGGGGTACTGTATTTATAGTGTGAGATGGGGCTATTATGGTAATACCATAAATGATCCCACAGCTTAAATTAGGTAGCTCCTAACATTCTTTTGGTGGCTTCTTACCATTTTATCTAGCCAATGACCCTTTTCTAGAGCCATTTATATATGTATATATACATGTATATGTACATGTATATCTTAGTTTTTAGGGATATATGTGTTTTTATGTATATATTTGTATTTATGTGTATGTTATACATATATATACACTCATTATCATGTACACATAGCACACTCTTATATGCATGTACTTACGTATTTCTATCATGCAGTCGTGATTCCTATCGGATTTTTATTTCGTATGGTTATGTGGATCTCACTATTCGCATTAACATTATTTTTTTAACGCATAATGTTGATAAAAGTGGTACAATATTGGGTTTTTAGGTTTTTTGTTTAGTCCCACATCGCGGGATAAGTTCACCAAGTTCCAAAGCCGATATATAAAAGAGCCTATGTAATGGTTTTTATTTGTACCTCTCTCTATAATCTTCTCTCTCGGTATTAATGAAATTCTTCTCCCCTTAATCGACGTACACTATCACATTGATAATTAAACCACTTTAAAATTTTGGTGTGCTTCCCTTTCATTTATTACTATTCGATTGATTCATCTTTATGATGAACATCCATAATAATTTTATTTGATTGTTTCACCGTTCTATATTTCGATCCTATTTTTTTCCACATCATTATCGTTCGGTTATACCTACTTAGCGGGATTAACCCCAATAATCTAGTATTATAGCATCTAGGTTGAATTATAGAAGGTGTAGGGAAGTATGGCAAAAGACAGGGCAACTCCTGTTATAACAAGACCTTATGTCAGAAGTTCTTATATTCATCTGGATCTCAGTTGGTAATAAAAAGGTGGACGGTGATAAAGACTTCGAGAAGTAGCAATGGAGGATGAAGGATATTCTAAAAAGGAATTTGGTTCATCAAGTAATGTAACATCTCCTATTTTGAGGTCCGAAACTAACCGCTATGAATGTTGCAGTCATCCCTAGTTGTTAATTTTCGATGACAAAATGCAGCTATGTTAATCATATCAATAATCAGAGGCACGTGAATATGAAAATTTCTAAACACAATTTAATAGTAAACTTTCATTTTTATTTCACAATGATATTTCATATTCATTACATAATCTCATCCGTAATCCCACGTTCAGAGAAATTATAATTGTAACAAAATATTCCAAGAGCGATATATAAAGATATCCCTTGGTTGATCAGAGTCTTAACACTTGGCAATTATATAACTTGTTACATCCATTCAAACATAAAGATAACACAAAGGATAATAGAACTCCTAATATGGCTATCTTCCATTTGCATGTCTCCAAAAGCTTATTCATCATAATGGAAAATCTAAGAACCCTCACCCCTGACCTACTCAATTGCTTACCTGAGAGTTTAAGTGGAAAAGCAAAAACTTTAGGCCAGACAAAGAGTCTGGTGTGAATAATAACCTACCATTTCGAACCAATAGATATCTAATGAGACCACACCGCTGAGCAGAACGTTTTTCCCCTCTCTAGTATCTTAACCAAAATATATTAACCATATATTATGTTACTACATTCACAATGGTTAAAACATAATAAATATGCAGTGATATGCAAACATGCAATGTACTTTAGATCACCCATCCCAAGTTATTAGACTATCTATCTCAGTTCATAGTTTTCCAAAAGTCACTATGAACATATTAGTTTTCATTGGCTGACTAATAACCTGTCAAAATTCTTAGGGACCGCCTTTCCTAAATCATAGTTTTCATGGGATCACTAAGAAACTATTGGCTTCTACAAATAACTATCACCAATCATAGTTTTCATGGGGAACCTATTGGAATTTCCCCAATAACTTTTCTTTAATCATAGTTTTCATGGGATGATTATAAACCTATTGGATTCTTACGATATCATGCTTCCACTCATAGTGTTCATGGCCACTAGGAACCTATTAGATCTCTCCAATAGCATCACCTAACCATAGTTTTTATGGGATCACTATGAACCTGTTGGACCCTTCCAATACCATATATCAATCAATAGTGTTTTGACCAGTTCTGGGCATCCTAACACTTTTGATCTACCTGATCTCCTAGATGCAATTTTACTCAATCCATACTTAAATCTGATTATACTCACTAACGGGTCAACCCAACTGGTTATTCTGCTCTTAAGTATCTAAATATGCATTTATGGATCATGATAATTGTGAGTACAATAATAATAATCGTGTAAAATAACCAATCAAGTAATAACAAGAACATATAGCATCCATCATTCAATATGTTTAACCAGTCGGCATGTTGAAATTATTTGATCTTAAGTAATAACTCTCTTTGGTAATTGCCTATCAAATCTTGGGCTAAATAAATTATTCCTTGAAAACCTTTACCAATATATATATATATATATATATATATATATATATATATATTCCCCTAAATTCATATTTAAAAAATGTAGTCCCTTACTTTACCAATTTCCTACATCAATTTATAATCCATTCTAATAACATCGTGTATACTTTTAGTTTCAATACGAGGTTGCTATACCTCTTCATTATAGAGCGTAATACCAAAATTTTGAATATGTTCTTTATTGAAAACTTGCGGCATCAATATAGCGGCAAGGGATGTCTCATCCCTCCATATCAAAGCTTTAAAAACAATTCTAATTTTATAGAAGCATAAGGCTATAATACCAAAATTAATGTTATTGTACACAGAACATATAGGCTGTCGAACCTATTAAGTATAGCCTTATATATACGAAAATACTTTAAAGCTAACATTGATGATGTGTGGTGTCAATATCACAAAACTTTAATCTTGGGTGCTTTAGAACAATAGGGCTAGCATTAGTCGCCTCCTACGATGTCGCCATTCTACTAAAACATTAAGAATTACGGCATTATTATAGTCGATTAAAGATAGGTGGTATAGGTAGTAGATGGAATAGTATACATGCGATGTAGAATAATTTAACGACGAAAAAGGTACTAAGCGGCACTGTTTAATACCATATAACAACAGGCAGCATCACTGTCGTCCAAGATAACAAAGAGTATCGAATTTGGTGAAGGTCAATGTTAGTCTATTTACGAGATAACTACGTTGACCTTGATCTCAATATTGATACCCTATATGTGCCCCATAACTTTATTGGAACCATTACATACCAATGTCTTTGACATCATATACTTCCATCAGGTTATAGGAGATGTGGAGATGAGCATCGGCATCGTTCTTGTGGTATGGCAATTTCGTAATGACTATGAAAACTGATTTATTTCTTTTAAAAGCAAATCCTTTCCATCAACTCCTAACCCTTGTTAATTTCTTATTGGTTAGAAACAACTTAAAAAATTGTTTTTTCTGAAAACTACAGCACCTCACATTCTTCGAAAAATAAAATTTGTTGCACCGATCAAATAAACGTTAATTATTTAATATAATTAAAATCTTTTCTAGCTTATTAAATTCACAATAAATCGTATATACATGGGAAGAATTCTAAATTCATCAAAAATTAGAAATAACATATTATTTAACATATTAAATTTCATGGACAAAATCATTATTTAATTATATAATTACAACCCGAAATAAATGCCCTTTCTTCCTTAGGAAAATCATAAATTATTCCTATTAATTTGAAAAATTATGAAATTAAAAACTCATCTCCAAAATTATGTTTTAAACAAAATATCAAAAAAAATCAAATCATTTGGAGAACAAAAAAATTAGGTGTTACCCTTGAATCCTACTAAAATAATTTCACAAAAATTGCAATAAATCATTATTTGTCTAAACAATGATAAAACCAAACATGGCTTACCATAGAATCATCATGGATCAAAACCCATCAAGATTCCAAACGAAAAGGTATGAAAATGAGATGGTCTATTATTATTCACCTTGGTTTGATAACGAGAATTTAGATTTGAATATTGATTTGGTTTCCTTAGATTTTCCTCTTGAATCCCTAAGTTTTTCTTCATCTGCTCTCTTGTTTAATGACCGTTGTAAGTTCCTTTTGATTGTTTTGATAGTATGCTAATGAGAATGAAATGACAGGGAGAGGTTTTAAGAAGTAAAAGACGGATCTACCTATTTTTTCCCTCTCATATATTCTCTTCTATATCATATAATCTTACTTGGTTAATTAGTTGAGGCTCGACCTTGTTATTTATAATATCTCAATCCCCTTATCACACTACAGATCACATTATTTTATTTTATTTATCCAATTTAATCTCCTTAACAATGTTAATCAAAATTAGGGGTGTTGCAGGCTCTCCTCCTTAAAGAATTTCGTTCTTGAAATTCAATAAGGACTATAATAATAAGCACATCAAACATGCAACCAAAGTTGTAAAAATCGCTAGGCGGATGTTGGGCGGTAAACATGGACTAGAGATTAATTGAGGATTGATGAGAGCTATGCATTTATGATGAATCGGACATTTTTGGACTAAGTTTTAGTAATTTGTTTAGTATTAATCGATCCATAATGGGATATAATGGGTTTGGGTAAGTTTGGAAGCAACCTTGGAGACTAAATGGATTGAAACAAACATTTTGATGCTTATAAGAGGCACTAAACCTAAATTAATGCATAGATGGTGCCTTTAAACTTATTTATTTGCCTAGATAATGTAGTAAGTCTCATCGAAGAGAACAAGGTGAAAACCTAGGCGACAAGGCTAGACTAGCGCCTAGGCGAGGCCTAGGCGGGAGCCTACAAGGATTTTTGCAATAGAGCATGCAACCATCTGTAACATCACACAACAATAATACTAGCCTACCTAACTAGAAATAAGTCTATATACAAAAAATAAATAACATACCCTTAAAACAATGTAGGATAAGTCTCTTTAATCACGTTCTCAGTCTCCGAAGTACAGTCTTTCTCGTTGTTACTCTATTGGACTTTCACTAACTTGACTGTCTGGTTTCTTATCCTCTTCTTGCTTTTGCCACAACTTGAACTGGTTGTCTCATAAAGGTTGGATCTCGTTCTACTACTAAATCTTCCAATAAAGTCGAAGCAATAGTATTCTCTAGATCATGTACGTACTTACTAAGATGAGAAACATGAAACACATTACGGACCTGCCAAACTACTCTGTAACTCTACCCTTATGTGAGTTTCCCAATCCTTTCTTTAATAGGGAACAGTCTAATATATCTCGGTGCTAATTTCCCTAACTTTTCAAACCGTATCGCACCCTTCATCGGTGGTACGTTAACAAAAACATGATCTCCAACTGGGAACTTTAAATCTTTACGCCTCTTATATGCATAACTTTTCTTTCTAGACTGAGCTTCTCTCATCCTAGTTCGGATTAACTTAATCTTTTATGTGGCTTCTCTCACCATATCTAAACCAAGGACCAATCTATCTACAGTCTCTAATCAACATGTTGACGATTTACACGACCATCCACATAAAGCTTCGAAAGGTCCAATTGTTATACTAGTGTGATAACTCTTATTATAGGAAAACTCGACTAAGTGCAAATGGTCTTCCCACGACCAACCAAAATCCATCACACAAGCTCTCAACAGATCTTCAATTACCTTATTGACTCTCTCTGTCCATCCATCCCATCCGTTTATGGGTGATAAGCATTGCTCATCTTAAGCTTGGTACCTAACACTTCTTGTAGATTCTTCCAGAATTCACTAGTGAATAAGGCCTCTTTGTCACTGGCTATACTACTAGAAATCCCATGCAGTCTAACAATGTTCTTCATGATAATTTATCCAATACAGGTGTCGTCCTGGTTAACCTAACGGGAATGAAGTGTGCACTCTTGGTCCGTATATCCACTATGATCCAAATACTTCCACTTCCTTGATTTGACCTTGGCAATCCGTCAATAAAATCCATGGATATCGAATCCCATTTCCAAACTAGTATATCTAAAGGCTTAATCAACCCACTTTATTTTGATGCTCAGCTTTCACTCGTTAGCAATTCAAACAGTTCCTTACCTATAAGCCTACGTCCATTTTCATACCTTTCTAGAAGAAACTTCTCTCCATATACTGATAAATCATAGTTCCTTCAGGGTGAATAATAAACTTCGATCGACGACATTCCCTAAGAACTTCTTTCCTTAGGTCTCCAACATCCTGAAAAAATAATCATCCTTTCTTTCTTAGCCATCCTCTTTGTTTAAGACTAAATTATTTCAAATCATCGTTCTCATTTCCATTTTCCATCATTCTGATCCATTCAGCTAATACTGGATTATTCCTTTGTTTAGAAGTAATCCTTTCGATCAACACAGATCGAACTGACAATATGGCAGTACTTTGACTAGAACTAGCAGTCGATCTTAGCTACATATACAAGTAGTTAATGTCTCTAAATTGTTCCATTCTGTCAACAAAGCTAACACCACATTCTAATGTTTTCTACAAGGGTAGCTACAACTTTAATTCTTTTTCCTGACGTATACTCAATACCAAAATCATAAGCTACCAATAACTCCAACCACCTCTATAGTCTAATATTCAACTCCTAATAAGAGAATAAATACTTCAAAGACTTATGATCCATATACAACTCGAATCTTTCTCCTAAGAGATAGTGTCCAATACTTTCAACGCAAAACCCACCGTAGCCAACTCCACATCAAGAGTCGAATATCAAATTTCATGTGGTCTGAGCTGTCGAGAAGCATAGGCAATTACTTTACACCTCTGTATCAACACAGCTCCTAATCCAGTTCCACACACATCTGTATAGACCACCAAATCCTGGTTCTCATCAGGAATAACTAACACGAGCGTATTGGTGAACAAATGCTTTAACTCAAGGAATTCTTCCTCACATTCGATGGACCAAATAAACTTACATTCTTTCTTGTTAGTTTAGTCAAAGGCGTTGCTATCCATGAGAAATCTTTGATGAATCTTTGAAAAAGAGCCGGTTAATCTAAGAAAAATCCTTATCTCGATCACCATCTTAGGACTCTTCCAACTATTGATGACCTCAATCTTCGCTGGGTCTACAAACAACCCTTTCTCTGAAACACATGCCCAAGAACTTTACGTATATTTTCCAAAAATGACACTTCAAAAACTTCACCTTTAATTGATACTACCTCAACGTCTCAAGCACTATTCTAAGATGAATCTCGTGGTCCCTTTCATCCTTTGAATATATCAAAATGTCATCAATGAACAACAACGCAAATCTATGTAAGTGCTCTTGGAATATCTAGTTACTCAAGTCCACAAAGAAAGCAGGCGCCTTAGTCAATTTGATTGGTATTACTAACTATCTGTAAGAACCATATCTCATTTGAAAAGGCATCAATGGAATACTATCCTCCACCACTCTCAATTGATGGAACCCTGTTGCCAAATCCAAATAGGAAAATACTTTAGGTATACTCAACTGATCAAACATATCATCAATTTTCGGCAATGGATGTATATTTTTTATCATCTTCTCATTCAGCTTATGATAGTCGATACACAATCTCAATGACCCATCTGGTTACTTTACGAACACCATAGCTCCCAATGCGAGCTGGTTGGTCTAATAAAACTCTTTCGTTCTAAACCGCTAACTGCACCTTTAACTCCTTCATCTCAGTAAGTGTCATCCTGCTAGGTGGTCTACTTACGGGTTCAACTCTAAGTACAAGATTTATGCGAAACTCACTAGCTCGTTTCGATGACAGTCCTGACACTAGCTCAAAGAAATCTACAAATTCTCTTACAACTAAAACCCAATTTATCTCATCTTCTACCTCCATTACACCTAACAAAGCACAAACATCCAAGCTCGAGTTCTCTAGTGAGTATATAATTCAATCGTGACCGTTAGGGTGTCTTAATGATATTTTCCTATCCTGGCAAAATATCCAAGCATCATATCGGTCTAACCAATCCATACACAAGATAATCCCAACGTCCATAAAATCAAACGCATACAAACTGCATGCAAAAGTATATCCTAGCAACTCAATTTCTAGATGGTCACATCTCATCCCAAGAGTTGCATACCCTCCTATCGGATTAACTACCCTTAAGGAAGTAACAAGGTATGGTGGTTTAATTCAAACTCATCGACCAAACAATTAGAGATAAAAGAATGTGATGCATCATTATCAAACAATACTCCAACCGGTACGCTATGAATCAAAAGTGTACCTTCCATCATAGATTTTCCTTTCTTAGCAACAGTTGGTCTAGAAGATGATGGTTCCAAAGCAAAGACCATTCCTTTGTCAGCTTTGGCCAGCTTTAGACACCGAGTCTTGTAGTACCCTATCAGATCGGAGTTGAAACACTTCACACCAATCTTCCCCACAACCTTCTTTCCCTTGCTGGTCCGACAATCATGAGAAAAATGTCTCTTCTTATAACATTTGAAGTAGACAATATCAACTTTCCCTTTCTTTGCAACTCCACCATTTTAAGCTTCCTTCGTCTTAAAGAACATTTTTTTTCTTATTTTGAGAATTTCGGGTCTCCACCAATTTTTCTCTCCCAAAAATAGAAAGCAATTCCACATTCCTTGTGGCCATCTCTACCACTACATTACTTGGATCTATGTAATGTGGCATAGTCACCCTAGCAATCTCCCCCCGGATAAATTTCTCGTTCCTTTTAATAATCATATTAACGGTAGTGTATCTCTATCTAGACAGTTCATCAGATTTAACAAAGTATTCCAACACTGACATTTCTCCTTGCCCCGGTTTCATAAACTTCTTGAGCAAGGCTGACTTACCTACCTCTGATAAAATCTTTCCTCGAATCTACTTTGAAATTCTATCCAAGTCAATTCCTTTTCTGGCACAACAACAGTTATTCCGTTCCACCGGCATAGTGCAACTCCTTGCAATTGTTTCAAAGCCAATCTACTCTTTTGATCATCATTCAAACCCAAATCAGAAAAGATTCTTTTACAGTTAGCATCCAGAGTTCAACTTTGATTGGGTCTTTGGTTCTAAGAAAAGGCTTCACACCCAAACTGGTGTAATCTCGACTTGGTTTGGAATAGTTATTACCAATTGGAGCTACGAGATTAACTCCTTCCACCTTAGCAGCATTTCATCCAACTAAACCTGCAGCTGCTTCTGCTTGCATCATGCTACCGAATAACTTATACATGGTCCCTATAATTACTGGTGGGATCGTAGCACCTACTTTGGCATTTGCATTTTGATTAGCATTTTCTGGTCGACCCTCGTTCCTCCTAGTGGTGGGTCGAGCGTTTTCGTTGGTTATTGAGCTTTCACCACCTACATTCACCCTTTTATTTATACATTTCTTTCTCGTAATCTACATACGAGCCTTAGTAAGTCATAGAAGAATGGTCTAAGAGAGAGGAGAGATTGCATACCTATATATAGCAAATACAAGTACATTACTGTAGCGTTATCTCATAAATCAATCTTATCCTCTGATTCATTCGGATTATATTTTCAAAACTCTTTTAATCATTTTAGTTTTACATAAACCTATGCTTTGGTACTAACTTGTAACATCTCCCATTCTGAGGCCTGAAACTAACCGCTCAGATGTTGTAGTCATCCATATTTATTAATTCTTGGTGATAAATGGGGCATGTTAATCATATCAATAATCAAAGGTACATGAATATGAAAACTTTTAAACAAACTTAATAGCAAACTTTCACATTTCATTTCACAAATGATACGTCATAATCATTACGTAATCCCATTCATAATCCAACATTCAGAGAATTTATAAGTATTACAAAATACTTCAAGAGAGACATATGAAGATGCCCCCTTATCTAACCAAAGTCTAACACTTGGCAATTATATAGCTTGTCGTTACATCTATTTAAACATAAAGATAACATGGCGGATAATAGAACTCCTAATATAGCTATTTGCCTCATGTACGTCTTCGAAAACTTATTTGTCTTATTGTAAAATTTGAGAATCCTTACTCCCGACCTACTCAATTGAGCACCCAAGAGTTTAAGGAAAAAGAAAAAACTTTGGATCAGACAAACAATCCGGTGTGAATAATAACCTACCATCTCGAACCAATAGATATTTAACCAGACCATGCCATTGAGCAGAATGGGTTTTCCCTACACTAGTATCTTAACCAAAACATATTAACCATATATTGTGCCCATGCATCCACAATGGTTAAAACATAATAAATACATATGATATGCAAACATGTAATATATTTTGGATTACACATCCCAAGTTATGAGACTATCTGTCTCAATTCAAAGTTTTCCTAAGGTCACTATGAACCTATTAGTTTTCATGGGTTGACTAATAATCTATCGAAATTCTTAGAGACTGTCTGTTCTAATTAAAACTTTTCATGGGATGAGCAAGAAGCGATTGGATTCTACCAATAACTATCTCCAATCATGGTTTTCATAGTATTACTATAAACCTAATGGAATTTCCCCAATAAAATTTCTTTAATCATAGTTTTCATGGGATGACCATGAACCTATTGGATTCTTCTAATATCATGCTTGCAGTCATAGTTTTCATGGGATCACTAGAAACCTATTGGATCTCTCCAATAACATCACTTAAGCCATAGTGTTCATGGGATCACTATGAACCTATTGGACCCTTCCAATACGATATCTCAATCAATAGTCTTTTGATTAGTTCTGAGCATCCTAACAATTCTGATCTACCTGACTCCTGGATCTAATTCTACTCACTCAGAAGTTAAATCAGATTATACTCACTAATGGGTCAACCTAACTGGTTATTCTGCTCTTAAGTGCCCTAATATGCAGCTATGGGTCATGATAATTGTGAGTATAACAACAATAATCGTGCAAAATAACTAATCAAGTAATACAAGAACATATAGCATCCATCATTTAATATGTCCAATCCATTAGCATTTTAAAATTACTTAATCTTAAGTAATAATTTTCTTTGGTAATTATTTATCAAATCTTGGGCTAAATAAATTTATTCCTTGAAAACTTTTATCATTACATATATGTGTGTGTGTATAATTAATCCCATTAATTCATATTTAAAACAAGGAAAATGTAGTCCCTTACTTTACCAATTTCTTATGTAATTTATAATCCATTTTAATGATGCCATGTATGCTTTTGGTGTCAATATGAGGTTGCCACACCTCTTCATTATAGAGCATAATGCCAAAATTTTGAATACGTTCTTTATTGAAAATTTATGGCATCAATATTGTCGGCATGCGACATCGCATTCCTCTATATCAAAACTTTAAAAACAATTCTAATTTTATAAAAACATAAGGCTATAATGCCAAAATTAATGTTGTCGCACAAAGAAACATATAGGTTGTCGAACGTATTAAGAATAGCCTTTTATATAGGAAAATACTTTTAAGCCAACATTGATGATGTGCGACGTCAATATCATAAAACTTTAACCGAGGGTATTTTAAAACAATAGGGTCGACGTTAGTTACCACCTCCCACGATGTCACCATTCTATTAAAACATTAAGAATTGCAGCATTATTATAGCCGATTAAAGATAGACGGTGTAGGTAACAGGCGACATAGTATGCATGTGATATAGAATAATTTAATGGCGAAAATGGTAGTAAGCGGCACTATTTAATACAATATAATAACAGGCGGCATCAATTTCGTCCAAGATAATATAAAGAGTATCGAATTTTGGTGAAGGTCGATGTTAATATATTTACGAGATAACTAGCTGACCTTATTCTCAATACCGATATCCAATATGTGCACCATAACCTTATTGGAACCATTCCATACCAACGTCGTTGATATATTATGCTTCTATCAAGTTAAAGCTGAAGTAGGGATGAACTTCGACTTCATGCAACAGGGCAACTTCATAATAACTATGAAAATTGATTTATTTCCTTTAAAAGCAAATCCATTTCACCAACTCCTAACCCATGTCAATTTCTTATTGGTTAGAAACAACTTTAAAAATTATTCTTTTCTGAAAAATGTCGCACCCTACATTCTTTCCAAAAGAAAATTTGTTGCACCATTAAATAATCATTAATTATTTAATATAACTAAATATAATTATTTAATATAATTATAATCTTTTCCATCGTATTAAATTCATAAAAAACCATATATACTTAGGAAAAATTGCAAAAATTCGTTAAAAATTAGAAATAACATCTTCTTTAACATATAAAAATTTCGAGGCTAAAATCATTATTTGATTAATTTTAATAATTAAAACCCAAAATAAATGCCTTTTCTTCCTTAGGAAAATCATAAATTATTTATATTAATTTGGAAACTTATGAAATTATAAAAACATCTCTGAAATTATGTTTTACATAAAATATCCAATATAAAATCGTTTGAGGATCAAAAACTTAGGATTTACCCTTAAAAGCTATTAAAATAATTTCACAAAAATTTCAATAAATCATTAATCTATCCAAACAATGATAAAACCAAACATGGCTTATCATAGCATCATCAAGAATCAAAATCCACCAAGATTCGAAATTAAAAAGTATGAAATTGATATGGTCTATTATTATTCACATTGATTTGATAATGAGAATTGAGTTTTGAATATTAATTTGACTTCTTTCGCTTTTCCTCTTGAATCCCTAAGCTTTTCTTCCTCTACTCTCTTGTTTAATGGTCAGCCTAAGTTCCTGTTGATTATTTTGATATTATTCTAATGAGAGTGAAATGAGATAAGGGATTTAAGGAGTAAAAGATGGATCTACATGTTTTGCCACTCTTATATATTCTCTTCTATATAATATAATCTTACTTAGTTAGTTAAGATCCAATCTTGTTATTTATCATATCTCAATCCCCTTATCACACTACACGTCATATTATTCTATTTAATTTATCTACTTAAATCTCCTAAATAATGTTAATCAAATTTAGAGGTGTTATAGGTAGTTTTTAACACTAAGGAGTTATCAGCTAAAATTTCTACCATGGAAAAGAAGGAGATGGAAGAATGGGCGTTTACTACTCTACAGCTGACTATTGGAGAAAATGTTGTTTTGGAAATTATCATGGAAACCACTGCTAAAGGAATTTGGACCAAGCTGGAGAATCTCTATCAGAAGAAATCACTCACTAACTATTTGATTCTGCCAAAGACGTTTTTCATCATGAAGATGAGAGAGGGTGCTTTGGTAAAGATGCGTCTTAGTTTATTCGATGATCTTATAATGAAGATGGATATTGTGGATTTGAAGATGGATGAAGAGAAGAATACAATGTTTCTTTTGTATTCCCTTCTGGAGTGTTATATATATTTTGCTAGCAAACCAATTTATGGAAAAGAACCTTGACTGTAGATGATATGAAGTAAGGTCTTCTATCTGAAGACTTGAGGGATCAAATGGAGGAGATGGGTGAAGGAAGAGAAGGGAGTAGTAGTTAGGGCCTATTTGTTGAGAGATGAAGAGAGGAGAAGAAGAATTGGAATCCTAGAGAGCGATCTAAGTCTAGGAAGCCCGAAAATGGTTGGAAAGAAAAGTCTAGAGACGGAAAGTGCCACTATTGTAAGAAACCAGATGATTGAAAGAGAGACCATCTGGATTTGAAGAAGAGGGCTGAGGATAGATCTTCATCGACTGCGGTGGAGAAGACTGTATTTAATAATATGTTAACTGCAACGGTATTTGATGTAATACACTACTAGGTGCTTGATTGAGGGCGTCGTTCCATATGACACCAAACAAGGATGATTACAGCTCTTTTCTTGGAAAAGAGGGCAGTGCAATCCTTATAGGAAATGATGTTAGATGTAGAGCCATGGGAGATGGTACAGTTCAGATTAGGATGTTTGATGGAGTGATACATACTTTGATAGGTGTCTGATATGTTTCGGGTCTTCAAAAATCGTTGATTTCTTTAGGGAAGATGGTGTCCATGGGATGAAAGGTGACAATGAAGAAGAATGGTTTAAAGTTATCTAGGGGTGCACTCTTTTTGATAAAGGGAGACGTGTTTCAAAATCTGTAACTGATAAAGGAAAGCATAGATCTTGGAGTGTCCTGTGTTGGACTGGACAGTCCTCGTGCTTTGGATGCCACTGGACTTTAACATCTAAGATTGGGTCATATTTCGGAGAAAGGCTTAGACTTTCTTCGCAGTCAAAAGATGATCAAAGGAGGAAGCTTCAACAAGTTGGAATTTTGCCATGAGTGTGTACTGGGAAAGTAGACGAAGGTATCTTTTAGAGTTAGACTTCATAGATCAGAGAGAGTGCTAGATTATGTGCATACAGATTGACAATGGGCTTGTCTAAAGGCTTTTGGACTAAAGCTTTATCAATAGCAGTGCATATAATAAATTGAATTCCATGCTTAGCTATAGATGGGAAGATTCCAAAGAAGAAGTGGAGAGGTAAAGCAGTGTATCTTGGTTACTTTCGTATTTTCAGTTGACCTATGTATATTCACCATACAGGTGATGATAAGTTGAAAGCTAGAGGTACAATGGCATATTTATAGGATACACACATTGTATTAAAGGGTATCGCATTTGGAACCTTGATAATAGAAAGATTATGCATTCAAAACATGTAAATTTTGACGAGTCTACAATGTTAAATCCTAAGAAGGAGTTACTTACCACATTAGATGAGTCTGGTAGGCCGAAGGAGTTGGAAGAGGTTCCCATATTTCTGCCTAGTAGTAGTTTAACAGCCTGGTATTTTTAACCATTCGCATCCACACATGTCGGACTTGAATTGCTTAAAATATTATATTGTTAATTTAAATTTGGCAGGACTCAACATATACAGTCAATAAATAATCACAGAATCACATACACAGAGTAATATAACAATATGCAGTGGAAATAAATGAATAGCAGTTCATGAAGCTACTATATATAAATAACAGAGTTAAACAAGATACAACAGAGAAGATACAACAGAAGTCTCGAATACATAGAAGTCTCAATACAATAGTCAAATACAGGATCCGAATACGTCACTGGAATCAGTTGAATAACTGTAAGCTGAATCGATAGTTGAATCTCCAAGCGAAGCTCCAAACTCCAAAGGTGAGTCTCGAATACTGTGACACTCAGTCTGATCCAAGCGTAAAGCAAAACACAAAATACTCGAGTCATGATTAACATTCTTATATCCATAAATCCAACTCAAGTGAAATAATAACTGAAATACAAGTAACTTAAAGGATGTTTGGGATACCCATCCTCTAAGGATCCGTTAAACTATCTACTATGTAGTAACATACGCTATTATAATAATGTCTAAAGTAAAGTAAACTATTAAAATAGTGTTAAGGCGTTACATTTCCCCCTTAACACATTTTATAGTGGCAATAGTCTATACAGTACCGTAATACCTCCAGATCAGGAGGTTACCAGAGCATACTCCATAGGTACGACACAAATTAAACTCGTAGAAGGCATGCTAGGGTATGTGACAGGGCACAACTAGGCAATGCCAGGTAGATATACCAATTACACTTCCGTGCTAGTGGTAACGCATAACAGCCACTACCGCCCACCTTAAGCCACACTCCCAAATCAAAGGTGCGCACCAAATCAAACATAAAGTAATAGAATGGAAATCGAAGAAGTGTGTTCAATAGGAGGAGCTACCTCACTTGGCCCCTCAATTGCTTCTGTTTTAGCCACCTTATGCCAACTCACGGGAGTCGGGTCCACGTATATACCTCATATAGGATCGTCGCCACCATCCTACTTCATTTTGGAATCTCCACCGCGTACACATTTGTTA
Source organism: Allium cepa (assembly GCA_030765085.1). Taxonomy (NCBI): domain Eukaryota; kingdom Viridiplantae; phylum Streptophyta; class Magnoliopsida; order Asparagales; family Amaryllidaceae; genus Allium; species Allium cepa. The sequence continues at coordinate 86,020,872 of CM060930.1, read as the reverse complement.
AAGTGGTTTTCGGAGTTGGCAGAGAGTATGACAACTTCCGATCCCGGTCTCTTTAACAACCAAACATTATTATAACACCGCGGTCATTTCAAAATATTTTATACTTCAAAACCAAAATATCGTTTCCATTTCAAACCATATCAGGACAATATCATTTTTCACTTCAAATATATCAATTTCCAAAATCATAGCACTTTCAAAGTTATAACACTTTCGATACCAAAACTCTTGAAATTACAATTGGAAATCATAACACTTTGAAATCGTAACACTTTGAAATCATAACACTTTGAAAATCATAACGCTTTGAGATCATTACACTTTGGAAACCGTAACACTTTCCTTTAAACAGTTTAGATATTAATATTAGTATATATAATAAAATAGTTTATAAAATAAAATAGTTTATAAAATAAAATAGTTTATAAAATAAAATAGTTTATATAAAATAGTTATAAGTTAAAATGGTTTATAAATCAAAGTAATTGGGATATTAAATAGTTTATATTAAAATTATTTATATTAAAAATAGTTTATATAAAAATAATTTATAAAGTATTATAAAATAGTTTTAAATATCTTTATCTTACAAGTAGATTTGGCAGAAAAATGGCGACTAACTCAACAACATCACTATCGGATCTGGGAGGGGAGGACGCGGAGGAGGACGGCTGGACTCGGGTGATGGATCGAAGAAAAAGGCAGGTACTCTCGGCTAACAGGCAGAAGGAGGCAGCAGATCTCATCAAATCAGTTCCACAAACAGAGCAGTTTCAACAGAAAAATCAGATTAGGAGGAAAAATGCATCAATCGGCACAGCAGTTTTTACAAAATCAAAACCTATAAACTGGTGTGAACTGGTCAAAGGAAAAAAAATAAGGTGATCTAATACAATACTTTGACCCAGAAATTGTTAATGACAAGAAAACAGCCATAATTGGAGAGGAAGAGCTAATATCAGCAGAGAAAATGTGGTCCAACTCTATTCTCATATACTTGGTAGGTAAAAGGTCGTACTACATGTTTTTCAAAGCATATATAAAAAGAATGTGGGCTCCAAAAGGTAAATTTGAAGTATTTGCTAGAGATAATGGTTTTTATCTAGTTCAATTTGAATTAGCAGAAGATTGTAATAAAATACTAGAAGGAGGACCATGGATGATGGATGGAAAGTTCATAATCATGAAAAAATGGAACAGTTCCATCAAATATGAAAAAGATCTATTGCTATCCATTCCTATATGGGTGAGATTTCCAAACTTAAACTTTGCATATTGGAATCATATTTCACTATGTAAAATTGCTAGTACTATCGGCAAACCTATTGCAATGGATGAGCATACCAAAAACAGAAGTAGAATAACATTTGCTAGAATGCTTATTGAAGTTGATGCAACTTTCAAATTTGATAAAGAAGCACAAATCAAACTGCCTAAAGAAGATTGTGTAATGCAAAATGTTGAATATGAATTCATACCCCCGGTGTGTAGTAACTGTGTATGTTTCGGACATGTCAACAATGAATGTCCTATATCTTTTACACAACAATGGATACCAAAGCCCACAACATGCAACAAAGAGACTGATCTCATGGACTTTGCTTCAGAAGGAAACAACATCAACTCAGAAATAACAGCTCATCACAACACAGAAGTTATTACAATTGAAGAGTCCAATGTCCAAGATTATACAAACAATAAGAATAAAGATGTTTCTCTATCAGATACATCAGTCTTATATGTTGAGACAGATCAGATGTCATCAAAGAATCCTACAGTTGCAATTGAAGCCTCGCCATTAACTGAAGCAGCTAAATGTGTAGTATCTAAATCTCATTCTCAATCCAGCATGGCTGCCACAATTGCAAAGGGACCCTTTGCTTGTACTTCTGACATGAATCAAATACAAAACATTGCAGAAGAATCACTTACAAGTACCAAGACTCTGGATCCAACTGCTATGACGTCATCGACAAAAGCCTCAGTCAATTTATCATCATCAGAGAATTTATGCAACAGGGAGTTATCAAATCATAATGAACTTATCTCAAATAGTTCTCACCCTCAAATTTCAGATCTAACATATGTAGTGTTTAATCCTTTTCAGGTGCAAAAAGACATGAAAGACTCAAATGTGGAAGCATCTTCTTTATCTCAATCATGTATCAATCCCACATACCCTTCTACCATCAACCCTCTCAACAATTCACCAGCAAACCTCACATCCATCAACCCTGAATTTGAAAAAGTGCTATCAGAAATGAAAAAGAAAAATCCTCAAGAAAAGAAAAAGAATAAAGTGATTCATGACAGTGTGACTCCCACTATAAAAACTAGGAGTCAAGCAAGCTCATCCAAATAATGTCAATCTTGTGCTGGAATGTGCGAGGTCTTAACAAGGCAGCACATGTTCTAGAGGTAAAAAACATCGTTTTCTCGCAATAACCTTCTATGTTTTGCTTAGTTGAGAATAAGTTGAGAAGAAATAAAATTCAGCTATTTATGGAATCATGGGGTAATAAATGGACATGCATCAACAACATTGAATATCATCATAAATGCAGAATACTCATCATGATCAACTCGGATATTTGGAGCAGCTATGTAATTTCTATGAGCAAACAACACATTACATGCATGCTAAACAATACTGCAGGGGCTCAATGTATTGTCACTGTCATATATGCATTAAATCTTGAATCTGAAAGGAAACCTTTATGGAAACAACTGGAAAAAGAAGCAAACACCTTCATTACCCCTTGGTGCATCATAGGGGATTTCAACTGTGTTAGATTTTTGAAAGATAAAATGGGAGGAAATAAGTTGACAACAAGAAACATTCAGGAGCTAAACAATTTTATAAATTCTGCAGAAGTAAAAGAACTCAGCATTTCAGGGGTTAAGTATTCATGGAGATCAGGACCAAACAAAAATATTGCTACAAAGATTGACAGACTATTATGCAACATTGAATGGATGAACATGTTCAAAAGTTCCCATGCAAAATATCTAGATCTATCTACCAGCGATCATGTTCCTATTATGTTTCAGTTTAACCATACACAAACATTAGAAGGTCCAAAACCTTTTAAATTTAGAAACCACTGGGTCAAATGTGAGGGGTACAAAGAAGCAATTGAAAAACATTTTGTTTTCCCTGAAGAAAATCAACTTTTCAACCTTATACAAATGCAGAAAAACATCAAAAGGGAAATCAAAAGATGGTGCAAAGGAAAAAATGATTTGCAGACAGAGGTATCAAAATGCAAGCATAAGGTCAACATTGCATTACAAATATTAGAAAATAATCACAATTCATTAAATGCACAAAAGCTGCATGAAGCACAAGTAGATTTGGCAAAAAATTTGGGGCTGCTAGCAATGGATAACAAACAAAAAACAAAATGCCAATGGATCAAATGGGATGATAGTTGTTCGAAATTCTTCTTTGCAAAACAAACAACTAGAAGATTTGTAAACAGTTGTCACAACATCATAAAAGAAAATGGAGAAGTAGTCAAAACCTCAAAAGAGATAGAAGATGAAGCTGTCAAATATTTTTCCAACATATACAATAGAGGAAACATGATTAATCAGTTTCCAAATATCATTCCAAAAAGGAAAATAAATGATTGGGGTAAAAATTTCCTTAATGCTACATTTGAGGAAAAAGAATTAAAAAGAGCCATTTTCAGTATACACAATGATACTGCCCCTGGATATGATGGTTTCAATGCAAAATTTTATAAAAGACATTGGAATGAATTAAAAAAATCTCTTTTAAAAGCCATGCAAACTTCCTTTGATAATGGCAGAATAGTGAGAGAAATAAATCATACTATTATCTCCTTAATCCCAAAAGTCAAAACTCCAGAAACGGTTTCAGATTACAGACCTATAGCATGTTGTTCCATGCTGTACAAGATCTTATCTAAAATGTTATGTGACAGAATGAAGTATGTTCTTGGAGAACTAATCTCGGATAATCAAACAGCATATTTACCAAACAGGCAAATCAAAGATGGGATAATCGTTGCACATGAACACATCAGGAATTTCAACAAGCATGGCAGTAACAAAATGTGCATAAAGGTGGATCTTAAAAAGGCTTATGACTCAGTAAACAGACAATTCATCCTGCACATGATGAGAAGCATGGAATTTCCAGAGAAATGGATAAATATTATACAAGAAATGATAACTACTCCTAGCTACTCCTTTTCCATTGAAGGGTACCACAAGGGATATTTTTCTGGGAGTAATGGATTAAGGCAAGGAGATCCCCTATCCCCCTACCTATTTACTCTATGCATGGAATATTTCACTCTGTTGATGGATGCAAAAGCTACTAAAGGAAAAGTAGAATCAGTTATCAAAAACAATTCAAACATAACACACCTCATTTATGCAGATGATCTGTTAATTTTCATAAATGCTACAGCAGTGGGAGCCAAATCAGTTAAAAATTGTTTTAAAAAACTGAAGAAAGTGACTGGATTAGAAATGAACAATCTCAAAACCCAAGTTTTTTTCAACAAGTTTTGCAGCAACAAGGATCAAGTACTCAACATTCTAGATATTCAAGAAGGAGAACTACCTGTCAGGTATCTTGGACTACCCTTATCTATCACATACATCAAACATTCAAATTGTAAACAACTTATTGACAGAGTGTTATATAAGATGCATGGTTGGGAATGCAAATTTCTCACTGTCCCAGGCAGAATTGAATTAATTAAAGCTGTTGTTTATCCAATGGTCAGGTTTTGGATGCAATGTTTCATGTTACCTAGCCTAACCATTCACAAAATTAATCAGTTATGCAAACAATTCATCTGGAAAGGTAAAAACAGCAAGGTACCATGGGAAACAGTCACAAGTGTTAAAGCTGAAGGTGGGATGGGTTTGAAAAAACTGTCAGATATTAATAATACATTTTGCATCAAAAGAATATGGGAAGCCCTTAATAATTCATCTTATAGTGCTAGATGGCTTAATGAAAAATATGCTAACAATGAGACTTTGTGGGAAGCTAACTTTAGTAATAATTCTTCATGCACTTGGAAGAAAATGTTATACTATAGAAAAGAAGCTCAAAAATTGATTGACAGAAGAATTGTGGATGGCAAGTCCACCAGTTTATGGTTTATACCTTGGATCAATGGTTCTACATTATTGGAAAAACTGGGGCATCAAATCTTATCATATACAAGAGGTCATAATCATAAGGTAAGTCAAATCATATCTGATAATTGTTGGAGGCCAGAAAACATCTCATATTTAGGCAACATAAGTGAGGAAATAAGGAAAGTTCCTATACATCGTGATAAAACAAAAGACTATTGGTTTTGTAACAGCAGTAAAAATGGCTTGTTTTCTTTTCATGATACATGGAATAGTATAAGGGTCAAACTCCAGAACATCAATTATTACAAAATCATATGGAATACCACATCACTCCCAAAGATGAATGTATGCTTATACAGAGCCATTTTCAATTATCTTCCCACAAAAGATAAGCTACAATTACAGGGAGTAACTGAACATAACAAATGTGTATTGTGCAAAGAGGAAATAGAAACATGTAATCATCTTTTTTTCAACTGTTCCTTCTCCAAACATGTGTGGTATTGGATCAGAACCATGATGGAGGACCCTATAACTCAGGGAGATATTCATATTTCTATTACATATGCCATCACATATATATCCCAAAAATTCGCAGTCAACAGTATAAAGAAAGACATCATAATTGCCGCGCTTAGCACAGCTGTTTGGTACATTTGGAAAAGCAGGAATGATATCATCTTTAACAGTGAAAAGAAAGACAAAATCACAGTCTGTAACATCATCAAATCCAATGTTCGAGACATTATCATCAATAGATCCAAGTTTTTCAGCCACAGCAACATCAATGCAGATAACATAATACAAAAATGGGAAATCATACCTCTGCGAGTTGACCTTACCATAACCAAAAACCCTAATTCCCCCAATACGGCATCATCCTCAAGATACATGATTGATAGAGAAGATGATGAAACAGAGAGCTCAAAATTATCTAGATGCACTGATAGTATTAACACTATCGTTGAAAGAGAAGAAAGATTGCAAGGGAGAGAGAATGAGCCGCCATGAGTCGTGAGATTTTCGCAAAGTATTTAGGGTTTGTGTTTTTTGATGAGTATATGGGTTGCTTTTTGTACAACCGGTTCATTATGTATATAACTTGTTATGTAATGTGTTGGCATTATCAATAAAGCTTTTTGATCCTTTTTCAAAAAAAAAAAGTTTTAAATATAATTTAAAATACTTTATATAAAAAAAAAAGGTTTCCACAAATTTTATAAATCAATTCAAATCAACTCGAATTCCAAAATTTACATTTAATTCAATCTTAATTCATCAATTTCAATTCAATTCAGTTTCTAAATAAACCATTTCAAATTATATCGATTTCAAATACAGATTTGAACCACAAAATTAACCATTTCAATTTCAATATATTCAAAGATTTATATATTCCACAATTTCAAAACTAAATTTGATAATTTCATATATATCTTAATTTAACTTCATTATTATTTAGTTTGAAACATTCACTTAATAAATTCGATATCATTTAAATAAAACCCCAAATAACAAATGGACCAAATATTTCCTTCAATTTATTCAAACTTGAAATATTCATTTAAATTGCCTTAAACCAAAATCAAGTTATAAAATCATATCCTTTAAAAATCTCAAATTTCAATAAGTTTCAAATCGATTTAATTAACTAAATTCTTAATTAAATACCATTTCAAATCAATTTCAAAACTATCTTCCCAACCTTAATTTATTAAAAATTATTATAAACTCTATATTTGAAAATAAAATTTTAAATAATACTTAAACATATTATATATAAATTAAATCAAACTTTATTAAATTAAATCTTATTATCGAACTTATTTTAAAATAAGATTAATTTATACATATTTTAAAATAGTAAAATTATAAGTAAATTCTTAAAATTTATAATTTCAAAACTAACTTAAATTTTAAAATTTCAAAACATATAATTTAAAAATCAAAATTTAAAACCTTTATAAAAAATAGCATTTATATATATATATATATATATCTTAAAATCAATATTTACTAAAACCAAAATATTCATTTCAAAACCTTGGAAATCGTTTCAAAATATATATATTGACCAATGGTGTTTGTATATAATTTTCTATCCTATGGTCAAGTGATACAGATATTTATCATTTCAATCCGTAATTTAAATATATTTGGGTATATATCATTTCAACCCACAATCCCAAATTCAATTCAATGAAAATCGCTTGGGTTTATCATTTCACCCATAACGATTTTCTTTTATTCTACTGATCGTTCGGGTATGTATCATTTCAACCCATAGGGAATTCTAAACTAACAGGGAACGTGCAGAGTGATAACGGATATGATAATAATATAATAGGCATATATCATCCATATACATAACAGATAATGGTGTCAGATGTCACAGGTGAACAGATACAAATAATAGCATATGTATAGCAATGTAAATAACTAACAGCGGTATATTTCAATTGTTGTTTCAATTGAAATCAAATTTAAAAAATATAAGAATGTTAATCGTGAGTGATTGCTCGCCTTTCGATCCTAGAGACAAGGAGATGACACAGACAAGTTACGATTTGAATCAATATCTAGACTATCGACCGATCCAACAACAAATCCCAAAGCGAAGTAAGCTGAACACGGATTTGTCGGACAAAGATGATAGATAAGGAATTGATGAGAACGGATATGTATAAATTAAATTTTAATATTCACTCATATTAAAATAAATTCCTCCGTACAAAACCCAGTATTGAATTTAAAACATATATATGTATATATTAAAATAAAAATGTTTATCGGTATATACATAAATCATTATTATATTTAAACCCATATGCTTAGAATACATACCTGATATTTAATTCAAAATCAATATCTCTTATAAAATCAAAATAACTTAATTTATTAATAATATATCCATAAAATCAAACAAGTTGTAAGTTCCCATATATATTCTGCGATAATAACTTATATATAAAAAATATACATAAATCTGTATCTTTATATTACAGGTCAATTTATACAAACAAGTACGTTTTTAAAGAAAAAAACCTGTAGCATATATACGAGTAAATATATCCCAAAAAGATGCATCATATATGAAATGTGTGTATATATATATATAACTCGTATACCTTTGTATAAAAAAATATGCACAGGATAGTACAATACATATATTACTGACTTAATAATATGCCAGATTAACAGATGGTAATATAAAGTAAACAGGAATATATACAGTAACTTGGAAGCACATCTATATATATAATATACGTACAACTATATACATAAGTAACAGTGTTGAAAAACTTTCATATATAATAACTAATATATAAACTGATAGATATGTACACTTGTTTCCAACTTGAATAAACTATAGAACATACACACAAAAAAATTAAAATTTAACAACTACAAATATATAATATATAAACTGAGACAACAATTTAACATACAATCTTAGTTTATTTTATAATTAACACATTTACCACTTATATACAAGCTTACACATATAAGTATAAATGTATACATAAAACATAAGGCTGTCACTATATTATATACATAATTTAAAACATATAAACTTACATACATGTATACATTAAATCAATATATATATATATATATCAATATACATATAAAAATATACGTACCAAAAGGAACAGCAGCAAATATAACTTGTACAAACTCGTTATAAAACATATATATCAACCAAAACATATACAAACACCTTAAAACCAAAAATATTATACTTATATATATGAATAACATTTCAGATACTTAAACTAGTATAACCTACACATATATAAAGCAAAACAGAACATATTATAACTTAGTATACTAATATATAAGCATATTATGTAAATTATATATATATAATATATAAGTACTTTTAAAAACTCATATATATATATATATATATATATAAACTTTCTTTTCAAAAATACAAACAGGAAAACCAAGCAAATGTATGCAGACATATTACCATATACAGCATATATGTAACCCATACATGCTCGGCTTGCTGCACACAGGCGAGAAGATGGGTCGGCTCAGGGAAACTGAAGGGGATTGGGTGGTGGTGGTGGCCGACTACTCGATGTCTGGTCATGTGCGCGGGATTGGTTGGCTCGAAGTTGAAGGAGAGGAGGCCAAGCATGCAGGGGAAGAATGGGTTTCGATTGTGGGTTATTGTGGAGCATGGGATGAAGATCAAGATGGCCTTGGATGATCGCTTACGGCCTAGGCTTGGGAGAGGAAGGAGGTGCCATCGATGATGAGGAAAAGTGGAATGGAGGTGGGGAGATGAAGAAGGCAGCTGAAACGATGAGGCTACAGGAATAAAATGCATACATACTTAATTGTGTAATATAAATTTATCTCAGCGAGAAAATGAACAGATCGAAATTTGTAAGAACCGAAACAACATTTGTATTGAAAATTAATGGTGGAATATCAAAGATCAAAGATCACAGAATATCCGAGGTTTATTAACCGATGGCTTGTTTACTTTTAGCCATTTGACAATTGAATAGGCACAGAATCGGTACCGATACAGTTACCACTTTTTTTCAGATTCCGCAGCGAACCGAACTCCAAATCACATAAATGAATATAATGCGAAGATCAGCACGACGAGACGATCAAAATGGTATACTGATATTAGTGATATGACCAATCAATCAAAAGTCGATATGGGTACCAAAACCCTGCAAATTTGCCAAAAATAAGATAGATGGAGAATAGCAGTCCGCATTCGTTGAAACAAAAATATAATGTCTCACTCAGAAGATGACTTACAAATTTATTACGTTAAAATATTCAGATTTAGAAAATATTTTATTATCATCAAATATTAACTAATTTAAATTGAAATAAAATTACACAAGAAAAATAACTTCCATATTATCAGATGAAAATTTACCATTTGCTATATTTAAATATACGTAATCCAATTATCAAATTTTCAATTCAAAATTTTATTATTTAAAATTTCATAAAAAATCAATTAATTAAATAAATAGAACCACTAAAATTTACGGGTCGTTACAAGTAGAGTTGTTGCTGTGAGAGATATAGATGTAGTTGATGAGACATCACAGAGTACCCATAGGTTCCTTCTAGTAGTATGGGTGATTTGCATGAGACTAGAGGAAGTTCATTTCAAGATGGAGCTGAAAGGAGTTTAGTTGAAGTTGTATCTATTCTGGTCGATCGCAGGACAATTAAGCCGCCCAAGAGGTATGGTGATTGGCAGTATGCAAAACTTACCCTTAGTGATCAGTTTGATTATGCAATGTATGTAGTTCATAATGAGCCATTTGACCTTGAAGAAGCTATGAAGTCGAGTGATAGCTAGAAATGGATTTGCACTATGGAAGAGGAGTTAGAGTCGTTAAGAAAGAACAAGACTAGGGATTTGGTACCACCTTCTCAAGGAAGCCGAGCCATAGATTGCAAGTGGGTATTCAAGGTATATGATGGGAGACACAAGGCTAGATTAGTTGTTAAAGGGTTTTCACAAAGGAAGAGAGTGGAGTAAGATATTTTCTTCCATAGCGAGACATACCTCTATCTACATTTTACTTACTATTGTTGCTAGTTATGACTTAGATATGAAGCAACTTGATGTGATGACTGCTTTCTTAAATCATTATTTAGAGGAGGCCATTTACATGGAGTAACAAGAAGGATTTATTGTAAATGGGAAAGAGAAATGTGTTTGCAAGTTGAAGAAGTCACTTTATGGACTTAAGTAGTCTCTTAGACAATGGTACAAGAAGTTCGACTCTTTTATGCTTTCATGTGGTTTTGATTGTAGTATCAAAGACCCTTGTGTATACTACAAGCATTTAGAGAGTGGTAGTTGGGTGTATTTACTCTTGTATATGAATGACATGTTGACTGCTTCCAAGGATAAAGCTGAAATTGATGGTTTGAAGATGAAACTAAAGGAAGAATTTGAGATGAAAGACCTTAGGGAAGCAAGGAAGATTTTGGATATGGAAATCTAAAGAGATAGAAAGCTAGGAGTTCGAGGTTCACTCAAAAGGAGTATTTTAGGAAGGTGCTTGCTCGGCTTAGCATGGAAAGAGCAAAGACAATTAGTACACCCATGCCTTTGCACATATAGTTTTCTAATAAAGGTTCTTCGATCTTAAAGAAGGATAAAGCTTACATGGAAAAGTTTCCATATGCGAGTACAGTTGGTAGTTTGATATATATTATTGTTTGCACTACGCCTGACATTGCATAGACTATTGGATTAATTAGTAGATATATGGAAAATTCAAAGAAGACTCATTGGAAGGAAACAAAGTGTAAAGGCCCGCAAATCCGTACCCCTTTGAACTAACAAAATTCCACAACAGTTCAGTCCAAAGTGGCACAAAAGTACGAGTCTTCGGGTAAAAGAAGAAAGAGGTAGAAGAAGAAGAAGAAAAGAAAACAACATCAGAATCTCACAATCGCAGCGGCACAAAATATAATATATAATAACAGCTTTTAAATACAAAGAAATATGTACTGTATACATATATACATACATACCATCATCAGAGTACATCAAACATCCATACAGAGACAACTAATAATTGTCCATACACAGCGGAAATAATAGTCAAATACGGAAGTACGCTCTGCCATCAGCTCGTCTCCTGAACTCCTTAGCTTTTAACCTGATCCTATTTAACTCGGTCTGACCCGAGCATCATATAAAACAACACTCGAGTCAGTCTGGAAAACCAGCGTGAGAAAATCGCACTCAATTGGATTATTAAAGTTTCAAAAATTCTTTGAAAACAAAAGCATCTCGTAAGACCACGCCACAAATAAACATGTCGGGTTTTTACCTTACGATAGCTAAAACATTTTTATTAAATTCGTCTGATATTATAATAGTGTCTATAGAAAGTAAAATAGAATCTAGCTGAAATGCTTGCATCTCACGTTTCAGCAATAGTTGGCACAATCAAAACCGTGCAGGCGCTTATTGGAGATTGGATTCCATACAATGGCAGGGCTACCGGGGTACCGTCCGTCACAGTACCTGGTCTAGATCAGAGTACCGAGGAGCCACCCTAACTCCCCTGCAACACAAGACCGGAACCATCCCTTACTGGACAGTCCCAAGTAAGATCACCCCGTGGTTGGCGCGACCAACCACCCACTAAGCCGAAATAAAAGGGACATCTAAACAGGGAAAACCTTACTCTCCAGTGGGGGCTACCCACGAAGCCTTGCTGCACCTCTCCTGTTTTAGCCATTTCCGGTTGATGAGGCTTGAGGCTAAGCGTTACCTTTCCAAGAACGAGTCCCACTTAGAATGCTCATCGTCCCCCTGACAATGTTCTGAAAGCATTCAATCCATACAAGTTGCCCTGGGTCTGGACAAACCGAATCACCGTCTTCAACTCTTCACGGCCTTCATTCGTAATCGTTCAAACCGGATCGGAGTGGTTTTCGGATAATTAAATCTGATCCCGGACTCTCCGAAACGATCAGCGCATTGTCCAATATTGATAGTCGGTGATTTAACTATCAATTAATCATTCACAAGCAACCATCAAATAATTTCCTCAAATTATCTATCTTGAATATCTACTTAAGATATTATCTTCATATTTCAATGCCTTGAAATTAGATTCAATTCACTCTATTTCTCGTGAAACCATTTGAGTCTTTGCCAACCATTTATAATATTTTTCCCACTTCAATAGTTCTCAAAACTTGAAAATTATTCCTTTATCTCTTATTTCTTTCCTCAAAAATCATTTACAGACTCATTTGTAAATTTTCCAAAGCCATTTAGCTTATTAATATTTCAGATTTCATTCCTGCTCTTCTTGAGAACTTTATCTCACCTCGAAATTCACTTATCATATACTTGAGATTTTATTCAAGTTCTCATAACTCTCTAAAAATCTTCCCTAAAGATCTTATTCAAATTAACTACATTTGCTTTACTTCAAGAGGATTTATAATTGGATTTTCAAAACATTTTCTTTTAAACATCTTGACTTATAAAGTAAGAATAATGGTTTTATTTCAAATTATGGTTTAAGGTAAAAAAATTATTTATATCCAGTTATTAATAAATTTTCAAAGCTGGTTTAGAAAACTATAATTTATTGTAATAAATACTAAGCGTTAAAATAACTTTTCCGAAATATTTTAAATCTATATAATAGTTCTTTACAAATTATATAGTATAGTAATTTTGTTTAAAAATATTAAAACCAATTTATATTTTTAGAAAATCCAATATTCATCCATAAATTCCTCTTGACTATATTCTCATTTCTTACTTCGGAAATATTCAACTATTTCCTTTCAAAACCAATTTTCATATCTCAAATTAATTTCTCGCCATGACTTATCTCTTTACGTATTCGCTGATACTTTCTATCTCATTTATAAACTCCATTTATAAATTCATAACTCCCCTGAGTTTTCTTTTTTTCTATTTATAAAAACAATTTTATTCAAAGACCCTATGTTTATAAGTTTATTCTTCAATAAAATCCCATACTTATTCCTTAACAAAATTTCATTTCTTGATAAGGTTCCTTTTATTTTATTTCTTAATAAAGTTCCTTTTAATTATTTCTATTCATCGATTACAATATTTCTTAGAGTCTTTGTATATAATTTAATTTTTCCCAAACTCAACTTTAACTAATTTTAAGTATAACCAAAGTAATAAATATTCTTTTAATTTTACTCTAGTCTCAATAGAAGTAAATTCAAAACCTAAAGAAATATTCTTTTAAGTTAAGTTTCATTTAACTTCCTTCAAATAAATAATTTATGGTATTTAAAAATTAGTAAATTCCAATTTCCATGTTATTTAACACTATATAATTCAATTCGCATGCAATTCCATATCAATTCATCCATCCTGTCATATGACTACATATATATATATAATAAATAAATATCTTTGAGGAATCCTGTTGGATCCCTCCAACCTGTTTTCCCTGCATCCACAAATGTTAGCTCAATAACATATCAATTCCACTTTCAAAGTGGGATATCACGGTATATGGGTTTATAATATCATCCAGTGAATAAATTATTATCAACCGAACACATCCAATGATTTAAATTTGACATTTAAATTTTTAACTATGGCATCCAAATGAGTGAGAAAATCTCACCTTTGCTTTTAAGTTGCAATCCTTTCCAATCTCGACTTGTTTTTTCGACTTTTGACCTTAAATAAACAATTATATAGTTTTATTAATATTTAAACAAATCAAATAATTAATTATTGTTTAATCAATTTATTTTAAATCTAATAAGTTAGTCTAAACCAATTTTCTTTCAATAAATTCCTAGTAACTAAAATAATTAATTAAGTTAATTAAACAAGTTAATGCATTATTATTATTTTTAAATAAATTAGTAAATAATTTAAAATGTGTATACGTATATTTATTTTCCTTTTTAGCTACATATATATATTTATAAAAAATAGATTATAGGTTTCAGAAATCCACTTTTATAAAAACTTCCAATAGTTTTGAATTCCTATTATTATTATTATTATTTTTCAAACCCTACCAATAAGAAAATAATTTCTGTTTTCCGTAAATATATAAATATCTGCATTTGTATTATACTTTTCCCTTTACTGCAGACTTATATGCATATATATACATATAAAACTAAAACTACTACAAACTTTTACTGTAATTATTATTGTAATTTCTGTAATCACAATTTTACACTCATTTATTTTTATTTTAATTAGAAACGAACTCGGAAAGAAGCATACCTCTCCCCCCAAAACCAAGAACAGCCGCAGCCCATCTTCAAAGCCCTAGCCGCCATTGGCCGAGCTCGAGCAAGCCACCTAACACCACTGCGCCGCCCACACGATCGCACCAACGCGACTAACAACTCTCGATACTTCCCTGCGTACGCGAGCTCCGCCGATGCCGTCGCTTCTCCAAACGGCCGCCTCTTCCAAGCCCTAGCGACAGCAACGCTCTACGCCCGCGTGCGACTCCCACCTTCACACGCGAACGCGCCTATTTCCACACCTCCGAGCTCGAGAATCGCGTTCGACACCGACTCCGCTGCCTTGTCTTCTCGCGAGCGCCCTCCAATTCGACTTCGCTCGACAAACTATTATATATATATATATATATATATATATATATGCCATGAATCGGCTTCAGGAATAAAAAGTGAAATGAGGAGGGTTTCGATTTTGAGTTTGAAGGAAAGAATAAAAGGAAGGATTCTCGTTCGATTGGGGAAAAGATGATAGAAGTAGCGGCCATTAATTTGATTTTTGTTTTCTGAATGAAGGGAGAAACAAGAAGTATCGTGATTTAAAAAAATGGAAGCGTATAGGAGAAGACAAACAATAGTGTTCCGATGGGACGAAAGTGTGTTGAGGAAGCTAAGTTAATTATTTTATTTTAAACTTTATATTTAAATCTTCTCGAATTCCAATTAAATTTTAGCGCGTTTGTTTATCGTACAATCACACGGTAGCTCCGAAAATTACAAAATTTGAAATCCGGTAATAATTCAATATTACGGATCCAACGGAACTAGTTTCGTCGAATTCCGAGACTGTGCCTCGGATGGCTATTTTTAAATATTAATTTAAACGATATTTTTAAAATTTGACAAACTGTTGCTAAACTCAAATTTTAATTCATCCATTATTTTCAGTATTAACAATATAAATTCTATAAGCCTTTAAAATATTTTAAACAAGCTTACTACCTCCGATTTAATATTTTACCCGATATTCAATGTCTATTTTAATAATTAATTAATTCAACGGGTCGTGTATTTAAATTCTGAATCATTTCTATCATATAAAACCAAACTGTTCATATTAAAATTAAATTAAAGTTCAAATTAAATATTTAAATCCAATTTAAATATTGCAAATTAGACGTTCAAAAATCCGGGTCGTTACATAAAGTACATTTTAAGATATCTTAGATGAACTCTAGACTACAGACTTGTTTTAGCGGGAAAGATAGAGATTTAAGCTTGGAAAGATTTTGTTCTTCTGACTATACCGGTGATAGAGATCGAGGGAAGTCAACCTCAGGTTATGTATTCACTCTTGGAGGGACAGCTATTAGTCGTAGAGCGAGATTACATACCGTTGTTTCTTTGTCCACTACAAAGGCAGAGCTTATAGTTGTTCTTGAAGAAGCTAAGGAGGCACTATATTTAAAGCTGTTGATGTGTGATTTGGGCTTCGAGTATGATGGAGAAGAAATGAATTGTGACAGTCAAAGTGCAATTCACTTAGAAGAACATCTAACTTTCGGCTCAAGGATGAAGCACATAGAAATGAAAGAATCATTTCTTGTCTCAACGAATGAAGAAAAGCTTCGTCTTCAGAAGGTTCACACAGAGGAGAATATAGTAGACATGTTCACCAAGTCCTTACCTGTTGTAAAGTTTGAGCATTACTCAAACGTGATCTGCATATCAAGGTGCTAGGTGCCACATGGTGACACGGAGGAGAGAGAATTGGTAAATGAAGACGTTTGTTTTCATCGAGAAGATTAATAAATCGTACAAGAGAAGGATACGTTTAAACACTTTATTGGCGTGCGACGACATTGTCGGAGTTCGACGAAAAGTGTAATGGGTGATGGCATTACCAAAGCTCATTGGGGATGTATTCGTTATGCTCGAGACTGCTCAGAGTATAAAGGCATAGATGGAGTTAGATGGCTTTGTTATATATATATAAGTATGTATGTATGTATAAATATATGTATGTATTGTATTGTATCAATGTGGAGTGTTGAAAAAAGTGATGCAATATTGGGCTTTAATGTTTTTTATTTAGTCCAACATCGTGGAATAAGTTCAATCCCAAGTTCCAAATCCTATATATAAAGAAGTCTATGTAATTGTTTTTATTTGTAAATCTATTTATAATCTTCTCTCTCGGTATTAATAAAATTCTTCTACCCTTAATAGGCGTACACTATCACATGATAGTGGAACCACTTTAAAATTTTGGTGTGCTTCCCATTCATTTATTATTATTCGGTTGATTTCACCTTTGTCGTGAACAACCCCAATAATTTTATTTGATTGTTTCACCATTCTATATTTTAATTCCATTCGTTTCCTCATCAGTGTCATTTGGTTATATCTGCTTAGCAAGATTAAACCCAACACATAAATATTACACAGCTGTTTCTAATTTATTGGACATTCCAAATGATTTACTAGTTGTTAAGTAAAAGCCTATCATAATATTCATAATTCATGATAAATAATAATGTGTGATGATGAAGGCATGTTACTGTTCAAAATAAAGAGAAGGATTTGGGTCCATTGAGATGTTTCTTGAGCATTGAGGTAGCCTATTCACCTAAAGGCTATTTTTTTCTCAATCAAAATATATTGCACATTATAACGACCCAGAATTTCAGTCACTCAGAATTCAGATATTTAATTGATTTTAAATATTCAATAGTTAATTTTATAAGTTGAATAACATATATTTCAAATATAAGTGATTTAATTGGATAACTAAATTGTTGATTTAATTTTTGAAACTATAGAAATAATTTAAATTTGAATTTAATGTGAATAAAATTGATTTAAAAGTTAATTTATAGAAATTGAACAATTTAATATTTAATTAACGTGTAAAAATAGTCATTTTTGACACAGTCTCGGATTTCGACGAAACCATTTTCATTGGATCTGTAATGTTATTTTATTACAGGATTACAGATTTTGTGTCAATCGGATTTACGGTTTAGTCATGCGAAGCTGAAATGCGTAGAAATTTATTTAAGTAAATTTTAATTTAAATAACTCAATTCGAAAACCTATGTTTCAAATACGATCGATTGGCTCCTGATATATGTTCCATTTTGTTTGGAATAAGGGAAAAATATTATAAACGCCAGGCGGCATGCTTCGATTGGAGTTTGAAAAAATTTCGGATGAATAGTCCGCGAAATTTTCTATATAAGGCCACATTTTTTCACATTTGCAAAACCCTAATTTCTCTAACCTTAACCGCCAACTAGCTTCCAATGGCCAGAATTTCGCCTCCTTCCTCCTCAATTTTCTTCCAATCCATCCACTTATAGAGAAAACTTCCAACTATAAACTCATAGAGCTCGGCGAGCTCGACGTATCCAGCGGTGGTGATCGAGTTTAATTTAGCGGATCAATGTCAAAGTGGCCGCATTTGGCCGACGTTCGTACACGATTTTCTAGGCTGTGGATGGGCCAAGCTCATCCTCGTTTAAGGTGGAGGTGCGTGTGGGCATAGGCTTCGACGTGGCAGTAGTCGATCGACCTTTCGATGATGGTAGGTGGCGCGGCAATCAAATGAAGGACATCGGTGTTGGGTTTCTCAGCTTGGTATAAATGAAGAGGAGGAAACGAATGGTCAGCCTGGATCTGTTTAATTATACTCGGTATAAAATGTTGCAATGGCTATTGGAATCAAAGTGAGTAGAACTCACACTTTCTGACTAACTTATATTTTTATATAAGTGAGAATAAATTTATTTATGATGATTGATGATGTTTGGATGATATATGATATATTATCTATATATTGATTAGTATTGGGATATGTTCCTGCCTATTGGAGCAAATGAGACCCTATACGTTCCCGTGTATGAGCGGATGACCCTTTGTACGCACGTCTGCCTTGAAGCGGACATTGTACACATTTTCTCATGTGTATATATATATTTATATATATATATATATATATATATATATATATATTTGTTGTAGGTGATAGGTTGGAGAGATCCAACTGGATTCCTCACCAATATTGATTTTATTTACGATATTTATATATATGCTGTTATCATGTGGTATATGATGTTTTGGATGCCCGGATTGATATAATTGATGTGAATCACCTTGTTTAGCATTTTTGTAGCATGGGGCCATATTTTGGAATTCTAAAAACAATATTATAGTGATGATTTCAATTTAAAAGGCTTTCAAAGTGATTTTGGAAATCAATGTTATATTAAATTTGAATTGTTAAGGAATAAATTCGTTTTAAATATATAAAAGGTTATAATTTTATGTTATAAAAATTAGGATTTTTGTGTAATAATACAAAATATGGAGTTAACTATTTTGCAAAGTAGTTTAAATTGAGATTTTTGACTTATTATAAACGTTTTATATATAAGATTTATAAAATTGATATTTTATAAATAAAAAAATAATGGAATTATAAAAGAGTTTTATAAGTGTTAAAATGAAGTGACAATTGAATCGTATAAGTGAATAAGATTTATGAAATGATGAAGTTATAAAAAGAATGAATTTGTAATAAAGATATTTACAAGTAATTAACTTATAATTGGATTTTGGCATATAAATGAGATGTAAATGGAATTTGTTAATAAAAAGAATTTTATAAATGGAAGCTTTTATAAGATATAAATGGAATTTACAAACATTGTTTTATAAATCCAAAATCAAATTGAATTTGAAAGTTAAATATGAAAGTTTATTTAAAGGAATTATATTCACGATTTTGGATAGTGGATAATCCTTTAATAAATGTATAAAAGCAATGAATTTGGCAAGAGAATTATATTCACAATTTTGGAAAGTGAATAATACTTTAAGTTAAATGAATGTTTTGAAAAGTGATCTTTTAAATGAAGTTAAATGGTTTGAAGATGTTTTAAAAACGTGTGAGCATCGAATACATAGATTTCAACATTCATTGTTGAAATAGACATTTCCGAGAAGCATGGAAAGCATGGACTGTAACACTGTTGTTATAGTAAATGATTTTCGAAAGGAGTTGTTTTGTATGGTATGGGATTTATATATCTATCTAAATATCGAATCCCTATACTAATGATTTTGGGTTGTCATAACGATGTTTTACGCAACATTCGTTTTGACCTAAATAAATATGTTTAAGAAGATGTTTTCCTCAAAGAATAAAATATATACTTAATCATGATTTAACTATATGTAATATTTTCTAAGTGTTGAAAATAAATAAATTTGTGAATAACTTATTATTAGATGAGTATATGGAAATGTTTTCCAATTGTGAAATATTGAAATGGTTTTGAGAATATATCTTTTTAACGATAATTTGAAGTGAATATTTGGAAAGTGATTTAATTAATAAAAGATTAATTAAAAGGGCTTAGTGATTGCTTATGGTGCTAAATATTTGTTTGTTGTTTTGATAGTTAAATAACCGACTATCAAATTTAGCCATTTTAGTTCCTCAACTTAATGTAGGAGCTATTTTGTCGTATACTTAGTACGTAGCCATCTGTGTAGGCTTGACTATCATTTGTGTTGCAGATGTTGATTCATGTAGTGCGGAGTATTACTCCAATCTATCGAGCTTCCTTCTTGGCCGAAGGATAGCAAGTTGAAAGTTGAAGACATGATAAGTCTATGTGACTTAGTTTCTATGTGAGGTTGAGAAACGCTTTTGCGTTGTTGGTGCGAAGAGACCGGGATTGGTTTATCCGAGAACCACTTCGGACCAACGTATATGCATTCGATTGTGCAGGTTGCGATGATACTGATATTTAGGATTTTCATAGTGAAGGACTGCTTGTTGATCGTTTGGGGTTAAAATCCCAATATACATCCAGTAGTAGTAGTCTCTTCATTATGAAATATCCAATGCAATGACTATTCGCTACTAATCCTAAGGATTTTCTGACAGGATGGGGTAGGAAAGTAACTTCGGTTTGTCATGTTCATGGACAACTTGTATGGACGTTTGTCTGACATTGCATTTCTAAGAACACGTACATTGGTTTTTACAAATGTACATCAGTGGTGGCGGAGAAGGCAACTTCTCTTAGCTTAACACACTTCTTGAGACATACAAGCTCAAGGGTCGTATTTTTTTGGAAGGCAATTATTAGTCAATGGAAATGGCAATGTGGCATTCAAAGTAATGTGGTATGTGATATGTGAAAGGTAATCGTTACCTCAGGCCTCATCAACCAGAAATGACCGAAACATGATTAGATGCGGCAAGGCTAAGTTGGTCATTCCTAATTAGGATATGATCATCCTCTTCTAGATTTATATTTTCCCGCTATGACGTTCGGGATGTAAATTAATGTGGTTTGTATGCTATGAGGGCCCTCGGAAAAGGTGGGTAACGACCGGGCGATGATATATTCGGTACTACCTAGTGACATAGGTAGGTCGGTCTTGTGTTGGTAGAAGGCAGATGTTCTGTGCCTCGGGACATCCATCTAGAGGTGTACCCATCGAAAGGTAGTCTCTTCACCTGGTCATTTGTATGGAAATCCAAACTCCACTATGAGCTTACGGTTTTGTTTGAATTGACATAATGTGTTGGGGATGCGGATTAAGGATCTTAAGGCAGAAATAACACTAGAGGGGGGGTGAATAGTGTTTTAAAGAATATATGAACTATATGACTAAATTAAAACTTTCAAGACAAATCTAAACAGAATTCTAACACAAAATGATCACAGAACATATAACAAATGCAAATAGTAAAGTAAAGCAAGTAAAAGGAAAGAACACACCGGATTTTATACTGGTTCGGAATACTCCTACATCCAGTCCTGCACCAAGGCAATATCCTTGTACAGATTTTTATAAGCCAATATCCAAATTACAACCCTCAATTTCTAAGGCCTTGAGGAACCCTCCTATCTCCGAGTCTGGGGTAAACTCTCTTGATTTACGGGACATAAGATCACCCTAATACTTCTTAATAACAATCATTTTGAATGGATAGACTCTATGGACTTTTTGAATACAAATTAATCTTATAACTCTGAATAGCACTTTGATCTTTAGTTGAATGATGGAGAATCAAATAGAGAGAGTATCTAAATGATTTCCTATTGAGAATTTGGCAGAATGATGGCACGATCTTTAAAATATGAAGTTTTATGCATATGGAATGGTGGAGAAGAAAGAGTGAAGAAAATAAGAAACTAGTTGTTAAAAAAATTCATTTTGGAAGCCTTTATATAGATGCACAACAGTCATAACCATTGGCGAAAGGTTTTTGAACGAATGGACACTTCTGTTGAAATTTGAATTTTGAATCCAACTGTCACCATGTCGACATGGGGTATCCCCTTATGTCGACATCACTCAGTTCAAAATTGTAGAGATGTTGTTTTGTAAAAGCATTTGACTTTAAAACAAGTTGAAACTTCTCTGAAGCAAAATAAAGTGTTTAAATAATATTTTGAGATAGAGAATGAATATAAAACATTATTTTAAATATATATATATATATAATTGATATAGACCGTCAATTATATAAGTAATATTTAAAATCAGCATAAGTTTTGATGTTTTTAAAAATAGAAGTTTTTAAAATCAGAATGGAGGAATATTTCAAGGCTAAAACAAAGTTTGAAAACATTTTTGAAAACATGATTTTGAAAGCTAAAACGTTTTGAAAATAGATTTAAAAACATTTTGAAAAATCTATTCAAACTGAAATTGCAAGAACCTTCCTACAGAGCTCCTCCATAGGACTCGAGAACTTGTACAAAGTAGTTTAAATGATTTTGATTTTCGTGGGTTTGTAAGCCACTTGTCGTAGGTTTGTAAGCTACTTTTCGTGGGTTTGTAAGCCACTGGTTTCGATAGAAATTGGGTTCCATCCCAAAAGAAAATTGGAAGGAAGATGAGAGTGCTATTATGAAGTTTTAACAAAATACTAGACACTTATCTTGAGATCTTGAAATCTTAATTCTCTAGAGTCTTGAATCTTGAATCTCTAATCTTCATCTTGATGCTTGAGTCTTTATACTGATCAGTCTTCGATAATACCTGCATATACTTCCTATATACATACATATATATATATATATGGAAATGTTAGTATATATTTTATAAAGTAAAGTATAATAACTATATAAGGTTGTTGTCATCAAAACATCATCAACTCGGTTCCTAACAATCTCCCCCTTTTTGATGATGACAACCTTTATTTATAAAATATTCTTACCATACCATAACTCCCCCTTACTCCATGATTTCTTCTTAAAACTACAACTCCCCCTTACACCAAGCACATATTTTTTTTTTAACTTTCTCCCCCTTTGTCATCAACAAAAACTATTAACTACTTAAGAATTCAAGAATGATTAGTATGAACAAATAATATGTATAGAACAAGCATGAAACAATGAGTATAAGTGAACACATTTTAGTTATTACGACATATATAAGAACATACATAAACACGAACAAACAGAACAATGTAAAACAAAGAATAAAAAAGAAAGTACGCTTTAATGGCGATCCTTAACTATAGGAGACTTATGAATCGAACAATAGGGGTAGTGGAGACAAATTTTCCACGTTGTTCAATTATGTTTCCATTAGTATCAACAAGGATCTCACCAACGCAAATAACGCTCTCGTCCTCATTTATAGGGACTTCGGGTTGAGGAAAAAGTTGATCTTCCTCTTGGTCTTCTTGTGGCTCTTCCATAGGTTCTTCTTCCTCTGATTCCATGGCTTGTGAAGAGTCTTCAATATTAATAGGATTTGTACGGTTATCCATAAGGAATTTTCGTACATTCCTAATAATATTCCCTTGCCTTTGTTGTTCTCTAGCCATCCTAAGTTGACTTACTTGAATTTCAGTCAACAATTGAAGGATATTTTTCATCTTCTCTTGCAATTTGATCACTTGAGCGTGCGTAGATCGTTGAAATGGACCAGAATGAGGAGATGTGGGTGAAGTGGGTTCATTAGTAGAAGAGGAGGCCATTATTTTATTGTTTCAGAAGTTATTTACAGAGAATATAGTGAAGAAAGAGGAGAGAAAACGAAATAAATAGATAAATAACCAAATAACTAACTTTGGAGGGAAATTCTATTTTCAAATTTTTGTTGGGTATGTCGACATCAGGGGATGGGGCATGTCGACATGTCTTTCAGAAAAAGTGTAATATTTATTTTGAATTTTTATTGATTATTATATTATATTATTTTATATTTCAGATTTTGAACAAATACCTAATTCTCTTCCAGATTTAGTAAAATTCTGTTTGGTAACGGTTTAGTTAATATATCAGCAATTTGTTTTTTAGTATTTATATAATCTAGAGTTATTATTTCTTTAGTTATATTATCTCTAAGATAAAGATGTCTTATATCAATATGTTTAGTTCTAGCATGATGAGTTGGATTTTTAGATAGATTTATTGCACTAGTATTATCACAATATATTGGTGATTTACTTATGTTAATTCCAAAATCTTTTAAAGCTTGTTGCATATATATGAATTGTGAACATGCCAGAGCAGCAGATATATACTCTGCTTCAGTTGTTGACAAGGAAACAGTATTTTGTTTCTTGCTGAACCAGGAAACCAGTGAATGTCCTAGAAAGTGACAAGTTCCACTTGTACTCTTTCGGTCTGATTTACAACCAGCATAATCAGCATCACAATATGATATTAAATCAAAAGTATTATTTTTAGAATAAAATAAACCATAATCTAAAGTGTATTTTACATATCTTAAAATTCTTTTAACAGCTTTTAAGTGAGTTTCTTTAGGTTGTGATTGGTATCTTGCACTGAGACAAACACTATGCATAATATCAGGACGACTCGCTGTTATATAGAGTAGCGAACTAATCATTCCCCTATATAAAGTTTGATCAATATCTTTTGATTTATCTTCTTTACTTAAACCTACATTTGTTGACATTGGAGTTGGTTTCCCACTAGAGGTGCTTAAACCAAATTTATTGATTAAGTCTTTAGCATATTTTTCTTGACTTATGAAGATTTCATTTTCTAGTTGTTTAATTTGAAGTCCTAAGAAGAAACTTAATTCTCCCATGTGACTCATTTCAAATTCTTTAGTCATTATATCTGAAAATTCTTTATTCATTATGTTATTAGTTGATCCAAAGATTATATCATCTACATATATTTGAACCAGTTGAATATCTTGATTATTTCTTTTAATAAAGAGTGTTGTATCTACTTTACTAATTTCAAAACCAGATTGAAGTAAATAAGATCTTAGTCTTTCATATTAGGCTCTAGGAGCTTGCTTTAGACCATATAGAGCTTTCTTTAACTTGTATACATGGTTTGGAAATTTATTATCTTCAAAAAGTGGAGGTTGTTCAACATAAACATCTTCTTTTACAAAACCATTTAGAAAAGCACTTTTAACATCCATTTGATATAGTTTGAAATTATTATAATTAGCGAAAGCAAGTAGAATTCTTATAGCTTCTAATCTTGCAACGGGGGCAAAGGTTTCATCGTAGTCAATTCCTTCTTCTTGACAATAACCTTGCGCGACTAAACGAGCTTTATTTCTTACGACCTCACCGAGTTCATTCATTTTATTTTTATAAACCCATTTAGTTCCAATTATACTTTTATCCTCAGGTTTAGGAACAAGTTCCCATACGTCATTTATGGTAAATTGATTCAATTCTTCTTGCATAGCAAGAATCCATGAATCATCAGACGATGCTTCCTTTGGATTTTTAGGTTCAATTATTGATATAAAGGCTACATTACTCATACTACTTAATTGATTTCTAGTTCTTACTACAGATTCAATATTTCCTAAAACATTTTCTATAGGATGATCTTTTGATAATTTAAATCTCTTATTAGGTTGATTTATTTCACTAATAGTTTCATTAGATTGATTTAAATTTATAAAATCTTATTCATCATCTATTTGTACAATATCTTTAAGATTTTCATCAAAAGATACATGCATAGTTTCTTCAATAGTATTAGTTTTTAAATTAAAAACTCTAAATGCTTTGCTTCTATTAGAATAACCAATAAAGAATCCTTTATCAGTTTTTGGTTCAAATTTATCTAAATTATCTTTTGTATTAAGTATAAACATTTACTCCCAAAGACTTTGAAATAAGCAACTATAGGTTTCTTATTATAAAGTAATTCATATGGAGTTTTATTTGTTACTAAAATTCTATTTAATATATAACAAGCTTTAGCAACTGCTTCAGCCCAAAAATATTTAGGTAAATTACTATCAGAAAGCATTGTTCGAGCACACTCTTGAATCGTTCTATTCTTACGTTCTACGACTCTGTTTTATTGTGGAGTTCTTGGAAATGAAAAGTTGTGAGTAATTCCCTTTTGAGTACAAAAATTCTCAAAATTTTCATTTTCAAATTCACCACCGTGATCACTTCGAATAGTTTTAATTTTGAAAGAATATTGTTTTTGAATTCTTTTAGAAAAGTTTTTAAATATTTCAAAAGCATCACTTTTATGTTTTAAAAAGATTGTCCAAGTATATCTTGAATAATCATCTACTATAACAAAAACATATTTACTATGGTTAATTGATTGAACTTGAGATGGACCAAATAAATCTAAATGATGTAATTCTAGAGGACTAGAGGTAGAAATAGCATCTTTAATTTAAATGAACTTTTCTTAAGTTTTCCTAGTTGACAAGCATCACAAATACTATCTACTTTAAAGTTTAACTTGGGTAGAGCTCTAACTAAGTCAAGTTTTGATATCCTAGATAATAATTTGAAATTCAAATGGCCAAATCTTTTATGCCAAATCCAAGGGTCACTTGTATTAGCCAAAAGACATAGGTTATCATTTGAAATTTTCATACTAAGGATATAAATATTTTTCTTCCAAATACCTTCAAAAATTATATTAGACTTATCATCTTCAATGTGACATTTATCTTTTCCAAATTTAATTTTAAAACCTTTATCGCAAAGTTGACTTATACTAAGAAGATTATGTTTTAAGTTCCTAACTAATAACACATCAGAAATAAGTAAAGTTTTAGAGTTACCGACATTGCCGACGCCAACCACATATCCTTTAGAGTTGTCACCAAAATTGACTAATCCACCATTTTGATAAGTAATGTCCTTGAGTATCTCGGGATTTCCAGTCATGTGCCTCGAACAGCCACTATCAAGTACCCATTTATCTTTCTCAATTTGCACAGTTTCTCCATTGGGTGTTGATTCGTCAAAAGCCATATAACATGTCTGTTCCTGCATAACACACCTATTCGGTAGATAACTTGATTTTTCAAAATAACTAAATGCACACTTATGATACTTTGATGAAATGCATATATTCAAAACAGTTTTAACACAATTTTCCAAAAATGCCATTTTTATATTTTTCAAGTTTCAGATTATGAAAACAATGAAAACCAATGCTCTGATACCAATTGTTGGGGATGCGGATTAAGGATCTTAAGGCAGAAATAACACTAGAGGGGGGGGTGAATAGTGTTTTAAAAAATATATGAACTATATGACTAAATTAAAACTTTTAACACAAATCTAAACAGAATTCTAACACAGAATGATCACAGAACATATAACAAACGCAAATAGTAAAGTAAAGCAAGTAAAAGGAAAGAACACACCGGATTTTATACTGGTTCGGAATCCTCCTACATCTAGTCCTGCACCAAGGCAATATCCTTGTACATATTTTTATAAGACAATATCCAAATTACAACCCTCAATTTCTAAGGCCTTGAGGAACCCTCCTATCTCCGAGTCTGGGGTAAACTCTCTTGATTTACGGGACACAAGATCACCCTAATACTTCTTAATAACAATCCTTTTGAATGGATAGACTCTATGGACTTTTTGAACACAAATTAATCCTATAACTCTGAATAGCACTTTGATCTTTAGTTGAATGATGGAGAATCAAATAGAGAGAGTATCTAAATGATTTCCTATTGAGAATATGGCAGAATGATGGCACGACCTTTTAAATATGAAGTTTTATGGATATGGAATGGTGGAGAAGAAAGAGTGAAGAAAATAAGAAAGTAGTTGTTAAAAAAATTCGTTTTGGAAGCCTTTATATAGATGCACAGCAGTCATAACCATTGGAGAAAGGTTTTTGAACGAATGTACACTTCTTTTGAATTTTGAATTTTGAATCCAACTATCACCATGTCGACATGGGGTATCCCCTTATGTCGACATCCCTCAGTTCAAAATTGTAGAGATGTTGTTTTGTAAAAGCATTTGAATTTAAAACAAGTTGAAACTTCTTTGAAGCAAAATAAAGTGTTTAAACAATATTTTAAGATAGAGAATGAATATAAAACATTATTTTAAATATCTATATATAGTTGATATAGACCGTCAATTATATAAGTAATATTTAAAATCAGAATAAGTTTTGATGTTTTTAAAAATAGAAGTTTTTAAAATCATAATGGAGGAATATTTCAAGGCTAAAACAAAGTTTGAAAACATGATTTTGAAAGCTAAAACATTTTGAAAACAGATTTAAAAACATTTTGAAAAATCTATTCAAACTGAAATTGCAAGAACCTTCCTACAGAGCTCCTCCATAGGACTCGAGAACTTGTACAAAGTAGTTTAAATGATTTTGATTTTCGTGGGTTTGTAAGCCACTTGTCATAGGTTTGTAAGCCACTTGTCGTGGGTTTGTAAGCCACTGGTTTCGATAGAAATTGGGTTCCATCCCAAAAGAAAATTGGAAGAAAGATGAGAGTGCTATTATGAAGTTTTAACAAAATACTAGACACTTATCTTGAGATCTTAAAATCTTGATTCTCTAGAGTCTTGAATCTTGAATCTCTAATCTTCGTCTTGATGCTTGAGTCTTTATACTGATCAGTCTTCGATAATACCTGCATATACTTCCTATATACATATATATATATATATATATATATATATATATATGGAAATGTTAGTATATATTTTATAAAGTAAAGTATAATAACTATATAAGGTTGTTGTCATCAAAACATCATCAACTCAGTTCCTAACATAATGAATAGCCCCGAAATGCTATATGAATAACCATTTCGGCGATGATTAATATTATTTGTATACTAAAAACTAGTATAATATAAGTTGATTTGATATGAAATGTTTTGGTCATCGTAAGGCAAAAACATGTCCGTTTTTATATGTGGGCGTGTCTTACGAGATACTTTTGTTTTGAAATGAAAAGTTTTGGTAATTTAATAAATTCAGTTGATTGTGTTTCTCATGCTGGTTTACCAGACTGATTCGGACGTTCTTTCCTTTCAATGCTCGAGTTAGACCGAGTATGTTTGCAGGTTCAGATTTGGTGCTTTTGGAGCTTCAATAGGAGAGTTGGAGATCTTCAATTTCATATACATGTATATGTTTATTATCCGCTTTGCGCATTGTTTTTGTTTATATTATCAGCAATTTTAAGGACATGTTATTATAACCGTCCAGGCTGATGGCTAGTGATTGATTGTTGAACTCTAGTTAATGTATGTATATACAGTTTCTGTTTTGTAAAGATCGTTGATATGATATTATATGTTATTCCGCTACGATGTGAGATTCTATATTGTTTTGTTTTCTCTTCTCTCTTTCTTCTCTTCTCTTCTTCTCTCTTCATTTCTTTCTCATGACTTTCCATCGGTCTGTGCTTTTTGGGTCGAAACATGTGTGGTTACTGTCGATTAAAATGGTACAGATTTGCAGGTCGTACATTTGGTATCGGAGCTTAGATTTTTGTATATTCCTAGGATTTGATGTGTACTCAATATAGATAGGGACAGTCGCACCCTAAATTGAATTTGAGTGTATAATAGATATGAGCCATATTTGTTAGTGATTATAAAAATGTTTTATGTTGTGTTTTCTTATCCGTTGAGTTGTTTGTGAACCTGGTCGGTATGTGGAGCGTCATGTTATCGATAGGGATTTCTAAACACTTAAACGAGGCAAGTCGACATGGTATTGTTTTTAAATTGGGTAATTGAAATAATTTTACCTCTATTGTATTTTATATATAAAGGATAATTTTTCAAAAATTATTAAAGTATATATAAATGAATTGTTTGGTTTTTTGAAAATATAAATATATATAAGTTAATAAAAGCTGTTTGAATAATCTAAATAAAAATAACAACTATAAAAGAATAAATTATATAAGAAAATGAATTATAAATATGGAATTATAATTAATATGATTTACAATTATGAAATAATTTTATATATAAGAAATAAAACTATATGAGTATATCTATAAATACGAGTTATAAATAAAAATGGATTTAAACTAAGAATTTGAGGATTTAAACTAAGAATTTGAAAATTTGAATCGCATTGATTTTGAAAATTATTTTTCAAAGTTTAAAGAGGTTATATTGTTATAAATCTAAATAAGATAAATAAATTTGGAATGATTCGTATATAAGCGAAGTAAGAAAGTGAAATTATATAAGTATGAATTTATAAATGTGATTTATAAATATAAAAAGAATTTTTAAAAGAATATTAAGCACTGAATTCGCTACTATTGCTGGGAAATAATAAGGGTGATAACTGCAGCATTATCAGTATCATTTTCGAATTTCTGTGTGATGGATTTGCTGCCATTAGTAAATTGAAAAATACAAGTTTTGATGTGATAAACAAATTTGAATTTAAAATCCAATTTGAAATTAATAAATATAAGTGAAATGAGTTTGGATTTATAATATGAAATAATAAATTTAACTTTAGTAAAGTTGAAATAAATTTGAGTTAGCATAATAAGATATATGATTTGAAATTCAACTTAGGGGAGGTTAAATAACTCGAATGACATTTGAATTGGATTAGATAAGTTATTGAAATGAAAATTAAGCTTAAGTCTAAGTGATTATATAATATGAATTTGGAAGTTTAAATAAATAAGTTTTATAAGTTATAAAGTGCGAAAATGTAAGGAAAACCAAATGATAAAATGGTTGAACAATTTTGTTTAGCAAAACAAAATCTAAATTTGAATAGTGATAAGAATTTGACTAAAGTAAAGGTTAAATAAAATGATGAGTTAGAAGAAAATTTAGATTTGCTAATTATGAAATGTTAAGAAATGAAATCTAATCGGATTTATGAGTTCAAATTTAAGTTAAGTGAAACAAAATGATGTTTAAAAAGGAATTTAACTTAAGTGATGTTGAATGAAGCTGAATTTGATATCAAAATGAATTAATAAAGTGAATTAATGAAATGAAGTCATTAAATGAATATGAATTTGAGTTATATAATGAAATTCAACTTTAATTTTAAAATGAATTAGCAATTGAATTAACGAATGAATTGAACTAATGAGATAAATTAGAAAATAAAATATGAACTGAATGTAAATCAATCGAATGCAAATGAATTGTTATGGAATAATGGATGTAATGTTAATTCATTAAAAGCTAATGAAATTGTTAATTGAATAATTGAATGAAAATCAATTATATATCAACAAATTGAAATTAAATGTGTCAAACTAAATTGAATGTAAACGAAGTAAATATAGATATTGAGTGTAAATTAAATAAATTTGGTTATGTTGGATATGCATTAGTTGTTAGATGGATGTTAGTTGATTGTATAGAAATTCATTAAGTGTTAATGAAATTGAATTAATGAAATTGAAAGCAAAATAATTGAATTCGAATTGGAAGTAAGTGAATCTAAATGGAATTGAATTTGAATTTGATTTGAAAGCGTACTAACTAGAATGTAAATTAGTGGATGTAAACTAATTGAAAATGAATAGATGAATGTTAGTAAAATCCAATGTTAATGAATCAATTGTGGATAAACTGAAAACCAAATTAAGTGAATTTCAACAAGAAATGAATGAATATTGATTTGGTTATGGATTTATTGGATAGATATTGGTTTGTTAGATGTTAGTTGGATGATATTTGTTTGATGGTTGGATTTGTTGCTTTTGATTGCATTGCTATATTGGCATATATAGTTGTTATAGTGGTATATGTTGTATACTGGTATTACTTTCCAGATACATGTTTCTCATTTTGTTGTTGAGTGTTTAGTAGGTGCGGATGGCGTATGCTTCGTATTTGAAGCTCGCTTTCGCGCTATATTAGTCGTATATGCTCGCTAATAATGTATAAGGTACATATTTCGGATTACATATCGTACTTTTATAATTTTTTCCCTACGGGATGCCTCACCTTGAAGATGAGATGTATATTTTTGATATATATATATATATATATATATATATATATATATATATATTGTGATTTTTTTGGGGATTGAACCGTGCAAAGGAGGCTATGGCAAAAAATTTTGAAACTTTAAGGCATTGGAAAAAATTTGAGAAAATTGGAAAAAATAATTGATAGCTAAAATTTTGATATTGGGTTAAAAGTTAAACAATATTGGTTGGTTTTGAAAAGAATAACTAAGTATGATTTGAAAACTTAGAAAGTTTTTATAAGAAGTTTAACTAAAGATTTTTTTTGAAATGTTAAAAGGTTTTAATGAATTTGAAATCTAGTTTGAACGAGTTGTTTTGAAAAGTAAATGGATTTTATGGTTTTTCTTACTTGGTATTTCGAGGACGAAATTATTTTAAGCATGGAAGAATGTAACGACCTAGAATTTCAGTCATTCGGAATTCGGATATTTAATTGATTCTAAATATTCAATAGTTAATTATAAGTTAAATAACTTATATTTCAAATATAAGTGATTTAAGTGGATAATTAAATTTTTGATTTAATATTTGAAATTGCAGAAATAATTTGAATTTGAATTTAATGTGAATAAAATTGGTTTAAAAGTTAATTTATAGAAAGTGAATATTTTAATATTTCATTAACGTGTAAAAATAGTCATTTTTGACACGGTCTCAGATTTCGGAGAAATCAATTTCATTGGATCATATTATATTGTTTTAGAATTACAAATTTCGTATCAATCAGATTTACGGTTTAGTCGTGCGAAGCTGAAATGCGTAGAAATTTATTTAAGTAAATTTTAATTTAAATAACTCGATTCGAAAATTTATCTTCCAAATACGATCAAATTGGTTCCCAATATATATTTCATTGTGTTCAGGATAGGGGGTAAAACATTGTAAACGCCAGGCGGCATGCTTCGATTGGAGTTTGAAAAAATTTCGGATGAATAGTGCGCGAAATTTTCTATATAAAACCACCCTTTTTTCACATTTGCAAAACCCTAATATCTCTAACCCTAGCCGCCACCTAGCTTCTAATGGCCAGAATTTTGCCTCCTCCCTCCTCGATTTTCTTCCAATCCATCCACTTATAGCAAAAACTTCCAACTACAAACTCGTAGAGCTCGTCGAGCTCAACGTATCCAACGGTGGTGATCGATTTTAATTGAACGGATCAACTGCAAAGTGGCCGCATTTGTCCGACGTTCGTACACGATTTTCTAGGCTGTGGAAGGGTCGAGCTCATCCTCGTTCAAGGTGGCGGTGTGTGTGGACATGGGCTTCGACGTGGCAGTAGTCGATCGACCTCTCGATGATAGTAGATGGCGCATCAATCAAATAAAGGACGGCAGCGTTGGGTTTCTCGCCTAGGTAAAGACGAAGAGGAAGAAAAGAAATTGTCAGCCTGGATCTGTTTAATTTTATTCGAAATAAAACGCTGCAACGGCTATTGGAATCAAAGTGAGTACAACTCACTCTTTCTGACTCACTTATATTTTTATATAAGTGATAATAAATTTATTTAGGATGATTAATGATTGTTTGGGTTGTATATGATATATTATCTATATATTGATTGGTATTTGAATATATTTCTGCCTATTGAAGCAGATGAGACCCTATATGTTCCCATGTATGAGCGGATGGCTCTTTGTACGCGCATCTGCCTCGAAACGAACATTGTACAAATTTTCTCATATGTATATTTATTGCAGGCGACAGGTTGAAAGGATCCAACTGGATTCCTCACCAGTGTTGATTTTATTTACAAATATTTATATATATGCTGTTAACATGTGATATACAATGATTTGGATGCCAGGATTGATATGACTGATATAAATCACCTTGTTTAGCATTTTTTTAGCATTGGGCCATATTTTGGTATTTTAAAAAAATACTAAGGTGATGATTTCAAATTTAAAAGGATTTCAAAGTGATTTTGAAAATAGATGTTTTATTCAATTTTGAATTGTTAAGGAATGGATTCATTTTAAATAAATAAAAGGTTACAATTTTTATGTTATAAAAATTAGGATTTTTGTGAAATATACCAAAATATGATTTTTGAAATATGGAGTTAACTATTTTACAAAATAGTTTAAATTGAGATTTTTGACTTATTATAAACGGTTTAGATTTATAAAACTGATATTTTGTAAATAAAAATAATAATGGGATTATAAAAGAGTTTTATAAGTATTAAAATGATGTGATAATTGAATCTTATAAGTGAGTAAGATTTATGAATTGATGAAGTTATAAAAAGAATGAATTTGTAAATAAAGAGATTTACAAGTAATTGACTTATAATTGGATTTTGGCATACAAAGATGTAAATGGAATTGGTTAATAAAAATAATTTTATAAATGGAAGTTTTTATAAAATATAAATGGAATTTATAAACATTGTTTTATAAATCCGAAATCGAATTGAATTTGATAAGTTAAATGTGAAAGTTTATTTAAAGGTATTATATTCACGATTTAGGACAGTGGATAATCCTTTAATAAATGTGTAGACGTAATGAATTTGGCAAGAGAATTATATTCACGATTTTGGACAGTGAATAATCTTTTAAGTTAAATGAATGTTTTGAAAAGTGAACTTTTAAATGAAGTTAAATGGTTTGAAGATGTTTTAAAAACGTGTGAGCATTGAATACATAGATTTCAACATTCATTGTTGAAATAGACGTTTTCGAGAAGCATGGAAAGCATGGACTATAACGTTTTTGTTATAGTAAATGATTTTTGAAAGGAGATGTTTTGTATAGTATGTGGGATTTAGGTATCTATCTAATTATAGAATCCCTATACTAATGATTTTGGGTTTTCATAACAATGTTTACACAACATTCGTTTTGATCCAAATAAATATGTTTAATAGAATCTTTTCCTTAAAGAATAAAATATATACTTAATCATGATTTAAGTATATGTAATATTTTCTAAGTGTTGAAAATAAATTGGTTTGTGAATTACTTATTATTAAATAAGTATATGAAATGTTTTTCAATAGTGAAATATTAAAATGGTTTTGAGAATATATCATTTTAAAGATAATTTGAAGTAGACATTTGAAAAGTGATTTAATTAATAAAAGATTAATTAAAAGGGCCTAGTGATTACTTATGATGCTAAATATTTGTTTGTTGCTTTAATAGTTAAATAACCGACTATTATATTTGGCCATTTTAGTTCCTCGACTTGATGTGGGAACTATTTAGTTGTACACTTAGTACGTAGCCATCTGTGTAGGCTTCATTATCGTTTGTGTTGAGGATGTTGATTCATGTAGTGCGGAGTATTACTTCAATCTATCGAGTTTCCTTCTTGGCCGAAGGATAGCAAGTTGAAAGTTGGAGACGTGATAAGTCTATGAGACTTAGCTTCTGTGTGAGGCTGAGAAACGCTTTTGCGTTGTTGGTGCGAAGTGATCGGGATCGGTTTATCCGAAAACCGCTTCGGACCAACGTATATGAGTTCAATTGTGCAGGTTGTGATGATATTGATATTTAGGATTTTCATAGTGGAGGACTGTCTGTTGATCGTTTGGGGTTAAAATCCCAATATACATCCAGCAGCAGTAGTCTTTTGGTTATGAAATATCCAATGCAAGGACTGTTCGCTCCCGACAGAGGTAGGCCGGTAACGATCGGGGGATGACATATTCGGTACTACCTAATTACAGAGGTAGGCCGGTCTTGTATTGGTAGAGGGAAGATGTTATGTGCCTCTGGACATCCATCTAG
Source organism: Allium cepa (assembly GCA_030765085.1). NCBI lineage: Eukaryota > Viridiplantae > Streptophyta > Magnoliopsida > Asparagales > Amaryllidaceae > Allium > Allium cepa. Next base: position 85,984,994 of record CM060930.1, on the reverse strand, counting down.
AGGTGTACACGTTGAAAGGTAGCCCCTTCACCTAGTCATTTGTATGGAAATCCAAATTCCACTACGAGCTTACATTTTGTTTGTATTGGTGTAATGAATAGCCCCGAAATGCTATATGGGTAACCATTTCGACTATGATTAATATTATTTGTATACTAGACACTGGTATAATATAAGATGATTTGATATGAAATATTTTGGTTATCGCAGGGTAAAAACATGTCCGTGTTTATGCGTGGGAGTGTCTTACGAGATACTTTTGTTTTGAAAGAAAAAGTTTTGGTAAATTAATAAATTCAGTTGAGTGTGCTTCTCACACTGGTTTACCAGACTGATCTGGGCGTTCTTCCCTTTCAACGTTCGGGTCAGACCGAGTATATTTACAGGTTCAGATTTGATGCTTTTGGAGCTTCAGCAAGAGAGATGGAGATCTTCATTTTCATATACACGTATCTGTTTATTATCCGCTTTGCGCATTGTTATTGTTTATATTATCAGCAATTGTAAGGACGGGTTATTATAACTATTCAGGCTGATGACTAGTGATTGATTGTTGAACTCTGATTAATGTATGTATATACAGTTTTTGTTTTACAAAGATCATTGATATGATATGTTATTCCGCTGCGATGTGAGATTCTGTATTGTTCTATTTTGTTTTCTCTTCTATCTTTCTTCTATTCTCTTCTTCTCTCTTCTTTTCTTTCTCATGACTTTCCGTCAGTCTGTGCTTTTTGGGTCGGACATATATGCTTTATTGTCAATTCAAAGGGTACGGATTTGCGGGTCGTCATACACATATTCTTGAGCAGTCTTGGCTTACAGATAATAAGACCGTTTACACTCCCATTGAGTTTGCCGCAATGTATTACTCTTTTGATGGTGATTCTTTGCCGGAATCTACATTTTAAAGCACAATTGTTGGAAGCTTGGTATATCTTACAATTGTTTATCTTGATATTCATATGTTGTTTATGCTGTTGGTCAGTGTGTAACTTCGCATAATAGTCCATTGGAATGCAATTCTTCATGTATTGAGACTCAATAGTACATTTTTTCATGGCCTTCTACCTTCTTCCACCACTTATTTGGTGCCTATATTGATGCTGATTGTGGTAATAATCCCACTGATCGCAAGTCAGTTACCGATTACTCTATATTTTTGGGTGATTTTCTTATCTCTTGAAACAGTAAGAAACATTTTATTTTGTTTTATCATTCTTCAACTGAAATAGAATATCGTGTTAGGACGTCTATTACCAAATAGATTATTTGATTGCGATGGTTACTTAGGATATTGGAGTATTTCTACATCATTCCACTCCTGTGGGTTGTGATATTAAGAGTGCAATTCAAATTGCTCACAACCTAGTTTTCGTGAACAAACTAAGAATATTGAGATTGATTGTCATCTTATGCATCATCATCTTTTACCATCACTTGTCCTTTTTTACGTTCTTCCTTATAGGTCCAATTTTATTTACCAAGTCACACTCGTTTTTCGTTTTTTGGTTGGCAAATTCCTAATGCACATAGTTGTCGCGCTATCAGTTTGAGCGACCGAGGTTAGGAGGGATGTGGTGAGGGGTGAGGGTGTGGAGGAGTGGGATGTTAGAAAATATTTTTATATTTCCTATCATTTTACATATTGTGGACGCTTTCTATTATGGTATAAGGTGAATCGGTTTTATAATTGTTCTTTATTTTAGATCTATAAATAACTCTTTAAGTTATTATAGTGTTCATGTTGTTTATTATTCAAACAAAAACTTAGCACACATTTTGTTGTTTGTCTCGTATTCTTCTTTCAATTTAGTTTTGTTTATTATATTTACTAACAATTTAAGCTTTGTTAAAAAGAAGATTCATTATGGGTAAGGTGGACGGACACAAAGGGCCCGTTTGGTCTGAAAACCAATTATGTATTCCATTTTCAACAAGTGTTTCAAAATGCACAGGATAGAAGAAGACAGTGGAAAACGGTCGTATAAATTTGAAAATGATTTTTTTTCCTTGTTTTTCGTCGTTTGATAAATGTCAAAAACTATTTCCTCACTTCTCATTCTCTTGTCTATTGTAATGATTAGAATTTTGCATCTCCGTCTTTTTCCATACCATCAGAAATACATATTGAAATACAAAACTCGTTTTCAAACCAAACAGTACCTAAATATTCAAAAAATAAGAACTTTGCAATATGAAAATAAACAACTGATATTTTAGAGATTAGAAATCTATATTAAAATGCAGGGAATTTTGAAGAAAATTAATTGCGGAAAACATAAAGATAGATTTAACACTGGACTTGGTTTGACCCTTGTTAGTAGGTCAAGCACTTGTTGAAGATTGGGGTGGTTTAATTAGCTGAAATAATTAAAAATGGATAATGCATTCCTCGTAATAATCTGGCTACAACATTGTATTAAGATGAAATATATAAGATACCAGTAAAACCTAACTTGAAAGTGATTATTGGGACTTGGCTCCAGGAAAAAAGATTGGCGAGTTTTCAGAAAGCACGGAAGTTGATTAGAGGTCAATAGGTTGAAGTGGAGTGGAACAATGGCGTTTAGTTGCTCCGTAATGATTTTTTGCTTATATTTTGCAATCATTAATGGGCTTCCAAGCCCAAGTACAATAAGCCCAAGAACCAAAAATGTATGCATTTTAACATATAAAAGTTTTTAAATCAACGATTTATCCTCTAAATGGCAATTCAATTCAAACTATGAACTTCAGTAAATAGGATCATCAAAATTAGTAAATAGCATAATAAACACAACGTAGACTGAGCATGTTGATGTAACAAACATTATTATGCATCGTCTCCTTTGTAGTTTTACCAACACACTCTTGCTGCTCCATAATAGACTAATTGAAACTCTAAATGTGCGTAGTTCCATTACAAGGACAACAGAAACTCTAAATGTGCGTAGTTAGTAATATGGCACACTTAAGATATGCATACATTACCAAAGAAAAGCATAAACAAACCCAATGTGCAAATGCAACTTACTCTTACTTACAACCAAGTTTTGAGAATCAATAACCCATGTAATCAGCAACAAGCTCTTGGAACTCGGTATCTGTAGTGAGTTTGAAAGAGTCAACCATTCTGTAGATGATAGAACTATGTTGCACAAAAGAGAGTAGCACCCTGATGCAAGGTTCGGGTGCAATCCCTCTGCAATTGAAAAGCTCCAGCTCGAGTTCTCTGAACGTTTCCTTGCTCATCTTCTTAATTGCCTCAATAGCTTCCTGCTCCGTGCATTTATTGTCTTTCATGTAACAGGCTATGGCGTTAAATGCTTGCCCTTCCTTCGCCTCTCTTTCGTAAGTCATCAAGTCATTAGCCAACCTGCCTATCAAAGAGCTTAGATATAGAAGCCGTGAATCTTTACTGATAAGTTGAAAGGCGTTGTTGCTGATTTTCTCGCCAGCGAGAAACAATGTGATGCTTGAGAGTATTGCATATGCACCATAGGTGGTTGTTCCGGTTTTTATGTATTCGTCAAAGTTTGGAAAGTAGTCGGTGAGATTCCATTCAATTTCTTTATTGTATGCAGCTATTGTTTCTTCCCACTAATAGATGCACAAATATCACATTCACATAAACATTGTGAAGTACTTTCACCCAAGGACCCAAATATAATTTTGTAAAAGTTGTAATCATACCGTTTCCTTTATGTATGGGAATGGATCACGACCTTGGGCTTTGCTCACAAATGATGCCATTTCAATTAAGAAAATACGAAAACTTTTAAGCACTGCTTTGTGTGGGTGATGATTTTCCACTAGGGTTGCATCCCACCTAAACAAGCATATATGATTTGCAGCTTAGAATAAACGTTAAGTCAGGTGATGACTATTTTAATAGACTCAGTATATCAACTTCCGGTGCAAAGCCACCCACACCACACGGTCGTGTGAGGCTAACTCCCAATCAAAGATTTTGTAAAAAAATTACATTTTTTTTATAAATAAATAAAATTATTTCTCACATTAGAACAGTGATCCTTGGACTATTTTTTCTTTTTACATAAAACCTTTCTTTATATCACTGGCAATGCAAAAAGGAATAAGCAGAAAATATACTACCTCTGAAAGGCTTCTTGAAACGAATTCAATCCTCCACGATATGCGGTGTTATCATGTAATTCATCCATTATACAAATAAGAATGCAAGCCTTGCAGAAAGCCAATCGACATAGTGAAAATTGGGACTCAAACATGGACATGGCCAGACCAAAGTATATATTAAGAACCCCCAATCTAGGAAATCGCAGGTTCTGGAATCTCTGTTCATCAAACCATCTGCCCAAAAATTATGAAAGCAATCAAATTTCGAAAGACATTGAGTAGATTGTTTTACCTAAACTTATTTTTTCTTGAAAAACAATTTGAAAAAAGAGGTCTATAAAGCAGCCAGGTAAAAGATTGTTTTTTCTTGATTATTGTTATTCTGTAATAGTAGATGTGGTTTTCCATATCCTTCAGCGAACGTGTTGGCTGTTCTAGGCCCAGCAAGGAGTATCTGATTTGTCCAATCAATGGTGGATAAAAGGAATTTGATCTGTTGATGACACACTTTATTTTGTATATTTTAGCAATCATTTTTTATATTTGCATAGGATAAAATTATGTGGTTATTTCAGTATATTTCTATATATGACAGGTTAAGGACCTAAGACGTTGGTTTCAATTTTCCTCGATATGTACATCCTGAAATAGCCCATAGATACCTCCACACCCAACAGAGCTCAAGTAGTCAAAAAACCTTGCAGTCTATTTGGTTTCATTTTAAGTTTTGTGTTTTGCATTTTCGAATATGCATTATAAAATATGAGAAAGCAAAAGAAATGATCTAAAATCTTGGCCTTACGACGATAAAAGGACGTCGGAGGGAATAAATTGTTCTCTGTGCTGCTATTATGTCCCAAAATACTGAAAACAAATTTATTTTGCTTTCCATCTTCCCAAAAAAAGAAAAACAAAAGCACGAAAAACGAGTGCCCCCTCCGTCGTCCGTCCATTGCCATGATCATTGATCACTAAGAATTTTATATTTTCTTCGCTATTCTCTTCATATTTTGTAGTGCACATTGAAAACGCAAAACACAAAACTCAAAACGATACCAAACCGTCCTAATGTTTCTTAGTAAAAACCATTGTTCACGTGAAAAGCTGACAGGAATATCTCCCAAATTAGATGGGAACACATTTCAAGGCAGATGAAAAAACACTTCAAAGTAAATGAATTTTATTTTATAAACATCAACATTCTAAATGGAAGTAATTTTCTCAACGAAAGTTAGATATTTGCTATATATATTTATTGAACTGAAACCAGAAAGATAATATTATTCTATGACATGACATACACACGCACAAGCAATTTAAAATTACATTGTATTGATCAATTTTATGTAAACTCATTCAATTTTGTTATTCTTGATCCCATATTCTTGCACCTCGAGCCTTTTACGAATATATGTATGTATGTATGTGTATGTATGTGTATATGTGTTTGTGCCAAAATTGGTCACAAACACCCAATATCACGAAAGCACCCGTTTACGTACTCAACTCGATAATAATCAACACGGAACTCAGCAAAAATCAATATAGAATTCAGCTCTAAGTAACAAATCACAGTAATTCACAAGTAACAATCACAAACACAGGATTTATAGTGGTTCGGCGTTCGTGCCTACGTCCACTTTGAAGGATTTCTCTTTATTGCTTTGCTCGATTCAATCGATTACAATGGATTACAGTAGATAATGGCTTTGAAATCTGAATACAACAGTGATTCTGATCAATAGACGTTAATCCGGCAGAGTCTCAACGTTCAATGGCAGAAGTTCTCGGAAGACCCCCTTTCTGAAGGCTTCAGGGTGCTATTTATAGGCGTTGGAGGCCCAGATCTGGCTGAAACTTCGGGAGACCTCTTCTGGCACGTGAGTGGACCCACGCGACCGACCCCACCAAGTTTCGTCTCGATCTGACATCGGTTCGAAGTGATTTCGAACCCATCAAGAAATGGTCCAATCGAGTTGAAACTTGGCAGGGACAATCTTTACCTCATATGAAAGCTACTGTGAAAATTTGGTTGCATTTGGATTTGTGGTTAAGGAGATATGCTCGGTTCGAAATGGGGTTTTCTCGGTTGGCTGTGTGTTTCGAACCCATGAGTGCACGTGGGTTTGTAGTGACGTGGCGCGTATCTTTCGAATCGATCCTAACTTATCTCCGAATGGACCGCTTCTACTCCGTGAACTACGGCGAACACGTCATCCAAACCAACTGACTCGGTGGATTCGAACTAAGGAGTATACCTGGCTTCGAACGTGACCGATTCGAATCAAGGAATCCCTATGGGTTCGAACTTGATCGGTTCGAACTGGGTCGATCGATGGGTTCGAATTAAGGGCTTGCATGGATTCGAAGTAAGGGTGCGAAGCTGAGTGAAGTCATGGATTCGAAGGTAGGCCATTGTGGTGGATTCGAAGGCGATGGAGTCGAAGGCGATGGAGTCGAAGCAGGTACTAGCTGATGGGTTCGAACGTGGCTTGGGTTCGAACTTCATGGTTTCGAAGGCAAGGGCGTGGATGGGTTCGAACTAGATGGTTTCGAAGGAGAGACAGTGGATGGGTTCGAAGCAGAGACAGTGAATGGTTTCGAAGTACTCCAGTGCGATGGGTTCGAAACAGACAGTGACCACCTTTCTCACTTTGAATCCATCCTATCTTGAGCATACGAACTCGGATTGACTTGAAATTTGAAATGACGACTCCTACGACCTTTCTTGTCATGTCCTATCAATTGTGGCTTGATCCGGACTCGGACAAAATTCATCGATATCCATAGCAAAGTGAAGTATAACCAATCTCTGAGACTAACTGTCTTTCGTTTTCGACCAATCTTTTGGTATCACGGCTTTGCCAAAAAGCGGGATAATATTTTGCCCCCCAAAACATGCCTTGCGGCAGGAAGGTGTGTTTTGTAATGTTTTGAGTTGGATGTTCTTATCCTGTCATCGACCTGTAAAGAATTTGACAGTTTCATATGGCCTCAAATGACGATCGTTCGGGATCAAGCCATTTGGGACGAAGCGCGGCCGTTCATGGTCGAGCGCTTAACTTCAAATGACGATCGTTCGTGATCGAGTCATTCGGGATGAAGTGCGACCGTGCGCGGTCGAGCGTATAAATCCATGCATCGATCGTTCGGGATCATATGCTGTTTGAGGTGAATTGGGACCGTTCGCGGTCCGTGCCGTTCGCGGCATAGGATGGAATAGGACCGTTCGCGGTCGATGCCGTTCGTGGCAAATGATGAGAATAGGACCATTCGCGGTCGATGCTATTTATGGCAAAGGATTGAATGGGACCGTTCGCGGTCGATGCCGTTCGCGGCAATTGATGATCGTTCGCGACCAAGTGCCGTTCAAGGCGAATGGTGACCGTTCGAGGTCGGATTTTATAATTAGTGAATCATGACCGTTCGCGGTCGGTGCCGTTCAAGGCAGAGAGTGGTCGTTCGCGATCGTGTGCCGTTCGAGGCGGATTCTTGACCGTTCGCGGTCGGGTGTTGGACCTCAAGTGACGACCGTTCGCGATCAAGCCATTTGAGGCGTGGTGAGTTGTGACTGTTCGAAGTCGAGCGTCGTTCGAGGCGAACTGTGACCGTTCGAGGCCGGGTGCCGTTCGAGGCAATAAAGTGTGCCCGGGAGGGCTTGATGTTATCGATGCCAGGGTCACGTTCGGGTGAGATCCTGGATCGTTTGTCAGGGCGGTTCATCGCCATCTCAGAGCATGCCTAAGGATCGTTCGCGACCCCGTACATGTGTAAGTAGCTTAGCCATTCCAGAGTTATCAGAATCAAATATCTATTACACGGATGAGTTTCAAAAACAATGTCCAAACAAACAGAGTCTAAATGTTCAAATTGAAATGACATGAAAGCAAAGCATGGATGTCAAAGTGTAAGTTCCCACTACGAAACGGTCAATGATCATCCAGAGCATGCCTGGAGATCGTTCGCGATCTCGCACATGTGTAAATGATTTGATTGCGTTAGTGGAAGCTTACAACTTGTTCATCGTTATCTTACTCAATTGATAACCAAACGGTGCCTTAATTCAGGATCGCCCCTAGCTGATGTGGACGGTGGTCGTTCTGGTTCCGCCACAGGAGCTCGCCTCCTTACATATTGAAGGAGCATACCGTTCCTGATATGCCCTTCCACCTCGTCCTTCAGGTGCCTACAATCATTAGTGTTATGACCGTTTAATTCATGGAATACACAGAACTTATCTGATTTCCTTTCGTCAGAGGTAGGGTCCCTTCGCATCGGCCTTCGATACGGAATCTGCTCTTTGGTATCCTGATAAATTCGTTCCAAGCTCTCGTTCAGCTCAGTGTAGGTGGTGAATCGCGGCTCCCTCCGTTGCCGCTTTGATCTGTCTCCGTTATTCTCAATCCTTCTTTTACCTTTATCCTTGTCCGAGTCCCTTCTAGGGGGCTTTTCATCTTTGAGTGCATAAACTTCTATCCCATCTCCTTCTTCTCTTTCCGCATTCGCATCCTCTAATCGTAAAAACTTTTCTGCCTCGTGGTAGAATTCTCTCAGATCTACGGATGGATCCTTAGTTAATGAATTTTTGAATTCCGTTCCGTCTGCTATTCCGGACACAGCCGCCATCATAACCATGGATGGATCCGGTCTGTCCACCGAAGCCGCCGCCGCATTGAACCGTGTCAGGAAACTTCTCAATGTTTCTCCAGCCTTCTGTTTCAAAGTTGCCAGTGTCATCACATTCTTAGGTCTTGTAATGTGAACCCTGAATTGCCTCATAAATCTCTCAGTTAAATCGTTCCATGTTCCGATGGATCCGCTATCCAATTGCCTGAACCATAATGCCGCAATATCCGCCAAATACAGTGGAAAGCACCGGGCCATGACCTCCTCTGATGCCACCGGCACTTCCATATGCCTCATATATTTTGTCAGATGGACCGTGAGGTCCGTTCTCCCGTCATACATATCCAACGATGGTAATTTGAAATCTGGTGGGTTTCTAGCTCGTCTGATTGCCGGAGTGAAAGGACTCCTATTAACATCCTCTAGGTCTTTGTTCACCAAACCGCCTCTCATCGCTCGCCTAACCATCTCTGCCAACTTGTCGGTGTCTCCAAGATGTAACCTTCGTTCGTTACTTTCATCCTGCCCCCCGAGTTCACGAGGGAACTCTGAGATCTGCCCCCTTGACTGAGCGTTCATTCCTCTGCTGTCTCCAGGTTGCGCAGATACTTCTCTTTCTCCCTCCGAAATTGGGCCAACGTTCTCCATGGGTGTGCCCCCTAATCCGGGAGCGACGCCGGATGGTCCTGTTTCGTTCTGGACTCCATTGGCTCCTCTATTCTGCGCTCCAAGCTGTCCTATCTGTTGAAACAAACTCTAGATCAATTCCTCTTGCTTTTTCATCATCGTCTCCATCTTGTCCCTAGTGATGTATATCGATGGTTGATTCGCTCTTGAGGAAGCCTCTTGACTTCCTTGTGGTTCGCTTCTCTCAGGCCTTGGCTTTCTACTCGATTGTCTTGCCATAATTCCTAGATCTGAACTCCTGGATTTTCAAATTCAACTTCTTCCTGAATCAATTCTTAGTGAAAGCACCAAAATGTTTGCGCCAAAATTGGTCACAAACACCCAATATCACGAAAGCACCCGTTTACGTACTCAACTCGATAATAATCAACACAGAACTCAGCAACAATCAATATAGAATTCAGCTCTAAGTAACAAATCACAGTAATTCACAAGCAACAATCACAAACACGGGATTTATAGTGGTTCGGCGTTCGTGCCTACGTCCACTTTGAAGGATTTCTCTTTATTGCTTTGCTCGATTCAATCGATTACAATGGATTACAGTAGATAATGGCTTTGAAATCTGAATACAACAGTGATTCTGATCAATAGACGTTAATCCGGCAGAGTCTCAACGTTTAATGGCAGAAGTTCTCGGAAGACCCCCCTTTCTGAAGGCTTCAGGGTGCTATTTATAGGCGTTGGAGGCCCAGATCTGGCTGAAACTTCGGGAGACCTCTTCTGGCACGTGAGTGGGCCCACGCGACCGACCCCGCCAAGTTTCGTCTCGATCTGACATCGGTTCGAAGTGATTTCGAACCCATCAAGAAATGGTCCAATCGAGCTGAAACTTGGCAGGGACAATCTTTACCTCATATGAAAGCTACTGTGAAAATTTGGTTGCATTTGGATTTGTGGTTAAGGAGATATGCTCGGTTCGAAATGGGGTTTTCTCGGTTGGCTGTGTGTTTCGAACCCATGACTTCGAACCCATGAGTGCACGTGGGTTTGTAGTGACGTGGCGCGTATCTTTCGAATCGATCCTAACTTATCTCTGAATGGACCGCTTCTACTCCGTGAACTACGGCGAACACGTCATCCAAACCAACTGACTCGGTGGATTCGAACTAAGGAGTATACCTGGCTTCGAACGTGACCGATTCGAATCAAGGAATCCCTATGGGTTCGAACTTGATCGGTTCGAACTGGGTCGCTCGATGGGTTCGAATTAAGGGCTTGCATGGATTCGAAGTAAGGGTGCGAAGCTGAGTGAAGTCATGGATTCGAAGGTAGGCCATTGTGGTGGATTCGAAGGCGATGGAGTCGAAGGCGATGGAGTCGAAGCAGGTACTAGCTGATGGGTTCGAACGTGGCTTGGGTTCGAACTTCATGGTTTCGAAGGCAAGGGCGTGGATGGGTTCGAACTAGATGGTTTCGAAGGAGAGACAGTGGATGGGTTCGAAGCAGAGACAGTGAATGGTTTCGAAGTACTCCAGTGCGATGGGTTCGAAACAGACAGTGACCACCTTTCTCACTTTGAATCCATCCTATCTTGAGCATACGAACTCGGATTGACTTGAAATTTGAAATGACGACTCCTACGACCTTTCTTGTCATGTCCTATCAATTGTGGCTTGATCCGGACTCGGACAAAATTCATCGATATCCATAGCAAAGTGAAGTATAACCAATCTCTGAGACGAACTGTCTTTCGTTTTCGACCAATCTTTTGGTATCACGGCTTTGCCAAAAAGCGGGATAACAATATGTGTATGTGTGTATGTGTGTATGTAAATAAAACGCCCTAGTTCATTAAGACAATCTTCTCAACTAGGGTTTTTAGCATGACGCGATTATGTTTACATCCCAATATTTATCATTTATTCTAAAATCTACCTATCGTATTTCATATTTACAAGCAAGTCCCTCCTTATATTTATAACACAAATGAGGATCTGCTTTGTATTCTTATTTTTTTGGGATCATATTCACAATTATATCATTTTATCGTCCAATTTTTGCGTCTTTTGTTATATCTTGCACTATATGTAATGCAAACTACTTAATATTATACACACATTCTGCCAAAACCATGTAGGCGCTATTTTGCAATTTTGGTGCTTCACATTTTCCTTTGGCGCTTTATTCCGTCTCTTGGCCGAGGCGTCATCTGAGCGCTAAGTTTTCTCTGATGCACTAGAAAATAGACGTTTTTGATATAACATTTTTTCACTTTGATTAAATTTAATATGATTATACTGAAAAAAATTCAATTACCTTGTTTAGTTATTAAATCTCTTCATCGTCTAACATGATTTTAAAATTAATTTAAACTTTATATATTTCATCTCAATATATAGAAATTCATTCAATAATATTCTTTTTTATAATTCAAACCGAAGCTACAATTTTCATGTTTCTCAAAGCTTACCTAATTGGTTCTTTTGGTTCAAAAAAAACAATAATAATTGCTCGTTCACTTCTTTGTAATTTGATTTTTGTGGTTATTAATTTTACTTTCTTATTCTGTTTATTTCAAATTCTATTTTAAATATTTTTGGAGCATAAACTAAAATAATCTACTATAAGTAAAAAAAAAGACCAAATTGTTCACAATTGTTGTAGTTTTTTATGAAATCGTCATTATTAGATACACAAATAGTTGGTTACAATTTTGGCATAAATTTCAGTATGCATGAACTTTTTGATGTATAAATTTTGTTGCTATTACAGGTTGTAATAGTATTTTGGTTTTTTTTTTTAAATTAAGTGACGATAGACTTAAATTGCATATGTAAATCACTCGTATTAAAATAATAAATAGTTATGGCATAATCGATATAAATTGAGTTTTTCATTTTATGTAGTTATTTTTATATATTTAGTTAATGCAAAATTGATTTGTATCAAATTATGTGACAATCGCTTATTTTCGTCCAAGTTTTGCCTGAACCCCGCATAGACTTAAAGGCATTCTTACCACCTACTGCTTCGCTCCGCCTAGAACAACAATGTGTGTATCACTAAAATATTTTGCAGTATGCAATTAGAATGATATGTTGTATAAGGATAATGATATAAGTTACTAAACGATTATAGTCATGGCTTTTTTGCATTTTAATTGTTTTTAATTTACGTTGCATTCCTAAAATACGAATCATTATACTTATTCAAATTCATTTATTCCATGATATGTTCTATGAAGATAAATGATATAAATTGTTAAATTTTGAAGTCATTCCTAATAGAGTAATTTTGATATATTTTTTTTCCTTTGGTGATGCATCATTTATAATGTAGGTTATGTGAAGATTTGAGTTCATTTATTTTTATTGAAATAATATGCTTTATGCTGTAAAAAAAGATGATATGCTTTATGTAGATAGACAATATTAAATAATATCTAAACTAATGAACGTTTATGCATTGATAATGTCATCGTACCTTGCATTTTAAACAATGCAAACAACCTTACATGGTATAATATTCATCGTTGCATTATATGTAATTGATATCGGATAATATCGCTGATATATCGCTCCTAAGCCGATAGCTTTTTAAAATATCGTTTAAATTTCATTATTGATATATTGCTCGATTTGCCGATATATCGCTCCGATATTTAGCGTAAAATATCTAATATTTTTTAAGAAAATCGATCATTATTGTATGTAGTTGGAGAAAATATCTTTACAAATAAATATCTTCACATTCTCAATATTTGTTATTGTATGTGGTGAATGACAATTTGTGGAGCATTCAAAAAATCCTAATAAACTAATTTTTTTAGTTTTAACCATATGCTTTTTGGGCTTCTTCATTAGTCTAGTCTTTTGGTAAAGAAAACTGTACTTATTCCATTATTTTCTATATTTTATTTTCCTTGCGACTTTCCTACTAAAAACAACATAATGAAAGAGCTACTTCTTTTTTTTTTAGTTTTTTTTCAACATTTCTACTTAGTATGTTAGCTTATGAAAATTCACTTTGTTAGTTATTACCGTACATCCAAAACTAAAAGTTGAATAGCTGTAAAATTATATATACGACATATCAATAAGGAACAGGCTAAAATAGTAATTGGTGTCAAATCAATAATGCTTATTCGACAAATTAAGTGAAAATGGAAATGATGAAACTATAAATATGGAAATTTTGCAAAAGCAATATAGAAGATTAGATGACTAAAGAATAATGAGTATAGTATAAAAACGAATAAAATAATAAACATGTACATTATTCGAATTTCTCGGTTATTATGATCATATATTATGATTTGTATTAATAAAAATATGTCAATAAACAGATTATAATATATAAACCAAGGATAGAGGTTTCGGCCGGTACCCAAAAATTTCGAGGGTACCGGACCGTTACCGCTCGTGCACGATCCGAAACCGACAGTCAAAATCGATTTCGGATCTAGGGCAAAAAAAAAATGAATCATTTTTGTTTAGAAAAAATTAAAACCATCTGTGCTTATCTGAGTTCGACGTCGCGATTCTTCTTCCTTATCTGAGTTCGACGTCGCGATTCTTCTTCCGACGCCTTCGTGTTTTTTTTTAATCGAGAACAGGAAATCACGTTTTCATATTTTTTATTAATCGAGAACTGGAAATCGCGATTTAGGGCTAGGGAATGGAAACGTGAATTATAAAAGAGGAAGGGGAAATTGTGGGCTGGGTTGAAAATCTGAAATGAGTTGCGATTTGATTAAGTTTTACAATTCAATACTTTGGGCTGAAATGGAAAGGCAGTTTGGTTAGGCTAGTTTATATTTAATAAATTATTTAGTTAAGGGAGTTTGCTTAATTCAATGCTTTGGGCTGAAATGGAAGAGACATTTGGATTCGGCTGGTTTATATTTAATAAATAATTTAGTCAAGGGTGATTGTTTAATTTAGTTTAGTTTGTTTAATAGTAAGTGCAATTTGATTGTTATAATAATTATTCACGTTTTCTGATAATATTGTACTCAATTCACAAGTGCGTCATGGAAAACCAAGCAAACACTATAGAGACCATTATCAGGACGTTTATTAACAAACTATTGAAAACCAAAGTTTGGACCGAAACTATAGTGTTGTATGTAACATTATTATTTTATTGTATGCTATATTTCTATATGAATTTGAATCGTCTATCGTTACGTATTCATTAAAAATGCATAAATCCAATATCAGGACCGAAACCGAAACAAAAACCGAAACAAGCGAAATGACCGAAACTGACCGAAATCAACAAAATTTCAAATGACCGAAACCGAGTTCTCGAACCTTGATATAAACTCTATGCAATAAATCTTTGATAGTAATTTCGAATTATTTACCCAAATATTTGAATACTCAACATCAATATAAAATTATAACATGGTACAATAACATTTATAACTTATCGTACTCATGTCTGATATTTTACCGATATTAACCGATATTATCACGATATTTTAAAATATCTCATATCGATACTTAACCAATAAGTACCTGATACCGATATTAACCACTTAAGTTGCATTTAATATGAAGGATTTAGATTTAGAATTTTAATTATGTTACTATTTTTTTATGATGAATTTGTTTTCATATTTCATTATTTGTTAACTTTAGGGACTAGATCTGCAATAGTTAAAAGAATAGTGTTTCAACAAAGCGTAATGAGTTTAGTGCTAAGCATTTTCGTATGGATTTTCTTGGAAAAACATCTTTTTCCGCTATTATTAAAAGCAACAATGGGTTTTTCAAAAATACCATAAGTAAAATGACATAAAACAAAAGGCCTTTTAGCTTAGTCATCTTATTCTCTCCATCTGTTTTCGCAAATTTTTTTATTTAAATAATATGGGTTCTACGTTAAATTTAGTAATAAAATTTGTTTATCACGTAATTTGGTTTATATAGGGCAATCAAGTGAGTTATTTCTTCTAACGTGTTTCTAATTAGTACTGACCTTAATTTTAGCTTTAGCCATTGATTTTTTGTCGATCAATTTAAACTTGGGTTTTTGTTCAATAATGTTTATTTACGTTTTTATTTTTATTTTATTTTTGAAAATTGTTTAAAAACAAGGCCCATAGCCCATTTGGAGATCGGGTACATAGGGAGATACCCAACCCGTAACACTTAAAGACATTACATGCTACCAAACCCTAGCCGCTAACTCATTTACACTTCTCATTTTCTCTGAAGAAAAAGAAAACGCAATCTCAAATTTAGGGTTTGGCGATTTTGAGGCGATCGCATCCAAGCTCCGACTTTTATCCAATCGGAGACTTTAAGGGGGTTCCCACGTCTTCATTTTGTTGTTATTTGCTCCATAAGGCTTTGGATTTGAGTAGAAATTGCTCAAATGGGTAGTTTCCACTCGATATGACTAAAGCGTTCCTCCATGTTGATATTTTCACCAGGGAACTTCAAATCTGGGTTTTCCATTTCAGTGATGTTAAGATCTGAGTCTATACTAGCTGTTAGCTATATTTGCTCTTGAAGCTTTCTGCTTTTGTTGTTCGTTTGGTTCCCATGCTCTTGAAGCTTTATGTTTTCATTATAGGTTTTAAGTTTTTATGAAATTGTTCCTTACCCATTCGTAATGTAAAATATTTCATAGTTATAGTAAATAAGTAAGGAGATAAAAGATCTCCTTGCCTAATTCCTCTGTTACTGTATACAAATCCATGGGTGGATCCATTAATAAGTATAGAATATGTTACATTACAAACGCATTCTTTCACTAGGTTGCAAAAAATTTCATTAAAACCTTGTTGTCTCATCATCATATGATTAATAAAATATCTATTAATTTTATCAAATGCCTTGTGCAAGTCCACTTTCTTGATTTTCCCATGTCATTATTATATTTTCTACTTAACATTTTGGCACAGAAGACTTTACTTAACGTATCTCCACTAGTAAGCCGGTCTATTTTGGCTTTCTGTTTTAAGTTAACAACCTCAACATGCAATTCTTTGACTAGTTTCTTTTGCATATGGAAGAAATTATTAATTTGCATGGGCTCCGAGCTATAAAAAGCTATAATATCTTGCAATCTCACACATTCCTGCCTAATTTGATTGATTTCATTGTTGTTTTTAATTTTGTTCCATTGTTTTAGACTATTCCTTGTATTTTGTAAAAGTTTCCTAAATTTATATTGAGATACGCTTTCTGTTTGATTTAGAAAACTATTTTTAACCACCAGTTTATATTCCTTGTCATAAACCTATACATTTTGAAACCTGGAAAGAAAATTAATTTTGATTAAATTATTTTGGGAAAGAACTAGTTGCGGTGGTATATGATCACTAAGTTGCTTGAGGCAACGTAACATTTTGAAATTTGAAAAAATATTGACAAAAGCTTTATTGATCAATATTCTATCTAATTTACAATGAATGTTTCTATATTCCCCTGATTTCCAAGTACATTTGTTTCCCTTTATTAAAGAATCAATTAAATCTGTTTTAACATAAATTAGAGAGACATTTCAATTTCTTAAAAGGAATTGGAATTTCTCCCTTTTTTTCCGAAGCATGCATTACTATATTAAAATCACCCATTATAGTCCATGGGTTAGAAGTTTCAAAACTAAGCAGTTCTGAGTGATTCCATAGTAGCAATCTATCTTTCTCAATGTTGCAGGCATAAACAAATAAAATGTCAATTTGTATATGTTCTTAAATTTGCAATGTATACATTGTAAATTCAAGAAATGCTGATGTAATCCCCATACATCTGGATCCCAAATTACTATTATTCGAAAATTGCCTCTCATTTAATTATTATTAACCACACTCCAGTTTTTAAAATATCTATTATGGAAAAAATTAGTAAAACGTTAATCATCAAGCTTATGCTCTAGGATTCCAACAATGCTAGGCTTATAAGCAGCTAGTAAATTAGAAAGGTCTAATTTCCTTTCTGGAGAATTTAATCCCACAACATTCCATGCAATTATCGACATAATAATAAGATTATAATAAAGGATATTGACAAAGGATATCACTACAACGAGAGGCTTGAGCTGCTAACTTCTATGCTTTCAGAAGCTTTCCCTTCTCTTTTTTTGCAGGATTTTTTATCTTGAATTTTGAGAAAGTATTCCTAATTTGGATTTTTGATTATATAATTTTCTTCGAAGTTTTTCTGATTTGAGCAGTCTCCATTGTTACTTTCCATGATTTCCTGTATGTTTTTTTTCCTGTTCTTTTTCCTTTTGTTGCTTGCAGGGGGGTTGAGTGATCCATGAACTGTTTCATTAATAATCCCTGGACAAACTTGCATATCTTCTGTGTTGCTAATTGATTTGCCATTTGAAACTCAGCAAGATTGTCATTGAGACTTGATGAGTGGTTTCAGCGGCCACGTTAACTATGTTTTCTTGATCTTTGTTAACACTGAGTCATTCCTTATGTTTTCAAAAAGTGAATCTTTTCTGAAACTATATTATTATCAAGTATTTTTGGGTTTTCATTGCTTTCAAAAAATTTAATATTTACCTATGCAGAATCAAACTTTTCTTGGTTAACTTCACTTGTTTTCCCTGAATCTTAAGAATGCCTTTTTCTAACACTGAATTTTGATTTGATTTTCTTTCCAAACCTGCTTTGTTGAGCATAATTCTGTAAGATGCCAAAACAAGCACACTTTAGACATTTAGGCGGAACCTATTCGTACTCAATTTGCTGGATTAAGTTTTCTCCATCATGCATTGTAATATAAACCTCGTTCGGTAGTTTTGCATCGGCTTTGATCTCTATTAAGATTCTTGCGCTGTCTCGTTTCGTTGGCTGTTTGTTCATCGAGTTTGAGTGAGGTTCCACTACACTTGCTATTGCTCCAAACGTCTCTTTGTCCCAAAGTCTCAAGTTTAACTCTGGTAATCTAATCCATATTGGAATCGTAGTTAATATGTCCCTGTCAAGAATCATTTTCCTGCTCCATCTTCTCAATATTATCAGTTTACCATTGATGAAGTAGGGTCCTCCATTGATGACTTTGCTGCAATCAATTGATTTAGAGAATCTAATTACAAAGAATCATTGTTTCTTGTATAAATTTCAAATTTGTCTGTAAGTTTCCAAGTTCTAACAACAAACCTATGAAATGATGATAATAAGGACGTGGACCAAATACGTAAGCAACAACTGAATTACCTCATTTTTCCTTGGTTCTTTTGCTAACCGCTTCCTTAACAACGATTCTTTTAACACCCAATTTGACAGGTGCAGCAAATTCCAAATCAAAATTGAAATCGAGCCCTCCGTTTTTAACCATATCTGCCCAAGCTGAAGATGATTTTGCTAGATTCTGAGATTCAGTTGTGGGTATTCTTGGATTTCCTTAGTGGTTTTGATCTTGCTTGTTCCATGCCGTATGTTGATTTAGTAGATTCTGACGGTTGTTAAACACAGACGATGACTTTCTTGCTGGATTCTGACGATCGTTAAACTCAAACAATGGGTTTCTTGTTGGAAATTGGGTAGATTTTTGAACCTTTCCTTGACGGTTTCTTTTTTGGTATCTTATTAGTTGAAATCCATCACCATCTAAATTCGGGGCTTATCCTTTTGATTTGGGAAAGAGGAGAGATTAGGAGTTGGTGAAGAATTGGGAAGAGGGGCTAAAGAGCCCTTAAAAATTTGATCGGAGGAAGTCATTAAAGTTTTCTCATAACTAATGAACATGAAAATACGATCAACTTATTTTTATTTTTTTTAATTAATATACTTGTGTTTACACATATCAACGTATTATTTCCCTGAAGTTATAGGTTGGAGAATGTTTTACCTCTCGCATTCAATCATTTCTTGTTGGTAAACCTTTTGGAGCATTCCCAGGTCAATTGAAGCAAGTTCTATGCATTTCCTTTCAAAATCACTGCTATACCATGATCCCCTAACTATACTTCTAGCTTCCATTCTAGCTAGCAAATATCTTCTAGGATAGGATAAGGAGAACTTTATCTGCACAAAGTTAGAAGTTAATTTAGCGTGTATGTGCATGTTTGTGTGTATGCCGGTTTTTGTTTGGGGGGGGGGGGGTGGTTGGGTTGGGCCTCTGTGTGTGTGTGTAAGAGAGAGAGAGAGAGAGAGAGAGAGAGAGAGAGAGAGCTGGCGACTTACAGCATGCATACATGTGCACTCATACATATGTACAAAGACAATGACCATGAATGTAATTTCACACCTATTTGTAAATTAACAATACTTCAGTAACAAGCCAAAAGTCTTAAAAACCATTGCTGAATTTGAATATACAAAGACTGAATAGGAGGAATACATGTAAGGAGATCATAATCTGTATTCAGTTCATGCTTTTGCATATAACATTGTTGATATGGTAGATTTGTGTCTCCACTGTATTTTGTTGTTATTTTACTTAATTGTCCGTGTAAAATAAACGAATATGAGGTTGATTATGGATCGGTTATTACACATATTTTACTTAATTTTCCTAAATTAGCAGTTGACTTCTGCTTCCACTTAACACCACCACACTTGGCTGAATCTTTAATAACGATTTAAACACATGAACAGCAAGTATGAAAATGCCAAGAACTATTATGCATTGCCGTTTTCCAACAACCGTGTGCAAAGCAAAGGTTCACACTAGATAGTTAATGTTACATTATGTTCCTGTAAATTATGGAAATAAAAACAGGGATATATTGGACAGTATTGAAACTGCTGAATGCACAAAAAAATTGCTACCACATAATTAACATTCAAAACAATATCATACAATATTTCATATTCCTGTTGAAAGTTTAGTTTGCCAACAATTTCTTAACTATATCTTCAAGGTTAGATAATAGATTAAAGAAATAATTTGCATGATTTTGGAGAGACCAAACAAGAAGAAAGTTTTTTGACTTTACCTCTTCCCTTTTTTTTATTTCAGATTGAGGCAAATTCTCAACTGAAAGGAGTTTGACAAGTTGGGATTTCGAAAAATCTTCAATCTCATCCATAAATTCTGATTCTTGTGGGAAACCAATTTGAGAACATTTATATAAATTCATTAATGCACATTCTTTGTTGGAATTCTCTACTAGAAACATTGAGAAATTTCCCCCATCTTTGTCTCTTAACATTTTCAGCACATCTGCAGAAAAGAAAATTAAGGGACACTGTATTAGGAAAGTACAAGAATGATTTTTGTCAAGTACCTATTATGCTTGCTTAATTAAAATCAAAGCTTTACAAAGAATGGATATACAAGTGGCACTTACATGAATCGAAAATGATCTAATATGTTCTGATATCCTAATTTTTAAACTTTGGAGCATTGATTGGATATGGGATACATATATGCAGCATACGGAGATGATTAGATGAGAGTAAGCATATTTTTCCATACAGCTGAGAAACAATATGAATACTGCCTGATTTTTGAACTATACATGCTTCATACTACTTCCTAACATCAAAATACCAGCTAACATTTAAATAACAATCCTTTTCCACCAAACTAATGATGTACACAAAGATCATCTCAAACACTTAGAAGTTAGAACATTATACAATTATAACCTTTTTTAAGCAAATCAAGAAGTCAGACATATAATAAATCTTCTAGGAACTAACTTTCAACCTTTTTGCCTCGTCCCTATAATATATCTTAGAAAGTTGAGAAATTTGGTGGACAGAAACAACAAGACCATATAAATGTGAATACGCACATGGCTTATATGTATAAAGGCCTGATTTTGGATATATGAAAGAAAAAACCTTGCAAATGGCCGAAAAAATACTGCAATTTTAGAGCCCAAAATACAGATACTGTCAAAAGACATTAATTTATAAGACTCAAACCATGACTGGTCAGTTGTTAAGACTTCAAATAACACTTATTATATTTCTCCTTAAATAATTTTTTGTCAAATAGAATATTATGATAATGTCTATCAGATTTTATATATGTGTGTGTGTGTGTGTGTGTGTGTGTATAATATTTTTGATGCTTTTAATTGCAAATGGCCGAAAAAATACTGCAATTTTAGAGCCCAAATACAGATACTGTCAAAAGACGTTAATTTATAAGACTCAAACCATGACTGGTCGGTTGTTATAACGTGTTTCTGTAGTTGAAGGACACTAGCTCAAGACTTCAAATATTACTTATTATATTTCTCCTTAAATAATTTTTGGTCAAATAGAATATTATGATAATGTCTGTCAGATTTTATATGTATATATGTATAATATTTTTGATGCTTTTAATTGCAAATGGCCAAAAAAAAATACTGCAATTTTAGAACCCAAAATACAGATACTGTCAAAAGACATTAATTTATAAGACTCAAACAATGACTAGTCAGTTATTATAACATGTGTTTCTGTAGTTGAAGGACACTAGCTCAAGACTTCAAATATCACTTAATTATATTTCTCCTTAAATAATTTTTTGCCAAATAGAATATTATGATAATGTCAATCAGATTACATGCATATGTATATATATATATGTATGGATATGTATGTATGTGTATGTATATATATAACATTTTTGATGCTTTTAATTGGAATTAAAGTAATTTGTACCTGCATTTACATGGTAACCATGAAGACGTAAGAGACGAAAACCAACAGTTGTAAAAATTGCATCTGTGAGTCCATATTTTTCGTTCCATTTTCTGAAAATGATGAATATTATTCCAAATGAGAAATAATTCTAATTATACATACATGCATGCAACCATACAAATACATACACACACATACATATATATTGAAGTTCACTTACATACGATTCACTCAATATGAAATAGAATGAAAAACTAAAAAAATGATTCAAGGTTGAAATGCACACATTCTGTTATAATATTGGTCATAAAAATTTGGGTATTATGGAGGTATGCATATTTTTATTGATAAAAATAACTATGACTGAGTTATTCAAAAACTAAATGTTACGAAAGTAACAACAGTAACATTATTCTACATCAGTCACACCGTTTCATATTCTAACCTTATGTGTAAATGTACATATGTATCATGACGCATGTGCAGTTAAAGCGCTTAGCGGTTCCATAGCGTGGAGGTGCAAAAGGTTATGGTGGGGATAAAACGGGGATGCAGTGGAAAATAGCGGAGGTGTAAAAAGCTTCATTAGATATAAAACTAAATATTTAAAGTTAATTTATTCTCATTCTCACATCATTTGTGTAGAAAAAAGAAATATTGTTTAATCTTATATAACAAAACCGAAGAATATCCACATTTGGTGACTACAATAGATTTCTAACTTATATTGAACACTCATGCCTTAACATTAGATCTTTACCTTAACTTTGTTAATTTAGTTAATAAGAAAATTAGTCAAATCAACTTTTTATATTACTGTTCTAAAAAGGGTGCTAAAAAGCCTTAACTTAGCAGGCATAGCGAAAAATAAAGGGGTTTAAAGTGAATCTACTATTTAACAGCGCTATATTGAAAAAAAACGTAGTTGTTGAATGGCGCTATGGGCTATAGCGGAGGATTTTCCAGGGCTTTTTTTTTTGAAAGCCCGGGAGAACCCGTCGGGCCGGTAAACTCCTGAGTAGGGTATAGTAAAGCTGTCTGCTGATCCAAGCCCCCATACCCCCGGGTAAGTTTATATAGGATAGAGAAGCGCATGGTAGGAATCGAATCTGGGTCTTTTTACCAGAACCCAAGACTCCTTTCCACTGCGCCGCACCCGCGGACATTTCCCAGGGCTTTAGCTCCATAGCATGACGCAAATTTTTACTTATGCTGGACAGTTTTTTGACTAACAATGGTAGAATGTGGATAAATGTACCAAAAAAATTGTGAATGCTCGGTTTATTGACCAAAATTATGGAAACAATCTCTCCAGTTATAAGGGTAAATCTACGTACAACATGTTCGCTCCAGACGAGTTAGTCCCTAGATCCTATCTTTTATTAGATAGATGATCTAACAAAAACAATATACGGCATTCATATAGGATAAACATCACTAATTAGCAAGAAGTTTGTTGTAGGTAGAGAAAATTCATCATGGTTAACGGTACACACGCACGTGCCTCCGTGTCAGTGGCAAGGATCGACTACACTTCATTCTTGCTACATCTCTATTTTCCCTGATTTCAACCATACATTCCGATTTAAATAATATAATGAGATAATAAGATAGAGAAAGTCCATTATTTAAATCGGAATGTGATTGAAATAAGGAGGAATAGAGGTGTAGCCAATCCTAGCCATATACATATACATACATACATACCCACATGCATATACACACACAGACACACACTAAAATACTCTTAGCAACATTTATTTTCATTAAGCCTCATATGTATGATGTTGGAATCAACATTGTGACTATCTTTTATGAGTGTTACGGCACGCACTTTGCGCGTGATGAAGAAGGCTGATTCGTTTTTTACAAATTGTATTTATTTAATACGTTCAAAAGAAAATGATTTCCATGTATATTTAGTCATATTTTTGTGTTGAATCATATGTAGGTAATTTGAAGTTTTATTTCTAAATTGCAATATCTAATTTTTTGTGAGTTTCAATTTTTATTTATATTATTAATTGGTAGAATAATTTGTAAAGTAGTTTATTTGCTAAATCATATTTTTAAGTGATATTAAGAATTAGTAAATATTTGTAGAGAAAATTTTGAATTTGTAAAAGAAGCTTAATTGTCAGATCCTAATTTTAAGCGATGCTAAATTTTAATAATATCTATAAAGAGACATTTTTGGTATTTCGTGCTGATACCAAAAAAGTGTGACAGCAAATATATTACAACTATTAATAAAAAATAACATATAAAGGGCAATTTTGAAAGTTCGCGGTCGGATTAAAAGTTTGCGTTTTCAAACCAACTATTAATAAAGATATTGATAAGCCTCAAAGTTGTGTAAGTAGTGCATTGGCACATCTAGTCCCCTCAACTTTTAGCGATGTGTTTCATTTTTTCCTCAAGTTATTGTTGTAGTTCCCAATGACTAGTGAATTAGAACACCCAATCCCCTCTCCCTTTAGCAATTTGTGTTCTAAAAAAAATATGTTGAAAAGGTATCATTTTGGAATATCTTTTTGAGTTAACATAGTGTATAGGACCAAAAATATGTAATCTAATTAAATTGAACAATTCAGACCGAATGGAACCTTTTTTCACAATAAAATTGAAGGCGGGAAAGGAAATTCCATTGCAGAGCTGTATGCAATGCATAAAAGGTGCTTGTATGGTCCATCGTTTTATTTTATTTATTTATTTTCTGCTTTTAGTCCTTACTTTAAGCCAATTCTTCAAGATAGAAGAACCCTTCATGCACGAAGTTAGATCAATATCATATTATCAGGATTTGAGAAGTTTGTGAAGGAATAACAAAATATAATAAACATTAAAGTAAATCAATCTAAGTTGAGATTTGAATTTTGTTAAGATCGCGGTTGTAATACTCGACTAAAATCTTGGATTTATTATATGGTTGGATATTTTAACTCAAGCCTAGCATTATAATTTTCTAACCTTACGTTTTGATTTCAAATTGAGCAACCACTACTAAAAGAAAAAAATGAAAACTAATGCACATACATACATATATATACATATAGATCTAGAGAGAGAGGGTTTGCTAAGTTTCATTAATAATTTGCTTGGTTTTATCTCAAATATTGTAACTAAATTGTTAGATTTGGAAAAAGATATGATGTTATCTCAACTTGTGAAATAATAAGTATTAAATCAAAAGGTAAATAACTAAATCGTTAATTTTGTATACAGTGTTAATAAACAAATTGGCAAATATAGCGAAAAGAATATATTTGGAATAAAATTTGAACTCGAGACCTTATTTATATCTAAATTTTCAGTTGAAAATAAATGTTAACTTTTACGTTAGTGGGATTCGAACTCGAGTCCACATTTACATATAAGGACATTTGGGGAGCGTGTTGTTAGATTAAAATATTGCAACTCTATTACAGCTATTGATAAAAATATTTGTACATAAGAAACTTCTACACATTTATACAATCCCTTTGGCATGTGCGATATACATGCATACGAAAATATATTTGAAAAAACATATAATATTATCTCAAATTGTGAAATTATAAGCATTACTTCAAAAGGTAAATAACTAAATCATAATATTCTGTATACAATTTTAATAAACATAAATTGAAAAATATAGCAAAAAAGAATATAAACATTTTTGTTGGGAATGAGATTCGACCTCGTGGCCTTATCTACATCCAAATTTTTAGTCGAAAATAAAGTTAATTTTTATGTTAGTGGGATTCGAATTCGTGACCACATTTACCTATAAGGACATTTTGGGAAGCGTGTTGTCAGATTAAAATATTGTAACTCTATTACAACTATTAATAAAAATATTTATACGTGTATTATAAATTAATGGTTATCATATATGCTTATCATATTTATTATGAGTTTGAAGTTCATTATTCTTATTTATTATGAATTGTGATACATCTTTAGTGTGACAGTAAGAAATTTCGTTTAAACTTTAAACCCACTAGCCTAGTAGCAGAAAAGCCATTAAGTAACCACTTGTCATGGATAAAAACCTTCTAAACATATTTTTTTCATCAATTTGAAGAAGAAGAAAAAAGGTAAACTACTAATGTTAATGTTGGAATCCTTGCATAATTATATTAAGCATGTTAAATCAATATGTTGACATACATCTACATATGTTCTGTTTTAGCCCGATTAATTTTACTTGTTCTTTTGCTTAACTCGTAAGTATTTATTTTGTATCCAATTAAAAAAAAAATGACATCATTTACATTATATAACCAGAATACATCTTGAGTGTTTGTATGAGATATCACCCCTCATTCATTAGAATTACAAACTGTATTTAAGCAACTCAATTAAGAACCATTATAACTGTTTATTTTCTAATCAAACTTATTCTAACAATACATATTATTAAAGATTAAGTATACGAATGTTCTTTAGGCGAAGAACCTGTAAAGTGAATCCAAAATCTGTTTGATTTGTTGTTTAAAAAATCTTTGAATTCCCAATCTTTCTATTATGTCTACTGCTCTGAGAGCTTCACCAAGATACTCAACCCGTGTCTCTCCTCTGGCCACAAATGAGTACAAACAATCCCCAATTGAGTCTATCAGCAATTTTGTGGGAGCATCATCTTCTTGTGAATGGATCTACAAAATAATAGTAGACATAATTAGAAACAACTTGATAAAAACAGCTGAAGAATTACTGTTTTGTACTCATGTACCTATGTAAATATATTATTAGTTGGAGCAAAACAACTAAGTACCTTGGTTAAATCACCCAAAAAAATGTGGGCAGAAGGAAATTCTAGCAACAAACATAGCAACCAATTATAATAACTTGCGTAATGAATCATAGTTTGCGTAACTAGTTTTATTATTATTATGTGGAAAAAGAAATTTCAAATCTATTCAGTATTCACAGAGCTGATCATGTCATTCTACTTTATCTAATAAATTATGAAGAACATTCAGCTTCATCAATGCAACGATACACAAATAGAATGTCGAACATTACTCAGAAAATGAACATACCAGAACCTAAGCAAGTTATAGAACCCGATTGAGCCCTATGGATTCTACAGCGAGCTACGAATTTATATATTTTACTGGAGAAGGGCATTCGAAACCCCAGATTACTGAAATTGATGGACAGTGATACAACTAACGATAATCTGAATCAAATAACTACCTATGAGCAGGGGTACTAATAAATATAACCACTCAAGAAATTTACTTTTAAATCGATCAATTTTCCCCCTATTCCCTTTTTACCCTAATTTCTTCCGATCTCCATTGATCTCTTACCTTTGATCCAAATCGATAATTAATGGAGAAATCAAACTGCAGATGAAATTCCAATCGAAAAATGAAAAACAAGATAATTTTTTACTTAACAAAACATTTCTAACTAGATTTCACTCAACAAAACAAGTCAGGGCAAATCGATGGCTCCACATCCCATTGTTGCTCTTCACCCCTACCAATTGAAAAATAATACACAGCCTCGGTCTTTTCTTTTCACATTAAGTTATTCCAAATAATGGGATGACAATAGACGCAGCCATATTTATAACATGAGGCTTTCGAAATAATTGATATAAAACGACGACGTTGCCGAATTTTTTATTTTATTTCGGTAGTGCTTTGTCGAATTTTAGACAACTTTTTTTTTATAATTGATATTTTGTTTAATTCAATTTTCCTTTTAATATCCGTAAATGATTGTGACAAAAAATACCTAATGGGGATAATTGTAATGAATTCAAAAATGTTGATGTTAGTTAGGATCAAAATCAATATATGGAAGTCGACACGTTGGCTTTGGATTTTCATGATTTAACTTCTTATTTCACTACCGATATGATATGATCAATTCTTTTAGTTTTATCTGAATAGTTTACTTTTTGTGGATTATGTTATCAACATATGTTGCAGGTTTTTGAGCCGAAGGAAATGTTCGAGATTGGTGCATGGAGCGTGGACTCGTCGCAAATTGTATTGTTGTGACAAAAAGAACAAGAATAAGAAATTTACATGCTAATGGAAATGGATCATGTATGGTACTTGTATGTAGTGATGACAATGGGACGGGTTGGGGCGGGTTTTGTATGCTCCAGACCCGCCTTAGATTTTTTAAACTCTACCCCAGACCCACCCTAGATTTTTTAAACTCTACCCCAGACCCGCCCCATAGACCCGGTGCGGATCTGAACTTTCGTCATGTACGCGAAACCTATTCGGGTCAGAGTAGTCTCGCCCCTCCCTAAGACCCGGTGAAGCATTATATATACATTCAAAATTATGTATTAATGTATATGTATTTATTTTATTTGTAAGAGAGATTGTCACTAAATGATAAAATAAGTATAAATATCAATATGTTTACAATGATAAGTAAGATAATAAAAATGAGTTGTATGATAACGGTTCAAGAAAAACATGCATGGATTAACAAATCATCTTACCGCTAGCGATTTTATGTAATCTCAGTAGTGCGGGTCAGGTTAGAGCGGGTCGGCCAAGCCTCAACCCGATCCTAGACCCGGAGTTCCTAAGAATAGGTCATGGGTCTATCCGTCCCGATGACCCAGTGGGACGGATCTTGACAGGTCAAAACAGGAGTAGGTCTACCAGGTTTAGACCCTGGACCCACCTCATTGTCATCCCTACTTGTATGTGAAAGAAGCAGCGAGTACATTGATCATAGGGCGAAAAATTATGTTCCAAAAACCCAACAAAAATGGAGAATAACAAGTAGAAAATATGGTTGTCCGTTTGAGTTAGGTATACGTTGTCAAAATAATGAAACATGGATATTGAATGTGATGAATGGACGTCACAATCACATGCTTCTTGACGTACTAATGGGACATCCATGCATGGCGATGTTGAAAGATCGTGAAATTAAGATCGTTGAAACAATGAGTAATGATAAAGCTAGAACTTGCAATAGTTTAACTGTTATTAAAACCGATAACCCAATGGACTAGTCAACCATAAGAAATGTTTACAATGCAAAAGTGAAACGTAAATTGCAAAATATGGAAGGTAGATTGGTTATGCAGCAGTTTATGAAACTGGCTTGTAGTCAGATTATATCATGGAACACAGACTTGATGGTACAACAATCAAGTTACCGATCTATTATTCGGTCATTCGAGATGCATTGCTCTTGCACAGTATTTTCATCAAAAATTGTTCTTGGATTGCACCTTCAAAACAAATCGTTACAAGTTTCCATGTGTCCATATTGTGTCGTAAACATCCACGAGAGCATTCTTTACCGTTGTACTTGCTTTTATAAGTCACGAGACTAAAGAATCATCTTTATAAACTCTTGATGTGTCAGAAAATTGTATAGAGATAAAGAAATCCCAGGTGCTATTATAACGGATGCTAAAATTGCTCTTGCAAATGCAATAGCACGTGTATTTCCAGCAGCTCGTCATATTCTTTGTGTTTGACATATTTCTAAGAATGTTCAAGTAAATTGCAAGCCAAATTTTGTTAAAAGAAATTAGTGTTGATTGGCGATAAAAGATAGTTTTGAAGGACGAGGAAGGGAAAAAGGAACATGAACTTTTTTGGGATGGTTGGAGTAACATAATCATCTCTTTGTCCGAAGAAAAGTACAATCAAAATTTAAACTCGTTTCGTGATGTATGGCTTGGAAAACAAAAAAAAAAAGCAATAACGTAAGCTATGAAAATTTGGTTGAAAAAATATAAGGAGATTGTATTTTGGTTTGGACCAAAAAAATAGAATATTATGATAATATGTCAACTAGCATGGCTGTAGGTGCATACTACTGTTTGAAAATGTATTTTGGTTAAACTATAGGTAGTTTTGTACGATGTTGGACGAATGCACATCTTTGCATGGAGAATGAATTAGTTGAAATCGAACATGCATTTGAGACGAGAACCAGAAAATGTTGTTCTTAGCCACTCCAAACGCATTTTTTTCTCCCCACTCAATAACTCATCAGCCATTTTTTCACTGACGCCAAGGCACTCATCCAACAAGTCGTATACATCATCTTTACTTATCCCCCTCGACTCACCAAATGGTCCAGAGCTGCCATTTCATCCATAGGAAGACCAGCAATGTGAAACACTTCATCAATGGTAATTCTTATTTCACCAAACGGAAGATGAAATGTATTCTTTTCCGGGTAGAATCTTTCTGTTAAAGCATTTATCAAAACCTTGTCAACTTTATCAGGTGCATATTTTATTATATGCTCAAATTCAGATTCGGTTTTGTTATATAAGATTAAACAACTGTAGTCTTAACAAAGTCGCATTTCTGGCTTAAATCTCATGGTTTATGCAACAACATGGCTGTGAAGCTTGACAATTCTAGCTTCATCTCTTGGTCCCCACATTAAAAAAATGATATTCAACACATACACTCATTATAATTTCTAATCTATCTATTAAACTATTTAATGAAAAATTACGAAAGAATTTCCAAACGGTACTAGCAACATGATCTTTGTAAGCAAATAACAAGGACTGTTGAGCTTCAGTTTCGATGGTATGACTTGAAGATTGTGTTATCACCTTCTTACCTTTATTCTTCTTTGTCAACGCTCCAATCTCCGTCTTGCTGTTACCTTCACTTTCCTGCTCTTGCTCATTTGCAATTTCCTCCTCCTACTCATTTGCAATTTCCTCCTTTTAATCAGAACCCCGTATATCTTCCTCAACAGCGTGCTCTGGTCAACTGTCTTCCTCCTCACTACTAATGCTATTGCCATGTTGCCACCAACATTTAGACTTTCCTCTTGTATACATTTCTTCAATTTTTCCGAAGCTAATTTTTTGCAATTTGACGCCGTATGTGGTATATGAGTGGTCGAAGATGCAGACATCAAATTCTTACTGCAACAAACAAATGGATTGGAACAAAATGCTATGACCATATAATTTTCGGCAAGGTGTGTCCGAACAAAAATGATAAAATCGGCAGGCCCCTACCAAATCAAAATACAAAACACAACAGCCTCCTTCCGAATTAAAATCTAATACACGCAAAGCGGAGGTCAAAGAAGATTGTTGGTGAAATTAGGGTTCTGTGTTACGACGATTGTTTATCGCGAACCCTAATGATAATAAAAACGCTTTCCTCGTCATGATCTTCTCAACAATTTTTGAATATGGCTGTGAAGATCGCGAATAAGTTTAGCTCTCACCATTTTTTTTACCGGAGTAAGATTTGGACTAG
Organism: Allium cepa; assembly: GCA_030765085.1. Taxonomy (NCBI): domain Eukaryota; kingdom Viridiplantae; phylum Streptophyta; class Magnoliopsida; order Asparagales; family Amaryllidaceae; genus Allium; species Allium cepa. The sequence continues at coordinate 85,953,875 of CM060930.1, read as the reverse complement.
GGTTTTGAAGAGAGGAAGAATTTACACTAGAGTAAGATTTTACCAAGGAAGAAAGACTTGTACTTCGATTTATCAAGGGGGAAAAAAGGTAACGGAAATAAGTTTAATTAAAGATTGCATACCCCTCATGTTAATTTTATTAAAAATAGAGTGCTTGTAAACTTTGGCCCCTTCACATTCAAAAATGGAATTTCGGTGTTAACACTCTTCGATAAAAAGGCATTCCACCGTATAAATTGCATCCAAAATAGGAAACTGAGGCTGCCTACTTTACTTGGTGTTTTTAACACTAGACCCAACGCGGTCCGAACTCGAATAATCTTGGACCGTGCACCACTTCAGTTCAGAACACTATCAAATCCGAGTCTTGAACGAATTCAGGTCGGACCTTCGTACCGGTGCTCCAACCGTCTAGTTTACCTAATTGAACTACGGTTCTTTTATTATTATTTTCTTGCTTTTTTACTGGGTCATTCTCTCTTGTTTCATTCTCTATATCGTTTTGAAGAAAATAATTCAATCTACATTGTAAAAATAAGCATCGCCCCAAATTCTAAGCAGTAAGCTCCATCGTTTCATTCACTGCCGTTGCAAGCTCCTCCAAGACCACTATAAGCTTCATCATGTCCACCGCCAGTACACTTCTATCGTTGTGCACTACTATTATGTAAACAGCTATATTTGTTTTGGTGCAATTGTGCACTACAGCAGTACACAACTTTGGTTGTAATCCTTAGTAGTCATCTACAACGCGTCTACCTATCATTTTTATTTTAATATTTTTGTGCATAGGTTGTATTTAAATGCGCAAATTTTTGAAAAAAAATCCACGCTTTGGACGGTTGCTCCAGTTGAAGGATCAAAGCATTAAATCTTAAGTCATCAAGGTTCGATTCCTCACGGTCCCGTCGTTAAAACTATCATTTCCTTGTAAGTTATTTATTTTAAAAAAAGGGTGCATCTATTCAAGAAAAGTAATTATGTTTTGTTTTTTTTGTTTGAGCTGATTTTGTGTTGAAATAGTTTTTCAATTATACCCTTTTCAACTATAATTGAGTTTTTTCATTCATTGGTTTCAATTATATTTTCAAACAACTTGAATATGTCAAACAAGCATCATTGTCCAAGTGGTTAAGTAATTCGGCTTTGGTGCGAGAAATCACAAGTTCGAAACTTGTGTAACGTGATTCGAACGTTTATTGATATGTGATATGTTGTATATAAAGTATCATTTTAAAAAAAAAACTTGAATACCTCAAATTTAGTATTAAATTTTATTTCAATCTGGTATTTTCTAGGTCTAACTTTTATCATCTAGTTTTGATTTTAGTTTTACTTTCACTAATTTTTCCATTATTGAAAAAAAGTATAAGAAATCCACACAAAAGAAAATGCATGATAACTATTAAACTTATTATTAAAAATGAAAAATACATACGACTTTGACTTAAAAAGAAATATAATGTGCAAACGAATCCAAACAAACAAACAAACATATAAATAATTTTGAAAAACTAAATAAAATATGTTTTTTGTTAAAATGAAAAGAATCTTTGACCCCCTTAAATATGGAAAAGAAAAATAAAATAAAATACGTGTAAAATGGTTGCATCAAAGGAAATTCAATATTAAAGAGGAAGGATGATATCATCAAAATAATCATTTATGTTAATAAGAAAATTTATAATTGGAATGTAAACAAACAATATTTAAGTACTTATCAATCGATGTTAAACAATCGACATTCTAAACAAAAATAACCTGAGAAGGGAGGAAGAATTTTTTTGAGAGAAGATGAACCTCGTGCGAGCTACTTCGTGGTAGCCTATTAACTACATAAAGTAGAAGTCCCATATAAATTAAAGTTGTTCAAATTTCACCTCCATCTCATTCATCCCCCCCCCCCTCCCCCTTCTTCAATATTCTCGTTTCGCATTCACATCACCAATCATCTGATTCAATGTGGAAAATATTCATAGTGAAATCGTCCAAGAAAAACATGATATCGTTCAAGTTCAGAATGATATATGTTAAGAGCGTGTTCAAAATGATGTAGTTTAAAAGCAAGTCCAAAATGCTACGGTCCAAAATCAAAACAACTCTACTTTTGTCGTGATTCAAAATCCGAAAAATGCAAGGATTAGTTGTTCTTGGATATTTCTACGTACATCGATTTGTTAATCGCTCAAAAGATTTTCGTTGACAAGTTCAACCTTGGTGCAAGATCTAAACATAGTGGAAAGAGCAAAAATTAGTTAATTTGTTTACCATGTCAAATGTTCTATCATGTTTCATATTATTATCATTATTTAGTTTCATGTTATGTTTTATGTTGTACGTCATTTTTATTGCTTATTAAATATTCTAAATTTTGTTTCTTTCTTTAGTATCGGTGCAAACTGACTGGATATAAACAAGATACATCTTGAATTATATAGTAATACGATCTCATATAAACATCCTAACGACCATTTTACAACTTCCCAATAATCAACCTTTGAATTTATTACCAAGATTTTAAGGGAATTGATTGCTTCATCGGTGTTGAAGCATATTGAACAGCTCTGTGAGAGAAAGGTTCGTCGATCCACTCTTTGAAATGACAATCCTTGGTAAAGACTATGCAACCGAAAAGATGTCGAACGACATCGTCAGTAGTATCAATAATGTAACGATCTGCTTTTATGACCCTCAAAAGTCGACACTAATACATCCACGGTATTCATGTGTCGAACATCCAAGTGCGAGAAAGACAGCCTGTTGGGGTGAAAGAAAATAAAAGGCAGAATAAAATCTCGCATCGTAACGAGTAGTCTATAATATACACAATGATCTTTGCAAAAAAAAAAACTGTAATACACATACATATCTCAAAGAAGACCAACCCTGTTATCTGCTTGGACAGTTATAATAGCCCGTCCTTACAATTTCCGATAAATACGATAAGAAAATGCAGTTGAAATAAAGAGATGTGTGAATACATCTTGGAGGCATTCGACTCGTCTCCTGAAGCTCCAAAGCATGCAGAACTAAATCTAAAACATGCTCAGGCTAACCCGAGCATTATAAGAAAATAACGCTCGGATCAGTCTGGTAAACCGGCTTGAGAAAACTCTATCAAATCATATTGATTTTTATATTTATAAACCCTTTTGAAAAACACAGTTATTTTGTAAGACCACGTCACACATAAACCCAAACGATTTTTTACCTTACATAACCAAAACATTTCTATATAAAATCCTTCGATATTATCATGATGTCTAGGTTTAAAATAAATATGGAATCATAGCTGAAATTGTTACATTAATTAAATTTCAGCATAATAGGCATACAATTTAATTCGAAGGCTCGTATTGAAAAATAGATTACAACTATGAAAGGGTAAGGTTCTACCCACCGAATCAGTACACCTCTAGGTAAAATGTACTGGAAACAACAACACGCTGCACCACTACTACTCAAGACCTGCCCTACCCCCTACTGGATAATGTCGAATATGATCACGCCTACGTTGATAAACAATCAAAATGAGTCCTAAAGCATACATAAATATTGACTCTAGATAAAGGATGATCATACCCTAATGGGGGTGACCCCATAGCCCTGTGGCACGTCCCTTCTTTAATCATTTACCGGGTATGAAGTTCGAGGCTATGCTTTACCTTTCCTCCCAGCAGAGCATCTTGGAATGCTAACACTGCTCTCCAAGAAGAAATGCAATGCCAAGATTCATCCAAACAATTTCGTCTGGTTCTGAACGAAACCGAAGGCTCTACCTCTACTACATCCATTTTGAAATCACTCTCAGGATTAGTAGCGAGTAGCCCTTTCACTTTAAAGAACTCCATCTTCAATCATCTTCAAGATTTCTTCCATTCGAACGCTTATGTTGGTTCGAAGTGGTTTTCGAGTCAAATATCTAATCCTAGCCTCTCTGAACCAACAATCGATGATTTCTGGTTGGCTCATTCTTGGTTCTTTCAAAAGTAAGCCAACAATACTAGAGTCCTAAGGGGATCTCTAATATATCCTTAAAACCTAGAGATGTTTCATTAGAATGAGTTCCCCCGTAGGAATTCAAACCATATGAACACGTGAAGCTCTTATTTACTTCCTAAGTCAAAACTGGTTAAGAATTTGATAGTCGATTATTTAACTATCAAATAAAACAACAATCCAATCAGGGATTTATTTCCATGGGGAGAAAACTTTGGTTAAGCACGCGAGCTACCACTAACCTCTTTAATTAATCCTTTGATTAATTAAAATCACTATGTAAATACTTGTATCAAAATAATTTTACAAAGATATATGAACAAATCATTTATATTCCTTTCAATACTTGAAAAAATATATGTATACTTATCTCATTGGTATAAGTGTATTTACAAAGCACTTTATTTTTCAAAACTTAAAAAACTTTCCATGTACTTATAAAAGAGCACAAGTACATTCACAAAACCTATTTACGAAACTTCTTAATAAATCTCCTAGTCTGTTTGTAAAGTCTTCTATAAATATTTAAAATCATTTACAAAACCCTTTTCCAATATATCAAGATCTCTCTCCAATTTATAAAATCCCTTTTATAAACAATTCATTATAAAACTTATTACACAACTCAAAAATCAATTATAAAACTCTTTTCCTTTATAAAACTTCATTATAAAAATCCTTTATAAGAATATTTTTAAATTCCTTTATAAATCCAAATTCCCATTTCCATTTGTAAACTCTTTTATTAAATAAAATTCCTTTTATAAATTAATTCATTATTTATAAATGCAATCAATTAGATAAATTGATTAACTTCAAACATTATAAATTAATAATAAAATATTTCTTCAACAACACTAGTAATATAATAATTTTCCTTTAGAACATCATTAATAAAATAAATATTTTACTCGAAGGCATTTTATTAATATAAAAGTTAATAACTTCAAAACATTATAAATATAATAGTTAATAATTTCAAACATTATTAATAAAACAATAATAATTATTCTTTAAACTTTATTATAATAAATAATGATCTACTTCCAAAACAGTGTTAATAAATACTAATTATTAATTCCAAAATCTTATTAATAAATATTAATTATTAATTATCTTCAAATAATATTAACTATTTAAATAAATAATTTTTCACAAATTTAAATATAAATAAATAAATTTTAAACAATATTTAATATAAATAAACAACTTCTAAAATATTTTTAAAACGATAGTTAAATAACTTTAAACATTATTAGATAATAATGAAAAACTGACAAATATGTTAGAGTAAAACAGAGAAGTACAAAATCCATTTCAAATAAGATATCACAGAAAACCCCAATAGCCTAATTTAAAATCATTCTCTGAATCATAAACCAATTCCAAGCCAAAACGACAATGAATAGTATTTTCAAAATACTAAGTTAAGGCCAATAACCACCAAAGCACTTAACCAATGTTGTTATTGATTTTATCACCACAGGGGTAAGTTTTCGACATATAACAATGTCATAACTAATAGTGCTAAACAATCAAGATTTAGAAATTAACAATCTGTATAACAGGGTTACAATTAAAATAGAATCAACAGGTATATATAACTGGAAATGAAATCACTACGGTGAGAAACCATGATTTCTCTACAAATTTTCCTGTATTTCAGTTTTAAATACTAATTGCATTTCAAAACAGATATTTTAACTAATCAACCAATAATTTCAACCAAACACAAATAATAAAATTTTATCTGCTATATATATCATACTGATTAACCAAAAAGGTGAGTATAACTCACCAAAATTTCAATTATCGCTTTCGCGTTCTAGTTGTGTCTAAAGTCGAACGGCGTGAAATTCAATAGCTCAAATCTCAACTAATCCAATTCCAAGATGCAGATAACCTTCCTATGAGTCCAATGTGATTGACCGTACCTGAATCCTAATCCATGTTTAGCCTTAATCCTACTCAACCCAAATTCAAGAATTCGCTAAACCAGGCCACTGAACCCTTCTCTGTTCAACTTGCTCCAAGTGTTGCCTCCGGCCGCCCATCGCCGCCGCACTCTGGCCAAGCTTCCCGTGACCCTGACGAACCCACTGCCACAACCATCACCTCCCCACGACGACGCTAGCTCGAGAATGAGCTCGAGAAACGCGGCTCCTTTCATCACCTTCTATACGTCACCGTAAATCAACTCTGACCGCTTCATCACCATCAGAGCTAACCTAGTCCAAGAGCTACCCTACGACACCACCCACGACCTCCATTGTTACTGCTAGCTCCGTCGGTGAACCCAAAATCGAACATCGATCGCTGCCAAATCCAAGGCTCCTCACGCCGATTCAAGGCGATCCAACCGTCCATCGACTTCCTCTCACAAGCAGAATAATATTGTAGTTGGGATCGAGGTCCAAATCGGCATTTGGTGGCTTAGATCACCCATGGCCGTTAAATGAGGGTTTATTTCGATGGCTAGGGTTAGGGTAGATCCGAGTTTGGGAAAAAGAATGAGAGAATGAGGTCCTTATATAGATATCTAACTGGCATTATTCCCCCCAAAATATTTTCGAACTTCAATTGAGGCATGCTTATTGGCGTTCATAGCTAAATAACCATATTTCGAACTTAATGTAACCATTTTGGAAACCTAATTTTATCTTATATAGAAGTTAGCTTTTATATTCACGTTATATTATTTTCAACTCTCTAATATTAATTATCATGCTTTTCGAGCTCGCACAAGTACACAGTACGTCTGATCGTCTCGAAACTCGTTAGCATACAGGAATTCATTATTCCGAATCCAATGGTGCTAGTTTCATCAAAATCCGAGACAGCCCCCCCCCCCCTTCCCCCCTCCGGTCCCCGGAATGATAATTTCAGACGTTGATTAAAATGAATTATTATTATTAAAATTCTGGTTTTGAAAAATCACCAAAAACACCGTTATTGTTTGTAAATTAAAAGGATTTAAATCAGACCATTAAATTTGCCTTCGTTAAAATTCAGTTATTTGAAAATTATTCAAATTTTAACTCATAATTCAAGTATTTTAAACAATCCCTATATTTGAGTTCAAATTTAAAACCTTAAAAACCAATTATTCTAATATTTAGAATTAATTAGAAGTTCAAATCCAATGACCAAAATCTCGGATTGTTACAAATAACTTGTGCAGAAGATGTAAGACCATATTGAAAGTAAGTTAATGAAGAATTCACCTGTCGTTTATGCTCTTGGTTTCAACTATCCTGTTGTTGTCCTAATTTACAGTGTATAATTGAATTTTGTTGGTGATTTGTACTATGTTTTTGGTTTTTACAATACACATCCGGTAGTATAGTCTGCAGACTTACCCGATTTTCGGACTCTCGAGTACGTAATTGCTCGAGTTTTTAAAAGTGAAAATTTGGTTCCGCCAATTACTTTCATATTTGATACATGAAAAACTCCTCCCTAAAACATGTTATAAATTGCACCTCTATTTTTAATTTCGGTAAAAGACTAAATCATTTCTTTTGAAAATTAAATCTGAACATTAGTCGCATGTTTTTATGGTAAAAAAAAATTGAATTTTTTAAATTTTATTTAAAAAATGCAGATATTTGAAGAAAATCTGCAAATATTTATAGAAAACTTTGTTAATATTTATGCAAGTATTTGTTGAATCTGCAACTATTTGCAGAGAAATATGCAAATATTTGCAATTTAGAAATTTTGAAAATTTGCAGAATTTTCCGCAAATATTTGCAATTTCTTGCAAATTTCCTGATACTTAAAATAGAGGTTTTGTATAACACATTTTTGAGAAGGTGCGGTTGTGTATTTTGAAACTTAAGAATTGTGTTTTAAAAAAGTTTCCTTTTTAGAGTCAGGTATGTAAAACCTACTGATAGCTGATTACTGCTACCCTGTAAGTGTTTTTAGGGTGAAACCCCCAAATCATAGCTTCATTGAGGTTGCTCCAATAAGTTACGAGAATATAACGTAGCTTGAGTAGTAAGGTCTTGCATTTGGATGCATAACCAGGTATAGAGTATATGTGTTGAGCTACTAAAGAAGTAATAACTCCCTAAAGAGGTTAGAGCAGCGTCTGGTTGAAAATTAATCGAACTTTTGCATAAGATCCACATTTACGAACCGATAAGTCTGAACGATCAACCATACAATTAGTTATTAGAATCAATAGGTGTTCAAATAGTTCATTTGAATAGAGTGAAATCCTTATTATTGGATGATAGAGATACTTCCCAAGGACCAAAATTCTTAGTAGCTGGTCCAAATGGATTGTTGGCCACCTAGGATAAAGGCACCCAAACTCCTACCAAAAGCAGCACTGGATAATTTTCTTCACTGGTTGCATAGAGGTAGAAAGCTTAATACATAACAAAGAAGTGCCTAATAGTATTCCAACAACCCTCTTCGTATGAATTGAATTCAATGTCCAATTATGAAATCCTTAAAAGAAGAGGATGATTGGAAATATAACGAGTACACCAAAGGGTTTAAAATGTATATGATCAACAATTAAAATGATTATCAAATGAATTTCTACATTTAAACTTATTAAATAGATATGTCCATTATTTTCAAGTTTGCTACATGAAAAATCTTCCTCAGAAGTATGTCTTATATTACATCTCTAAAATTATTTTTGATAAAAAAAACGTTTTTTTGTTTAAAGTCAATATTTAATCGCTTGTTTCTATAAAAAAATTGAATTTATTTTGCAGAACTGTAAATATTTACAGCTTTTATTGCAAATATTTGTTATGTACACCGCAAATAGAGAAATTTTGGCATACATCCTTATAATTATAAAAAATAAGTGCTAGGTCCTTTTCAGTTTTTCTTTATAAAATACACCCCTATTCAAAAACTTGATGTAATTTAAGATGATATTTGCGTAATTTTACTAACTTTAACATGTGCTCTTAAATTATATATCTATAACTCATAACCGCCAGCAATACACGTCTTAGCGCTGACTTTTAAATTTGGAAACGGAGAAGTAAAAATATAAAAAAATTCAAAAAAGATGATGGATAATATTGTTTTTAAAAGGGATGAATATAAAACAAATAAGGTTTAGAAACAAAGATGCGTCCCTAATTTCCATCTGCAAATATTTGCGATTTGGTTGAAATAAAAATGATGTGTTCTTTACGACAGATTTTTGAGAAGGGACAGCTGTGTATTTTGAAACTTAAGAGCCATTTTACAAAGATACCTTCATTAAATATAAAAGTCAACTTGTACAACTAGTTTAAAAATATCACTGTAGTATTTATATTCATGTTAGATGTTTTACATTGACTTGCTATTAAAGCTCTTTAATGTTTTAAATTTATGCGCTATATATTTGAACATAAAACGTTATAATGAATTGACATTTTTTAATTTTAATCTAACTACATGGATTGACGTACAATGTCTAAAAAAGTTGAGTATTCTACATCAAGCTGCTTGACAATAAGTTGGTATATAATTGACCACAAATGTTTTTAAATCATTCCGGACCGAGCAACACAATAACTCACTAATCTGAAACTTCTTGTTGCAATAGTTGCTTGCTCAGTAGCATTTACAAAAATATTTTGGCTTGTCGATTTTAGTTTTGTGTTTTCGTCTACGTAAACGTGCGTCTATGTATTATTAACAAACAAACAATTTCGAAAAATGAAATTAACATGTAACATAAAAAACAAGTTTAGTTCGTTTCTCATGTTTCAAGATATAACAAAAGCACGAAAAACAATCCAACTTCTTCATTGTCCGTTGATCGTCGCGACGGTTAAAAATTAAACATTTTCTTCTCTTATTTCTTGGTATTTCTTAGTGCAAATTGAAAACTCAAAATTCAAAATATAAAATGAAAACAAACGGGCCCTTATCTTCTCAAAACCGTAACTCGTGGTATAAGAGGAAAAAAAAAATCAGCTATGATTTGGACAAATGGTCTAACTTCACCTCATAGTGTTTCATCCATTAATATAACCTAGACTTCTATTTTTACCCTCTTTTATATCATAAACAATAATATGTACATTGCAATAAATAAGATAGCGGAGAACAATGACAAAAATAGCAATAGCGACTCCTTACAGGTTGAGTTTAGTTACATGTATGACAAGTCATGGCTCGTGGACGGATCGGGTCGAATGAGTTGTAAATACGAGTGAGATAAACGGTAAACCTAAACCAACCTATAGCTATGGGTTGGTGGTCATGGACCGATGGGGTATGACCAAGTGATCCGGCCTGAGTCAACCGACCGTTGATTCGCCCACTGGTCATCTTTAATCCCGGTCCATATGTAGATGAGAGGAGTGCATTATTATTAATAAAAATAGCTTGAGTTTCCTTATCTAATACTAGTTTAAATTTTAATACAGCTAGAGGAAGAGAAATCAAACCTGTTGCTGGAGACTGACGTTTGCGGTGAAGAATGTCCCGTTGTTCTTGCTCGACCTAAGTTTTAGACCAGTACACTTTAGACCGGAAGGTGGATAACGATGCTTCGTTCGATGTGGAGAAGATAAAGAAACAGGATGAGCCTTGGGAATATAGCACTGCTGCACGAATATGGAGGAGATTATGGAACTCATTTTCTATTAATCAGAGTTTCAAGTCTTCCCCTTGCCTCAAGTTAATTAAGCTTATTTTTATTTATAAACATTGTCAGTTCTCTTGCTACTTGATCCATCGTTGAGTAATCACTGCATTTGTATATGTTTTGATTCCTAAGTCTGCCAGATTTGTCAACTCTTTCTGGAATCAGGGCAATATAGAAATGAAATAATGTATTCCGCTGACAAGTGCATTTTTGTAGCAGTTAACCTGTAATAAAGAAATGAATTTTATCATATCCTTATATTTTCGTTTTTCTTACCAGCGTGCTGACCCTTTTTTTTTTTTTTTTTTTTTTTTTGTGAAATCAAATTTTTGTGTCTCAACTTACTGTAACGCATTTTTACTCGACTAAAATGTAAGAACATGCATTCCCATGCGTGGATAATGCAAGAACACGCATTATGAGCTTAAAAAAAAAATATTATAAAGATACTCGAGTGGAACAAAATTAAAAATAAATGGTTTTTGAAAAGCAATTCAATGCAAGTTGAATACGTTATATTAGATCATCATCTTTTTACTGTAATGTGTGATCGTTGGAGACCGGAGATAAATACTTTTCATTTTAGAGTAGAAGAAATGACTGTCGCTTTATTTGACATATTTGTCTGGTTTATCCAAGGACGATTTCCTAGTGTATCTTGATAATATGGATTACGATTATTTTACATTGTGTCATGGCTTAGTCATTATATTTTCTCCTAAGAATGCAATAAAATCTAAAAATGATGTTAGTATGGTTGGTGTAAACAAGAATTTCGAGAATCACTAGGAGAAGATGCGGCAAATATTGAGATACTTCGTCATAGTCGTGCTGTAATTTTTTTACTATTTAAATTGTCGACTTTTACTGAATCATTCAAAATAGGGTTGTTATGGTAATGGTTACCGTTACCATTTTGTAAATACCGTTACCACACCGTTTTTACTGGTAAACTAAAATTGTTTACCATTACCATTACCGATTGACTGGTATACAGATGACTGGTATACCGATAAACTAGTAACCTTTACACTGGTAACGGTAAATTACCGTTTGTTTAGAAAAATAATGAGTTGATATATTTTTACACGAAATGATGATTCATTATATATCTCATTGGTCTTAATAAGGACATAGAAAAGAAGTGTATTTATCATCATTTGAGTTGAATTGCTAAAATAAATTGAACTGTTTTCTTGCTTTTAAATGCCCATAATACGTCTTACATAAATATCAATGTATTATGAATGGACTGGTAAATTATCGTTACCGCTAGTTTTGAAAAAATATTACCGATGTTTTACCATAAAAAATGGTAAATTTACCGTTACCATATCAATTATGCTGGTATGCCGACTTTACTTTAAAATGGTAACCGATTGACTGGTAATGGTATGCTAATGGTAAATTTACCGTTAGCATAGCAGCCCTAATTAAAAAGGTCGATGTAACTTGAAACTCTTTCTATTTTTGGCCGAGAAAGAAAATTATTAGGTGGTTGTGTGACATTGCTACAGTTATGGTCTTGGTCTCGTTTAGTCATTGGACGTCGTGGTATAACGATCCCTGTCAATTTAGATCGTGATCTTCCGTATGGTTATAGGTGGAATTCTGCTAGGAATTAGCGTGAAACTCCAAAAAAATGTATAATTTTATTGTAATTTGAATTAGATTTACCAGCAGATGATGCTGTTACTTAGGAACCGTATTCGTTGCTTCTTGCATTTTATGGTCCTTGTTAATCCATAAAATGGATTAACACCCAGAAACCAGATGAAAACACCCGTTCTTTTAAGATAAATGTAAAAGCAGTAGAAATCCCAGATGAGATAGCAGTAAAGTAAAGAACGCATAAAATTTTTTATAGTGGTTCGGCAATTTCAGGCCTATGTCCACTTTATAGTTTGTTATTCATTGTCTTCTCTTCGAATTACAATGAGTTATCGGATCTAACCATAATCTAATAGATCTCAGATTTACAATGGAAATTCTAGAATGCTTGAGAGTCACTAGTAATAGGATTTTGCTGATATAAGTCCTAGGACAACAAATCGTCGTTTCTTAGGTGACTATTGTGAGGGAGGGAGGAGGTGAAGAAGTGAAGCAGAGTTCAGATCCTTTTCTGGTTGCAGGTGGGCTGGTATTTATAGAAAATAGAGGTAATGGGTTAGAAGCCTACTTGCACTAGAGTCTAAATGAAGATCCGATGTTGTATAAAAGAAATTAGATCCCCATGACCTAAGGAGATAGGTCGACGTCGAGCTATATAACTTGGTGCTGGACTATAAAAGTTGGTGAAAGTCCAACATCAACTCCCGCTTTGCTCTTCAATCTTTATGTTGATGCATCTCATGATATTTTCATTGACTATTGGTTGATTCTATAACCTTCCCTTTATCACTTGAGTTATTCTGCTTTCTTTTCATCAGCCTTAAAATTGGTCGTCCATACTCTGGGAAAACCACTTAATCACGAGTTATTAAAGCAGTACACGAGAGTATGGAGTTTGGGAGGTGATTCGAGGAGAGATTATAGGTCAGTATCGACCTATGATAGTTCGAGGCCGAGCTATAGCCTTAGCCATTTTCCCATCCATCTTTCGAAAGTTCAATTTTCTAGTCCTTTTGATCGTGTTTCCAAGTTCGTGAATCATTTTGTTCTTGTTTTGATCTTCTAAGTCCACTTGAAATCTTCTTCCATAAAAAGCGGGTTATCACTTGCCCCCCCAAAGTATGCCTTTCGAATGTAAGGCGTGTTTTGCTCAAGAACAAGTTCCACCAGCAATCATTCTTCGATAGTTGAGCTCTTCGGCTGTTTCAATCTTGGTGAATTGTCTAGTTCCTTCATATTCTCTAGTAAATCAGAGGTCATTGTAGACCTGCTACAGCTAAGGACTCCAACCCTTGCTTAAGTGTTGTTTATACATCATAATCTTTTCGATTTTCATTTGTAATTATTACATCACATATCAAAATTGTTTCCTGTTCATCCGAGATTTATCTATTTTACCCTAATTACAAGGCGTTCAAATTCCTTTAGAAATTCTTTATCCGTTCTAAGGTTCGACCTCTTAGAATTGTTTTTCATTCAATTTAACGTGCGATCTCTCCAAATCATTCATGGTCCAATCTAGGATTCAATCTCTCTGACCATTTCACTTCCAATCTAAGGTTTGACCTCTCTGGATCATTTATCTCCCAACCTATGGTTTTGATCTCTCTGAATCCTTACCGAGTCCGCTTACTCTCCGACAAAGGAACTCAACAATTAAGCAAGCCTATTCGCTCACTCTCCGGTGAGGGGACTTACTTTTTGTCCAAGCCCACACACCCGCTCTCCAACAAGGGAGCTTGCTCGCTACACTGCAATCATGTCTTTCTAAATGGGATTTAAAGCAATCAATATTGTATAAGTCCATCCACTAGCTCTCCAATGAGGGAACTTGCACCATGCACTCTGGTTTTGTCTCTTTGGACGGGACTTAAAGCAATCAATATCATATAAGTCCATCTGGTCACTCTCCGTTGAAGGGACTTGCACCCTACATTTCAGTCCCGTCTCTCCAGACGGTACTTAAAGCGATTAATATCAGTCATCACATTCAATGTGAATATTTCAATTGCCAAATATTCAAATCAAAGAAAACAAGCAGAAATCCTAATTATCCATTCCAGACATTAGATTTAGAGTGTTCCTATGGACCAATCTAAATCCTATATACGTGTAAGCGGTCCGAGGTTATTATCGTCCTAAATAGTCATCTCAGACATTTGACTCGGAGTGTGTCTAGAGAACAACCTAGGTCTTATACATATGTAAGCGATCTGAGGTTATTATTATCCTAATTGTTCAAAGCAAGAAAAGGCAAAGCGAGGGAATCGAATCTGACTTCCGACCATCTCGATTATAGGATTTCAAGCCTCGGATCAGTTCCCTGGTTATTCCTTTGTGTATTCAATATAGATGGTAGTTGCTTCGATCGCACCATTGCATTTCAGTTCCTCACATACTGTTGCAGCTGATTGCTCTAAACCAGTTCTTCTATCATATCATAAAGGTGTCAGCACTCGTTTGTTTCATGTCCCTCCAGCTCATGGTAGGTGCAAAAAAATTCGAATCTTTTCTCCCAGTCAGTAGGTTCCCTCCTAGCTGGCTTCTGATATGGGATTTTTCCTCTAGTGTCCAGATATGTCCTCTCCAGGGTCTCAGTTATATCGATGTAAGAAGAGAATTTTGATTCCTTCCTTTATCGTTTTGATTCCCAAAGTCATCATCCGCTCTTCATTTTCCTTTGTCATTTCCATTTCCTACTCCGAATAGTCCTCTGTCATCCAAGGAATAAATTTCAACATCCTCAGCTTCAGCATCGTCCCAACATAAATATATTTCAACTTCATGGTAGAATCTCACAAGATCCATCGATGGATTCCTTTCCAGTGCAACTTTGAAGTCGGTCTTGCTCGCGACTACAAATACTATCGCTATTAAGATTATTGATGGATCTGGCTTATCGAGTGTGGATGTTGTTGCATTGAATCTTGTTAAGTAGCTTCTTAAGGTCTCACTGGGCCTCTAATTCATGCTTGATAGCATCATCACAGTCTTTGGTCCCGAGACATGAACTCTGAATTGTCTCGAGAACTTACTCACCAAGTCAGTCCACATGCTAATGGACCCATTCTCTAACTATCTAAACCACGTTGCCACTAAATTTGTTAGATATAACGGGAAGCACTGTCCCATCACTCCTCTGAAGAACCCAACACCTCCATATGTCGGATATACCTCATTAGATGGACCGTCGAATCCGTCTTTCCATTATACATTTCAAGCGTCGAAAGCTTAAAATCAGGAGGATTTCTCACATCCGGATAATAGAAGTGATCGGATTCCTAATTGCATCCTCTATGCTTTGATTTGGTGCTCTGCCTCTAGCTATTCTCCTTACTAACTCTGCAATTCTGTTTTCACCATCCAATGAAGGCCTTCGACCAAAAGAAATATTCCGCCCCTACTCCTGTAGAGGAATTCTAGAACATACTCCAGCATATACTCCTCTGGCTGCACGTTTGCATTCTTATCCTCACCTCTGGTTTCATTCTGTCCTCCATTCATACGGGGAAGCTCTGGCACATATTCGTCTCGTTGTAGCTCATTCACATTCTTCTTTGCATTTTTGGCTCCTGCGTTATCTATTCTTAGCATCCCAGCAGTAACACCAACATTGCCCCTAGTATGGTTCTCTAGCTACCGAGTAGATTTGGGTTGGTACCATTTGTTGTGTTTGCTGGGACATTGTTCCAGTTTTCTCCGCTCAACCTTTAGGTGCTCCTACATTAGCTTCTTGTCCTTGGTCCTAAATTCCAGCAGCTCTAGCTATTCCTAGCTATCCCATCCTTTGGAAGAATCCTTCAAGCATTTCTTGTTATTGAGCTATTAATCCATTCGGCATCTCCTTTATCACTTTTTGCATCTCTTCTCTGGTTACGTAGATAGATTGATGAGAATTTAAGGACACCTCCTGATTATTCCCATACTCTGGTTAGCTTCCTCCAACCTTAGATATGGTGTTAGGCCACTTTATCTTCTCCAAACCTCATATTCAAGCTTCAAGTCTTCGGACCTAGTTCTTACTCTTAGTGAAAGCACCAAAATGTTAACCTAAAAAATGGATCAATATCTAAAAACCAGACGAAAGCGCCAGTTCTTTTAAGATAAATGTAAAAGTAGTAGAAATCCCAGATCAAATAAGTAGAGATAGCATAAAAAAAGAACATACAAGTAATTTTATAGTGGATCTTAAATTTACGATGGAGTATCTAGAATGTTTGACAGTCACTGGTACTAGGAATTTGCTGGTATAAGTCCTAGAATAAAAAATAGTCGTTTCTTAGGTGCCTATTGTAAGGGAGGTAGGAGAGAAAGAAGTGAAGCAGAGTTCATATCATTTTTTGGTTTTAGGCAGGCCGGTATTTATAGGGAAACAGAGGTAATAGGTCAGAAGCCTGCTTGCACTGGAGTCTAAGTGGAGGCCAGGTGTTGTAGAAATGAAAACGAGCCACATGACCTTAGGAGATAGGTCGGTGTCAAGCTATATAGCTCGATTCCAAGCTATAAAAGTTGGTGAAAGTCCAATACCAAATCCCGCTTTTCTCCACAATCTTCATGTTGATCCATCCCATGCTATTTTTCATTGACTATTGGTTGATTATAGTAACCTTCCCTCTACCGCTTGAGTTATCATGCTTTCTTAGCTTTCTTTTCATAGAATTTGGAATTGGTCATCCATAATTTGGTAAAACCACTTGATCAAGAGCGATTAGAGAAGTACATGAGAAGTGTAGAGTTTGGGAGGTGCTACAGGGAGAGACATAGGTCAGTACCGACTTATGGTAGCTCAATGTCGAGCTATGGCTTTAACTATTTTTCCATCCATCTTTCGGGAGTTCAATTTTCTAGTCATTCTGATCATATTTCCAAGTTCACAAATCATTTCATTCTTGTTTTGATATTTTAAGTCCAATTGAAATCTGCTTTGCTAAAAAGAGGGTTAAAAGTCCAATTATAGAATTCTCCTTTTGGGTTATATCGCTAAGTGTCGATTAATACCATTTTGGAACTTTGAAAATTATGTTTTGGAGCGAGTGATGAAAGAATTTGGATTTGATCATCAATAAATAGACGATCTTGTCATTCCAATAGATCCTAATCCAAATGATAAGGTAGCTACGTGGAATGTAAGTTTGGATTTATGGAATGGAAGATTTGAGCATGTAGTTTAAGAACATGGTCCTCCTACATTATTGAGTGAGTATAAATATTGGTATTGACAAATAACTCATCATTATATTCTGAAACAATCATTTAGGACATTAGTTGATTATCCTCAAGCTCTACTAGAGCATGATGTGGTTAGTACTTAATTTATAATATTTGATAATTTGCATTATTTATACCATATGAACTGTTAAATTTAACTCTTCTTAATAGGTAAATGGAATATACAGTGCTTTAGAAGTGGTAGATGATACTCATGAAAATCGTTATGACCCAAAGAAGGTGAAAAGAAAGTGTGTTGAATTATGACATTTACTCGACTCAATTTTGGGTTGAAACAAATTACATTGACTGTCAAAACCTTCGGTAACTATCAGTGGGCTCAATAAACACATGTCTGAGTGGATGTAGAAGAAAATAGAAACATGAGCCGGTAAAGGTGAACAAGGAGGAACACAAGGCGCCACTTTGAGACTTTGCTAAGCTTTTGATTCAACAAACATATTTGGATTTAAAATCAATAAACGTGATTTGATATATAAAAGATATGAATACATATATTATTCAAAATGATTTGGAAAGAAATAGTTTTGAATTTGAAACTATTTTCACTATAAAATATATTTTACTATAAAATGTTTTAAAATTCATTTTTTATTTTCAAATTATTTAAATTTTCAAATCATCTAATATTTAACCTATTTAAATATTAAAACTATTTTATCTATTCGAACTCTTTTAACTACTCAAACTGTTTTATTGCAAACTATTTTATTTTAAAATATTTTATAAACTATGACACCCACGTTTTGGAAGGATTAAATCGACAATAATCCACACATGTCTAACTCAAACAATCCAAAACACGGATAATCAATGGGGTTAATTAAGAAAAAAAGAAAAAAAATACAGAATCTCGTAGTGGAATGACAAAATATAATAATTAAATAAACATGTCATGAAGCTGTTTATACTATACAATTGATTATAATTTATACAACATTTATCAAAGTTATAAATTCATAAAAACAATAGAATAATGCAGCGGAACAAACAATGTGGTGAAATAATACTAGTAATAATATATCAATCTTCGTCTTTGTCCTCTAGAAAAAGATCTTTAATGCGCTGAAATACTTAGGACTGACCCGAGCGAAATGAATAGACAAAACACTCGTGTCATGGCTAAAATATCCTTATGTGAGTAAAATCAATATCACATATAACAGGAGTGCAATAGCATCAGAGATATGTATGGAGTTTTACATCTCCTATCCAGTGTATAACGTGCATGCACTAACTCAAGAGATGTTACAGGGTTTTCCATCTCTTAAGGATCCATCAAAATATTTATATATAGTAGAATACACTATATATATAATGTCTAGATAGTAAAATAAATATTTTTGTTAGCGTTAAGGCTTTACATTAATCCCCCTTAACGCGTTACGAGCATTGTCGTACAGTTTGCACATAACACAACCCGTAGAACACTGGTAGGTAGGGATGCACCATGATACGATAACAATAAACCAAAATCGTAGTTGTCTTGTATAAGGATAAAAGTATGACAAGGCATGTGAGGCAATTCTCAAGGTATAGATACTACCAGTTCGAGTCGCAAGGCTAGTGGTAACACGTCGTAGCCACGACCGCCCACCGCGTCCACCTATCCCATATCGAGTCAAAAGGAGGTTATCCAAATCAAGGTGCACCAATCGAAATCAATAACAAAGGTAATAGTATGGACCGGGTCCATAAGAAAAATCGAAGAACAGGTGTCCGCTAGGGGTAGCTAGCCCACTTGGCCTGAATCAAGTCGATCTATTTTAGTCATTTCAAATTGGCACAAGTGCTGGGGTCTATTAATCATCGTTCTCTTTCTTCAAATCTGGCAATCATACACCAAATCCAACCACCTCATTCTGGAGTCTCCTCCACGTACACAGCTGTTAAAGTAGTTCCAACATTGACAGAGAGTATGCCAATAATTGACCCCGACCTCTTTAACAACCAAACATCGTTTTACACACCGGTTGGTTCTTTTACATTACGAAAACGATTCACTTGATATCAAAAAATCATGTTCACTTTGAAATATCCTTCATTTCAAAATCATTATATTCACTTCGAAATCAATTTCATTTCAAAATCATTTCTTTTTAATGTCTAAAAACCATTTCATTTCAATATCTCAATTACAACTCCCAAAACCGTTTCGTATCCCAATTTAGGTTATAACTTCATTTTAACCCAATTCGCATTTAAATCCACGATTTAAATATAAACAGTTTCGAACATGAATGGTTTGAATTTTTGAAAATAGTCTGAAATTTTAAATAGTTAAAATAGTTTGGATATTAAAATAGTTTAAAAAAATTGTTTGCAATAAAATAGTTTGAGCAGTTAAAATAGTTTGAATAGTTAAAATAGTAATATTAAAATAGGTTAAATATTAAATGATTCAAAAATTTAAATAATTTGAAAATAAAAAAAATGAATTTTAAAACATTTTATTATAAAATATATTTTATAGTGAAAATAGTTTCAAATTCAAAACTGTTTCTTTCCATTTTTAATAAATCTGAACTCAGGTCTAAAATTTCAATCAAACCGATTTAATTCCAAACTTCCAGTTCGAATCATCTTCAATCTCAATTCAATTCAAATTGACTTACATTCGATTTCAATTCAAACCAATTTCAATTTCAATTCAAATAAACTTTAATTTCAATTCGCATTAATTTCAATTTCGAAACATTCATTTTTAACTTCAAATTTGATTCAATGATTCGATTCAATGGTTTAAATTTCAATTCAATTCTTGTTTTAAACCATTTCAATTCATATAAATTCCAAATCCAATTTCAATTTACCGATTTAAATCACTTAAATAAATTTCAGCATCAATGTTCGACTTTAGATTCACATCTTCAAAATAATTCTGTCCCGAGCTCAAATTTTGAAATATCAATTTATATCACTTTTACTTAAATAACTTTGAAGTTCAAGTAAAAGTTTAAACTTTTTTAAAACAATTCAAGTCTTATTTCAATCATAACTTCAAATTCCAAACTAAATTCTTTAAACAATTTTTTTTAACAATTTTAACTTCAACATTTCAAGCTCGAATTTGAATATAATTCAATTTCCATAAATCAATTGTTTATTTCTTTAAAACTATATCACTTAAACAATTTTAAAACCATTTAATTTAACCAATCCGGTGTCCATATAAAATTTTCTATCGTATGACCAATTGATCAGTTATTTCAATTTAATTTCAGGGATGAATATATATCATTTCAATCGAAGCCACGGTTTTATACGTATATATCATTTCGACCTATTTCTTAATTTATTCAAAACAATTCAAATAATAGTTTTATATACTGTCAAATAATTTACAGGGTGATAACAGGATATATAAAATAAATAAACATCCAAATCATTCAAATATCAACCAATTGGCATTCATCACAGTCAACATCTAAATAGTCAAAATATCACCACAATTAACTGGTTATCAATAATCGAGAATTTAACTAGCTGTTTAATTTCAATTTCAAATTTAATTGTTGATTATAAATTACTAACATTTAAATTCATATGTCAATATAATGCCAGTTAAAATTACCAAACAACCGTCAATAAAGTTAAATTACTTCACAAAATCAATTTAACAAACATCAGAAATATTTTAGTACTTCGTGAGCATTTAAAACACTCACCTTTATTGAAACTGAAAATTTTATAGCTTTAAATAAATTTCATTTCCACTTCATGTCGTATGACGTCGATACGGTTCCAACGCGACTTATTTCGCTCGAATCGGACCTCATACGAAAATGTTACGCGATAATTACCATAACGATATATTTAAACTATAATTAACAAAATTAAAAATAAAAATAAAAAAACAAACATCACCTTCCTTTCCCCGTTCGTTCAGGCCGTACGCGATAAAACCCACCAACGCGCTCGAACTCTAACGCACGCCTGCCACTCCGATGATCGGAGCTCCGACCCAACGACACCACAGCGACTTTCACATCCCACTCTACCATCGCAGCCCTTCCAATCGTACACGTACGCGTTACGAAGCTCAAAAACCCGAAAACCACAGCGACTTCCATCTAAGATTCCGACGATTTCGTGAGCTTTCTGGTCGATCCAGCCGTTGAATGTGCAGAGCTCGTCGAGTTCTACATTTTCTCTTTTGGAATCGTTCAATTTCACTGAACGGAATGAGAGATAATGAGGAGAGAAGATGGATGAATTTCGACCACTGCGCGTTTTCTCTAGGGTTTGAGCAATGAGGACCTTATATAGGAAATTACAAAACACTATTCACCCGACAATTATTCGAACTCCAAACGAAGCCTGTCGACTGGCGTTCTATATGTTATACCCCTATTTCGAACACAATGGAATTAGTCTCGAGGCCTAATTCGGTCGTATTCAGAAGATAGCTTTTCAAAATCAAATTATTTTATAAAATTCTAAAATTAAATTCTACGCGTTTCAAACTCGCATGGCCAAACGATAAGTCTGATCGCTACAAAACTTGAAATTCTTTAATAACTCACTATTATGCATCCGATGAAACTAGTTTCATCGAAATCAAAGACAGTGGCTAAAATGACTATTTTTACTCGTTAATTAAAATGAGTTATTTTCCAAAATCAATTATTCATTTGAAATTCAATTTTAGAATTTATAATCTTCATTCTTGTTCAAATAAAATTTAAATCAACTTTTGAAATCATTTTTATTCATATTAAATCCGAAATTCAATTATTTAAATGATTCCAATATTAAATTTAGACAATTTTAATTATTCAACAAATTATATTAATGAATCATAAAATTTTAAATGAATTTTTTTTAATCATCAACAATCGTTTTATTTTCATTTAAATAATTCCATATTTATTATTCATTTCCAGCTGTTGATTATAAACACATTCAATACATAGAATTTCATTTCAATACCTGTTATTGCATAAATCTTTGAAATTGGTTATTTTAAAATTTTATTCAAGTTCATATTCAATAAATACAATAATAAATGATTAAATTTTTATTTCTAACCATTTTTATTCAATAATCATATTAAATTTAATAATTTAAAATAGTTAAAAATACAGATCGTTACATGCAAGGGAAAATCACTTGGCTTGAATGGAATGAAGATGAACAACGACTTGCATAGGATGAGCAAGTTATTCCTTTCATCAAATTGCCACAAACAGAATAACAACATGATGACTTAATATTTGGTCCTACTCCACAACAAGAATGTCCTCCTTCGACTCAATATCAATCATAAAGTTTACAACCAATCATTTATCAAAGAAAGAAGAAAAAGACAAACTTCACTTAAAATTAGAAGGCTTAAGGATTAAGTTGTTATAGTATGTTGAGTTATTATAGTACGTTATGTTGGTATGGTATGTAATCATAAACTCGAGAATTGATATGTAATGTTGGTTTTGGTGTAATTTAATGATTTGGTTGTAATGTTGTATTGGTGAATTATAATGGTTATGTTGCGATTTGGTGTTATGGTGCTGTGCATTGGTGATATGTGGTGTAAATTGGTGAAAAAACGCTCTCTGATTATTAGAACATCAAAACAAAACTTGTGCATTTTTAAAAAGCTCAAGTGTTATTTTTAAACCTGCGCATTTCAAAAACGCGCCAAGTGTTATTTTAATGTCCCAAAAACCAGTGGTCATTTTTTCACCAATTTATACAATATATCATTGTATCACTAACACATTTCAGTACCATATCACGACATAACCATTATATTTCAGTAATATAACAACATTATATAATAATAAAATTATTACATTGCACCAAAATCAACATTTCATATCAAATCTAGAGTTCATCACTATATACATAGACAACAACTTAACGAGAACAAAATTTCTCTTTATGACCTAAAACACCATGTTTACTATATTTATTTTTCCCAACACTTGTTTGGTACTTAGCCATTGTGTACCATGGTGAAATTAAACCAAAATGTACTTTATTTGCATCGCTTGAGCCACATGAACATGCTGCTAATACATGTGAGCACAAAAAATGATCTAAAGTTGTCATGTTGCAAAACACTTGGCCGTATTATCATCGATATTCCTCGTATAATTAAGCATATGTACATCTTTCACTTGCCAATCACTTCTGTTATATCTCTTTATAAACAGGTATCTTGATTCTTCCATTCTACTTTTTACTAATGCCTCCCACTTTTGGTGTCAATTGGGACGTCCATTCCTCTCCTTGAGTACGACATTCATAAAACTAATGGTTCAAATGATGAAAAGTATGTGCAACCAAAGATCCAATGGTTAAATTTCTTATTCCTTTCAATACACCATTAAAGCTTTCAGATACATTTGTTGTCATGATATTGTATTTTACTCCATTATCATGACAAATAATCTAATTTGATCCTTGATCTTCAAACTTTTTCAATCCATGTATTGCCTTGTGGATTTATAATTTTCAGTTGTTTTCGTAACCCATTATATTTTACAACCACAGGTATAGTAGCACATGCATATAGCATGTTCCGAAGCTCATCCAAACCAATACCAGCTTTCTTGATATTTGCCTTAATATGTCAAATACAACTGCAATGATGATGTTCAATGGACCATGTTTCATTGAGCGCACATGGAATTTCTTTTATATGGTCTGAGATAAATGTAACAAATCAGTTACACAATTAGGGAATAAAATTTCACATACGACCAACAGACCAACTCCATGCCTGCTAGGACTCCATCTGCACAATAGCAAAGGCTAATGGATAAAGACCTTAATTTGTGTCCACACCAGTAGCTACAAGTAACATACCTAGATACTTCCCGTATAAATGAGTGTCATCAATCGAAAGTACAAGAGGATATCATGTGAAACCATCAATTAATGGTAACCATAAAAAAGATAACTGATGTGTGTTTGCGCAAAAAATGGGCAAACACCCCAAAGTCGTACGATTTAGTTGATTATATGTTGTTCTTAGCGATTTGGGTGATTTATGCAAATATGTAAAAAGCAGGGACTAAACTGTAAAAGACACACAGATTTATGGTGGTTCGTCCAGAACGTGCCTACGTCCACTTTATATGTTATTCTCTCTTTTCTTTCAGATTACAAGTACAAAGCTTTGTATACAAGTAATTGAAAGTTGTTTGAAAGTTCCTTCCGTGCTTGAGCTCTCAAACTTGTCTGCCATTGTTGTACCCCTGCCCTTCTATTTATAGAGTGAGGCTGGGGGTAGAGGTCTTGGATGTATATAGCTGCTGGTGGACCTGAGCCGGAGCAATTTGGCCTGGCAGTTTGGTTCGGTGTGCCTTGGTTCGGCCATGCTTGGAGAAGGTTGGATCGGTGGAAGGAGCATGGAGCTGGACACGTGTTGGTTCGGTGAGTGATGGTCCGGTAGTGGTTTGGTCCGGTGATGAGTTGAGGAGTTGGTCCGGTATAGGTTGGTCCGGGGGTAGGTGAAGTAGGTTGGTTCGGTGGCCTGTGGTCCGGTGGAGCATGGAAGTGGTGAGTAGGTTGATTCGGTGAAGGTGATTCGGTGGCGAGTTGATGGAGCCTGGTTCGGCTGTGCTTTGGACCGGCCTTGTTTGGAGAGGGTTTGGATCGGTAGTAGTGTTGGGAATGCCGAATGGACTATGCCGAATGAGATATGTGATGTACTACCGAATGAAACTTTAAACCTTTGATACCGAATGGACTTTTATAATTGAGTCATGAGTGAAATCCCAGACTTATATACGCTTGCTGGCTGCTTCTTCTTGGTGGAAATGCACACAACACTGATATTCCTGTTTTGACCAAAAAATGGGATAACAATGTGAATAATATCATATATAGTTCTAGGGTTGCTGCCTTGCATCACTTTAAGATATTTTGGCAGTTCTGCATATGATGATTTCCATTCTCCATAAATTATTCCAACCGTTTTTGCAGTCCTTGCCAAGCTCGAGAATAACTTACTTTAATATGAAACATATTCAATATTTTCTCCTGAACTGTTCTTTCAATCATATTTGTCTTGGATTTAATTAAGGGAAATTTTATTACATATAAACTTTGATATTGCTTGAAGATGATTTGAATTGATGATCGCATTTAAACAAGTGTGATCCCCTCCGTATGTTTTTATTTTCCATAAAATTTGACTTTTCTAGTTGATCGATTAGCATGCACTCTCCAAAGACATTTTTCACCTTCATGATATCGCATCGTATACTGATTTTCACGCGACCTCACTACTTCATAAGAAATTAAACATTTTATCACTCACTCATATAATTTTTGAACGAGTTTCTCTTTAGTTTAAAAAATTAATCTAACCCGAGGTCATTTTTTAACGCATTCCCTTCCGTACAGTTCCATTTCTAACTGAAATTTATCAACAATTGATTCTTCCATCATTGTGGCCATATATAAATCATCAGTTAATGAATCTTCATATATGATTGTATCTTCATTGGCATTTAGATCACCAATCGGTCGATTAGCTTTATATATGCTTGCTTCATTGTTAAATTCCATGTTATCAACCCAATTTCTATCTACATAATCTGCACAAGCGACTTGCATGTTATCTTATTGCACTTTGCTGCCATTTACATTATTGACGTAATTATCATCATCATTATTCACATGAGCAATGAATGCTTCTTCCACTTGATTAATTTGGGAACTATAAGTATCAAAATTATCGATTAAACTAAAGTATGAAAAGATAATTCAAAGTCAAAATAGTAAAGTTAAATTAATACTCACTTGGCAGTCGTTTGAGATTTATTTGATATACTAGAAGATGGATATACAAAGTTATGATCCAAATATTATGCTTGTCTAGACAATCCTCCAACAATTTCCCTATATCTATTTAAGAAATTGTAAACTCTTTACCATAATGTGTTGTCATATAAGAAAGAAGTGTCAAACATTGTGTTTCTTTAAACTGTTTAATAGGTATTTACTCTTCCATTGATAGTTTGTAACCATGTGTTTGTACAACACTAATATGTTTTGTTTCCAAAACAAAAATTTCTATCACTCTCATTCCGACTGAAAACGTAGAATTAATATCATTATCTTCTACAACAATAATGGATAAGCCATTATATCTAACCCATGTCACTACTATTTTAAATCATATTAAGATGATTGATTTTTGTCACTTCAAATTTGTGTTGTCTAATCTCTCTAAAACTACAATACTTTTAATTTTTTATCTTTTCCGTTTAACGCTAATATACCTAGATTTACCATCTTCATCAACTAACAATTCTCCATTATGGTAAAATATAATTGGAATCGTTGATACTACAAAAAAAACACTAAATTCAAAATCTTGATTAGTGAAAAACCCTAAATTCATAATTTTAAAATTAATACATCGGTTGAGAAGATGATGTTTCCTACAGAATCTTCAACCAGAAGCACTTTTATGTTAATAAACTATTCGTTTATGAAAAAAAATTAAAGAGTAGAAAAAATTGGAGAAGAAATATGTTGGGTTTTGTGAAATGAAGAGAAATGATAGGAATGAAGAATAAATAAGTCTGTTTGATTATTTCAACCATAAAAATGTATTTGTGTATGAAAACTTAGTAAGTGATAAGTGCTCTTCCTACGAACCCCCAAAATCTAAAATGCATGCTTAAAGCAAGTACTTCAACACTCGATTTACCCTTTCCGTTTGCCTTTATGATCGTAAGCGGCACTCAAACTACGATCGGTCCCTAATGTTACATGCAAACTCTTCCAGAACTGGCTTGTGAATATCGAATCTCTAACACTTACGATATCACAAGGAACACCGTGCAATCCGACGATCTCTTTAACATATAACTTAGACAAACTCAAAGCCATCCTTGTAGTCTTAATAGGTAAGAAGTTTGCGCTCTTGGTTAATCGATCCACAATATCCCACACACCTTTGTTACCACTCCTCGACATAGGAAATCCGTCGACGAAGTCCATGGAAATATGCTCCTACTTCCACTTAGGAATCTCAAGCGGCAGTCCGGCCATCTTTTGATGACTACCGTTTACTTGCTGGCAGTTAGCACACCTACCCACAAAGATAGGAAAAACTCTTTTCATTCCTTTCCACCAGAAAGTACACCTTATATCTTGATACATCTTACTAACCCCGGATGTTTCGTCAACCGTGAATGATGATTCTCCTTCAGAACCACCTACATAATCCTATCAAACTTAGGAACACACAACCTTCCATTCATTCATACCAAACCGCTCTATCTACTTCAAATTCCGATCACCTCTCTGGTTCCTCAATCTCGCTTATTGCTTTGGCTATACGGGCTATATGAGGGTCTCTAAGCTGGGTTTTTTCGATCCAACTAATCAGAGTCGGAGAAACCTCAACATTCGCCATAACTGCATACCATCAACTATGACATTATCTTTCCTCAAAGTATACAAAATATTCAGATCATAGGCTGAAAGAAACTCCAATCACCTTTGCTGCCTCATGTTCAATACCTTTTGCATAAAAAGATACTTCAAAGATTTATGGTCCATGTATAACTCGAATCTCTTACCTAGCAAATGATGCCTCCATATTTTTCACGCAAATACCACCGCTAACTACTCCAAGTCATGACTTGCATACTTTGCTTCATGCGGTTTGAGCTGCTGACTCGCATAAGCGATAACCCTCTCATGTGCATCAACACAGCACCCATACCTATTCCACGTGCATCAATGTAAACAGTCAAACCCTCACCTCAATCTGGCATGGTAAGAATAGCAGCACTGGTCAATTTTTCCTTTAGCTCTAAGAATGCTTGCTCGCATTCATCCGTCCATAGAAATTTGACATCTTTTTTCGTCAAATTCATGAAGCAAGAGGCAATCTTCCAGAAATCATGTATGAATCTCCTATAGTAACCTTGTAGACCCAAAAAGCTTCTAATATCAGTTGTGTTTTCCGGCCTCTTCTAGTCTTGAATGACCACAATCTTAGGGGGATCAATGGAAATGCCCTACATCAAAACAACATGACCTAAGAACCTAACTTCCGAACGCCAAAAATGACGCTTTGAGATCTTACCCTTCAACACATACTCTCTTAGTGTTCCTAGAACAATCCTTAGACGGTACGAATGTTCCTCCCTGGTCTTGGAATTGGCCAGAATATCATCGATAAATATAAGGACAAACTTATTCAACGCATCTTGGAAAAACTGATTCATTGGGTTTACGAAATATGTTGGAGCATTAGTGAGGCCAAAAGGCATAACTAACCACTCATAAAACTGAGCAGGACTAAATGTGATCAAGGGTCCACTCTCTTCTGCTACCCTCAACTGATGGAACCCTTTAGCAAGGTCAAGTTGAGAAAATATTTGAGCTCCATGGAGCTGATCGATCAAGTCATTTATTCTAGGCAATGGATACTTGTTCCTAACAGTCCGTTTATTGAGCTTGTGATAATGTACACACAATCTTAAGAAACCGTCCACCTTCATAGCATGGATGATGGGCGCTCCCCAACTCGAATGAATTAGTCAGATCAAGCCCTTCTATAACAAATCACTAACTTGATTAATTAGCTCCAGCCTCTCCTTCGATGCAAGTCTACGAACAGGCAACACAATTGGCTTTGCATCTTTTACCATATTAATATGAAATTCTATCTCTCAATGAGATGGTAAACTCGACACCTCTTCGAGGACATCCTTAATTCCCAAACAATAGGGATAGAACCCAACTCCTCCTCTGCCTCATTAGGGGAATAATGGAAAATAGTCATAAGCGAGTTAGGCTTTTCACAAGATACAGTCATAGTTCCTCCTCCTTTCTTCAATAAGACAGTCCACTTATCATAATTCAATACTGCATGGTATCAAGACAACTAGTCCATTCCAAATAGAACATCAAAACCCATAAAATCGAGAATATACATATCACAAATAAATAGGTTGCTAAAACAAGTAACCGGGACTCCTAAGCAGATCATACTAAGACTAGCTGAGCCCCCAATTGGATTCGGCACACAAATAGAACCCAGATCCATGATTGGCTCAAGTTCCAATTTATGAAAAAATGTACAAGATATGCAACTAAGAGAAGCTCCAATATCAAATAAGACACAAATAGGAATATAAAAAATAAATGGAATACCTTCCAAAACTTACTTCTCCTTTGCTGCAACGGAATTGGAAGGTGTTGTAGCAAGCGCAAAAACCTAGCTACTCTCCTTTATGAAGCATTGGATAGCCTTTAACTAGATCCGGTCTGATGGTGGTTGTACCAACTCCTCAGTGCAAACTTTGGTTTGGCAGTCTGTGACTTTGGCTTTGGTACCTTATCAATAAGTGCCTTCAATAACGGTGCTTTTGCCACCCGCCCTCCTCCAACCGATGTACAGTTCAAAACAAGATGCCCCTTCTTCCCATACTTATAATAAGCGATGTTGAAACTTGGTTTTGATTCATGACACGAAACTATCACTACGACATACAGATTTGACGACTGCTACAACGAAAAGAGACAAGGAGACGAGACTTTAAAAACCAGTGCATCGACTATGGTATTTTTTTTTTGAGTCTTAGGTCAATATTGCTAAAATATCTCCTCGATTACATCTACGTCAGCTTATATATTTAATCATCATATTTACCAAATATTATATATCTAAGCATACATTTAAATTATAAAAGTGTTTTAAAGTTATAGAAATTAATATACCTATGTAAACTGTGCTTACTGTACAAATTTAACCAGGTCAGTCGACTGACCCTCTGAACCAGTCGACTGACACTGGGAAGTTTGTGCAGCATGCACAGATATATAGATATACGAATTTAAATTCAAAAATTACTTTGAATATTCAGTCGACTGACCCATAGGCTTAGTTGTTTGAATTTCTATAACAGCCACTTTTCGAAAAGACACGACTTTTGTGTAGAGTTGCGAACCTCTAACGAAAAGATTCGGACACAACACTTTGATTGAAACTCTTCACCAAAAGTCACTGCTTTCTAACGTTTATAAATACAAACTCCAACTTGATTCCAAATAACTTAATCACAATCGAATTCTCTTATCTTTCTGATCTAACTTTCTGAAATATATTTGCTATCATACTTTCAATTATTCTGCATTAAAGCAAAACTATGCCTTTCTATTCTTTATATACTTCAAATATATATATTTATACTCGAGGAGAAGATTATAGGAAGGGAGTACTACAAGTGACAAATCTGTGTTATCAGAACACATATTAGTCAAAACTATTTTCTGTATTAGTTGAAGTCATGTTCTGCTGCTCAGGCGAGGGAAGTCCTCTTCGGCCGTTGAGGCGAAATCCTATTTTGTTGCTTAGGTCCCTGTTCGGCTGCTCAGGGGTGTATAGACCTATTCCTTCGAGTTAAGTGAGGGTTGTTGTTTTAGTGAAATTCCAGAAGGAGTCTGGGACTGGACGTAGGACGGTGCTCCAAACTAGTATAAAAATCTTTGGTGTCATTTTACTATACTGCTTTTATATTCCGTACTATTTACAGTATTACTATCGTCACTTTACTCTGTATCATTATATATCCATATTGCACGATCCACATCACACTTTCAAGCGACACTAGAAATTTCTCTAGGTGGATGAAACTTATACTTGTGGTTTCCAACTGGTGCAGCAATAATCAGCTTTGGTGTCAAGCTCTCAAACCTTAGACCCATATTTATCAGATCCATATAAGTCCCCATTATGTGCTTAGTCATGTTACCCCTGAACTTCGTACGCATTGTGTAACGACCCGCTATTTTGGACCATTCAAATCGACAATAATTCACACATGTCGGACTTGAATAATTCAAAATAACGGATTGTAATAAAATTTGGAGCAAATAAAATCAAATACAGAATCACAGACATAGAATATCAGAATAACTCGCAGCGAAAATAAAATACCATAGTAGTTCATGAAGCTACTATATACATACTCTCAAAACATATACAAAATATCATAGTTTAAAAATGGATACAACAAAAGTCTGGATACATAAATCACTAATACAGAAGCAATACCGAATAGGAAATAACTGCATCAAAAATAGACGAATGGATAGTCAGATAAGATCTAACAAATCTCTAGCTCCAGAAGGTGAATTCAAAGCTGTGACTCTCAAGCTGACCCGAGCGTAAAGTAAAACACAAACACTCGAGTCAGGACATACATACTTATATAATATAAACCAACTCAAGTGAACTGTAATAGCAATACACAATAACTTAAAGGATGCTTGGGATTGTCCATCCTTTAAGGATCAATCAAACCACCAATTAAGTAGTAATAAACACTATCCTAGAAATATCCATATTAAAGTAAACAATGCAAATAGCAGTGTTATTGTGACTAGGGTAGCGTAAAGCTACCATAACCACTCACCTCTAGCCACACTCTCAAAATCAAAAGTGTGCAGTAAACAATCATAAGGAAATCACATGACACACAAAGCAGTGTACCCGTGGTTATAAATTACAAAATGATTTATAATTCCAAATTAAAATCATTCATTTAAACCATTAAAAAGTGAAGTCACTATTCCTTCAAATCAAACATTCAATTCCCAAAAATTTAGCTTCTAGATTTACAGTAGAATTTCAGCCGCAAATAAACTTCAATTTAAACCATTTTAACTTATAAAATTACATATTTTCCATTTTAAAAATGGTCATTTAAATACCCTTGAACTTATGATTTTTATAAAGTAGATTTCACAAATAAATATCAATAATTTCACTTATTAAATTCAAGTGTACAAATTTCCCATTCTTTACCTTTTAACAATTATTTATCACTTAAATTTCAAATTACCATTTCATACGTTGAACTAAATTTCCATTTTATTTGATTTACTTAAACTTCCATTTTAAAACCAAATCTCACAATTCCAAGTCAAGTTAAATTCCAAATTTCCATTGAACTATCCATTTATTTTGCATTTAACTAATTACATAAATTCAAAACACACTGTAAGTTGCTTAACTTTATTTTACAAATAACTTGATATTTTCTTTTACTTTATGTTTATCCGATTCATACATAAATTATATTAATTACCAAGTTAAGCTTATGATTCCATTTTTATTTAAATTCCCATTATTAAGTTAAATCAAACTTTGATACTACAACTCAAACCATCTATTAACTTATACCATTTAACCTTTCAGAAATTCACTGCTTAACCATTTTAAATCCAATATAAGTCAAATTTCATATTTTTTCCTCCTTTCATTTACAATACATGAATTTTTATAAGAAATCATATTTTGAAATCAACCACGGGTCTGGATAATATTTCATACCTAAATCAAGTGATACGAAAATTATCATTTAAATCCATAATCAGTAACGGGTTTTGATTAATTAGAACCCGCAATCCCAAGACAAATACAAATAAATAAATATCACCTAGGCCTATCATTTTAGCCCGTAATGATTTTTCCTATTCTAAAGTCTGTTCTATCATTTCAACCCATAGTGATTCTATTATACAGGGAACTTGCAGTATGAGAAACATAAGTAAATACACAGTATAACAGACTAAAACATAACAGATGATGAGACAAGTTTATAACAGGGTTTAAATCATATAATTAACATCACAGGCAGGTATAACATGATATAACAATTCTACACATTCACTTGTTGTCACTTCACTAATTATATAAGTATAAATGCATGAGCGAAAACTCACCTTTTATGCTGGAGTTAGGAAATCAAAACATGCAAACGAATTCCAGAAAGCACGATACGACTTTTGATTTGAGTGGAGAGAGAGAGAGCCAAGATGTTAATCTTGTATTCAACAACAAAACAAAGCCATATATAAATATAGATACGATACCAAAATTTATATTGAAAAAAGTAGAAATAGAATTAACAAATGGACATCACCAAGCTTTTTAAATCAATTTTTCATGACTTGCTCATACTTTTGCTCGGCCACACATGCTTTAGGCCCGGCCGTGATGGTCTAATTGGTGGAATGAGTCTGGTTTGGCACATATAGGCACGGCAAGCAAGAGAATACAAGGGATTTGGGAGTTACATGTGAGGAATGCAAGGAGACAAGGCAAAAGTGGAACTTTTGTTCAACATAGGCCAGGCCTAGGGTCACATCTAGGTTTGTCCATGGCATGTACAGGTCAGGTAGTAGCTGGAGAGATGGCTGGTGGTGGTGAACAAGCAAGTGGTGATGGCTAAGGAGGAGGCCAAAGTGGAAAATGAAGGGTATGTGCAAACTAGGTTTGGCTACGACATACTTTCAAGGATTTTGCAACTTTTTGAGATGATTGCACCATTGGATGGCCATGACCAATATAGGTCAGAGGAGAGGGATGTTAGGCCTTGTATGGTGGTGGGAAGAAGGTGGTGTGATGGTTGGAGGAGGTGGTGGCCGAGCAAAATACATGAAGAAACAAGCAAAAATAATTGAAAAATCAATAGAAAAGTGAAAGAAAAAGTAGAAAAAAATAAGAGGAAAACATTACCTTAGGCGCGAGAAATGAAAGAATGAGATGTTTTCTTACGTGAATTTCAAAATAAAACTCACGGCTATCAAGGAGAATTTATGGCATGAAATCAATGGATGGAAAGATAAAGAGGTAATAAATCAAAACATAACGTATGCCTTTAATTAAAAATAGGTAACGTATCTTCATTTATGCGTTTTCTATATATTTAATAGAATATATACCAAAGAAATAATTCAATAAATACATACCGTTTATATAAACACTACATAAATAAATAAGAAAACGGTTATAGAAACGTATAAATTAATTGCCATCTATAACTTTGTATGTTACTTAATTTACAAAGTTTATACCCAAATTAAATGAAACAAAAGCGGAACAAATGTTGTAAATGTATACGTAACATATCATGTTACACATGTATACACAATTATATCATGATATATCAAACAAAAATATTATTCATAGTAATTAAAATAAACATTTTTTGTTAAATAAAACAATTTACACACAATAGTATAAAAAGCATAACTTTCAAAATATTAATTGGATTTCAACGAAACGAAAAGTAGTATACTTGAAATTTAATCTACTTTCACAATAAAGATAAAATTCAAAAATTCAAATATTTAAATTTAAAATTTAAAAATCAAAGTTTGACCATATTGAACAAAATTCACATTTATGGAAAATATTCTATTTATTCAGGTTCAGAATTGTAATTCACACAAAAATCAAAATTTATATTTAAATTAACAAAATTTATCCATTTTAATAAATAAAATAAAGTTTTTAAATCAGAAATTAAATTTAAAATAATTAAAATATACAATTAAAATAATCACAAAATACAGGGTTGTTACACTCTCCCCTACTCAAAACTTTTCGTCCCCGAAAAGGAACGAGGTACGAAAAACATAGAAAAAGATAGAATGAAATAGGATTAAGACAAGATGACAAGAAAATTAAAATTATACCTGATAACTGTTGTTATAGGTAAGTTTAAAAAGATGGAGAATAGAAATAGCTAGAAGGGAAAATAGGAGAATAGGAATATCTAGGAAGGAAAATAGGTTGAAAGACAAGGATGAACCATTAATTTAAAACTATATAATTTCAATTTGAATTTTTAATATTTATAACAATTTAAACAATTTATGATATGATGAATAGTCATTTTCAAATTTGTTAGTTTGAAGTAACAATATTTGAAACATTTTAAATTATTTAGAAAGGTAAAATAAATGATCAAAATATCCTTTATGCAATACTTTATCAAAATACTTTTATAACTCGATGTCTTAACAAGTTTATCCTCGTTTCCATAGACTTTGGCAGTGCGTTGATCAGGCGAAAAGCTAGAATTCTCCTGGTACTTAATAGACTTGTTTCAATACCCAATGAAAATACTGGAAAAATCTTTAAAAACGGATATGGAAAGTACAATCCAAACAAAACAACCAAAACCTTTGTCTAACCATGGATCACAGATACACAATAGTTACGCCTGGATCCCACAGGAAACAATCCATATCCATAAGCTTTCTCAGCACTGCGAATTACGCCATGATAACTAGTAGACCGCATGATACACAATGGTTACGCCTGGATCCCCCAGGAAATAATCCGTACCCCTAGGCCATCTCAGCCAGGAGGATTTCGCTACTAATTCGACCTACATAGATCACAAGATACACAATGATTACGTCTGGATCCCCCAGGAAACAATCTGTACCCCTAGGCCATCTCAGCCAGGTGAATTACGCTATGCAGTCGCGCTCAGAAAAAAAAACCATGGGTTACACCAAGGTAGGACACTCGAGTATCACATCCGGAAAACCAAAATCAGAGAGAATAATAATAGAATGAATCCACAATGTGGCCACAGAGCGGATATCAAGCAGAAGGCACTTTCCATATCTTTACTTCAAAAATATATATCATATTGTACCTTTTCAAATCATTTTCAAATATCATACTTATATAAAGTCCATTATATATAAGATTCCATTTTCCAATCGAATACTTTCCAAAATCAATAATAAAATCATACTTATATAGACTTCGATTATATAAGATTTCTCTTTCCAAATTGAGTATCTTTCAAATCAATAGTTTTCAAATCAACTTCATACTTATACAAATCAAATTTATATAAGTTGGACAACTACCAAATCAAAGTATTTAGTAAAATAAGGTTCTCAAATTTCAATTTGTTTCAAAATCCATACAGTTTTCAAAAATCATATACGATTTCACCAAATCATTTTTCCAAAATAAATATCTTCAGTTTCAAAGTTTCCAAAATACTAGGTTTAGAAAGTAATCCAAATTTCCAAATCAACATAATTTCTGTCAAACAAATTCATTTCCAAAAATCATCGTATAAATACTGGGTTTTAAATTCCAATCTATTTTCGAAACCAAATATTTTCTCAAAATCAATTATACCCAAAATGATTACCTAAGTTTAAACCCATCCCTTTAAAACCCTTAAACTATTTATTTCTATTAGAAAGATCCAATTTACCATTTGAAAATTATCATTCTATAATTTAAGTAAAACATATAAAACTAATTTTTATTCAAAACATTTCAAAACCTAATTCTATATTAGTATAATTCAAAATAGTCTTATTATTTTACTCAACAAAACAGCTTCAAACTTATACAAATCATATTACTTCATACTTTAAACATGCAAACTAAACTCATACTTTATCAAATACTTTATATTTTACAAAATTACTTAGCTTTGAAAAGTTTCCCTTGATTTGGAAGTGCTCGAACCTTCAAAATAGTCAAAGAAATCATATTTTCAATCCATGAGTTGGAAATCACCAACAAATCAGTAAATCAATTCCAAAAGATAGGATTATGTCAAATCAAATCCAAAACTCAAGGACTGAACACCGGCTCATTTCAAACGGTTCAAATATACACATATATCTTTCGAATATCAAATCATACCATGGAATTTGAAATCAAAGTTTGTTTCATAAAATCACTCGCATAGCAAAGCTATTAGAGTGGCCTCTCCCGCACTCAGAAACTCGAAAATTAGCATCGATAATGCACACATTCATTACCGAAATTATTTTTCAGCGACATAAGTGAGTTCAGGACTTTTATTTTCTCGAAATCTTCTTTTGAAATTTCTTCGAAATCATTTGAAACTCATTGAAATCATTTGAAACATTTCTTATTTGGAAAAATACTTTCAAATCGTATTATTACATATTTCAAAACCTTAGACCAATTTAAAAATGTCGGAGTTCAATCACTCAAATTTCAATTTCAAAACCATTCCATTAAAATCAAAAATTTCACATCCTTTCAAAGCTTCAAATTTTCATTTTAAAAGGTATATAATTCTTATTGAAATCATTTCACTTTTATATAAAAATATGGTCATCCTTATCAAAATAATAACTTCGATGTATACATAATTTCAAAAATACAATCAACACAAATTCTCCAAGGGATGATTTAAGGATGGATTTCAAACAAATAGAGATTCAAATTTAGAGGGAACTCTAATCAAATAGAATTCTGGTTCGAAGATAAGCTCGAACGAAGATGAGATAATTTAATTACAAAATAGAAGATGGATAAGCCTTTGTAAATCGCGGGCGACCTTAACTAGTCAACCGTGACTTCAAGAATATAATCAATGTGGAAATCTAAGGCAAATAGACATTCGATCGCTAGAGATAGAATTTAGGTAGAGCAGGAGATAGATAGCATCGTAAACCGAGGATACAGAAATTTTCGGTGAATCAATGCCAATTGTAAAAACGTTTCACCCCTTTACAAATCATCCAAAGATTTGCAGAATCACCGATCTTTATAGAGGTCATTCAAGCGGAGTTATGGAATGCTCCAAAATCAAAGGAATATAAATAGGAAAGACAAGACTTTATTTTAGAACAAGTGGAAGCGTTCCAAAGTTCAAGGAATCCTAATTGATAAGAATCCTAACCAAGAGATTTCTAACAAGGTGGATACAGAAGGGATGAAGTTTAGAAAAATTTTGATTTCAAAATAAGAATTATTTCATACTAATATAATCTTTGAAAATCCTTTAAAAATCATTTTATACTTCGAAAATACGTTCTCCCACAAAGAAATGATTTTGAGATTGATTTCACTCATTCTAGGGTATTTCTACCCTATCTCTAATGAGTTTTTGCTCTGCAGGCTATGTTTTGCCTAAAACCAAAGCTCTGATACCAAATTGTAACGATCCACTATTTTGGACGATTCAAATCGATAATAATCCACACATGTCGGACTTGAATAATTCAAAATAATAGATTGCTGTAAAATTTGGAGCAAATAAAATCAAACACAGATTCACAGACGCAAAATATCAGAATAACTCGCAGCGGAAATAAAATACCATAGTAGTTCATGAAGCTACTATATACATACTCTCAAAACATATACAAAATATCATAGTTTAAAAATGGACACAGTAGAAGTCTGGATACATAAATCACTAATACATAAATTATGTTTATACAAAATATCATAGCTTAACTTTATTTTACAAATAACTTGATATTTTCTTTTACTTTATATTTATCTAGTTCATACATAATTATATTAATTACCAAGTTAAGCTTAAAATTCTATTTTTACTTAAATTCCCATTATTAAGTTAAATCAAACTTTCACACTACAACTCAAACCATCTATAAACTTATACCATTTAACCTTTTAGAAAATCACTGCTTAACCATTTTAAATCCAATATAAGTCAAATTTCATTATTTTTCTTCTTTCATTTACAATAGACGAATTTTTATAAGAAATCATATTTTGAAAGCAACCGCGGGTCCGGATAATATTTCACACCTAAATCAGGTGATACGGAAATTATCATTTAAACCCGTAATCAGTAAAATTTTCGGGTTTTGATTAATTCAAATCCGCAATCCCAAGACAAATACAAATAAGTAAAAATCACCCAGGCCTATCATTTCAGCCCGTAATGAATTTTCCTATTATAAAGTCCGCTCGGGTATGCATCATTTCAACCCATAGTGTTTCTATTCTACAGGGAACTTGCAGTGTGAGAAATAAAAGTAAATACACAGTATAACAGACTAAAACATAACAGATGATGAGACAAATTTATAACAGGGTTTAACATCATATAATTAACATCACAGGCAGGAATAAGATGATATAACAATTCTACACATTCGTTTGTTATCACTTCACTAATTATATAAGTATAAATGTCATGAGTGAAAACCCACCTTTTATGCTGGAGTTAGCAAATCAAAACACACAAACGAATTCCAGAAAGCACGATACGATTTTTGATTTAAGTGGAGAGAGAGAGAGCCAAGATGTTAAACTTGTATTAAACAACAAAACAAAGCCATATATAAATATAGATACGATACCAAAGTTTATATTGAAACAAATGGAAATAGAATTAACAAATGGACATCATCATGCTTTTTAAATCAATTTTTGCTTGACTTGCTCACACTTTTGCTCGGCCACGCATGCTTTAGGCTCGTCCATGATGGTCTAATTGGTGGGAATGGGTCTAGTCTGGCACATATAGGCACGGTAAGCAAGAGAATACAAGGGATCTGGGAGTTACATATGAGGAATGCAAGGAGACCAGGCAAAAGTGGAACTTTTGTTCAACATAGGCCAGGCCTAGTGTCACATCTAGGTTCGCCCATGGCATGTACAGGTCAGGTAGTGGCTGGAGATATAGCTAGTGGTGGTGAACAAGCAAGTGGTGATGGCTAAGGAGGAGGCCGAAGTGGAAAATGAACGGTATGTGCAAACTAGGTTTGGCTATGGCATACTTTCAAGGATTTTGCAACTTTTTGAGATGATTGCACAATTGGATGGCGGCGACCAATATAGGTCAGAGGAGATGGATGTTAGGCCTTGTATGGTGGTGGGAAGAAGGTGGTGTGGTGGTTGGAGGAGGTGAGGTGATAGCCGAGCAAAATACATGAAGAAACAAGCAAAAATAATTGAAAAATCAATAGAAAAGTGAAAGAAAAAGTAAAAAAAATAAGAGGAAGCCATTACCTTTTTTCTCAGATATGAAAATTGGTGTCAGAAATGAAAGAATGAGATGCTTTCTCATGTGAATTTCAAAATAACGCTCATGGCTATCAAGGAGAAATTATGGTATGAAATCAATGGATGGGAAGATAAAGAGGTAATAAATCAAAACATAACGTATGCCTTTAATTAAAAATAGGTAACGTATCTTCATTTATGCTTTTCCTATATATTTAATAGAATATATGCCAAAGAAATAATTCAATAAATACATACCGTTTATATAAACACTATAGAAATAAATAAGAAAACGGTTGTAGAAACGTATAAATTAATTGCTATCTACAACTTTGTATGTTACTTAATTTACAAAGTATATATCCAAATTAAATGAAATAAAAGCAGAGCAAATGTTGTAAATATATACATAACATGTCATATCATACATATATACCCAATTATAACATGATATATCAAACAAAAATATTATTTATATCAATTAAAATAAACATTTTTTGTTAAATAAAACAATTTACACACAATAGTATAAAAAGCTTAACTTTCACAATATTAATCAGATTTCAACGAAACGAAAAGTAGTATACTTGAAATTTAATTTACTTTCATAATAAAAGATAAAATTTAAAAATTCCAATATTCAAATTTTAAATTTAAAATTCAAAGTTTGACCATATTGACCAAAATTCACATTTATGGAAAATATTCTATTATTTAGGTTCGTAATTATAATTCACACAAAAATCAAAATTTATATTTAAAATAACAAAATTTATCCATTTTAATAAATAAAATAAAGTTTTTAAATCAGAAGTTCAATGTAAAATAATTAAAATATATAATAAAAATAATCACAAAATACAAGGTTGTTACACATTGCTACGGCGAACATCTCATTCCTCTTCAAAGGCATATCCAGTAAACTAGGCCCAAACCGAGACAAGGCAGTGAATCGATTATCATACTTCGCCACTGACATGGCCTCCGTTTCAAATCGAGGAAGCTCCTAAATAAGAAGGTCTCCCCAGCCTCCAGGATAAACTTTATCTCAAAACCCTTCTTAAATTGGGCCAATAGAAGTCGTTCTCTTGGACATCTACAGTGATGGAACCCCACCAATCCATAGTCGTATCTGTCAGATGATGTGATGCTAATCGGCGCTTCATCACGTCATCTAACTCGATATCCCTAAATATACGGTCACATAATTTAATCCAAGTCTAGACTTCTATGATCGTCTCTGTACTACCAAACCTTTTACCTTCTAACCTCTTGTAATTGCGGCGAAGTGAAATAAATTCACCTGAGGCCTGACCTGCACGACCTCCTCCACAATATCCACCCTTGGTTCCTCGATCAAAACAGTATTCCTTGATGCTCAATTTCCACTGTTAGTGATGGTACTACCCCGACCACCTCTACCTCTACTTCCTCGAGCATTGGAAACTCTAGTGCTCATAATGTACTACTTGAACATAGCAGAATATATTTAGGATATGAAAGGCTAGAGTTCTTTCAAAGAAAGAGATTTATTCCTAAGAAAAAGCTAGAAATGGGGTATAGGTTTATAGAAAAATACAAATACGCCCTCATATATATAATACAATCGACTCATTCTGGCGTGTCACTTACCCTATCTCTAATGAGCCATACCTAACCAAAGCCAAGGTGTTTCCTCAACCTTAAGCTCTAACACTAATTGTAACGACCCTATTTTTCTACCCTCGAATGTCAACACTAAATACATCCACGGTATTCGTATGCCGAACACCCAAGTGCCAAAAAGACAGAAATTTAGAGCAAAATAAAAAAGAATATAATAATAAAGAAAGAACACAACACCAAAACTTCATAGCATAACGATAATATATAATATCAACAGAACAATGCAAAGGGTTACTCTGAATGCTAGAATTTTATAGTTGTAAACCTAAGTACCATCATCAGATTGGATAGTCATAACTGTCTGTCCTTCCAACGTTGATATATGTATATAACTAAAATGGAACAAAAAAATAGAAATAAATAGATAATGGAAGCCTCCAGCTCATTTTCAGAACTCTGACGTCCCAGGTAAAACCTTCTATACTCATCCTACT
The DNA here is from genome assembly GCA_030765085.1 of Allium cepa. Taxonomy (NCBI): domain Eukaryota; kingdom Viridiplantae; phylum Streptophyta; class Magnoliopsida; order Asparagales; family Amaryllidaceae; genus Allium; species Allium cepa. The sequence continues at coordinate 85,911,763 of CM060930.1, read as the reverse complement.
CGAGAGAGTATGCGAGAAATTTAGGGAAAACGAAAACCAAGCGTCAAACATAAGTCTAGTATAAGAAAACTCGAGATACATTAATACATGTAACAGTAACTATTGAGACTGTATGGATTCTTGTAATAGTATCCCCTCAAATGAAACCAACCATTCATTAATTTTAATATAGTGATACAATAGATAATGTCTAAAGTGTGGAATATAAATTACATCAAATAGCTGGGATGCTTACATTCATCACACCACAACATACTTAGTTAACATTTAAAATTTTTAAGGTACGTTCGCATATTGGATTTTCCATGGAGATCCCTTCGGTCAAGCCGAAATCCAATCTCCTACACATGGGTCAGAAACTACCTCTGAGTGCTATATATCTCTAGATAAAATATATCATTAAGGAAAACAAAGCCGATCCACATCTAAACACGTGATGCTGAATATCATCAACTCCGGTACCTATATATCGATAAGCATACTCTAGATATGAAGTTGATAATACCCTATCATGGGTTAGCAAAATCCAAAGCTATGCCCCTACTCTATTTTTAGCCATTTTCGATGTCGAGGTCACCTTCGGCATCTTTCACATGAGTTTTCAACACATGAATAGAACACAAAACCCAAATTGGATCCTCACATCTCCAACTGATCTCGAAACCACATAAGGATTTGCGTACCTCAAAAGATCTCGGAATCACACATGGATTCCCATATTATAGATAGATCACGAACAACTACATGTGTTCAAACATCTTAAATAGATCTCGAATTTCTACATAGATTCTCTTTTTCAATTGCTTACAAAACATCGAACTTGTATACTAGTTTTGAAGTGGCATTCGGTAAGTAAAACACTTACTGATCTTGGACTCTTCAAAACCAATCGATGAATTTCCCGTTAATTCAATTCCGGTTCTTTTTTAAGTAAGTGAAAGCCAAAGACATTTTGTACTAATACTCCTCCCTGGGGGTTCTTATTAGTATGAAATCGAGAAGCCTTTCAATTATTTCTTAAGTAATAATTATTCAAGATCAATAATCGACTATTCAATTACTAATCAAAACAATTTTTTATACAAATCATGATTCGTATGCTCAAGTCGTTTTCGACATTCCAACTTAACTATTCCTCGCCCGAGAGTGAACCCAAGTAAGTTTGAGCACTGGTTGCATTATGCCTTGCCTGGAAACTTTATTCTCGAATCTCACAAATAGATAAGTCAACCTCGTTGGCTTTTAGTGTTAAGTATAAATTAACGATTTTCATAAACAATTATGAAATCAAAATGATTAACATATTTCTGACATTTTCACACTTAACTATGCCTCGTTCAAGATGAAAGCCGGTAAGTTAGAGCTCTATTACTCCATTCCTACTCGAACATCTATCTTAACACTCACAAATAAATAAGTCTGCTTCATCGGCTTTTAGAGTTAAGCATATTTAATTACTTTTCAAATAAGTCGTATAATAAAACCATTTAATCACTAAGCAATTCTTAACCCCTTTTTGTAAACATTTGTATATACTTTTAAAATACTCAAAAATGCTTATAATAAGTTTTAAAACATCCATCCAAAATATTACTTTAAAATTCAAGTTTGTAAATATTAAAAACTTGGAAAAGAACATGTTTTATTATAAAAGCCACTTCTTTAAAAATTCACAACTACTTATTAATAATAAATAAATATCCTAAACCACTTTTGAAACACTCTGATATATGTTAGAAAAGACTATCAAAAAGATTGAAGCGAAGTAGTTGAATTTAAAGTCATTTTTGACAATTTTAAAACCTCAAAAAGAAAATATAGCATATACCAAACGCTATAAATTAATGCTGCAAAAGTTTAAAAGGTTTAAAACAATTCTGGGTAAAAATAGTTTCTACAGCAGTCCATAAATTGCTATGGTAAGTTCTGTAACACTTAAAAGACATTTTAAGGCTAAATGTAGATTTTAATTCAACACAGAACCTACAGCAGTTCAAAAATGCAATTAAAACAGGCTCAGGCTTACTACAGCGTTTAGTAACTGCTGAAAAGCTTTGGACATGGATAAATGAATTTTCAAGTTTTTATACTTCAATGTTTGATCGATTTTGAAGGTGTTAATAAACTTTTTAGCATGCAATCTTTTTACACAAACTAGCATACATATAATACATCATATCGAAGATGAGAAACCTCTAAGAATCCCTCTACAAAATTCTACAAAAATTCCACAAGTTAGCTATTTTGAAGTGCTTTTGTAGGACCTTTACGCTAAAAAACCACTTCTTTTTCAACTCTATTTAAGTTCGTTCCCTGCTAAACCTTATGTTCTTTGTTTCATGACCTTTCTACAATTCATACATGCCCATTATAGTTTGTCCAAGTTCATTTAAGTCCATAGATATGCCACTTGAGAATCAAAACTATTGTTTTTAACATATATCCAAACTAATTTAAACAACTTTAACAAAACCAAACAAAAGAAAATGTGAGTTATATTTTTAATCTAAGTGGTGAGTTAGCTCACTTCTATCCAACAAATAATAAGGATCTAAGAACTCAAGTCCAAACCCAACCTAGCAATCTCCTTTCCATCCCTTCCTCTCTTTCTTTTTTGCCTTGCCCTTAACCTCCAAAACTCCTCTATTACTCACGGCCTTAGTGTGGGGGAAGAGGTGTGCTTCACTTTTTGAAATTCTAACTAGGTGGAAGGTGTTGTAATGTGTCGGTAAAGCTTCACTCCAAGTTTGAGGTGATTTGAATTTGATTTGCAAATAATTTGCCTTAGAAATTTTAAGAAGAAGAAGAAGAAGACACAGATATCTTTCACTTAAGCTTTGCAAATTTTTGTGAATGATAACTAAGGGTATGCCCTTGCTTATATAGTCTTATGCAAGCGATCATTAACACCTTCTACATCTCATGGAAGGTCACAAAGAAGCCTCCCTCTCACTTGCACCGTTATATCACTTCTCCTTTATACTAATTGCCATTATACTCCTTTCATGATAATATCTCTTATCCATTAGAAAATTCTAGAACCTTACAAGCTCAATGAAGAGATGTGTGGGTTAATTAGTTGCTTATATATTCATTTGACCATTATTCAAGCGTTCGAACAACTTATATCGATCGAAAAGTTGTTTACCGGTAAATCTATTTTCTGTCACATTATCAATTTTTCTATAAAGAATATATTTTTATTAACAAAACAAGTTTTTTATCATTGTTCATTAATTAAATGATGTTATACAAGAATATAAAATCATATTTATAACGCTTAACTATAATTTAAAACATTTCGATATTCGAAGATGAAATGTTCGAATTTCAGGGTTGCCACGTTCTCTCCCACTTAGAAGATTTCGTCCTTGGAATTTAGACAAGAACAATAATCAAAGAAGACAGAAGAACAAGATATGTATATATAACACTGCTGAAACTATATACAAACTAAACTGCAACCCAAATGCAAACTAAGATAAGAAAACTCTAGTCTAAGAACAAATCCAGATAGGACTCCTTCAAACTATCCTACATATCCCATGTACAATCCCAAGCATTCTCGCTCCATAATACCTTGACTAATTTTACAACCTTGGTCCTCAACCGCTTTGTATCTCTATCAATAATATGAATAGGCTATCTCAATACGTTCAAATTTGGCTCAACCTCTAAGTCCTCATGTTGTGATGCTTCCACTATCATTCGAAGGATCATGCACAAATGTACTCAAATGTGATATATGAAATAAATTGTGCACACCTGAAAGACTAATCGGTAACTCGACTCTATATGCGCGGGTACCTATCTTCTCAAGAATCTGGAATGGTCCTATATAATGAGAAGCCAACTTCTTAGTCCTTCCAAACCGAACTACACTTCTCATCGAAGATACCTTTACAAACACAAAGTCTCCAATTGATAATTCCAAGTCTCTGCGCCACTCGTCTGCATAACTCTTACGTCAATTTTGCGCTTCCTTGATTCACCTTCGAATCCCTAAAATTTACCTAACGCCTCTCAAATCATACCCAGTGCCTGATAACTATTTTTGTATGAAAACTCAATAAGTGATAAGTGCTCTTCCCACGAACCCCCAAAGTCTAAAATGCATGCTCAAAGCAAGTCCTGCAACACTTGGTTTACCCTTTCCATTTGCCCGTTAGTATATGGATGGTAAGAAGTACTCAAACTAAGCTTGGCCCCTAATGCTTTGTGCAAAATCTTCCAGAACAGCCGTATGAATATCGAATCTCCATCGCTTACGATATCACAAGGACAACCGTGCAATATGATTATCTCCTTAATATATAACTTAGCCAAACTAAAAGTCGTCCTTATAGTCTTAACAGATAAGAAGTGCATGCTCTTGGTCAATCAATCCACAATCACCTACGCACCTTTATTATCCTTCCTCGACCTAGGCTATCGTCGATGAAGTCCATAGAAATATGCTCCCAATTCCACTTAGGAATCTCAAGCGGCCAAAGCACTCCGGCCATCTTTTGATGACTATCTTTTACTTTCTAGCAATTAGCACACCTATTCACAAGGATAGAAATATCTCTTTTCATATCTTTCCACTAGAAAGTACGCCTCATATCTTGATACATCTTAGTGATCCCCGATGTATCATCAACCGTAAATGACGACTCTCCTTCAGAACCTCCTTCCAAATCCCATCAAACTTGGGAACACACAACCTTACATTCATCCATACCAAATCGCGACTATCTACTTCAAATCCCGACCACCTCTCTAATGCCCCATTCTTGCTTACTACTTTGGCTATTCGGGGTATAAGAGGGTCTCTAAGTTGATTCTCTGCAATCCGACTAATCAGAGTCGGACGAACCTTAACATTTGACATAACTGCATACCTCCTGCTGAGCGCATCAACTACAACATTAGCATTCCTCAGAATATATAAAATATCCAGATCATTGGCTGCAAGAAACTCTAAACACTTGCTGCCTCATATTCAAGTCCTTTTGCATACAAATATACTTCATAGATTTATGGTCCATGCATAACTCGAATCTCTCACCTAGCAAATGATGCCTCCAATATCACTGCTACCAACTCCAAGTCATGACTTGCATACCTTGCTTCATGCGGTTCGAGCTGCCGACTCGCATTAGCAATAACCTACACATGCTGCATCAAAACAACACCCAAACTATTCCATATATCACTGTAAACAGTCAAACCCTCAATCCAGCTGGCATGATAAGAACATAAGCACTAGTCAACTTTTCTTTTATCTCTAAGAATGCTTGCTTGCATTTATCCGTCCATACAAATTTGACATCTTTCTTCGTCAAATTCGTTAAATGAGAGGCAGCCTTTTTGAAATCCTGTATGAATCTCCTATAGTAACCTTTTAGACCAAAAAACTTCTAATATTAGTTGCGCATTTCGGTTTCTTCCATCCTGAATGGCCACAACTTAGCGGGATCAATGGAAATACCCTCCGTCGAAACAACGTTCCCTAAGAACCTAACTTCCAAACTGCAAAAATGACACTTCCAAAACTTAGCCTTCAACATATGCTCTCTTAGTGTTCCTAAATAATCCTTAGATGGTATGAATGTTCCTCCTCGGTCTTGGAACAGACCGGAATATCATCGATAAGTACAACGACAATCTTGTTCATCATATCTTGGAAAACCCGATTCATTTGGTCTATAAAATATATTGGATCATTAGTTAGGCCAAATGACATAACTAACCACACGTAAAATTGGTCGTTTCAAAAAGGAATCAAGAGTACACTCTCCTTTGCCTCCCTTAACTGATGAAACCCTATAGCAAGATCAAGCTGAGAAAATACTCGAGTTTTATGGAGCAGATCGAACAAGTCATCTATCCTAGGAAAATGAAACTTGTTCCTAACAGTCTGTTTATTGAGCTCAAGATAATCTACACACAATCTTAAGGAACCGTATGCCTTCATAGCAAAGAAGACGGGTGCTCCCCAACTCTAATGACTTGGTCGGATCAAGCCTTTCTCTAACAAATCACTAACCTGATTTGTTAGCTCTAACCTCTCCTTCGTTGCAAGTCTATGAACATGCAACACAATAGGTTTTTCATCTTTTACCAAACTAATACGAAATTCTTTCTCATGATGAGATGGTAAAGTTAACACCTCTTCGAAGACATCCTTAAATTACCAAATAATAGATATAGAAGCCAACTCCTCCGCCACATCAAGAGAATAAAGGAAACTAGTCATAAGCAAGTTAGGCTCTTCACAAGATACGGTCATACACTACAAGAAATTTTGTTTTTCGTAGCGCACAAAAAATGCTACCAAAACTTATGGTAGCGTTTTGATAAACGCCGTGATAAAGCCCGCAACTAAAAAACCATGATTTTTAGTTGCATTTATTTCAGCGCCACTATAAGTCCTTTTATTGCAGCGTTTATCGAATGCCACCATAAATCTTTTTGTAGCATTTTAAAAAACGCCACCACAAGGTTTTCTGCGCTACCAATAGAGTTTCTGACTTTACCCCTACTTTACGGTTGCATTTACTTAATGCCACTATATGTATTTTAGTAGCGATTTTGAAACGCTACTAAAAGTTTTTGATCATTTTGCACCATTTTTTCATGCTATTATTTCATGTTGATGGTCTATTTTGTTTATACTATATTAATCAACATCACTCACATAATCATCATATTCAAACAATTAAAAAAACATATTAATCATATAATCAAATAAGTTATCCGTAACCGTTCTAATACAATATTTTTTTGATAAAATGACCAAAGTCACATACAATAACCATTCGTAAACAAATTTACACACCTAATACTAATAATATGTTATACCCAACCAGTGCTAGCAAAACGTTTGATCATCCATAATTCTTTGTTGCATGCATAAGTAAAAGTAGCACCACAAATGTCCAACCTTGCTCTCTTTGAATGTCCAATGCCATAAAAGTCCATCCTCTCTCTTCGAAAGTCCAATGTCTGCACAAGTGATAACACAACATATATTCAAACAATTATATTAATTCGTAGGACTTTAAATCTGATATCAGACATCTACAACATTGTACAAGTATATCACATTATTATTTATAAAATTTGGTTAACTTAAACTTAGTTAATTTTATAAAACTTGTTTAATTTTAACCAAACTTAGTTAATTTTTATTAACTTGGCTAACTTAGTTAATTTATTATTATTGTTGTTGTTGTTGTTGTTGTTGTAAACATAGTTATTTTTTATTGACTTAGTTAATTCTTCATCATCATCATTATTATTTATAAAACTTTATTAAATTAGTTATATTATTATTATTTATAAAATTTAGTTAACTTAAACTTAGTTAATTTTATAAAACTTGTTTAACTTTAACAAAACTTAGTTTTTATTACCTAATTAACTCAGTTAATTTATCATTATTATTGAAACCCAGTTAACTTAATTATACTATTATTATAATAGACTTAGTTAATTTTTATAAACTTAGTTAATTCATCATCATTATCATCGTTATCATCGTTATCATTATTTATAAAACTTTGCTAAATTAGTCATATTATTATTATTATTTATAAAATTTAGTTAACTTAAACTTAGTTAATTTTATAGAACTTGCTTAATTTTAAAAAAACTTGTTAATTTTTATTAACTTGGTTAACTTAGTCAATTTATTATTATTAAAACTCAGTTAACTTAATTATATTAATACTATTGTTATTATAAACTTAGTTAATTCATCATCATCATCATTATCATCGGTATTATTTTATAAAACTTACCAAATAGTAAACGTACGCTAATTCATTAAAATCGCCATAAAAATCATGGTAAGAAATTCACATTATCTACCATGACTATCCATTCAAGTTGTATGATTTTCAGTAGCCAGTAATCAAATTCCATTAAAAACGTAAACTAAACGATCTAAACAATCACTCACCAAACAATAAAGGACTTGCAGAAAAATAAATAAAACATACCTATGACTAAAGTAAGCAGTATTAGGCAAGGAAGTCCTCAAGTTAGATCCCTTGCTAAAACCAAAAGCTGATGGATACAGAGCAGTCGCTACAGTAATTTTCTCAAAACCAGCAAGCGCTGCCCTCCATTGGTTCTTACCATGCTGTTTGGAATGAACGGTGGATGCGGACAATAAAATGAGATGTAAACATATAAACATACATACAGAACTGTTGTATCTTTATTGCAAGCTGCATAAGTAGCACCCATATGAATACAAAATAATATCACATAATGAACCAAGCATTTAACGAATATGAACGTGAACTAATCGTCAGAGCTCAATCTCCATTATTGTTAATACTTTCTACTATCATCCTTAAATACTGTTATTGAATTACCAACAATAACAATTTAAACATGGGATGACATAATGGTTTGGTGACCTTATAATATTTGGAAGAACATAATTTACACATCAACAATTAGATTAATACAATCTTATTCTTTAATATCAAATTTATTAATCATAATTTTATTCTTTAATATCAAATTTATTAATGATTTTTACATATCATAACAAATTTTACTGTACAAAACATTTATGGTAACACATTCCATCAAACTAGGACCGCAACGTCACTCTTTTCTCCATATTTACTCACCATCAAGTGATAAATTCATTCTAATTAGCATATGCTACTTTATAAATATAGATAGCAATGCTTTTTCATAGCTTAAATAATGGTATGTAACAAAAAAGAACATAACCCCTAAATAATAGTCAAACACACCGCTAAAGAAATATAACTTATTACCTTAACTCTGGCCGTATATTTACTACCTACTCTATCATCATAATTCACTTCCACCAACTGATTATAATATACAAGCTGCTACGGCTCCTACTTATATAGCTTTTCACCTAACAAAACTAGCCCACTCCCTGAAACCCAACACGTCTGCTTACCAAATCTCTCACAAAATATTAATAGTTTTATTCATTTTTACACTGTACAAACCATGTATTGTATTCCAAGCACTTTCACGTTTTCTTTTCCACCATACAGGAAACTGAACAATGTTTTCCCATTATGTCTCGCATTAAAGATATGTCAATCAACCATACACTTACCTACGAATTTTTGTATATTATATGATATTTGAATCCTAAATTTCGATATTACATATTACGCATTGGGGTTAATACGACCAACACTAGCACTGCTCAACCTACGCTAACCAATTGTACATACTTTTATTACTACCATCGAGGTTATTAACAAATAAAAAATATTCTATCAAAGAAAACTACATGTATAATAAATTGTCTCCAATTTTACATTAACAGTTCAATTGCAGTTAAATGACTTACTCCAAAAATTTAATCATTATGTCAATTGACCTCACGAAGTGGCCAATGCCTACAGTCACCTGATATACTACAGTTACAAAAACAATACAAAACCATCCACTTGACATCATTGAACATACCCAACAATACAATGAAATCAAACTAATTCAAACATTTGTTCTACTTTTCTGTACTTTAAGAAATAAAAATATATGCTATCATTGTTTCTAGGTGTAAAAAGGTGAAAAAGGGTTAGGGGTAGAAGTGATAGTTTAAGTCCACTGAATCGTGACTGCGAAAGGAATGAATATAGATCAAAACTATGCATCAGTTGTTTCTAAAATATCTCTATTACAAAGAATTCTAGCAATCAATAAAATTGACCAGAAAATGCCTAACACTTTATGGAGTCATCTTTGAAATATTAACCAAGGCATTGACTTCATAAATAACTACGTAAATGTAAATCTAACCAAAATATGAAGTGAAAACAAAAGTAACCTCGGTTATCTTCAGCTTGTTAAACAAGTAATATAGTATACACACACCTACGCATGATAATACACATGATCACTAAAGCTATTCAACCAACACTCGCACTCACCTGGCCTAGTCTGAATACACATTCGCATTAAACACTGAACACATGCAATATCTTAACCATTTTAAAGTATAAAACAAGTCATAACAGAGTATGAAATAGCAGTGACACAAACTAGTGATATAACAAGCAGACATATAGCAACAATGAAAAATATTCTCCAAGATTGATTGCAATCTCGTGTATATTGAAGAAAAGCAATTCTTCTGGATTAACTTGGGTCATGATTCTGCATGTGCATTCTTTTGTGCATGTTGTTGTTTCATGTCTCGCTTGTTTGATGCTGCATTGGTAGCTTATTTTTTTTTTGGAACTGGTACTTTATATACAACAAATCATTGGGACAACATATCCCATGTCAAATAAACGTTCGAAAGTAAGTTTCGAACTTGTGACATCCTGCATTGGTAGCTTATTATCCCTTCTATTTGGTTCACTTAGGTTTTTTTATCTTGCTTGTTATTTACCATCTTGTTGTTTATTTTGTGAAAAAAGCTTGTTTTTGTCACGATGTTCTTTTTTCATTTTTCAATAAACACTGGTAGGGTCCCAGTCAACCCCGCTTGCCTTAAAAAAAAAAGAAATATAACCAATACTTTTGCAATTGTACCATGAACTTATATCTCTACAGGTTATAACTGGAAGGCACAAACAAACTCAACTTTACCACTATAATTGTGCATACTAAACCAAAATTTATCTTTACTTTAAGGTGTTAGAGAAGGGATGCATGATTCACTACATTACAATATAAGGCTTAGTAGCGATTTCACAATTCAACAATGTTTGGATATTCGATGGTAATAGGTTTTGAAATTTCTTTTTTACTTATCATTCAAAGTTAAGTGTCAAGTGAAAAGATAATCTAATAATATGGATTGAAAACATGAGTGTTATAAACATCTCCTTTCCCAACGTTGTTACAAACATCCACAGTTACCACCTAATTATCCTTAACCTCAATTAGCCTCATCTCAACATCACTCAATGTCTTACAATATAGCACTCAAAATGGTGGTATTAAACTATCTTTGATAGGGAAAACAACATAATCAATAACCATGTATAGGTATGAAAGAATAACAAAAAAATCTACAAAGAACGTGTATAAATTCCATAATTATGATATACTCTAACCAAAAAATATCCAAATTTAAAAAGATCCTAAAAATGAAAAGAAGAATCTAACATATATTTCTGAAATCATAAAGAAAAATACAATTGTCAAAGAGTTGTGTGTGTGCATATAGAGTTTAAAAAAATAGTATAAATACCACACTTTTACTTTTGATATACGGCAAAGAACTCTCGGTAATATGGAAAAGAACTAGGTAAAACATAAAAGAGCAACAAATTTCAAATTATCAAAGAACACAAAGTACTCTCAGTTATGCTCCTAGTCTGTTGTATGTATTCATATGCTTTATTATGATATGAGTATAATAAATCTTGATGACTATGCTTCCACAAAACTTGTAACTTACATTATTATGTGTTTTGTTTTACTGTGCATTTATGAGTTTTTGTGCCCTTAATTTATATCTGTATAAACCTTACATCTGAACCTATGGAAATTTTTGTAGAGATTCCTTATTTATTGGATATTATATTGTATTTTATACGGAGAATGGTTTCTTAAAATGGTTTGGTCAGAACCTCAAATCCATGTGCATTCAAAACTTTAATGAAAATGCTACGATAATGGTAGTAGAAATCTTGTGTCGGAATGATGATTTTATCATTTGGTGTGATAATGGATTGTTCCTAAAGAAAATAATAAGGCAATTCTTATATTATGTCAGGATATTGTTAAAGAAAAAAAGTAAATGGAAATCGGAACGGTTAGAAGAAATCACATTGCATTTTAACCTTAGAGTATAAGACACTCAACTAATTGATTAGTTTTAGTCCTGCCAAATTATACTTCAAGTTGTAATTAACATCAACTGTCAACTGTTAGTCTTATTGCTTATCCTTTACCTCTTCTCATTCTTTCTCTATTGCCACTTTCTCCTTCTCCTTGCCAGTTTTTTATATCTCACTTTCATGTCTTTCTCCTTGTCACGTCCATCTCCGTGCTCCAGTATTAGTTTATTTTTCTTGTCTTTTATGATTTTTTGCAACTTGGACACATTTTTTGTAATAATATCCAAAGGTTTGAAATGTGAATATTCATCACTTCCGAGAGGATTATATCAACCTATAATTCTAAACAAATATACTTTAACCATAAATTTTTGGTGCATCTTCTATGCATGTGCCAAATTATTTGGATGGGCAACATAAAACAAGGCATGCATCAATCAAAAGAGTAAACAAAGTAGCATTGATTCTCCTCACAAAATTTCAAATCGCATAAAGGAAAAAAAGGAAGCACTTACATCGTCCAAGTTTGCTTCTAATTTGATGCATTGAAGGCCTTTTTGTACAATGGTAATAGACCACCCAGAGGAATTAAATTTCCATCAATATGACTTTTGTTAATTCCTTCCTCACATGCTAAAATAAATGATGCATGGGTGAAACCTGATACAATGCATGAACATGTTACCACATTAATGAGGATAATAACTTTGTAAATAAAATGTCAGAAGCACTGATGCTAAATTTCACATAATGGTCACATCTCTCATATTTGCATGCTTTCTTTGGATACCAAAGAACTTTATACCTCTAAACAGGCTAAACTCGATTGCCATATAACAGCAAGGTCGTGCGGTTACACAAAAAATACATGCATTCATCCTTATGTTTTTGCATAATAATGCTCAGCCCTACTTCATGATTTTAAGCAACTTTTTCTAACAAGTGATTGGTAACAACTCAATTTTTTTATTGAGCTTCAAATGATAAAAAAATTGCTATACTTGTGCCTTTTATAAAACTCTTTAAACTAATGTTCAGAAGGAAAAAATCATTTTTTAAGATTTGCATTATTTTACCAATAAGTTTATCAAACCACAAACAAATTAAGTTTTCCTGTAATCAGTTATCCATCCAAAAACAGAGGATATATATTGGATGTGAACTCAGTACACCAATTCTCAATAAATCAAACTGAAAGCAACCGTAATAACAAATTCTGAGGAAACCAATTATTATACGTAAGAAAATAAATACCTAGGCTTCTAAGCAACTGATACATAAGAGCTTCTATTAACCAAATCTAAATCTAGTAATGAAACTCTAAATAACTTTTTCTATTATAAATTATAACTTTCTTTATTAACAACAATAACCCATCATTAAGAACAAAAGTTAAAATCAATACCTAGGTTGAGTCGGTCAATCGAAAAGCTCGCCAATGCTGGTGAGATGATGATTTAGCTTTCCAAGTGTAATTTCTAGTAGCTCGTAGCCAAATAGATCGTCGAAAATCAATTTAGGTTTTCGTATTCATCAGTAGATCGATGGTAAAGAGGGATGATTTGGAAGACGAAGTCGAGGGATTTTGTGATGACGAAGACGGGTGATCTAGAAAATGAAAATGGGAAAGATAGGTTAAAAGAAGCGGCCATGGAATTTCAGCGACGTGGACAAAAAATTTAAGTGTTTAAAAGAGAAAAGGAGCGGCCATGTAAAATTTTCAGAAAAATTTCATAAATATTTGGCGGAAACCAATTGACCACGTTTATTTGTTCATTTTTATGACTTAACTTGACAAACAGTTGCATAAGCCTTGAAACGCTACCAATAAATGCAACTAAAAGAAAAGTTTCTTGTAGTGATAGTTCCTCCTTTCTTTAACAAGATACCGTAAGTGTAAGTAATAGAATTTTTTTCTAGAAATATATTCTCAATTTAACCCGTCAAAATTTGGACCTGCGTCCAAAATGTTCTTTATTCCTCCGTTCCATCTCTGTTCATGCGTTTGAAATAGATATATGGAGTTGAATAAAATTTGATGTGATTCAGTAAAAAGAATATGCATTCTATTTTTGCTAAGTCGATCCATATGGGTCGATGAATAGTTAATCAATAATTGAATTCTTTTCAATAAAATTAATAGGAAACTTAAGATTAAGATGCTTCAGAATGGAAATGAGGGAATGTCCACAATACCTGGATTTAGTCAGATACAATTTTGGGGATTTTGAGGTTCATTAATCAGGGTTGCATGCTACCAAGACAACCAATCCATCCCAAGTAGAACATCAAAACGCATAAAACCAAGAACATACATATTGCAATTAAAGAGTTGCCAAAAAAAGTAACTAGAACTCGATCATGCTGAGATTGGCTCGCCTCCAACAGGGTTCGACACACAAAAATGGAATCTAAACCTATAAATGGCTTAAATTCCAATTTATCAACAAAAATACAAGATATGAAACTAAGAGAAGCACCTGTATCAAATATGACATGAACTACAATGGTAAAAAAAATGGAGTATATTTCAAAACTTGCTTCTCCTTGTTGTGGCGGAAATTGAAAGTGTTGTGGGAAGCATAAAAACCATAGGCTGCTCCCCCTTATGAAGCATTGGATAGTCTTTAACTAGATGAATGATCTGATGGAAGGTGTAGCAGCTCCTTGGTGCAAACTATGGTTTGGAAGTCAGTGGCTCTGGCTTTAGTAACTTAGCAATAGGTGCACTCAATGATGGTGCTTTTGCCACCTGTCCTCCTCCAACCGATGTATAGTTTCAAACAAGATGCTCCCTCTTCCTACGCTTATAACAAGCGAGACTAGAAATTTCTCTAGACGGCTGAAATTTATGCTTGTTGATTCCAACAGCTGTTGCAATAATCAGCTTTGGTGCTAAGCTCTCAATCGTTAGACCCATATTTACCAGATCTATATAAGTCCCCATGATGTGATTAGTCATATTACCCTTGAACTCCAGACGCACTACTATAATGAACATCTCAAACCACTTCAAATGTGTATCTACTAAAACAGACCCGAACTGAGACAAGGCAATGAATTGATTATCATAATCCCCCACTGACATGGCCCCTGCTTCAGATCAAGGAAGCCCCTAAATAACAAAGTCTTCCTGGCATCCGAAACAAACTTTATCTCAAAGCTCTCCTTAAATTAGGCCTATGAAAGTCATTCTCTTGGACATCTATAGTGATGGAACTCCACCAATCCATGGCTGGGTCCTTCAGATGTCGTGATGCCAATCGATGCTTCATTACATCATCCAACTCATATCTTCAAATATATGATCACATAACTTAATCCAAGTCTGGACTTCAATGATCGTCTCAATACCACCAAACCTCTTACCTCCCAAACTCTCGTAATCGTAGCGGAGCGAAGCAAATTCACCTGAGGCCTGACCTGTATGACCTCCTCCACAATATCCACCATTAGTTCCTCGATCGAAGCAACACTCCTTGGTGCTCGATTTCCACCATTAGTGATGGTACTAGCCCGACCACCTCTGCCTCCCCGAGCATTGGTAGCTTTAGTAATCATGATGTAATACTTGAACATAACAGAATATACTTATGATATGAAAGGCTAGAGATATTTCAAAGAAAGAGATTTATTCCTCAGGAAAAGCTGAAATGGGGTATAGGTTTATAGAAAAATACAAATATGCTCTCGTATATATAATACACTTGACTCATTCTAGGGTGTCTCTTACTCTATTGTAGCATCCCATATGTGAAGGCCCAAAGCTAAGCGCTGTAGATGCTGCAGTTATCCATAGTGTTAACTTTTGGTGACCAAATACGGTAATGTTAATAGTATTCGTAATATCAGTATCACACAAATATGAAACAAAATCATAGATTTCAAAAGACATCTTTTCACATTTTCAAAACATATTTCATATTCAAATTACATAATCCGATAATTGTTTTCCAAGTTTAGGTAAAATATAACTATTACATAAATACGCTAAGAGCGACATATGATAATTCCCCTTTGGTTGACCAGAGTACTAAATAGTCATAACTGACTAATTACAAACACGGTAGCAATACATTAAAATGAAACAAACTATAACTCCTAAATAGCCATCCGTCAGCTACCTGCTTGTCTCCGAAAGCTTTATTCGTCATCCTACTAAAACCTGTAAACCTCAACCCTTGGCCTAATCAAATCAATTTTGAGCACCCGAGAGTCTAAGGGGAAAAACATAAACTTCGAGTTGGACATAAAGCCTAGTGTGAATAAATACATCTCGGTATTTGATATTAAGTGAGACCACACAGCTTACCAGAACGGGTTCCCCCACACTAATATCCTTTTAAAACATATCTTTTGCAAATCCATTTCCTACAATCAAAACTGGTTAAAACTGTAAAACATTATTATGTAAACATACATATCAGGAAACAAATGGACTATTTGTCAACTCTATAGTTTTGTATGGCTAACTACTAACCTATGGATGACTCGGACCTACAAGACAATATAAATGAAATAATCTAACGCCTGTTAGATACTCCTCTTTTGGACGATCTGTCCTTAACTATTTGTTAAATACTCCTTTCTGGACGGTCTGTCCCAAATTTAACATCTTCTAGGGTCACCTGATCCTAATGGTTTTGCGGGCTCACCAATGGCCTATATGTATACAAACATATATTCCCATCTGTGTGTAATCATAATTTTAGTTACCTGTGACAAAGCCCTACACGCTGGAATTTTGGACTAAATTAGCTGGGGTTAATAGCTAATGCATAGGGCGCGACACTATAACAGTCTCATTTGGTATTCTAATATCCGAGTCATTTTACTTAGGGAAACCTTCCCAAAACTTTCCTTGAAAACCTTTTCATCAAATGTTGATTTAAAACCTTTTAAACCAAACTTAAATAAGGAAAACACATATACTCTTTGTTTACTCACAATCACCTTGCCATGTTATATATATACTTTATGCAAACTTTTGTTGATGAAAACCTTTAAACCTTTGAAAGTACCCCTTTCGATCCCATTGAAAGTATCCCTTTCGTAACCAAATAAACCCTTTCCTTCATCAAGGCCGAAAGACCAAAACTTTCCTTTTGAAACCATTTACATAAACCTTTCGAAACCATTGAAATACCTTTTCCTTCGAAAGCTAAAAACCTTAGACATCCTATCTTTAAAACCTTTAAACATAGCCTTTCGAAACCGTTGGAAAACCTTTCCTTTAAACCGTTCGAAACCATTGGTTAAACCCTTCGAAACCATTTGGGAACCACCCTTAGAACACTTCCTTAAAAACCTTTCGAAAGCATCAAAACCTCAAACCTTTTCAAAGCATTTGGGTACAATTTTTAAAACATATGGAAAGACCTTTCGAAACCATTTAAAACTATCTCTTTCGAAACTTTTGGGTTAATCATTAGAAATCTCTAAGGGTCACAAATAACAGGGTCGAATGCAACTATTTTGAAAGCAAAAACCTAAGTAAAGAAGTGATGGTGTCTAAACCATCCTTCCGAAAGCATTGGAGAAGCGGCAGGTTTTTATAAAACAAAATCAACCCGACATTGCTTCAAATGGTAAGAAGCGGCAGCTAAGGCTTCGACCTAGTCGAAGGCGGTTATTTAAAAACAAAGACGCAACCTCTTAAAGCCATTTCTTTAAACTCTTTGATCCAATTAGAAGCCAACCAAGTCGAAAGCAATATAGTCGAATGTTACTACCAAAAATTCCATTCGACTTAGTCGAAACCATTTTGAGCAGAGGTCAAAGAAGAGCAAAAGGAAACGGTTCCAGCTAGACCTTTCGAAGGATTCGAAGGGATGCTATAATCAAAGTCCAAAAGCTTCAGAACCTTTCGAAGTTGTCGGAAGGATGTAACAGTCAAGGTCCAGAAGATCCTAAAATTTCGAAGGAATTGAAGGAGTCGAAAGCACCTTTCAACCTTCAGTAACCACCTTTCAGAGCAGATGATTCTACATGCTTGAGGACCTTTTGAATGAGTTGAAGCAACACCTTTCGAAGACAATGAAGATTAACTCTTCAAATATGCACTAAACCTTTCGAAACCAATGGTTTCTTCGCCTTCACTCAAATCAATCGAAAGCAAGTATTGTCCTGAACAACCCCTTCGAAAGCTATAATAAGCCTTTCGAACCGGTCGAAGCCATTATGAACCAGGAAGGTTCCGCATCAAGTCACAGGCAAGAGCTTAGATGCAACTAACACCATCGAAACCACTGAACAAGGCCTATCGACAAAGTCGGAAGCTCTTACAAGGCAACGTGGAGAAGAGAAGCGCAACCGCTCCTTTCGACAAAGGCGGAAGCATGCTAGTGTCAACACAACTACCATCTTTCGATCAGGTCGGAAGCATTGGGGTCGAAAGGTGATGACCTGCATCTATTAGTAAGACCCAAGGGGTCAGGTTCAGGGGGTCCGATTCTGGTCATTTTAACTTGTACGTTTTAAATTCAAAGGGCTGTAAAACCCTAATTTCTAAATCAAATTGGGGATTTTGAATCATAAAGTCTTCTTTGGGTTGTGAAAGGGAAGTCTTAAATCTTTAAGATTACTTTACTGTTTTTAAAGATTTTATCAGGTTTAACATTGTGTTTCAGGTGCCACTCAAACCAAAAGGACCCTTTCGACATAATCGAAACCTGGCATATTCAAATAACTTCAGCTATATACTCCAAACTACCTTTCTCTGAGCTTTAGCTTTCGGCAAGGTCGATACCTAACTTCATCCATTCAAACCTTAGAAAGACTTACAAAATACAAGGTGCTTAAAGGTCCGGTTATAGACAAGGTTGAAACCCTAACTCTAGGTTCCTGGTCCAAGTCTTAACACCTAAATGACTTCGCTTTCAACAGAGTTGGAACCTCTGTCTCAAATTCTTAGATGAAGCCCTATCCAAACACAACAAAAGCCTGCGGCTGGGTCGAAACCAACCAAGGCAAACCTTATTCAGGGTGTCTCAACTGAATTGAAAGAAGAGCTTTCAAAGGAAGACCCATACAATTTTAATAGGGTTGAAATCTCATTAAGTAAAGAAACCAACCATTTCGACTGAGTTGAAAGGTCGACCTGAGTTACTTTTTATTACAATAGTCTATTCGAAAGGAAGTTAAGAAGGATATACACATTCCATTCTTCTCCATCTACCTAAGGGATAAACCTTGTTCCTTAACACAACTTTGAGGTGTTGACAAGATTTTTTGTTAACATCGAAAGCAAAGAAGGCACATTTTTCATTTAAATCAAAGTCATGCCTCGACCCTATCGGAACCTATGGTCTCGATACAGTTCCTTCCGCCGTTGTCCAATTTACTATGCACCAGGTCAATGATACTATGTGCATTGGTTTTGATCGCATAGAGGTGGAAGCAATCAATCGAAACACCCTGTGCCGAAAGAGGCGAAACATGCTAAAAGCATGTAAAAATTGGTTTTTAAACTTTTTAAGTAATCTTTTTAACTAACCTGCCTTATTTGTCAAAATCTTATTGGTTGCTAGTTTTCTTTTCTAAAAGCATTGCCATAATTTCAGAAATAATAATTTAATTTTATTTATAAAATACCTCCTCTTTTTATAAATATATAAAACATTTAAGTCTCATGCCTTAAATAATTATATATATTCATCAAAACACTTAGGAAAATTCTACAAAAATTCCAGAAAATCCTTTTTAATATGTTTTCTAACATATATGAATTTCAAACCAAAATTAATTATAATTTTACCGTAAATTATTTATAACCTAATAAATCATTTTCACTAGAAAATTAATATAAAATCCACATTAATTCAGAAAATTATCAAAATTGAAACGCATCTCTAAAATATCATTTCTAATCTATATCTAATTTTTCAAGGCATTTGGACGTCATTAAATAGGGTTTTCACATCAAAACATACCATAAAATCTACATGAATAAGCACAAATCATCAACAAGCATATATAAACATTTTTCCCTTCAAACTCATGGCTAAACTATGCAAGATAAATCGGATTTAACTTTAAAATCGAAAACATTTAAGAAATAAGAGATGTAGTCATTATTCACCTTAGCTTTTGAGATTTAAATGAATTTGGTTTGATTAAGCTTCCCCTTGAATTCCTTTATCTTCCTCTTGTTCTTGTTAATGGTGGCCAGCCTCAATATTTTAGTTTTGCAACTAAAATGAATGTGAGAATACATGGCTAAGGGATTAGGGTATTAGAATGCTCATTTCCCTATTTTTCCCTTCCCTATTTTTCCCTTCCCTATTTCCCTAACACATTTTATTTTAACTCTTCTCTAGTTCATCGGTTGCATGGCATGGCTACCTTTTATTAAATAAAAATCCCAATCTCCTACTCATCACATTATTTTATTTAATTTAGCTAATTAAATATCCTAAATAACGTCACTAAAAATATGGGGTGTTACACCTATCCCTAATGAGCCATACCCAACCAAAGCTAAGGTGTTCGCTCGGCCTTGAGCTCTAATAGCAATTGTAATGACCCGAATTTTCGACCGTCGAATGTCGACACTAATTACATCCACGGTATTCATGTGCAGAACAATCAGTGTCAAAAAGACAAAAAGTTAAGGTAAAATAAAAAAGAATATAACAAGAAAGAAAGAATACAACACCAGAATCTCATAGCGGAACGATAATACATAATATCAAAAGAACAATACAAAGAGTTACTTTGAATATAAAAATTTCGAAGTTACAAAATCTAGGTAATATCGTCATCCCGGACGGTTATAATCGCCTTTCCTCACAACGTTGATATATGTACATAGCTAAAATGGAACAACGAAAATAGAAATGGATAGATAATGGAAGTCTCCAGCTTGTCATTGGAACTCCGAAACGTCCAAGGTAAAACCGGCTATACTCTGCCTAATCGAGAAAGTACACAAGAAATTAAGGAAAAACAAAAACCAAGCATCTAAAATAAACATGGTATGAGAAAACTCGAGATACATGAATACATGTAATAGTAACTATTGAGGCTGCATGGATTCCCATAACAGTTATCCCCTCAAAAGAAACCAACTATTCATTAATTTTAATATAGCGATATAATAGATAATTTCTAGATTATGGGATATCAATTATATCAAATAGCTGGGATGCTTGCGTTCATCACACCATAGCATACTTAGGCAACATTTAAAGCTGCTAAGGTACGTTCGCATATTGGATTTTTCATAGAGATCCCTTCGGTCAAGCTGAAATCCAACCTCCTGCACAGGGGTCGGAAACTACCTCGGAGCGTCATATATCTCTAGATAAAATATATCATTAAGGAAAACATAGCCAGTCCACATCTACACATGTGATCCCGAAGAACATTAACCCCCGATACCCACATATCGATAAGCATACTCTAGAAATGGAGTTGGTAATACTCTACCGTGGGTTAGTAAAACCCCAAGTTATGCCCCTACTCTATTTTTAACAATTTTCGATGTCGATGTCATATTCGGCATCTTTCACATGAGTCTTCATCACTCCTACAGAACACGAATCCTAATTGGATTCTCGCATCTCTAATAGATCTCAAAACCACACAAGAATTCCCATACCTCAATAGATCTCAAAATCACACATGGATTCCCATATTCTAAATAGATCATGAACAACTACATGTGTTCGAGCATTTTAAACAGATCTTGAATCTCCACATAGATTCTTTTTTTCAATCGCTTACAAAACATAGAACTTATACTAGTTTTGAAGTGGTATTCGGTAAATAAAATAATTACCCATCCTAGACTCTTCAAAACCAATCGATGAATTTTCGGTTAACTCAATTCCTGTTCATTTAAAAGTAAGTGAAAACTACAAATATTTCATACCAATACTCCTCCCCAGGGGCTCTCATAGGTATGAAATCGCGAAGCCCTTTAATTGCTTCTTAAGTTATAATTGGTCAAGATCGATAATCAACTAATTGATTATCTAATCAAAACAATTGTTATACAAATCATGATTCGAATGTTCAACTCGTTTTCGACATTCCAACTTAATTATTCCCCGTCCAAGAGTGAAGCTAAGTAAGTTTGAGCACTGGTTGCATTAAGCCTTGCCCAGACAATCCATTCTTAAATCTACTAAATAGATAAGTCTACCTCATCGACTTTTAATGTTAAGTATAGAATTAATAGTTTCCATAAATAACTAAGAAATCAACATGATTAATGCATTTCCAAAATTTTCCCACTTAACTATTCCTCGGTCAAAAAGGAAGCTAGTAGGTTTGATCTTTATTGCTTCATCCTTACTCGAACATTAATCTTAACTCTCACAGATAAATAAGCCTATTTCGTCGGCTTTTAGTGTTAAGCATGATTAACTATTTTTCAAATAAGTAATTTCATAATAAAACCATTTAACCACTAAGCTATTCTCAATACCTTTTCGAAACATTTTTATATACTTTTAAAATACTTGAAAATACTTATAATAGGTTTTAAGAAATTTATCTAAAATATTACTTTAAAAACAGGTTTGTAAAATATTAAAAACTTGGAAAAGAACATGTTTTATTACAAACCCCTTCTTTAAAAATTCACAACTAATTCTTAGTAATAGATAAAAATCCTAAACTACTTTTAAAACACTCTAATATATGTTAAAAACGAACGACAAAAATATTGAAGTGAAATAGTTGAATTCAAAGTTCATTTAAACCATTTTAGTGCCTCAAACAGAAAAGAAAGTATTTATGAAATGCTATAAAAAAGTGCTGCAATAGTTTAAAAAAGATTTAAAACAATTCTGAGTATAAACAGTTTCTACAGCAGTCAAAAAAATGCTAACACTTAAAAGACATTTAAGGGCTAGATGTAGATTTTAGTTCTAAATAGAAGCTACGACAGTTCAAAAATGCTATAAAAATAGGCTCAGGCTTACTTCACGCCTTTATAACTGCTATGGAAAATTCTACAATGTAAATAAGTGAATTTTCGGGTTTTTATACTTCAATGCTTGGATTTTGAAGGTGTTAACAAACTTTTTAGCATCCAATCTTTTTGCACAAACTAATATACATATAATAAATCCTATCCAAGGTGAGAAACCCCTAAGGGTTTCTCTACAAAATTCTACAAAAATTCCACAAATTAGCTATTTCAAAGTACTTTTACAGCGACCTTTTTGCTATAAAATCGCTTCTTTTTCAACTCTGTTCGAGTGCGTTCCCTACTAAATCTTATGTTCTTTGTTTCAAGAACTTTATACAATTCATACATGTGCATTCAAGTTCGTTCAAGTCCGTTTAAGTCCATACATATGCCACTTGCTTACAAAGCAAGAATCAGAACCATTGTTTTCAACATATGTCCAAATTAATTTAAACAACTTTAACAAAAACAAACAAGAAAATATGAGTTATATTTTTAATCCAGGTGGTGAGTTAGATCACCTTTTATCCAAAAAGTAACCAAGATCTAAGAACTCAAATCCGAACCCAACCTAGAATCCTCTTTTCCCACCCTTCTTCTCTTGCTTTTGCCCTGCCTTTAGCCTCCAAAACTCCTATATTGCTTAGGGCCTTAAGGTGGGGGAAGAGGTGTGCTTTAATTTTTTCAAATTCTAACTAGGTGGAAGGTGTTGTAATGTGGTGGTAAGGTTTCGCTCTAAATTTTAGGTGATTTGGATTTGATTTGCAAAGAATTTTCTTTAGGAATTTTAAGAAGAAGAAGACATAGATATTTTTTACTTAAGCTTTGTAAATTTTTATGAATGATAACTAAGGGTATTCCCTTGCTTATATAGGCTCGTGCAAGGGGTCATTACCACCTTCTACCTCTCATGGAAGGTCACAAAGGAGCCTCTCTCTCACATGCACATTTATGTTACTTCTTATTTATGCTAATTACCATTATACCCCTCTAATAATAATATCTCTTATTCATTAGAACATTCTAGAACCTTCCAAGATCAGTGAAGAGGCAAGTGTGTTAATTAGTTGTTAATATGTTCATTTGATCATCAGTCAAGTGAACAAGAGTTTGAATGATTTATATCGACAGAAAAGTTGTTTACCGATAAACCTATTTTCAGTCACACTATCGATTTTTCTTCATAGAATATATTCTTATAAAAATATTTGAAAAAAAGTTTCTTATCATTATTCATTAATTAAATGATGTTAAACAACGTTATAAAATCATATTTATAACACTTAACTATAATTTAAAACGTTTCGATATTCGAAGACGAAGTGTTCAAATTTTGAATTTCAGGGTCGCTACATTTATTCTTAGAAGAATAATAATAGGAAACTCCCTATTGGCATATTTAATGGTCAAATCCTTTAATAGAAAGAACTCATGAACTTATGTTTGAAAATCTATTTACATAAAGCTTATGACAAGAATAATAAAGGCTTCTTTCATCATATGCTGATTAATATAGAATTTACTTAGAAATTTGAAAATTAATTCAAGAAGCATTTCAACCCCAACTTTTTATATGCTAGTCAATGGTTCACCCTATGGTTACTTTGGCAGTAATCGGGTTGAGACAACGGGACCCTCTATCACCTTATTTTTCTCTATCACTATGGAATATCTTTTAATTCTACTTGACCTTCAACATATACAAGGAAATTTATTGCCAATACATCAGACAAAGCCAATTATAAACCACCTTCTATATGCTGATGATATATTAATAATGTCAAAGGCAATAGTAGATAGCGCTTACAGCATAAAGAAAGTCATGCAGTTTTTAGAATCAAATACAGGCCTTTTATGAATGATCAGAAGTCTAATTTATTTTTTAGCAAGGGAGAAAAATACAAAGGTTTAATCACATACATCATAAATGTGAAAACAGGTATAATGCCTATTATTTATCGTGGTATCCCACTATATCACAACAAATTAAAATCTAGAGATTTTGGTCCACTTATTGATAAAATTAACAAGAAATTTAACCATTAGACCAACAGACAAATAAATAGCAGTGAAAGAATTAAGTTTGTTAAAGTTATTATTTATCCAATAATTAATATCTAGATACAATTCTGCCAATTTCCAATTAATATCATTAGCAGATTGAATTCTATATGCTCTAATTTCATTTGGAATTTAAAATCACATAGAATGTCATGGAATTTAGCCTGTAAGGCTATATTTAAAGGTGGTATTAGTATAAGGAGATTGGATGATGTAGGTAAAAAATGCAATACAACTGGTCTAATTTTTTTACAAGGGGGTAGTCTTAGGGCAAAGTGGATGTATAATAATTACTGTGCTAACTAGAATTTCTGGGTCGTTAAAAGAGCTAGAGGTGGTGTAAAGGCCTGATGGATAAGAAGATAGTTAATGGTGAGGAGACTAGCATGTGGTATGACCCAGGTTGTATGGGACATCTTTAGTTGATAATTAGGGTTGGCAATACTTAGCAATGGTAGGTGACCCCAACAATTAAGTTTCTCACCTACTAATTGACAATAATTGGAGATAAACTTAAATTGTTTGTCTACCCCCATAACTCAAACTATCTAGAATATAAAGATTCGCCATTCTATGGACATGGGTTTCTAGTTTTGGTTGCCCAATGAGAATGGATGCTTTGATTTTAAGTCAACCTAGAATCAAGTTAGGACAAAGTCAACAGAAATTAGTTGGCGTAAATTATTTGGAATAACATATGTGCACCTAAAATGTCATTGTGTGCTTTTCTTGCAAGACTAAATAAACATAACACCAAAGACAAAATTAGCAATGGAATAGCAATATAGAGGGTAATCTATGCCTGGTTCATACTAAAGACATAAATCTCTTTTTTTAACTGTCCATATTCCAGAAAAATTTGAAATGATATCAAGTGTAAACTACGCATTCAATAGTTATACAATGACAATACTATCGATACCATTGATCTTTTAACTAATATTCAGGGTTCAAAGACGTATAAGCATCTAATAAGCATAACAATCACTACAATGATTTGCAATATTTGGTGCAAGAGAAATATACAAATATTTAAAGGTATTCAAATGCCAATAATCTCATATCTAAGCTAATTATTCAATAATGCAAAGATCTTATTCGACAAGTAGAAATAAAAAAAGAAGAGACAGAAGGCAAATAAGTTATCTTTGCAGAATTTGGTGCAAGATTTACACCAAACTCATAATGAGGAAAGTGGTAAGATTGACCAGGAAGTTCCTCAGTTTGATTTACTCTTAGATGATTTGGGTAATTCGGGTTTCTATTTTCGAAATCTTTATATCTTTAGTTGGTTTGAAGCAATGAATGATTTGAAGTAGCTTTTGGTTTGGTAAAGTTGAAACGAAGATAAGTGAGACAACTGGTTAGAGTTTCCAAGGTAGGTTATTAGTTTATTTATGGCAATTGTTGTTTTAGTTTGGTTCTTGTTTCTGGTTTTTGTTTTAAGGGGCTGTATTTTATATGAGTGGTTTTAAGAGCCACATCCTATATATCTCCTCCATTTATTTGAAATACCTGCCCCTTTAATCCGTAATCAATTATTAACCATTGTAAGTCAATATGTGAAAATAATATGCACTATTTTCCTTACAAGGTACCCATTTATGTTGGAGGGTTGTAAGGTTTTAATGAGGCATATTATGGAAGTAAATGAATTTTTACATAATAAAGTACCTTTTTAAAAAAATGATTGAATTATTTTTATATTTACAATTTTTTTGAAAATGATAAGACAATGTAAAGGTTAAAACTGAAAAAAAAAACCTAAAAGAGTAATATAATATTAAAATCTTTGAGTCTAGGACCACTTACTTAAGTGACAAGTGGTATGGCATTGTAGGCTGAAGTCCTATAGGTGATGGATCTGAATCCCAAAAGCATCAAAATGAGTGCTCTGCTTGAATAAAGTACCACCCTTATGGTAAAATAATTTTTAAATTTTTTGAAGAATTCTAAAAATTCAATAAAAGTTGGAATAATTAGAGGATACAAAAACACTAATAAATAGTGATTATAAACTCGAAAAAACCTATAAGCTAGAAAAAAATTAGAAATTTTAAAAGACTAATGTAAAAGACCTTAAGAATAAAATACTATAAAAAATTAACAGTTTAAACTAAATACTTATATCAAAAGCTAAGTACGAAGGAGAGTAAAAAACGTCTACAGGATAACTAAGCTCTGCGAGAGGAAGGCAAGAGACTTCAACCAAGTTAAATGCATCAAGGATGAGAATAATAGACTTCTGGTGAAGGACGATAAGATAAAAAATAGATGAAGAGAATACTTCAACAAGTTATTCGATGAAGAAAGTGATAGCACTACCATCGAGCTAGATGATTCTTTTGATGACACTAGAAGATATTTTGTTCGAAGAATTCAAGAGTCCGAGGTAAAGAAGGCGCTAAAACGGATGAAAGCAGGCAAGACGTTGGGGCAGGATGATATCCATATTGAGGTGTGGAGATGCCTTGGAGATGCAAGGATAGTCTGGCTAACCATGTTGTTCAATAATATTTCCAAATCAAACAAAATGACAGATTAGTGAGGAGAAGCATATTAGTTCCAATCTTCAAGAATAAAGAAGATATTCAAAGTTGCACAAACTACAAAGGAATTAAGCTTATGAGTCATACGATGAAGCTTTAGGAGAGAGTCATTGAACATCGATTAAGAAGGATGACAAAAATTTTAAAAAACCAATATGGTTTCATGCATGGAAGGTCGACCACAAATGTGATTTTTTTTTATAAGACAACTTATGGAGAGATTTAGGGAGCAAAAAAAGGATCTATACATGGTATTTATCGATTTGGAGAAAACTTATTACAGAGTACAAAGAAAGGTTATGTGGTGGGCTCTAGAAAAGAAGAGAGTCCCAACAAAGTATATTAACCTTATCAAGGATATGTATGATATTGTGACTAGTGTGAGCATGCGATTGAGAAACCAGTGATTTTTCCATTAACATAAGATTACACCAAGGGTCAGCTTTGAGCCCTTACATTTTTGCCCAGTGACGAATGAGGGTACGAAGGGTTTACATGGTGAGATTCCTTGGTGAATGCTCTTTGCTGATGATGTTGTGTTGATTGACGAAAGTAGGATAGAGGTTGACAAACAACTGGAGTTGTGGAAGCAGACTTCAAAATCAAAGGGTTTTAGGCTTAGCAGATAAAACAGAGTATATGAAGTGCGAGTTCAGCGGTGTTAGGTCAGAGGATGGAGATGTCACTCTGGCCAAAAAAGTAGTGCCCAAGGAATTCATTCAATATTTTGGGTCAATGTTGCATTATGATGGTGAGATTGATGAAGATGTTAGTTTTAGAATTCGAGCGAGATGGGTGAAATGACGACTAACTTTGGCATTCATCGTGACAGGAAAGTCTCACGAAAGCTTAAAGGAATGTTCTACAGAACGGTAATCAGGCATACGATGTTGTATGGCGTAGAATTTTGGCCTGCTAAAAAACAACAAGTTTAGAAGATAAGTGTAGCAGAGATGCATATGCTGCGATAGAGCTATGGTCGTATAAGACGAGACCTAGTTAGGAATGATGATATAGGTGACAAACTTAGAGTAGCACCAATTAAAGAGAAGCTAGTCCAACATCGCTTAAGATGGTTTGGACATCTCCAACGGAGGCCTCCCTAGACATCTATGTGCGTTGGAATTATAGGCCATATCGAATTCTCAAAGTGAGGTGGAGGTGGACCAAGGTTAATATGGAAGGAAATAGTAAAAAGGGACTTAGGGATTGGATATATCCGAAGAGCAGGTGTCAGAAAAGAGCGCATGTAAGTTAGTGATCCATGTACCAGAACCATAAGTTAGGAGTTTTTTTTCTTGGGGTTGGTTTAGGAATTGAAGTTTTAGATTATAGGACCAGTGAACAGGAGCCTATAATGTACTGTTTGGTCTCCAGTCCCTATTACTATTAGTACCATTATTACTATTAGTATTATTATTATTATTATTTTCATGGTTTTTTATTTATTTATCAATTTTATTTTTATTTACTATTATTATTAGTTGTTTAATTATTTTACTTTATTTTCTTTTTATCTTTTTTTAAATATATTATTGTTATTAGTTTGGGATTCCATCTCTAGCCGATCCCAACTTGCTTGGGAATAATGACTTAGTTGTTGTAGAAATTAAATACTTTAAAATTTTAAAAATTTAGAAATGAAACATTTTTCGAATTTTCTGATGTTTTGAAAAGTATTTTTAGGAATTTGAAATTCCTTAGAATTACGATTTAATATGAGATTCTAATCATTTAGCAAATGAATTTAGGGAATCCAAATTTTTGATAATTTGGGTTTATTAATGAATTTAGGAAATACATGCTAAATGATAATTTTTAATAATTTATATATTTTACGGACATTTAGGTTTAAAGAGATTTTTGTCAAGTTGTTTTAAAATATATAAAACCATGCTTGGGGTTTAATTTCCGTGGGTTCTAAAAATCATTTTATAATTATAAAATTACATAAGTATCCAAATATAAAATATATCTTATACTTAAATTTAGTAGTTAAGGAAATTCTGAAATTAGAAAATTAGGTTATGAAAAGTGCATAATAAATCAGTGGCAAAATGTAGTTTAAAAAAAAATTAAAGCGGGTTTAATTTGAAGTCAAAATATAAAAACTGAAAAGTATAAAACAGAGATGTTTAGACTATTTATAATGTTACCTATGGTTCAATGGTAAATCTCTTAATTGTCCGTCTACAGCGTTAAAATTGAACCCCATCCAGATCAATTATTTCTATGTTAAAAAAAGACCAAACTATACAAGTTATCATATGTCTATTTTGTTAATTAAAAGTTATAAGAAGTTTTCAGTATTTGAAATGCCCTTTCCATAACAAATGCCAGAACTCAAACTTTTCCTTTTGGCTTGGAGTGATCAAATTTGTTTTACAAGAGGATGGTGTCCAAAAGAATGATCAAAAATCATTTACTGAGTAGAATTTAGGAAGGTTTTTAGAGTACCAAAGCCGATGGTCTAAAAAATAAACAAAAGGTGATTTCAGAACCTCTCATAAATGTTGTCATTGAAAAACGATCGATATCACATATCACATCCAGTTATCTTCAAAGTATACTGTTCTTCCATCTTTGTAAGTGACATCCATTAATAGGTTCGGATTTCCCAGAATCCATTTATCCTTTTTAATTTTAGAGACCGGTTCATTATTAGCCATAAAAAATACCTCATTGTTTTCTTTTTCATATTTAGTGTTGCTTGATGTTGTGTTAGAATCTTCCCATGTTGTAGTGAATGCTCACTTCCTTTTCTTTATTGAATCATTGTTGAGTGAATACTTCTTTAAATTAGACCAGTATCGCTTCTAATGGCCAAATTTATCGCATTCAAAACACTTAATAGCACTTCCATTTCCTTAATTGTTTAATCTTTCATCATCATCTAGAATTTTTTCTTTTTCCTATATTTTAGAAATTTTCTAAAGTTTCTTGCCATGAACATGACTTCATTGTCGTCGTCTTCATTTGATCCATGATTCTCTATTATAGTATTATAATTGTATAGATTTCTTTTCATTTGTTCTATTTTCTTTCGTTTCCTACAATGCACATATAAATTACCAATTAATTCATATACCATCATTGTACTGATACCATTGACTTCATCGATCGCCAAAGTCTTTTAATCCCATTCACTAAAAAGTGAGTTGAGATCTTACAGACTTAGTACTCTTTAGTTAAATTCTTTCATAATAATATTAGTGCATGCAAGATGTTAGAAATCTATAATACTTGTCAGAAAAATTTCATTTGGTTTCATTTAGAAAAGTTGGAACTAATTTGTTAACTTAGAAATCTTGGTTTGCATTAATTTACTAGTGCCTTGGAATGCGACTTGCAAAGTTCTCCAAAATTAATAATCACTTTCACAAACAGGCCCAATATTGAACTTATTATTATCTGGAGCACAAAATAAAATATTCATAGCCTTTGAATTATTGAGCACTTGTGCCTTTGGTTCATTAGTCCATTGTGCATAATTCATTTGGGACACGGTGTACTCAGTTTGTGTGATGTCCTTGTTGAATTTTGGTGATAAAAAAAATCATATTTAGAAGGAAATAAATATACAAAAGAAGAAAAGAGATTTTATTTCGCTTAACTAATAGGCATATTTGTTCATGTTTATTTATATCTCTAATTGGCTGATCAATTTAATTTTTTCCATATTATTTTAATTGGGTATTAAGTAATTGATTTTTTATAAATAGAGCCTAGAAAGAAGAGTGGAATAGTGTTGAAAAGTATTTGGTGTTTCTCTCTTATTCCATCTTTGTTCTTCTTCTCCAAATACAAAGAAGTCGTTTCCGTAGAGATTAAGACTCTGTTCTCAATAAGGTTATCGATTCTATTTTGTTTTTTTTAACTTTTATTTGGTGAATTAAATGCAAACAATTGTTTTTGAAATCAATATAATTGGATCCTGTGTGTTAGTTCTCTTGATTTTTTTGTGTTTTAGAACTATGTTCACCATTGTTTGTCTTCAAACATTATTACTTTTATCAAATATTATCTCTTTGTAACTTGGGTAATATAAGATTATGGGATAGGCTTCCACAATAATTTTACCTTTTATTAGGTTTTGTGCAACAAAAATTCTAACAAATTGGTACCAGAGCTAGATCACAGCAAGGCGAAGGATAATTTTAAACTTATATTAATTTTGATATGTTAGATCTCTATGAAGTTTTCTCTTCTAAATGGAAAAGAATAGGGTATTTGGAAGCCTAAAATGGAGGATATTTATATCTCAACGATCTTCATGAGCCAGTTGAAGATGATGGGAAGAGACCCTCAAATATAAAGGAAGGTAAATGGAAGAAAATGGACATGAAGGCGATTGCGTTGATTCGTCGGTACCTAGTGATTCAGTTTTCTACCATATGGCTAGTTGTAAATCCGCGAAGGCTTTGTAGGACAAGTTGGTATCTTAATATGAGTTAAAAAGTGCTACTAGTAAGTCTTTTCTTGTTCGGAAATTAGTTTAATTGAGACTGGATGGAGAAAGTCTGTAGCAGATCATTTGAACGAATTTCAAGATATATAAATCAGTTAATAAGTATGAATTTTAAATTTGATGATGGATTACATGCTTTTTGCTTCGATTTGTATCCCACTTTGAGTTCATTACTACCATAGCCTCATCTTTGAACTAATTTTAGGATTGATCCTTTCATTCTAAGCTCTTCATTTAAGAGACTTCTTTGAACAATGTCCAAAGAGATAGTTCCATTTAAAAGATGTTGATCAATCTCTACGTTACCTCCATGGAGGGATGTATGGACAGATCCTGTAATTTCAACATGATATTGAAGCCGAAGGTTGTGAAATGGGCCATGTAAACAAACATGCTATCAAAAGTACTTCAAGGGATGCAAGTCAAAAGGAATATTGTCAGGGTTGTCTCGCATGTGGTAAGAATGAACGATGGTTCCAAACTGAAATAGTCCCACATCGCTAAATAACATGGAAAAGTGATGTATAAATATGGGTTGGTAGGTATGTAACATTGGGGATTCATTTGGTTACAACAAGTGTATGCCAAACTCGTATGCATAGGTCATGTGCTAGAGATGAGGAGCTTGGTCCGACCACCGTTACATAACAATTGGCATCAGAGTTAGATCATCGCAAGGAGAAGGGTAATTTTGGATTTATACAATTATAGAGGTGTCATAGTTTCCTCCATGAAGATTTCTCTTCTAAATGGAAAATATTGGGGTTTTTAGAAGCCTAAAATAGAGGATGTTATATATCTTAATGCTTTTCATGAGCCAACTGAAGATGATACGAAGAGACCCTCAAATATAGAGGAAGGTAAATGCGAGAAAATGGACAAGAAGATGATTGCGTTGATTTGTCAGCACGTCGATGATTTAGTTTTCCACCATGTGACTAGTTGTAAATCCGCGAAGGCTTTGTGAGATAAGTTAGTATCTTTGTATGAGTCAAAAAGTGCTACTAGTAAGGCTTTTCTTATTCAGAAATTGGTTCAGTTGATGTTGAATGGAGAGAAGCCTATAGCAGAGCATTTGAACGAATTTTAAGATGTGATAAATCTTTACAAGTATGGATGTTAAATTCAATGACGAATTATAGGCTTTTTTTGGTTCATGAGTTCACTTTTAGAGAGTTGGGAAATATTGGTTGTGTCATTGAGTAATTCTATTGCTAATGGAGATATTACTTCCAAAGTGGTCTCTTGAATGAAGAGCTTGGAAGGAAATGATCAATCCTGAAACCATTTCAAGATGAGGCTATGGTAGCAAGAGACTCATGGTGGGATACAAAACCGAAGAAAAAAGATGCTAATGGTAAAGATATGTTGAAAAGTATCTTTTTTATTATTTCCATAAAAGGGTCATATGCGCAATAGGTGTGAAGCGTATAAAAGAGATCAAAAGAAGACTATACATAGCGATAGTAATAGCGGTACACGAGCCGGCATAGTTGAAGGTAGCGACAATGATGTTTCTTGTGATGTCTTCATTAGTGATGTCAAGCCTTGAAAGATGGATTCGGGTGCTAGTTTTCACATATATGGTATTTAAGGTATTTTTCTTCTTATAAGAAAACCGTCGATATGATTAGGGCCACCAATAGTGTAGAGTTATTAGTTTGTGGTATTGGATCTATCCGGCTTCGTATGCATGATGGTGATGTTAGAGAAGTCTCGAAAGTGAGACATGAACCTATTAGTTCGCATAATATCATTTCTCTTGGTCAGCTGGACTGTCATGGTTATACTTATGAGACTCGAGGTGGAGTTTTGATAGCGATGAAGGGCGGTCATAGTGTGATGAGAGTAGTATTAAATGATGGAATCCTGTATAATTTGGTTAGTTATGTGGTATCGATAATAGGAAGCGAGTGACAGTTGAAGAGCCTATGCCACAGATAAGTGGTGAAGTGAATCTGTGCAAAGTTTTTTATGGTCATCTTGGCAGTCATATTTTCGACATGGTTCTTAATTTTAATGATGCTCGAGGTATCAACGATGATCGTGTGAAGAGCTCAGGTCAAGTGGTAGACGCTTGTCGAGTTGGAAAATCCATGAATACGTTATGGAGGTCTATGTGGTATTACAAATGCTTTTGAGGCTGAATGATTTGGTGTATCTCGTAGTGGGGGATAATTCACTTGCAGACGATTGTAGCGGTCAATTTTGGTGTAATTAAGAAGAAGGGAGTGGTAATTGATCCGAAGATGGTTGGCTTTTGTGTTTCATTCGATGGGGTCACTTTCTTATTTTTCACTTTGAAGGGCCATTTTGGCTAAAGGTGGAGACCGAGATTCGAGTACATGTGGGAGGTACGTGATTTTCCATCAAGGTGAACTATTAAATTTTGGTGATACAAAATCACATTTAGAAAAAATAAATATACAAAAGAATGAAAGAGAAATTTTGATTTCTATTAATTAATAGGCATATTTGGTTACGTTTATTTCTCTCTCTAATTGGTCAATCAATTTATTTTTTGGCATATAATACTAACTTGGATATTAAATTATTGACTGTTATAAATAAAACCAAGAAGAGAGAGTGGAATAGTGTGAAAAAATATTTTTCTGTTTCTCTTTTTCTCTATCTTTTTTCTTCTTCGCCAAATACTAAAAAGCTATTGTCATAAAGATCAAGACCACATTCTCAATTAGGTCATCGATTCTATTTTTATTTTATTTACTTTTATTTGATGGATTATCTGTTTACATTTTTTTTGTGAATCAATATAAATGGTTGTTGGAAGAAACCTTGTGTATTGGTTCTCTTAATTTCTTTGTGTTTTAAAACTGTGTTCACATTTGTTTGTCTTTAAATATTATTACTTTTACCTAGGATCATCATTTTGTTGTGACTCGGACGATACAAGATTTTGGAACAGTCACTATAATTTTATCCTTTGTTAGTTTTAGGCCACAAAAATCCTAACAATTTTATATATCAAAATCATCATATTATAAATATATTTTCATTCCACAAGACCAATATACATAATAGCCACCACTGAATAGTGATGGTTTATCAGTGGATTGATTTTCTACAAATATCTTAAGGAGAGTGTTATTAGTATTATTAGCCATTTAATTTTTTTTTTAAATAAGAGGATGAGTTTTTGAACACCGTGTTGTAGGTTATGTGAGATACCCTAATATCTGTAGGGAATGAATAATAAGCATCTTATAGCATTAGAAGGCGGTAAATAGTGTTTACCAACTTTATAATGGTTTAACTTTTATATATAAAAAAATTAATTTTGAATGAATCAATGAATAGTTTAGAATTGCAAGAAAAAAAAGAAAAAGAAAGAAAAAAAAGAAAGAGAAGAATGCTACTGTTGATTAGAAGAAACTTATATTTTATCCAAAGGGTGCATTTGGCATACAATCCTGATAAAATTTGTAAATACACAAAACATCCCTCCGTTTTTTAAATAAGTTTCCGGTCACTGTTTTCAAATTCACGCGCGTAGAAAGACCCAAATACCCTTTGTGTTTCTTACATTTCAGATGCATATAACTTTCTATAGAAACATCGAATCAGCATACCGTTTTCACCGAAAAATAAAAAAGTTTATGATCTTTAAAATGAGATCCATTGTTGATACCAAAAAAATCATATTTGCGGTAAGAGTGCAATAATTCCATATATTTGCAGAGAATTCTGCAAATCTTGAACATCATCGATTTTTCTTCAAATGTGCAGTTATACCATTTAATTGCACACTTGTTTGCAACTATTGCGTATAATTGCAGACATTTCTGTAACTATTGCGTATAATTGTAGACATTTTGCAGTTATTGCGTATAATTGTTGAATCGTCTTCAACTATTGCATATAATTGTAGACATTTCTGGAATTATATGGTATAATTGCAAACATTTATGCAATTATTGCATATAATTGCTGAATTGTCTACAATTATACCATATAATTGCAGAAAATTTGAATAGCATGTCCTGCCGTTGTTTTTACATATGCACAGTGCCACTCGTTAGAAAGATAATAAAATTTGGATTTAATGGTGAAAACGATTTGTTAATCCGTCGTTTCTACAGAGAATTATTGCGTTTTAAAGATTGATAATTAATGGCGTGCAAATCTTTATTAATAGTTGGCTTTAAAGCACAAACTTTTGGTTCGACCATGAACTTCCCAAAATACCCTTCACTCATACTAATTTAATTATTATTTATTATTCCACGTATAAGTACCTGAAAAGAATCGGTAAAATCGTAACTAAATGCAGATGTTATTCCTATTATTTTTAGGCTAGACTGGAACTATTTAAACTAAGTTAAAACAGTTAAATTTCTTTACAAAATCAAATTATCTCCCTACGCTTAATAATTGGATCTGACAAATAAATATCATTTAAACAAATAAACATCATTTACAAATTCGTTGTTTATTAATTAATAATATAAATAAAATTCAAACTAATAAAATGTAAAGGCCCGCAAATCCGTACCCCTTTTGAGCTGGCAAAATTCCACAACAATTCAGCCCAAAGTGGAACAAATGTACGAGTTTTCGGGTTTAAAAAAGAAAGAGGTAGAAGAAGAAAAGAAAACAACATCAATAACAGAATCTCACATTTCGCAGTGGAACAAATATAATAGATAAATGAATATCTTTAAAACAAAGAACTATATCAGTTATTACATTACATTATCAGAGTGTTACAAAAACAAAACAGCGGAAAAGAATATAACATATACTAGTGATACGCTTCGCCACCCAGCTTGCTCCTGATCTCCACAACATCTCTTTTTTGACTTCGCTCCAGAATAATAATAACCTGACTCTAGGCTCCCTGTGTGGAAAATTATGGGCACCCAGAGTTTAGGAAAGGAACAATAAACCCCAGGTTAATAATGAGACTGGTGTAAGATCTTAAAAACAGTTATTCTTTAACAAAATAAAACAAAAGAGGAATAAAAGAAATTCGCAATGCTTTTGGAAAAATGAAACTACCATAAGGCCTCCCGGCACACACATAATGCAATCGCAGACTTGAGGGAGATTTCTTCTTATGATAGTCAAACATGCTTGATACGCAAAATCCATTGATATTATTGATATTAATGCATAGTGCAAAAAATATTTCGAAAGTATAACATTAATCTTAGCCAGCATAGGTATCATTATATTATGTCTGCTATAGCTACCTCCTGAGGAGGCAGGTTATACAATTGCAATCGTAAAGGGCTCGTATTGTTTCTTTGGATTTCCAACAAATGATCAGGCTAAGGAACTTCCTATTGCCACATGGGTACGCCTCTGGAGGGATGTCCCGAGAACTTAATCATCTCTCTGCCAACACAAGGCTGGGTTACCTCTGTAACTAGGTAACTACTACATGAGTATGCCATCCCCCGGTCGTTTGCGACCTTTATCCGAGGATCCTCAACCACAAAGCAACAACCACAAAATATAATAAATTTGCAGCACCAACATAGGTAAAATATCTGGGCTCCATATCATGATACCACCATTTTCCAGAAGGAAATGACATACCCTCACGGGGCGCTAAACTCAAAAAACATTGCCACATCCTTCCTGTTTTGACCATTTTCGGGTTGTGAGGTCCGACGAGGTCTCGTCCACAAAGCTACACTTTTCACAAAGTCATGCTTTGATCAACAAATTGGAAGTATATCACTAATAACCATCAACTACATAACCTCTGAGCTCGTACGTCTCAGAGAAGGGTGTTAAGATAAGAGAATAAATTCTCCGCCACCAACAGAAATGTATTTGATAGAAACTAGCTTTACATCTCAAAATGTAATGTCAGACACACATCCATACAAGTCCGTTCCGGGATCGAACGGAACCGAAGGCACTTCAAAGAAGCCCTTGCAAATCCGGATATTTACTAATCACGTCCGGAATCCACATCATAAAGGGTGATCAAATCTCTATACCGGAGCAACCTGGTGCAGAGACATTCGACAGGTAATCCTTTCGCTTTCGAAAATACCCAGTCTTCAACACCGTCTTCAAATGCAATCCCATTTCGTCGTATCATTATTCGAAATGGGTTTTATGACACAAGGTCCTCTCCCGGCTAATCCGAATAATGAGCGCTTATTTTATAAATAAGTGTTCATTCAGATTTCAAACAAATCACAACAATTTCCACGTTGATCTTCTTAAACAAAAGATCCATCACAATCACAAAGGTTCGACGTGGGTTTCGAATATCCCTTTGGAATTCGACTCCCGATCGTATCGAAATTCTAATGCCATTTAAAGGCCAATATTGATAGTCGGTTATTTAACTATCAATCAACATTCACAACAATTACCAGATTTAAATAATTTTCCCCAATTATTTATTTTCAAAATATCTTCGCAAGATATATTTCACACCTCAATCCTTTGAAAACAAATTTCAAATCACTTTCCTCACGTGGAATAAATTTTCAAATATTTATTTAATCCCACTGAAAATTTGCCGAGTTCAAATACTTTAAAAATAATTTAAATCAATTATCCAAAATATATTTGGAAACATTTTAAAATAAAATTATTTTAACACTTACTTAATTATTAGTAATGAAAATATTATGCTAATGTCACATATAAACTTTAAGTCCATAACAAATTTTTTTGAAATAAAATTAGTAGATAGAGTATAAATATTTAGGTAACCAATTTCTAAATCAAATATTAATTAAATCTTTAAAATAATCATTTCTATAATTAACTAAATAAATATTTACTTTAAAGATTTAAACATTTCCCAAAAATAATTTCTCTAACAATATTTTTCAAAACAATTTTTAAAACTTTTAATTTATACTTTAAAAGTTACTTTGAAAATATATTCGGCTTTCCAAGAAAGAATTCTCTTTCCATTTATATCAATTAATAAATCTTCTTGATTTATTTTAATTTACATTCCAAATCTGTAAATTTCTTTTCACACCTTTAAAAATAAAACAATATTTATTTTTAAAACAAATTTCCCTTTCTTTTATAAAATTCCCATTGTGAATTTTAGATTTTCAAATATCCACAGATATACAATTTTCAAATCGATTCTCAAATAGTTATTATTTTTACCAAATCAATATCAAAATGATTTTCTAATTTATTTTCAAAACACCAAACCAAATTTAAAATTGGTTCTCAAATTTATTTCAAACACCAAATTTACTATCTTTTGAAACAAATTCCTTCTTTTAAATTTATTCAATTTTCTAAAATTAATTTACTATAAATTTTCCACTAAATTTCAAAAAAAATCCAATTTTATTTATTCCTGGTATCCTACGATACCAAAAATATATTCGGCTAAATTATAGCCTTCAAGGGTTTCAATTACAAATAATCACACACAGATTATAAATAATCAACACACAATATATGAAACAAATTCAATATCTGAGGAAATCCAGTTGGATCCCTCCATCCTGTTTCCCTGCATCCACAGATGTTAGCACAACAATTAAATACCAATTCCACTTCGAAGTGAAATATCGCGGTATATGGGTTTAATATAATATCATCCGCTATTATGCGGCGCATAGAGTCTAAACTAATATAACTAATAATAAATCAACCGTCCAAGCACACCATCAACAAATTTTAAATTTAACTATTTAAAATTTAAATCAGAAAAATATTTGATTGAGTGAGAAGATGTCACCTTGCTTTTATTTTGCAATCCATTCTCATTCTGACTTGATTTCACGGTTTTGACCTTGCATAAGCAATTATACAATTTATTAACATTTGAAGTAAACAAACATTCTATAACAAATTATAATTTAATTTAAACTAATTTCCTTTCGACTAATTTTTAGTAACCAAAATAATTAAATAAGTTGACTAACAAG
The DNA here is from genome assembly GCA_030765085.1 of Allium cepa. Classification (NCBI taxonomy): domain Eukaryota; kingdom Viridiplantae; phylum Streptophyta; class Magnoliopsida; order Asparagales; family Amaryllidaceae; genus Allium; species Allium cepa. The sequence goes on along the minus strand of CM060930.1, from coordinate 85,872,083 downwards.
TAAATTTACATAATTCATTATCTTATGATTTAAACCAGTAAGTGGAAATATGTATATTTACTTTATTTTATTTCTTTAAACTGCATATATATTTATAAGATAGTCTACAGAGAATCCAAACTAGATTTTTATACAGATCCTTCAAACATTTTAAAATTTTACATTTCCAAAACCTTAACTCTACATATATTTACTGTTTTAAACACGTATGTGTATTTATATATATTACTTATCTCTACATATATTTTTATTTTATTTATTTATAAATAACAAAACAGTAATCTGTTTTATAGTTAAAACTTTCCTTCTTGTACATATATTTGCAAAAATAAAGATCTGGATTTAAAATCCCTTTCTCTGAATACGTACATACACATATATTACTAAATTTTGAATCGAAAAATGAAAAATAACAAAACCTGCATACCTCCCTGACATTTCGAACCCAGGCCCAGATTCGAGTTCTTCTACATTGGTCACTCCCAAGCCCTAATCGCGACCGATCTCCGATAATTGTGAAACCCTAGACTCGTCGTGCATCGCCTTGCCTCCATAACGGTCGCAACCCCTTATTCGCACTCGAGCTCGAGCCAAGACGAGCCCCAAATCGAACGTCGTCCTATGCCGCTGTCGTTGGAGAAGCATCGATGAAGCGCCGCCGATTGTTGAAGCCTGAGTCATGGCCGCCATCGCTACCCCACTCACGCGAGTCTTGAACCATCGTGATAATATCGTGGCACAATTTTTTTTTATCTGAGGAAGAGGCTTCGGCCATAAGATATGGGTTTTAGGAAGAAGCTCGTTTGAAATGAAAGGAACTGATGTTTTGAAAAGAGAGAAGCGTGTTTGAATGGGAAATGAACAGTGATATGAATTGAGGGAAGAACGGCTGATGTGACCTTGTTTTTGACTGGGCAATGCAATTATATTAATTTGACTTAAATTTAAATCTAAATCGACTCGAATTACATAACCTAAAATCTGGACCTCCTATCACAGCGTGCCGCTAGGCGTTTATTAAACCTCTATTCCGAACGCAATGGGAAAGGTTTCGATGCCTAACTCGCTCGTATGGAGAAGATAGCCTTTTGAACCAGTTATTAAATTAAATTTCGATATAATTTTCAACGCATTTGCCTATCGTACGGCCAAACGACAACTCCGAACATTACGAAAATTGAAATCCGATAATAATAAAATATTACGGATCCAATGGGACTTGTTTCGTCGAATTCCGAGACTGTGCCTCGGAAGGCTGTTTTTAAATATCGATTTAAACGATATAAATTCAAAATTAAACAAAACATTTTCAAATTAAATTCTGAAGCTTCCATTATCTTCAGTATTATCAATAGAAATTTTCTAAGCCATCAAATTATTTTTTTAACAAGCTAAAAATTGAAAATTCAAATTTTTTACCCATCATTAATAAATCAAATTCAATAATTTAATTGCCAAATTCATATTTATATTCAAAATTCAAGTTAAACTAACATTTAAATATTTAAAGTCAGTTAAATATTTCATTTCAAATGTTAAAAATTTCCGGGTCGTCACATCCTTCCCCCCTTAAAAGAATTTCTTCCCGAAATTACTTGTTAAGAAGAATGATCCTTAACTCATTCGCTATCTTTCCAAAACCAAATAATTTTAACAATTTGCCAAAACAAATCTTTTCATTAGAGACCCATTATCATTTCAACTAACTTTCCAAAATCAATCATAGATCCCAAACAACATTGTTTCTCAATAATTCAAATTTCAAATTTTCTCAAAATTTTTCTAACTCCCTAAATTTTCGAAAAATTTCGCCAACGTCTCCTTTGTGCGGCTAGCTCGGTACGACTACAAAATGGCACCACAGGCCTCCAGATTCAAAAAGAAAACAAAACGCCAAGCGGCTGGACAAGAAAATCATCAAATTTCATATAGAAATTTAAATACATACCTTTTTGCCGAGCAATTCAATTTTATCTTCGAAACCAAAATCACAATTCCATTTTCCTGTAACACACATGTATATTCTACTAGACATAATATCCAATTACAACATTCAAATATGATTTTGCACATTTTATTACAAAAGTTTGAATACTTACTTCTTATACCAACTTTAGTTCGCTATTGAAGTTATATATTTATTTTCATTCAATCTTGCATTTCCAATTCCACTTGAATTCAATTTATAATTTCAATTCTATTTGGATTTAATTTATCTTCTGAATATTGAATTTTATCATCATCTTTCATTCACAACTGCACTATTTTAATTTAGTTTCATTTACTGATTTATTACAAATTCCAATACATTTTATCTCAAACCATTTCTTTATTTCACCTTTATTATCTTTAGTTCACTTCGAACTAATTTTACAACTTCATTTTATTTCATACAATTCAAATTGGTTTTCGATATTCAGTTTCAATTCCAATTCAATTCTATTTGATTACAAATTCGAAATGAATTTCAACATTCAATTTCCCTTTCATTTACTTCCAATTGTGAATTTATTTATTCATTCAAAATTTTATTTTCCACCATAATAAATTTTATTCCAAACATTTAGTTTATAAGACTTCTCAAATTCACATTTATTCAAATTAACTCAAATTTTCAATCTCAATTCTTTTATTCGGTTTTCATTTTTTTTAATTCCACTTGAATTAAATTTTCATTCCAAGTTATTTCGTTTCCACATTTACTTTTATCTAACTTCTCTTTAAGTTAGATCTTATTTTCACAACTTTAAACTTTACAAGTTATCAAACTTAATGATATTCCATAAATATTTTATATAGTATTCCAGAGTCTTTCCATCTTTTCAAAATCATTTTTAATTCAAATTATATTTTGAATTTTCAAAACCAAACCCAATTTGCAAACAACTTCCATTTAAAACAATTTGGCAGCAATTCCTTTCTTGGAAACTCGAAAATGAACACCGATGATGCTATAGTCATCACCGAAGTTATTTTCCAACGACCTAAAAGAGTTTAGAGCTTTCATCCCTTCAAAACACTTTCCAAAACCTTTGAAAATCATCTTCAAAATCAAAAGGGGTTTAAACTTTCCAAATCTCCAAAATTTTCATATTCTTTTCAAAACATTTCCAAATACTTCTCTGGAATTCCGTTTCAAATTACAAATCACATTTACAATTTATATTTATAAATTCCATTTGTATGTGATTTTATTTCCTTAGCTTTAAGTTATGATTTCAACTTCTTATTCAATAATCAATGATAATAAATTAATATTATCAATTCCTAACAAACGAGCAACCATATACTATATAATTTATGGAAATCATTTCTTTTTCTATACAAAAATAATTTGGGTAAAATTATTTCATTTCCCTATTTTGAAACAATATCGTGTCAAGTTGATCTGTACAAGTGTTTATAGATTCCTATCGATAGAGTTGTACGGACTATACCGACCAGAATCCATATACCACTCAAAAAACCAATCATCACAATATAAAATAATTTTGTATTTACTAATAAATACGCGCTCATATCTATTATTACACTCAACTCATTCTAGAGTACTACTGACTCTATCTCTAATGAGTAATCCCCACCAGAGCCAAGGTTATCGCTTAACCAAATGCTCTGATACCACTGTAAAGGCCCGCAAATCCGTACCCTTTTTGAGTTGGCAGAATTCCACAACAATTCAGCCCAAAGTGGAGCAAATGTACGAGTTTTCGGGTTTAAAGAAGAAAGAGGTAGAAGAAGAAGAAAAGAAAACAACATCGATAACAGAATCTCACATTTCGCAGCGGAACAAATATAATAGATAGATGAATATCTTTAAAACAAAGAACTATATCAGTTATTACATTACATCACGTTACATTATCAGAGTGTTACAACAACAAAACAGCGGAAAAGAATATAACATATACTAGTGATACGCTTCGCCACCCAGCTTGCTCCTGATCTCCACAACATCTCTTTTTCGACTTCGCTCCAGAATAAAAATAACCTGACTCTAGGCTGTCCGTGTGGAAAATTATGGGCATCCAGAGTTTAGGAAGGGAATGATAAACTTCAGGTCAGTCATGCGACTGGTGTGAGATCTTAAAAATAGTTATTCTTTAACAAAAGAAAACAAAAGGAGAATAAAAAAAATTCACAATGCTTTTTGAAAAATGAAACTACCATAAGGCCTCCCGGCGCACACACAATGCAATGACAGACTTGGGGGAGATTTCTCCTTATGATAGCCAAACATGCTTCATACGCAAAATCCTTTGATATTATTATTATTAGTGCATAGTGCAGAAAACATTTCGAAAGTATAATATTAATCTTACCCAGCATAGGTACCATTATATTATGCCTGCTATAGCTACCTCCTGAGGAGGCAGGTTATACAATTGCAATCGTATAGGACTCGTATTGTTTCTTTGGATTTCCAACAAATGGTCAGGCTAAGGAACTTCCTATTGCCACATGGGTACGCCTCTGGAGGGACGTCTCGAGAACTTAACCAGCTCTCTGGCAACACAAGGTCGGGTTACCTCTGTAACTAGGTAACTACTACACGAGTATGCCATCCCCCGGTCATTTGCGACCTTTATCCGATGACCCTCAACCACAAAGCAACAACCACAAACTATAATAAATTTGCAGCATCAACATAGGTAAAATATCTGGGCTCCATACCATGATACAACCCTTTTCCAGAAGGAAATGACATACCCTCAGGGGGCGCTACCCCAAATAACCTTGCTGCATCCTTCCTGTTTTGACCATTTTCGGGTTGTGAGGTCCTACGAGGTCTCGTCCACAAAGCTACACTTTTCACAAAGTCATGCCTTGATCAACAAATGATCAGCAGCACTTCGCATGCCACATTACCAAATTGGGAGTATATCACTAATAACCATCAGCTACATAACATCTGAGCTCGTACGTCTCAGAGAAGGGTGTTAAGCTAAGAGAATAAAATCTCCGCCACCAACATATATGTATTTGATAGAAACCATCTTTACATCTCAAAGTGTAATGTCAGACACACATCCATACAAGTCCATTCCGGGATCAAACGGAACCGAAGGCACTTCAAAGAAGCCCTTGCAAATCCGGATATTTATTAATCACGTCCGGAATCCCCATCACAAAGGGTGATCAAATCTCTATACCGGATCAACCCAGTGCAGAGACATTCAACAGGTAATCCTTTCGCTTTCGAAAATACCCGGTCTTCAACACCGTCTTCAAATGCAATCCCATTTCGTCGTATCATTATTCGGAATGGGTTTTATGACACAAGGTCCTCTCTCGGCTAATCCGAATAATGAGCTCTTATTTTAAAAATAAGTGTTCATTCAGATTTCAAACAAATCACAACAATTTCCACGTTGATCTTCTTAAACAAAAGATCCATCACAATCACAAAGGTTCGATGTGGGTTTCGAATATCCTTTGGAATTCGACTCCCGGTCGCATCGAAATTCTAATGCCATTTAAAGGTCAATATTGATAGTCGGTTATTTAACTATCAATCAACATTCACAACAATTACCAGATTTAAATAATGTTCCCTAATTATTTATTTTCAAAATATCTTCGCAAGATATATTTCACACTTCAATCCTTTGAAGACAAATTTCAAATAACTTTCCTCACGTGGAATAAATTTTCAAATATTTATTTAATCCCACTGAAAATTTGCCGAGTTCAAATACTTTAAAAATAATTTAAATCACTTATCCAAAATATATTTGAAAACATTTTAAAATAAAATTATTTTAACACTTACTTAATTATTAGTTATGAAATATTATGCTAATGTCACATATAAACTTTAAGTCCATAACAAATTTTTTTGAAATAAAATTAGTATATAGAGTATAAATATTTAGATAACCAATTTCTAAATCAAATATTAATTAAATATTTAAAATAATCATTTCTATAATTAACTAAATAAATCTTTACTTTAAAGATTTAAACATTTCCCACAAATAATTTCTCTAACAATATTTTTCAAAACAATTTCTAAAACTTTTAATTTATACTTTGAAAGTTACTTTTAAAATATATTCGGCTTTTCAGGGAAGAATTCTCTTTCCATTTATATCAATTAATAAATCTTCTCGATTTATTTTAATTTACATTCCAAATCTGTAAATTTCTTTTCACGCCTTTAAAAATAAAACAATATTTATTTTTAAAACAAATTTCCCTTTCTTTTATAAAATTCTCATTGTGAATTTTAGATTTTTCAAATATCCACAGATATACGATTTTCAAATCGATTCCCAAATAGTTATTATTTTTATCAAATCAATATCAAATTATTTTCTAATTTATTTTCAAAACACCAAATCAAATTTCAAATTGATTCTCAAATTTATTTCAAACACCAAATTTATTATCTTTTGAAACAAATTCCTTCTTTTAAATTTATTCAATTTTCTAAAATTAATTTACTATAAATTTTCTACTAAATTTCAAAAAAATCCAATTTTATTTATTCCTGGTATCCTACGATACCAAAAATATATTCGACTAAATTATAGCCTTCAAGGGTTTCAATTACAAATAATCACACACAGATTATAAATAATCAACACACAATATATGAAACAAATTCAATATTTGAGTAAATCCAGTTGGATCCCTCCAAAATGTTTCCTTGCATCCACAGATGTTAGCACAGCAATTAAATACCAATTCCACTTCGAGGTGGAATATCGCGGTATATGAGTTTAATATAATATCATCCGCTATTATTCGGCGCATAGGGTCTAAACTAATATTACAATAATAAATCAATCATCCAAGCACACCATCAACAAATTTTAAATTTAACTATTTAAAATTAAAATCAGAAAAATATTTGATTGAGTGAGAAGATCTCACATTGCTTTTATTTTGCAATCCATTCTCATTCCGACTTGATTTCATGGTTTTGACCTTGTATAAGCAATTATACAATTTATTAACATTTGAAGTAAACAAACATTCTATAACATTTTATAATTTAATTTAAATTAATTTCCTTTCGACTAATTTTTAGTAACCAAAATAATTAAATAAGTTGACTAACAAGTAAATTTCCATAATTCATTATCTTATGATTTAAACCAGTAAGTGGAAATATGTATATTTACTTTATTTTATTTCTTTAAACTACATATATATTTATAAGATAGCCTATAGAGAATCCAAACCAGATTTTTATACAGATCCTTCAAACATTTTAAAATTTTACATTTCCAAAACCTTAACTCTACATATATTTACTGTTTTAAACACGTATGTGTATTTATATATATTACTTATCTCTACATATATTTTTATTTTATTTATTTGTAAATAACAAAACAGTAATCTGTTTTATAGCTAAAACTTTCCTGCTTATACATATATTTGTAAAAATAAAGATTTGGATTTAAAATCCCTTTCTCTGAATATGTACATACACGTATATTACTAAATTTTGAATCGAAAAATGAAAAATAACAAAATCCGCATACCTCCTTGACATTTCGAACCCAGGCCCAGACTCGAGTTCTCCCACATCGGTCACTCCCAAGCCCTAATCGCGACCGGTCTCCGATAATTGTGAAACCCTAGACTCGTCGTGCATCGCCTTGCCTCCATAACGGTCGCAACCCCCTATTCGCATTCGAGCTCGAGCCAAGACGAGCCCCAAATCAAACGTCGTCCTATGCCACAGTCGTTGGAGAAGCATCGATGAAGCGCCGCCGATTGTTGAAGCCTGAGTCGCTGGCCGCCATCGCTACACCGCTCACGCGAGTCTTGAACCATCGCGATAATATCGCGGTACAAATTTTTTCTTTTTTTATCTGAGGAAGAGGCTTCGGCCATAAGATCTGGGTTTCAGGAAGAAGCTCGTTTGAAATGAAAGGAACTGATGTTTTGAAAAAATAGAAGCGTGTTTGAATGGGAAATGAACAGTGATATGAATTGAGGGAAGAACAACTGATGTGACCTTGTTTTTGACTGGGCAATGCAATTATATTAATCTGATTTAAATTTAAATCTAAATCGACTCGAATTACATAACTTAATATCTGGACCTCCTATCGCAGCGTTCCGCTAGGCGTTTATAATGTTAAACCTCTATTCCGAACGCAATGGGAAAGGTTTCGAGGCCTAACTCGCTCGTATGGAGAATATAGCTTTTTGAACCAGTTATTAAATTAAATTTCGATACAATTTTCAGCGTGTTTGCCTATCGTACGGCCAAATGACAACTCCAAACATTACGAAAATTGAAATCCGATAATAATACAATATTACGGATCCAATGGGACTTGTTTCGTCGAATTCCAAGACTGTGTCTCGGAAGGCTATTTTTAAATATCGATTTAAACGATATAAATTCAAAATTAAACAACATTTCCAAGTTAAATTCTGAAGCTTCCATTATCTTCAATATTATCAATATAAATTTTCTTATTTTTTTAACAAGCTAAAAATTGAAAATTCAAATTTTTTACCCATCATTAATAAATCAAATTCAATAATTTAATTACCAAATTCATATTTATATTCAAAATTCAAGTTAAACTAACCTCCAAATATTTAAAATCAATTAAATATTTCATTTCAAATGTTAAAAATTTCCGGATCGTCACATAAAAAATTAAATGTTGCAACTTAGAAATAAAAATTTAAATTAATTACACACGATTTTAATGTAAAAACATGGCTAAGTATTTTTACAATCATTTTGTTTTGAATGTATTAATCATATATAAACTGTAGAAGAACAATTCACGTGCAAAGCACGTGTCATTATCACGCGCGAAACGCGTACCATAACGCTCGTGGTGATAACTAGGTTGTATGGTGTTAGATTTTTAAAAATAACTATGGAAGATGATATTGTTTGAATGCTTATAAGCCAAATCCAGTAGCGAAATATTAATTCTTACGTCTAAAATATGAATGTACATCGTGTTTAATTATTGAATTGAAAAACAAAACAAATATAAATATTGAACTACTGTTAAAACTTAAAATTAACCATGGATCGGATGTTATCAAAACGAACAGCAAAAAAAATCTTAGTGAATTTCTGTTAGAAAATCTTTCCTTAATAATATTTGTAATAGATTTAATGTCGCACTCTTTTGGTACCAACATGAGCTACCAAAAAGGGACATTTATGTATTATTAAACACTTAAAGAATAAGATCTAATATTAAACTTTTTTACCAATTAAAACGCCGCTAAAAGTACGAATTCAAAACACTTCAAAAAATTGAATTCAAAACAATTTACAAACAATTCACGCGCGAAGCGCATGTCGTAACACTCGTTTTAGTTATGGATGTGGGAACAACGTCTACATATGAAGAATTAACATTATTGCAATTGAGGAAAGAGATATTGTAGGTAAGAAAATTGTAGTATTTGAAAATAGAGATGTAATTTATATCGGTTTTTTAAGAGAATGTTTGATGTATTAAGTTTGACTTTAGGGATGTGTCCCTTAATTTCATCAAACTGACCGTAGAGAGGTTTGCCTACTTCTACTAGCCAAAATCAATTTTCTCGAAGCCAAAAAAACGTGGATCTTGTCTCATCGTGGTTTCTCTAAAAACGTGGATCTTGTCTCATCGCGGTTTCCCTAAACTTTCTCCTTTTATTTTGCGCATCAAAGATTTCAAATTCAAATCTATTATGATTTTAAAATTTTAAAATTTTCAATTTCAAATCGACAATTTTGAATGTTGTGATTAATATTTAAATTTGAAATTCATACTTTCAGATTCAAATCTCAATTTATTATTTTCCAACATATTATCACTCAATGTTTAAGTAATATTAACAAATTTTTTAAATGTATATTTCTTATCAAAATTATACAATCGAACGGTCGGTTTTTCCACCGTTGTGCGGTTATACTAGTTTATAATATAACTAATAATCACGTTGGCAGAGTAATTTAATAAGAACAGTAGTTGCATAACGTGCATTCACCAACCAACTTGGATAGGAATCCTTTTTGTCCCCAAGCGTACTTTTGTTCTGCGCCGTTAGGATAGGAATCATTTTTGTGCTCTAGTGTTGGGTATTAATTGAAACCTGAGTTGAAAGCGAAGGCAATGATTCCTCAAATTATTTATTTTCTACCGAAGACTTCTCAATTCTACTCCAGGAATAATACCCATTTCTTACTTTAGATAATACGAGTTGACTTCAACAATATAATGACTTGAAATTTGCTATAGATTTATTGCCTACGCTTTACCTTGGAATTCTATGAATTTATCCCTTTATGTTAAGCACACAAAACAAAAGGGCATTTAAAAAGAGCAAGAAAGGATAATAGTTAGCGAAAGAAGAATACATTTTTTATGTGACAAAAGAGCCATTTCAAAGAGATATTTTAGTTGTTTTGATATAAATAATTAATTTTTTTATTGTATTTTTGTTTTAATTATTTTTTAATTAACTGTTATATAATATAATCAAATAAGACAACTTTCGGTGATCACTAGAAATTGAAATAAAACTATAAACGAAACTAAAAGTACAACAGAACACAACTAAACTCAAGTGGTGAGTAGGCAGGTGGGTAGGTAAGTGGATTGATGTCAAAAATTGACCAGAAGCTCGACATTGGTGATCCAAACTAACTAGAGTTTTATGTGTCAGTAAGTGTGTTCTTTTGCCTACAAGAAAAAGGCATTTGGAAGGGTTACAGAAGAAGAATAGTCTACAAAAGAAGAATGTGTTCTTGTATTATTAGAAAAGTAACATTTGAAAGAGATATTTTAATTGTTTTGTTAAAAATAGTTATTTTTAAATAATATAATTGAATGAATTTGTATTATTTAAAATTATGAAATGCTAGAGAAAATGTAACAATAAAAGTCAATTTTTATTTCATACTAATAATCGGAATACAAATGTAATACTACATCTTTCTTCTATGTTTCCTTGTTAAATATATCATAAGTCGTTTAAGCTCCTCGGATGCAACGATCCATACTTTTACCTATAGCAGCAGGATCGTAAAAAGTTTTTTTTTTTAAATTCATATTGAGTTTTATGATTCTATATCTTTAGAAAAGGATTAATAGAGACATCTTCCACATTTAGAATTTTTGTCGAACGGTTTGGACCACTTTTAAAGCCTATAACTTTTGATATAGTCAGATTAGGGTCAGAAACCACTTTCATTAGATCGGACTGATGATTTCTCCTTCCGTAGAGCGGTCATAATAGAAAAACGGACTTACCTTCCAAGAAATATGGTCGTTTTAAGTTTGAACTTACCATAATTTATCCTAACTAGCAAGCATCTTGGCTATGTAATTTAACTGGAAGAGTGGTTGCAAAACGTGACATCATTCACCAACCAACCATTTTGCTTGGCCTCAAGCGCGTTTGTGATGAGCGGGAAACGGAGTATTTGAGTGGGTATGTGAGCAGAAGCATTTGATTGTATGGACGAAAAGAGAAAAAAAAACCAACGGCTGTTGATATCAACTATTAGGGACGAATCCGACACCAACGATCCCGAATCCTTCATTCAGTTGAATGTGGCATTTGCACGTTTCCGATCTTGATGCGTCAAGAATGGAAACAAGTTAAAAAACAAAGTTGCAAAAAGTACCTCAATCTGCTTGAGGTGTGTCAAGGGAATTATGGTTTGTGGACTTTGGGAGCAATTTTTTAGTCCGCGTATTTTTTTCTCCTGTTCTTTGTTGGGAATATTTTATTTTATTTTATTTATTTTGCGAAACTTGAGTTGAAAGGGAAGGCAATGAATTTTATTTTTTTCTTAATGGATTCAAATCCTCAGTAATCATTTATTTATTTTGCTATGCCAAATTCATCTCAACCATCAATTTGTGTATGATGTGATTATTTTAGTAATACAGTGAGATCGATTTAATTGGACACGTAGAAACGAAGAGAAGAACTTCGACTCAATCGGTATATTAAGTGTCAGGTGAATTATAGTTGGTGAACTTTGGGAACAATTCTTTTGATCCGCTTTTTTTTTCATGTGCTTTTGTTGGAATATTTCTTGTCTTTTAAGTGCTTGGTATTAATTGAAACTTGGGTTGAAAGCGAAGGCGATGATTCCTTATTTTTTTTATTTTCTTCTACAACTAGTTTTCTTAGTTCTACTCTAGGAATAATTCCCATTTTTTATTTTAGATACAACGAGTTGACTTCAACAATATAACGACTTCAATAATAATTTTTTTTGCCCAAGTTTTTGTAATCAATGTACAGTTTCGCGTAGACTGACCAAATATTTTACGGCGTGAGCATGTGTACTGTTTGTTTCGTATTGAACTTGGACTGCTAACACTTGTCCATTTTGTAAATGACTACAATAATAATCTTTTCCAACTGGTGCACACGTAGTTAGTTTAGTCTCGTACACTTTACAGTGAATTGATCTAATAACAATGGTTTATCAATTACACTGCAAATTCGGCTTATTGCTTCTGTGTCCCCGAATTCTTATATCTAGTATTCTTATTATTATTTTAATAGTTTTGACACATGATATGATAAATAAATTTTATTTAGATTATAAAAATCATTATATCATTAGTAACTTAGACAATGTAGTAGAAGTTAAGTTTGGTTGATTTGATTAAACCAATAGCCAAACTAATTTTTTCATGTATCAAGTAGAAAACAATCTAGTTTTAAAACCAAACCAAACCGATCAAACTAAATTGGTTTGACTGGTTCATTTTGTTTAACCAAAGAATGAATCCCCAGTCCTAGTTATCATTTTATAAAAGCTGGCGTGGATTAGGCGGTGTAAGGAGCATTTGCTATTATTCTTCCAGCATCTTCTTCGTTTTGAAACTTAATCGTATAAAAACCTCGGATTGTTATAATAACCATAATGAGAAAGTGGTTTCCAAACCTTGTCCACATATACCTTGAATTATATATAGTTTGGTCTACCGGCATAAACAAAACAGATAACCGAGTCGTCCCATGTTTTCCCGGTTCTTTTAATTACAGCAGCCTGCATGAATGCAGTTTCCCGCTGTTCCTTCTTGTTTGCTTTTATGATTTGTAACTTGCGTCAAATAACAGTTTCTTTTTGTTACATCCCTTAGCCCACTAATTGCCACTTGCCGACTTTTCGTTGTTGTTAGTTTTTCGTTGTTGTTAGGGCTGTTATGGTAACGGTAAATTTACCATTAACATACAATTACCGGTTACCATTTTAGAATAATGTCGGTATACCAGTATAATCGGTAGGATAACGGTTAATTTATCATTTTTTAGGGTAAAACATCGGTAATATTTTTTCAAAACCAACGGTAACGGTAATTTATCAATCCGTTCATAATTTGTTTATTATACATCTTTTAATAAACTGTGTTTTATTTTATAATTTGTTTATTTTGATGATTAATGTCTAAATTTATTTTTCAATGATGTTAATATTTCAAAGAATAGTACCAAAATAATTCCAGCAGATTGTCCTTACGAGTCTACAAAATATAAGGCTTACTAATCTACAAAATATAAGGCTTTAGAATTAGACATCGGATTCTGGTAGAAATTAGCAAGGCATGAGTGAATGGGAAAAAATAAAGATTCTTACGAGTAAACTGATTCAAAAAAGGTTGAGTATTTAAATTCTAAATTACGAAGGAAAAATAATAATATTAGAGAGAGCATTACTTAAAACAACATCTACGTGATTATACCAAATATATATTGATGAGGTGACCGGTAACATTACTACCACTTGAGAAATCACTAAAAAACACAATGGTGGATGTATTTTAACAATCGTTTGCTTTATTGCGTCCTTTGAATACACAACCATTTGGGCATTATAGAATATAAATCAAAAGCTCATAACATGATCCAAACACAATAGTTATCTCAGTACCAATATCAACTAGCCAATATCTCTTATATTTTACTACCGTATTTACTTGCATACAGCTTTGCTTTTGGGTATAAAAATATGTTTGAAAACGATACTAAAGAATCCTTTGATACAATAGTAGTCCTATATATAGACACATAACTACAGTAGCAACACAGAAGAACCAATATAAACCAACCTTATTTGATGGAGATCATCACATCATTTCCATCTTCAAAACATATGTTTTTAAACCCTTGTAAGTTGTCATTTGGACATGAAACCAGAAAAGGCAATAGACAAATGGACGAATGCAGGCAAAACAACTTCACACCCAGCCTCAGACTTTTAGGTAAACCTCTCTCGTTGATCTGTTACAAATTAACTGATATTTGATTTTCATCCTTTGTTTCAACACTGTGAACTCACACATGGGAATATTTTGCTCTAGCGGTTCAAAGTGGAATTCAATAAATTTTAAAAGAATGCGCAAAATGAGTACAAGTTTTAACTTTTGAGGACAAATTTTGACATCCTTTTTTTTAACCTACAATCACTATCTATATAAATACAAATTCATATATTTTGTCCTAAAACTCAATATTTTCCTTAACTTATATGTAAATTTAAAGATACGAGGACTAAACGCATACAAATTAAAATCTTTATCATTATAAAGAAAGATAAGTAAGCCATTGTATGTGTGTACATATCTACACACATGCATATCTACATACATATTTACATACACGTGTGTGTTCAATGACACGCCCGTTTTTAGCATTCTTAATCCCCCTTAATTTTCATCATTGGATTCATCAAATCAATAGATATAAGAGAATGACAAATATCACATGTATGCGGGAGAAATTTTTGTCTTTATTCACTTGTGTTTTTATTAAAATTCATTCATTGATTTGATGAATCCAACAAAGAAAGTTATAGGTGATCCAAATTGTGGTACAATTGAACGCTGCTCACACACATACACACAGACACACCGCTACATTCCATCTACACCATAATTCTCCGAGCTACACAATTTGAAATCAAATGAAGATTTATAGATATGCTCTTACGTGCTTCAAGATCATCTACAATTTTTTTATAAGTTTGAATAATCCAAACATATTCAAAACAGTATTTTAAACTAATGGCGAAAATAAATGTTTTAACGGTGATATTGACTTTATATTTTGAACATATTTGAAGTTTCAAAATGATCTAATTTAATGAACATGGTGTTCTTAGTGTGTATTGAACAACCTCAAAGTTTCATTTGATTAGGATGGTGTACACTAAAAAACATGATACAAAATGGATGTATCGGAACAGGGGTGTAGTAGTTCCTTACCCATATGTGTGTGCGTGTGCATGCATATATATGTATACATATGAACGAACAAGATCTCCACTCTTATGAAAACCACTCCCATCCCTCATTCATTTTCTTGTGAAAAAAAATTGTATTGAACTTTTATAGATATGTGTTATTTGTTAAAGAGATCATCTATCCAAAAATTCAAATAATTTTGGAACTTCTAACCTCTTTTAAATTATATTTCAAATTGGTAGCTAATATAAATATTTTTGATGTTTCATATTCACTTGCAATTTTGATGGGGTTAAAAATTAAGAAATAATTCAATTTTTTTTATAGAAAATCTCGCTAACAAATAGAACATATCCATAAAGTTCATTTCGATCCAATTGTTAACTAGCACAAATATCACTTCGATCCAATAGTTATTTTTCAAAAAAAAACAAAGGGGGATGAGAGGGAGAATCTTGACCCTTCCCATATACATATACATATATACATGCATATGTGTGTGCACGCACGCATAGAAAGCCAATACACCCAAAAAAAAAAACACGCGGTAATCAAATTTTGTGAAGCTCTCTACATATTTATGTAATCAAATTTTGAATTCAACCTCTCTACACATATATGTTAATCAAACACTAAATACAATATTTTTTTTGGATCCGATAGTTATTTTCAATGATAAGACAACTATTAGCATGAGTTGACATATTTTTGATTCAAGCTCTCTACACATACATGTTAATCGGTTTTTTTAAACGCGTGGAGAGGAAGAGGAATTGGCTACTCCTCGGCGCTTATGTTAAACCTCATTCATACTTCAATAACTTTTGAACTATACAATAAAATGAAATGTGTATGTGTATGTGTGCGCATATTTATGTGCACACGTCTGTGTGCACACACTTGTGAGGAAAATCAATAGTCCTCTCGTATATAGCCTCTTTTTGCCCCTTTCCCTTTTCACATAATAAATTCATATCCATAAAGTTTATGTGGCACCTCTCATCTATGACTAACGTTTACGATGATTATCGATTCACATGTTAAAAAGAAAAAATAAAACTAATAAAATTAACTATGATAACCGTAAATGTATATAGCATAATCCCACACTGTATGGCACAACATTTTCATTATATATTTTGTGAACAAGGTACTTACATGTTTTTGTTCATTTCACTGCAGGCACGTATTCTTCAATTGGAGTTGCTAGAGCATATACAACAGATTCCATCTTGGTAAAACTGTTAAATAGCAATTGTTAAAAAAATAAAGAAAAAACATTTATATGCTATAGTTATGAAATTTTGTGAGCCTATCTCATAATGTTTGTTTCTAGCATGTTCTTAATTTACTGAACGTTGGGATATGACCAAAGATAAGCATTTGATTGGATCCTATTTGGGTTTTGACAAGGGTTAGGGTTCTAGTTAATTACAACAATGCTTGAAAGGTACCGGTTAGGGTTTAAATGAACGAATTAACTCGTTTTAAACCCAATGAATTGCAATTTTTTTCTTATTGCACTAACCATGGTTGTAATATTCTTATTACACTAACCATGGTTGTAATATTTCCTCATCGACTACCATCCTTGAGTTTACTAATAGCTCATAATACATCATTGGGAGGCATAGTGGCAATATACAGCAATGTAGCAACGCAGCTATCACTGTTTATTTGCCTATATTTCTCCCATGGTTTAACATTCAAATTCCCATGCTTGACAAGAGCTTCTCCTTACTTCTCTTACTATTTACATTTTAGTCCATCTAATTCTTTTTCAAAAATTGATATTCTATTAGAAACAATAAATATATCTAACTATTGTCAAATATATGAACTTTTTAAACAATGTTAAAGTATATGTATTTTTATTGCTCTTCTATTCTCCAGCTATTTTACATCAAAGCACCTTAAAAATTTATTGTTTTCATATAAGTCATTTTCTCTATATTGAAATTTACACTTTACTTTATTTTTTTCATATTAAGAGTAGTTCTCTTTATACGGAATTACAAAAATAGAAACGTGCGTTTATTTACATATTACTCTTTATCATTTTCTGATTTACATATTTAATTTTTATAATTGAAAACTATTGATAAAAACAATAGATATATGCTCGGTGCCTCATAGTTTGAGATAAATACTCGATTGCTTTGCTTTTTTTTAATATCACAAGAAAAGGTATTGAAGTAATAATGAGTTAAAAATTGAAGTACTTTCCTAACAAAATCAAAATATAGTGGATTTTCTTAACAAAATTAAGGTACAGTCTCTCTTAAAAAATAAAAAATATATGATTTCTCACACTCCAAGATTTATTTCTACTTTCCATTTCTCTGATCAATTAAGTTGATCAATTAAGTATCGTTTTTCTAAATGACAGTATGATGTATTTATTTAAAAGGATTTGTTGATATTTGTTACAAAACTTCTAAATGCATAAAATATATCGATGCATTTTCTGTAACACACTTCTAAACATCATGGAAAATCCCCCACAGGGATCACACCCCATTTGGACACCAAAATAGGGATCAGCACTGATCGCTATTGTGGATCCCAATGGGCCTGAAAATTCTTGGGTGTGCTCGTCATGGCCTGGAGGTTCTTCTATCAAAATTTCAGCTCGATCCGTGCACGTCTTCCCCTATAAATACAACAAGTATGGTGTCAGAAAAAGGATCTTCTTTCTGTTTCTCTATATCCTTAACCCAGACTACACTCTGCCAATTTTATTTTTGGATTTCGGATTGTAACTGTAAATAAACTGTGGTATAATAAAAAGCATTATTCTGAAGTGGACGTAGCCTGAAGTTAGCCGAACCACTATAAACCTTGTCTCCTTTTACCTACTTTCATTTTTAATTTGTTTGTTTTTCATATTATATTCTCTACATTAGATACTATCTGAGATCTGTGACTGGATATCGGTATTTTCACATAACTTGGCGTCGGTGGTCAATTTTGACGCCAACAGTTCTCAATTCTCATGAAGACTAAAATAAATTAGTGCTTCCGACTAAATTCGAGCTTTTGCGCTGTGGACTCTTAAAATCAGATTAAAGTCCCACATCGCAAGTGAAAACAATAAAAGGGGCACTTATACACCAAACCTTCACCTCAGAATAACATGCATGGTGGCCTACTAGGCTCAAGTGGCTATTGCATTGAACTAGCAATCACAAGATCAGAACTTCGAGTCTTGGGTCAAGTTAAAACTTATTTTTTCTTTTTGTTAAGGTATGGACCGTTCATATTTTTAGTACACTATCAATTTTAAAAATGTTCATCACTTTCTCGACATCATTTATTTGATAAATATATTATTTAACAAATTTAATTTATTAGTAAATATGTGCAATTAATTGTATCCATCAGTTTGCTTAATGTTGAATTCTAAAAAATAAAAAGAATTTGATATATGCCTTATTTATATTTAAAAAATGACCATATTTATTTTTATTTGGATAAATATAAGTATAAAAATTATTATGTAATAAAACAAAAATGACAAGTCCAAATTAAAACTCATTCATCTCAACAAATTAACCTTACATTAAATAGCAAATTATATATTTTGACAATATATCTAAAATTTAAACATTGTATTCTTACAATTTTGTCCTATGCAATGCGATGGTTACACACAAGTATAAAGTGAAAGACATTATTTATAATGTTGTAAAAATAAAACATTTGGAGGCTGTTGTAAAATAAGTTTCGCTACATTTGGAAAACTTTAAGAAATTATACAGCATGCAAAGTCATTGCTCCAAATAGGATTTTCATTTTAAGTTTGTTAAGGGTTTGCGTAGGATTGTTTGTTTGCTTATGTGGATAGAGCTGATCAAAACAACAAACAGCGGTGGATCCTATACAACCATATCTCTCTTTTAAAATAAACAAATAAACTTGTAACCGATGCTATGGGAATTCGACCTAAGAACCTCTAGATCCACAATCTATTCTCTATAGTAATAGTATGGATGATTTTTTTAATTTTCAGAGCTATTCATTGGATTTCATTCTTATGTTTTCTTAGGACATATGATAACAAAACATTCTGAAAAATATTTAGCTGGTCATGTTTAGAACTAAAAATAATAATCTTACAGTGAAAATTTAACATTTACTTTAGCATTGTGTCATTATTATCTTATAATAATCTCATGGTCAATATCTTAATATTATTTTTAATAACAGTATTTGTGATAATTCATGCCAAATAATATTAAATCAACACAAATTGCTAATTGCAAACGTATATCTATTAACTAACATTTTTCCCACAAAAGTCGATGCCTCGTTTAAACCTAGGAATAAATGCTTTTTGGAGCCTTGACATAAAGAAAACAGTGTGGCTATTTCATTAAACACAACATTATGGAAAGAAAAAAAATCTCTTGTGGCTTGTAAAAAATGGCAATAAAAATATACACCAATAGTGGTATTTCCAAAGTTGGACAAATAATAAAAATACAATAGAGTAAACTCGGAAAGTAATATAAAAACCAAGAAAATAGGGTCAAGGAAGAAAAAATTTGGTCTGAATGATGAGGGTTTTAAAATTTAGTCTGGACGACAACAGAATGCTAATCTAAACTAGCATTAGATAAAACGGACTGCTAATTTAAACTAGCATCAAATGAACGTAATGCTAAAGTAAATCGATTGCTATAAATATTGTGAAAATGAATGCTATTTTAGTCCATTCAGTTTACGTTCATCTGATGCTAGTGTAATTTAGCATTACGTTCATCTAATGAATGTTATTATTACTACATAAAATACAAGCAGGAGATGAATCCCCTCCTAGCATATGTATACATGTGCACATAATATGTGTGCGCATGTGTGTGCATGGTGTATACATGTATACATGTGTATACATCTAGAGTGATTCTTGTGAGGCTAGGTGTCAGGAAAAAAAAGTCAGCAAAGTTGACAGAAACTATTGAATTTCCATTTATTATTTTGCATAAATTAACTCAGAATTGAAACAAGATGATAGTCTCATATGATATAATTATGATACCAGAGTTGAGATGAATCGCATAAATTTTGAGTTTGATATGTGAGTCCAATTTTAATTCCGACCAAGAAGGTCCATGTTTATATATAGGTGAAAGATGAAGTGATTGATAGCAGGGTTGCACTAGTAACCGAGATAAAGGACATATTTAGATCAATGAATGATGGAGAGATCAGTTCATCTGCTTATGATACAGCTTGGGTTGCCCGAATTCCATCACCTAAAGACCCAAAAAAGTTGCAATTTCCAACCACTCTAAATTGGATCTTGAAGAACCAACTAGAAGATGGGTCATGGGGAGAGCCTAGTGCCTTCCTACTCTATGATAGGCTTGTTTGCACACTTTCTTGCATTCTTGCTCTCAAAACATGGTCAACTGGTAAAGACCATGTAGCGCAAGGTACTATACAGTATTACATACTTCAATTCTTAATCATATATAGATCAGCTGTAGAGTTGGACTTGAGCAGGGGCTGACCATCCCGAGCTCCTCCTCTATATCAGCCTCAAATTTGTTTACGTAGTGGTATTTTTTATGTAATGGAATGCAGAAATACGCAAATTTGAATATCATGCTTAAAATTCAATTATATAAATTGATGTTAATTTTATGTACATATTTATACTTGCTACCCACAATATTAAACTAAATAAAAATACTAATTATGACGTTAAAAGGCTCAGCTTTCGTGTTTGTCCCACGCCCTTGAATTTTGAGAACAAACTACGGTTTAGCTTGCAAATCACCTGGACCTAAATTTGGTGCTCCAGTGTGCCCACAAACAATAAAAGAGACAATCATGTATTTTGCAGATAAACACCTGAGTAAAAGTTATGTTGGATTTATTTGCAGAATTTGAAGTGTTGTGATTGAGTGGGCACACCAGGACACCAAACTTTGGGTCCATGTGATTTAATCCGCTGTTTTTTGGGTATCACTCCCAAGTGAAAATCATTACAAATTATAAATCCATGTATATTTAATTAAACAAAAAATCTTATATTAGGCCCATTTCAGCAAAACAACATAACAAAAAAATGCCACTTTGGAAACTTATTACAAACTTAGGAGATCATATCCTCTAAGGTTTATGTGTACCTATGTCCCCACCTAATCCACACCATTCATTTATTAATCTAACCATTAACTTTAACAATAAATAAAAATATGAAGGGACATGATTCATTGGGGCATGCAACACATGAAAATTGGAGACAGGTGATCCCATGTGCAAACTTAAGACATTTTTGACCACGTTGACACTAAGTCAGCCGTTTACATTGACACAATTTCAAATCGCGTTGGTGTAAAAAAAAATTCTAAATTACATTGGTGTGTTTTAAGATTGAACCAGAGCAATTTTTTGATGAGTTCGCACTAACACGATTTCAAATTTACACCAGTACAAAATTGCTAACTAAGCGCCAATATGATCAGAAGTGGCCAAGTTTTAGTAAGTTCTAAAGTGGCATGTTTTGATTATTCTTTGCAGAAAATGACATGTTTGAAGAAATTTTCATACTTTTAATAATAAATGAAAGGATACGCGACCTATAAAATAGGAGATGGTGTAAATGATGACGATATCTATGTATGTACCTAGGAAAAATGAAATACTGTAACTTTACTAATAGCTTATAATACATCATTGGGTGACATCATGGCAATATACTGCAATGAAACACGACTATCAGTATTTATTTTGATGGGCAACACATTTATTGTCAATTTTCTGATGTCAAAGCCATGGACGAAGCGATATTAAAATCAAAATCTGGTAAGTCTTTGAATTGTAAGCATTGGAAATGGGTTTTAACATACCATTTTTTCAGGGCTCAAATTCTTGCAGAATCATATTGTAAGACTGGAGAAAGAAAACAAAAGCTCGATGACAGTTGGGTTTGAATTAATTTTCCCCTCGTTGCTGAATGAAGCCAAGAGTTTTGGTCTAGACCTCCCTTACCACATTCCTTGCTTGAAGAAGATTTTTACTATGCGAGAGAAGAAAATTAGCAAGTATAATACTTAATATCTCTATACATCTTATCAAACATATATTATCAAATAAATCGAACTTATATGTAGGATCCCAAAGGATATGATGCATTCAATGCATACAACAGTGTTACACTCATTAGAAGGAGTACAAGAAATAGTGAATTGGAAGAAGATACTGAAACTCCAATCTAGAGATGGTGGTTTTCTAACATCTCCCTCATCTACGGCTATTGTGTATATGAAAACTGGCGATCAAAAATGTCTGGAGTACTTGAGTAAAATAGTAAGAAGATATGGAGATTTTGGTATGTATTAAATTACTAAGAAACTTTAGAAAAGGGAAACTCAAAAAAAGTAAAGATGAAGGATCTATGACAGTATAAACAGTTAGAATTACGAATATGCAAGTTACACTTGAGTGATATATGAGACCTATAAAAGCTCCTGGGTTTAGCACATTTGTAAGAAATATTAGTTTGAAATTTCAACTACTTTTACCGTGTTTATCAGCACCGTGTCTGTATCCAGTTGACATTTATGAGCATATATGGGCAATAGATACACTTCAAAGACTGGGAATTGATCACTTTTTCAAGACTGAAATATCTGAAGCACTCAACTATGTTCATAGGTAAGCTTGAGGAAATTGAAGAATATTAACAAATGAAAATTGGACGATAATACGAAGATATTGGCAATAAATGGCAATTTGACTTTATCAATATAGCAGTAACGAGAAAAATGACATGCTTATTTTACCTATATTTAGATATTTGAAGGAAAATGGTGTATCCTGGGGAAGAGACAATCCTATCCCTGATATTGATGATACATGCATGGCCCTTCGTTTGATGAGATTGCATGGAATTTCTGTACCCACAAGTAACTGTACTGTAAATTTTAGCACAATGGTACCATGTCTTCGGTTGATCATTATTTTAATCCAATTCATTGCAATTGCCTGAAAACAGATATCCTCAATCACTTTAAGGACAAAAATGGAAACTTCTTCTGTTTTCCATGGGAAACACATAAAGGCATTTCAGACATGTTCAATTTGTACCGATTCTCCCAAATTTCTTTTCCAGGAGAGAATATACTTGTCGAGGCCAAATCTTTTACCGAGCAGTACCTACAGAAATGTCTTGAAAATAATGTGGTAGATGACAAATGGCTTTTGAAAAGGGACTTAAACAAACAGGCAGGTTTCTCCAGTGCCTAGTATTTCAGATTGGTTACTATTGATGATTCTAATAACATTTGTGTGCACCAGGTTGCATATGGGATGAAATTTCCATGGAAGACAAGTCTGAAAAGATTAGAAACCAGGGAATATATAGATAGTTATGGAGACAGAGACGTTTGGATTGGCAAGACTGTTTATTGGTATTAACTATTAACGATATTTTTCAAAAACCTCAATTCAATCAAAAGTATATATCAGAGTTTATCTTGTACCAACAGTACAAATGATATATATGGACATTGCAGGATGTATAATGTAAACAACACAAAATATATCAAGCTAGCCAAAATGGATTACAACGTAATGCAATCTGTGTACAGAAGAGAGACAAATTCCATTATGAAGTAAGTTGATTCTCATTACTTTCATATCCATTATTTTCAACAGTCTAAAGACTGCTATTATAACCAGGTGGTGGAATCAATTTGAACTTAACGAATCAGTTACTCTGTTACACCCAGAAGAAATACACTTCTCAATTGCAGCAACCTTGTATGACCCAGAACTCGATAATTGTAGAATAGTGTATACCAAATTCAATTGCATTGAAGATAATCTTGTGGACCTATTTCACAATCATAGATCCACAGAAGACTTGATTGCAGTATGCCAAGCAGTTAAACAGTAAGTTCAATTCCTCCCACACGATATTGTAATTATTTGAATCAAAATTATTAGTTAGTTTAAATTATGTACCCAAATACCCCAGATGTTCAAATAAATTAAAATACCCAAGACATGTTAACGCATTTATGCAGATGGAATCATTCACTCGTGTGTTCCCTTCCCAATAATGTTAAGGCAATATTCAATTTAATGTATGGTACATTGCAAGAATTGGCCATACAAGCAAGCAAAGCACAAGGAAAGGATGTATTTCCCTACTTACATGACATAGTGAGTGATATTGTCTATAACAAAAAATATAGGAACATGTATCGCCTATATAACACATTGAATTTTGTGTCAGCGATTGAAGCAAATTCAACATTACCTAAATACCAGAATGAAAAAAGCAAGAGAGCATAATGCTTCTTGGAAAGAATATACTGAAAACAGGAAAAAAGATTTTGGTGTTGCTATTAGGGTGATGCCAGCAATGCTTCTCATGGGTGAGCATTTAGAAGATGATCATCTCCTGTGCTTGGATGAACAATCCAATATACACAATCAGTTGTCCTTGTATTTAACGCTAATGACAGATGTAACCACAGACAAGGTGTTTCTTTGAATTTCAAACCTTATTATTTTTGTAATACACTAACTCATGGTAGAAATTGCATCAACTTTTCTTGCCATGTAAAAGCATCTCCGGTAGGGTGCTTGTTTTTAGGATGATGAGTTTATTTAAATGAGGCGATTCCTCCCACTTCTCAAGCAGTCAAGTAAGAGGAAATGCAGTTTTTTTTTTCCTCTCTTTTTTTAAATATAAATGGTTTTCAGAAAACAATTTATACTATAAACAGTTTAGGGTATAAACGATTTTCAGATTACCATTTACAAACCCACGCTCAGAGAAAAATGCGGAAACCACCACTGTTGCCTTTCCCCATGCTCAAATCGACACTGCTGTAGTGTGGGAAAGAAAAGAAACAGTGATTTCCCAAATTTTTCTTTGAATTGCTCATGCTGGAGATGCTCTAAGGGGAGTTGGAGCATGATTTTTGCTGCTTCAACTGAAGCAGCAGTTTTCTTCTACTATGGGTTCACTTTAGCTTAGAAAATAAAGTTTCCACCAAATATATGCATATATTGTGTCCAACTGCATTTTGGCTTTTCAAGTTCATGATGGTTTTATGCTATTTGGCCATTTATTTCTGTTTGCGTATGGTATGTAATATGTTTCGATAATGTTTCAGAACACGATGGCCATGGAAAATGTTTCTCCTATAAACATATATATGAAAGAAAACAAATGCTCAAAGGAAGAAGCGATGAATCAACTGAAGAAGCTGAAAGAGGATACATTCCAACAGTTAGTCTATGAGTATCTAAAACCTCATCACAATCTAAGGAATTGTAGAACACTAATTTTTGAACATGGAAGAATTTACAATTTTTTTCATGATGCAAAGTCAACACCCCATTTATACAAAGAGAAGATTAGAGAAGCCATGAGAAAATTTATTTCACCAATAAGTGGGACTTAATTTGTGATATGCACACGTGCTGGAAACATATAATGGAGACTGATTACTTCTTTAATATTTCTCACTAATTGCGTAACAGAGGACGCAACTTTGTATTCTTTTTCTTGCGCATGTCCAAGCATGCTTAATTACATGGTTCCATGGAATCTAGTTCTTTGTGTATTCAATTAATTTTCGGAAATGTGACCACTGGTTGTGTGAGCATGATAAATTCTACATGAGCAATTACGATAGTTATTCGTAAATTTTACAGAGTGTTTGAAATATATCATTGATTGATTTATTTTCAGTTTATATTTTATTTTCCTTAATGGTCAACTGTATAACCAGCATCTACAAAAATTTCTTGCACTAAAAATGGAAAAGCTTACCGTAGAAACCCAAACAGCAAGGGAGGAATCAGTTTGACATGGATTAATCCAGTGTTAGCAGTTTCCACAGCTTCCATTGTTGGAAATTTAGTGCTTCCTACATGCACATACAAAATAAGTTATATTGGTTTTGCAAATTTCATGCCAATTATAGTTGAAAATCCTGGAAGAAAAGAAAACCTCGTTGAGCCCCTAAGATCACCAGCAATTATGTCTTAAGGTACTTGACAAGAACTAGAAGAACAAACTGAAAAGAAAAAGTACCGATCTTCTTCCTAATTATTTATTTGTTTATTTGAAATCAGAGAACCAATTGAGTAAATTATAAGGAGCATTTGTGAATCTAATGCCTTAACCACTTGGTCACCCTTACAGGGTATTCTTCTTCCTGTTTTTATATTATGATACTTTGAATTTCGCATGTTGATGTCCCATATTGATATCAGTACTCTCATGTTAGTCAATTCTAGTAGCCACCAAGCTATTCCAGAAGTTGAATAAGTTCCAAATTTTTAAAAGGATTTGAAGTCTATTCAATGAATAAATAGGCATTATATCAGATGCTTTAGAACAGGTTTGCCAGTTTGGGCGAACAACTGTAGTTAGTGGCGGAAATCGGAGGAAAAAATAACTGTTTTGATACACACACTTTAGCACCCCTATCATATTTTCGAGGGTCCCTCTTTTGGAGCATCCATTTCATACCGCTATCATATTTTGAGTGACGCTACTTCAAATACTCTCAAATTTTGTAGACGTATTTATATCATATATCATACTAAGACAAGATAATCTTTACAAAATTAGTCATATTTGCATATAGCCAACATGTTAAATTTGATGATTAAAATTAGCGATCAAAATAAACAATTTAATGGTTATTGACTTAACTTTCGAAGAGTCTAGAAATTTCAAAATGGTATCATTTTTAATACAGAAGATATTCATATTATAGAATAAACATGTACAAAATTTAGCAGCGGTTGGAATATCATTCTCAAAATGATAGATACATTATAATCCAAAAAAAGGGTGCCACTGAAAACATAAACATGTGTGAGGAGAGATAGGAGCAACCATATTGGTGACTGGATTTTGTAAAATAATGGATGAATTTGATAATTTTGTAAGAGTGAGAAAATGATAAGGTACGACAGAGAATACATTAAATCTCATCTATTGATTTACAAAATCCAAATGAACAATATAAATGGAGTTCTAAGGGGCTAAGAGAGAGAGAGAGAAAGGACAAAACCATAATCCTTCTATTTTAGTCTCTTTTGTAACCCCTCCATGTGAATTTAATAATCACTGGTAGAATTTAATTAAGATTCTCTCTCCTACTTTGCTATTATTACCATTCTTACGTCATCACTAAATCTACCCATTGATTTATTGAATCCAACGTCTATGAACATGATAAAATAAAGTGGTACATACATATATGTGTGTGTCCGCACAAAGAACGATGGAAAATTCGCTTTTTGAATATTTGTAGTTTTTATTGCATAAATGCTCTTTTTTTTTCTTTTTTACAAACAATTGTAGTTTTTACTGTAAATATATTCGGTTTTTACTGCAACAATTTGCAATCTATACTGCATTGTTTTGATCTTTTGTCTTATTTAAAAAATAATAGTTGAAATATGCATGAAGAAAAAAAACGAATTTAACAGGATAGTGGTATTCCAAGTTTATTTTCAATATTTTCTTATGATTTGGATGTGTTTTAAAAAAATATGTTGTAATTAAAAAAGTATTACTTGGAAAGATATTATGTTGTTTTTGAAAGTTTTTAAGGGATGGATACAAAAATCATCTACATATAATGTAAGGATCCGCTATACTTCTCTATCGCTACACCTCATTCTATGACACTAGAGGGTTTAGATCTACACAATTCCATTTCAAATGTATTATTGGGTATATTCAACGTATGCTATGAACGTCATGTTTAAAAAAATGAGATTATTTTGTAACTTTTAGCATGTTCAAAATGTTAAGTCAATTTCAAACGCTAAAACATTTATTTTAACCATCGATGTGAAATATTATTTTGGATATGCTAAGATTATCTAAATTAAATGAATTGTTGTGAAGATCATGATCACACATGTAAAAGCTTGACTCATGTAAGAGCATATACACACACAAAATTTTTACAACTTCGAATTGTATAGCTCTAAAATAATAAAAGTGCAGATGGGGCGTGACGAAGAAGGTTGAAATGGAGCTCTTTACATGTATGAATGTATGCATGTGTGTTTGTGTGGGGGTGTGGGATGGGAGATTGATTTGATCTCCTCCTAATTTCCACCTCCCATACGAAAACAAAGAAATCCAATGTTCAATCATTATTGTGTCAAATTTTGTGTTTTGTTTTGTGTCTCAAAAGCCACTCTCATGATTATAACTAATAGTAATACAGCCCAACCCAAAATTGTCCGATTATACTGGCTGTCATCATAACCTATGTTAAGAAGAGAATAATACAATATGATAGTATTGAGATCTCTACTATCAGCAGGCAATTTATTCATAACCAAATTCTTTTAGTTGTGAATTCAAGCAACAACATTGAGGTCTTCATCAATCACTGTTCTTGTGAAATGCTAAAGGGGAAAGTAACTGTTTTAGCCACACTGTTAAAATCACCTAAGAAGAAGCAAACCTAAATAGCAGATGGATGTATATGTTGCTGAACCTAGGCTATAGCCCGGGATGGAATTCTACATCACTTAATATAGATAATCATCTAAACCCTCTAAAATAAGTCTAAGCCCACGTTCTTTTTCTTTTACAAACTGGATCTTGGACATTCTTAACTTTTACAAACTATCTTAAACAGCTCTCAAATTAGCATGTGAAACAAAAGCTTCAAAAATGAAATTAAGTAAATTACATCCAATATATAATCAATTTTATGTTTCTTTTTCCACTAATCATCTCTTGTCTGATTGAATCATGAACTTTAACCTATTTTTTCCACCTAATTTCTTTGCTCCATTGAAACTTATGTCAGATAATGCAAAACATTGCTTTATTGTAAAACCCTAACTAAATTTTGGAACAGACTGAAGCTACTAGCCTACTAATGTACAACATAGTAAACATTTTGAAAATTTTACTAATATAAACAAATGTTTTATATATGGCAAAAGAACTGTTGTTGCTTGACTATATGTATGGATTTTCTTACTTTGGTCTGTAATTTTTTTTCCCAGCAACTAGCCCAGGCTGAAGTAAAATCCTAGCTCCGTCCACTAGACACCTGATTGCATGGTTTTGCTTAATCACCCTCCTTTAGTTTCCATCAAAATAGTTTCAAAACAGTCGCAGATGTAAACAAACAGTATGATTGAACAACTTAAGCATTCGAGACAAAAGGATAAAATAAGTTAAAATACACGGACAACTACAACAGGTGCCACCTTTTATGAAGAGAATCTATTGGTCGTTTACCCACTGTAGCTGCACAAGGGAGAGAGGCAGAAATACTTTGAGGCAAACTCTCATCTCCTTTATGCCATAACTGACGAGTGACGAGAACTCTCATCTCCTTTCCTCCAAGATTTACCCGCTTCACTTTTGACTAAATGGGCCCAAAAAAATTTGGTCAGACCCACAGAAAAAAAAGTTACACGCTTGCTTGGTGGGTAACCATATCTATTGAAAACGCCCGATTTCAAAAATGGAGTCTAGCACTCATCTTGAGATTTTAACACCGAAATTTTGATTTTGTGAACTTTATGTTAACTTACAAATTTTTTAGGGGTATTTTTGCAAATAATTACAAAAGAAAATTTAAAAATTATTTAAAACGAAAATGAGAATTTTGGAATTTTGTTGTGAAAGGAAAATATTTTGTAAATCATAAATTTTGGTTTATGGCTTATTCGAGGGAAAATTGTTTTTTATGAGGTTAAAATGCAAAATAAAATATAATCAATGAAATACATTTTTATTGTGATTCAAAAATATGATTAAATGTCATGGTAACTTTTATAAGAAGAAAATGAATTTAAAATTAAACGGTAAATTAAAACCATTATAATATATATATATATATATATATATATATATATATTAAAATGGGTTTTTGTGTAAATAAATATTTATCTATTTGACTTCGGATTGGTAAAAATTTTAAATTTTTTAAATTTTGAAGATTTATGTAATTTGTTTCATTCAAATTGAAATTCATATAGATGTTTTGAATTTAAATAAATCAACAACAACAACATAGCCATTATTCCCAAACAAATTGGGAATTTAAATAAATCAACATGAGAAGATTTAATTTATAAAATTTAATTTTCTATGGCTTAACCGTCTTGCCTAGCCCATCATTCATCGTCTAACACCTATACCATGTCTCCTCCATTTTCTCATTTTGCCAAGCTAGTAAAAGATTGAATTCTCCTTAACCAAAAAGCTTCAAAACCTCAATTTTTAAATACAAAGAAAATCCTAAAAATCCAATAAAACATATTCCATCTCTTCACCCTCGTTTCCATATATAGTTACCATTATACAAAGAAGAAGTTTTTTTTGAACTGCATTTAGTTTTGGATAGCTAGCAATTTCTTTGCATTCGGGATCTCTTATGTTTCCCTTCAACAAAGGTGAGTTAAAGATTGGCTATAAACTTTAACTACTTTGTTAACTCAAAAGGTTGACTGAAGTACATGCTATTGGATGAGTAGTTGATGATTTGGTTCATTGAAAATTTGAATCTATTGCTTATTATCTTGAAACCTTGAATCACTATCTTGAATCCTTATCAATCTCACTTTGCATAATGAAGGCTTGGCTTTTGTATTGATATTTGAACGAGTATTGGTTATGTGGAGATGCTCACCGAGAATAATGACCGGACTCGAGGAAACAAGTGGTCGGAGGTTGACGTCAGAGAGCATCTCTACTGCGGGAAATCGAATACTAGTCGATCGGTACTTCCACCACCGTTCAATCGGTGGTAATTCGAGGACCAGAAAAGCTTGAGACCAGTACTTATTTTTTTTAATTAAAGTAAATTTTAAAATTTTAGAATTGAATGGAGAAAATTTTGAAGTTTTAAATTTAAGTTATATATTTTGGATTCAAAGTATATAAAATTATTTAAATTGGAAGCTTTTTTTCGTATTAACTATGAAATTGATTTTAATTACTTTTTAAATTCAAAATTTGGAAAAAAATATATTTAGGATTTAAAGGGGTTTGAAATTTTTTGAGATTTCCAATATATATTCTGATTTTGATTTAAAGTTTAAAAATATTTTTAAAATGGAAATTTCATCATTTCAAATTAATTTTAAAATGCTTTTAAATTCCAACTTTGGAAACAAATATTAAAATTGCCTTATAAAATTATTTATAAATTGTATGAAACATTTAATAATATTCATGGATGATTTTAATGTTTATTCTATTTGGACAAAAAATGATATTGAATGATGGACGTTTGGTAATTAATATCTAACAAAATAAATACTTTTGAAAAAAAATTAAGGTTTCATACACTTATAATAATAAGTTGTAGATGTATCCTTTGAAACATTTATTTTAAGTTAGGGCCATCAACGGATGCAATCAGATGCAAATATCATTGTATCAGCATCTGTATCCAAAAATCAAAATCCACATCTGCATTTGATATCCATGAATATCTTAAAATTCACATATGTATCCACATCCATATATTTTACCAAATATCCGAAAATATTCACATCCGAAAAGAGAATGTAGATATTTTTGAATATCCAAAAATATTCGAAAAATCCACATCCAAAATCTGAATTATGTTTTTATATTGAGATTTTAAAACGAAAACATCACAACTCATGAGGTGTTCAAATACCAACCGAATATAAAGACTAATAAACTACAATACTTCAATATTTCAAGTAAAAAAAACAACCCACAAAGTATTGCAATGAGTTTAGACCACATGCATAACTAATTTGTTTATATAATATTACAATCTAAATAAACATAATAAAATAAAGAATAAGCATGCAACTTTTTGTTATTTCTTCCAAATCACAAGAGCTTCTCCAACCTCCATAGTTCTTGTAAAACAAGTTCACATCTCATAAAATGATGTTCAAAATCATATAACAACTAAAGAACAATTGATGTTCAACATCATATCCCATAAAATTATGTTCAACATCATATTTTTAAACTGGTTTGTTCTAAAGTTATGTTTACCTATTGATTGATGAAACTAAAACAAGTCTACCAACAACAATTAACTAACTTAAATCATTACCAACAATTAAACAAATCAGTAATTTAAAGGTCGATTAATATACTTAAATCTTTAATTTAAACAACCATTAATTTACTTAAATCGTTAATTTAAAGAGTGATTAATTTAAACAACAGTCAACTAATAATAATTAATTTAATTTAAGTTTCAACAGTAGTAATGCTGACTAAAGATTTAACCAACCTCAAAACTATGCTGATGTGTTTGTGAAAGCAAAATCATCTGCTGACCCTAGGCTTAAAAAATGTAAAATGAGGTGACAGACATGCAAATTAAAGTAAATGACATAAAGATGTAGAGCGGTTCGGCCAAGCTTTGCTGCGTTCAATGTGAAGATCTCTTACTATATATATATATCTCTTATAATTATAGCGAATTATAAGAGAATAACAAGAAAATTACACTTAAAACCGACTGCTAATCTTTAGGAGCTTTCGGTTTTCTATGAGGAGTATGTTCTAGGAATGTAGAATGTAACCATTATAGTTCAGCTAAATGAGTTTTCAACACATTTGATCATGTGTGGCATGAGATATTTATAGTGGACAAAACAAATTTTGGATGGCCAAGATCACACAGGAAGACAGGCTGGAAGGGCGCCTAGCTGTTAATCTGGTTGTTCGGATGGATAAAAGACACTTGAAGAAGTAATTAGCCTGTATGGTTATGCAGCAAGCCATTTGTGTGATAGAGTTAGGGGTATGCCCTAAGGGCAATTATGCAATTTGTTACATATATCTAACTCGTTGACCTATCTTGTTCGAAATAAAAGATATTTTCTTCCTATTATACATTGATATAATGTGATTATATTAATTGATTAACTTAATCAAAAGTATATTTAATAGAAAAATCTATAAATGGTATATTTTGTGATAGTAGTTACTGTTATCCCAACTTTTGGCAAAGTTAAGATATCCAAAATTTACTGAGAATCAATGATTATTATTCTTGAGTATCAACTATGTACTGCAGGATAACCATGGATATCGATGAATTTTGTCCGAGTCCAGATTGAGCTACAGTTGATAGGACATGACCAGAAAGATTATAGAAGCCAGTGGTTTAAATTTCAAGTCAATCCGAGTTCGTATGCTCAAGTTATGATGGATTCAATTTAAGGGAGATGAACCTTGTTCGGTTCGAATCCATTGATTCGACTCCCCTTACTTCGAATCCATCACTTTGGAATACTTCGAATCCATGAAGTTCGTACCCATCCTCATGTCTCAGCTCGACTCCATCTAGTTCGACTCCATCTACTTCGAACCCATCAAGCAAGCAAGCAGTTCGACTCCATCCAAGTGGCCATACTTCGACTCCATCAACCACGTATTGGTTCGAATCCGTCCATTATGCCTTAGTTCGAATCCCTCATGAATAGCATAGGTTCGAATCGATCAGAAGTCAGCCATGCTCCGAATCCATCGACCACACATTGGTTCGTATCCACCCAGTGCCCTTGCTTCGAATCCATGGAAGAGGTTGTGTTCGAAACCATCCAGTAAAGCACGCCACAATCGATTCGAAGCACCCCTGTTCGAATCCCTTTGTGAACAAAGCCTTCGAATCCACTTGGTCAAGGCAGCAAAGAACACGGAGTCGACCCATTCAACTCGGAGCAATAAGTGGATCGACTCGAAGGACGCACGCTACCTCATCACAAGACCGCGTGAGCTGATGGATTCGAAGGGAGTGGATTCGAAGGGATCGATTCGACCCAAACAGCCAAACGAAAATCTCCATCTTGAATCGATCATATCTCTCAATCCCTTGATCCAAATGCCATAAAATTTTTACAGGAGTTTGCCTACGTGTTGAAGAATGTCCACGCCAAGTTTCATCACGATTGGACAATTTCTTGATCGATTCGAACCAAGGGTCGAATCGATCCCAATGTGGACTCGGATCTCCAGGTTTCGGCCGTGTGGGCCCCCTCACATGCCTGAAGCGGTCTACCGCACTTTTAGAAGAAATATCAGCCTCCTACTCCTATAAATAGAGCCCCATGTCATTCAGAAAAGGGATGGATCTCTCTCTTGCAAAATGGGGATTCTGAAGCGTAAAGACTCTACCAGACTCTACTTTGCACTTCGCTACTACCGTTGTACTCGAATTTCAGAGCTATAATCCATTGTAATCCGCTGTAATCAACTGTAATCAGCGAAGAACATCAATAAAAGTTAAAACCTTTGAAGTGGACGTAGGCCGGTGATAGCCGAACCACTATAAATCGTGTGTTCTTGTTCATAATTTCCGTTTTGCTGCATATTGCTTGTTTAGATCTGTGATTTGTGTTTGAATATTGCTGATTTGTATTCATACACTGGTGCTTTCACGATACTTGGGGTTTGTGACCAATTTTGGCGCAAACACTTACAAAGTGTTGTAACCGTGAGTAATTTATCACAACGAAACAAATATATCATTTTGAATGTTCCTAGTCAAGATGCATCGAGACTGAATATCGATGTATCCATTGAGGCTGGAGTACCACTACTACAAAACAGGCCATTTGCATCGGTTGTTTACCCCCCTTTTGCATCAGTTCAACAACCGATGCATATGCAACCGATGCAACAGGCTTAACACTTTTGCATCAATTCTAAACTGATGCAAAAAGGCCCTTTTTGCATCGGTTGTTACTAACAACTGATGCAAAATATCATGGTTGGTTGCTTGAACACAGCCCCCATGTTGCATCGGTTGTTACTAACAACCGAGGCAAAATATCATGGTTGGTTGTTTGATTTTTATTTGTGTGAGTGTAGTTGTTCTAGTTGTTTTCTATTTTCATACTGCATTTGCATATTAAAATTTTTTATACATAAGTTCATTTCAGAAAAAAAAAACAAAAATATTTCATTTTATTGCAAATTGCATTTCATTCTCTGTTCTTACATTTCAATTTTCTTTTTCTTCTTTTTTTTTCTTTTTACAATCTACATTGCAAATTCCTCTCTGTCTCTCTGCCTTACAAACTATTCACTACAAACTTCTCCCCTTATCACCATCTTAATCTCTCCATTCACTGACCTGCTCCCCTCTCCATCACCACCTGATCAAACCATACATTACAACATATATGTGCACATTTGTGCATTACTGCACAAACAAAAAACTGCAATCCAATCAATTATCACTTTAGTTAAACCATTCCATACAACAACCATTCCATACAGCTGCATACATCGACAATCCTTCTTCCTCTCGACAATCCAGCAAGCATCCACTTCTTACTCCATCTATAATTCTGCCCTGCCATTACATCCTCCATTTACCACTGTATGGCTGCAGGATTGAAAGCTCCAATCATAGGAGCATCTCAAAGAGTTAAAGAAGCGAGTTTTTGTTGTATGGCTTCCACTTGGTCGCCAATAGTTTAAACATAAAATTTGCCACCACCAAGAACTTCAGTAACAACAACCTAGATTGATATTTGATAAATATGAGTTGGCATTTGCCAAAAAGCTTGAAATATAATAAGCTATCGTTATGTACTCATTATTTAGCAAAAGATCATATCAATATCTCACCTTCATAACTTCTTTCTGCTTCGCATCACTAGTGGATCCATTATCAACTTCCAACCCTTGTCCTTCAACGTAGTTTTCCCAAATCGTGATAAGGGAATATCAATAATTAGTAATAAAGACTTTAGAAGAAGAATCACCTGAAAATGCATGTTTATCATTTAAGTTACTTTGAGCCTTTTTAGCTTTGCAGATTGCTCAGTAAGTTCAAGAAGTTGATCATATGGAATCCTGTCTGAACCAAATGAAGTTTTGAATTTTGCTAATCCAGATTCAAGAAGAGTTGCAGCGACATTGGTTTTTGAATCCCATATTGAACCCAAAAGTGTCCATGTCCTATCAACTATTTCCACTTCTATCTGTAGATTAAGAATTAAATATTATAGTCGTCACATATGCTTCGAAATTAGGTTATGAGTAAGGTGTCATTTTTATGTTAGTTGTGCATAGTGAAACAATTGCATGAAGTAAAGAGGTGCAATGAATTACATGTGAACTTAATTTTCGCACAAACAATCCTTCACGGTTCATAACACTAAATTAAAAAAAATAAAAATAAATACATACTCTATTGGGGATATTAGCATCTCAACGTCTTTTTGCTTTACCTTTTTTCTCATGAATGCAATAGCTTCATCAGAATAAGGCTGACTACGACTTGGGCATCCGAGATGGACTGTTTTATAAGTGCAGGCATCTCGACATGCCATCTGCATTACCATCAACAACAGACACACATTAGCATCATCATTTATTATACCATTCCACAACCACAACAACAGACACACACTTTAGAACATCTCACAGGGTACCAGTTGTGGGTTTTTGACCAACTGTAGTAATTTGTTGAAGACGGAAAGTATTTAAGAAAAAATATGGTACCACAGTATCCTGCTAAACAAATATTTATATGGTTATAATTAAAATAATATAAGATCACAAGGCAAGCACTCATCCTGTTTTCAAACAGAGTGGCTTGTATCCAAGTTATTTATAATTATATCATTGTAAATATACAAATAAACATCAGTTACAATTCATGGTTGCCTTGACTGCTTAGTCGATATTATTGTGCCTTACATGTAAATATTTATAGGTAGCTGAAGCATCCAACTATGCATATATGCTAGCAAGGTAAAAACAATTATAAACAACAGGCAAAATATAATTAAAATATACAAAGAAAATGGCTTTAGTTGCACAATGGTCCAAATGGGATTCTTTAATTAAGGTATTTGTCGAACCAGTCACTGGCTGCTTTTACCATTGAAATTGTCATTTGTGCATCAAAGTCCCTTATTTTAGTAATCAAAGTAATGGAAAATAATTCCACGTCCTTATTGATGACTGCTAATTCGGAATATACCATACTTAAGAAATACAAGTACCTTAAATTTTTCAGGATAACCAGCTTCTTCATATGCTTGCTGTGTTTTTGAATTAAAGTTTCCAAACCAGCAATAGGGCAGCAAGGATCTTCAGCTCCTTTATCAAAGAAAATATAAATCTTGAACGATCTGATAAATCAAAAGAGGATAAGCAGGCATGTAATGCAGCAGGCAATGCAGCATGTAGAGCAAGGTGGACAGGCAAGTTTGGTCTATAAATGAGTAAGAGAATTGTCGTAATTTAATATGGTGCGTATACTGCCATGAATTAAGATATTTGATAAGATATGTGCATAATTCAATCAAATAATATAGTAAAACTTAGAGTTGTGCTACTGTGAATTGATTCTAATGCTGCTTTCCATTCAGAGCCTCTACTAGATGGTATATACCAAGCCTGACCATCTGAAAACTTTTTAACTAAATTTTTTTAGCATTTTTTCAGTATGAATTTAGTATCAAAAAGCGATTGCATTGCCTAAGTCATGACATCAAGTATCAAAATACGTCAACTTATATCGATGTCTGGTGAGTATAATAATTGTGTTATGGTGTCTAAAGATTCAAATGGGCATGTGACAAGAAAAGCAACCAGGGTTTTTTGCCTTTTTTATTCAGCCGATACTTCCTTGCCTTCAACAGTCACATCTTAACAATGCATATGAATTAATGCTCAAATAAGATCACCAGAAATACGATGAAGCTCTTCAGGTGATGCTCTTATTAGATGTTTAGCAACAATAAGTGTTCGATCCACCAGCTAATATTAATTAGTTAAGGAACATGGTGTACTTAGTATATTTTGTTTAAGAAAATTAGATCAATTAACATGAGTTTCTACAGAAAACAATATTAGACTAGCAAAAATAATGGCAAGACAATATTATGACAAGGTCTCAGAGATTACCACAATCATGCTTTCCAAAAGGATCCAAACAATAACAAAATGATGTATCAAAACCCATGTAGAATGGAAGAACTATTAAATAAAAAATAAAAGAAGGATATAGGAGAACTTGATTGTTAATACATGTCTCCTAATTTAATGCTTGAAGATGCAGATTCAAATCCTCATGCAAATATGCAACACTAACAAAAGATTTTTTTTGAGCATCCATCGGATCCAATTGGGAGAAAAACGAACAAATCGGTGGGCAGTGAAATTTTATCGAACAGCTTTGATTTCAATTTTTATTTGTTTGAGATGCTCGGCCGTGGATTTCTTATTGTAAATTGATTTCCAGTTTGCTGCCATCTTCGCCGTTAAAATTTTCAGAAGCTTCGTTTTAATTTTTTCTTCTTTTGTTCGATTTTGAAAATGAAAAGAAGGGGAGTGCATGGTATTATTATTATTTTTTCGGAGTGGGTTATTGAGGAGGAAGGAGAACATTTGTCCAAAGTGAACATTGGAGCCAATTTTTCATTATTTCCCACCTAAATTTCATATTGCCATCAACATGTAGTTGCATCGGTTGACTTTAAAACCGATGCGACTAAAACTATTTGCATCGGTTGTTGGTGAGAACTGATGCAAATTTGATTTTTTTATTACCTATTTCTTTCCACATACCAATTGCATCGGTTATTAAGATAGAACTGATGCAAGTAGTTCTATTTGCATCAGTTTTTACTTCAACCGATGCAAATGAGGCGAAGCTATATGCACTTTTTGTACTAGTGTACGTAACGCTCTCCAAATGTTGGGCAGTGTATTACTCGTGACTGTTGGGGGCACCTAGGGATTTTGTACTAATAGTTATTGGATAACTATGGAATGACTCACTCGATAGTTTTCTGTTGGTTAATATAACTAAGGTCAAATAAAAAATATTAATGTGACTGATTTACACAGTTCTCTCGACTTGAGAATACCGTTGGTCTTTAATATGATAGCTCCACTTTGATTATAGTCAAACCATGGCATGACATCCATCGAGTGACTATAGTTGGATCAAGTGGAAGTATTAGAAGTGAATCACTATTAAAGAGAGGATTCATCTCCTCAGTTATATGCGGTTAGTATCACAGTCAACTCAAAATCAAAGTCTTTGGCCAGAGCATTTCGGTTAATTATTATAATTATTATTGAACTAAGGACTTTGTATTTGGACTATAAAGTTGAATGTGGATGAGACTGGAATTTTGACCATTACCAAATTTCATAAGTCCAAAGTGATATAGTTTTGATGAAGAGAATTGGTGTAAACAAATGTCACAACTGGGTAACGCTTATTAAACTAAAATTGGATTTTTATCGAAAATGAGTAAGCGATAAATTTGACCATAATGTCACACCACTTGCTAAGTGACGTGTGAATGTTAACATTAGAATAGTTCGATGTTAATCGTTGACCAAATTTACACCCAAGAGTTACACAACCGAAATGATGAATTCCCTTAAGACCGAACGATTTAATTAGTTTATAATTCTTGTGAATTATTTAAATTAATTAATATACATGAAATATTAATTATAAAATTTGAATATGATTTGAGAAATAAATAGTGTTATATATATTTATAACAGTTATAAATATATTGATCAATATACAATATCGACAAGCGGTTAAATTAATTTTAATGCATAGTATTTTGGCTTGGGCTTAGATGGGTTTAAGGCCTATCATTGAGGCTGCAAAATTTCGGTTTTGGGAAGGTCTTGGGGTAGCTAAAACATAAGGAATTGGCCTCGAGATAATGGGTTGAGATCAAGTGAGAATGGGTAAAAAGGTTTTCCTTGTTTCTCTCTAACACAACCCTATGTATGTATGTATGTATCTCTAAAAATAATGATGAACTTTTTTTAGCCGCCATTACCTTCTACATTGCTGATTAAAACATAGCTCTCAATCCACTTCAAATTTCTCAAATTTATTTCAAACTAAAATAATATTTTTCAATAGTTAGAGGTCGGTGATTCTAGACTTGCAATCTGACGAATCAAGAACAGTAAAAGAAAGAAAGCCATTGCTTCAACATGGATTCAAAAGCATCGTTAAATTGGTAATTTTAATTCATATTACAGTAATTAAATTATATTCTATGATCCTATAATGAGTAATTTCATATCTGTTTAAATATATTGCTACTATATGTTTAGTTAAGTTAGTTTTTTGTAAGTATATATGTTGTCACAAATCAGTTTGGTTTTATGCATAATTTGTTTATTATACTATTTGATTTATATAAAAACCAATGTTATTTACTATACAAAATCAATTTTTGTCATTAATAATTGTTTTATATATATTTATTAATAAACTTATATATATATATAATAGTGTATATTTCTCTCTCATAATAGCATATATGGATATATAAGATATATATATATATGATTTAAAAAATTTTGTATACTTATTTATATATAATATGAATTTACAAAATCGAAAATTAATTATCATACATATATTCATATTTTTAAATTAACATTTATTGAGTTTTTGAATTGTTTATTATATATAAAATAATTATTACATTAAAAATATTATATCATTTCAGAAACATATAGAAAAAATTTAGGAATTTTTCAATAAAGTTTATTATTTTTAATAATTAATATTATTTCGAAAAACTGTTTATGATTTATTAAAAATAATAATTTAATTGAAAAATTCTTCAAACTTTTTCGCAACCTTTCATTCATGATCTTAGAATTTCTAAAATTTTGAATTTTGAATTTAAATAATATATTATTTTATATTAAATAATTATTTTCGAAATTAATGTATTTGTTTTTAAAAATAATATTTCAACTTTAAAAAATCTTCAGATTTTTTCTAAGCTCTATTTTATGATCGTAGATTTTCGAAAATTGTAAAATTTGAATTTTCGTCGATAGATTATTTTAGTTTAATTATTTATGGATGAAAACATTATTTTATTCATAATATATACAGATTAAAATACTAAAATTATTATGTTTGCAAAACTAAGTTAATTTTAATTATAAATAATTTTTAATAATTGTTCTCTCTCTTTCTATATTTATTTATTTATCTATATATAAATGTTTATGTTCGTATATTATATATAATATATTTATACACACATACGTGTATGTATATACATATATTTTGTAACATATATACATGCACATATTTGGACAACATACATGACATACAAAATGAGCTAATATGTCTGTTGCGATGTATATCCCAACATCTACATATAAGCATATTATGCCTTTTACGGATTATTATGTTACACGTGCACTCACACATATATGTATATGATACATTTATGTATAAATTAAATCAAACAAAATTAATTTCATATCTTAATATATTTGAATTTAATAAAATAAATGATTCTATTTAAATGAAATTTAGAAATGTTCTAATTCAGTTAGACTTCCTATGCCAAATAAAAGATCCAATAGGGTAAAAAAATGAAATTCACTCATAACTTCCGCTGCGGGCTAGTCCAGTTCCAACACTGTGGGCCCGTGTGAGGTGCACGTCTATCATTTAATGTGCATTAAATGCCATATCAAGCTATACGATTGGAAAAGTAGTCTATAACAAACAGGCTATACTAGTAGGTGTATTTAGTTGTGATATGTTGTTCTTGGTATCTAGCACGATTCCCTAGGCGGTGATGTTGGATAGAAGATTCTTGCACAGTGATGGTCAGTTACTTGTTGCCAAAGCTTATTGAGAGCATAGCAGAAAGTGCTAAGGCTAGAGTGAAAGAATGGGTCGGGACTGATAGTGTCTATCGGATCGTATAGTGATACTATGGCTAACTTAACTTGTAGTATAATAGAAATAT
Organism: Allium cepa; assembly: GCA_030765085.1. Taxonomy (NCBI): domain Eukaryota; kingdom Viridiplantae; phylum Streptophyta; class Magnoliopsida; order Asparagales; family Amaryllidaceae; genus Allium; species Allium cepa. The sequence continues at coordinate 85,830,114 of CM060930.1, read as the reverse complement.
GACAACAGAAATAAGTAAATAAACAAACACAACGAGATTTATATTGGTTGGAGCACCTCTCCTACATCAGGTCCCCAAGCACCTCTTAGGAAGTCGCTAGCAAATCCCTCACTTGACCTGGAGGAATAGGTTTATAATACAGACTACTGGAGAACTTAATAGGCCTGCTTCAGAATTAGAATAGAATAGGTTTCTGACAATGTTGTGTCTACAGATATATGTATCTTATCACTCAAGTACGACAACTCTGGTAATCACTTGATATGAATATGAGTAGATTGGTTCAGAGATTTTGGAGTTTGAATTTTACTACAACGAACCGTATTATCGGATCGTTGAATTTGAATATTTAATTTATTTAAGTATTCGGATTTGAATTAAATTATAATAAAATATTTGTTTCAAATTAAGACTTTATTTTTGATGACGTCTTTTTAATTTATTTTATTGGAGTTATCCATAATGTTTAATTTAAAGAATAATTAAATTTTCGTTTGATACTTTTTACGTCAAATGTCGACACTTTTGTAACTTTATAATATAAGATAACCAGTGTATTTTGTTATTGTTTTGTGATCATCGTCACATTATTGTGCACGATCATATATTTATTGCTATCGTTCGTGGTCCATACGCAAACGTGATATTGGATATCATCTTACCTCAAAACTTTTAATAAAATATCTATACATCGCAACCTCAAAATATCTTTTATCCTTTACTGTGACTTTTTGGGTGCGTACTTGGTTGTTCATTAAATAGTTGACGAGCTTAGCATTAAATGTTTGTGCATCTCTTCCTTAGCCTGGAAGTATTTTAGCATTATATATAGAGGGCAGATTCACATTCATATTTTTTACTTTCGGATACACATTTCATTTCTTTGATATTCTTCACTATATGGAAACAAACAAAGACAACAACTCCTTTTCTTTCTCATTTCTTTAAGTGCAACCGTGTGTTGGTATATGAAGATGAAGGGGAGAAGACTGCATGTGTGGTTGTGTTGCAAGTGTGGTCGTATGTATGTGTATGGGAAGTAGGAGTGAAAGTGTCAAGGCATGGTGGAAATGTTTTAAAGTGGAAACGTGAGTATAAATATATAGGTGTAGACATGGAAAAATGAAGAGGGAAAGATAAGGGTGGATGTTTGCTCGGTGAAAGATGTACAGGGCAGTGGAGGAATATGGGGGAGAGGCTATTGTGCGGGTTTTAGATGGAAATGAAATATGAAGGTGGGTGCGTGCATGACAATGAATGCATGAAGGGGGTTAACAGGCGTGAGATTTGATGTTAGAGATGTTGAAGATAGGAGGAGGCGCATATGTTTTGGAATGTGTGAGTGTTGGGCTTTCTCTGGTTTGGCGCGAGTAGATAGAAGGATTTATGGACAGAAGTGGGGTTGGATTATATACCAACCTAGATTTATGCTATTTAAATGAATATTTAATTATATTTTAAATAATAGATGGATTTTTATTAATAAATAAAACTATTTAAATAATAACTAATGATGATAAAATAGTTTACAAAATTTGTTTACCAATATATAGTTCATAGAGAAATAGATATGTGACCGGAAATTATTTTTCAAAATATTGATTTTCATTGGTTAAAAGTTATCTAAAATGTCATAGCAGCATTGTAAACACACATGCACACAATACAAACCATTTTAACATGGTGTGTACATGTATGTGTGCATGAACATGCTTTCCTCCTTATGTATATAAAACATATAAGTTAAAATAAGATTTTATTTAATGTATATATATACATAACATATATAAAAACCTTCTTTTTCAACATAAGTACATGGATCATGGCATGAATATTACATGATATGAAGAGGGGGTACTAGAGTGGACAGAAATGAGGAGGAGAGGATGGAGATGCATGTATACTTATATATTAAATAATTAAGCACTTACATATTTTTAAATAATTTCCTAAGCCTATATATACCTCTTAACTTTCAAATTTCTCATTTTACAATCTCCTTCTCTACTTTTAAATTCCTAAGAACTGAAGCAAACATCCATTGCTTCCTCTTCATAATTTTTAAAGTGAGAAAAACCACTTCATTTTGCTAAGAATCTCCTCTTTAATTCACAAAATCACTTCTACATCTTCTACAACACCTTTCTTCCAAAATACAAGCAAGCATCCACCCAAACTTCACACGGCTGTACCCAAGAAGGCCTAGGCCAAACCCAAAACCCACTAGACCGAGCCCTAAACTCACTTGGCTAAACCTATTTAGGTGTTCGAGCAACCAAAAGTTTCGATTTTGCAGGTTTCTAAAGTTGTTTCAAGATTTGGCAAAAGTTCACATTGATTTGGTAAAGTTTAGGTGAGTAAAGCTGTTGTTATTGGAAAGAAAAAATACTTGATTTTTATTAACTATATGTTGTGAAAACATAGTGGTTGTTCTGTTGAATTATCATGTTGTTATGACGACGTATGATTATAAGTTTGTGCTTAAGCTTAGTTTGTGATTTGGTTGTTAAATGATATGTTTGGATATGGATATGTGAATGATTGATTATGATATGATGATAGTGTGCTTATGAAACTAAAACCAAGTGTATGTGATGAAATTGTTGTGAAGTTAGTACTTTAAAAAGTCGCAAAGGACTTGAGATCCGATTTGAAAATAGAAGCTCTTTTTCTAGCTTTGGATTTTGGAAATGTTTTTCCGAGTTTTTATCTTTTGTTTAAGTTTCAAAAACTTTTCCTTTTGTGTTTTCCGATATGTATTAGCTAGAGTTAAAGTGAAGTTTTCAACTAGAAATCAATTCCAGCGAAATGTGCTTATAGCGATAATCGTTGTGGATGCAGTTCGAAAATTTTCACGACTTCAAGTTTTAAGTGTTTTCCTTTGGATTATCTTTGAAAGCTCATTTTGAATTAATTAAGTAAGTCAAAATATTAAGTTCTAATTATTTAATAATATATTTATTTAATTTATTAATTAGGGTAATTATTAATTAATTAATTAAGTAATCAGGTTAATTAATTAGAGTTTAAGAAAATTATTAACTAAGTTAAATATTTTTAATTAAGTAAGTTTTAAATAATGATTAATTAAGATAAAAGGGAACTAATTTTTATTTAACTCAAGTTTATTTTATTTAAATAATTATTTAATTAGAGTTAGTTATTTAATCAATTATTATTTAATTAAAAGTTAATTATCCACCTAATTTGGGTTTAATTCGTAAATGAATGTTGTTTAATTAAATTTTAATTATGGTTTAATTATAGATAAAATTAGGGTTATTAATGATTTTATTTTGATTTAATTAAATTAATTAAAGTTTAATTGAGTCTTAAATTTATGACTTAATCAAAGTTTATTTATATTAGAGTTTCTTTTAAAACTCCATCGGTTATTTATTTTTAACCAACTTTCTTGTTAAGCAAACTATTTTTAAACCACAAGATCTCTTATCCATGCTATTACATAGCCAAATGAATTAAAGTAGTTGTAATAAAACGTTGACACGTTTTATTGAAAGTAAGTCGACTTGTACTTATTTCAACTACCGCACTTCGGGAACGTGATGAATACAACGGGGTTAATTTCGATAAGCGAGTCGTGATAATCTAAGCATATGAATGTATGTTCATATGTAAGTCTTACACTTTGATAGTGGAATATTCCACTATAAACAACTTGACCCTTTAAAATTATCGAACGTTGATTTGGAGAGACCGGGATCAGATATTAGTTGTTATTCGAAAACCACTTCGAACCAATGCAAATATTCGAATTGGAAATAGTAAAGGCAAGGTCCAAGATAAAGACTTTGAATTGCAAGGGATATTTGCTACTAACTCTGAGGGTGTGTAACAAACCAGGATTTTCGACCCTCGAAAATCGACATCACTATGTTCACTGTATAACATGCCGAATATTCAAGTGCCGAAAATACCAATTGCTAGGAGTAAAGAAGATGTAGAAGAAAATAGAACAACAACACAGAATCTCACAAACGTAGCGGAACAAAATATAATATATAATAACAGATCTTTGTACAAAAGAAACCGAGTCAGCTAATATGCATACCATTATCGGAGTACAACAGTCAACAACCAATTTGGGCAGTTATACAACTTGTCCTCCTATACATAACTCACACGGTGGAAATAACCAAGTACGTGAAATACGTCTGAAATCCTCCAGCTTATCTCCTAAGCTCCATATCTGTCTATCCTGAGTCTGTAATACTCGGTCTGATCCGAGCATTATAATAAAATAACACTCGAGTCAGTCTGAAAAACCAATGTGAGAAAAAATACTTAATTTGAATTATTACTATTTTCAAAATCCTTTGAAAACAAAGGTATCTCATAAGACCACGTCACACATAAACACGACGGGTTTTTACCTTATGATAACTAAAACATTCTATATTAAAATCATCTAATATTATAATAGTGTCTACATAAAGTAAATTAGAAAACAGCTGAAATGCTTGTATCTCACGTTTAAGCATAGTTGGGCACAATCAAAACCGTACGATGATTACCGGAGAATGGATTTCATACAATGAATGGGCTACTGGGGTACCGCCCGTCATAGTACACCTCTAGAAAAATGTACTGAGGACCTCTTCGGGATCCCCTGCCAACACAAGACCGATCTACCCCTAACCTGGATCGTACCGAATATGTTATCACCCGGGGTGTTCCCACCCTTAATCTAGCGCTCACTTTTCCATTCACGGCCATATCCATAAATTTTATATATCCAAGGGTATTTAGAAAGGTGATAACATACCCTAATTGGGTGCGACCCACATAGCCTTGCTGTATCTCCCATGTTTCAGTCATTTCCAGTTGATGAGGCTTAAGGCTACGTTTACTTTTCAAGAACAATTCCACATAGAATGCTCGTCGTCCTCCAATGATGGTGTTCTAATAGCATTCATCCATAAAAGTTTGTTCTGGGTCTGAACAAACCGAGTCCCCGTCTTCACCATCTTCACGATATCACCATTCGTAATGTTCAAACTAGATCGAAGTGGTTTTCAGATAATTAAATCTGATCTCGATCTCTTCGAAACGACCAACGAATTTGGCCAAAACTGATAGTCGATTATTTAACAATCAAATAACATCATAAGCAGTCACTAGGCCCATATTATAAAATTTTCAAAACATTCATTTCAAAAATATATTTACAAAGATATATATTTAATCTCTTTCGATATTTCAATATTTGAAAACATTTTCGCATACTTATATCCATAACAGGATATTTTAACCCCCATCTTACTTCAACACTTATTGAAATATTTTCAACTGCAATTTATAATCCACTACTTAGAAAAATATATCGATGTAAATCCTCCATCGCTAAATATTTCCCAAAACCTTTCATTTCCGCACTTAGGAAAATATTATATATCCATTTTTCGAAATCATTTCTAATATCAACTCTCGAGAATTATTTCATATATTATCTCCTGTGAGAAGTGCGGAATACGAATCTTAAGGTTAGGATTAACACTAGACAGAGGGGGGTGAATAGTGTTTTAAGGAATTACTAAATCTTTTTGAGTTTATGTTAATTTGAACACAAATGTATGCAATATTCAGACACAGATATGATCACAGAATCAAACACAGATGCAGAAATAAAGTAAAAGAAATAAAGTAAAAGAAATAAAGGAAAGAACACACTGGATTTTATACCGGTTTGGAGTTACCCTACATCCAGTCCCGCACACAAGTACGGATTTCCTTTGAAAAGCAATTGCACAATTGCACCCTCGATTTCAAGGCCACGAGGTACACTACTCCAGATTCACAATCCTCTGGGTAGAGATACTTGATTTTACGGCAACAAGTTCACCCAATTGATTTCTCGGGCTATAATCACACCTTTTCTCACTTGATTGATTTCACAGGCTACAATCACACCTTTTCTCGCTTAGTTTATTACAAAGAAGCCTATAACTCTAAATAACACTGAGATCTTGTTGAGATAGTGATAGAGAATCAAACCATAGATGATCTAGTTAGATTCAATGGTGATTTCGACAGAGTAATGGTAAAAACATATATATATATATATATATATATATATAAAGAAATGTGGAAGAAGAAGAGGAGTGAAATCAGAGAAAATCTGCATATAAATTCGTTCAAAACACCACCTATTTATAGAAGAACAACAGTCATGTCCATTCATGACAGGATATGACAAATAGACAATTCTTTTGAAATTCAAATTTTTGAAATCAACTGCCACCTTGTCGACAAGGGTTACTTGAGTATGTCGACAGTCCTAAGGTATTTTTGGTAATTTATTTTTCTTTGAAAATAACTTCTATCTTGTATTAAAACTATTTTACACTTTATAGATATACTTAACTATAGTTAAAATACATAAATAAATATAGAGAATAACATTTTGATATATATAAAATTTTACTATAATTTAATAAGTATAGATATTAGAAGTTAAATATATTATTGTTAAAAGATAGTTTAAAAAATCAAGGATAATTTGATTTTGAAAATAAAGATTATTTTGAGGCTAAAAGTATTTAAAACCAAAATAGATGTTTTTGATCTTTTTAAAAGGAAGGTTTTGAAAAAAATTTGAAAAAAAGATATAATTTTGTAAAAAACATTTGAATAAAAGTTAGTGGATACAAAACAATGTTCCACTAGATTTTTCGTAGGTTCCGTCCTACTGAGGGTTTTATCCCTTTAACGGGTTCGAAGTGGATTCCATTCCACGAATAAATTGGATTTTAAGATGCAAGTGCTTTTCTAGGAGTTTTAACAAAATTCCTAATTAAATTACTTATTCTTGAAATCTTGAATTCTTGATAATCTTGATACTCATGAGTCTTCAATCTTGATATCTTGAATCTCTATACTGTACAGTCTTCATTCTTGGTACCTGCATGGTTAAATCATGTATATACATATGTATCTAAACTATAATGTTAGTATTTGTATTTTATAATCTTATTCTAAGGTTGTTGTCATCAAAACCATCTTCTCAGGGACTAACAATCTCCCTTTTTTTGATGATGACAACCTTTGTTTATAAAATATTACTTATATCCTAATAACCCCCCCTAAAACTAATAACTCCCCCTTAATCTATGCCTAACTATCATATTTTATACTTCTCCACCTTTGTCATCAACAAAAACTAACTCCAAACTATATAACTTCCCTTTAATCTAATGCTATGTGATTATAATGATAGTGCTATCATAAATAATCAACACTTAATTCTAAAACTAAAACTTAGTCCTAAACTACTAACTGTCCTAACTAAGAATCTATATGATAATACTTATAATATACGAACACAAATCATTTATTAATTATATATTGTTATATGTACATTTGCGTAGAGAACGTAGATAAAAACATACAACAATAAGAAAGAAAAGAAACTAAGGTGTGTCCTTGAAAATGGGAGATCTATGAACCGAACAATTTGGGTAGTGGAAACAAAAATTTCCACGTTGTTCGACTAGATTTCCATCCTTGTCAAAGCACACTTCGCCAACGCAAATGACTTTGTCGTCATCTTCAGCGTGCTCTTCTTCCATGAAGGCTTCTTTTTCTTCCTCGCTGTCCTCTTGCACTTGATCTCTTGAAGATTCTCAATCAATCAAGATCGGATTAATGTGATTGTCCATTAGAAACTTTTGCAAATTTCTAAGGATTTTGCATTGCCGTTCTTGTTCTTTGGCCATTCTAAGTTGCACCACTTGAATTTCAGTCATTAGTTGTAGTGCACCCTTCAAAGAATCCTCCATTTTCGTTACTCTTGTAAGCGTAGTTCGTTGAAATGGTCTAGAAGAAGGAGAAGGAAATGAAAAGGTTGAATTTTTGTTTGATTTGGAAGAGGAGGCCATTGTTTTATTGTTTTCAGAAGATAGAACAGCGAGAGAATAGAAGGAATGATCAAAATTTCGAAATAAGAAGAATATATAACCACTTATTTGAATTTTGGTGGGAAAATTTCAAAAAATAAAAAATCGTCATATGTCGACTTGGGTAGGAGGAGGTTGTCGACATGGTGCTTGATATTTTTGTTATTGATTTATTTTAGTTTATTGTTTAATTATACTTTGTTATTTATATTCTATATTTCAGTTATTGAGTAAATACCTAATTCTCTTCTTAATTTAGTAAATATAGATTCATTTAAGGGTTTTGTTAAGATATCAGCAATTTAGTTCTCAGAATTGATATAATCGAGAGTAATTACTTCCTTACTTTTATAATCTCTGAGAAAATGTTGTCTGATATCAATATTTTTAGTTCGAGAATGATGAGTAGTATTTTTGGATAAATTTATTGCACTAGTATTGTCACAATAAATTGGTGATTTTGAGACATTTAGACCAAAATCTTTTAAAGTTTGTTGCATATATATTACTTGAGAACAAGCCAAAGCAGCAGAAATATACTCTACTTCGGTTGTTGATAAGGAAACTGTGTTTTGCTTTTTACTAAACCAAGAAATCAGAGAATGCCCCAAAAAGTGACAAGTTCCCCTTGTACGTTTTCGGACTGATTTACAACTAGCATAATCAACATCATAGTAATATATTAAGTCAAAAGAATCATTTTTAGGATAAAATAAGCCATAATCAAATGTGTGTTTAACATATCTTATGATACATTTTATGACTTTCAAGTGGTTCTCTTTAGGTTGGGATTGATATCTTGCACAGAGACAAACACTATGCATGATATCGGTCTATTAGCAGTGATATAGAGTAGTGATCCAATCATTCCTCTATATAATTTTTGATCTACATCTTTCGAGAGATCTTCTTTACTAAGGTACTCATTCTGTTGCCATGGGAGTGGATTTTCCACTTGCAGTAGTCAAACCAAATTTACTAATTAGGTCTTTAGAATATTTTTCTTGACTAATAAAGATACCATTATCTAATTATTTATTTGCAATCCTAGAAAGAAGTTTATTCGCCCATATGACTCATCTCAAACTCTTTTGTCATTGTTTCAGAAAATTCTTTATTCATTTCAAAATTAGTTGATCCAAAAATGATACCATCTATGTAGACTTGTACTAGTTGAATATCATTTTATTTCTTTTAATAAAAAGATTATTATCTACTTTACCAATTTCAAAGTTTGATTGTAATAAGTAAGATCTTAATCTATCATACCAGGATCTAGGAGCTTGTTTTAGACCATATAGAGCTTTCTTACATTTGTAAACATGATTTGGTAAATTTTCATTTTCAAAAAGTGGTGGTTATTCAACATATACTTCCTCTTTTACAAATCCATTTAAAATGGAACTATTAACATTCATTTGAAATAATTTGAAATTATTATGATTTACGAAAGCAAGTAGGATCCTAATGGCTTCTAATCTTGCTATGGGAGCAAAGGTTTCATCAAAATCTATTCCTTCTTCTTGATAATAACCTTGAGTGACTAACCAGGGTTTATTTCTAACAACCTCTCCTTGTTTATTCATTTTATTTTTATAAACCCATTTAGTTCCAATTATAGTTTTATTTTTAGGTCTAGGAACAAGTTCCCAAACATTATTTCTAGTGAATTGATTTAGTTCTTCTTGTATAGCCAAAATCCATTTATCAGTTGATGCTTCTTTTGGATTTTTGGGTTCAATAGTTGATATAAAGGCTACATTGCTCATTTTGCTTAGTTGATTTCTAGTTGTAACAATAGATTGCATATCTCCTACTATATTTTCTATAGGATGATCTTTTAAAAGTTTAATCTTTTTATTAGGATGATTAATTTCATTTGACTCTTGATTTTGAGTGATTAAATCCTCTTCATCATTTGTAGTTCCAAATTTTTTGAGATTTTCATCGAATGAAACATGCATTGTTTCTTCGATGGTTGTTAGTTCTTAAATTAAACACTCTGTACTACTTCTATTAGAATATCCAATAAAGATACCTTTGTCGGATTTAGGATCAAATTTATCTAAGTTATCTTTTGTATTTAAAATAAACATTTACTTCCAAAAATTCTAAAATAAGATACCTTAGGTTTCTTTTTGTGAAGAAGTTCATAAGATGTCTTATTAGTTAAAGTTTTAATTAAAATTCTATTTAAAATATAACAGGCGGTAGCAACTGCTTTTGCCCAAAAATACTTTGGTATTTTACTATCTGAAAGTATAGTTCTCGCACACTCTTGAATCGTCCTATTTTTACGTTCTACTACCCCGTTTTGTTGTGGAGTTCTTGGAAATGAAAAATTATGAGTTATTCTCTTTTTATTGCAGAATTCCTCAAACTTTTCATTTTCAAATTCACCACCTTGATCACCACGGATGGTTATAATTTTTAGAGAAAGTTGATTTTGAATCCTTTTTGTAAAGTTCTTAAAACATTCAAAAGTATCACTTTTATGTTTCAAAAATATTGTCCATGTAAATCTAGAATAATCATCTACAATTACAAAAACATATTTACTATGATTTATTGACAGAATTTGAGATGAACCAAATAAATCAAGATGAAGTAATTCAAAAGGTTTTGAAGTTGAAATCATATCTTTTAATTTAGGGGAACTTTTTCTATGTTTTCCTAATTGACATGCATCACACAGACTATCTACTTTAGAATTCATTTTAGGGAGACCTCTTACTAGATCGTGTTTTGACAGTCTAGATAAGAGTTTGAAATTCAAATGCCCAAATCTCTTATGCCAAATCCAAGGGTCACTTGTATTTGCCAAAAGACACAAGTTATCATTTGAAACTTTCATACTAAGAATATAAATATTCTTTTTCCTAATTCCCTCAAATATTATGGTTTAATTATTATCTTCAATGTGACATTTTTCTTTTTCAAATTTAATTGTTTACCCTTTATCGCAAAGTTGATTAATACTTAGCAGATTATGTTTCAGATTCTTAACTAGCAAAACATTAGTAATTATAGGAGTTTCAGAGTTACCGACTTTGCCGATGCCAATCACATATCCTTTTAAGTTGTCTCCAAAGTTAACCAGTCCTCCGTCTTTGTATATTATGTCATTCAGCATATCTGGGTTACCAGTCATGTGTTTAGAGCATCCAAAAGTATCCATTTATTCTTTTTGATCTGCACAGTTTGTCCATTGTGGATTGATTCCTCCACACCCATAAAGCATGTTTCCTACACATCATACAATTTTGGTAGACAACTTGAATTTGAATATTGATTATATGCAGACTCAAGAGACTATGATGATTTGAATATTTCTAAACTAGTATTAACAATTTTTTTATACATTGCCATTTTAAAAACTTTTTCAAAAATCATATTATGAAACTTTGAAAGCCTTGCTCTGATACCAAATGTGAGAAATGCGGAATACGGATCTTAAGGCTAGGATTAACACTGGAGGGGGGTGGATAGTGTTTTAAGGAATTACTAAATCCTTTTGAGTTTATGTTAATTTGAACACAAATGTATGCAATATTCAGACACAGATATGATCACAGAATCAAACACAGATGCAGAAATAAAGTAAAAGCAATAAAGGAAAGAACACACTGGATTTTATACTGGTTCGGATTTACCCTACTTCCAGTCCCACACATAAGTACGGGTTTCGTTTCAAAAGTAATTGTACAATTACACCCTCGATTTCAAGGCCATGAGGTATGCCACTCCAGATTCACAATCCTTTGGGTAGAGATACTTGATTTTACGGGCAACAAGTTCGCCCAATTGATTTCCCAAGCTACAATCACACCTTTTCTCGCCTGATTGATTTCACAGGCTACAATCACAACTTTTCTTTCTTAGTTTATTACAAAGAAGCCTATAACTCTGAATAGCACTAAGATCTTGTTGAGATAGTGATAGAGAATCAAACTAGAGATGATATAGTTAGACTCAATGGTGATTTCGGCAGAGTAATGGTAAATATATATATAAAGAAATGTGGAAGAAGAAGAGGAGTGAAATCAGAGAAAATATGTATATAAATTCGTTTACACCACCTACTTATAGAAGAACAACAGCCATGTCCATTCATGAAAGGATATGACGAATAGACACTTCTTTTGAAATTCAAATTTTTGAAATCAACTGCCACCTTGTCAACAAGGGTTACTTGAGTATGTCGACAGGCCTAACGTATTTTTGGTAATTTATTTTTCTTTGAAAATAACTTATATCTTGTATTAAAACTATATTAAACTTTATAGATATACTTAACTATAGTTAAAATACATAAATAAATATAGAGAATAATATTTTGATATATATAAAATTTTACTATAATTTATATTTAAATCAAGTATAAATATTAAAAGTTAAATATATTATTATTAAAAGATAGTATAAAAAACCAAGGATAATTTGATTTTGAAAATAAAGATTATTTTGAGGCTAAAAGTATTTAAAACCAGGATAGATGTTTTTGATCTTTTTAAAAGGAAAGTTTTGAAAACATTTTGAAAACAAGATATAATTTTGTAAAAAACATATGAATAAAAGTTAGCGGATACAAAACAATGTTCCACTAGATTTTTCGTAGTTTCCATCCTACTTAGGGTTCCATTCCTTTAACGGGCTCGAAGTGGATTCCATTCCACGAATAAATTGGATTTTAAGATGCCGGTGCTTTTCTAGGAGTTTTAACAAAATTTCTAATTAAATTACTTATTCTTGAAATCTTGAATTTTTGATAATCTTGATATCATGAGTCTTTAATCTTGATATCTTGAATCTTTATACTGTACCGTCTTCATTCTTGGCAACTGCATGGTTAAATCCTGCATATACATATATATATATATATCTAAACTATAATGTTAGTATTTATATTTTATAATCTTATTCTAAGGTTGTTGTTAGTATTTATATTTTATAATCTTATTCTAAGGTTGTTGTCATCAAAACCATCTTCTTAGGGACTAACATCTTCTACATTTATAGAATTTATATTAGTTCCTTTTACATTTAGCAAAATCGATTATGCTCACCTATAATCTCATCTATCCATTTATAACTTCTTTATGAATTTAGATTCAATCCTGAAGTTCTTGTTTTCTATCATTTAGGAAATTTCCTTAAGCCCCTCAAAATTTCGTTATAAGATTTTGTCTTATAAAATCTTATCTGTTAAATAAACCCCATTTACAAATATCGAGAGATTATAAATAAATTCGAATCATTCCAAACCTCTCTGTATATATGTATAAGTATTTTTAAATGATAATAATTTATTTTTAAAACCAGTTTAAGTAACTATTTAAAATATCAAAACATTTTTTAACAAAACATCAATAAATCATTTCCTACTCATTTTTAAATAAAATTAATCGATTTACAAAGCTGATTATAAAATTAGAAATTTATTTCAGTTTATGTTAAATATTTGAAAAAAGTCCACTTCCGTAGTATTTTATTACTAACGCAGCTTTAAATTACATAGTTTGGATAAATAAAAATTCTCTTTTAAAACAATTTAACTTCTCGATAAAAATATATATTTTTAAAATCCTAATAACCAATTCTATTTATAAATCCCTCTCAATGCATAACACATCGATATCATTTCGATTCCTAACCATCCTCATTTTTCAAAAATAGAATTCACCGTTTTTTCCAAAAATCTATTTTTCATATTTCGATATAAATTCACCCTATGAAATTATATTCCAATTTATCAAATGATTTCATTTTCCCTTATTTATAAGCATCGTTTATAAATTTATAACTCCTTTGAGTTTCACTTGTTTTTAAAACTCATCCCATTTATAAAATTCCATTTTATAAATCCATTTCTTAATAAATTCCATATATTTCACAAATCTATTTAAAATATCGATTTCAAACTCCTTTTCATATTTTCCATAAATATCGTTTAAAAATCCTCTATATAAATTATTTTAAAATCTTTATTTAAAATATTTTAACGAATAGTTAAATACAACCCAAAATCAATTATTGTTTTTATCCAAATCAATTCCCTTAAAAATAATCCAAATTTCGATATAAATATTTTTATATTCATAATCTCCTTTTAAATCGTTTTAAATTCCAAAAAATATTATTTATGGTATTTAAAATTCCAAAAGTTAGGCCAACGCTACTATAACATCCAATAAAATCAAATCACACAATAATCCATAACAAACTATCAATTCATATCATATATCACTGTATATGAAAACAATCAACATATATTTGAGGAATCTAGTTGGATCCCTCCAATCTGTTTTCCTGCATTCATAGATGTTAGGTAACATAAAAATACCAATCCCACTTCGAGGGGGATATCGCGGTAATATAGGGTCGTCCGCTATTATGCGGTGCACATAGGGTCTCATTCGCTCCAACGACGGGAATAATATCCAACTACTAATATATACTACTATATATATAACAACCAAACTGATAGTAATATATCAATTCAACCAATTATCCAATAGTTATTTTAAATTATAATAAATTAATTCCACTCAACCAAATTGAGTGAGATTTACTCATCTTGGTTTTTAAATTTTGCCACACATCTAGATTTTAAATTATTTAAATTTCAGCTAACTTCAAAAAATCCAAACCAATTTTATCGTGTGATATTCTCTGATACGGTTCCGGTGCCGTATGTTTCGTAATTTTTTTCGACCTCGCATGACAAGTTATATATTTTTAAACATTCGAAATAATAAAAATAAAAGTAATTATTTTCTTGATTATTATAATAGATCAATTATCCTCAATCTCTTGATTCCAGCTCCAGTTCGACCTTGACTTGACATTCACTACCTTAGGCTTTTGCCAACAACCATCACACCTACTAGAAACAGCCGCACCTTGTTCCTTCCATCGCCCTAGGTTTGGTGCTCCAGAACGCCGTTGCTCGTCTGAAACCCATCAACATTCGCCATGACTTTAGAGTCGCCGCCGTCACCTAGCCTGCCATCTTCGGCCAAGGCTGATATCTCACCCTCCTCTCGACCAACCGCCCCAACTGCTCTGACATCGACACGCAGTGGCAGCCTTTCCTCCCTCCTCTATGCGTGCGTTCCCTAGCCTTGCCTGCCGCGCTCGAGTTCGATCAGACATCGCGATCGATTTCTTTTTTTTATCTAAGTTGATTTCGTGAATTTGAAGTTGAAACTGAAAGAGGAAAGGAATTCGCGTTTATAAAAGGGAAGGAGGTGGCTTTGGTTATACGATAGGCCAAGTTTGACTTTTCAATTTATTTTTTTATAATATTATAATCAAAATATCTCATTTGCATAACTCAAAATCACGAATTCCTATTAAGGCATGCCACTTGGTGTTTCTTACATTATACCGCCATTCCAAACCCAACGGAACTAGTCTCGAGCCCCAATTTGATCGTATAGAGAAGATAGCCTTTTAAATCGACTATTTAAATTAAATTCTATTAATTTATTTCTAGGCGTTTTCAAATCACACGACCAAATGGTAAATTCAAATACTATGAAATTTAAAATTCGATAATAATACATTATTACGGATCCAATGGAACTAGTTTCGTCGAATTCCGAGACGAGACTGTGCCCCGAAAAGCTATTTTAACGCGTAAATTAAACCAACGATTTCAAAAATATAATAAATCACTTAAAATTCTAGTTTTTAAAAATTTACTAACTCAATTTTAATCCCAATAGAATTTATATCAACAATATAAATTGTTTCGATTCATATTCAATTTAAACTTCAATTATTCACCTTTTCGTATTACGATAAATCACTATATTTTAATTTTAAATTCATTCTATAATCCCAACCAAAAATCTTCATATCCTAAATCGATTTATATTCCAAATCAATATTTAAAACCATTTAAATATTCAAAATCAAACGTCGAAAAATCTGGGTCGTTACAGGGTGATTCTATAACGGGTCTAGTAATGATAGTGCCTTTGGTACGTTCATCTCCTGAACGACTTGTATGGATGAATGCTGACATTACGTCAACATTTGGAAGGAAATGTTAGCATTCCAAGAGGCAATGCTATAATAAAGGTAAACCTATCCTCGGACCTCATCGGCCGGGAATGACTAAAACATGGAAGATGCAGCAAGGCTGGTGGGTCACTCCCATGAGGGTAAGGTCATCCCTATCTAGAGTCCCTACTGCCAACTCATGTATACTTCGACACGGTTTTCGATCCCAACTGAAGGGTGATCTTATTCAGTACTATCCGTAAAGGGTGAGTCGGTCTTGTGTTGGCAAGGGTCGATAGGTTCGACCTCGGTACACAAATCTAGAGGTGTACTATGATGGGTGTTACCCTAATAGCCCAATCATTGTATGGAATCCATTCTCCAATAAGTGCCATATGGATTTAGTTGTACCCAAGTATGTTGGAATGTGAGATGTAAGCATTTTGTAATTTATTATTTTGTTTGAACACCTTAGATGTTATTATACTATCATTGGATTTCCATATAAAGTGTTTTGGTTTTCGTAAGGTAAAAACCCATTCATGTTTATATGCGGTGTGGTCTTACGAGATACCTTTGATTTGTAAAGCGTTTTATAAAAATAAAAATTAAGTTTTTTTGAGTTTACTCGCACCAGTCCCATATCTAACTTGAAGTTTATTTTCTTTTCCTACTACTCTTGGATACTCAAAAATTTTATGTGTAGTCAAGTGATCTAGGTTTCTTACGAAGCATTTGAAGGAGCTGGAGTAGGTGGCTTCACTGTTAGCTAGTTATTATTATTCCTCTATGTTATATATGATTTATGTATTTTATACGGGTGGGTAGTTATAATTGTCCATTGAAAGTTGTAATATGATGAACCCGATCTATTATTATTATGAAAATGACTATGTAATATTCTCTGTTATCTATTGTATGTTGTTCTAATTCGTGGTGATTCTTTGATTGTGTAGTTTCTTCTTATCTTTCTTTTTCTTCTATCCTTAATGGCTTGTCTTTCGATGCAAGAAAGGCGGTCGCTAAATTTTTTTATATCATAGCTTAGGTTTAGCGAACACCTAGGCTTTAGGTATGGGTCATCTTCGAGAGTGCATATTTGTAATTTTTATTCATATACATACATACATATATGATAGATAGATCATCTTGATAGGTTTGATTAGTACCCTTCTTCAAGATTTATCTTGTCCAAGTATTCTTCGATTATCTTACTATGTCAAGATAGTAAGACATGAGTAGCGGAGATAGACGAGGTAGGAGAGCAGGTGGCACTATAATTACAAATGGTCGAACTCCAAATCCTAGAGGAGTTCAGATTGCCGAAGATGCAGCGACAGAGCAACCAAGAGGGAATTTCGCAACCTTATAAGGATTACAACAATCTGGGAGGGAACCGTTTAAAGGAACCGAGTCCATCATGAAAGTGCAAGCTTGGTTGCGATCTTGCAATTTTTTTAAAGGTCTTGGCTTATCCGATGAACATAGAAGGTTTTTAGCATCAAGTTAACTGCAAAAGGGAGCAGCAGCTTGGTGGGACTCCCTTACTGCAACTATTCCAGAAGATGAGTTTTCATGTGCCTGATTGAAATAAGTATTTGAGGACCAATTCTTGCCAACAACAAGAAGGACCAGGATATACAGGAATTTCATGGACTTGAAGCAAGGAGATCTATCTGTAGCAGAGTATGAGACGAAGTTTAACGAGCTATCTTATTTTAGGCCAGAATTGATCAACGTCCTGTTAAAGAAAAATGAGATGTTTGTTTTGGGTATGAGAGAAGAGTACCATAAGAAAATGACTGCTCATTTTAAAGGTACTTTTGTGGATTTAGTTGATATGGCTCTAAAGTACGAGACCTTGGAAAAGAAGAAACCCACTCCAGTAGCACTAGCCGGTGGGAATGCTAGTGGAAAAAATTCTAATAAAAAGAAGCTCACTCTAGGAGAGAATAAGGGGAAAAGTTAAAGAATATTAATTGTTAACTTTGCAAGAATAAAGATCATATTTTAAGGTCCTGTCCGAACCGTGAAGCTCCTAAGCAGCAAAGTGGATCCACCTCTCCAATGGTCCTGAAGTCGCTTTGTTTCAATTGTCATCAATCAGGCCACATGTTAAAGACTGCCCACTCATGAAGAAGGAGCAACAACCCAAGGTGTGTGCCATTAGGAATGAACCATCTACTTCAACGGATGTGAAGGGGAAAGGCATCCTTGAAGGCACCTTACCGATTAATGGTATTTTTGTTAGAGCATTATTTGATAATGGTGTCTCTCATAGTTTTATCTCTTGTGAATTTGTAGGTAAATTTCATCTTATCTCTAGTATTGTAGAAAACCCTATGTGTGTGTCTAAACCCATAGGTGGTGTAACCCATTTGAATATGATTTGTAAGAACGTGTCGATTTCTTACCTTTCTCGTCACTTTTCTTACGATCTGGATGTCTTAGAGTTTAAAGGATTTGATATTATTCTAGGTATTGATTTATTATCAAAGTATGGGGCAATCTTAGATTGTGCTAAAAGGACTGTATCATTAGAAACTAAGTTGGGTAGAATTGCTAAAGTATCATGCAAGAATCCTAGTATTAATATGTGTAGTTTCTTGTATGCCTTAGAATCATCCCAGGATGAGTTAAGTTATGTGGAATTTGTTGATAACTTTTCAGACATGCTTGAAGAAGTCAATAGCTTACCCCCGCATCGAGAGAAAGAGTTCCGTATTGATTTAGTCCCTAATGCAAGGCTTGTGGTTCAACCCAAGAGAAGGATGGCTTCAAAAGAGTGGAATAAATTAGAAAAGGAAACCAATGACCTGTTAAGAAGAGGGTTGATTACACCTAGTCATTCAAGTTGGGGATCAGCTGTGGTGTTTGTGGCTAAGTCTGATGGATCTTTAAGGTTCCGCGTGGATTATAGGGAGTCGAATAAACTGACCATTAGGAACAAGTATCTCTTACCCTGCATTAATGATCTTTTTGATCAACTTCATGGAGCTACGGTATTTTTCCCAGATGTATATAGCTTTGGATTCCTTCAATTGTGGGTTGCTGAAGATAATATACCCTTAACTGCGTTTAAAGGTCCTGACTATTTCTTCGAGTGGTTGGATATGTCTTTCGAGCTGACCAATGCACTGCATATTTTGTAGATCTAATGAACCATGTTCTCCGAGATGTTCTTATAAAGTTTGTGTTAGTTTTCATCATGAAATCCTTATTTACTCCAAATCTGAGAAGGAGCATAAACAACATTTAGAAGTGTGTTGGAAACATGAGGAGACATGTCCAGAAGGCGAAATTTTCTAAGTGCCATTTTTTGAAATCGAAATTAAGATTCTTGGGACACATTATGATAGGAGAATGTATTTCAGTAGATCCAGCGAAGATGGAAGATGTTCAAGAATGGAAGCGATTTTGGATTCCTACTGAAGTTCGTAGTTTCCTAGATTTGGCTGGATACTATAGAAGTTTTATTCAAGATTATTTTAAGATTTCCTTTCATTTGACTAAGTTGACTTAGAAGGAGAAGAAGTTTCTATGGACTCTAAAGTGTGAAGAAGCATTTATGGAATTGAAGAAGAAGTTGATCGGTGCACCAGTTTTGGCTGTTCCAGATGAAAATAGTGGATTCACGGTTTTCAGAGATGCTTGTGGAGTGGGACTAGGTGCTATTTTGATGCAGCATGGTAGAGTGATTGCATATGCTGGCAGACAGTTGAAGCCTCACGAGAAGAACTATGCTATACATAACCTAGAGTTGCTGGTTGTTATCTTTGCATTGAAAATGTGGAGACACTACCTGCTGGGTAAGGATCCTCCTATTCGTCGTATTTCTTTCTAATCTTTAAAGATTTTAGGAGTGGGTTTTCTTTCTTTAATTAGGTGAAAAATTTGATCTCTTCACGGATCATAAATCCCGAAAGTATATTTTTACTCAAAAGGACTATAACCTGGGGCAAGAGAGATGGTTTGAGTTTCTGGTGGCTTGTGACTTGGATATTCTTTATATGCCAGGAAAGGCTAATGTGGTGGTGGATGGCTTGAGTGAGAATGCTATTTTGACTCTCTTGGAGGTTACCCTGACACTTCAAGGAAGGATTATAAGAAATCATAGGAAGGATAATGTGACGCCCCACCTTTATACTCACGCTAGCCAAAGACACTACGAGGTAATGCCATCGACTAGCATGAAGAATAAGGCTGTTGAGGAGCGACCATCCATGTAATTGTTTTGTGCGAATACCGATATACAATTAGAAGGTCACACATTTCATTTCAGGAGGAAATCCAAAATATCAAGTACAAACACAAAACTACTACACAGTAGCTGTGTGATCTTCGGAGACAAATATAAAATTAACATAAATCAGTCATGGATATTCATATCACAAAGGCGAAAACAGATATGAATATAACACATGAAAGTGTACATCAAAGTAGTGGTCATTCAAGATCCATTGCATCACAAAAGAATAGGTACAAGTGCTAGACAAAATAATATGTATACATCAAGGAGTCTCTATTTTGAATGTCTAAAAGCAAAAAACTACTAATCTAAAGTAGTTAGCCAAAAATCAGATGAAGGACCATGATAAGAAGTCAAGCAGAAGCGCCTGAAATACCTCGGTCTGACCCGAGTATTATTTAAGAAGAAAGTAATAAACAGATCAGTCTAGCTATACATATCATATAAAATGAGATACGATAAGAGATATGACAAAAACGTATGATACTAATAATGCCATACTGTGATAAGTATACATCAGATAACAACAAAAATCATACAATATCTCAAATATTCTCAAACACCAAAAAGAATGTCATGTTTTTTAAATTATTCACCAAAACACAAATATTGATAGAGCTTATCAATGTAAACCACAAAAATAGGTGAAATACAAATTCTAGAAATTATCAACTAGAAATCCAGAAATCACAAAGTGGGAGGCCTATCACAAACGGGGGCATGAAAACTCACCAACACGTGCATCACAAACGAGACGTTATCCCATGAACCGAACATCGACGCACCTAAAAAGATACACCCCATGCACAGTCGAACATCGATGCACCTAAAAAGATACGTCCCATGCAAAGTCTAACATCGACGCACCTAAAAAGATATGCCCCATGCTCCGACTTATCGAGCCGATTGCTCCACGAACGGTCCAAAGACCATGGGTCGTTAGCCCATAAAAATGAGCCAAAGCACCATAAAACAAGGTACAGTCCTCCACATGGACAAAGAGATATCGCACATTGCTTGTCTGAAATCACAAAATGATCATCATTGATCGATAAATGTAAATTACACTAAGCTCGTAAATAAATGAGTTTAGCTTCATGTCCCATAACCACTGACTTAACTTAAGTATTTACGAACAAATTGTAGATTTCCACTCGAAAATTGTCACAAGAGTTTCAATCGAACAAGTCTAAGAATCAACCGACAAAGCAAACGTAAGTGTTTCATACCACTTGTTTTGCTAAGTCATTTAGTTGGATTTCTCAAACGAATGAGATAAAGATTTATATATACTAATAGATTAGAAAACGATTTTTAATGCAAGTTCGATATTGAAAGTAAAGGTTGCAATCGTTTTGATGAAAGAGTTTGAATATTTACTACTAGTATAGAAACCTTTGCATTTTAAAGTGACAAACCATAGAAATGATTGTAGAAACAATCAATCACCAAAAATTCACATACGAAGATGTGAATTAAATCCAAAGAAATCGATACCAAATCCATCAAAATGGATATTCGCAAAAATCCAGAAAACGAAGTCATCAAAGTCGATAAAAGTAATAACAACTAATCAGATCAATATAAATCGATAAACATTGGAAATTTACTCAAAAATTAGGCAAATAGACAAACTGCACAGTTCCAGACGTCTGAGGGGTAAATCTAGACGTTTGGATTTGGTTTCTGGAAATATCCCAGAAAACCATTCAGACGTCGGAAATTTCAATTCAGACGTATAATCCATAATTTCAGACGTCTGACCCTCTTTCAGACGTCTGATCCATAATTTTAGACGTCTGAAATTAGTCACTGCCATTTTTATTTTTTTGCCGTGTATTCTTTCCTCCAGAAGGCATAACCAGACGTCTGGAATTGA
This sequence comes from Allium cepa, assembly GCA_030765085.1. Taxonomy (NCBI): domain Eukaryota; kingdom Viridiplantae; phylum Streptophyta; class Magnoliopsida; order Asparagales; family Amaryllidaceae; genus Allium; species Allium cepa. The sequence continues at coordinate 85,808,060 of CM060930.1, read as the reverse complement.
TATCAGGACGTCTAAACACCTGGTAAGGGCAACAGTTTGCCTAGGCCTTGATGGCCAAAACGAACCGGGAGCGATCGAGCGAGCAACAACGACTAGAGATTTATGCCAAGCGACAACCCAGCCTTATAGGCCATTCGATACACCCCAAATAACATATCCAAACATCCATACTAGGATTTTCATAAAATTGGACTTCAAAACCAAAAATTGGAAAATTCACCAAATCAATTCAAATCAAATTAATTGAACATGAACAGATGTTTGAAGTTCATACCTAATAACAAAGAAAGTTATAAATATAGATGTGAGTTTCAAGAACTCACCGTTAAACCCAAAAAGAATGAAGGAGAAGCTCAAAAACAAAGGAAAGATCAACCACTCTTCAACTTCAACTCTAGAAACTCCAATCTAAGATTATAAGCAATAATTTCCTAAATTAGGTTATAGGAAATTTCTAAAATTGAAGGGGAATTGAGATGGAGAAGATGAAGAGGATGCTTACCTAAGCTTCTCTTTGATTTTGGAGCAATAATTTGAATTTCCTAGCAAAACTAGGGTTTAGGAATTTCTAATTTTCTTTTGTTTCCCCCATTATTACTTTAGCTTGAGTGTTAGGAAATGGGAAGTAGAATGAATGAAGAGTTGAGGAGTTAGGGTATTAGATGACTTGGGTTGGTGGGCTGAAACCCAAACCCAAAGCCTAATACAAAAATAAAAAAATTCAACTCAACTCCAAACATATCGATGCTTATACTCAAAAAGGTCGCAAACGCCATTTTGAACTCAATGGAAGCGGTCTCGAGTCCTAATTTGACCGTTTTCAAAAAGTAGTATTTCGGACTTTAATCCGACTAATGATACTATATTTAAATAAAATATTTAAATATACATTCGTAAAATATGCGGGTTGTTACAGATAAAATACTGGAAAGGTTTATTCAAGGTGTTGAAGAGGGTGGATTTTCATATTTCGAGACTGATAGTCGAGGTGCTTTAAGGATGAACGGACGATTCTGTGTTCCAAATGTGGATGGGCTGAGGGAGGAAGTTTTGTCTATATGCTACTAATCTAAGTTTATTCATCCAGGAGTTCGAAAGATGTAAAAAGACATGAAAAGAGTATTCTGGTGGCCGAAAATGAAGAAGAATATTTTAGTCTATGTTAACGATGTTTGTGCTGTCAACAAATCAAAGGTGGTCGTCAGAAGACTGCCAGATTATTACAATCTTTGCAACAACCTAAATGGAAATGGGAAATGTTATCAATATGTTTTATCGGTGGTTTTCCCAGAATTAGAAAAGGAAATGAAGGAGTGTTGGTTATCGTGGATCGGGTAACGAAGAGCGTGCAATTTATTCTGGTAAAACCAACAGAATCGCTGCTTCTTTATCTGAAATTTTTATGAGAGAGATAGTCAGGTTGCATGGCATTCCTATGAGTATTGTTAGTGATTGTGACCCCATATTTACTAGTCAATTTTGGAAAGCATTGCAAACAACTCTAGGAACAAAGTTGAGCCTAAGCATAACATACCACCCTTAAACAGACAGACAGACGGAGTGGGTGTATCAGATTCTATAGAATCTCTTGAGAGCATGTATTTCAGTTTTTGGTGGATCGTGGGAGAATCATTTTCATTTTATTGAGTTCTCCTACAACAATAGCTTCCATGCAATCATAGGCATGGCATCTTATGAAGGTCTATATGAAAGACCGTGCAAGTCACCAACATTTTGGGTTGGGATAGGAGATAAATTAGTTCTTGGACCAGACATGATCCGAGAGGCTACCGAAAAGTTGCAGTAATTAAGAAAAGAATAAAGGAGGCCCAAGCTCTCCAAAAGAGTTATGCTGATAGGATGTGAAGGGATTTGCAATTTTTGGTTGGAGACTTGGTGTTCGTAAAGGTTTCACTAATAAGAGGAGCTATTAGATTTGGAAAAGATGGAAAGTTAACTCCTAGGTATGTTGGACCCTTCCGTATTCTTGAGAGGATCGGATCACTTGCTTATAGGGTCGAGTTGCTAGAGAGATTGGCAAGTGTTCATAATGTGTTTCGTGTGTCTCATTTGAGAAAATATGTCAATGACCCATCTTTGATTGTGGAGCCACCGATTCAAGAGGAATTGGAATAGAACCAAACCTGACAGTGGTTAGACATCCAGTTTATGTTGTGGATCATGATGAAAAGAGGTTGCATAACAAGGTGGTGCGACTAGTCAAGATTCAGTGGAGTAAGGATCCAAGAGACTGCACTTGAGAGATCGAGGATCGTATGAAAGAAGCCTATCCCGAGATGTTAGGATAGCTAGTCATAAGTTGTATGTATAATGTATGTTTGTTTGTTATGGACGCTTAGTGCATGTATTTGTATGTGTTATATGATATGAATATATAACCTTTTTGTGTTGTCTGGATTCTCTCCTTGTTGCTAATTTTGGAACGAAATTCTTTTAATGGGGGAAGAGTGTAACAACCAGAATTTAATCGCTATTTAAACGAATATTTAATTATATTTTAAATAATTAATAAATGTATTTGTAATAATAAATAAAACTATTTTAAATAATAACTAATGATGATAAAATTATTTACAAAATTTGTTTACCAATATATAAAGTTCATAGAGAAATAGAAAATGTGACTGGAAATTATTTTCCTAAATACCAACTTTTCATTGATTAAAAGTCATTTAAAATGTCATAGCACTATTGTAAACACATATGCACACAATACAAACATTTTAACATGGTGTGTACATGTATATGTGCATGAACATGTTTTTTTCCTTATGTATACAAACATATAAGTTAAAATAAGATTTTATTTAATAAACACACACACACACAACATACATAAAAACCCTCTTTTTCAACACAAGAACATGGAGCATGGCATAAATAGTGCATGAGATGGAGGGGGGTACCGGAGTGGATGGAAATGAAGGGGAGAGGATGGAGGTGCATGCATACTTATATATTAAATAATTTGCGATGACCCGAAATTTTGGGCAATATCAGTTTAATAATCTGTATTAAAAATTAATTTAATTTGATAATCTTTGTTAATAAGTTTTGAATTGATTTAATAATCTTCCTTTAATAAATATTTAATTGGTGAATTTTATCTTTTAAAAGCTTAAATTGTTTCCTATTTATAATGTATATATATATATGTATGTATGTATATATTATGAATAAATAAGCTTTGGTTTAAATTTAACAAATGAAATTATGTTTTCTAATTCTAATATACATTTTTATAATTTGGAAATTATGATTTAATTTAATATATAACTTTTTAAAGCTATTTAATAAATAACTATATGGTTTTAAATACATAAAATAAATGTTTAAATAGATTTTAGCTTAAGTTTAAATAAGATTAATAATAAGGTTTGTTTTATTTCCTTTTAAAATACTGCTTAATAAATATAATATATTTTAGTAATAGAAATAATATGATAATTTCTGTTATAAATTATTTAAAATTGATAAATTATCTTTTTTAAATAATAATAATGTGATAGATATAAGTAGATTCGAAAAAAAAAAATTAATTGTTATTTTCAAATTAAATGTGTTGTTATAAATTGACTTTAAAATTGGATTTTAAAATTTAAGTTGAATTTGAATTTAAAGTTGAAATTCAAAAGATAGACATTTTAAAAATATTTGGGTTTTAAAAGATATTTGCATGATCTTTTATTTGTATATATATAATCTTTTTTATCTAAAAAGTAATTTATAAATATATAGATAAGTATTTGTAAATTTATAAATTAAGTGGAAGGCTTTTATTAATATTTTAAATTAAAATATAATACTTAAATGGATAAGTGTTAATATATTAAGGCCTCATGTAACAAGTGTAAACTAATAATCAACTTAAGATGACAAATGTAAAAGATTTAATACAAGTTTCATTTAATTTTAGTTTTTATTTTATTTTTATTATTAAATCATTTTAGCGTATATATAACTATTGTTCCTATCTTCATTTTCTTTTTCTATCTTTCGAAATCAAAAGCTAAGAGAAAACTCAAACCAAAACAACTTCTCTTAAAACAAACCTGAAATCAATATTTCACAAACCAGAAATTATGTTCAGAACAAAACGTGTAAATCCTCAAAACACTTATACAAACAAGCCTGCAAATTACTCCAAAACAATCGGTGATCAACCTTTCCTCAAACCAGAACTTGTCTCAAATCATCAACTTGTAAATTCATTTTCAATGATCAAAAAGCAAGTTCAAACCAAAGCCTATTTTTGTTTCATCCCTATAAACTCATTTTCAAAAGCAAGAACAAAGGCATGCATTTCTTAAAGCCTGTAATTCAATCTAAAGATCAAGAGCCTGTTTCTTTTGCAAACCTGAGATGTACCAGCCTGCATGCAACTGCAGTTTTTAAATCAAAGAAGCATTCAAGTTTAAAGTTTTCAAAAGTAATGGCAATGCAAGTTTCCAGTTTTAAAACAATTCAAGTTTTCAAAAGCTAAAACTGCCCTCTGTTTCATGCATGCCAGGTGAGTAACATTCTTTTAAAAAGCTTAAACATTTGAATTATTTGGTTGCATGCTAGTTGTCTGAAATAAGTATGTTTGTGTATGTATATTGTTGAATTTCTTGATATATGATGTATGCATGTGATTGTTTGTAAACCTTGTTCCCGGTTTTAATTTTTACTTTTGAATTAAAATTCTTTATCTCTTGATCTAGTCACTTTTAGGATTTAAGTTATAAACAAAAATTGTTTGTTTAGTCATGAATTAAAGTTTAAAATTTTATTTAAGTAAAATAAATTTGGGAATTGCTCTGGAAACCATAAGAACAAAAATTCTTAAGTATTGTCAAAATTTCAAACATACTAATTTATTGTTTCAGGCTTAGGATCTGAAACATCATCCTAAAATTTCATTTTTAAAACTAAATTATAATTTTTTAGTGGTGGGATGAATGAGCAGTTCTGGTTTGACCAGAAAATGGTAATTTGGTGATTTCTAGTGATCTTGACGGTCTGGGAGGTAAGGGTTCCCTCTGGTGGTAGTAGAGTGATCGGGGTTTGGGGAAAAATGGCTGGATGGTGATCAAGAGGCCGTGGTGACTGTACTTAGTTTGTAACCCTAGTTTTAACTAGGTTGGGTATTTTGATCATCACGATATCTCTGAATGATCGAGTTCAACGGGATTCAGGGAGATGGTAAAGGAGATATTTGCGATAGTGTCGCTGGAATTTCAGAATAACTGGTGGTCAGATATTTGAGAATGTGGGGTTTCTAAGTTTTGCATTTAGTTGTTCCAGGTTTGGATTCGAAGCTCGAATTCGATTTCGAGTATGGGATGATGATTTGATGATCGCGAGAGGTTGTAAGGGTGATTGCCGATGTGGAAAGATCACCAGAGATGGCTGGAGTTGGATGGGGCCACCGTGCATGTGCACGGTGCACTTCCTATTTTCTGGTGATGTTTGGTTTGAGCAGGGAAGTGTACTCGAGTTTTCTCGAGTAATTTGATGTTTTGCTCGAAGCATTTTGGTTTTGGCTCGAAGATTTTAGTGAGGGGCTCGAGTATTTTTTGGTTACAAGTTTTCTAACCTGTCTGTTTTAAAACTTTAAAATGAATTTTAAAATGTGAAGTAAAGTTTTAAACAAAGTGACAAGATCAAGTTTTAAGTATGGATTCAAGTTGAATTTGAATCCTAGTTTTAAAATAATTAAAGTTTTAAGGAAATTTAAAATGTTTAAAGTATAATTTAAATGGTTTGAATTTAAAATGGATTTGGTTTAAATTCTTTTAAATTCCTTTTATAAGACAGGTATTTCTTTAACATGTGATTTAAAAGGATTTTGAATTGTTTTTAAACTTTGTTAAAGTCAAATTTGTATTCATTTTAGAAATTAAATTTAAAATGAAATTTAAAAGTAAATTTGAAAGTAAATTGTTTTTAAATGCATTGTTAATGATAATATCATAAGTAAGAAATGTTTTTATCTTAAAGTTAAATTAAGATTTAATGATTTATGATTAATTAAATTATTAAGTTAATTAAAATAATTAATTAATTAATTTAATTAATTAATAATTTGGATTAATTAATTAAGTAATTAAGGATTTAAATTAATTAATTAAGGTTTAAGATTAATTATTTAAAGAATAATTAAATTATAATTAAGGATCATTAATTAGATAAGATTAGATTTTTAATTAATGATTAGGAATTAATTAATTAAGTAATCAAAGATTAATTAAGTTACAGTTAAGCACTTAATTAATTAAATAACTAGAGATTTATTAATTGAAAATCTAGATTTATTACTTTGTAATCAATAATGATTAATCTAAGTTTAATTACTATAGAGAAGTAATTAACGAATTGTAAACAGTTAATAAAGGTCATTAATTTGAGATTATTAAATAATTAATTAATGTGATTAATTTTAATAATTAATTAGATTGATTAATTAAAGATAATCATTGGTGAAACTGTTTAAGTGTAATTACTAAATGGAAGTAATTAAGGAATTAATTACTCAATATAATTAATTGAGTTTAATTTGATTAGTTTAAGTAAATTAATTAAGTTTAATTAATTTAAGATAATCACTGGATGATTTGTTAAGTATAATTACTTAATGTAGTTAATGAAGAGTTATTACTTAGCGAAGTAATTAAGATGAGTAATTGCTGGATGTAATTAATTGAAGTATGTAAGAGATTTAGGATTAATTACTTTGTGTAATTAATATGAAGGATAATTACTTAGTAGAAGTAATTAATAATTAATTACTTAGTGAAATTAATTTAAGAATTGATTAATAAAGTTATTTGAAGATAATTAAGTGAAGTAATTAATTAAGGGTAATTAATTACTGAATGAGATTAATCAAGGGTGATTAATAAATATAATTAATTAAAGATTATTTTTAAATGTAATTAATTAAGGAGTAATTAATTTATTTAATGAAGTAATTAAGGGTAGTTAATTACTGAATGTAATTAATCAAGACTGATTAATGAATAATTAATTTAAGATTAATTATTAAATGTAATTAATTTAAATAGAATAATTAATTAAGAAGTGATTAAGGGATCATTAATTAATGTAATTAATGATGTAATTAAAGATTAATTAATTAAAGGTTAATTAATAAATAAGTGATTAAAGAGTAATTAATTAAGGATTAAAGTAATTGATTATAATTAATTAATTAATGAAGTAATTAAAGGTTAATTACTGAAATTGGTTAAGGGTAATTAGTTTGTGTAATTAATTAAAGGCTAATTACTTAATGTAATTAGAGAATGATTAATCAAGGGTGATTAATCAAGATAATACTTAGAAGATAATTAATTAATTGATTGGTAATTAATTAATGATTAAGTAAGCAAGATTTATGTGATGAAAGTAATTAATTTAATTTATTTTAAATTAATTAAAGATGAAGTAATTAATTTAATTCACTTTAAATTAATTAGAGATGGTATAAATCATTGCTTATGTATAAATGGATGATATTGATTGCCTTGAATGGTTTGAGGTCTCAGATATGAGATAATTGATGCTGTGTGATATGGATGCTTTGATTGAAGTATGACGATAATGTGAATTATCTATTTGTGATGATAATAAGGATTATCTACTTGTGTTATGATGTGAATTATCTATCTATGTGTATATAGATTATGAATTGAATTGTTTTAAACATTAAAACAACTTGGTCGTAAAAGATGGCATTTTGGATTTCGATGAGACCGGGATAGGGTTTTTAGATTTGGATATTCGAAAACCACATCGATCCAAATTAACGATAGGTCGTGAATCTCAAGTGAAGATGAAGATTCAGAGTGCATGGGTTATCGTCGTTAACTCTGAAGGTGATTCCAAAATGAGTGTAACGAGATATGCCTTCGGTTTCGATCGAACCCGGAACAGACTTGTATGGATTGAATACTTTCAGAACATCGTCAGGGTGACGATGAGCATTCTAAGATAGATGTGTTCTATAAAGGTAATCATAGCCTCAAGCTTCATCAACTGGGAATGGTTAAAACAGGGGAGGTGCAGCAAGGCTAAGTGGGTAGCACCCAAGTAGGGCAAGATTTTCCCATGTCTAGAATTCCCTTTTTATTCGGCTGTATGGGCAGTTGGAACGCGCGCCAACTGCGGGGTTGTCTTGTTCGGGACTATCCAGTAAGGGACAGTTTCGGCCTTGTGTTGCAGGGGATTTAGGGTGGATCCTCGGTACGTTGATCTAGGCCACGTACTGTGACGGGCGGTACCCCAATAGCCCTGCCATTAAATGGAATCCAGTCTCCAATAAGCGATGTACATTTTGATTGTGCCCAACTATGTTGGAACGTGAGATATAAGCATTCCATCTATTTCTGTATTTTATTTGAAAACCCTAGACCCTATTATATATCACTGGATTTCCTATCAAATGTTTTGGTTAGCGTAAGGTAAAAACTTACCCATGTTTATGTGTGGGAAGTCTTACGTGATACCTTTTATTTTCAAAGGTTTTTGAAAGTTAAGCAACTTTAATCTGTTACTCACACCAGACCCATGTCTGACCTATAGTTTATCTTTTGTTTTCTTAAAATCTTGGGTACTAAAATTTTTACGAGTAGCCAAGGGATTCACGTTAGCTTTGACGAATTTCTGGAGGAGAATTTGGAGTATGAGGCTTCAGTGTGTAAATATATAGTGGTTTCGCTGTGCTAGTGATTGTGTCTATATCTCTGTGCTGTATATTGTATTGTAATAACTAGACAGGTGTTTATAACTGTCTAGTATGTGATATATAAGCTGTGTAACTTTGATGTATCTGACATTGCATAATACTTATGTGATTAATATAATTTATTCGTTCCGCTGTTGAGATTCTGATGTTGTTTCTTTCTTCCTTCTCTATCTCTTCTCTTTTCTATCCCGTTCTTTCTTAATAATGATGCGCCTTTCTGTGGAGTGAAGGGCGGGTCATTGCAGTGGTATCAGAGCGCTAGGTTGAGTGAATACCTAGGCTTTGAAGTGATTTCTTTCTTGAGAGAGCGTACTTGTAATTTGTATATATATTTATATATATTATTTCTACCTATTTATTGGGTTACCTATTTGGGTTTTCCAATATAAGTACTAGAGGTAGATAGGGTAGTGGTGTGTGTAGCACGACTACCAATGGTAGGAGTCTGATGTTGAAGTTGGAAATGTATCTGTCGAGACTGTAGGCCCAATACTGTCTCGAGTGAGCTTTACTGTTGTGAAAGGATTTCATCAATCTCTGAAGGAAACCTTTAAAAGGTTCAGAGTCCATCTTTGAAGTTGGTTGAGTAGAGTTTGGATCTCTCAGTTGAGCAGAAGCGTGTGATGGTATCTAGGCAAATTCAAAAAGGAGCAGCTGTGTAATGAGACGCAATGACTATGGATTGTCTCCGAAGATGTTTATTTTGGAGCAAGTTTAAGGAAGTGTGTCTGCATCGGTGTTGAGGCTGTGTTCAGCAGGGTTTATTGTTTGGATTTTTCGTCCGAGTTTCTCAAAGAGCTTTGGATTAGGAATTCTTTGGCATATGTGTCAGCAGTGCAGCTCGGAGTATTCTGTGTGTCGGCAAGGAGGTTATCTGGCTGAGCAGTTTTCTAGAGGTGAAGTTCAAAAGCAGCAGAGTGGATCTATTTCTTCGATGGATTGGCTAGATAAGCATAAGCTGTTCTGATTGGTAAAGAGAGAACAGTTTCTTTGGAATTAGGCTGGGTTGATCGCAAAAGTGATTTGCGATGGCTGAGTGTTCTCTTGGGTTATCTTTTACTTGAGGCATCTGGAGATTAAGTTTTCTTATCGACTAGGATTCTAGGAGTGATATCGATGGTTCAACTAAGTAGAAGGATGGTTCCTAGAGATAGAGTTTGGTGAAGCAGCTCAGGATTTGATGGAATTTCTGAGTTTTCTCTTTATGGATCTATTGAACCATATTTTCGGGACGTGTGTCTGGATTGTGCTTGTGTTCATCATCAACATTTTCATCTACTCCAGATCAGAGTTGTGCAGCGGAAGCAGTTTGGGAGTGCATCTGTTTTGTCTTTTTCGGACAGGAGAAGTCAGTTCAGTCTTATGATATTTGAGGAGTAGAATTTGTGTTCTTGATTTTGGTTGATCTTGAGAGGATCATTTTGATGGGGTTTTTTGTTCTAGTTTGTTTCTAGAAGCATCAACGTAGGTTGAGCTGATCATGGAAGGATGTAGGCAACCCAGGATCGTTAGAAGATTTTATGGATAAGAGACGGAGGAATTTGGATTCCGGAGTCGGAGATTTGATTTTGGATAAGTTTTCTCCGATCACAGGAGCTATAAGTTTTGGTAAGGCTGGAAGCTAGCCTCGAGATATATTGGACTTTTATGAATTCTTGTACGAATAAGTGTTTGGTCTTCAGGATTGAATGGCTAGTTTGGAAGACTGGAATTCATTGTGTTTCACGTATCTCTGGAGGAATACGTGTATGATCCATCACTGGTTGTGGAACCAGAAGTTCTGAGGGTTTCGGTAGTTGAGCAGGACTTGTCTATGGTCTGATATCCTATTCAGTTGTAGATCTAGATGAGTGGGAGCTCTGTAGCTTAGTAGTATAGATTGCTTGGGTTCTATAGAGCGAGTATCCCAGTATTTATACTTGGGAAACTATATGAAGTTTTATCCAGAATTTTGTCCGGATAGTTAGATTTGTTTGTTTGGGTGTATTGGTTGCTATGGTTGTTAGCATATGATTGATAATATATGCTTGTGATTTAAAATTAAAATCTTTAATGAGATTATTAAATTATCTTTGCTTTTAAATTTCGGGGACGAAATTCTTTGAAAGGGGGAGGAATATGATGACCTGGAATTTTGGGCAATATCAATTTAATAATCTATATTGAAAATTAATTTGATTTGATAATCGTTGTTAATAAGATTTGAATTGATTTAATAGTCTTCCTTTAATAAATATTTAATTGGTGAATTTTATCTTTTAAAAGCTAATAAATTATTTCCTATTTATAATGTATATATATATGTATATATTATAAATAGATAAGATTTGGTTTAAATTTAAGAAATGAAATTATGTTTTCTAATTCTAATATACATTTTGATAATTTGGAAATTATGATTTAATTTAATATATAACCTTTTAAAGCTATTTAATAAATAACTATATGGTTTTAAATACATAAAATAAATGTTTAAATAGATTTTAGCTTAAGTTTAAATAGGATTAATAATAAGGTTTGTTTTATTTCCTTTTAAAATATTATTTAATAAATATAATATATTTTAGTAATAGAAGTAATATGATAATTTCTTTTGTAAATTATTTAAAATTGATAAATTATTATTTTTAAATAATAATAATGTGATAGATATAAGTAGATTTTAAAAGAAATTTTTAATTCTTATTTTCAAATTAAATGTGTTGTTATAAATTGACTTTAAAATTGGATTTTAAAATTTTAAGTTGAATTTGAATTTAAAGTTGAAATTCAAAAGATAAACATTTTAAAAATATTTGGGTTTTAAAAGATATTTGTATAAGCTTTTATTTGTATATAAATAATTTGTTTTATTTTATTTTCTCTAAAAAGTAATTTATAAATATATAGATAAGTATTTGTAAATTTATAAATTAAGTGGAAGGATTTTATTAATATTTTAAATTAAAATAAAATACTTAAATGGATAAGTGTTAATATATTAAGGCCTCATGTAACAAGTATAAACTAATAATCAACTTAAGATAGAAGATTTAATACAAGTGTCATTTTATTTTAGTTTTTCTTTTATTTTTATTTATAAATCATTTCATCCTATATATAACTATTATTCCTTACTTCATTTTCCTTTCCTATCTTTCTAAACCAAAAGCTAAGAGAAAACTCAAACCAAAACAACTTCTCTTAAAACAAATCTGAAATCAATATTTCACAAACCAGAAATTATGTTCAAAACAAAACCCGTAAATCCTCGAAACACTTATATAAACAAGCCTGCGAATTACTCCAAAACAATCAGTGATCAACCTTTCCTCAAACCAGAACTTGTTTCAAATCATCAACCGGTAAATTCATTTCAAAGATCAAAAAGCAAGATCAAACCAAAGCCTGTTTTTGTTTCAACCATGTAAACTCATTTTCAAAAGCAATAACAAAGGCCTGCATTTCTTAAAGCCTGTAATTCAATTTAAAGATCAAGAGCCTTTTTCTTTTGCAAACCTAAGATGAACCAGCCTGCATGCAACTACAGTTTTTAAATCAAAGAAGCATTCAAGTTTAAAGTTTTCAAAAGCAATGGCAATGCAAGTTTCTAGTTTTAAAATAATTTAAGTTTTCAAAAGCTAAAACTGCCCTTTTTTTCATGCATGCCAGGTGAGTAACATTCTTTTAAAAAGTTTAAACATTTGAATAATTTGGTTGCATGCTAGTTTTTCGAAATAAGTATGTTTATGTATGTATATTGTTGAATTTCTGGATATATGATGTATGCATGTGATTGTCTGTAAACCTCTCTGTTCCCAGTTTTAAATTTTTGTTTTGATTTAAAATTCTTTATCTCTTGATCTAGTCGCTTTTAGGATTTAAGTTATAAACAAAAATTGTTTGTTTAGTCATGAATTAAAGTTTAAAAATTTATTAAGTAAAACAAATTTGGGAATTGCTCTGGAAACCATAAGAACAGAAATGCTTAAGTATTGTCAAAATTTCAAACATACTAATTTATTTTTTAGGCTTAGGATCTGAAGCATCATCCTAAAATTTGACTTTTAAAAATAAATTATAAATTTTTAGTGGTGGGATGAATGAGCAGTTCTGGTTTGACCAGAAAATGGTAATTTGGTGATTTCTAGTGATCTCGACGGTCTAGGAGGTCAGGGTTCACTCTGGTGGTAGTACAGTGATCGGGGGGTTCGGGGAAAAATGGCTGGATGGTGATCAAGAGGCTGTGGTGACGGCGGTGACTGTACTTAGTTTGTAACCTTAGTTTTAACTAGGTTGGGTATTTTGATCATCACGATATCTCTGAATGATCGAGTTCAACAAGATTCAGGGAGATGGTAGAGGAGATATTGGCGATAGTGTCACCGGAATTTCAGAGTCACTAGTGGTCGGAGATTCGAGAATGAGGGGTTTCCAGGTTTTGCATTTAGTTGTTCCAGGTTTGGATTTGAAGCTCGAGTTCAATTTCGAGTATGGGATGATGATCTGATGATCGCGAGAGGGTGTAAGGGTGATTGCCGATGGGGAGATCACCGAAGATGGCTGGAGTTGGATGGGGCCACCGTGCATGTGCATGGTGCACTTCCTATTTTCTGGTGATTTTTGGTTTGAGCGGGGAAGTGTACTCGAGTTTTCTCGAGTAATTTGATGTTTTGCTCGAAGAACTTCGGTTTTGTCTTGAAGACTTTAGTGAGGGGCACGGGTAGTTTTTGGTTACAGGTTTTCTAACCTGTCTGTTTTAAAATTTTAAAATGTGAAGCAAAGTTTTAAACAAAGTGATAAAATCAAGTTTTAAGTATGGATTCAAATTGAATTTGAATCCTAGTTTTAAAATAATTAAAGTTTTAAGGAAATTTAAAATATTTGGTTTGAATTTAAAATGGATTTGGTTTAAATTCTTTTAAATTCCTTTTATAAGACAAGTATTTCTTTAACATGTGATTTAAAAGGTTTTTGAATTGTTTTAAACTTTGTTAAAGTTAAATTTGTATTCATTTTAAATCTTAAATTTAAAATGAAATTTAAAAGTAAATTTGAAAGTAAATTGTTTTAAATGCTTTGTTAATGATAATATGATAAGCAAGAAATGTTTTTATCTTAAAGTTAAAATAAGATTTAATGATTTATGTTTCATTAAATTATTAAGTTAATTAAAATGGGAAATTAATTAATTTAATTAATTAATAATTTGGATTAATTAATTAAGTAATTAAGGATTTAAATTAATTAATTATGGTTTAAGATTAATTATTTAAAGAATAATTAAATTGTAATTAAGGATCATTAATTAGATAAGATTAGATTTTTATTAATGATTAGGAATTAATTAATTAAGTAATTAAAGATTAATTAAGTTATAGTTAAGCACTTAATTAATTAAATAATTAGAGATTTATTAATTGAAAATTTAGATTTATTAATTTGTAGTTAATAATGATTAATCTAAGCTTAATTACTTTAGAGAAGTAATTAAAGAATTTTAAATAGTTAACGAAGGTCATTAATTTTAGATTATTAAATAATTAATTAATGTGATTAATTTTAATAATTAATTAGATTGATTAATTAAAGATAATCATTGGTGAAACTGTTTAAGTGTAATTATTAAATGGAAGTAATTAAGGAATTAATTACTCAATGTAATTAATTGAGTTTAATTTGATTAGTTAAAGTAAATTTATTAAGTTTAATTAATTTAAGATAATCACTGGATGATTTGTTAAGTATAATTACTTAATGCAGTTAATGAAGAGTTTTTACTTAGTGAAGTAATTAAGATGAGTAATTAATGGATGTAATTAATTGAAGTATGGAAGAGATTTGGGATTAATTACTTTGTGTAATTATTATGAAGGATAATTACCTAGTGAAAGTAATTAATAATTAAGTACTTAGTGAAATTAATTTAGGAATTGATTAATAAAGTTATTTGAAGATAATTAAGTGAAGTAATTAATTAAGGGTAATTAATTATTAAATGAGATTAATCAAGGGTGATTAATAAATATAATTAATTAGGATTAATTTTTAAATGTAATTAATTAAGGAGTAATTAATTTATTTAATGAATAATTAAGGGTAGTTAATTACTGAATGTAATTAATCAAGATTGATTAATGAATAATTAATTTAAGATTAATTATTAAACGTAATTAATTTAAATTGAATAATTAATTAATAAGTAATTAAGGGATCATTAATTAATGTAATTAATGATTTAATTAAAAATTAATTAATTAAAGGTTAATTAATAAATAAGTGATTAAAGTGTAATTAATTAATTGTAATTAATTAAGACTTAAAGTAATTGATTATAATTAATTAATTAATGAAGTAATTAAAGGTTAATTACTGAAATTGGTTAAGGGTAACTAATTTGTGCTATTAATTAAATGCTAATTACTTAATGTAATTAGAGAATGATTAATCAAGGGTGATTAATCAAGATAATACTTAGAAGATAATTAATTAATTGATTGGTAATTAATTAATGATTAAGTAAGCAAGATTTATGTGATGAAAGTAATTAATTTAAGTTATTTTAAATTAATTAGAGATGAAGTAATTACTTTAATTCACTTTAAATTAATTAGAGATGGTATAGATCATTGCTTATGTATGGATGGATGATATTGATTGCCTTGAATGGTTTGAGATCTCAGATATGAGATAAGTGATGCTGCGTGATATGGATGCTTTGATTGAAGTATGATGATAATGTGAATTATCTATTTGTGATGATAATATGGATTATCTACTTGTGTGATGATGTGAATTATCTATCTGTGTGTATATAGATTATGAATTGAATTGTTTTAAACTTTAAAACAACTTGGACCTAAAAGATGGCGTTTTGGATTTCGATGAGACCGAGATCGGGTTTTAAGATTTGGATATTCGAAAATCACATCGATCCAAATTAACGATAGGTCGTGAATCTCAAGTGAAGATGAAGATCAGAGTGCAAGGGTTATCGTCGTTAACTCTGAGGGTGATTCCAAAATGAGTGTAACGAGATAATGCCTTCGGTTTCGTTCGAACCTATAACGAACTTGTATGGATTGAATGCTTTCAGAACATTGTCAGGGGGATGATGTGCATTCTAAGATGGATGTGTTTTATAAAGGTAATCGTAGCCTCAAGCCCCATCGACCGGGAATGGCTAAAACATGGGAGGTGCAGCAAGGCTAAGTGGGTAGCACCCAAGTAGGACAAGATTTTCCCCTGTCTAGAAGTCCCTTTTTATTTGGCTGTGTGGGCAGTTGGAACGCGCGCCAACTGCAAGGTTGTCTTGCTCGGGACTGTCCAGTAAGGGATGGTTCGGGCTTGTGTTGTAGGGGATTTAGGGTGCATCCTCGGTACGTTGATCTAGGTCACGTACTGTGAAGGGAGGTACCCCAGTAGTCCTGCCATTGTATGGAATCCAATCTCCAATAAGCGCTGTACATTTTGGTTGTGCCCAACTATGTTGGAAAGTGAGATGTAAGCATTCCAGCTATTTCTGTATTTTATTTGAAAACCTTAGACCCTATTATAATATCACTGGATTTCCTATCAAATATTTTGGTTAGCGTAAGGTAAAAACTTACCCATGTTTATTTGTGGGAAGTCTTACGTGATACCTTTTGTTTTCAAAGGTTTTTGAAAGTTAAGCAACTTTAACCTGTTACCCACACCAGACCCATGTTTGACCCGGAGTTTATCTTCTGTTTTCTTAAACTCTTGGGTACTTAATTTTTACTAGTAGCCAAGGGATTTAGGTTAGCTTTGACGAATTTCTGGAGGAGATTTGGAGCAGGAAGCTTCAGCGTGTAGATATATAGTGGTTTCGCTGTGCTAGTGATTGTGTCTATATCTCTGTGTTGTATATTGTATTGTAATAACTAGACAGGTGTTTATATCTGTCTAGTATGTGATTTATAAGCTGTGTAACTCTGATGTATCTGATATTGTATAATACTTATGTGATTAATATAATTTATTCGTTCCGACGTTGAGCTTCTGATGTGTTTCTTTCTTGCTTCTCTATCTCTTCTCTTTTCTATCCCTTTCTTTCTTAATAATGATGCGTCTTTCTGTGGAGTGAAGGGCGGGTCATTACATAATTAAGCACTTATATATTTTTTAACAATTTCCTACGCCTATGTATACCCATTAACTTTCATTTTTCTCATTTTACAATCTCCCTCTTTACTTTTAAATTCCTAAGAACTTAAGAATTCATCCATGGCTTCCTCTTCGTAATTTTTAAACTGAGAAAAACCACTTTATTTTGCTAAAAGTCTCCTTTTTAATTCACAAAATCACCTCTACATCTTCTATAACACCTCTCTTCCAAAATACAAGCAACCATCAACCCAAACTTCATATGGCCATACCCAACAAGGCTAGGCCGAGCCCAAAACCCACTAGGCCAAGCGTAAAACTCGTTTGGGCGGGCCTATATTGGTGTTCAAGCAACCAAAAGTTTCAAATTTTGTGAGTTCTAAAGTGGTTTCAAGTTTTGGCAGAAGTTCGCTTTGATTTAGTAAAGTTTTGGTGAGTAAAACTCTTGTTACTGGAAAGGAAAAATACTTGATTTTTATGAACTATATGTTATGAAAATATAGTGATTGTTGTGTTGAATTATCATGCTATGATGACGTATGATTATAAGTTTGTGTTTGAGCTTGGATTTGTGATTTAGTTGTTAAATGATATGTTTGAATATGTATATGCAAGTGGTTGGTTATGATATGATGGTAGTGTTTTTATGAAACCAAAACCAAGTGTATGTGATGAAATTGTTGTGAAGTTAGCAACTTGAAAAGTCGCAAAGGACTTGAGATCCGATTTGATCAACTATGTATGCTTCTGTATGGTTGCTGATCCCAATAGAAGGGTTATTCATTACTATCCAGTAAAGGGTTGATTAGTCTTGTGCTGGCAGGGGTCGACGGGTTTGACCTCGATACACAAATCTAGAAGTGCACTGTGACTGGCGGTACCCAAGTGGCCCAGTCATTGTATAAAACCAATAAGCGTCATACGGATTTAATTGGACCAAAGTATGTTGGAATGTGAGATGCAATAATTTCGGATATGTTTTGTTTTATTTGAACACTCTAAACGTTTTCATAATATCACTGGATTTCTATATAAAGTATTTTGATTTTCGTAAGGTAAAAACTCATTCGCGTTTATGTGCGACGTGGTCTTACGAGATACCTTTGATTTTCAAAGTATTTTATAAAAGTAATTTTTTTTTGAGTTTACTCACACCAGACTCATGTCTAACCTCGAGTTGTTATTTTTTTTCTAAAACTCTTGGGTACCTAAAATATTTATGAGTAGCCGAGTGATCCAGGTTTCTTACAAAGCATTTTGAAGGAGCTGGAGCAGGTGGCTTCACCATTAGCTAGCTATTATTTTATTCTACCGTGTTATGTATGATTTACATATTTGGTATGGATAGGTAGTTATAATTGTTTGGTTGAAAGTTGTAACATGATAACTCTGATGTATTATTATTATGGAAATGACTATGTAATATTCTATGTTATCTATTATATACTGTTCCGATTCATGGTGAGATTATATGATTGTGTATTTTCTTCTTATCTTTCTTTTTATTCTACCCTTAATGGCTCATCTTTCGGTGCAAGAAAGGCGGTCATTACAGATTATATATATTTTAAGTTATTTATTTAGTTTAATAATTAGTATAGTTTAAAAAGTTTAAACTTTAAAAATGTTTAACTACCTCATACAAAGTCAGTTAACCCACTGCCTTCGACGTTAGATTCATACTAACGACTAAAACACACTAGTCTAGTTTATTAACACATTTAGAGAAATATAAAGTATTATTATTTAATTTTGTATGTTTGTAAATTAAATATCTTGTTCATTTTAGGTCCAAATCAAACACGGTCAGTCACATTAAGATCATATTGACGTTAGCTACGCTTTGGAATCAATTTGATAGAAATTAGAGCTTGTTGAATTTCGTGATAAATCGAGCGTCGTTAAATTTGGGCAATAGGACGAACCTTGACTACAACTGGAATCTCGGTGAGTTAAACTCGCCTTTTTGGTTAACCAGCATATTATGAAGTTGATAAAAATTATTGATTGGATGCTTGGATGATTTACTGTTTTATCAGTTGGTTTGGTTTTATTTTCACCCCTGGAGTGGATGACCTTTTATATATAGCCACCTAATAGCAGGCGACCCATGTTATATAATTATATAATGTTTGTAATGCAAGGGGACGAGTTGGAGGGATCCAAAAAGATCCCTCATTCACTGTTGAATTATATTTGTTTTTTTGAAAATGGGTAAACTTTTATTAAAGTATTTCAGCCCAAAATGATAGCCCAAAAAGGACCGGTACAACATATAGATAAGTTAATACAACTTAGTACAACTGGAACCTTTTCAAATTAGACAACACATACTTCTTCTTTCAACCTTCAACACGCAGATCATGGCGGCCGGTTCTGGCGACTCGTATCTTGGACTCCTGACAATGGAAGAGTCTGATCCACTTCTTCAGTATGAATTAAGACTTGTTCCCACCTGGTAAGTTGATTGTTCTTGATTCTTTTCAACGTTAATAGCATGTCCCCAATTGCTATCTTGCTGACTTCTATATGATTTCTTTGTTTTCTTTGGAATACTCTTCGATTCCTCTCCTTCCAAATGTTCCATACAGCTACAGTAACGACGATTTTGTGCAGTTTGGTTTTGATGTCTTTTCCATTGTCCCATAAAGTCAGGTAATTGATCTATTCTTCAAGTTTAATTGAGTGCGGTGTTAGATTTAGGAAGTTGTTGCACGAACTCCACACCGATTTAGAGAAAGCGCATTCGAAGAATAGGTGTTCGTGCGTTTCTATCTCTTGTTTACATAAAATACAGACAGTGTCATTTATTAAGCCCCATTTCGATAATCTATCTTTCATTTCTAGTCTTCGCATTATCGCTTTATAGGCAGTGAATGCCATTTTCGGATTATTGACATGGTCCCAAATGATTTTACTCCATGCAATAGTGTTTTCTTTTTTTTTGATTTCGTTCCAAGTAGCTTTAGAAGTGAATTCATTGCCTGTAGGCTTCCAAACCCATATGTCTTTTTCTCTGCCATTATAGATTGGCATATACTGGATCTCTTCTTTTCTGTCTTGGGTTATTGGTAATGAAGAGCAATTCCACATATTGTTATTTATCACCTCTTGAACTCTTTTGTTCGGGCATCCAAAGTCAGAAAAAGCATGTAATCCCAAGATGTCAATCAAATATTCTCCTTGCATCCAAGGATCTCTCCACAGGTCAGTTTCTCTTCCATTTTCTATTTTACGAGTACAAAGGGAAGCTAAGATGTGTCTGACTTTCATTATTGCTTTCCAATTTGCTGAAGCATTATTTTCTATGGCCATTTGCCAGAAGTTTCCCTTGATGTATCTTTTGCTCATCCATTTTCCCCAAAGACCTTTTCCATTGATAATTCTCCAAGTTTGTTTAAGGGTGTGCACTATTCTCATATCTTTTAATCTTCTAAGTCCTACACCTCCTTCATCTTTAGGCCTGCATAATTTATCATATTTGATCTTGTGTAGACCACCTTTCCAAATGAAATCCACACAAAATCTTTCAATTTTTTTGGATAGAAGCATCAGGAAGTTGAAAAGTTTGCAACCAGAAGTTAACTTTAGAATGAATAACAATGTGCACCAATTCTATACGGCCTGCAAGAGACAATAGTTTGGAGCTCCAACCCTGCAGTCTATCCCTGATGGAGGAAATGAGGACTGCACATTCTCTGTCTGTGATTTTATTAGAAGATAATGGAACCCCTGAGTATTTGACTGGAAGGTTGCCCTCCTTTACATTCAAGATATCCAACACCTCTGCTCTCCTATTGCAAGTTTTGTTAAAGTAGCATTTGGTTTTCTGTTCATTCAGTTTTAGCCCGGTGTATTTTTCTAAGTTAATGAAAATGTCTTTAATTGCTAATGCTGATTCATTACTGGATTTTATACAGATGAGAAAGTCATCTGCATAGAGTAAGTGACTCACAGTAGGCTGGAAGTTAAAAATAGTATGAATAAGCTTGTGATGAGTAGCCAACTCCATTTGTAGCGAAAAGTATTCCTTGGCGATTGCAAACAAGTAGGGGATAGAGGGTCACCGTGCCGAATGCCTCTATTGGACCCAATGAAACCTTTTGGTATACCATTAATCAGAATAGAGAAGGTAGGTGTAGTTATACATTCTTTTATAAGGCTCACAAATTTTGAAGGGAATCCCATAGCAATGAGCATATGAATAATAAATTGTCTATTAATTTTATCATATGCTTTGTGGAGATCAACCTTTAGATAAAATTTATCTGAACCTGGTTTATTGAAATTCCTAACCAACTCATGTGCCATAAGCGAATTTTCAGAAATGCTTCTACCTTTAATGAAGGCACTTTGGCATTCGAAAATGAGATTAGGTAATATCATCTTCATTCTATTGCAAAGAATCTTGCTTAGAATTTTGTATATCACATTGCAACATGAAATAGGCCGGTAATCCTCAATTTTTGAAGGATTAACTTTTTTAGGAATTAGACAGATGAAGATATGATTGATTTCTTTGACAAACTTTCCAGTTTGAAATATTTCTTGCATTGCTGATATAATGTGATATCTCAGGTCACTCCAGTGGAGAGTGTAGAACTTGGAGCTGAGTCCGTTGGGTCCAGGACTGGAGTCAATGTGGATGGCATTCAGAGCATTTAGGATTTCGGTTTCAGTAATTTGTCTGGAAAACATCCTTCTTCCTTTGGTATTTATCTTCCTCCTACAATGAATGCTTGGTAAATTATCACAAACTTCACCATTAAACATTTCATTATAGTATTTAATTGCTTGCTCCTCAAAGTCTACTGCGTTGATAGTAAAGTTTCCTTCCTGATTGATGTTTTGAATGATGTTATTCTTATTGCTGCGAATTTCCATTTTAGCATAGAAGAATTTAGTGCATTCGTCTCCTTCAGTAAACCATTTCTCCTTTGCTTTTCGTCTAAGTTCAATAGCTTTCAGTCTGAGGGCGTCTTTTAAATCATTTTGGCTTTGATAATAGTTTCTCCATGTATTGCCATCAACAGCACCATTCTCTATCATAGTTAGGAATTCATCACATTTTCCTTGCAACATTGCAATTTGATCTCCCTCCTTGGGCCTACCTCTGTTCCGGTTTTTTATGTCTTGTTTTATTTTTTTGGTAGTTTGTATTAATTTATAACATTGAGAGCCTTCAACCTTTGGTAAATTACTGAAATTAACGGCCACTTTGTAACCCTGTATTTCATGCCAGTGGTTACTATACCTGAATGGTTTGCCTTTTCCAACCATTTCTTTGTCTACTAAGTCAACAACTATAGGACTATGATCACTAGTAGAAGGAGGGAGAGTGTTAATTCTAATGTTAAAGAACAAAGTAATGCATTTCACATTTATAAGCACTCCGTCTAATCTGAATGATATCTTTTTATTCTCACCACTTCTCCATGTATATTTTAGGCCACTGTGGACAGGTTCAAGCAGTCCTGCCTCTATTATGCAATTGTTGAATTCCTCTAGCTGGGAAACTTTCATGGTAATTCCTCCTTTTTTCCCCTCTACTCTAAGCACTGAGTTGAAATCCGCTAGCACTATCCAAGGGCTATTAGTTTTTTTGCTTATGTCTTTAATAGATTTCCATAATTGAGTTCTTTGCGAGGCCAAATTGCTAGCATATACACAAGTCAGAGTCGGTTTCAGACTACCTGTATTTGTAGCATCCGCAGTTATTTGTTGGTCATCTTTCCTCTGTAGGCTGATGGTCCAAGTTGACTTATTCCATAATAAAAGAATGCGGCCTTTTCCTCCCACATCATTATTATGTATGAAGTTCCAATTATCTCCCAAAGAATCAGTAAGAAAAGTTAACTTTTCATTACCGAATTTATTTTCTAGAATACTTATAATAGAAGGAGAATAGGTTCTCCTCAAATTTAAGAGGTCTAAATGCCTGCTATTATTATTTAGACCCCTTACGTTCCGGCTTATTATTGACAATTAGAGTTTGAGGATCTACTCCTCAGTTTCATAGGAGAGACCTCACGATTTGGTTTCATCTTACTTTTAGCCTCTGGATTTAGAAATTGTTTAGTGTAGTCCATGTTGTTCTTTGTAAACTTATTGGGGCTGTTTTCCTCAATATCTGTGTCTGAATCCATTTTGTCCAGTACAACTTTATTTATTTCATATATTTCATCTGTTGTGACAGGCATTTCCACTGATGAATTCTCAGCTGAGTTATGTACAGTTGTATTTTCACCAGTGTTATCCAATGATGGAGCATTTTCCTTTACTACCTCTTCCAGAGCATCAGGTGTTTCCTCAAGAATTTGGTAGCTAACTGCTTTGGTTAGTTGTTCTCTGTGTATAAGACTTGCTTCGGTAGACTCATTCTGTGCCTTTTTTGGTTGTATATTTTGTGTAGGCCCGGTTTGAGTAGTCTCTAATGTATGTTTTTGTCTCCACACCTGTTTAATGTAGTTTCAAATGATCTGTAGAGTTCCCAAAACACTTGCATTTAGTACAAATAGGGGGGATGTGATCATATTCAACATCTTGGATGTAAATATTTCCACTTCTGTCTTTAGCATGGACTTGATTTTTGATTGTGTCACTAGCTTTGATTTCTACTAGAACTCTAGCATATTTTAATCTTTTAACATGTCTAGTATAATCATCCATGGCCAAGGGTGTACCAATGAGGCATGCAATTTTACTGATGCCACGAGCATTCCATAAGGATAGGTCGAGATTCATATGTTTGACCCAAACAGGATGAGTTTCTAGCATATCTCTCTCTAGTCGTAGATTAGGTTCCCACTTCTTGATGAAAATAAGTTTGCTATCAATGAACCATGGACTTCCTTCTAGCACTTTTTTGCAGTCATTGAATTTAATTAAATAAAATCCATTTTCCCCGGGGTAGACATCCCATTTACCCGTTGGTTTCCATTCTCTTTTAATGTAAGCGTTGAGATGTATATAGTAAGGTCTTTTTCCTGCAACATATATGTAAATAGATGATCCCCACATACTTCTAGCTGCGAAAAAAATCCTCTTCATCCAGATCCGCAAAGGAACCCTTTGCATCGTCAAGGGGTACGAAATTAT
Organism: Allium cepa; assembly: GCA_030765085.1. NCBI lineage: Eukaryota > Viridiplantae > Streptophyta > Magnoliopsida > Asparagales > Amaryllidaceae > Allium > Allium cepa. The sequence goes on along the minus strand of CM060930.1, from coordinate 85,784,107 downwards.
TAACCCCACCTTCTATACACATGTTGCCTGCGATAGCATCCGCCCAAGTTCTCTTCCCTTCTTTGAATTCAACCTTTTTAGATCTAGGACCCACTTAAAAAGCTCGCTGATTGGTTTCCTCTCTCCTCTGCATATTCTCCCCAATTAGACGCTTACCTTTGTTTTTATAAATTACCTTTTGCCATCCTGTATCATCTTCATCTTCGGTTATGGAATTTTCGCCATTAGGGTTTCCGTCGCCAATAGGAGCAGTCGTCATTATCAAAAAGTTATATTGTTAAAATTAGAAATATATATATATATATATATAAGTTGTGATGCAGAGAGACAGGTTGGAGGGATCCAATGAGATTCCTTGCCATTGTTAAAATGTTTTCATTAATATTCCTGTCATATGAATTTTTGAAAATAAAACTTGATTGTTGACACTATGGGTTATGATATTGTTATACGCTCATACCAAAATCCTGTAGTAATAGGAATTCAATATCAATATTGGTTAAGCGTTGGGTGGCTATTGGCCTTAAATTAGTATTTTGGAATACTATAAATAACCATTTAGGTTGGAGTTGGTTTTTGAGATGAGGAATGATTTAAAATTTGAATTTGGGTTGTTGGAAATATTTTGTTTTAAATTTTATTTATTTATATTTAATATTTTTTTGGATTTTTATTTTTATTTAATATTGTTTAAAGCCATTTATTTATACCTAATATTGTTTCAAAGTTATTTATCATCATTTTAATATTTTGGAATGTTAAATAACTAATATAGCTTGAAATTAATAATAAGAATTTATTTAATAATGTTTTGGAAATTATTAATTATTAGTTTAAGATGTTTTGAAGTTAATAAATTTTATTTACTTAATGTTTATTGTTAAAAATTATTATTATATAATTATGTTTTGAAGTAAATGATTTTTATTTATTTATAAATGTTTTTGAGAAATAGGGTTTTATAGATGGACTTAGGATTTATAAGAGGGGTTTTATAAAATAGTTTGAAGACTTAAAGGAAGATTATTTACAAGGTAAAGGAGTTATATAAATGGTTAGATATTTATAAATGAATTTTAGAAATGGGTTTATAGAATTATAGGAAGAGTTTTATAATGAGTTTTATGAATTTATAAAGAGTTTATAAAAGGCTAAAATGATTTACAAAGAGTTATAAATGGTTTTAGAGATTTATAAATAGTTTATAAATGATTTTAAAGACTTATAAAGGGTTTATAAATGATTTTTAGAAATGTATAAAAAGAGTTTATAAATGTTATGAGATTTATAAAATAGTTTATAATGGGTTTTGGAGATTTATAAAAGAATTTATAAATGGTTCTAGAATCGTATGAAAATGGAATCTTCATCCATTTTGTGAATATACTTATACCGTTGAGATAAATATATGGATGTTTTTTCCAATTACTTAAATATAGTGGTTTGTAGGTATATCTTTGTAAAGGTATTTACATACAAGTAATTTACAAAGTGATTTTTATTAATGAAAAGATTTGTAAAGGAGGCTAGTGGTTACTTATATGCTTAACCAAATTTTGGTTTTCCATATGGAAATAAATTCCTAATTTGGATGTGTGTTTGTTGGTATATTTAATAATCGACTACCTAATATGGACCCAAAGTGTAATTTTGAAATATGTAGCAGAAACGCATGAGTTATATGGAAGAGTCATCTCCAATGATGTTTTTACGTGCGTATAAATCTCATTTCGTCCTTTTAGGTCAAAAGATAAGGAAATCTGTCCACAAACGGTTGGAAGGTGATCCTCGCTCTTATCTTTGACCTTTTATTTTCTAAAGAATCGGGGTTGAGTTTACCGAAAGTAGTTTCGAAGAGACCGAGATCAGATATGTTATCTGAAAACCACTTGGATCCAACTAAGCGTTTCAAAGTGAAGACATTTTGAAGATGATAGAATTGAAGACGAAGCACTTTGAAGTGCAAGGGCTACTTGGTACTAATACTAAAGATGATTCAAAAATGGATGTAGTAGAAGTAGTGCCTTCGATTTTGTTCAGTCCTAGAACGAACTTATATGGATGAATGTTGGTATTGCATTATTGCCTAAAGGGCAGTATTAGCATTCCAAGTGGGAAGTGCTATGAAAAGTTAAAAGTAGCCTCAAGCCTCATCAACTAGGAATGACTAAAACAAGGATGTTGGAGCAGGGTGTAACGACCCAGAATTTTTATTAATTTAAATTTTAATATTTAATTAATTTTAAATATTAATAAGTGAAATTTATAAGTCGAATAAATTTTATTTCGGATAATTGGATTTAATTGGATAATTAAATCGATAATTTAATACGTGAAAATATAGAAATAATTGAAAATTGGGTAAAATATGATTGAAAATGATTTGTAAAATTTTATTTTATCATATTGAAGTTAGAATGATGTTTTAGAACTTTTAAAATCGAATTAGAAGTTAATTTGTGAAAATTGAATATTTTAATATTTAATCGACTAGTGAAATTAGCCATTTTTCGAACAGTCTCAGAATTGGACGAAACTAGTTCCATTGGATCCGTAATAGTTTGTTATTATCGGATTTCAATTTTTGTAGCAATCGGAGTTATCGTTTGACCGTGGCAGCTCGAAACGCATCGAAATTGTTTTTAATATTAATTTGGCGAGTTAAAATAGCCATTTTTCAAACAGTCTCGGATTTCGATGAAACCAGTTTCATCAGATCCGTAATGTGATATTATTGTATGGTTTAAAATTTCGTGTCAATCGGATTTACCGTTTGTCCGGTGCAAGCTAAAACGCCTAGAAAATCGTTTAATCGGTTTAATTTTAAATCGAACGTTTATTGCCATAACTCGCACAGATGACCGAATTAGCTCACGAAACACGTTCCATTGTGTTCGAAATGCGGGGTAAACCTTAGAAATGCCAACCGGCACGCTTCGTTTGGAGTTCGGAAAATCCGGGATGAATAGTGTCGTGCGAATTTTCTATAAAAGCCCCTAATTATTCATTTTTTCACAAAATATCAAACCCTAGGGTTTTCAAATACCTTCAGCCGCCATTTTCTAGTTCAATAGCCAGAAATTAATATCCTTCTCTCCTCAATCACTCTCAATCTACAAGGAATTACGCGAAGTGTTCAACATGAAACTTGTAGAGCATGAAGAGAGCTTCGAATCTATACGGAGTTGATCGAAATTGGAGCGACGTGGAGGGAGCAAGGGGGGGCCGACGGCCTGATGTTGCGCACGTAATTCGAGGAGTTGATGGAGGCCGAGTTCATCATGGTGGTGGCCGTGCGTAGCTCTTGTCGCGAGCTTTCCAATGGAGTAACCTGATCGAATTATAATCAAGCGAGGAGGGAGCATAATTGAACCCTAATTTCATGCCTATGGGTTTCTTTGTTCGGTTTCAACCTGTAGAAACGTGAGGGTAAGGAAGAAGATAGGGGACGGTGGGATTTGCAGTGGATGGAGATCAACGGCAGGGAATAGCTAAGGTTTAAAATTATAAATTATGTTGTAAAATTTGTGAATAACAATTCGTGAAACTTTGAAAATTCATATCTTTCTCATACGAGGTCAAAAACGCGCGAAACCAGTTGCGTTGGAATCGTATGGACGAGTACTACGCTATGGAATTAGATTGGAGTCGTTTGGAGTTAGTGAGAATTTCGGGTAAAATTAAACGTCCGTTTAATTTTATTCGAAATAAATCGCTAAAACGAAATTGAAATCAAGGTGAGAACTTCTCACTCAATCGAATAGTTTCGATTTATATTTTAAATAGTTAGATTTAAAATTATTGAATGCATATTTGAATGATGATTTTTATCTATTGATTGTTAAAATAGACATTATGCGCCGTTAGTAAGCGGATATTATTTATTAAAAACATATACCGCGAATATTTCATAAACAGTGAAATTGGTATTATTTATGTACTTGGAATTGATTTCCCGCAATATATAGCGGATGAGACCCTATTGCGCCGTCTATTAAGCGGATAATATTTTAAATCCCATATACCGCGATAATTTCGTACTGGAACGGAATTGGTATTGTGCTAACATCTTTGGATGCAGGAAAACAGGTTGGAGGGATCCAACAGGATTCCTCAACAGTATTTATTTGATTATGGATATTTTGATATTCGTTGATTATCATATCGATATATGATGTCGTTGTTGTCGTGATTGACTATTTGGTGTGTAGCATCATTGGGCCAAATTTTGGAACTTTAAAAGGATTTTTAAAGTGATTTTTGAAGAGTATACGTTTATAAAAATAATTTTGGAATTGATCCATTATAAATAAATAAACGTTATAATTTGAATGTTATAAAAATTATGATTTTTGAGAAAAATAGTTAAAAGTTGATTTTTGAAAATACGGGGTTAATGATTTTATAAAATAGTTAAATTGGGATTTTTGAATTTATTATAAAAAGATTAAAAATAGGATTTATAAAATTTGATTATTTTATAAATAAAAGAGAATGATGAAATTATAAAGGACTTTGAAGACGTTTTGAAATAATAATATAAATTGATTTATATAAAGGATTTATAAATTGATATTTATAAATTAAAATACTGGAATTATAAAACGAGTTTTTATAAGTGTTAGAATGAACTGTGAACGAATTTCATAAATAAATGAAATTTATAGAATCATAAACGGTGAAGTTATAAATGGAATTTTATAAGCAGTAGGTTTATAAAATTTGTAAAGTTATTAAAAGAATGGTTTTGGATAAATAAATGAATCTTATAAGTTATAAGATTTATAATTTGGGAAGTTAAAGGAACGATTTTATAAACAAATAAATTATAAATGTTTAACTTATAATATGAACTTTTGGTGTGCAATTGAGTTATAAATTAAAATAGATTTATAAAAGGAAGTTGTTATAAAACAAATAGAAATGGAATTTATAAACATTGTTTTATAAATTCGCAAACGACTTATTTTGATAAGTAAATTGTTGTAACTTATTAAAAGAGTTATATTCACATTTTAGACAGTGAATAATCCTTTAAAATAAAATGAATAGAAATGATGAAATTGATTAACAAGGTATATTCACGTTTTTGAAAAGTGAATATTATGTTAAAGAAAATGTTTTGGATTGTGATGTTTTTAATAGAATTAAAACGATCTAACGATATTTTCAAAATATGTTAAGATTCGAAATCATAGATTTCAACATTCATTGTTGAAATAGACGTTTTCGAGAAATAGAAGGAAATGGTGGACTATAACACTGTTGTTATAGTAAATGATTTCCGAAAGGAAATGTTTTGTATAGTATTGGGATTTATATATCTATTTTAATTTCGAATCCCTATACTAGTGATTTTGGGACGTCGTAACGATGTTTTACGTAACATTCGTTTAGGCCCAAATAAATATGTTTAAGAGAATGATTTCCTTAAAGAATGAAATATGTACTTAATCTCGATTTAAGTATATTGAATATTTTCCAAGTGTTGAAAATAAATGGATTTGATAATTACTTAATAAGTAAGTATGGAAATGTTTTCCAATATAAAGTGAATATTTTGAGAATTTATCTTTTTGAAGATAAATTGAAAATGAATAATTGAAATCGTATATCAGTGGATATTGTGAAATATAAATTCACTATGGAATTTATAAAAGAAAGGGGAATTTGTTTAAAAATAAATATTGATTTATTTTTGAGGTATTGAAATTATATATCTTGTAAAGATATTTTTGGGAAATGAATAATTTGGAAAATTATTTGGAATCTGGTGATGTTGTGCTTATCCATTGATAGTTCAATAACCGACTATCAATATTTACCTTTGAATGGGTATTTGTTGTGATTTGTTTGAATTTGAATGCCACACTTATTTTTGAATAAGCGCTCACTATTCGGGTTATCCGGGAAAGGACCTTGGGGTCGTATAACCCATTCCGAGTATGTGATACGTCGTTATGGATTGCATTTGATGACCGGTGTTAAAGACCGGGTATTTGCGAGAGCGATAGGATGACCTGTCGATTGACTCTGCACCGAGTTGCTCCGGTATAGAGTTCTCCATATGTGATGGGGAATCCGATCAGGATTGTGGATATCCGGATTGCAAGGACTTCTTTGTAAGTGCCTTCGGTTCTGTTCGAGCCCGGAACAGACTTGTATGGATTGTATGTCTGACATTACAAATTGAGATATAAAGCTGATTTCTTTCAAATATATTTCTGTTGGTGGCGGAGAATTTATTCTCTTAGCTTAACACCCTTCTCTGAGACGTATGAGCTCAGAGGTTATGTAGTTGATGGTTATCAGCGATATATTCCCAATTTGGTAATGTAACATGCTGAGTGTTGCTGTGAAATGATCATTGTGTTGATCATTTGTGATAGGATCATTTATTTGATCGTTTATCTTTGTGATCATTTCTATGATCATTTGTTGACCCAAAGCACAAGTTTTGTATAAAGCGTGGCTTTGTGGACGAGACTTCGTCGAGCCTCACACCCCGGAATGGTCAAAACAGGAAAGATGCGGCAAGGTTATGAGGGGTAGCTCCCTTTAGGGTATGTGCATTTCCTTCTGGAAAAGGGTGGTATCATGGTATGGAGCCCAGATACTTACTCATGTTGAAACACTTATTATTTGGTGTGATGTTGATTACGAGCGCTCGGTTAAAGGTCCCAAAGGACCGGGTGATGGTATACTCGTGTCAGTAGTTACCCAGTTAGGGGTAACCCGGCCTTGTGTTGGCAGAGATCCGGTTTGGTTCTCGGGGACGTCCTTCCAGAGGCGTTCTCATGTGGTAATGGGAAGTTCCTTGGCCTGACCATTCGTTGGAAATCCAAAGAAACAATATTATCTTGTACGGTATTAGTTGTAGAACCTATCATTCACTTATGGTGGCGCCCCACTATTTGGATGGTAGCTATAGTAGGCATACCATAATGGCTGTATGTTGGCTAAGATTTATATCTTTATTTTCGAAATGAATTTTTCCTACACTATGCACTAGTAATAATATCAAATGTTTCTTTTTAATGCGTATCAAGCATCTTTGACTATCATAAGGAGAAATCTCCTCCGATTCTGCGTTTGCATGTGTGTGTGTGCGGGAGGCCTTATGGTAGTCTCATTTTTAAAAGCATTGCGAATTGACTATAAAAATATTCCTCTATTTTGATTTTAAAGATAAATAAACTGTTTTGAGTTCTCACACCAGTCACATGACTGAATCGGAGTTTATTGTTTTCCTTCCTAAATTCTGGGTGCCCACCGATTTCCACACGGGCAGTCAAGAGTTAAGGTTTATCAGGATATTCTGGAGTTGCTGGAGGCAAGCTGGATGGCATGGCATATTACTTGTATATAGTATTTCTTTTCCGCTGTTTGTTGTTGTTTGTTGTTGTACACTCTAATGATATGATGTAATGAAATGTAATGTAATGTAATAACTGATATAGTTCTATGTTTGAAGATTTTTCATTTATCTATTATATGTTGTTCCGCTGCGATTGTGAGATTCTGTTATTGTTCTGCTGTTTTGTTTCTGTTCTATTTTCTATCTTTTCTCTCTTCTTTTGTCTTCTTCTTTTTCTTAAACAATGAGAATTCGTATTTCTGTTCATCTTGAGTTAATCTATGGAGATTAGTGTATATTCAAGGAGTACGGATTTGCGGCTCTTCACAGGTGGTATCAGAGCATATGGTTAAGCGACAACCATGGTTCTGTTGGGTATTACTCATTAGAGATAGAGTCAGTAGTACTCTAGAATGAGTTTGAGTGTAATAATAGCTATGAGAGCGTATTTGTTAGTGAATATAAAATTGTTTTATATTGTGATGATTGGTTTGTTGAGTGGTATATGGATTCTGGTTAATACGAGTAATTAACGTTATTGATAGGGATCTCTAAACACTTGTACAGAACAATTCGACACGATATTGTTTTAAAATGGGTAAATGAAATAATTTTACCTTGATTATATTTTATATATAAAGGAATAATTTTTCAGAATTATTAAAGTATATAAGTTGATTGTTTGGTTGTTGAATAAGATGTTTGAATAATCTAGATAAAAGAATAATTGTATAAGCAAATAAATTATAAGTATGAAATTATAATTAATGTGATTTACAATTGTGAAATAAACTTATATATATATATAAGAAGTGAAACTATATGAATATATTTATCAATTTGAGTTGTAAATAAATAAAAAAATGAGTTTGGATAAGTAATGAAATTTGACTTTGGTTGAATAAAAATTTACTTTAGAATTTGGAATTTGAATTGATTTATAAGTGGGAATTTAAGTTAAGTAAAACCAAGTGATGTTTATTAAATAGAGTATAACTTAAGTGATGTTGAATGAAGTTTATTTTGGTATCAAAGTAAATTAATAAAGTTAAGTGATAGATATGAACTTGAGTTATGTAATGAAATTCAACTTTTGTAATTGAATTGAATGAATGGATTGAATATTAATCAATTAAATGTGAATAATTGATATGGAATAATGGATATAAGTGTTAATTCATTAAAATCTAATGTTATTGGAAGTTGAAAGATTGAATGAAAATCAATTTAATTAAACCAATTGAAAGGGATGGTGTTAAACCAAATTGAATGAATATAAGCAAAGGAATTTGGTTGTAATTAATATACATTGGTTGTTATATGGTTGTTAGTTGATTGTATATAATTCATTAAGTGTTAATGAAATTGGAAGCTAAAGTAATTGAAATCCAATTGGAAGTTAAGTAAACCTTAAATAGAATTGAATTTGATTTGGAAGTGAACCAATTTGAATATGAATTAGTGAATATAAACTAAGTGAAAATGAATGTTAGTAAGAACATCCACTGTTAATGAATCAAATATGATTAAATTGAAAACAATTTCATTGAATATTAATGAGAATATAAATGAATATTTATTGGTTATGGATGTTAGTTGAATGTTAGTTGGATGTTAGTTGGTTGATGGTTGAATATATTGCTTTTACTACATTTGCTAGGTTGGCATATATAGTTATTATGTTGATATATGTTGTATATCGATACTATTGTCTATATACATGTTCTCATGTTGTTTGTTGAGTGTTTAGTAGGTGCGGATCGCGTTTGCTTCGCATTTGGAGCTCGCTTTCGCGCTATATTAGTCGTATATGCTTGCTAATAAAATATAAGGTACATATCTCGGATTAAATATCGTACTTTTACACTTTTTTCCCTGCGGGATGCCTCATTACTTGATGAGATGTATATTTGTGATATATATACTGTCATTTTTTTTCGGATCGAGCCGCGCAATGGAGACTATGGCGAATTTTTCCGAAAATTTAAGGCGTTAGAATATTTTTGAGAAAAATTGAAAAACTTTTGAAAACTATATTTTGATTTAGAGTTGAAAGTTAAAAAATAGTAGTTGTTTTTGAGAAGATAACTAAGTATGATTTGGAAACTTAGTAAAGTTATTGTAAGAAGTTTAACCATGAATTTTGGGAAAGTTGATAGATTATGTAACTTTTCTTACTTGGTAATTTCGAGAAACAAATTCTTTTAAGGGGGGAAGTATGTAACGACCCAGAATTTTTATTAATTTAAATTTTAATATTTAATTAATTTTAAATATTAATAAGTGAAATTTATAAGTCGAATAAATTTTATTTCGGATAATTGGATTTAATTGGATAATTAAATCGATAATTTAATATGTGAAAATACAGAAATAATTGAAAATTGGGTAAAATATGATTGAAAATGATTTGTAAAATTTTATTTTATCATATTGAAGTTAGAATGATGTTTTAGAACTTCTAAAATCGAATTAGAAGTTAATTTGTGAAAATTGAATATTTTAATATTTAATCGACTAGTGAAATTAGCCATTTTTCGAACAGTCTCAGAGTTGGACGAAACTAGTTCCATTGGATCCGTAATAGTTTGTTTTATCGGATTTCAATTTTCGTAGCAATCGGAGTTATCGTTTGACCGTGGCAGCTCGAAACGCATCGAAATTGTTTTTAATATTAATTTGGCGAGTTAAAATAGTCATTTTTCAAACAGTCTCGGATTTTGACGAAACTAGTTTCATCAGATCCGTAATGTGATATTATTGTATGGTTTAAAATTTCGTGTCAATCAGATTTACCGTTTTTCCGGTGCAAGCTAAAACGCCTAGAAAATCGTTTAATCGGTTTAATTTTAAATCGAACGTTTATTGCCATAACTCGCACAGATGACCGAATTAGCTCCCGAAACACGTTCCATTGTGTTCGAAACGCGGGGTAAACCTTAGAAACGCCAACCGGCACACTTCGTTTGGAGTTCGGAAAATCCGAGATGAATAGTGTCGCGCGAATTTTCTATAAAAGCCCCTAATTATTCATTTTTTCACAAAATATCAAACCCTAGGGTTTCCAAATACCTTCAGCCGCCATTTTCTGTTCAATGGCTAGAAATTAATATCCTTCTCTCCTCAATCACTCTCAATCTACAAGGAATTACGCGAAGTGTTCAACATGAAACTTGTAGAGCATGAAGAGAGCTTCGAATCTATACGGAGTTGATCGAAATTGGAGCGACGTGGAGGAAGCAAGGGGGGCCGACAGCCTGATGTTGCGCACGCAATTCGAGGAGTTGCTGGAGGCCGAGTTCATCATGGTGGTGGCCGTGCGTAGCTCTTGTCGCGAGCTTTCCAATGGGGTAACCTGATCGAATTATAATCAAGCGAGGAGGGAGCACAATTGAACCCTAATTTCATGCCTATGGGTTTCTTTGTTCGGTTTCTACCTGTAGAAACGTGAGGGTAAGGAAGAAGATAGGGGACGGTGGGATTTGCAGTGGATGGAGATCAACGGCAGGGAATAGCTTAAAATTATAAATTATGATGTAAAATTTGTGAATAAAAATTCGTGAAACTTTGAAAATTCATATCTTTTTCATACGACGTCAATAACGCGCGACACCAGTTGCGTTGGAATCGTATGGACGAGCACTACGCTATGGAATTAGATTGAAGTCGTTTGGAGTTAGTGAGAATTTCGGGTAAAATTAAACGTCCGTTTAATTTTATTCGAAATAAATCGCTAAAACGAAATTGAAATCAAGGTGAGAACTTCTCACTCAATCGAATAGTTTCGATTTATATTTTAAATAGTTAGATATAAAATTCTTGAATGCATGTTTGAATGATGATTTTTATCTATTGATTGTTAAAATAGACATTATGCGCCGTTAGTAAGCGGATGTTATTTATTAAAAACATATACCGCGAATATTTCATAAACAGTGAAATTGGTATTATTTATGTACTTGGAATTGATTTCCCGCAGTATATAGCGGATGAGACCCTATTGCGCCGTCTATTAAGCGGATAATATTTTAAATCCCATATACCGTGATAATTTCGTACTGGAACGGAATTGGTATTGTGCTAACATCTTTGGATGCAGGAAAACAGGTTGGAGGGATCCAACAGGATTCCTCAACAGTATTTATTTGATTATGGATATTTTGATATTCGTTGATTATCATATCGATATATGATGTCGTTGTTGTCGTGATTGACTATTTGGTGTGTAGCATCATTGGGCCAAATTTTGGAATTTTAAAAGGATTTTTAAAGTGATTTTTGAAGAGTATACGCTTATAAAAAATATTTTTGGAATTGATCCATTATAAATAAATAAACGTTATAATTTTAATGTTATAAAAATTATGATTTTTGAGAAAAAATGTTAAAAGTTGATTTTTGAAAATATGGGGTTAATGATTTTATAAAATAGTTAAATTGGGATTTTTGAATTTATTATAAAAAGATTAAAAATAGGATTTATAAAATTTGATTATTTTATAAATCAAAGAGAATGATGAAATTATAAAGGACTTTGAAGACGTTTTGAAATAATAATATAAATTGATTTATATAAAGGATTTATAAATTGATATTTATAAATTAAAATACTGGAATTATAAAACGAGTTTTTATAAGTGTTAGAATGAATTGTGAACGAATTTCATAAATAAATGAAATTTATAGAATCATAAACGGTGAAGTTATAAATGGAATTTCATAAGCAGTAGGTTTATAAAATTTGTAAAGTTATTAAAAGAATGGTTTTGGATAAATAAATGAATCTTATAAGTTATAAGATTTATAATTTGGGAAGTTAAAGGAACGATTTTATAAACAAATAAATTATAAGTGTTTAACTTATAATATGAACTTTTGGTGTGTAATTGAGTTATAAATTGAAATAGATTTATAAAAGGAAGTTGTTATAAAACAAATAGAAATGGAATTTATAAACATTGTTTTATAAATTCACAAACGACTTATTTTGATAAGTAAATTGTTGTAACTTATTAAAAGAGTTATATTCACATTTTAGACAGTGAATAATCCTTTAAAATAAAATGAATAGAAATGATGAAATTGATTAACAAGGTATATTCGTGTTTTTGAAAAGTGAATAATATGTTAAAGAATTTTTTTTGGATTGTGATGTTTTAAATAGAATTAAAACGATCTAACGATATTTTCAAAATATGTTAAGATTCGAAATCATAGATTTCAACATTCATTGTTGAAATAGACGTTTTCGAGAAATAGAAGGAAATGGTGGACTATAACACTGTTGTTATAGTAAATGATTTCCGAAAGGAAATGTTTTGTATATTATTGGGATTTATATATCTATTTTAATTTCGAATCCCTATACTAGTGATTTTGGGACGTTGTAACGATGTTTTACGTAACATTCGTTTAGGCCCAAATAAATATGTTTAAGAGAATGATTTCCTTAAAGAATGAAATATGTACTTAATCTCGATTTAAGTATATTGAATATTTTCCAAGTGTTGAAAATAAATGGATATGAGAATTACTTAATAAGTAATTATGGAAATGTTTTCCAATATAAAGTGAATATTTTGAGAATTTATCTTTTTGAAGATAAATTGAAAATGAATAATTGAAATCGTATATTAGTAGATAGTGTGAAATATAAATTCACTATGGAATTTATAAAAGAAAGGGGAATTTGTTTAAAAATAAATATTGATTTATTTTTGAGGTATTGAAATTATATATCTTGTAAAGATATTTTTGGGAAATAAATAATTTGGAAAATTATTTGGAATCTGGTGATGTTGTGCATATCCATGATAGTTCAATAACCGACTATCAATATTTACCTTTTAATGGGTATTTGTTGTGATTTGTTTGAATTTGGATGCCACACTTATTTTTGAATAAGCGCTCACTATTCGGGTTACCCGGGAAAGGACCTTGGGGTCGTATAACCCATTCCGAGTATGTGATACGTCGTTATGGATTGCATTTGATGACCGGTGTTGAAGACCGGGTATTTGCGAGAGCGATAGGATGACCTGTCGATTGACTCTGCACCGAGTTGCTCCGGTATAGAGTTCTCCATATGTGATGGGGAATCCGATCAGGATTGTGGATATCTGGATTGCAAGGACTTCTTTGTAAGTGCCTTCGGTTCTGTTCGAGCCCGAAACAGACTTGTATGGATTGTATGTCTGACATTACAAATTGAGATATAAAGCTGATTTCTTTCAAATATATTTCTGTTGGTGGCGGAGAATTTATTCTCTTAGCTTAACACCCTTCTCTGAGACGTATGAGCTCAGAGGTTATGTAGTTGATGGTTATCAGCGATATATTCCCAATTTGGTAATGTGACATGCTGAGTGTTGCTGTGAAATGATCATTGTGTTGATCATTTGTGATAGGATCATTTGTTTGATCGTTTATCTTTGTGATCATTTCTATGATCATTTGTTGACCCAAAGCACAGCTTTTGTATAAAGCGTGGCTTTGTGGACGAGACTTCGTCGAGCCTCACACCCCGGAATGGTCAAAACAGGAAAGATGCGGCAAGGTTATGAGGGGTAGCTCCCTTTAGGGTATGTGCATTTCCTTCTGGAAAAGGGTGGTATCATGGTATGGAGCCCAGATACTTACTCATGTTGAAACACTTATTATTTGGTGTGATGTTGATTACGAGCGCTCGGTTAAAGGTCCCAAAGGACCGGGGGATGGTATACTCGTGTCAGTAGTTACCTAGTTAGGGGTAACCCGGCCTTGTGTTGGCAGAGATCCGGTTTGGTTCTCGGGGACGTCCTTCCAGAGGCGTTCTCATGTGGCAATGGGAAGTTCCTTGGCCTGACCATTCGTTGGAAATCCAAAGAAACAATACGATCTTGTACGTTATTAGTTGTAGAACCTATCATTCACTTATGGTGGCGCCCCACTGTTTGGATGGTAGCTATAGTAGGCATACCATAATGGCCGTATGTTGGCTAAGATTTATATCTTTATTTTCGAAATGAATTTTTCCTACACTATGCACTAGTAATAATATCAAATGTTTCTTTTTAATGCGTACTCAAGCATCTTTGACTATCATAAGGAGAAATCTCCTCCGATTCTGCGTTTGCATGTGTGTGTGTGCGGGAGGCCTTATGGTAGTCTCATTTTTAAAAGCATTGCGAATTGACTTTAAAAATATTCCTCTATTTTGATTTTAAAGATAAATAAACTGTTTTGAGTTCTCATACCAGTCACATGACTGACTCGGAGTTTATTGTTTTCCTTCCTAAACTCTGGGTGCCCACCAATTTCCACACGGGCAGTCAAGAGTTAAGGTTTATCAGGATATTCTGGAGTTGCTGGAGGCAAGCTGGATGGCATGGTGTATTACTTGTATATAGTATTTCTTTTCCGCTGTTTGTTGTTGTACATTCTGATGATATGATGTAATGAAATGTAATGTAATGTAATAACTGATATAGTTCTTTGTTTAAAGATTATTCATTTATCTATTATATGTTGTTCCGCTGCGATTGTGAGATTCTGTTATTGTTCTGCTATTTTCTTTCTGTTCTATTTTCTATCTTTTCTCTCTTCTTCTGTCTTCTTCTTTTTCTTAAACAATGTGAATTCGTATTTCTGTTCATCTTGAGTTAATCTATGGAGATTAGTGCATATTCAAGGAGTACGGATTTGCGGGTCTTCACACAGGGCTTAGTGGGTTGCTTCCAATTAGGGTATGATCATTCCTATCTAGAATCAATATTATTTCTCATTTATATGCTTCGGGGCCGATTAATAGAGGGTTGATCATATTTACTAGTCAGGTGGTAGGCTGGTCCTGTTTTGGTAGGGGATCCTGGCACGGTCCTCGATGTTATTTTATCTAGAGAAGCACCATGTTGGGCAGTACCCCAATAGCCCAGTTATTGTATGGAATCCATTTTCCAATAAGCGCCGTATGGACTTAGTTGTGCCCAACTATGCTGAAACGTGAGATGCAAGCATTTTAGTTATATTCATATTTTACTTTGACCCATAGACATTATTATAATACCAATGAATTTTCTATAGAAAATGTTTTGGTAATCGCAAGGTAAAACCCGTTCGTGTTTATGTGCGGCATTATCTTACGAGATACTTTTGTTTCAAAAGATTTTTGAAACATTAAAATTCAACTGGGTGTGTTTTTCTCACGCTGGTTTACCAGACTGACTCATATATATATATATATATATATATATATATATATGTATGTATGTATATATATATAGACACACACACACACACAGATTTCTTTGGATGCATTGGTGCTCAAGAGACGAGCTGGAGGTCCAAGATGTATCTACGTATTTCTTTGTGTTCCGCTGTGTTGTCTGTTGGTTGTATTTATCAGCAATTGTATGGACAGACCATTATAACTGTCCAGGTTGAAATATGTTAGATTATTCTGATTAGTGTATGCATATTACAATCGGGTTTTCGGGCATTCGGTTGATCGGCACACAATACAGTGAGTGGACGTATTAGTGTCGATTTTCGAGGGTCGAAAATCTCGGTTCATTACATTTAGTATAAATAGTTAATGATCAGTAATTCAATAAGCAGAAGATGGTAAGCAGTAGGAGATGTATTAAGAAAATTGGTAATCAAAACAGTAGTCCGCATATGCTTTTATAGAGTTGAGTGATTGCATTGAAGAATAGTGTCTAGCTAGAGAATCATCATCAACAAAAGCAATAATCTGAAGGAGGAGCGATGAATATGTATGTTGTAACCATCAAAACAAAAAAGTGTAAAGGCATGAAATCACCAATAGTCCCCCTTTTTAACGACGACAACTACTTATGAAATACATAGTAAAATCTATTACTTAAATAGGAAAATAGAAACGAGGTCCTTTATATGATGACACCTGTCCGTTTTTACAATCAGCCTATTTTCGGAACTATATGATTAATAGTTGGCAACCGACCTGTTCTACCAACAACCGTTACATCCCAAAACTGTATTACCCAAAACAAACCCTACACTCCTCTTTCCTCACGCTCAACTTCTTTCTTCACGGTCAACAAACCCAAAATCATTACGCCTCACTTCTTTCTTCACGCTCAACAAACCCTACACTACTCTTTCTTTCTTTTTCCAACGTCGAATCTTATTGCACAAAACAATCAGCAGGAGATGTCATACGGTTGGTAATATTACAAAGTCAAATAGGATATTAAGTCGTATCGGGTCAGCAATTTGTTGATATTTATTGCTTAAATTGGGTATTTTTTTATTCGAATAGATAGTGGATACAATTTGTTGTACTAATTGATTTGATTAGTTGTTATTCCAAATCTACGCTACATCCCTTTAATTTATTTCAAAGAAGGCTTTTAGGTCACTAATTTGTAAATTCTACCCGCTTGAGTTTGGTATTATGCGTATAACTGACCACCCAGTCGATTGGTTGTGTCATAAACCCAATTTGATGATATAATGTTCCTACTGTATGGTACGTACACCCTTTTCTCTTTTTTGCTATATACCGTTTTCTAACTATAATGATGGGTAAATAGTAAAATTTTGTACTACTGTTTGTTTCGCCTGAAATGATTTAGTGCGTAATCTGGTAAATGCATTTACTTTTATTTTTGAAAGCGGCTGTTTCAAATCTTCCATCATTATTGTTTTACTCCTTAACTCTTAATCTATATTTCATATGCTTTGTGTAGATTTCATTATCAAGAATTTCTATATTGTTTTAAACCACAGTCAGAGAAACCACTAATTTTGTTTTTTTTTGTAACATTTCCCAACTCAAGTCAACTACACCAGATTCACAGTAATTGTATTATACATGTTTGGGGAGTTGGCATCATAATGGCCATGCATTATTTCTCGACCGTGTTTCAAAAAATTAATTCATTTTAAACTGGTTACAGGTTCTGTAAAACCCACGCTTTTTTAGTAATTGAGATACCGAGCAGTTGAATGTTAATTATTTAACATGTTTCATTGGTAGATATAATTGTTTGTCTACTTACCTACTATTTCCTACACAATTGCTGCTAAATATGAAACTTCCCATGTTTGGGTTTGTATTTCCCTACATGACAACGGTCTACTGCAGCCTTTGGTTAGATCCTTTATGTAAGTATGATTATGATACTTCTTATCATAGTTATTTAACTGTTATCATACTCATAATGTTATCATACTCATGAATGTTAATAGTCGTGTTACTATGTTAATAGTCATTTATCACCTGCCGTAGTGGTTCACTAATTATTCTCCTTTATTTCCTTGATTATCTCAGCTGCTCGGTTCATGTTTTTCAAGAACAGAAAACAACATTTTTAATCTTACACAGAATATTTATTTTTAAAGAGTTACATTTTAAGACCAAAAATATGACAACATCCTTTTCTTTTTCTCAACTTTATTCTGTGTTCTGTAATCAAGGTTAGTAAGTTTAACTTCTTTAACTATTTTTGGATTTTCGTAATTAAGTTCAGGTAAACACGGGTCATGTAAGTTTTAAACTGTTTGAGTTTTAACTGTGATAGATATGAATTCAGTTTTTTCTATTTGTTATTCTGTTCAAGTTAACGTGTGGTTCATTTGGCAGTTCACTCACTTAGCATGTAAAAGAGGTACATCAACCCCATATCTTACGTATTTTATTCTTCTTATAAAGGACTTTTGTTTCCGAAATGATAAATTTATAGTAGGTGTCAATTGATGAATACTTTATAACCATTTCTTCTTACAAAAGAAACAAAAATTTGTGCATGTGCTATGTTTAGTTCAATGTCAGAAGAAATTTTTGTTCCCTATGGATATCCAATTGATTTATTGCTTTTACCAAAAAAATTATTGCTTTTACCAAAAAAATTATTGCTTTTTTATATTAAAAGCACAAAATGAAAATTATTCTCTAATCCAAACAAAATCCAAATTACTTTACCTATTTTAGAATTTGTTGTTTCAACTGGCTATGTAGCATAGGGATAAATCTTCTTCATGCAATTATGTAGCTTCCCTAATTTCCTTCCATTGATATTAAATCTATTTCCCCAATCCTTAATCACCCGGTCCTAATACGATGATCTGTCCCATGGTACTTGATATTTTTCTGTTTAACAACAAATTATGTGAATTTCACATGTATATTCTTCTTAGTTTATGTGTTTACAATTACGGAGGATTCGCCTATTTCTACTGTATTTGACAAGATAATTTTTTTAAGGGGAGGTAGAATGGGTACATGAGGTTTGGAAGGATATTCCTACCTAGCAAAAGTATGATAGTTTGATTTATTCCGTTATGCCATTAAGAAACTATTGATGTAATGGATCCACAGTAAATACTTCTTCAGTCAGCTCAACCACATCAAGTGAGGCTAGGTGAAGTCGCGAGAAGTAAGGAGATCAAATTCATGCTGGCGGGTTAGGAAAACACTATGCTGATTGTCTTCATCTCCACTCTAATGTAATTGAGTGCACCACGTTGTTTTTTATTTTTTACTTCTTATACTCTAGGTTTATTGACGTTGGTTCTTAAATTCATTTTTTTAAAGAGAAAATGTAAATCATTGGGATAAAACTACTTTATTTTACCAGTGTCATTCTATTGGTATCGAGAATGGCACAGTGGATAACAAGTTTATAACCGAAGAAAATTAACACAAGACCCAGAAATGATTTTCATAGACAAGGCTAAATAGAGATATTGTTTAATATTGGCCTATTATACTTATAAGATTGTTTGCAAACCTGTAGACTATACCATGAATCCATGATATATTTGCAATAATGGTAAATTATTTATGATTAACAATATTATGACTTTTAATATAAGTAAAAAATATTGTGTAATATCAAACATTGAATAATTTTTACTGAAGCAGCTTCTTGAGATGTTTTTTTACTTTCTCTGTTTTGAAATAATGAACGAACTAACATACATTGTTAATGCTCTTTTAATATAGTATTATACCCAATTTATGTAGATCAAATTCATCTAATAAAAGAATATCACCCAAGAAACAGTTTGTAAAAAAGTTAACCCAATGTAATAGGTCATTCACATAATTTTGAGCTGAGCTTAATTGAACAAAACTTTTATTTAATTTTATCCTTTTGAACTGCAGTTACATTTTCTGCTCACGTTAAACTTGGACTCCCGTTTAATTTAACAATTGAACATTCAATAGTAAAATATTCGTGCTATATCAACTCTAGAATTTTCTCTAATACATGTGATAGTGTTACTAGGAGTGTGAATAGTTAAACATGTGTTCCTACAGGTAGTTTAATATTGTTAATGCGAAAATCAGGTCAATTTTTTTTTTTGAATTACCTAGAGAACCAAGCTTCGCTTGTAAACTCTAAGGAAGTATGCGCCTGCCAAACACATACTTCGGGTACTTGTTACAGGGTTGTCAGTTTCGGAGCTCGAACTTGTGACCTTCGATCACGCAGTCCGGACCATCAACCAACTGCGCCAACCCTGTTGGCAAATTTATTTCCCCTTCAATCGATAATGTTCATTTTGTTTACTTCCCTGAATATTATAGTTTTTTTGTATACAACAACCCTTTTGCACATGCAAAGCTTCACCGGATTTTTTCCGCTTATGTTACGGTACCATTTTGACTGCAATAATGCTCCTTATGGCAGGAACTTAATGTTTAGACGGCAGCAATGACAAGGAAAGTGAAGCGAATTTTTAAGGTATGCAGTAATATGATTTGTTACATGTATATTTATTTTCCAGGAAGTTAAGTAACCCATAGAGTTGATTGGATTGTATAGACTATGAATTTGTGATATACACGAGATGATAATACATTTAACCATAGTATATATAGTTAAATGGGTTTTTGAATAATGAGTATCCAACAATTTTGGTTATGCTTTATAAACATTGTACTGTATTAATATTTTATCTTGATTTTAAATAGAACGATCAATATTCCATTCTTCTAATCATCTAGCAAATGATAAGATAGTATGCTGTAGCACTAACTACAAATGCTGATTCCAGTACCACTGTTAAGTGATATTGTATGCTTGCCTTTTGCTTTTACAATATGCATATATTTTGAGTAAACCATGGATATACGAGTAAGGATCCGCACTCCAACTTTTTAGCATCCCCAGTTGGTGCCCAACTTGATTAACGGTATCTAAAATTGTTGGTATTTGATCATTATTTGTTAGCATTATCCAAGTATCATTAATAACATCTTCGTAAAATTTAGTTCATTCCATTACATTTGGCAATTAAAATTAGGGATGTAGTGTATCATGTAGTAAAAATATTTATTATAGGCATCGATTTTAAAGTATTCATTTCTACCGGTCTTAAATAATCATTATACAAAAACTTTTGTAGAAATGTTATTGTAAGAAGTAGACCATGCTTGCAAAAACTATCAAATTCTATATACGTACATACATATGTTTCTAGACATCTACATATGTACGTATGTGTGTGTAACTCACTCTTACCTGTCCTCATTACTCTACGAATACTAATATCTACTGACAATTCTTTATTTTTTTACTTCACTAACAACTTGGATGGGACCATTGTTATTTTGAGTATTTCAATTCGATGAAGTGATGCTCATAATAATTAACTATTTGTTATAAAATTTATTGTGGAACATTCTCTATGAGATATTTCACAGTAAATATATATCAAATGTGTAAATTATCATTTGTCATTGTGATAGTTGGTAGATTGTGCCGATGTGACTTTGTTGATCTCACTATAATTGTTAGGTCATGCTCCTCGCAGTTACAGGTACTTTTTCTTCTAAATATATCTTTTTATTACATATTTAAAAATCATAATAACTGGATGAATTTTATTGTAAGAATTCATTATGGTGAAATCGTAAGTTTCTACGTGAAATCATAAAAATTCATTATGGTTAAACTTTAAATTTCTTTTTGAAATAGTCCATCTCCTTATTGTATAAATTGGTAGTATAACTATGTATGACAATCTGTTATTATTTCTGTTTGTGTTATACACACACTACATACATATATATATGTGTGTGTAGATATTCATATGTATATGCTAATAATGATTAATTGGAATCTTTTGTTAAATAACTATAATACCCCTTTAACACCATTACGATAACAGTTGTAAACTTCTTACAACTGTTATCATACTCATGAATGTTGCATTGGCTTGATTTTTCCTATTATACTAAATCGCATTCAGTTGTGCATTTACTGGTTCCCTATCACTGGCCAATACAAGCCTCCCACACGAGCTTCCAAATAATCGATGTAGGCATGTTTACTGAAAGGATAGGTTGCTTGCTGGCTATTTATTTTTAAAACTATATCCAATTACTAATTCATGCTTAATTGGTTGTTGGTTCTATATAACCTAAGAAGTTTTCATGCCTTTAAATACACTATCGCTAAATTGTGTGGTAAAACTTGATGTGATGATATGTTGTTCCTACGATATGCCACATACACTTTTTAAATTTGACAACGGTGGATAAATCTTAAAATTATTCAGTAACTGTTTGCTTGGCCCGAAATGTTGTTTAGTATATAATCTGCAAAATGTTTGTAGTTCTCTTTTAGGAAGTGGTTGTTCCAAATGGTTATTGTTCAATATAATCTGATCATCGGCTGCACCTACTCTCTCCGACATACCATATTTCCTCAATCTGGTAATTGTGGATAAATATGAAACAAACTGTAGATATTAGGAATCTTTTGGCCATACAGGACAATGGTTCGATGTAGCTTTGAATTCTACCCTTAAAAATATTGCTTTGCATGTCATTTGTCTCATTATTATCCTTTTCACGCATTTATTGTACTCTGTTTTTAAATTTGGATGTCTAGGAGATGAGTTAAAAGCCTTAAAAGGTATATCTGCTTCAACCATAACCAATTGAACTACTAATCAATTGTAGTTTTCAAGGATTTTCCCGTTTAGCTATCATATTTTTGCGCATAATACTTCTATATGTTTTGAAATTAATGATCAGAATTAGATACCATTTATGATTAACTTTAGAAGTAATGGTTAATCCACTGTTATAATCTTGGTTATGTTTTTGTACTGTAAATGGATCTAATTATTAAAAAAACATATAATGTTCTATGAAATATTATCTAGGAAATCTTAATTATGAGTAACAAATACATGTTGTATATTGCATAAATAAATTCATCTGCTGCTATCAGAAAAAATTGTCAGTATCAATTAATTGGGGTCACAACATAGTAATACTATCCTATTAGCTGCTACTAAAAGCAATTATTCCTTCACATCGATCATGTGGTGATTCAAAAATTCAATAAAAATAGCTTCTGAATTATATCAATAGGAATAAGAAAATTTGATATAGATTATCCACTAGAAAATGTTCATGTATCATTTCATTCAACCAAAGTGCTTAGCCTTTTTATTAACCAAAAGTGTAAAAAAAACACTTTTTGAATACATGACAATGTAAACGGCTTAAGTGGAGATACTTTTTTATATTATATAAATGAAGTTATTTCACTTTTACGATAAGGTATATTAAAAACATAATTTCCTTAAAATCCATCAATTTCCAACTATGAATACATATATACATACATACATACATATATATATATATATATATATATATATATATATATATATATATATATTATAATTATGGTTTTGTTATGTAGAACAATGGTTTTCGCCATGTGGACACCAGTTGAGTGAAAATCAAAACCATAATAGCTTTTAACATCGATTTAATCTTAGCTATAGAATTCTTACTGAATCTACATGATTTGGGTATTTGTGCACTCTTAAATAATGCAACGTTTATTATAAAGTAACGCCTGAAATTCATCCACTTATTGTATGAATTTTCCGTAAATTTGCATGTAACCACAATTTGTTTGGGTATGACTTGGCCTGATTATATAACAAAGAATAATGAACACAGAGTCATGGTCAATTTATGGGTTTTTTTAGTTGAAGATATATCATTTCTTACCGGTTTTTGCATTGTTCAAAAATTGCAAAAACTGTGTTTACATTGCAACAGAAGGATAACCTAACCCGATCACTCATACACACAACTATAAAAAACTTTTTATCCATACGATCGTATTTTGCTAAATATTTGTTTTACTGCATAGGCTACTGTATGCACTTTAAATTTTAAACCGTCGTACAAAAATTTAGGATGGACTGATGAATTTTTTTTCCTTTGAAGCCAAGAGTAGTGTAATAAGATTCTTCCTTATTGTAGATAATGAATATGCTTTAACTCATAAAATTGAATGCGGACACAAAAGTGATGTTTTATTTTGTCATAAATGTATGCAAACAAACAATCTGTATTTCTCTATTTAATATTATGAGTGCCTGAAAAAATATTGTAACCTTCTACTTTGTTCTCAAACGATACTCCAACAAATTACTAAATTGTTATATAGTTTTTGTAAAACTATATAAAAATGGAGATCACTGTGAATTCTTCTTTTCATTCAACAGTAAAAAATTCTAAATATTATTGTTTTTGTAACCAGAAAAAGATAAATAGAATTTCAGTCTACTATTCATATGATTTGAAATTTAGTTCTAAATGAAATATATGAGTACAAAATTAGTATTAATCACCTTTATCCTACAAATAAATTTTATTATTACACTAAATTTTCCATTTTCATCAATATTCATTTTCCAAACCAGTTATGATTAAAGAAGGACTTTCAACAATAATAACTAAAATCTTTAAGCTCAAAATACACTATAGATCAATATTACGATAGGTATTTCGGTATTAAAAAGTGATGAATTTTTTTCTTCGAACCGTTCATATTATTTGTTTGCTGACTAAATGCATTCTTTAGGATGTGTAAACTACCGATTAAAAATAGTCAAACAAGTTTGTTTCTCAAAGCAAAGTAGAATGGATGAATAGATCCTAAAATTGGAGGTTTGATATGAAGATGATAATGATGTTTTATTCCATTTTTTATACATGTTCAAGTTCTGTTCAGTATCTTTAGATAGTAACTTTTTAATTTAAGCAAAAAGTATTTGTCAAGCTTAAGGAAAATTATATCTCTTCGGTTTGTAAATTTGATAGACTACCATTTTTCATCATTCTTGAATCTGGCACAAAGTAACAATTACTGGTGCAAGCGAAACAGTTGAACATTATTTTGATTCTTAAATCACATGTAATTTTCATTTGCAAAGTTACTCCTTTAAATTTGAACTTAAAATCCATGAGCATCGAAAGATTTAGGTAAACTTATACGGGCCTAAATATGATATTTTCATTGCCACATTTCTTTTTTTAATCACTTAAAATACATATAATTCATCTGGTTAATATTCATTTAAGGATAAAGTAATTATGCTATTCTTATTTTAGTTGTTGTTGGTTGTGGTTCAATGGATAAAGGAATTTAATTTTAAATTATGTTATCTTGATGTCATTTCTACAACCTTGATACCACTAGCTGTTGCCAACTTTGCATCGTATTAATTCTCTTATTTTTTATATTATTTAACAGTTCAAAAAGTATTTTCTTGGAATAACTAACTGTGCAAAAAATTAGTTATCCTTAATACGATATATGATGCAATGAATCGTATTTGTTTTCATCAAATTATCTTAGGTTTTTCTAATCGCATATTATCAATAATTTAATGTCGACTGTAACTGTCTGCTTTGAAGAATTTGTGAATGCCATGCTGTTTTTTCCTATAATCATTAACATGTGTACTTAGATATTTGTCTTTTTTATTGTTCCTTAATCCTCGGTTCGATTTAACTCAGATGTCTTTTATGTCATTTGCAATCTTTCTATATGCACTGATCTGACAACTCTTTATTGTCACAGTAATGCCTATAAATGGCGTGGACATTTGTGGTGAGAGGGCATGAGTAAACTGAACCAGGGAAGCTTGCGCACTAGGTCGTACTTCAGATTGGGGATTTGGCTTTCTAGATCGTGCATTTCATGAGCATGCTGCAGTGCAGTAAGAGAAGCAGTGATTATTAATTGACAAAGCCTGGGGTGCATATTGGATTGCACTTATGCATGGTCAGGAGAGGTTCGGAGAGAGACAGAGGAAGAAGAATAATTACTAGCAGGTAAAAGGTAAGAAAGGAATGTGGCAGAGTTTGTTCCGTGCTGCAAAGGTCAAGAATAAGAGGAGTGATTGTTAAATGTGAGGTGTGTTATATGGAGTAGTCTTTTGTGTAATTATATTGTAATTTTTTCACTGTAAGATGCTTCTTTTATTTTTTGTAAACTATATATGCAGCATTACTACTCTGTTCTATGTTTTTTTGTTACAATCAAACAATTTGTACATGTTTGCAACTGATGTTCTTTGCTCTTTGCTTTTTACAATCGAACAATTGATACATGTTTGCATCTGATGTTCAGTTTTTTCTTTGCTTTTTCAAGTAAGCAATTCGGTAGTGGGGTGCATGTTCACCTTTTCTCTTCTGTCTGAGGAAGTGTATGAAATCACAATAAAAATAAACATAAAATAATTTTAAGCTAGTTTGCACGTCCATTTGGACTATTGAATATTTGGATGTTATTTTAATGGTATTCAATGTATTGAAAGAGTGAAGACCACCTAGATTAAATATCTTATCGCAAGACTATAAACCTTAAAATTATTGATAGTAATAATCACTTAACTCTCTACTCATTATGGATAGGAGCACTGCGAATCTGTAGGCTTGACTAGGTCCGCCAATAGATACTTTCAGATAAGAATAGCGTCATAACCGCATTCACAGCTATTTTTGGATATCACATATTTGTGTTTGTAGACATGGATGGATACAAACCGTTTATCACATTTGCTGATGATGATAAATCTAAAAACATACATCGGAAATATTAGGTTAACCTTAAAAAAAATCAGTCTTATTGTTAACAAAAATACAAAAAATAACAAATATGATGCTAATAAATAGTTTTGAGAAGTTAACGTGCATTAGATGTATATAATATATAAACCATTACCTAATAAATAATAAATGCACATCCTTCAGTATAATAAATTAAAATATATAAACTGTAAACTTGACTAAAACCAAATGATTAATTTTGAGATACGAATGGCTTCGTATTCATATAAACATTTGTCTTCCTAACTACCGTATATGTATTCATT
This sequence comes from Allium cepa, assembly GCA_030765085.1. Classification (NCBI taxonomy): domain Eukaryota; kingdom Viridiplantae; phylum Streptophyta; class Magnoliopsida; order Asparagales; family Amaryllidaceae; genus Allium; species Allium cepa. Next base: position 85,757,580 of record CM060930.1, on the reverse strand, counting down.
TTTCACATTCAGGTGCAAATTGATTTGGGAATCCATTAATAGACTTAAGCATGGTTTATCCTAATTGACCGGTATACCAAAATTCAACTAATTTACAGTATCATTGTCACAACCGTAAAAATCATTTAGGTAAGTATTACATGAAAACAACATACCTTGAAATACATACAAACACTTTAGATAAAATATTCTACACTAATCATAACAATAATGAACATGAATACTTAAGAATATAATCTTCTTTCAATAAAAGTAATTGTAGAAAACATCGTATATTCAATTTGCATTAGTGTTCAATACAAATAGACCAATGTAAGAAAAACTCATCCACGTATTACAAATATAATTGACCATCTCGGTATAATTACGATGTTGCCTGTGTGCGTAGCACGGGCCACGCACTAGTTACTCCCCCTAAAATAGAGACTCCCCCTGAACACATGAGATATTTTCCCCTTTTGTCATCAACAAAAAAGAGATAAATATCATAAACATATAATTGATGCATATTACAGAACATACATAGCATTGATGTAAACTAAATATACAGTATTAAACATGGTGTTTACAACAGAATAGAACAACAACACATGACACTGCGACATAACAATATAGAGTCATATAGATAAAACTTAAACAATGCTGAAAAGTAAATTATACTAAGATAGAGATAGACATCTAATAAAAACCCGAGGAAGCCTATGTTAGAGTAGGAGCTCGACCTCTCTTCTTTGGTTGTGATGTACCGCATAGCCCATGAAGCATACAAGAGATGATTCCAAGTTCCTTTTTAATTACTCCTTGATTTTTCAAAATTAATTCTTGATTTTTTGAGAATCTTTCCTTATACTCTCTATCACTATCATAAAAAAGAGGTAATATCTCATCCGGTATTTCCTCTTCTTCGTTAACTTCCGCTTGAGGCACGTCCGTAATGTGGGTTGCATGGGGTTGAAAAACATTAGAAATCTTCATGTGCGCAAACACTACATTATCAAATGTCGTCCCAAACACATCTTTTTAGACTTGGTCGTTTTTTAAATTAATCCTAAAATGCTTAAAAATATGAGTAAGTAAATTGCCATAGGGATTATACGATCTCGGTTTTCCAAAATGATTGCAACCAAGCATATTTCGGAGTATCAAATCCATCCAATTAACATGTAAGCCACCGAGAATTGTATAAGTGCATTGTTAATGGACATGATAAACTTCATCAAAAATTCATGGTTTAGTGACAATATAATATATGCTGAATAATCCTTATAATTAAACGAGCTTTAACCGTCAGATTTTCCTTTTTAAACCAATCTCTCATATTTTGTTCAAAAATTTCATTCAAAATCATATTATCATTTGCATTCAAACCACCAAAAGCAAGCCGCTATCGGGAATTTGCAAAATTTGACCCAATGTTCAAGCATCCAATAGTAAGTCCATCCCATTAACAGTAGAGTATAAAACAAATTCATTGTTCTCTTCTCTAGGTTTTAAATTACCATAAAATAAAGCCATGCAAGGAGGATAAATTTCTCTCCCAAAATTACCAACGAATAGTGTGTAATAGATCTAACATTTCGATAGAGATGCTACATTATATGATTCAAAATCAGAAAACTTTATTGGTCTCCCTGCTAGATTATTGAAGTTGATTGCAGCCTTGTAAGCACAGATTGATTCCTTATCATTGTTGAGCCAAGCTTTGATTTTTGGAGTCAAAATGGATCTTTGAGTTGATTTTGCCATTAAAAATTGGGTTTGATTATTAGAGCTATGAGAAAAGAGGGCCGTTGGAGATGAAGACTGAAAGAATTGAACTCTCGGGAAATGTTACAGGTTTTGAAAGTATGCTCAGACAAATTAATGGCATGAATTAAAGTAAATCACGTGATTTTCACCGGTGCACCGGTGAAAAGTTCACTGGTGTACCGGTGGGAGTAAAATTGTTCCCAGACCCTTTTTTATATATGAGCGCGAAACAAGTCCTTCATTATTTATATACGCTGCTGACAATGCATTCAACACCAATAAAGAATTGGCAAACCCGTTGTACGATGAACATATACTATCACTTTACTAGATACGCGTGAAGAGTACACATGAGCATACTATATATGAAATTATTATACACCACCAGACGTTATAAACATGGAAGAGCGCATACGGATTTTACATTAGGTTATATTTCAAGCTTATATTATCCTGCTCCGTCACTAGAGTGCATTATATGCATTTGAGACTAGTACAGTGGATCATGGATGGAAGACTGGTTAAAATCATATTACACACACACACACACACACACACACACATATATATATATATATATATATATATATATATATATATATTCACACACACAATCATAATTATTACTTAAGATCATCTGAACTTCATTCATAATATCCAGGCGAAGTAAATGGATCTGACGATTCATATGAAACACATGCAGGTCTTGGTCCCTTGGTGTTGCTCTTTTTGCTTCTCTTTCAAAAGTACTAGGAACATGAAAATAACAAATCTGTATAACATCGTTGTGCAAGGATGATTCCAGTCTAATGCTTGCACTGCTCGACATGATTAAATGATCACTTTAATGCCAATCTATTTATAGGTTTAGAGTTCATGTAGAAAATTTTCAACATCCTCCCGATAAAACTAGTTTTCCAACCTTGTTTTTTCAGAACTTGGTCTTGTTGTATTTGCTCACCATGATATAAGTCAAATTCAGCACTAAATTTCCATTGTTCAACGTGAATAACTTCCAAATTATCTGACTCCTAATCTTATTGTCGGACATGATTTGTTGATTATTAGCCAAAGATTGTTATAGATCTATAATACATTGAAGTTATATAGGCTCGTCATGTCAGTTGATAAAAGAGTTAGGAGAGTTTGGACTCGAGAACAGCTTTCTTTTGAGTGCCACTATTTTTGAAATTTAGGCTTGAAAATAGTATATTAAGATTCTTTAAACCAAGATAGTTTAAATAGAGTGCAAAAGTTAGAGAGAAAGAGGAAGAGTCAAGAAAATTTAGGAGATAGGATAAAAATAAAATATGGTGAGAAGATGGTAGAAAACCTAAGCCATGCAAAAATTTATATTAGATTCTTTAAAAAGGTATGTGAAAAGTGGATAGAAAATCGAGTGATGGAAACTATTTAAATTCTATTAAAGGACAAATACCAAGATCTCTGTATAACTTCGAAAACGTATTTTCACATAAAGGTTTTGTAAAAATATCCGTAACTTAATTTGCAATATTAACAAATTCTAATGAAATATTACCTTATTTAACATTGTCCCGTAAAAAATGATGTATCAGTGTATTTTGTTCTAGAGTGATTTATAGGATTTTTTAATAAATGGTAGCATTAGTGTTATCACAAAATATATGAGATTTAGTTAAATTGACTCCAGTATCGCATAGTGTTTATTCCATGTAGATTACTTATGTACAAGCTAAAGTAGCAGAGATATATTCTGCGTCACAAGTTGATAGTGAAAAGCAATTTTATATCTTACTAAACCATGCAACTAAAGATTATCTAATGAAGTACCTGCAAAAAATAAAAAATATTTTATTGGAACTAATCTTCTATGTTAGGGTCCTGGGGGTCTGGGGGTTTGGTAGAAAGTGACTATACCCAAATGGGTTGGGTAAACCTCTAAAATGAAAATCTTTATTAAGATGTACATCATTTAAAAATTTATCTATATACTTTTTCCTAATCAAATTATTACTAGTTTTAGGTACCCATACTTTAATAGTATTTTTGTAATTTAGTTTTGGTGACTATTCATGGGTTTCTCTAAAATTAGTATATAATGAAGTATACGTAGGTTAGGGTTTTGGTCTATTTGATTTTTTCAATCCTAAACTATTCTTATTATTAGCAGGTTTTGATGTGCTAATCAAATGAAACAAATCCTCCTTACCTTTATTAAATTTAGAAATATCTGAACATAAATCTTTTATCTTATTTTCTAATATAATCTTGTCGTTAGTCAAAATAACGGTATTACTTCCTAAATCTTTTACTTTATTTTCCAAAATATCAATCGTTTTCTTTAAATCACTATTATTATTAGACAAAATTAAATGCTCTTTTTTAGTAGCTCAAATATCTTCACTAAAATCGGTGATTTTACAAAGAGTTTGTATTTTAATTTTTCTTCTTCTCAAATAGTTTTTTCATCTTTAAGCGTTTAATTTTCCAATTCTAATATATTTATCTTACCTGAACATTCTTTATGAATTTTTATTAAATCCCTGTTTTCATCTAATTCAGAGGCTATTTCTAAAACAACTTCAAAAGATAAATCAGACAGTACCTCGTCTTTAGTAGCCATAAAACATACGTTAGCTTGCTTTCCATCGCCGTCGCTATTGCTATCACTTTCGCTTAAAGATGAGTCATCCCATGTCACTTGGAAGGCACGTTTGCTACCTTTTGAATTGTTTTCATTTCTGCATTTTGTTTTGAAGGTTTTCTTATTTTATTTAACTCGGGATATATTTCTTCATATGTCCAAATTTGTCACAACCATGACATTTGAAAGAGGATGTGTCATTTGAGTTGTTCATTGTAACATACCAAAATTTATCAATTTAAATTGGTAAATGTTGAACTTTTATAATATAATTTAAAAAGTTACAAAATAAATAATAAGTGATGAATTTAATGAATAAAAATTTCAAATTTCTTTTGAGTTTAAAAATTTGGAAATACTAAAAGTTTTTAATTTTTTTTAATCTAAATTTTGATTCATATATATGAATATATATGTATTAGTGCATATGTGGGTAAATTTGAAATTCATATATTGAATTTGATTTTTTAATTTAAATTTTAAAATAAATGTTTTGTAAAATAAATCGATTTATAAATGTATATCTATGCAATTTATATAATATGTATTTAAAAATTCAAAACACTTTCTTTTGATAATATGCATTAATATAAAGTTAATATTTGATAATGGGAAAACATAGGTCTAAATAAAATTTATATAATATAAATAAAGAAATTTTTTTGTATTACAAGTGTTAAACTAATAGTAAGTAGGATGACAAGTGTAAATCAAGAGAGAAAGAAAAAGTAACAAGTGTCATTTTATCAATTTCTTTTTCTTAAGTAATTTTTTTAGAAAAAGGAAAATAAACTTATACAACATCTTCTCCTCTTACTTTTTATTCATTTCAAAAGAAAATTTTTATGCAATCTTTACATCAGAAAAATCATCAGAAACAAGCTAGTTTGCCTCAACAATTGAAATCAAGAAAACACATTCCAGAAAAAAAATCTTTAACACCAACCCTCCTCTCAAAATCTTAAGCCAAAAGAAGAACCCAAAGTTGAATTCAGATCTTCAACATACATTACAGAATCAAGTAGAAAACATTCAAAGATTAAGGAATTCAGGGATCAAATTAAATAGAAGAAAAAAAAAACAACAGCAGACACAAGCTTTTGAAGGCGCAGGCCAGAATTTTCACCTCTGTTTCAACTAAGATTTAAGTGTAAGTAAATTTATTTATTTTTTTGTTGTTAAAAGATTAAATAAGTAAATTAAATCATAATTTAAACAAGTTCATACAATTTTTTTTTTTTTTTGCAGATAACAAGTTCAAATCAAGCTAAGAAGAAAAAGGGGTGTTCCAGGTTTTAAAAATAAACAGGAACTGTCTCTGCTAAATTTTTTTACAGGTGAGTAAAATGTTCCTAAGATCTGATGTTGATAAATTTAGAATTTAAACAAGGTTGAAAAATTGTTTACATGCACAAATTACACAGGTAAAAATCTACTTTTACCTGTGCATGTTAATTTAAAATTGGATTGCCTCTGTTCTAGGTTACAGTGATTCATAATCCTTTATAAAAATCCAATTTCCTTACCCCCTGATCCTTGTTTGATCTTAGCATTCAAACAAAAGTGGTTTGTTTTGTCATGTTTTAAATTTAAAAAAAAATGAATTCAAGCTAAATGAATAGGAACTGCTTTGGAAAATTGAAAATGCAGACACCATCCATATCATGTGGGAATTCAAATATGATGAATCATAGTTTTAGGAATAAAATCTGAATTGTTATATCAAATAATGATTTTTGAAAGTCAAATCAAATTTTTTAAGCAAGTATTCATTTAGTAAAGCGGGGATGACCAGATTCGAATTTCTTGGAAATTTCTGATGATCGGCAGCACGATTCATCTTGCAATCTTGGGTAAAGCTTGCTGGGGGGTAGGGAAGCTTAAGAAAAATGCTCAGGAATTTTTTAAAACATTGTGGAATGGAGACGAGATCGAATTAGGGTTTTAGCCCAGGTTTCTGCATTGATCAGTAATTAGCAAATTTTGCCATCTTGGGCGCATCGGACTAGTTGAGATCGGTTTGTGGAGAAGCGTGGTTGACATGGGAAGCTCGTGATGGAGATATGTTGCTTCTGGTGATCTTTGGCGTCGGAGCGAGGCGTTGGTTTGAGGCATTGATGGTTCCAATTTTGGGTTTGGGAACGAAATTTCAAAATCGTAATTTGTTCGAACTGGTGAGTGTTTGAGTGCTCGAGCACATCGTCGATGATATGTTGACGACCAGCAGTTGAACAAGAGGTGGCCGGCGAAGTTGTGCAGGTGCACATAGTTTGGTTGTGTCAGGGGAAACAAATTTGGGGAAGAAAAGGCGAACCCGAAGCAGCTATCGAGTAATAGGGCTTTGAACTCGAGTGTGAACTCGAAGTGGTTTAGGGGTTGTTCGAGTTGTACTTAGAAAAATTTGAAAAGAAAAAATTATCAGCACTCGGGTCGATAATTGAAAAATCTCGAAGCAAGTGAGAGGAAATCTCAGGGGAGACTCGAAAGGGCTTCGGGGGAAGTCAGCTTATAGGGTGGTTTCCCATATAAAAACAAATGAATTCAAAACTTTTTAAAATTTAAAACTCATGTTTTAAAAGATGGTTTTGATTTGTATTTAAAACAAAATTTAAGTTAAGAAAGACATTTTTTAGTAATTTGATTTAATTTAAATTTTGTCACAGTGCTTATAAAAAAATCAGTCTTATAATGTAATAAAAAATACTGTTAAGATGAAATGGTTTACAAAATAATTTCGGTCTCTCAAGTCGATTCACATAATGAATTTAAATTAGATTTACAAGGAAAATCAAAATTGGTTAATAAAGATAAGAAGATTATCTTTTGAATTTAATAGGTAATTTATGATTTACTTGTGTAATAAATGATTTAATTAAAATAACTATTTAAATTTACTTAATATTAAATGATTAATCAAGGATTAATTTATTTAGATAATAAATTAAGAAAATAATTAATTAATAAGAGTAATTAAGATTTAATTAATGAGCAATTAAAGATGAATTAATTAGGGTAATCAATTAATGAATGATTAAATTATGAAGATGATTAAAGATTTAATTAATTTTAATTAAGAATAACTAATCACTGATTAAAGATGATGAATGAAATTAATTATGAGATAAATTAGTGAAATTCACACGATTGATTCATCGTAGTTGTATATGATTGATAATTATTGTATGATGAGTATTAATTGACATCTCTGATTGTAATTGTGATGCTATGTGATACGAATTGCTTTGTGCTGAGCTGTGATCCTGTATTTTCTATGAAACCCCTTTTTGCCCGTAAATGACATTTAAACTTCGATGCGACATGGAGTCGGATTTCAGGATGTTATCTGAAACCCACATCGAACCTGTGAATCTTTGTGAATGACATATCCATATGTTTTTAAAATTGACGCTCACTATTCGAATTAGCCGGGAAAGGACCTTTGTGTCATATTACGCATTCCGAATAGTGATTCGACGAACGGAGAGCATTTAAAGACCGGTGGTGAAGACCGGGTGTCTTCGAAAACGATAGGATAACCTATCGATTGTCTCTTCACCGAGTTGCTCCGGTGTTGGGATTCCCTAAGTGATTGGAAGTCCGATCGGGATTGTGGACGCCTGGATTTGCAAGGACTTCTTCCTTTTTTGGACGAAGTGCCTTTGGTTCTGTTCGAACCCAGAACAGACTTGTATGGTCGTGTGTCTGATACTACACTTTGAGATATAAAGCCGATTTCTTTCAAATACATATCTTTTGGTGGCGGAGAATTTATTCTCTTAGCTTAACACCCTTCTCTGAGACGTACGAGCTCAGAGGTTATGTAGTTGAAGGTTATCAGCGATATACTCCCAATTTGGTAGTGTGGCATGCTAAGTGTTGCTGTGTATTGATGATCATTTGCTGATCATTTGTTGTTCAAAGCATGGCTTTTGTGAAAAGCATAGCTTTGAGGACGAAACTTCGTCGAACCTCACAAACCGGTAATGGTCGAAACAGGAAAGATGCGACAAGGTTATTGGGGGTAGCGCCCTTTAGGTTATGTGTATTTCCTTCTGGATAGAAGTGGTATCATGGTATGGAGCCCAGATACTTAACTTATGTGGATATCGCAAATATATATATTACTTTGTGATTATTGTTGTTGGGGCCCCGGATAAAGGTTGGTTACAACCGGGGGATGGCATACTCATGTAGTAGTTACCTAGTTATAGTGGTAATCCGGCCTTGTGTTGGCAAAGATCCAGTTAGGTTCTCGGGACGTCTCTCCAGAGGCGTACCCATGTGGCCCAGGAAGTTCCTTAGCCTGACCATTTGTTGAAAATCCAAATAAAACAATACGAGCCCAATACGGTTTTAAATTGTATAACCCGCCACCTCAGGTGGTAGCTATAGTAGGCATAGTATAATGGTACCTATGCTGGCTAAGATTAATATTATACTTTAGAGAATGTTTTCACACTATGCACTAATAATAATATTTAAAGTGTTTTTCTCGTATTAAGCATTTTTGACTGTCATAAGGAGAAATCTCCTCCAAGTCTGCGTTTGCATTTTATGTGTGGCGGGAGGCCTTATGGCAGTTTCATTTTCAAAAAGCATTGCGAATTTCTTTCAAATTCTTTTGTTTGCTTTTGATTAAAATAAACCGCTTTTATTTCAAACAACTACTTTGTTTACTCATACCAGTCTCATGACTGACCCGGAGTTTATTGTTCCTTTTCTAAACTCTGGGTGCCCATAATTTCTACATGGACAGCCTAGTAGCAGGTCTTCCGTGTTTTGGTGCTAGCTGTATTTTGAAGTCGTATAGTTTGGAGGCTACTGGTTTTTGAAGACTTTTTGACTTGGAGATATTTTGAAACTTTTGGATCTCGAGGTTCTTAGTTGGATGTTCGCTATCATTTCATTTCATTTGAAGACTTTCTTGAGATGCAATCACTTGTGGTTATGTCGTGATGGTCTATTTTAAAGTTGTGTTGTATATGTATAAAAATACTCTGATGTTGGTGTTGTTGTTGTAATGATATTGTGATGTTGTATCTGGGATATTGATGTTGGCAGTTTTATTTTCCGCTGTTTATATTCATCTAATGTTGTTATAAGCTCCATCCGAACTGGAATTCGATGTTCGAATCTTCGACAGTCGAATACAAGTGAGGTATTTAATGTCGACTTTTGAACGCTGAACTTCGGGTCGTGACAAGTGGTATCAGAGCTAAAGGTTGAGTAAGAACTTTAGCTACGGAGTATAACACATTAGATGGCTCATTAGAGATAGGGTGAAGTATACCCTAGAATGAGTATAAACCGAGACTAAAACCTTAAATTTTCTTAGTCTATTTTCTTTAACTGCCGATATTCCTTAAGATATTTCGTCTGAATCTCTTGATCAAGTTTCTTACTAATAATAACTAATAATAACTAGGATGACAAGTGTAAATCAAGAGAGAAAGAAAAAGTAACAAGTGTCATTTTATCAATTTCTTTTTCTTAAGTAATTTTTTTAGAAAAAGGAAAATAAACTTATACAACATCTTCTCCTCTTACTTTTTATTCATTTCAAAAGAAATTTTTTATGCAATCTTTACATCAGAAAAATCATCAAAAACAAGCTAGTTTGCCTCAACAATTGAAATCAAGAAAACACATTCCAGAAAAAAAATCTGTAACACCAACCCTCCTCTCAAAATCTTAAGCCAAAAGAAGAACCCAAAGTTGAATTCAGATCTTCAACATACATTACAGAATCAAGCAGAAAACATTCAAAGATTAAGGAATTCAGGGATCAAATTAAATAGAAGAAGAAAAAAAAAACAACAGCAGACACAAGCTTTTGAAGGCGCAGGCCAGAATTTTCACCTCTGTTTCAACTAAGATTTAAGTGTAAGTAAATTTATTTATTTTGTTGTTAAAAGATTAAATAAGTAAATTAAATCAAAAATTTAAACAAGTTCATACAATTTTTTTTTTTGCAGATAACAAGTTCAAATCAAGCTAAGAAGAAAAAGGGGTGTTCCAGGTTTTAAAAATAAGCAGGAACTGTCTCTGCTAAAATTTTTTACAGGTGAGTAAAACGTTCCTAAGATCTGATGTTGATAAATTTAGAATTTAAACAAGGTTGAAAAATTGTTTGCATGCGTAAATTTTTACAGGTAAAAAACTACTTTTACCTGTGCATGTTAATTTAAAATTGGATTGCCTCTGTTCTAAGTTACAGAGATTCATAATCCTTTATAAAAATCCAATTCCCTTTCCCCCTGATCCTTCTTTGATCTTAGCATTCAAACAAAAGTGGTTTGTTTTGTCATGTTTTGAATTTAAAAAAATGAATTCAAGCTAAATGAATAGGAACTGCTCTGGAAAATTGAAAATGCAGACACCATCCATATCATGCGGGAATTCAAATATAATGAATCATAGTTTCAGGAATAAAATCTGAATTGTTATATCAAATAATGATTTTTGAAAGTCAAATCAAATTTTTAAGCAAGTATTCATTTAGTAAAGCGGGGATGATCAGATTCGAATTTCTTAGAAATTTCTGATGATCGGCAGCACAATTCATCTTGCAATCTTGGGTGAAGCTCGCTGGGGGTAGGGAAGCTTAAGAAAAATGCTCAGGAATTTTTTAAAACATTGTGGAATGGAGACGAGATCGAATTAGGGTTTTACCCAGGTTTCTGCATTGATCAGTAATTGGAAAATTTTGTCATCTTGGGTGCATCGGACTAGATGAGATCGATTTGTGGAGAAGCGTGGTTGACATGGGAAGCTCGTGACGGAGATACGTTGCTTCTGGTGATCTTCGACGTCGGAGCGAGGCGTTGGTTTGAGGCACCGATGGTTCCAGTTTTGGGTTTGGGAACGAAATTTCAAAATCGTAATTTGTTCGATCTGGTGAGTGTTTGAGAGGCTCGAGCACATCAACGATGATGTGTTGACGACCAGCAGTTGAACCAGAGGTGGCCGGCGAAGTTATGCAGGTGCACATAGTTTGGTGTGTTAGGAGAAACAAATTTGGGGAAGAAAAGGCGAACCCGAAGCAGCTACCGAGTAATAGGGCTTTGAACTCGAGTGTGAACTCGAAGTGGTTTAGGGTTTGTTCGAGTTGTACTTAGAAAAATTTTGAAAAGAAAAAATTATCAGCACTCGGGTCGATAATTGAAAAATCTCGAAGCAAGTGAGAGGAAATCTCAGGGGACACTCGAAGGCGCTTCGGGGGAAGTCAGCTTACAGGGTGGTTTGCCCATATAAAAACAAATGAATTCAAAACTTTTTAAATTTTAGAACTCATGTTTTAAAAGATGGTTTTGACTTGGATTTAAAACAAAATTTAAGTTAAGAAAGACATTTTTTTAGTAATTTGATTTAATTTAAATTTTGTCACATTCTTATAAAAAAATCAGTCATAAAATGTAATAAAAAATGCTATTAAGATGAAATGGTTTACAAAATAATTTTGGTCTCTCAAGTCGATTCACATAATGAATTTAAATTAGATTTACGAGGAAAATCAAAATTGGTTAATAAAGATAAGAAGATTATCTTTTGAATTTAATAGGTAATTTATGATTTACTTGTGTAATAAATGATTTAATTAAAATAACTATTTAATTTATTACTTAATATTAAATGATTAATCAAGCATTAATTTATTTAGATAATAAATTAAGAAAATAATTAATTAATAAGAGTAATTAAGATTTAATTAATGAGCAATTAAAGATGAATTAATTAGGGTAATCAATTAATGAATGATTAAATTATGAAGATGATTAAAGATTTAATTAATTTTAATTAAGAATAACTAATCATTGATTATAGATGATGAATGAAATTAATTATGTGATTAATTAGTTTAATTCACACGATTGATTCATCGTAGCTGTATATGATTGATAATTATTGTATAATGAGTATTAATTGACATCTCTGATTGTAATTGTGATGCTATGTGATATGAATTGCTTTGTGCTGAGCTGTGATCCTGTATTTTCTTTGAAACCCCCTTTTGCCCATAAACGGCATTTAAACTTCGATGCGACAGGGAGTCGGATTTCAGGATGTTATCCGAAACCCACATCGAACCTGTGAATCATTGTGAATGATGTATCCACATGTTTTTAAAATTGACGCTCACTATTCGGATTAGCCGGGAAAGGACCTTTGTGTCATATTACGCATTCCGAATAGTGATTCGACGAACGGAGAGCATTTAAAGACCGGTGGTGAAGACCGGGTGTCTTCGAAAACAATAGGATAACCTATCGATTGTCTCTGCACCGAGTTGCTCCGGTATAGGGATTCCGTAAGCGATGGGAAATCCGATCTGGATTGTGGACGCCCAGATTTGCAAGGACTTCTTCTTTTATTGGACGAAGTGCCTTCGTTTCTGTTCGAACCTGAAACAGACTTGTATGGTCGTGTATCTGACTCTACACTTTGAGATATAAAACCGATTCCTTTCAAATACATATCTGTTGGTGGCGGAGAATTTATTCTCTTAGCTTAACACCCTTCTCTGAGACGTACGAGCTCAGAGGTTATGTAGTTGAAGGTTATCAGCGATATACTCCCAATTTGGTAGTGTGGCACGCTAAGTGTTGCTGTGTATTGATGATCATTTGCTGATCATTTATTGATCAAAGCATGGCTTTTGTGAAAAGCGTAGCTTTGAGGACGAGACTTCGTCGAACCTCACAAATCGATAATGGTCGAAACAGGAAAGACGCGGCAAGGTTATTGGGGGTAGCGCCCTTTAGGGTATGTGTATTTCCTTCTGGATGGAAGTGGTATCATGGTATGGAGCCCATATACTTAACTTATGTGGATATCGCAAATATATATATATTACTTTGTGATATTGTTGTTGGGTCCCCGGATAAAGGTTGGTTACAACCGAGGGATGGCATACTCGTGTAGTAGTTACCTAGTTATAAAGGTAACCCGGCCTTATGTTGGCAGAGATACGGTTAGGTTCTCGGGACGTCCCACCAGAGGCGTACCCATATGGCCCAGGAAGTTCCTTAGCCTGACCATTTGTTGGAAATCCAAATAAAACAATACGAGCCCAATACGGTTTTAAATTGTATAACCTGCCACCTCAGGTGGTAGCTATAGTAGGCATAGTATAATGGTGCCTATGCTGGCTAAGATTAATATTATACTTTAGAAAATGTTTTCACACTATGCACTAATAATAATATTTAAAGTGTTTTTCTCGTATTAAGCATTTTGACTGTCATAAGGAGAAATCTCCTCCAAGTCTGCGTTTGCATTGTGTGTGTATGACATGAGGCCTTATGGCAGTTTCATTTTCAAAAAGCATTGCGAATTTCTTTCAAATTCTTTTGTTTGCTTTTGATTTAAATAAATTGCTTTTATTTCAAACAACTGCTTTGTTTACTCATACCAGTCCCATGACTGACCCGGAGTTTATTGTTCCTTTTCTAAACTCTAGGTGCCTGTAATTTCCACACGGGCAGCCTAGTAGCAGGTCTTCCGTGTTTTGGTGCTAGCTGTATTTTGAAGTCGTATAGTTTGGAGGCTACTGGTTTTTGAAGACTTTTTGACTTGGAGATATTTTGAAACTTTTGGATCTCAAGGTTCTTAGTTGGATGTTCGCTATTATTTCATTTCATTTCATTTAAAGACTTTCTTGAGATGCAATCACTTATGGTTATGTTGTGATGGTCTATTTTAAAGTTGTGTTGTATATGTATAAAAGTACTCTGATGTTGGTGTTGTTGTTGTAATGATATTGTGATGTTGTATCTGGGATATTGATGTTGGCAGTTTTATTTTCTGCAGATTATATTCATCTAATGTTGTTATAAGCTCCATCCGAACTGGAATTCGACGTTCAAATCTCCGGTAGTCGAATATAAGTGAGGTATTTGATGTTGACTTTTGAACGCTGAACTTCGGGTCATGACATTCATCTTTTACTTTTGAACTATATTGTTGAATTTTCTAAATTTTTTGTAGTTCCTAACAAAAAATACTACATCTTCTTCATCTAACTCTAAATCATCATCATTGTTAACCTGAAAAGTAATACTATGTTTTCCTTGAGCTAATTCATTTCTAGCTTCCAGGTTAACTTCATAAAACATTAAGTTACCAATTAATTCTTCTACTTTAAGTGCAAAAAGATCATTAGCTTATTCTATAGCAAGTACTTTTCTTTCCCACTCGTCAATTAAAGAATTTAAAATACATAATACTAGGTCAAAATGAGTAAAAGTAGTTCCTAATGCCATAAGATCATGTTGTATAGTTTGAAATCCGGAATACATTTCTAAAATACTTTTGTTTGGTTTCATTTTAAAAGACTGAAATTGATTTTTTAATAAACTAATCTTGGCCTGCTTAACTTTGTTTGTACCTTCATGAGTGACTTGTAGCTTTTGCCAAATATCATAAGCAGTTTTGCACATCATACTTCTTGAAAATTCATTTTTATCTGATGAGCAGTATAAAACATTCATTGCTTTAGCATTATTGGAAGAAATGGTCTTTTGAGTCTATGTCTAGGTACTCATTGCGGTAGTAGATGGTCCATACTAAGATTGAGTAGCTAGCCAGATATCAAGACCACTTGATTCCATAAAATAATTCATACGTGTAACCCGGTATATATAGTTAGAACCTGTGAAAAATGGAGGACATGTGCTAGATTATCCATCTTGAAATGTGTTATAACTCATGTTGGCCATGTTATTCAAAGTTTTGTAATGATATTGAAAATTCCTTGCACTAATATCAAATGATAATTACTATTAGACCGTGTAGTGATACTATAGCTAATTTAATTTGCAGTATAGCAAAATAATAAAAATAGAAATAAGTAAATAAACGAACACGTCGAGATTTATATCAGTTCAGAGCATCTCTGCTATGTCCAGTCACTAAGCACCTCTTAAGAATTCACTAGCAAATCTCTCACTTGACCGGGAGGAATAGGTTAGGATATAGACTGCCTAAGAACCTTACATGCCTACTTTAGAATTAGAATAGAATAGGTTTCTGACAAAGTTGTGTCTATAGATACTTTTTTTGTCATTCAAGTACAACTCCGGTAATCACTCGATATGAATATGAGTAGAGAGGTTCAGGGGTTTTGGAGTTTGAATAGTTGAATGTTCAGAAATTCAGTAAGCAAAAGAGAGTAAGCAATAAGAGATGTATTTAGAAAATTGGTAATAAAAACAATAGTCCGCCTATGCTTTTATAGAGTTGAGTGGTTGCATTGAAGTGTAATGTTTAGCCAGAGATTCATCAACAACGGAAGCAACGTCTGGAGGAGAAGCGATAAAGAGGTGTGTTGTAATGGTCAAAACAAAGAAGTGTACAGGCATGAAAATGCCTTCCACCAATTGACCGATGGATGACACCTGATGTGCCTATGCACTTCTGGTTTTTACACCGTGCACTTCTACTGGCTAATTAGACCGCATAAAACATATGGGCTTTGATATCATTATAGATCGAGCCCAAAGTGCTTTGGGGTTGTTGAATCTGGACAAGCACACAGCAGACTAAATGAGTTAATTAAAAAAAAAACCATTCTGGATCCTATTGGGCCTTTGAAGTCTAAGTTGATTAAGGTCTAATCCAAATAAATTTTAAATAAAATCATTATTTTATTTAATTGGTTAATATAAAGGATTTTATTTGATTATATAAATAATATAAAATGTGCATATGTGTATGCATGTGCACATGCAACATGTAAGTATATAGTTTAATATGCTCATATCTAAGTATTATGATTTACACCATGACGGACACTTAGCCCCTTCATATACATATTTGTTGTCAACTATTATATGATATTAACATAATTCAAAACACATACACACATATTATAAGATAACCATTTATATATAATACACGCATTTATGTGTAAATAATTATTTATAACTAAAATATAAAGCTAATTAAAATTCAAATTTGAAACTAGATCAGAGTTTAAAATATATTTTAAAATTCAAATTAAAAAAATTCAAATTAATTATAAAATTATATTTATATAAACAGATACGTTTTTTTAATTTTGAAAATATGTGTATATATATTAAACTACATAAAATTCAAAACTATTTATATATTTAAATAATATTGTATTATATATATAAGCATTTGTTTTCAGCCATGAATTAGTTTTGACAAAAATCAAAATCCATTTTTTATAATTAACTCGAGCGGATTAGTTTATGTGTTTTTTCCTATTAAATAAATATTTCTATATGGAAAAATTCATTTTTTTCGTACAAATACACATTTTAGAATTATCATTCTAAACTCTAATTTCAGTTATTATTTCAGCACAACGATTAAATCCTAATTTCTCTAATTTAAATCTTTATTTGGCATTATTATTTATTTTATTAGAGTGATATACAAACCAGGGTTATTACAATGGGGATCCGGGCTTGGCGAGGTGCTCTTTGTAAGGATGAAGGTCGATGGGGTAGATTGTTATGCAGTCATGAATTTACGATCATTGAGGTCGGATCTGGGCTAATGCGCTAAGGTTGGGTTCGAGCTGAAGGAGGTGGTTGCAGGTCTGGTTGGGCTGTAAATTTGAGTCTGGTGGATGAGAAATGTTAGATCTAAGGGATGATGCTAGTAGAATGTTTTGAGTTAGCGATGAAGGCATTTGTAGAGTACGAACGAGTTTCTAGTGAGGAAAAGGAGAGGCTAGTGAAGAGAATAAGAAGAAAAGGGCAAACAAATAATTTTCTATAAAAAAACAAATAAAAATGAGAAATTTTTTTTTAAGTATAAGGAACCTTATATTGCTAGAAATGGCAAAGTCTAATAGAAATATAATGCTAATAGATTTTGGATCAGATTTTTAGTTCTGAAAATGGTGATTAACTTTTGTACTTAAGATTGAGATTAATTTTTTTAATGAATGTTATAATCGATTTTCTATTATAAATTTGAATAGGGAAAAGAGTTTAGCTACAAATTAATACGAATTTTAAATGCAATTTTTGTTTAAAGTTGCGTTTTTTGTTTATGCTTAAAGTTAAAAGGTTACAGTTTGGAGAAGAAAAATGAATTTAGCTACAAACTTATGCTAACTTAATTGTGGAAATGATTGCTTTTACATATACAAATTATATTTTGGTTCAACTTATAGTCAAATATTTTTAGTAAATTGTATGATTTAATCTTACTGTATTTTTTTTGCATAAATCATATTTTCAAATTGCGAAAAGTAAGATTTAATTATAATGCTGGAAATAATGAATATACAATCTCTTTGGTATTGGTTGCCAAATATTATTGAAGACTTTAAAGTCAAAACATTTTAGAAGGACTTTTCATGATACAAAGAGTTAAAATGGTACGTCTTACATTTCATATGTCACTCTCTTGCATCATTTGCTCCAAAATAATGCTATTCTATGTCTTCTCTTTTATAATAACATATCCCTACAAATAGCCATGTTATTCATATCATAATTAACTTATATATGAAGTGTTGAGTATTTCTCACGATACAAAGGAAGCATGTTATGATTACTATAATACTTTAGACCTTGCACATAAAATTTCTTGATACTATGACTTATCTTTGTAGATTTTTTGCATTAGAATTACGCAATTTGAATCTTTCTTTTGTCTACAATGTTAGTTCATAAAATATTAGGTACTTCACTTATATATAAACTATATAACAATTAATCTAATATTAATCTAAAAGAGTGTGTTCATATTTTGTTGTGTTGACTTTTTCAAAATAAAGTATGGTTTCGTATAGACAAGAATTTTATTTAATATCGTTGAAAAAAAATTATAGCAAGGGGCATCACTTGAAAATTCGCGATAGGTATTATAAACCCTAGAACCAGCTTTCCCAATTGAATAGATCTACACACCATTTGGTATAATTTAATTTATAATTGTTTTCAGTTTGAAAAGATAAGGGTTTATGGAGCTATCACTTATGGCCTATATAGGAGGAAATGGACTAGAGAGATTAACATCAAAATAGAAGGGAGCAGTGAGTTTAAATAAGGAAAGAAAGAGGGATGAAAAAAAGGATCTAGACCATTTCTTTTCTCCACTGATTAACCCAAAATATCACACCCTAACTCCCCAATTTATGGTCGCCCATATCCCATGCTTTATGGGCCTATATGCAACTTCAAACCATACCGATAAATTCACATTTTAAATCAAATTAAAATGTACATCGATATCGTATATCGATATGTGTGTATATAACATTTATATATGCACTATTTTTATACTAGTCCAAATAAATCAAGTAAAATTTTATAATTAATCTTTTATAAATATAAATTAATTTAATTAACTTATACCAATTACAATTTAATTAAATCAGATAATATTTAGAGCATTCAATATTGCGGTTGTGTGACTCTTTGGTGTAAATTCATTCAGCGATTACTATCGAACAATTCAAATATTAATGTTCATGCACCACTTTAGCCAGTGGTGTGACGGTTCGATTGAATTTATCATTTGAACGATTTCACTTAAATCCAATTTTACTATTTTAAGCTGTCCCTAGTAGTAACAATTATTCATACTAATTTTCTTCATCGGAACTATATCACATTAGGACTTATGGAATTTGGTATTAGTAAAAATTCCAATATCTTCCATGTTCAACCAGTATAGTCCAAATATAAAGTTCTTGGTTCAATAATAATAATAGTAATAATTAATTGAACTGCTATGGCCAGAGGCGTTGACTTCGGCTTTGAGTTGACTTCAGTTGACTGTGATATTAATCTTATATAATTGAGGAGACAAATTCCCAATCGAACAGTGTTTCACTTTCACTGCTTCAACTCAGACCCAACCATAGTCGCTCGATGGATGCTATGCCACGAGTTTAACTATTATCAAAGTGGAGCATCCACACTAAAGTTTAACAGTGTTCTCTAGTCGAGAAAACCGTGTAATATTGTCGCTTCAATATCTTTTTTTTAAATAAACACATTTTATTTCGAACGAGATTTTAGTACAATGTTAATAATTTACAATAAATTACAGAATTCCCCTAGGCATACCCCTAACTCTATTATACCTCTTGCACTTGAGGCCAAATATGAATTCTCAATCCCATCTTTTTGGTCAGTTTGATGAGAACCGACCAAGTTAGTCCCTTCATGAATGGATCTGCGATATTGTCCTTTGTATCTACTCTCTAAATCATGACTTCTTTCTGCTCAACAAATTCTCTAATTAAGTGGAAATTTCGAAAAACGTGTTATGATTTCTTATGTTCTCTAGGCCCCTTTATGATCTGCATTGCGCATTGTTGTCACAAAATAACATCCTCGAATTCTCCATATCGGGAATCACTTCGAGCTTACTCATAAATTTGCGCATCCAAACCACTTCCATAGGTGCTTCCTTGGGGGCAATGTACTCACCCTCCTTTATGAAATCAGCTAGCATTTCTTGTATGGAACTTATCTAGCTAACAACCCTACTGTTTAAAGAAAAGATGCAACCTAACATTGACTTACTATCGTCGACATCATTTTGAAATCTAGAATCTGTATGCACATTCATAAGGAGGTCTCCATTCCCATAAATGAGTAATAAGTCCTCAGTGTTTCTTAATACTTAAGTATACATTTTACGGCAGTTTGATGCTTTTCTCCGAGATTTGACTGGTATCGGCTTATGCATATGTCACATCCGGCATAGTACATAGCATGGCATACATAATGTAATTGATTGTCGATGCATACAGTTTCATCTTCATATGCTATTTTTCCTTATTAGTTTGAGGAGAGTCCTTCTTACAAAGGATGATTCCAGAGTGCGTTGGAACATTTGCACGCTTGGAAATCTCCAAACCTAACCTTTTAACTATGGTATCCATGTACATGGATCGGGACAATCCCAACAACCTCTTAGATCTATCTTTATAGATCTTTATGCCCAGTATATAACTTGCTTCTCCTAAGTCCTCCATGGAGAAATTCATTGAAAGCTAAACTTTCACTGATTGCAATTACGATAGTCATTGCCAATCAATAGTAGATCATTAACGTATAAAACTAAGAATATTATAGTACTTTCTTGTTCCTTTCGGTATATGCATGCTTCCTCTATGCACTGATAAAAAAATTATGATTACCTTATCAAAATACTTTTTCCAACTCCTCAAAGTTTGTTTAAGTCCAAAAATGGATCTTAACAATTTGCAAGTTTTTCCTTCACTCCCAATGTAACGCCCTTAAATGGATTAAATTAAATTAAATATGATAAGGTTGAATGTGGGAATTTCATAAAGATCTAAATTTGACCATGAAAGTTATTATGTTGCATCCGTGGTGAAATTCTGATTTGTTTCCATATATACTATGCTGAAAATGGAGCTCAAACGAAGAAGTTATGAGCATTTGAAGTCATTAGATTTAAATTAATTTAATTCGCATTCGAATTCAAATGAATATCTAAATTCATTGTTTGAATTTCAAAATTAGCTTGCGGACTAAGTAAAGGCTTTTATTAATGTTTAACGCTAAACTGAAGTTAAGAAATTAATTAAAAAGCAACGGAATATGTAAATACCCAAAATAATCAACCGGTTGACACCTTTACTGTGACCTCGACCCTTAACGGCCAACCAGTTGGGGAGGAGCAGTCGATCGGTCAAAGCCAAAGTTTGGCTGTGGCAGCTAGGGTTTGAAGGGTTGTGCTATTTATTTGTACACTCCAGACTTCTCCGTTTTAAACTATTTCATCCTACGGTTCTGGTGCATTTCAACCCCTATAAATAGGACCCCATCCTCTCCACTTTTTATTTATATTATTTTACGGAATTCAACGAAACTCTACCATTCTTATCTCTCCAAGTTAGATTTAGAAGCTCTGTAGCTAATTTAGGTAAGAATTCAATCTATTTTCTATTCATTTCTTCTTCCTCCAACCTATTCTTATTCCGTTCTCCTTCAACTATTTTGAATCTAATAGACATATATAACTCTTCTCTATTGTGTGTGTATATGTCAAAAGATAGAGATTCTGTAAGAGATTGTGAGGCACGTAAATCCAAGAAAGGCGAAGCTAAGGCTATTATGTGAGTGGAAATCTTGGTATTGCTTTTCAGCAATTGTTTGGTGTATTTCTTTTAGATTTGAATATGATATAGGGATTTTAGGATTTCGAAAATATGATAGATAAAATTCCCCAAAATACATTTTTAATTCGAAATGTCAATTCTATGTTGAGATTCTCAATTATTTACATTAATTTGATGGAATTTTTTTTCGTTTATGCAATTTATGATAATTTTGTAGTCTATTCCACTTCTCGTTTTTCTTTGGTTAAATTGTGATCATTCAATAAAATAAGGAGTTTAGAGTACGAATTCTATTCCTAGTTTACACCACTTGTTATTATCTATTTTTTTGTAAAAAGAGGAGTTGAATAGAATATAGGGTTTAGATTGCAATTCTTACTGTTTAAGATATTCCATTGAATTGGTGTACTAATTAAGTTTCTATTATATTCACAAGGCTATTATTGCAGTTTTGATTATGAATATTCATTTCCAGTTTAGGACATTTGAATTCCATGAAATCTTAGGAAATTGAAGAAAAATGACTTGTAATAATAACTGATTAGGGAATTGACATTTAATGCTAATTTAGAGCGTAAAATCCATGCGTTTAGAACTTATTAAGCGCGAATATTTATTTATTTCTATTTACATAATTAACGTAAAATCCGTACACTTTTATTGATGTGAGATATCATTATGATAGATATTTGTAATGACGCGAGATTAGTTCCAAATTCTGTAGGGGAAATCTGCCCAACTAATCTAGCTACCAGTTTCTAAGAATAAAGGAATAGTGCGAGACATCATTATGAGTATGGAACATAAAGCGAAGGGCCTCCTTTGGAATTTGAGGTAATTAGTGGTTGGATCCGCCTTTTCCAGATGAAATATTAAATGACCAACGGGTTACGTTAGTTGGTATATCTACAGGGGTTCGCTTCTGGAATTCGGCCTTCAATGACAGATCTGCTTATTTTCCACTTGGAAGTATTAAGCGGCCTATGAGATTTCGTAGAACGTTAGCTAGATAGTATTGTTGAGGAGCATGCTTCTGGAAATGGCCTTTAATGACGGGGTCTGCCTATTTTTCACTGGAGTATTAAGTGGTTTGGAAACCGTCTCTTATATTATTAGATATTTATGACGTTTGATTGGGATATGTGATCTACTTTTGGAATGGAAGGTATTAAGTGGTTGGACTTGCCTCCTTTCCTTATAAAGAACTATTAAATGATTTTAATGGTTTTATGTTTGTAGACATATTCTTATTTTGAAATATACTTCCTAAGTACTGAAAAGGTAAGACTCGAGGTTTTTATTCACCAGACATTTATTGTTCTGACTCCCTCCTCATTACAACATAGGTTAAGGATAGAGTGATGGCGGTGACGATGGTTAGAGATGGAGAAGCTTGGTGCTTGTGGCAGTGTTTATTATTATTATTCACTTTTATGTGTATCCATGTAACATATATTATGTGATGGATTTTCATGGAATTTTGTATTATGGCATTTTTATGGTTTTTGTTCCGACCCGTAAAATTCGATGTTTAAAATGAATTAAATTAATAAGATTTTTAATTTAAATTTAAAAAGAATTAAAAATCTTATAATTTATATGGGAGCGAATGTAGAAATTAGATGTATCAATTGTAATTAAAATCAACAATTTAAAATTTATATTGTAATTAATTGAAATAGTGTAAATTGTCATACTTGCTTATAAGTTTAACATAAGAAACAAAAGGGAATGTTGAATTTGTGAATTACCAATAAAAATATTAACTAGAATGGAATTCAAATTTATATAATAATGGAAAGTGTAAATTTGTTGAATTTGGGTATAAAATTTAAAATATAAGTAAATAAAAGTAGGTATTTAATTTACCGATGGAATAATATGTTGATTAATAGCAACTGTACTTAAATTAAGGTAGTAATGTTAATGGCGGTGATGAATAACCAATTCAATGCAATTCAAATTGATTGAAACGACTGTTTAGGTTAAATTTGATTGTAAATAGGAATATTTAGAAATAAACTGAATATATGAAAACAAAATGTAAGCATTAAATTAAATTAATGAATTCAAATTATAATAAATGGTCACTGAAAAATCAGTGTTCTGCAAGTAATTATAATGTTGTTTTTGATAATAAACGTTACTTCAATGATTATTAATATAGTAACGGAAGTGTAAATGAAAACTTAATAGAAACATAAATTTATTTTAAGGAAACAAGAGATATATTGTACAAATTGATGAATTAGTATAAATTGAATGGTAATTGGATAAAATCAATATCATATGAGTCATTGCAACATTTGTTGTAAACTATAAACCTATAAATGTAATTTAGGGCAAATAGTGACGGTTATTATTTGTTACCAGTTTACTTAGGCTATTAAGCTGTGAGTGGGAATCAATTGAAATTTAAAATGAAACTTGGTATTACAATTATGAGTTTAAGAAAATGATTACAAGATATAAATGTAATAAGATGCATAGAAATGTTGGGTATTTTGTAAAGTAATAAATGATGTAATTTGTGGTAATATGTGGTAATAATGTAAATTTAGGTAATATGTGGTAATAATGTGAATTTAAATTGTATTATGTTAATGTAAATTTAGGTAATATGCAGTAATAATGTAAATTTTATTCATAGATGCTAATGGATTTAATAAAAAGAATGAAATCAAGATGAATAAATAAATTAGGAGTATAAATTTTAATAAATGTGTGCATTGATTTATAGTAGGATTTAAAAGGCAATTAATATTTTAAAGGTTGATTTATTAAAAAACAATGTGTAATGGATAGAAATGGAATAAGTGTAGTGTAATGAGAGTTGTTGTAATAATTATTTGTAAAGAATTAACTTACAAATATTACAAAATGTATAATGGTGACAATTGGTATTGTTACCAATTTAACCGATCAGTTTCAAATAAATGTCAACAAAATGTTACATTAATGTGGAATAAAATCATAATTGTAGTGTGAACGTAATAAAAAGAAATAGAAATGTTAATTGTATTCATAATGTAATGATTGCTTTAATAGTAAGGAGTGAAAATCAAAATAAAAGAATATAAATGAATAAGTTTTGTAAAAGAGTAAAAATATGTTTATTTATTTGAAATGTTTGTTAGCTGAAAGATTGATTGTAGAGATGAGTAACTATTATTTAGTGAGAAATGTGTAATTTCTATTTGTATCCAATAATGTAAATATGTTTAAATTACTATTAGATAGGAAAAATTGTTTTACTTCTCATTACATTCATTTAGTCCATTTTGAAACTTAATCAACCAAAATGAATGTAATTGAAAATTTCTAATTAATAGGAGAGAGAATACTATTTGTAAATTAAAAGGTGTAATTAAAAGCAGCGTATGTTTTGCGAAAATATAAGGAAAGTTTTGATTCAATGAATAATAAACATTTACATCAAATAAAATGAAGGTTTCATCTGTGAATGTAGGTTTAATTTCATTAAAATAAAGAATAGAAAGATTGATTTTAAAGAAAGAAATATATGTTTATTTGAACTGTATTTTAGCTTACAGACTGATTACAAGAATAGAAAAATAATCTATTTATTACTCTTGTGTATAAACAATAAATTTATAAACATGTTTAAATAAACAATTGTTTTATTTTTTTTATCCATTTTAGTTGTCTGTTTTAAAATTTGTCTTTTTAAGTAACTGCAATTAATGTAATTCAAATATTTCAATTAAAAGGAAAGGAAACGTTGATTGCTATTAATAGATTTAATAAAAAAACGCACGTTTTGTGTTAAAAAAAGGGTGTTTTATGGAAATAAAAGATCATTTTGAGAAAACAAAATTGAGCGTTTTCATTTTTAAAGTAAGTATAAATATTTTATTATGCGTAGATAAAAACCTGAATGCGTACAAATTTGAATATTATTTGAGTTAATGAAGTTAATTTGGTTACGTTACACAAAAATTAAATTTCAAAAGGTTGTGCGAGGTACATGGTCCCTTTATTTTTTTTATTACTAATTGTTGCACGAACGTTTTAAAATAGTTACCTTACTATTAATACTTGATCCGTTTATTTCTCCATCTGTTTAATACCTGAGCACTTTTAGGTTGTATTTAATTCTTGCCACCTCATTTTCACGTATACAAAATTCTACTTTCGTTTGCAAACTTTTCCATTCCTACTTACATTTCCTTATGTATTATTAATACCTGAAGCTTTAATAATAAAACGTGACATTTATTTTTGTCCCTCCACATTCGTTTCCTAATTATAAATAACCTACGTCTTATTTCTTCTTTCTCCTAACACCTCATATTCAAAAGCTCTTATTCTTGCAAATCCAAAGGCATTCTTTTTTAAAAATGATTCTTTTTCATTTTTCATACAATTCCTATCCTCATCTTAGTTGTTCTTCAATCCTTTCCTGAAGCCTCATCTTGAGAAAACGTATATATATATATATATATATATATATATATATATATATATATTTTTAACGCGTACTAATTTTTATTTTAATAATACTTCTTGTAACATGAATATCTTTTGCATATAAACTTTGATTCATGCGCGATTTCTTTTGTTGGATTCAAATTTATATTCCGGACAACATGAAATTGATTTAGTTGAATCGGAAGACTGTTGAGTTTTGCGCTTCTGTTTGGATTTTTATGGGCTAAAATCAAATGTGAGTGTTTTAACCCATTCACAACTTCTAAAATTTCTTATGTTTGTTAAATTAATTTTGATGAGATTTAAAATTTAACTATGATTGTTTGGGCATATATTTAATCATCATCTCAGTTAGATTTCATTTATTTAAATTAAATTGTTATTTAATTTTATTATTGCATATAAATTGCTAGTTAAATTTATTTATTATTGCATATAAACTTCCAGTTAAACATTTATTAATTTATTATTGAATATAAACTGTTCGTTGATACCTGTTATATTTTATATGCTCTATACTGATGTTTTGTTTAAATTGGATGATGATTGTAATAAATAGTTGATTATTGATATTTGGTGAATGGATGATGTGTTCTATATTGTATAAAATGCAAGTTATTATGCATTCTTATCTTATTGGGATTACGGTTTGAAATGATATATAACCGTAATTTTTATTTTTAAATTGCGGATTGAAATGATAAATATCTGTATCACTTGACCATAGGATAGAAAAGTATATACAGACAACGCGGTATATATATAATAATATTTTGAAATGATATCTATGGTTTGTAAAGAATGTATATGATTTTTAAGATATTGATTTGGATATTTGATAAATGTTATTTTATATATAGTTAAATTGTTGGTTTTAAGCTATGTATAAAATTGTTTAAAGTATGAAGTAAGTTTAATAATAAAGTTGATTTTATTAAAATATATTATGGATAAGTGGTTACTTAAATCATATTCTAATATAGAGTTTATATTGATTTTTATAAATTAAAGTTGAGAAGATAGTTTTGAAATTGATTTGAGATTTTATTTAATTAAGATCTTATTGAAATTTAGATTTGAAAGAATATGGTGTTATAACTAAATTCGAGTTTAAGATGATTTAAGTGAATATATCTAGCCTAAATAGATTGAGGAATATTCAATTATTGAATTTTGAAAGTTTTATTTAAAGGATACTGGATTTATTAAGTAAGTATTTCAAAACTAAATAATAGTAAAAGGAAATTTGGCGCATATATATGAATTAAAAATTTTGTTTTAAAATGGTGGAATATTAAAAACTTTGAAATATATGGAAATTTAAATGGTTTATCTGGGAATTCAAACCTGTGTTTGGAGTGGATTTGAGAAATTAAAAAGCTAATTTACTTTATAAAATAATTTATTATTAAACCTTTTAAGTATTGAAAATTATGTTTCGAAGCTATGGGTTTAAGGTATATATACTTGAAAGTACTATGATTTTTGGAAAAAGATATATTTGAAATAAAAATGATATCATATTGATTTGGGTTTTAAAATAGAAATGATATCGTATTTATATGGTTTTGAAATGGATATTTTATTCTAGTTTTAAAGTATAAACTATTTTGAAAAGACCGCAGTGTTATAATAACGTTTGGTTGTTGAAGAGACCGTGATCGGAAGTTGTCATACTCTCTTCCAACTCTGAAAACCACTTTAACAACCGTGTACGCGGTGGAGATTCCAGAATGAATAGGATGGTGGCTGCGTTTCCTTTGAGGTAAATACGTGGACCCAACTCCCGTGAGTTGGCATAAGGTGGCTAAAACAGAAGCGATTCTCGGGCCAATGAGGTCATTTCTCTATCGAACACATCCCTTCGATTTTATACTTTGACTTTTGGATTGATTCGGTGGCCACTTTTGATTTTCTTTTTGGGGGTGTGGCTCGAGGTGGGCGGTAGCTGCGCGCTACGCATTAGCACCAGCCCGAATGCGTAATTGGTATATTTAACCTGGCATTGCCTAGTTGTTCCGTGTCACCTACCCTATCGCGCCTTGTACGAGTTTCTATTTGTGTCGTACCTATGAAGTGTCTTCTTGTAGTCTCCCGATCAGGAGATATGCAGGCACTGTATAGACTATTGGCATTATTTGTGTTAAGGGATATATGGTAACCCCTTAACGCTATTTAAAAGTAAGTTTATTTTACTAATAGACACTATTATAATAGCGAAATATACTACATAGTAAATAGTTTAACAGATCCTTAAGAGATGTAAATCCCGACCGTCTCTTGAGTTACTGCACTCATATTTATTTCTGTTGATTTAACTTACATAAGATCTTTTAGTTCTGACTCGAGTGTTTGTCCTTTTAATTCGCTTGGGTCAGTCCGAGCATTTCAGGATCGAAGACTTTATTTCTGGAGGACGAAGACGAAGATTTCATTATTATTAATTATATTCCACTACACTGTATTCCGCTGCATCGATTTTATTCATTGGTATGTGCAACTCTGATATATATTGTATAAGAAAATTTTAATATTTTGTAAATAGCTTCATGAACTCTATATTTAATTATTATATTTTATCTTTCCACTGTGAGATTCTGTTTTGTTTTATTTCTTTCTCGTTTTTCTTATTTACCCCATAACAATCTGCCCTTCCGTATGGTTTGAATCGACATGTGTGTCGACTTGAACCGTGCGAAAAGGCGGGCTGTTACATCTGGTATCAGAGCTTTGGTTCGACGAAAAACCTTAGCTTTGTGGGGTTTGACTCTTTACTAATAGGGTAGTAATACCCTATGGGAGTCTCTGAGTGTATATATGAGAGAGCGTATTTGTTAGTGTTATAAAAAGGTTTTAATATTGTGTTAACCTGTTCCGTTTTGTATTTATAAATTCTGGTTGATGCATGGGACGCTATGACATCAATAGGGATTCTAAACACTTAATAGGACAGACCGATATAATATTTGGTTTTAACATAGGTGAGTGAAATAATTTTGCCTATTATATTTTCTATATATAAAATAATTTTTTTTATAAATAAGATATATATATTTGGTTGCTATATATTGGTTGTTAGGTAATGAAAATATAAATAATAGTTGAAATAAAATTGAAAATAAAATAAATGAAAATTGGAAATTTAGAACATAAGTTCCAGGGTTTTGAAATTTCTTTTGAATGATTTTGAAATATAATAATAATATTATTAAAAGAAGTATTTTCTGATATAAGTATTATAATATAATTTGAAAGAAATGTTTTAAAAGAAATTTTGGAAAGATAAAGTTGTACTCCCCTCTCTGTCGTTGGAAAATAATTTTGGTGATGAGTGCACGCATCATCGACATTCATTTTCGAGTTTCGAAGTGGGAAGTCCACTGTAGTAGTTTCACTGCAGATTTATTTTGATAAAAAAATATAAATTTTAAACTGTTTTAAATATAATTGGATATATAAAGTGTAAGTATATACATTTATCTGTTATTTTAAAATGATTTTGAATAAAACCGGTATTTAATTCTTAAGTTTCCATTAATTAATAGTTTCAATTACTGTAGTGAATTGGAACGTAGGTAATTAATAAATTGAAACCTCTAAAGGAAATAAGAGATTTAATGCTAGGTTATAAATGGTATTAAATGAAATTTGAAATTGTAACCTATGAAATAAAGGATATAATTATTGAACATTAAATTAATTAAAAGAAATGAGAAATCTTGTATAACTTTCAATTTCATTCTTTAAAAGCATATATATAACTTACCAAATATTAAAAGTTGAAATGTTTAATAAGAAATGTAATGGAAATTGTACAAGTAAAAGTATGAAATGAAAGTGTTCAATCAATTGCTTTTATTTATAAGAATTGATGTTATAGAGATATAAACTTAAGTTATAATAGAATTTTTACTATAATAAGAATTTGGGGTTAGAGTTGTTATGAACTTAAGTATAAATTGAAAGGCTATTAATTAAAATAGAAAGGCAAGCATTGTAAATGGAATTTAGTAATAAATGAAAGTAAATAAATGAAATTAAGTAGTATATATGAAAGATAATAAACTTAAGTAAATGATTGAAGCTATTTATTAATAAAATAAGCAGAAAGATGAATACTGCAAATAAATGAAGCAAAAAAAGAGGGATAAACCATTATATGTATAAAAAGGAAGTCAAACAACAATAGTATGAAATGAAATTGACAAGAATAAACTTAGTTTATTGTTTGGATTTGTTGTTTGTTTTGGTTTATGGTTGTTTGGGTAAGGATACTTTAAATTTGGATTGGATGGATGAGCAATCTATTGGTTTCATCTAAGACCGTTGAGTTAATGGTGCACTTAGTAGTTTATTTTACATTATGTACAATTTAAAGTTTTAAACCCGAACAACTATTTGCTTTGCTTGATATGAATGAATGATTGATTTGTGTTGATTTTTATATGATGGTTGTATGACTTGTTGCAAGTGACTGATGTGTATTGATTTGTTTGTTATTGTTTGAAACAACTTTAAATATTTCATTTTATATAATTGTTAACCTTTTTGGAATTATATAAGTGAAATACAGGTTATGGAAGCAATTGCTACTGCATTTGGTTTCATAATATAAGCGTAAATTGCCCAACAAATATGTATGTTTTCGGATTACGGTTTATAACGTTATTTTCTCGTGTTGGGATATATATTATTTGCAACACAAAGCCGGACCCGTTTCTTACTAAACAGTTCCGAACAAGACCACCCCGCAGATTGGTCGTCACCAACTGCCACACAGCCGAAATATAAAGGGACCTCTAGACAGGAGTAAATCTTGCTCTCCAGTGGGAGTACTCCTCGGTACGATGATCTAGGCCACGTACTATGCCGGGCGGTACCCCAGTAGCCCTGCCATTGATGGAAACCCATTTTCCCTACGAGACCCTACGGTTTTGTTTGTATACCTATGTAGCTGGAATTTAATAAATGTAACAATTTCGGCTATTTCTTATTTACTTGAAAACCCTAGACACTATTATAATATCATTGGATTTCCTATCAAACGTTTTGGTTAGCGTAAGGTAAAAACTTTTCCATGTTTATGTGTGGGAAGTCTTACGTGATACCTTTTGTTTTCAAAGGATTTTCTAAAGTTAAGCAACTTTTATCCCCGTTTACTCACACTAGACCCCTGTCTGACCCGAGTGTTTATTTTATGTTTTATTAAACTCTTGGGTACTCATATTATGTATGAGTAGTCAAGTGTTTCAGGATTGCTTTGACGAGTTCTGGAGGAGATAATGGAGCAGGAGGCTTCAGCGTGTAGATATTTTTAGTGGTTCCGCTGTGTTTGAGTTGTATCTGTTTTCTCTGATGTACTTGAACTGTAATTGCTAGACAGATGTTATGACTGTATAGTTTGTGTTGTATTAGCTATATAACTCTGATGTATATGATACTATGTAAAGTATTATGTGATATATTATAATTTATTCGATTCCGCTGTGAGATTCTGATGTTGTCTGTTCTTTCTTTCATTTCTTTTCTCTTTTCTATCCCTTTCTTTCTTCTTAGCGATGCGACTTCCTGGAGTTTGGAAAAAATATATGTTATATATTGTTATATTTGATATTATATTTTCTTACGAGCCTCTCCGTACAAAGGAGACTCTGCCGAAATTTTCCGTAAATTTTGGACTTAGAAAATTTTGAAAATGTTTTCCAAACTTTATTAATTTAAGTATAAAAGATCTATTGGTTATAAATTGGTACATATTATTTAAATTAATTAATTTTGAAAAATGTATTTGTCTATAAATTAAATGTTTTAAGTAAGATATTTGGATTTCCTAATTCTTCTTTACCCTTTTTTTCCTTTTCGGGGACGAAAAGTTTTGAGTGGGGGATAGTGCAACGACCCGTAAAATTCGATGTTTAAAGTGAATTAAATTAATAAAATTTTTAATTTAAATTTAGAAAGAAATAAAAATCTTATAATTTATATGGGAGCGAATGTAGAAATTAGATGTATCAATTATAATTAAAATCAACAATTTAAAATTTATATTGCAATTAATTGAAATATAAATTGTCATACTTGGTTATAAGTTTAACACAAGAAACAAAAGGGAATGTTGAATTTGTGAATTACCAATAAAAATATTAACTAGAATGGAATTCGAATTTATATAATAATGGAAAGTGTAAATTTGTTGCATTTGGGTATAAAATTTAAAATATAAGTAAATAAAAGTAGGCATTTAATTTACCGATGGAATAATATGTTGATTAATAGTAACTGTATGTAAATTAAGGTAGTAATGTTAATGGCAGTGACGAATAACATATTCAATGCAATTCAAATTGATTGAAACGACTATTTAGGTTAAATTTGATTGTAAATAGGAATATTTGGAAATAAACTGAATATATGAAAACAAAATGTAAGCATTGAATTAAATTAATGAATTCAAATTATAATAAATGGTCACTGAAAAATCAGTGTTCTGCAAGTAATTAAATGTTGTTATTGATAACAAACGTTAGTTCAATGATTATTAATATAGTAACGGAAGTGTGAATGAAAACTTAATAGAAACATAAATTTATTTTAAGGAAACAAGAGATATATTGTACAAATTGATGAATTAGTATAAATTGAATGGTAATTGGATAAAATCAATATCATATGAGTCATTGCAAAATTTGTTGTAAACTATAAACCTATAAATGTGATTTAGGGCAAATAGTGACGGTTATTATTTGTTACCAGTTTACTTAGGCTATTAAGTTGTGAGTGGGAATCAATTGAAATTTAAAATGAAACTTGGTATTACAATTATGAGTTTAAGAAAATAATTACAAGATATAAATGTAACAATATGCATAGAAATATTGTGTATTTTGCAAAGTAATAAATGATGTAATTTGTGGTAATATGTGGTAATAATGTAAATTTAGGTAATATGTGGTAATAATGTGAATTTAAATTTAGGTATTACGTTAATGTAAATTTAGGTAATATGCGGTAATAATGTAAATTTTATTCATAGAGTGCTAATGGATTTAATAAAAAGAATGAAATCAAGATGAATAAACAAATTAGGAGTATAAATTTTAATAAATGTGTGCATTGATTTATAGTAGGATTTAAAAGGCAATTAATAATTTAAAGGTTGATTTATTAAGAAAATAATGTGTAATGGATAGAAATTGAATAAGTGTAGTGTAATGAGAGTTGTTGTAATAATTATTTGTAAAGAATTAACTTACAAATATTACAAATTGTATAATGGTGACAATTGGTGTTGTTACCAATTTAACTCATAAATTTCAAATAAATGTCAACAAAATGTTACATTAATGTGGAATAAAACCATAATTGTAGTGTGAACGTAATAAAAAGAAATAGAAATGTTAATTGTATTCATAATGTAATGATTGCTTTAATAGTAAGGAGTGAAAATCAAAATAAAAGAATATAAATGAATAAGTTTTGTAAAAGAGTAAAAATATGTTTATTTATTTGAAATGTTTGTTAGCTGAAAGATTGATTGTAGAGATGAGTAGCTATTATTTAGTGAAAAATGTGTAATTACTATTTGTATCCAATAATGTAAATATGTTTAAATTACTATTAGATAGGAAAAATTGTTTTACTTCTCATTACATTCATCTAGTCCATTTTGAAACTTAATCAACCGAAATGAATGTAATTGAAAATTTCTAATTAATAGGAGAGAGAATACTATTTGTAAATTAAAAGGTGTAATTAAAAGCAGCGTTTGTTTTGTGAAATTATAAGGGAAGTTTTGATTCAATGAAAAAAAACATTTACATCAAATAAAATGAAGGTTTCATCTGTGAATGTAGTTTAATTTCATTAAAATAAAGAATAGAAAGATTGATTTTAAAGAAAGAAATATATGTTTATTTGAACTGTGTTTTAGCTTACAGACTGATTACTAGAATAGGAAAATAATCTATTTATTACTCTTGTGTATAAACAATAAATTTATAAACGTGTTTAAGTAAACAATTGTTCTATTTTTTTATATCCATTTTAGTTGTCTGTTTTAAAATTTAACTTTGTAAGTAACTGCAATTAATGTAATTCAAATATTTCAATTAAAAGGAAAGGAAACGTTGATTGCAATTAATAGATTTAATAAAAACGCACGTTTGGTGTTAAACAAAAAGGGTGTTTTAATGGAAATAAAAGATCATTTTGAGAAAACAAAATTGAACGTTTTCATTTTTAAGGTAAGTATAAATATTTTATTATGCATAGATAAAAACCCGAATGCGTACAAATTTGAATATTATTTGAGTTAATGAAGTTAATTTGGTTACGTTACACAAAAATTAAATTTCAAAAGGTTGTGCGAGGTACATGGTCCCTTTATTTTTTTTATTACTAATTGTTGCACGAACGTTTTAAAATAGTTACCTTACTATTAATACTTGATCCGTTTATTTCTCCATCTGTTTAATACCTGAGCACTTTTAGGTTGTATTTAATTCTTGCCACCTCATTTTCACGTATACAAAATTCTACTTTCGTTTGCAAACTTTTCCATTCCTACTTACATTTCCTTATGTATTATTAATACCTGAAGCTTTAATAATAAAACGTGACATTTATTTTTGTCCCTCCACATTCTTTTCCTAATTATAAATAACATACATCTTATTTCTTCTTTCTCCTAACACCTCATATTCAAAAGCTCTTATTCTTGCAAATCCAAAGGCATTCTTTTATAAAAATGATTCTTTTTCATTTTTCGTACACTTCTTATCCTCATCTTAGTTGTTCTTCAATCTTTTCCTGAATCCTCATCTTGATAAAACGTAAGTATTAAAATTTGTTTATTTATATATATTTTTAACGCGTACTAATTTTCATTTTAATAATACTTCTTGTAACATGAATATCATTTGCATATAAACTTTGATTCACGCGCGATTTCTTTTGTTGGATTCAAATTTATATTCCGGGCAACATGAAATTGATTTAGTTGAATTTGGAGATTGTTGAGTTTTGCGTTTCTGTTTGGAGTTTTATGGGCTAAAATCAAAGGTGAGTGTTTTAACCCACTCACAACTTCTAAAATTTCTTATGTTTGTTAAATTAATTTTGACGAGATTTAAAATTTATCTATGATTGCTTGGGCATATATTTAATCATCATCTCAGTTAGATTGCATTTATTTAAATTAAATTGTTATTTAATTTTATTATTGCATATAAATTGCCAGTTAAATTTATTTATTATTGCATATAAACTGCCAGTTAAACAGTTATTAATTTATTATTGAATATAAACTGTTCGTTGATACCTGTTATATTTTATATGCTCTATATTGATGTTTTGTTTAAATTGGATGATGATTGTAACAAATGATTGATGATTGATATTTGGTGAATGGATGATGTGTTTTATATTGTATAAACTGCAAGTTATTATGCATTCTTATCTTATTGAGATTACGGTTTGAAATGATATATATCCGTAATTTTTATTTTTAAATTGCGGATTGAAATGATAAATATCCGTATCACTTGACCATATGATAGAAATTATATACAGACATCACGGTATATATATAATAATATTTGAAATGGTATCTATGGTTTGTAAGGAATATATATGATTTTTGAGATATTGATTTGGATATTTGATAAAGGTTATTTTATATATAGTTAAATTGTTGGTTTTAAGCTATGTATAAAATTGTTTAAAGTATGAAGTACGTTTAATAATAAAGTTGATTTATTAAAATATATTATGGATAAGTGGTTACTTAAATCATATTCTAATATAGAGTTTATATTGATTTTTATAAATCAAAGTTGGGAAGATAGTTTTGAAATTGATTTGAGATTTTATTTAATTGAGATCTTATTGAAATTTAGATTTGAAAGAATATGGTGTTATAACTAAATTCGGGTTTTAGATGATTTAAGTGAATATATCTAGCCTAAATAAATTGAGGAATATTCAATTATTGAATTTTGAAAGTTTTATTTAAAGGATACTGGATTTATTAAGTAAGTATTTCAAAACTAAATAATAGTAAAAGGGAATTTGGCGCATATATATGAATTAAAAATTTAGTTTTGAAATGGTGGAATATTAAAAATTTTGAAATATATGGAAATTTAAATGGTTTATCTAGGAATTCAAACCTGTATTTGGAATGGATTTGAGAAATTAAAAAGCTAATTTACTTTATAAAGTAATTTATTATTAAACCATTTAAGTATTGAAAATTATGTTTCGAAGCTATGGGTTTAAGGTATATATATTTGAAAGTACTATGATTTTTGGAAAAAGATATATTTGAAATAAAAATGATATCATATTGATTTAGGTTTTAAAATAGAAATGATATCGTATTTATATGGTTTTGAAATGGATATTTTATTCTGGTTTTAAAGTATAAACTATTTTGAAAAGACCGCGGCGTTATAATAACGTTTCTTTGTTGAAGAGACCGGGATCGGAAGTTGTCATACTCTCTGCCAACTCCGAAAACCACTTTAACAACCGTATACGAGGTGGAGTTTACAGAATGAAGTAGGATGGTGGCGGCGTTTCCTTTGAGGTAAATACGTGGACCCAACTCCCGTGAGTTGGCATAAGGTGGCTAAAACAGAAGCGATTCTCGAGCCAATGAGGTCATTCTCTGATCGAACACATCCCTTCGATTTTATAATTTGACTTTTGGATTGATTCGGTGGCCACTTTTGATTTTCTTTTTGGGGGTGTGGCTCGAGGTTGGCGGTAGCTGCGTGCTACGCGTTACCACCAGCCCGGATGCGTAATTGGTATATCTACCCTGGCATTGCCTAGTTGTGCCGTGTCACCTACCCTATCGCGCCTTGTACGAGTTTCTATTTGTGTCGTACCTATGGAGTGTCTTCTCGTAGTCTCCCGATCAGGAGATATGCAGGCACTGTATAGACTATTGGCATTATTTGTGTTAAGGGCTATATGGGTAACCCCTTAACGCTATTTAAAAGTAAGTTTATTTTTCTAATAGACACTATTATAATAGCGAAATATACTACATAGTAAATAGTTTAACGGATCCTTAAGAGATGTAAATCCTGAGCATCTCTTGAGTTACTGCACTCATATTTATTTCTGTTGATTTAACTTACATAAGATCTTTTAGTTCTGACTCGAGTGTTTGTCCTTTCAATTCGCTCGGGTCAGTTCGAGCATTTCAGGATCAAATACTTTATTTCTGGAGGACGAAGACTTCATTATTATTATTATATTATATTCCACTACACCGTATTCCGCTGCATCGATTTTATTCGTTGGTATGTGCAACTCTAATATATATTGTATAAGAAAATTTTAATATTTTGTAAACAGCTTCATGAACTGTATATTTGATTATTATATTTTATCCTTCCGCTGTGAGATTCTGTTTTGTTTTATTTCTTTCTCGTTTTTCTTATTTACCCCATAACAATCTGCCATTCCGTATGGTTTGAATCGACATGTGTGTCGACTTGCACCGTGCGAAAAGGCGGGATGTTACAGTTTTGAAATAAATGGATACACTTTTCTATCATATTTTGTTCCATTCGTTGTGAGTTCTGAAAGTTTAGTTATGGCTCTATACTGCCATTTTCTTAGTTCTACCGATAGCTTACCTTAGAATGGATCTAAATTTCAATGTGCCTTTTCTAGTTCAAAATTTAGGCCTGTTTCGAAGTGGGTTGTTAGACGCACTAACCTCGAAACCCTCGATCTAGGACCTGTAGACAATCTCTTGTAAATCACCATTTAGAAATGTCGTCTTTACATCCATTTTTCATATTTTCTACTCATAGAATGCATCAATGGCAAGCATTATCCAAAAGGACTTAAGCATTGCTATGGGTGAAAAGGTTTCGACATAATCAACACTTTGAATTTGACGAAAACCTTTCGCTACTAGTCTTGCATTGTAATACTCCACTTACCCATATGTATTTAGCTTTTTCTTAAAAACTCATATACAATCAATGGGTTTTATCCCTCCGGGTATGTCTACCAAAGTCCATACTTTGTTTTCATATATGAAATCCATTTTGGATTTTCATAGCTCCAAGCGGTAATGCAGAGTCATAATCCGTTGTGCTTGTTGGCATGAGAGATGAGTATCATCATCTAAAACACAGTCCTCTTTCTCGCCATCCATGAAAAAAGCGTAGTATCTCTCTAGTGCGCAAAATTCTCTATTAGGCCTTCTAATAGGTTGCATGTTTCCATATATGCGTGAATTTGATTTTCCCGCTGGTTTAGTCCCTGTGTTAGACTCTCGGATCTCATTAAATTCTATAATTTCGTTGTTAATTTCTTTTGATATAAATTCCTTTTTGAATAGATAAGATGTTGAGAAACCATAACCTTTTGTTCCTTAGTATTGTAGAAAATATATCTCATGGAATACTTAGGATATCCTTGTAACAACTCGGTTTTTAAAATAATAATTAATTTAATTTAATTATATTAATTTGATTAACTAAATTAGAATTTGACGATTTATTTGAAAATGAATTTTGAGAATTATT